>CM050674.1:2635103-3952655 GCA_027574665.1 Rhynochetos jubatus
ACCTGATCGCCCTCTACAACTCCCTGAAAGGAGGGGTCAGAAAGGGGGGGGTCGGTCTCTGCTTCCACGTGGTGGGACAAGAGGAACCAGCCTCAAATTGTGCCAGGGGAGGTTTAGGTTGGATACTGGGGAAAATGTGTTCCCGGAAAGGGCTGTCAGGTGTTGGAACGGGCTGCCCAGGGAGACAGTGGAGTCACCATCCTGGGAGGGATTTAAGAGCCGTGTGGATGAAGCAGCTGCTCAGGGACAGGGTTTAGTGGTGGGATGAGCAGTGCTGGGTTAATGGTTGGACTTGATCTTAAAGGAATTTTCCAACCTAAAAGATTTGATGTTTCTGTGATCCCCTATAACCCAGCCTCTCTAGAAGCCCCTGTGCTACAAGGCCAGGTGCCTCCACGCCCATCAAGCAGCATCTGTGCCATGGATATGCCATGGAGTTGCTGCCAGCAGGTCTACCCTCCTCTTCCTCCTGCTCCTGGCATGGGAAATGGGTGAGAAAACATGTTTTCCACCCCATGCCCTCTGCGATGGGGTTTCAGGCTGTACCTGCCTGTGCCTATTGTCTGCCACCTGCCTGACACGGGAGCTTTTAATAGCTCCATTATGGCAGCAAAGTTGGTGTGAGGCACCTCTGCAAAGCTGAATTGGAAATGCTTTTTAATGAGGATGATTCACAGCAGCTCCCAGCCCCAGTATCAGCCGTGACACTGCGGACAGGGCGCTGCCTTGCATGGACATGTCATCACGAGGGAGATGGGAACACAAGCTCATGGATACCAGCCACTCCTGGCTTTTTGCACTGTGGAGGGGAGACTGAGGTGTGGGCCTGAAGCCATTCTCTGCTCATCTGAATCTCCAAAGCGAAGAGGTGAAAGGATTTTTGGAGCTCCAAAGTTTGCAGGAATGCCCCAAACGTGATGTAATACTACAACAACCCACTCCACCAGCCCGACTTGAGGACAGGGATAAAGCCACAGAGCCGGGACAGGAGAAGGTCCTGGACCTGTATTTTGGAGGCTGCTTTACCATCTAAAGATACCTGAACTGACAATCACAGTCAGGGAAAAGCCACAGGCTCAATCCAGTGCCCACCTTTGGGTCTGGTTTAGCCCATCATTCATTAGTCCATTAAACAGATGACTTTGGGAATAATTCCCAAGGTGATGCTCAAAATTTTGAGAAATAAAGGACTAAAGCCCACGTCTCCTCATCCCTGTCACTGAGGCTCTTGCAGTGCCCTCAGGGAACAGTGCCCCACTCTCCCCACCTGTAAAATGAGCTGCAGGTATCAACCCTCCTTCGTGGAGTGCCCTGAAATCTAGGGAGGAAGTGATTAGGGTGGTGATTATAATTATTTACACCACCTTAATTGCATTTTAGAGCCCATCACGGTTGTGGCTGGATTTCTAACATTTGTTAGAAAGAGATAAAAGCTTTTGTTGCTGGTCGGTCTGAAGGTTTTCAGGCTCTCTTTGATGTGCTGTGGCTAACAGCCCCTTCATTTGATTAATTTTCATTTCTGCCGTCGGTCTTTAAGAGCTGCCACACAGACTTTGTGAATGGATTGGAAGAGACGGAGCAGCGATCCCCCCGAAAGCTGCTCCAATTCTCATTAATACAAATCCCTGCAGGGCGAACTCCCAGCCCCGCGCTCGTGTGCGAGGAAGCCGAAAATAGCAACGTTTATAATAATAATAAATAACGGGGCGGGTGCTAGAAACCATGAAGTGCCTCCAACAGATTTTGTGTGTGTGTGCATGTGTGCGGGAAGGTCCCAAAACGCAAGTGACAGCAATAATCGAGCCTTTTGTCAGAGCGCGAGTGTTAGGAATAATTGAATTGTTGCCTTGTTACATATGGACCGATTTAGACCCTCATTATGCATTTGGCAAGTACTTAGCATAACGAATCAATTTAAAATGGCACATGAGACTCAAGTAATTCATAATGAAACTCCAAATCAAGATTACAAGGCAAGACTAAGCCTCCCCAGCTCAGATCAAGGAGATGGAGAGGCAGCCCAGGACGAAGATGAGCTGACTGTGGGGAACAGGCTGAAGGAATCCTTGAAGCCTCTGCCACTGCCTCCCACGTGGCCTTGGGTCAGGCATTTAAGTGTCCTGGAGCTCTGGACCCTTGGAACAAAATCGCATGTGGTATTTCTATTTCAGAGAGTATTTCATGTCTGGTGCCTTTCACAAGAGAGAGAGGCAAGGTCTGGTCCGTGGTCGCTGTTGGGTGTCCCTGGCTGTATCACATCTTCATCTCTCTTGCTACTCAAGAAACGGCCCCAGATTTAATTAGTTTCTTCTCCTGAGCTTACTACCATAAAAGTTTCTTTACCACCATGGTATATGAGCGTACTGCAGGTCTGTCACCCCTCCCTGCTGATCCACGGTACTTCCCTGGGTGAGACGGGCTACCCATGACTGGAACAAGGTGGAAAACAAGCCCATAAAACCAGAAAGGCTTCACAAACGTCCCTATGCACACGCGTACACAACAAATCCGATGGCAACATTGAGCAGAGAGCACCCGGCTGCCACCCAAGAGGCACGGAGCAAGGCACAGCCTGGCAAAAGCTGCGCTAAAGTCCAGCTTTACGCACCCAGGGCAGCAGAGGAACACAACGACACGTTCTCATGGCAGCTGCCTGCTAAGGCTTTACCTCTGTGCATTTTAGGAATTATCCAGCTGGGATTAAAAATGCCTCCCACCCCTTCATATTTAAATATAGGTTTTCAGGCTAACAACAACAACAACAAAAAAGACAGAGACAAGGCTTTGCTCAACTAGAGCTGAATAATTGGGGATGACTAATACGATGTACTGTGGGAAAGCGCGGAAGAGACTCTCGCCAGGATGCAGACCCTGGCTGATAAAGCCTACTGCATCCACAGGACAGGTCATCTGGGGTTTCTGGGATACTGCTGTTTCAAGTTTACAGCCTCTCTTTCTTCTGAGTCTCCAGACAGGCTGCTTTGCCCTAACATCATGGGTAAAATACGAGTCTACAGGGAGTTTGCTGGGCTGGGACCACCCGTTTCCTCCTGTTCCTTTGAAGAGGTCCCAAATACACACCAGAGCCAAGCGGGTGCCCTGCGGGATACAGGCAGAGCTGGAAGGGCTGGAAACTAACTTGGCTGGAGCACTTGCGTTACTTGGGGAGAAGAAAAAAAGCCCTTTTGAGTAAATTTACACCCAAATGAGAGCTCAGGAGTCTCCAGTGCCGGGGCTGCTGCTGGGCAGCGGGAGGAATATGCTCCTACAGAATCCCTTTGCTCTGCACGGTCCCTGGTTAACTTCTATTCTCCCCCTAAAGAGATTAGAAGGGCAATTTTTCATAGATAATTCCAAATCTCTGCTCTGGCTTCTGGCTTAACAGCATAGGTCAGCTAAAAGGTATTTTCCAACCTTGCTGCTCCAAGCAGTAATTCCTGGTTATTTAGGGCTGCTGCTGTAGGGTGACAAAAGGAAGTTACCAGGTTCCTGAAAGGCACACACAGTCCTTAATCTCTGTATTATAATGTCAATATTGCTATGAAAAATATTTGGGATCCTCCGGTATTCCCAGTGCTGCTGAAGCTGCTACACACACAGACGCCAGGTACGTGCAGCAGCAGCTCCAATGCTTTTTTTGAATATCTCAGGGAAAAAAGGGAGATCCGTGCGTGCATGCACATTTAACGGCAGGGATTTAAAAGAACAGTGTCGTACCCAGTAGCACGGAGGAATAATTCTGACTGAAAGGCATCTCTGGAGGGATCCTGTGCACACACACGGGAACTCTTGAAGCAGTCAGGCATTGTGTGGAACATATTCCTGGAGACTTAATCAAGCTGCTACTTGTTACATTAAGTTTTCCTAGACATGTATTTTTTTAAATTAATGCTAAAGTTCTTAGAGGTTCAGGATTTTATCCCAAAATGATTCTTTTTTTTTTTTTCCTGAAAACGCTTAGGTACGTTGCTATGCTAAAGGCAGGTTTTTTCTGCTGCTTCTAAAATCTGATATAACTCAAAAGAAGATGAGAGTAGTTAATTCCCCAAATCGGGTTCATAATACCACTACCTAAAGTAGTTCACAGGAGCTGAAACCAGAATGAAATATCCAGATTTCATCCAAGTTTGCCCATCCTTACAAATTTTTTAGAAAAACTACAATTCCTAGGAAATCCCCAGAAAAGGTGGGGAGGGAAAAAATTCAAATGGGGAAACGACGAGAAAGGGAAAACTGGGTTCACCTCCAGCCCTAAGGGATGTGCTGCAAACACAGAGTCCATCTCCAGCGAAAACATGGGATTGAGAGCATCTCTAGTGAGATTACAGAGTCTGGATTGATAACGGTGAACTTGGCTACTTCAGCCAGCGACGGAGCGTGTGTGTGTGCACACGCGTGTTCGCAGAGGATAACTGGGACACAGGGAAGCGTGGACGGTGTGTTTTATGAGGAATTCATGTGCTCCAGTGACAGTTCTTCACTAGTATTTTGCAAGCCACATCCAGGGAACTGTTTTTCCCGGGACCCAAGGAGCCGGCTCCTCGGCAGACGTGCCCAGCGGGTTTCGGGGTCATGCTGCTGACACTCGTTGCAAACCAAGCCCAGGCAGCGCAGGATCGGTGCATCTTCTGTGGTGCCAGCGAGTCGCTGTGGGTCACCCAGAAGGAGAGCAGGTTTATAGGCTGGCTGTCACGTAACCTCCCCCTGCCATGCTGTGCCTATGTAGGACACGCAGCCCCCAGGGAGGCTCCAGCGCTGATGTAGCTTTCTTGATCTACCGAGGTTTCTGCTGCAACACGTTCGTTGGCAGATGGATTATCTGGGCCAAATCCTGCACTCGGGGATACCCAACACATCTCTCTCTGACTTCATTACGCCTCCCGATCTTGACGAGTACCACAGGCGGCGTGACCCTGGGGTCTGTGTGTCCCACATGTCCCCAGCAAGCTGTCCTGGCAGACGGCCACACACAGGACAGTGGGGACAGTGGGGGCAGGGGGGGGGGGACACAGCCAGACACAGACATCCCTCTCAGCATGACAAGGAGCATGGGCCCACCCCAGGCACTGGGAAAGGCAGAAGGAAAAGGATGGATGGATGGATGGATGGATGGATGGATGGATGGATGGATGGATGGATGGATGGATGGAGTGTTCTTCAGCTCCCCAGCATGTGGGTTTGGGGTTTTTCTGTGGTAAAGGATGGGCTGGTTAAGACAGCTCACAGCTCCTGCATGCTGTACTGAGCATTTGCACTGGATCCTCCCCAAACCCCAGACCTTGAGAGAAGTCAGACTGCAGCCATACGTGTTCAGCCTGTAAGTGCAAATGATTATAAACCCTCTTCCAACCCTTTCACCCCTCCCAACCCCCCTGCACTAATCAATGTCCTCTTCCTTGCTGGGGAAAGAGCTGACCTTATTTCCAGCTGTCCTTCCTCCAGAGCAAAAGGTGACACGGCTGGAGATCCAGCTGTGGCACGCAGCGTACAAGCCCGGGCTTTGGGCTTCGTTAGCATCCTGCAAGATGCTCTAAATGAGGAAGGGTGACATTTTTAGCACCCACAGAAAATGAGAATTTCTAAAAAGCTAGCTTGCTATTAAAGTACCCAAAAAGAGCTTCACACTACTAAATATGCTTGTCCCTGGTAAAAGAGTGTTGGGAAATACCAAGAGCCTAAGCTTAGCCATTTCTTGGGAAATGTCCCCCAAACTGTGTGCCCAAAGCACAGACTAAATCTGGTTTGACAAAGAGTTTAAGAAAACGACCTGAGCTTCCCCACGTCTGGTTTGCTGTTAGAAAACACAGATTTAAAGGCCAGCAGGAAGGCTTTTCACTGCGTTTAACATAAAACAACTTCTTGCCCTGTAATTCCTGCATCGTGCCCGGTTTGCAGCAGAGCTGGAATCTTTAACATTACACCTCATGGCAGTGCAAAATTTCCACTACTTTTTCCATTCCCTCTTTATTCCACGGCTGAGTTTATTTAGTTACATCCTACAGACGCTCCCATAAGGAGCCCCTTAACTGCTGTGGGAGATAGTCTTTGAACTGCAAATCTTAGGGCTTCAGCTCAAGACATGATGGAAATGGAACCACTGTTTAACCAGAGAGAAGAGGAGGAGCATCTCCCTGCCAAGTATTTTAGCACTTGAGCATACCGGATACAGACACACGGCTTAGCCCAGCTTCATATTAATTCGTTTTGAGATGCAGAGTTTGAATGAAAAATGCAGTTTTGCTTAGGAAGAAAACGTTATCTCCGCAAGCCAGCCGAGAGAGAGACCGTGTCATGGCCCTCGGCACCGTCTGGAGCAAACACAGCCATCGATCTCGGCCATCTGAGGCCAAGGAGTTTGTTTCTTATCCCATTTTAACACCAGCTGGCTCCAGGTGGCAGAAAGACAGAACAAATGCAGTTGGCCAAAGCTGCTGATTTAATTTCTATTTGTCTCCTTCGATTCTGGTAGATGTTGAACCTATTACTTTTGATACATCCCATGAAGATGCTGCACTGCTTTTCTTGGGAAGTGCCTCTGTGCATTATCCAAGCAGAGCAAGCTCAGCAGTGGCCAAATCCTTTCTGATTCTTGCATTAATCCCCACTCCATCTATTTTACCTAATAATCTCTGTGTTGCTCTATTTATACTGCTCTGCTGACCTCCAGCTCTACAGGCACCCCTGCACTCCCCGCCTAGGAAAGCCAGGGATTAGGCTTGTGAATTTTTCGGTCGTGCAGGCATGCACCCAGGTGATTTGTTAAAAACCCTGGCTTCAGATTCATCATCTCATCTGTTCCTTTTTTCCTTTTTTCCCGTTTTCTAATGGGGGACATAACTGCCCCAGCAGCTCCCAGCCCTGTCTGCAAAGGTGAGCACCCAGGAGTCACACTGGGGACAAAGAACTGAGGATCCCCAGAGTGGCCTTTTCGCTCCTCATCTCAGATTGACCCAACCATAAATATATGCAGAGGAAATAAGAGGAAAAAACAGATCGGGTGGATGGGAAGGTTCACTGCTGTGGCTTGAAGACCGACCTTTGCAGGCCCAGGGACTGGAGCTCAGCCGAGCGTAAATTGCTCAACCTGCTGCCCCTGGTTATTAGCTCTGCTTTAATACAGATCCTACAGGACTCGGCACTCTGCCTCGCTAGTTGGGAAGTCTGTCCTCAGGGAGGCTGTGAAGACATACAGACAGACAGCCTGGTCCCTTCGCCTGCACGTTTAGACACCCCCCTACACACACGCACGATCCCCGTCTCCTCCGAGGCAACATGCAGAGCCCACAACGCCTCTCGACTCCTGCTCGTGTGCCGGGGGGGTGTGACAGGCATGGAGATGTTTTCCAGAAAGCAGAAAACCTCACAGATTTCCCCGAGTCTTCCCCCAGACGCCTTCAGCTCCCAACCAGACTCTTACAGAGCCGCGTGCATTAAAATCAGATGCAAATCTCTCCGCTGCAGAAATATCCGTCTGACATGAGCCTTTGTTCCTTCCCAGGCATAATTGCAATTTGAGAAATGCTCTCCTCTAAGAGAAATGTCTGTTTAACCTTCGCGTTATCTAGAGGTGGTTAAACTCCGTATGTCCATCTGCAGCAGCTGATAGGGGAACACTGAAGGAAGCTGATACCATCTTTCATTTCTCATCGGTAACCCCACGGCTAGCCTGCTGCCAGCCGGCTTATTTTCCATTGTACGAGGCACCAGCTGCATCCTTCCGGGTCCTAACAGCCTACTTTTATATCTGTTCAAAGCCTGTCATTTCTACCAACATCATTAACGACAAGATTAGGGACAAAATGTTTTGCACCTTGGTTTTTTGTTCGTTTTACAGTCACAGCTGGGAGAAGGAGGTTTGTTTTTCACTTTGCAAAGGAAGCTACTAGTTGAATGACATGCCTTTGTTCTTCCTAGGGTGCTTGGAGAATTGGCACTTCCAGAATTCAAGTCCTTAGGAGGCCATTCAGACCCAAAGCTGTTACGAAAATTGATTATGAATTCCATTAAGGAAGTCGAGACGAACCGAAGCTGGCACCATTAATTGCCAGCCCTGCTTGCCTCGAACCGACACTCCCACGCGCCTGAGAAATCCAGGCATCAGCTTTGAGCAAAACCCTTTCTGCAAGGCTCAGCCACGCGGCGGAACAGTCCTGACACAGAAACCCTGGGCCAAGCCTTAGATTTGGCCCCCACGTCTGTGACATGTCTGTGACAGTCACACAGTCTGGCTGTGGCAGAGCCTCCACCCCAACCCATTCCTCCCTTCCAGGATTAACGTAACACCTTGCACACTCTCTAGCAAGAGCTGGAAAATGAAGGGCAGCGAACAAGCAAACCCACGTCCTCAGTAGCGAGTCTGGCACTGGGATGAAGATGGGGCACAAACCGACTGCAGCGGATGCCCCAGGTTCCTGCCATGGACCCCTCAGAAAGGAGAGGTGTGCCTCCTTGCCACAGGTCCTGGCTGACCACGGGATGTGCCCATAGCCACTTTAGAGCCTTCCTGGGGAGCTTGGAGAGCACTGCACCACTGCCAGCATCCAGCAGGCATCCCTAGAATGGTAAGGGGACACCTCTGGGCCTTTTATCAGTGGGACAATCTCCTCTGTGGGCTGATGCTGGTGACCCCCACCACAGTAGGAGTGGAGCATATCCACCCTTAATACCCAGAAGTCCACCACCAAGCCCTGCCACCCACTGTGTCAGGTCTTGCCTACACACCTAATGAATGACCACTTTTATTGCCAAAAGCGACAGTTGAAAGCGTTAACCTTGCTTCAGAAACAGGAAACTGAGGCACGAGGTTTCCTCCAGCAGCTTCATCTCAGGAGCCATAAGCAGAGCTTTCTGATCTGACCTCAGCATCCCTGCCACTAAACCACAGGCACCTCTCAGCCCAGCAAGGCACATACTTATGGCTGCCAGGGGAGCCGAAGAGCAGCACATTTTGGTTGCCTTTGCATAAAGATGACTGAATTCTCCCCATTTCCATCGCTCATGCTGCAGCAGGATCTATTCCCAACCCAAGCGCAGGGCCAACACCACCTTACCAGGTGAGATGTGGGGGGGAGGGGGTGACGCACCAGCATGCCTATTTTAAGGTGCTGCTGTGCAACTGCTGGAGAGGTGTTTTTCTTTTTCCAAATCTTCAATGGTGTGAACACTGCATCGGGGAGAAGGTGGAGACGGCCACCCCATCAGAGGGCAGTCACGTGTTTAGCTGTGCAGCAGGAACAACGTTCACATTTTCAAACTGAGTCATCACAGATCTATGGAGAAAGCAGCCTACCTATCCCATTCCACTCCTTCCCTTCCCTTCCCTTCCCTTCCCTTCCCTTCCCTTCCCTTCCCTTCCCTTCCCTTCCCTTCCCTTCCCTTCCCTTCCCCTCCCCATCCCCATGCTGTGCCATGCCTTGCCATGCCATACCATCCAATCCCCATCCCCATTCCATTCCATCCCCATCCCATGCCATCCCATGCCACCCCATCCCATCCCACCCCCATCCCAACCAGCCCAGGGCACAGACGAGAGCTTGGGATGGGGGAGATAATGATTTCTCAGGAATGAGAGAATCGAGTGCCCAGTAACATCCAAACCTCCATCACCCCACAGTGTCACCGGTGCCTGATGTCACCTCCAACCACTCCTACCTGGCCACCTGGAGACCACCCACCACAACCACTCGCTAGGCAAGAGCTGATCTCAGTGCCCGGATAAGTGGTGATGGCTCCGCTCCCTGTTCTGGCAGCTCCGTGTGTCTTTCTATCCACCTCGTCAACTTACCCACCCAGACACGCAGCTGAACTCACAGAGGGGAAAGGAATGTGCTCCCCCAGCCCTGCCATGAGAAGACACATTGTGCTCGGCTCCCTCCTGCTCAGGAGTTATTTGTCTGCTGGCATTTGGGAGGGTTATTAATACAGAAGCAAAACTAAGCAGACAATAAACCCACAGTGCTAGGGCAGCAGCACATGTTGTTTCAGGAAACTTAAAAATCCTGTCAACAGGGACTTCAGCCCAGCGGTGGCTAACACTGGGCTGTTAAGCAAGGGGGTGTTTATTTTTAATAATAATTCGTCTATAAAAACTGCAGCGATTGGGGGTTGTGGAGACGGGAAGGTAAAATAAGGGGACATTGAACGTGGAAGCCCAGGCAGGGACCTCTGCTGTTTTCCTTATCCTGATCCAAATAATCCTAAAAACAAGAAAAAGCTTGTCTCCCCAGCAGCCCGTCCTTTCATTTGCCAGGGTGGGGATCAACAAACCCTTTGGCAGACCCGGCACAGCGAAGGAGAAAGCCCCGTACGCTGACCTGCCCCTGATGACTAGGTAAAACCACATTTATGGGATTAGCTCAGCTAATCCCTGGTAAATGCAGTTTTGTTGCACCGTGTTTGGATTCAGAAAACAACCGAGTATAAGAACCAGGACGAAAAGGAGAGGTGCAGATACTCTGATCCCCACCGGGAGGGCAGGGGATGGAAAACACTCAAACCCAGCAATCAACTCAAAACTGAGCCTAGGGGAGAGCTTACAGTAGAGGAAGGCAGCTGAGGGAAGGTTTCAGGGCTGCTGCCTGTACACCTGGCTGTGCATTCAACGCTCAACCGTGACACCCTCGCAGAGCAGGAGAGATGGGCTGGAGCACTTCATTGTAGCTTGGATTGGACCCAAAGCCCACCAGAAATATGTTTGGATATGGCTGTTGCACATAACGAGATGCTTCCCCAGCCCTTCATGTCACATGGGGAAGCCCAGCACTGCTACTGGTGAGAGCCCATTTCATACCGGGCTGATGGACCAGGCACCCCCGGGATGTCTCCAGTCCTCCTCTACATGCTCCAGCAACTCCTGCTCTCTGCTGTACCCCAACCGCCTGTAAGGAAACCTGCAGCGAGGGATGCTCCTTCCCCATCTCAACACCAAGGTTCTCAAAATGGAAAAAGCGTGACGCCATCCAACGCGCCCGTGGCCACATGAAGAAGGCGAATCCCTCCTGCAGGCACAGCTGGACATGTTTCAAACCCCATGAGACCTCATCCCAGACAGTGTTTTCCTTTCAGGCCTGCAGCAACTGATTCTCTTGCTTTAACGTGACTTGACATGAATTTTTTTTCCCCAGGTACACTGTCTGTCTTTTCCTCTCTCTGGTTTCTTGATCGCTGCAAAGCTGTCAGCCTCATCCTGCTCTGCGGCAGGGGCTGGCCCAGCTGTTTGAAGAGGGCAGAGCTCTGCAATACCAGGGCATACGGGAGATTTTCATAGAAGGGAGAGCTACAAAACGCTGGTTTCTTCCCTTTAACTGCAAGAGCCTCTGCTCCCCTTTCCCACAGGGCCAGGTCTTCATGCGGACTGTCTATTTCCACAGTACTTTGCACCAAGACACCACAAACTGCAGCTAGGCACCCCCAAAAATGTCCAGATCCTACAGACTTTAATGCAAAACAGGGTGCTGAATAGCTGGAGAATCCCTGCGATACTCTGCTGTTGCAAGGGCGGAGGTGCAGGGTTACACACAACAACCCAAACTCATGACCTGTACGGCTTGAGGTTGACTTTAAAGCCAGACACCTCTGCCAGCTCCCATCCCCTTTGCCACGTTCCTTCTCGGCAGCAACAGCCTGGCGAGCTCAGACGCAGCGTGCCAGATGGAGGACCTTCAGGCGAGCAAGCACGGTTGGATTTAATGTGCTGAACAATCCCGCAGAAATCCCGGGCCCAGATCCTGCATCTGCTCTGGTAGCCCGGCGGCGCCTGCTGCCAGCCTCCACGGGGTTCCCTGCGTGTAGGGAATCCCGGCATGACACCGATACCTGGGGTGGTGAGACGAAACAGGGCTCGGGCGGGGAAATCAAGCTATTCCTGTAAAAACATCTTGGAGACATAATACGGTAGCCTTGGAGCTGATTTAAGTGACACGTGGGGCCACCAGCCAACACCAAGGCCATAAAACAGGGCTGGGTTGCTCTAGCAGAGGCTGTGTATCAGTGCTGTGACACGGGTGACACAGCCAGGCTCAGATAAGGCTGAAATAGCTCCGTGCTCTGCACCCCGCTTTATGGCAGTGTGCTGCAGACCCCCCCAAAACCACTCCTGCAGCACCCACAGCCAGCGAGCACCCGAGCCCCCACCACGACCAGCGTTTTCATTTCCTTCCAGTCCGCTGCAGTGGGGCAGAAAAGTCCCAGGAACTCCAGGGCTGGCATCCTTCCAGCGTGCCGGGAGACCCGTCACGAAGGGAGGGCAATGGAGTTGTGGATGCCGAGCGTGGCAGGATCCTTGATGCAAGCTACAGCGTGCTATCTTTAGAAGGAACACATGCTATGCTCAATTCCTTCTGCTCTATTTCCTACACGAAACCCTTCACGGTGCACGCTCACAGGGGCGCAGAGGGAGGAGGGGGTTCTCCGTGTCCCACAGCTAGTGATAACGAGACCAGTCAATGAGCACCAAGCAGGTTGGTGTTTAAGCTACGATACTGTAACGCATGTCCTGCTGCCAAGGACTTTGTTGGCACTTTACCGTAAGCCACGGGAACATGTGGGGCATGGAACGGAGCCTTCTGCACAGCCACCCACACCGCCCATGGCCACCTCCAGGGTGTAAGCCCTGGTGTGAGGAGTACGTAGGATCCATTCTCAGACTCACAGTCCAGCATCCAGACTCATCCAAGTGTAGCAGCTGGCGACTTCCATCCTTTTATATACTCCTAAACGACAAAACAGCTACACAATCCTGTCCTATGGAAGTCTATAGGGCCAGTAGGTCTCTGCATGAAAGGACTACCCAGGAAATCATCCGCATGGTGGGTGCCGTTGATGTCCTTCCAGTAAGTTTCTCCATCCTTGGCGGAGATGAATTTCAACACCCTTGGGCTGGGGTCCAACCTCTGCTCAGTGTTTTCACTGTGCGACTCTGCTCTAAATGGGACAAAGCTGCACTGCCTGCCTTGCAGGAAAAGTGCTGATGGTTTTTGTGGGATTTTGGTGTGATCTCAGCCTTTCACCTCAAGGTCCTCACAGGACTTTGTCATACAGGGCCCAAGTCTGCAAACCCCAATGAGGTCAATGCAATGGAGAAGCTCTGAGCTGAGACCAGCCAAGAGAGCTTCACCACCTTCCCTGGATTTCAGGGGCTTCCATGCTTTATGGGAATCTATCCCCAAAACATGTCAGGAGTAAATGACAAGCATTTGCACCACCTGGGAAGGGGGCCAGGAGAAAGAAATTCCCCTCTGGGGGAAAAATTAAACCCTACCGCAGCCCAAAAGGAGAAACAGGAGCGAAGAGACACCCAAACTGTCCCATCTCTGAAAGTCTTCTCAGCCTGCCCCCACCTCTGGGGGTTACAATCTGGCCAAACCACATGAAGTTGAAAGAAAAATGTTTGGCAAGCAGTCGGAAGCTGCTCTTCTGGGCTGCCAAACCCCATCAGAGCTGCCTGTGGGCAAAGCAGGGCTCTGCCACCTCCGTGCAGCGTTGCAGACAGCCACCCACCAGCCCCACCACGGCTCCAGGGCAGGAGGAAAATATGGTGCCAGCTGAGGTGAGCAGAAACTACCCAATACACTTGGCTCCCGATAGACCCAAGGCAGGATTTGTAACAGCAAGACTGTTCTCTCTGTTAAAAAAAAACCCAACACCTAAATAGAGAGACGGGGTATTTAACATCTTCAGTGAATTTAAGCACAATCAATACCGCGCTGGTGCGTGATTTATCGGAAGGGTGACAAGGCTGTCACCCGTAATAACCTTGCCCGCTGTGTGCTGACAGTCACCCAAGGCGGGAGCTCAGGCAGGGCTGGCGGACGCGAGGCTGACTGGCGAGACAGCTCGGATGACTTCTGGGCCATTGCATCAGCAGAGGGGATGCAATCATGGGAGCTTTTTGCAGTAAGAGCTGCTCGGTGGAGTTTAAATTCCTCTTCTGCAAGATGTTTCTCATTGCGAGGTGCCTGCTCCTGTTTACATGAGAGAGGTTAAGAGAGGGAGAAAATGGGAATCTTGCACATGGATCCAAACTGTCCCAGTCTGGGGAGGGAGCAGCATCCATCCTCAGCCCTGGCAAAGGGGGAATTTTCCTCCTCTGCATGTAGAGGAACTCAAGGGGCTTAGTGGTTCTCCTGCTCTCTGGGGATCTGGACCACAAGTCCAATACAACCCATTTCTCACTGAACCCAGGAGGGATGGGGAAAAGCACGAGGCTCCTTGCAGATATTTATTTCTCCTTTCTAAGAGGAACAAGAACAAAATGCCCCTGCGGTCTCCTGCAGCCAGCAGCCCAGCAGACCCACTGGCCAGGCAAGCAATTAACACATTGTCAAGGAAGCAGGAGAACAGCCTTAATGACTGCAACTGCAGAGCAGCCTCCGGCTTCTTCCCTTTTGTTCTGGAGTTAAAGGAAAACAGAGGAAAGAGTCGTTCACCCTGTTGTCCAAAGGTCCAATTCGACCTGATCACATCAACGCAAAACAGCTTCATGCGCCCTTATTGCCAAGCTGAAATGGGTGTAGGTGGTTGCAGCCAGGCAGCCAGGGGCTAGGGCACAAGGAGGAGCTCTCCTCTGCCTCTGCCCTGCCAGGGGACCTTAGGAAAGGCCACTCTGTCATCCCAAAATGTTCAGCTACGCCTCCAGCCAAGCAGGGTTGCCCTGACATTTCTTGTGGCTTCCTCCACTCAACACAAGAACTTCCAAAGGGATAAAAAACAAAGTCTGGAGGTAGGAGGAAAAGAACAATTTCTCGAGGCATTTCAACTGAAAATTACTTAGGGGGATTTGGTTTCAAAACTCTTCTGGCATTGAGGAAAGCAGACAGCAGACCTGTTCTCCTGAGGGACACCCAGCGCCTGCTGAAACTTTTTGTAGAAAGCATCTCGACCCACTTTTGTTGCTGGCTTTAATGCCACGATCCTGCTCCATCCAATACAAAAACCCAGGCTGGGAATGAGATTTCAAACTGTGATTTTCAATCTCTCCATGAATAAAGAGGCTCTGGACAGCCTCGCAGTGCCTGAACACCATTTGCAGACAACACCAGGAGCAGGACGTGCAGTGCTGACTCCAGACCACATGCTCTGACCCTTCACACACCAGCAATAACAAAAGCAAAAGAATAATGGAGCCACAGAGGGAAGTGTTAAGCCCCTGAGACAGGAGAGGTCACAACCCAGGGTTGGCTTTTTAGATGGCGCAGCAGTGAGTTTGGCTCCTTCTGCCCAGGAACGCACTTGAACTTGGCTGAAATAAGGAAGAGAAATTAAACCGGGGGGAGGGGGGTGTTTGATTAAATATTCATATGAAAAAGCATTACTCTTCTTCATAAATAACAGAAATGTGTTCCTCCTCAATTAATATGCATCACTACCAACTTCTCTAATGAAGCCAAGCTCTGTCCCAGGAACTGAACACTAACGCTTTCTGTCAGCAACACGCAGCAGCACTCCGAGATTATTTTCAGTCATTTTTCCCCCCAATTCCCCTCCCAGGCTGGTAGTTCTCAGCTTGCATCTGTCCTGAACAGCACAAGCTAAGCACTCAGCCACAATATGTAAGAAAGAGCATCACGCTGGAAATACAGGAGCAATCACGCTGCACCAGGCAGTGCTACCTGTCCCTGGTGGGTTTGTTTTTTCTAAACTCAAAGTATAACCAATCCCTCTTGCTGGCCTGTATTTGGACTAGGATATTTAAAGACTTGAAAAGAGGAAGACACTGAAATCCCCCTGCTGTCAGAAAAGAGAATGGTTTCAGGGGGCAACATGTACCCCATATTTCCCATTTTGTCAGCTCCCTTGGTAGACTGATGAGCAGATGAGGATGCTGAGGTTCAAACCACCTCAAGAAAGAGCTGAGCTCCACCTTACATCACTTGAGACCCTCACAGAGGGGGTCTTGGGATGTGCCTGGGGCAGTGGCGGGCCCATACCAAATGCAGATGGATTATGTGGATTACGGTTCAGCGGAGACTCTGCTTCACAGCTCACTAGAGGTCCTTCAGAAAGGTCCTTGGCCAGTTGCTCGCTTGAATCCTTGCTCTACACCCTCCACATTAGCTACGCTGTCTCTCCCGGAGTCCTTTCTGATTGCCAGGATCTGTCCCTTCACAAAAGGCCAGTACTTGCTGCCTCCGGCAGCTCTCTGCCCCCACCACGTAACACAGCCAGCCCACACCACCGTCTCTCACCTCCCTAGCTGCCGTATGTCACGGCTTGCCTTCAATCACTGTCATTTGCAGCCTGCGAACGGCGCAGGCTGTGAACCATGGCAGCGGGACACATACACGTGTGAGCACCAAGCTCACCTCCTGCAGGGACAGTCACCTCCAGGCAGCTGGAAAGGTAGCTCCTGCCGGAGCACCAGCAAGATTCAGCAGAGCTGGGCTGTCCAAGTCTTTAAGCCCCAGAGATCACCGCTGCTCCACACAGGTTCACTGATTTCCCCCCAAAAACCTCCATGAGTGCCACTCGCAGGGAAAACCACAGCTTCTGGTCACAAATTCCCATTGCTTTGGTCACAGCGAGTTGACTTTAACAGGCAGCAAGCCAGGAAGCCATGCCCAACAGCGCATCACCATGGGCCACTGCTCTCCTCTCCAGAGCTGCTCCATCCTCCCGCTCCACAACCCCCAAAGCCAGCTGAGATGTGATTTTAATCCTGGTCCCACTGCATCCAGCTGCAGGCATGAGGCAGAGAACCAGCAAGAGAAGTCCATCCTAAGGGGAAATTTGGGGTCTTTTTAGGCAAAGAGCAGATGATGGACCCCGTGTGGCACAAAGCTCATGAGCAACTTCTTAAACTGCTGTGCTGGTACTACCCTCCTCCTCTCTCAACTCCTTCCTAGAAAGAAGAGCTGCAAAGGGGGAGCAGAGAAATTCAGGAGCCAGACCAGCTCACAGCAGCTTTGGAGATGAGTATTGGAGTGAATTTCCCCATTTAACCCCTCAAAATCAGGCTTGCATAGCCAAAGAGTGAGGCACAAGCCTAACTCCCACTGACAGTTCACACTACACGGTGCTTACACCCCACAGTGCCAGAGATTGTACATATAACCGAAAGATGGTCCCTGGTTTAAAACCACCTCACACAGGTCCCATTCAGGAGGACTTGGAATTGATGGATCCCAAATTTTCCTTCACCGGGCTGGCCAAAATCCTGTATCTGCTTGAGAGAGCACGCGACATTACATAGTAGGAGCGCCAAGAGCAATACTTCTAATCCTGCATTAACAAACATGACTCACCCATTTATTTTCACTGGTATGTTCAGGGTTATTTTAAGCTTTGTCTAAAGAATGCCAGCTACTGTATAATAACGAGAATGAAAGATGGCAGTGTTTTTATTTTGCTTTACAACTAGAGATTTATTTATAGTTCCTTTAAAAAAAAAAAAGTAAAACTGGCCTGTAAATTATTTTAAACACGTTGGCACAGATTTCCTAAAGCAGATCCACATGAGCCAGTCCCACCTCCAGGCCAGAGTCACCACACTAAGCAAAACTGGTGGCCCAGGTGCCACCAGCTCTGGACCCAGCTCTGCACTTCCCCAGGAGTACAGCCTGGCTGCCAGGACATCCCAGGCAAATCCCACCTCACAGATGAGGGTTTAAGGGATAAGGCTCTGCTTTGCAGGATGTTCAGTTCATGCCCAGGTCCAAGCAGCCCATCTGCATGATGCAGAGTACCCTGGTTACACCAACACAGCATCAATTTCAGGGAGACTTAAATATCATAATATAATAACTTAAATATAAATATCATAAATTAGATTATATTAAAATGAATTTAAGCATCATATTAAGAATCAAAAATGTCACATGCACAGTATCTGGGTCCCTGTTACTGTCTGTTCCTAAGAAGACCCAGACGCTGCCCTCCCCCTGGGTCACCCCAGGCTCCAAAACCCCCTTTGTCACAACCCGTCCCGTGACAGCATGGCCATTCCCACTGGCACCATCCCCTGACCCGTCTAACACAGGTCTTGCTTCATCTAAACGGGGTAAGATGGATTCTTGGCGGGCTGGATCCATCCTTGCACTGCTCCCCGTCGTGCCAGTTTGCAACCTGGAGCGCTCCCCGCCCAGGGTCTGCCCTGCGCTGCCACGCGGGTTACACCATAAGCTTGTTTCGGGCGGCCGTCTGCTCCGCACGGTTCACCATCTGCTCCCGCGGCGAGTGGGTGGGTGTTGTCGAGGGGAGGATGCGAGTCAGGACTCCTGGGCTCTGTTCCTATAGACAAATCCATGGAGGGGAGCGAGAATATGGAGAGCCTGAGGGTGTCCTCTCTTCTTTACAAGTGGGAAAAAAAGGAAAACAACACAAACCCCTATCCCAGCCTCAGAGAAACCAATTACGGAGTAGTCAGAGCTCAAGGTGCAATGAGCTTGTTAGAAACAGAGCAGGAGTGTAAAATCAGCCCTCCCAGCTTCCTTCTCCGTATCAAGGCACTTGTCTGATCCTGGCGCTGGGAGAAGGGCTGCCCAGGGCTTGGTCACAGCACCGAGGAAAGGACAAGCTGGGACTTCTGGCTGCTTCTCCCTGTGGTGCCAGACACATGGCATGTCTCAAACGCGTTGGATACCCTGACAGGAGCTGGAGAAGCAGGACTTAGGCATCTGTTCACATGGGCGACGGGTTTAGTTTTGCACATACAAATTCCTCTTATGGCTTTCTCGATGCTGGCAAACACAGAGCTGGCCAGGGCTCATGGCTTTGAGCTGGCACAGCACGGTTTTCCCTAGGCCAGATCCAAGCAAGGCACAGAGCAGCCGCCCCACTGTGCGCACTCGAGGTGATGGGTCTCCCTGGACCATGCACGTCTGGTGACTGTTGGTGGTCTGCACACGACAGGGAGATCATAGATCTACCTCCATTGCACCAATTTCCAGGCCAGTGCATTGGTATAAACCTCAATTCCCGTTTGGGAACTGCTGGAAACAGGAGAAGCAGCATGTTTGGGACAAGAGGGGCTGAATTTAGCTAAGCGAGGGAACTGCTAGACAAACAACCACATCCAACCATCCCTTCTCCAACCTCCCACAACCCTGAGTAAACACCCTTCCGTAGCTTCCTTTCCCCTTCCCACTTTCCCCAGACTTCTGTCTGGAATAAATCCCCCTTTGCGAGCGGGGATGGATCCTAGTGCCCTCCCCAGGAGACAGGGGGATGAGGGTAGGTGTGACTACTCCTAAGGCATGCACAACTGCTCACACAACGTGCTCGCGGCAGGGACGCTTCTCTTGGTTTTGCTCTGCTACGTGTTTACGCCAGCTCTCCTGAAAAATCTGCAATATGCTTCTGCCTCGGAGCAGGAAAGAGCATCCCTGAGAATTTTCCATCAGAAAGTCACTGTCAGGCTCCCCCAGCCACACATTTCCGCAGCCGTTTTCTGCCCTCTTGTGAAGCTCTGCAGAAATCCACGACCAGAGCTCTGCACACCCACGCTCCCATGCTAGCTTGTTCCCCGTGCAGAGAGGATGACTGTCCCCAACTTACATCGCTAAATATTTCCTGCATGTGAATGAAGGGCTTTAAGGATCATCACCTCATCCCAAAGAGAGCACTGCTACCAGTTCTGCAACAACCCTCACCAGGCTCAAACCTATTTTATCTTGAAATCAATCACTTTTCAAAGCCGTGAGCCAGGAGACTCTGCCTTCACTAAGGCTGAAGCTCTCACTCTCTCCATTCAGCTTAGCACAGGGCTTCCCCGGGATCCCGTGGGACTAAAGGCTGATCAATCTATTGATTACTAAAAGCCTAAGCATTTCTCTGTGCTCTTCCTACCAACAGCTCCCCAGAAGCACCAGCCAGCATCTTGCAGGGTTCATCCCTTCCCCTTTCATTACCTTGTTTTGGGTACTGCCTCCACTGTACACCAGGATTTGGTGGCTTATCCCAGGGGATACAGCCGGGGAAGGACAGGGATGCAGTAAGCAGCTTGGGGCTCAGCATGTTCCTGCCTGCTAAAGACCAGAGTTATTTGTCCAGACGGAGCAGGAACCTTTGGCTCTAATCCACATTTGGTGCCAGTGTGGGCTGTACCAGCATGGCCCAAATTTCCACTTCAATCTCACCTCCATCCATTGGCTGCATGTAAGGACAGAAGGGATGTGACTCATCCAGAAACGGAGACAGACCAAGGACAGAAGGGGAGGTCCCCTGCCTTGCTGTGCACATTGCCCTCCAAGCACACCCCCACCCCTCCACCCGGAACCCCGCCGGCCCCGCCATCTGATCAACAAGTCATTTTCTTGTTCAGAGAAAATGGTTCATCTTGCACCAACCCGGCCCAGCCAGATGGGTCCCTCTGTAAATCCATAGCTGCAACACACACCCCCCACACACACCCGTGCCTACAACCTGCAGTGCCCCTCCTTTACAACAGGGAAACTGAGGCACACTTGAAAACACCTGGTAGGGTCCAGAGGATTCAGCCACACACTGAGGCTACAAAAGCCACCTCAGGTCAAACTCTGCACAGCAGTTGGTATTCTCCTCCTACTCAAAAGTGTCAGTGACAGATGCCAAAGGCTCCCTGCGGCCCCTTTCATCATCCCAAGGCGTTCAGTACTCTCATACAGATTGTTACCGGTCCCATCAATTACTTGACTGTGGCATGATGACGCAATACAAAATACATGTTGCACAGCCCGACGGCTTTGAAATGCCATGGACATAAGGAGAACAAACTCCATTTGGTCTCCAGTCATTTGTCACAGCTATTGCAGGACTGTTCCTTAAAATGCAGGGTTTTATTCTGGATTGCGTGATTGCTTCCGACAGGACACCACCACCACACCAAGCCTTTTCCCTTTCAAGAGCCACTTTTCATCCCTTGGGCTCTGAACCACACAGGTGCTGCCAGGGAGCTGATTGTATCAATGCCAGACCCATCCCAAAAGCTGACAATCAGCGCAATACAACACGTCCGGATCCACGTGCCAGATGGCACGGCCACCCTGCTCTGCTCCCAAACACTCAGCGACTGCAGCCCAGCCCGCTTCAACAACAGGCAGGAGGAAGGTCAAACCATCTGTTTGCTGAGAGGTCAGTGCCATATTTAAGTACAAAGCATTTAAAGATGGGAAAACTGATCTTAAACTTCATTATAATTGCTTTAGCCTTGCTTCTACCGAGTCTCTGGGAGCTTGCAATCGCTTTGAGTGCTAAAGCTGCGCAGCCAGAAGAGAAATAGGAAAGCACCCAACACCTACAAGGAGCAGAACGGTTGTACTTCTCAAACGGGTCCTTCCTCAGTGAAGCATTGTGCCACAAGACAGAGCCAGATCTGACTGGAAGCCTGGAACAGGAGAAAGACTCAGTTATTTTTCACTATTTAAGTTCCTGAAGGCCTTTTTGCTAAAATATTTTGAGCTCTCCCTACAGTTTCCATCCCTTCCCAGTGCAAAGCAGCTGGTGCCTTTCATGGCAAGCAGCTGCATTTCATGCGACAGCAACTCTTGCCAAGCGCCTGGGGAGCCCCGAGACACGCGGGCCCAGCTACTCCGTTTGTTAATTCCTCCTGCAGAGTCCCTTGTTTTTGAAGCCTAGCACTCCTGCACCGTACCCCCTGGTTTGAGCTCCTGGCTCACAGCACTTTGAACAGGAGAGCTGGACCACACGAGCACCTTCTGAGCGCCCTCAAGCTGAGCTTTCAGGCTTATTTTTAACTCCAAATAGAGAAAACCCTAAGAAGCCTTTTCAGGCCTCTGTCTGCTCGTTTGCCTCCAGAGAAAGCTGCTATACTATACAGACAGCAGCTATATGTAAAGAAGGCATGGAAACACCTCCCTCACTCCCCCTGGGCCTTGAAGCCCACCTGGCATCCCTGGGACCCTCCAGGATGTGGCGAGTACCCCTGGCCGGCGGTTTGCCCTGCCAGCACCAGCCACAGGCTACTTTAGACTCCCCTTTACCATGTACACAGAGCAGCCTAAGAGGGAGACATACAAAAAAAGGACAGAAATAAACGGGGAGCAAAGACCCCGACCCTGGGCTCAGCTCATCACCGCAGTGAGGCACGGCTGCCCCCGCCAGGCCTTTTATAGCCGAGCGAGGGGGCGGGGCTTCTGCCCGCACTTTTGCCCGTCTCCAACATGGCGGGACCGGCAAACGCTGGTCCTACGCATGCGCGCGCCGGGAGTCTTCAGAAACGCGAGGGGCGGCTGTACTGAGGGTTCTTTTTGCCAGGAGTGGATCTTTTTTGACGTCATGTTTAAGTCTGTTTGTGGAGTGATGAGGGGCTGGAAAGAGGTGGGAAGGTGAAAAGGAAGGTGTGGCGGTGTGACGTCGTCGGGGCGGGCGGCCTCAGCCCGGCCGCTGCCCCGGGTTGTGCTGGGGCCTGGCCTGGCCTCACGCCGGGGCCGTCTCCGTTCACGCTGCCCGCGCTGTGCCGCCGGGCCGCACCCTGAGGGGCCCCCAGCCGCCTCGGCCCTTCTGGGGAGTTTAACTGGCCCCTCGGTCCGACCTGGGCTGGTGGCCCTGGGCTACCCGCGCCTGCCAGCCCCTTCCTACCCTGTGCCAGAGGCAGATGTTGACGTAGAACTCTGGGCCGCCTTGTCACGAACACCTACTGCATGTTGGTGCTCCCGAATCCTGGAGCAGTTTGGTTGTCCTGTTAGTTTTGGCTTCTTAAATGGCTGCCGTTATTGGTAGTGGCCAAGTGTACCTTTCCCTTGGGCTGTTCCCGGAATGTATCGTGTGGCTGCTGACTTGTCCCTGGTGGCAACAGCAGTCCCACCGCCAAGAGGACTGAAAAGCTCCTTAGTGGCGTGGGTATAAACACAGCTGATGAACAGATGAGAAAGGCTGTGACTGGCTGCCTTTCGAAGGGGAAGCAGCTCTTCCCGGGTCTTCCCCTAAAAAAAGGGGATGCTGTGCTGTCACGGAACATCTACTACTAAGCTATCTTACTGGTGTAACAGGGAGATCTTACCGGTCCACTGAGGCTGAAGAACCTGCTAGCCTGATGTGAAATAGTGCCTGCCTTACCTTCTGCAGACTGGAGGTGATCTGCTTCAAACATCTCTTTGCCCTCAAAGCCCCATGTGCACCGCTATCGGCAGGAAAGCACCTGTAGCAGAGACACCCGGGCTCACTGCAGCAGTCCCTTTGTCCGTAGCACCGTTTGCTACGGGTTTTGCCTGAAGTCGTCATAGGAGGCCTGTGAAGTCGGTGGTTTTCACGGTGATTAGGCCAGTTCATCTGGCTGCTGTAGACAGTGACATCATGTCATGTGCCTGGATGAGATATTTGTCACATGAGCAAGGGAAGGGTTTCTCTAATGGTAAACATTGTACAGTCTGGAGGTTTGTATGCCACGTTCCTGTTACAAAGAACAAAAGAAAAAGTATGTTGGGGCACATCTGGGGGCTGTCAAAGTCACAGAAATACCAATGTTAAGGCAAGGTTCTAGGATGGACCATTAGTCCCTTTTTTTTTTTTCCTTTCCTACTTCTAGTAAAGGTTGTCAGTTAATTCAGTAGCAAAACCCTTGATCATGTCAACTCTGGTAAAAGTAGTATTTTGGAAGGAGGGCAGGCAGATGGGAGCATGTTCTCTGAGACCAGCGTCGGCCTTTTCTGGTGAGGAGGCAGCGAGTGATTTGTTTCCAGGTCAGTACTGCGTGCTGATATAACACTTGAGCTGGCTAAGAGGTAGGCACGCTGCACGGGCTGAGCACCACGTACGTACCGGAGTGTGAACGAGTTGAGACCACTGCCAGCGCCACACCTTGTTCATGCTCCTGTTCCAGCGCACTAAGCTGGGGAGGTGCCAAGGAAACTCCTTGATTAATCATTTTATGGACATAACATTCAGCTTCCATGAAGGTGTAAGAGACGAACTGATTTTGGCAAGATTAAACACTTTCATGAGAAGATTTCAACCTAAAAATAAAACTGTTACCTTGAATTTCTACAGTGATTTCTTTCTTCCCCCCCCCCTAGTCCTTTTTTCTCCTGCTGTGGCTGTAGGGAATGCCCGGTTTCCCTGTTTTGGACCCTGCGGCATCCTAGATTGCTCCTGATTGTTCACAGCAGCAGCAGGGCAATGAGGCTAGGCTTGTCTGTGGGGAAGCAGGATTGAGGCTGTAGGCAAGACTGATGAATCCGTTGGTGTTGGGACAGTCTTGCTAATGTAAATGTGAAGCTAAACCAAGAACTGGCACCCTTTTGTCCCAGGGTGTGTGAGCTGAGGATAGCACCTAGGTTTAACCCCTGCTGACTCCAAAAGAGGAAACTGTCTCCTAAAAGCAAGGGCCAGTCTGTCTCTGTTCTGGAAATCTCACAGGAGCTTGGTTTTTCTGAGCCCTCTTCAGCTCAACATCTTGCAGTCAGTAACTTTTTATCAAGTACCTTTTGCATCAGCAGTTTCAGGGTTCAAAATCCTTCCTGGTCCTGCACGGGGTTTGTCCCTTCTGGGGATCTTCCAACTGTCATGGGGCTTTTAGATTAGTGTTGGGCACTGCTACAGCTACCGCTGGATTAGGAAATTTTGGGGGGTGACTCAGTTGGATGAGCTCAGCCCCTCTTGACCTCTGCCTGTGGCCCTGAACATCCTGCCTAGCTAAAAGCTTCCTCATCCAGGGTGATGCATGTAGACTAGCCAGACACTGCCGTCGAGGAGGAATAAATTTGTGTTATACATGGCTGAGTGGAACACCATTCAAGATCTGGCTTTTCATTTTTTTCCTCAGTCACAGGAGGTGATATTTCTGGACATCCAGAGGTCTGCATGGGAAGTAACCCACCTACAGCTCACAGCTAGTTAAATCCTGTGAGGCAGAGCAGTACCAGCTCATCTGCTGCCCATTTGATGTATGTGTCGAGGTATGTGCTTGTGCCTGAAGTCTGACAAACGGCACATCTGATTCAGAGCGGTGAAGTGATTCATTGTCCCACAGAAATTAATTCCTCAAAGTCTTTCTCTTGAAATGACTTGCACATCAGACACCGTATGCGGGTTAGAAATACCACTGGGTTCCAGAACACTGCAGCCTTGAGGTGACAGTTTTGTCGTTGCAGAAGGTCTGTGAAAGAAACGTTTTGGTCTGCCACTGGCTCAGTGCTAAAATGTGCCACCCGGGGGAGTCAAGATAACCTCTTGGTATCTGTCAGCCTGTTCCCCACCGTGTCCTGACTAGGCTGTTGGGACGGCTTCAGGTTTGTTTTAAGACCAGAGGAAAATCCTATTTTGGGTATTGCCCTGTATTGTCAGTCATTCCATGAATGCACAGAGATGCCTTTGTTTCATTTGGCTACCTGCAGTGGTGCTTCAAATTGGCCCACCCTGGATGGCCAGTTTGCTCAAGGCCAAGCTTGGCTTTATCCAAAGCTGGGATGAAGAACTGAGAGACAAGCAAGCAGAGTCCCTCTGCTTGGAGCTGTTTCTGACCCAGTGACGGAGATGTGACAGATGCCAAAGAATATGAGGGCGTTTGGCCTGGTAAAACAACAGACCTAAAACTCAGGGCATCACACAAGGACGCACACAATCTGGGTCCCATCCTGGCGCATGGCAGAGAGGGGCCAAGGAACAGCCGCTGCAGTTCCGCAGCAGGACTTACCCATTCCTGCTCATACCATCTGGGTCAGTCCCGTTCAGATCACCTGGATTTCTTCTATATTACAAGCCCCGCTGGCGAGGTCTGGGCACCTTTCACTGACACGAAGCTCATCCAGGGCTGTGTAAACAAGTTTGTAGGGTTTTTTTTACTCCTTTCTGGTTTTGAAGGTGGCCAGGGACAGTCCGAGGGTTTGAAAAACAGGGAGAGATGGCAATACCTGCAAGAGAGGGAGTAAGAAAGTGGAGACTTGGCTTCTCTTTACTTCCCCACCATAAGAACGGGTTACTTCTTGACGCTGCAAGATTGGGTAAGAAGCTAACACAAATGGATTTAGAAACCATCTCAATAATACAGAGATGTGATTAAAACATGGCCTGTGTGGCCTGATCCGTGGTTGGTTTGCAGTTTGAGCAATACAGTTGTTGAGCTGTGTTTGGAAAGCAGTGCAATCGCCTCTCGCTCTAGCTCCCTGCCCATGCGGGGTGAGGAGGGCTTGAACCCAGGGCTTGAACCCAAGGCTTGCAGCAGTGGAAATGTTGCTTCAGCAAAGCTAGCCCCGGTTTTTTGCCCTTCTCCTGAAGCTGAGCACTGAAGTTTTTCTTAATCTCAAGAGTGTCCTTTGTGTGGCTCAAATGCAAATGCTGGGGGTTTCAAATGCCACATCCCTCTTGCACCCGATAAATGGCACCGAGCAGCTTCTGGAATTGACTGTTCTCATTGCAGTGAATTCTTAGGGATTCCTTACACTAAAGGGTGGATTATTTCCAGAGCATTTGTTCTCTTGACTAGGTGTGGAATATATTTATTGTGCTCTTCTTGAGTCTTCAGTATTTCTTTGGTCTTTTTCCTTTGCAGTTCAGTGGGATCTGCAATGCCCATGCAAGGTGCATGCAAGGAGCTTAGTGGCTTGGCTCCTGGGTGGAGCTGGGTGGTGACAGACACTGTTCCTGTGTGGAATTAGGGTTGGATCAACACTGTGCCGATGGTGCTCAGACAATGAGAGTTTGGGGTTTAGCAGGCACTGCAGCCCTGTTAGCACAAGCATGCCCAGCACAGCTGCCTCGTGACCATCAGGGTTGCTGAGCACCCCATTGCATGGATCAGAGCTGCATCCAGCCTCAAAACTCACCCAGCACACAGCAAGAGGGAGAGAAGCATCTCCTGGCGGGCTTTGGAAGTATTTTTGCTTGAAGGTGTCAGGTAGATTTCCATCCATCTCAGAACAATGTGTCCAGGTCCTTGTTACTGTTTGTCTTGGAGAGCTGCTTCTGCTGCCCCCCCTCCCAGCTCTCTGGGCTGCCTTTCCCCATGGCAGTTTCCCAGTGTCTGGCCCAGCTGCGAGGCTGAGAAGGCTTTCACTTCTGGATCCATAGAAGGTTGTGTTTGTCAGACTTTTTTTCCCACTCTTTACTTCTTTATTGATCTGTTGCTCTACTGAAGCTTCAGCCATTTATGAGACAGATTAAGCCACGAGTTGCTACTTGGACTCTGTATTTTTACCTTCTTGGAAGCCGACTGAACCCCTGAAATTGTGAAACTAGGAAAACAACTTGAGTTGTGTTTTCTTTAGTATTCTAATCACCTTCTCCAACTTCTCCACTCCCTGGGATGGGTTTTGGTTAATCTATTAAAAATAGGGCAAGACAGTTTTGAGCAGCATCTTGCAAGAGTCTTGTATACCAGGGAGTATTTGCTGATTCCTAATTCCCAGGAAGCTGGAAACAGGCTGGGACCCCAGGGTACCTCTAAAGCAGTCCATCAGTTTGGAGAAGTAGCTTTTCTCTCTGGAGGGCTCACTCCTGAGGCCCTGCTGACGTGCCCTGGGCTGCTCCCCAACACATCAGTGTGACATGTGGCTCTCCACATCGCCTGGGGCTTTTATTCAGGTGCACACCTTAGGAACATTGCACCACAGTCATTTTATTTTAATAAGTGGCCTTAGGTATTAAGACATCGTGTCACCCACTCCTGCCCACTGCTGTTGCTTCACTGGACTGTTGGCATACAGATCTATGTCAAACAGAGATATAAGACAGCAAGAGCGTGGCCAGAAGCAGCAGCAGGTTGGGAACAGCCACAGCTAAGTGTCGGCTGGCCATAGAAGAAACCTCCAAGCCGGTCCTGGGCAGCTGCTTTCTTGTGGCTTGAGTGCTGGGTGTTGGCAGGGGCGATGGAGATAAATAGAAATGAGAGCAGATCTTTCTCTGTACTGTTCAGAGGCTGCAGTTTCTTGATAACGTATGAGGTTGGAGTGTGGGCTGCTTTGCAGAAATTGTCACCTGACATATTGAAATCCGCGTCCAGGATCTATGGGGCGTCTTCAGGATCGGTTGTAGCTACGCTCGCATTGTGTGAGTGTGATGTAGGTAAGGGTTATGCACTTCCATCTATTCTGTGTCTACAGTGATCTAATGTCTGGAAATTTGGAGTTGCTAAAGATCTTTTTTTTCTTTTAATTATCCTTAATCGGTGATTGATTCCTCAGAGTTTTACTTCCTTGACTTCTTTAAGAGTGGAAAATATGGGTAAATTAACCAGCACAGAGCAAATAGACTAGATAGTTATTAAATAAGTCATTGCATCTTATTAATTTGAATTAATTGTGAGCACATCTAATATAAGATACAGAAGTGTCCTCCCTAGCAAGAGGTTATTGTTAGATTCCCAAAGCACAGAGGGAAAATATTGAATATGGAGAGGATCAGTATTGCTGTTGCAGGAAATCAAAACAAAGTTATAGTCACAGAGCTGAGAAATACATTAAGGAGCATAGATGCAGAGCTGGCAGGGGGAAATATTACACAAAGCCTTCCTGACAATTTTTTCCCATATCTCCAAAAAATGTTAAAGATGGCTTGTGGAGGAAATGGGAAAAACAAAAACAAAAACAATTCTGCTTCCTGCAGTACTGAAGGTCCTTGGGAAATCTGGGTCCACTCACAAGAGTTTCCCTAATGAAAATAATGGCTCCTTACGAGCATTTACCAGCACGGTAAAATGCCCCTTTGCCAGGTGGGAGTGCAGCCCAGAAAGTACACAAATAATCATAGAAGGGATGAGGAATGATTGCTTTGCTTTGCTTTAGATGAGATTAAGCTGGTCTTCAGTACTGTGGAAGCCTCTTTCCGGAGGCGTCTTGTTCATGGAGGAAAAGTCCTTAAATTCTTAAAAGAGGTCTTAAAGAAATACCTGCCTACGAACGCCCACCAGCTGGTGTCTGGGAAGCTGCATGTTATCCTCACCCGTGTGCACGACTGGAGAAGCGTGGTGGTTTCAGAGTTTGCCTCGAGGGAGGACCTCATTCAGGTGAGAGCAGCCACCCTGCCAGGGAGGAGCTGCAGGAGGTCTGCTGCCTCTCTGTGCCCCTGAAGACAGACAGGATCACAAGCTGGAAATAATAAAAAAGGAGCCCTTTTGATTGTTGGCTGAATTATCTACAGGGCCTGAGTACGCAGGGTCCAAAATGAGACATTTCACAGGTTACCTTCCTACCTCTCCAATCCTGGCTGTGGATATCAGTCTGGGCCACAAGAGTCAGTGGTGCCCAGCAAACCAGCCGTGGGTCCCCATTTTGGCCTTCACAGATGAGCCACCATTCCTGAAGGCAACAGGTTTTGTGGCTCTTTGCTCACCTCCGTGCTTTCCATCTCACCCACAGGCCATTATGTGCAGCTGCTTCATCCCTCTGTGTTGTGGATTCTTACCTCCTATGTACCGTGGGGTGGTGAGTAGCCCTGTGGTCTGGAGACCCCATCCTGGGTCAGGCCAAGGGCCCATCTAACCTGTGTCCCTTCTCCAGTGGTGGCATTAGGCATGTCCAAGGCCAGGCTGGATGAGGCTTGGAGCAACCTGAGCTAGTGGAAGGTGGCCCTGCCCATGGCAGAGGGTGGGACTGGAATCTTTAAGGTCCCTTCCCACCCAAACCATTCTATGCTCCTGTGTTTATACCCGTGTTTGCCACCTGGTGCTGTGTTCACTCATATCTGCAGAGGGAAGAACTGAACCCAGGTGCCCCGCAATCTGACCTCACTTCAGACAGAGCTGGCCTTCTCCCAGAAGTGTCCATCCTCACCCTGTCCATGGGGTTAGCTCAACTCCTTTCTGCTGCACTTTCCCCCAGTTTCACTAAAGAATCATTTTTCGGGTGGAAGGGAAGAGGTGGTGGGTGTAGATCAGGAGCGCATGGGACAGTGGTCAGGACTGTTCCTGGGAAGGGAATCTCTGTAGCCCCAGCACCTCCGTCTAGTTTGGGCAGGGAGGAAACCCCAAATGCATGCACGTGTGGCACAGCACTCCCCTCTCTGAAGAGGAAGGCTCAGGGTTCCTTGTTTTCTCTCCTAGCATTACGTTGATGGGGAACTCGGCATGTGGCAGGCCAACTTCGTGTCCCGGACCACAATCACTGTGTCTGCTCTCGCCGGCGAATACGACATCTGTCCCAAAGATGGTCCAGCTGCCTTCTTCACTTTCCAACTCTCTGACTGTATTTTACAGATATCCAAAAGAAATATCCACCGCTTGCAGTATATTTTTCATCTTCCCACACGTCAAGTGAGCTGCTTCTTCAGGTACCCAGAGCCATGAGGCCCTATAACTGGTCCTTCTGCCCTGACTGCCACCTCCTCCCGGCAGGTTCTGGACCAGCTTTATAACCATGGCTACCAGGACACAGCCTCCTTCTTAAAAAGACTGAGTAAGTGATTTGGAGCGAGGAACAGGTAGGTCGGGTGCTTCTTTTGCAACGTTGGTTTGCTGACAGAAGGTACGAGGTGCTGACAGAAGGTAAGAGGTGCTGACAGTGCGCCTAGAGTGACCAGGGCAGAGAGATCCCTGCACCCATGGCATTTCCAGCATTATTTGAGTCCCATCCTCTCTGTGATCTCTCCTGAAGCCCACTCCCTCCCCTCGGATGAGTCAGGTCCCTCTTCTCTGCCCTACTTGAGCATGGTAGAGCTTTCCAGGGAACACAGGTGCTAGATAAGTGCAGGCTCGGGTGCCCTGCGTGGTGTTAGAGTGATAACCCACTGATGCCCAAAGCAGCAGTGTTGGGTGATTGCTGACCCAGAAACCCAGCCCAGATTAGCCATGTGCTGTGGTCATCAGTCCCTCTGTTTTCCAGTCAGCTTTGGTCCCGCCTCACGTTACTGGAGACTTGGTACCTGAGCAACAAGCAGTGAGAGCTGGATTCTCTTCCCACCAGGCGCATTTGGTATAAATTACCTTGATGAGGACTTTATGTTTTCACTGGCCAATAAATCCTGTCAGAAAGGTGAAGAGACCCTGCGCTGGAAGCCAGAAACAAGAGTACTTCACTCCAGAGCCTCAGAGCCTGAGGATGTCACCAAAGAGAATCCAGGGACCATCCAGGCAGCAGATGAAGTGGAAGAGGAAGCCCCCCACGACCTTCTCCACCATCAGGAAGGTAGAGGACCAGCACTTCCTTTACCCTCTCAGTTTTCATTAGCTAAGTGACGCTTGCCCAGGGCTCTCCCTGCCAAAAGAGTCGGTCTGAGTTTTTGCAGGCTCCAGTATGCGAGAACATAAAGAATGGGAGAATAACCTCTTGTGTCAGTGGTTATGAGTGAAGCCTCGTGCTGAACTTAATCTGGGGGAGGTTTGAGGACTCAGACCGTGGCCAGGTCAGAAGGGCTCCTTGGAGGAGTAGCTCTTTCTATGAAGAAAGCGATTTACTCACCTCACAAGGTAATAGCAGGCTCTGTCTGTGCATCATTTTGTTAAGGGTGAGTGTCTCAGTGGTTGGAGCTGGGTTTGCTGTGCCAGCAAATCAAAATTTCTATTTAATTACTCTGGTGTGTAGCCATGTGTAAATACTTAAGTGCAAGAAAAGCTTATTAGAGCTGCAGGGAAACCTCCATTTGTGTCATTTTTAAGCAACATAAAGCAGGTTTAAATCCAAAACTTCTAGTTTTCTGCAATCCTATGCAAAATAATGCTCTCTCCCATTTCAGTTTTGACATGGAAAACCAGTGAACCCTCAGCATTTTGGATTACAGTTTGTCTTATCGTTACGTATGGAATACAAAGAAGTGTATGCTGGAGTACATTTCTTTCACTTTTAATATTTATTTTATTCTTTCTGACTTTTTCAACATTTCAGAATTTGTCTTCTTAGGAAAAATTACACCACTTTTCCAATATGATAATGATTGGTTAAAACGTAGCCCCATACATTAAAGAAATAGTGAAAAAAGACCCAAATATTGTTCTGCTACATCTACAAGGACCACACCAAATGATTAATATAAAGGGAAAAGAATAGGACCATTACCATTCCAGACCTAAAAAGAAAAGCTTGGAAAACATGAAATAAAAGCAAAGACACTTCCATTGAAAACCAAACAGCTCTACCTATGGGAAGAGACTTACTCCAGAAATGCAGGACAGTGTTAGGCTGTGCAGTTTGTTCCACCCTTGCTTTTTTAAAGGCTTCATCAGTCTGAACTACATCGAGCTTTTGAAAGCAACATCATAGGAACCAAGTTTTTGGAGGTTGGGCAGGCTCGAGGCTCCCAGGAGTCTCTCAGTCTCTGGTTTGCAGCTTGACTGCAACATTTTTCACCAACCTAAGGTCAGCTCTGGAAGGAATCAAGTCTCATTTGTTAGGTCAGAGAGCAACCAAGAGGTTAAGTCAGGGCTCTTGGTCTCCAGCGGAGAAGCTCATCAGATTTTTCAGGTCTGGGAAGCAAAAGCTCTGATTTAGGCCAGGAAAAGGCTATTTTACTGTTCACCTGTACACAAGTATAGTCTCATCGATGTTACCAAACAAACAAGGGTATAATCCTGCGCACAACTCGCTCCTGTTTTCCTGAGTAAGTCAGACAGTCTCCAAGGGACTGCTGCTGCTGCGGGGCCTGCACGCCAGCAAGGCCCGGGCTGGATGAGCAGGGTAGCCACAAGCATTTGTGTTTTACCCATGTGCCCGCCAGAACAGTTGAACTCTCCTTAGTATCTAGACTAGAAGCAGAGTCTGGCATAAAGCACCTGCAGCCAACAGAGACACAGGCAGGACTGGACACGCTGCTTTTCATTTGGCTCGGTTGCACGGATCAGGCCCCTTCCCACTAGATTTGCAGTGGGATCTGGCTTTAGAGAGAGCTCCTGCTGACTTGGCTTGTCTTCAGCCTCTCATTCCATCCACCTTGGGCTTCACATCTCTGCTGAGTTTGATGCAGACCAGTGCAAGCAACAGGACAGTGGTATGAGGGCAATATTTCAAGGCTATCAAACCCTGCTTGTCCTATTACCCTCTAGACAACAGGAGGGAGGGAAGCAGCCCTGATCAGGAATTTTAATCCAGTTTGTCTCCCAGGAACTGCCAGAAGCATCTGTCAGATTGACCAATGTGGCTTTACTCCCTTTAGGGCCCTGCTAGCCACAGAAGAGCATTTTTGACCCCAATTCACATGTTAAAAAAAGAAAGAGCAACCCAGAACGCAGCCTGCAGACCCACACCAAGACACACTGAAGAACACACTGTGACAGCAATGCCACCAGCACAGGCAGGGCCACAACCCCCCTTTTACCCCATGACCCACCTTTAAAGGAGGCATTTCAGGTTGAAGACAGGACCTATTGCAGTGGTTTGAACTGGGGGCAGCTGGGTTTGCCAGCTCGCTTCCCTGGGCAGGGGAAACAAGCTCCTGCACCAGGTGAATCAGAGATGCCAACCTTTGCCTCTATCCATTGCCTCTGGAAAGGCCTCCTTTTGCCCTTAGCTCCCAGCTCATGCGGAGGAGACAGCATCAGGTGTGCTGGCTTGAAAAGAGGGAGGATTAATAAAATAAGACAACTGATTTGAATTTTGAGTCATTAAATACCTCTCTCAGCACATCTCTGCAGATTTGGAGCAGGAGGTCTCTGTGCTGATTTGGGTGTTCCTTGTAGGCTGTCTTTTGTTAAAGTTCTCACAGTTTTACTAACTTTTTATGATGAAGCATGGTGCCATGGTGAGATGCACTGGGAAGCTCAAACCACGCTCCTGTTTGTGGGTGAGATTTGCAGGCAAATTTAGTGGATTTGGATGTCCAATTCCTACATGAGAATTTTCTTTTGGGGGGATTTTAATTCCCATTTGAATAGGGATAGTGTACCTGCCTGTGGCTGACTGAAATGTTTCTGTCCTGCCTGGAGGTGGTGGTGCTTACTAGGAAGATCAGGAGCCCAGCAGAAGTGGGGCAGTGTGCCGGGGAGTGAAAGCAGAAGTGCCGGCCAGCCCTGCTCCTGCCCAGGGAGCTGTGGGTGTCCCTGTCCCCTCTCTGCTTCCATCTGTGGCAGGAACATAGTCACAGGTTTTGAGCAGGCTGACTTTGGCTGTGGGGGTTGAGAGATGTCAATCCATCCAGGATGGAAGGAAGACAGGAGTAGGTTTTGATGGATCCAATGCAAATAAGCATCCGGGTTTCTTTTAGCAAGCTCATTGCAGAGAAAATATTCCCAGGTCATTGATTTCAACCAGAGGCAGCAGAAGGTGTTATATCAGTCTGCCACTGAGCACTCACAGTTAACTGTGGGTCTGTTTACGTCGGTGCAGCCTTCAGCTATTCCCCACGTTCATGCCTGAAGCCTCCAGGGCGCGTTGGATGAAACTTCCCGCTGTACTGTTTCCCTTAGTACAATTCAACAAGCTCTTTATTCAAATAAGCAGTTTGTGCTGTTGCGATCCGTTTGGTGCCCACCGGGAACCAACAAACGGGAGATTCAGTTGGGGTAAAGCTGATCCATCAACATCTGATATGCAGAATGTCTTTGGGATGATAGGAGTGCTGCCGATTCGTTCTGCCTGCAGACCAGCAACAGGAGGTGTGTTTGCCTGGGCCATACGCTGTTCGTAGCAGCGACTTACAGAAAATCACCCAGAAAGAACTAACGTGTTTGTGAAATGTCAGCACTCCCAGTGCAATCGGAGATGCAGACTGCAGGATCGTGTACTTTGAATTAGGGGAAGGTTAATCTTTACGTTTCTCCATCCTTCTCCGCAGCTGCAAACTCTGAGGGGTCCAAGCATGCGCCTACCTCCGCCGGCAGGAGAAGCAGACCTCCGAGGGTGTATGAAGCTCAAGAATAGGTAATTGGTAAAATAACTTCAGGAACCTGGATAAAATGAGTTCCTGCCCAGTGTGATGCTCCCTAAGGCTTTGCCCTCACTGTTTTCTGTTTGATGAATCTCTCTGGAAGTTTTTGAGTGGGAGGAAAACACTTAAAATGTGTTATTTCCTGACAAATTCCTGCCCTGTAATCTGCATTAAAGCAGAGGGAGGGACGCTGATGGTGGAGCAGCTAGGGGAGCCATCAGCTGGGCTGTACGTATGTGCAAGTAAAGATGCCCCGTCTCCCCTGCGCAGACTGCGGTTCGGGTGCAGGTGCAGTACCGCAGGGCTTTTCCTCGGCAATCATATTAAAGCAGGTCAGGCCTGGGCAGGGACACTGCAGGAGCAGCACTGGAAACAAAATCAACCGTTTTCCCCAAATGAAATAAACACCCCCAAAGAACTCCATAAAAACCAGCAGCCGCGCGGCTGTGTGAAATGAGCTCCGGTGTCGCCCACCGCTTCCCGGGGCAGCAGAACCGTGTGGTGTCAGAGATCCCCAGGGCCCATCCAGAACGGTTACCTAGGGGAACAAGCTGGCTGTTAGTTGAGTCAAGGCCAATGATCCAGCAGGGACAAGTAGCCCCAGGGACATTTGGTACTGCAGGGTTTTCTCACAGCTGAGGAATCGTGTCTCTGCCTGCAGTATAAAATCATTCTGTGCAGGTCTCTTCACCAGCTGCACATGAAGTAACTTGCAGGCAGGTTTTAGGGAGGTACAGCTTAAAAGCTGCCTGTGTGACAAGTTCAGTTCCCTGAATCCTTGAGAGTTTAGTGCCAAAACACCTCTCGGGATCTTGGTGAACATGCCTAGTGTCCTGCTAGGACGGAGCCCAGCAGATAAATCCTCTGGAACATGTTGCCGTGGGGAAGCAGCACTAAGCTAGTTCATAGCTTCTTTCAGATGTCACTAAATAAATATTACCAGGGGGACAAAAATTAGGTACTTTTAATGTGGGGTACCCCAGATTTTGGATTTTTAGCCACGCTCAGCATCAGTGACCCATGGGTGACATCCCCTGAGGTTTCCCTGCTCTGGCTCCTGCCCTCCCTCTGCTGAGGGTTAGAACCTCACCTCCTGGCCACGACCTTCTTAGACAAACCAGGCACTGTGGTTTGGAGGTGCTTCTGGAACCGTTTTACCATGGAGCTGATACCTTCCAGCAGCCCCCACAGCTTCTTCAACCTGCAAAACCAAAATAAACAGGCCGAGTTTACTGCCTGCTAAATGCAGCAAAAGAGGGAGAGTGTTAACAGCAAATGCACACTGTAATACTCTTTTTCCATAACGAAGCAGCCCTCTGGTGTTGCTAGCCATATCCACTCCCCCTGAGTGCTCGCCTTCAGGGAATACCAGATTCTCCTGCAGAGGAAGGGGATGCTGCTAAACCAATTTATGCCGTAGATGTGCATCAGCTTGCCCCGGCCCATAGGAAACGGGGGATTCACCGCTGGTGTGCACTGACCCAGAGGCTGACCCGCGTGTTTCCCATGGAGCTGCCATCTGAAGGATGCTACAGCCCCTTGCACACCCCAGCACTGGGTTTGCAGGGATGCCTGTGTGCCTTGTGCTAATCTTGCACTGTGTCCTTTCAGCTCGCTCGGCACTGCTGAAGGCACAGCCACTGGAGTTGTGTCACTCTCGGCATCGATGCCTTTATCAGGGTGTTCTTACCCCTTCCTGAGAAAAGCTGGCAGTCTGTAGGGCTGCAGCAGGAGCTTTGACAGTGGATCCTGCAGTCCAGTCAGCTGCTCCTTCTTCCACAGAGCCAAGGCTGTGCCCATGAATGACAACACAGAAGTAAATAAGGACCAGTAATTAGAAATAACCCAATAAATGCAATAATTCCTCTTGCCCAGCAGCTCTTGCTGCAGCTCAGCCTGTAGGTACTGAAGCCCAGGCGAGGATCCAGCTTGAGCTGCTCTTACAAAGCCTCTTTGTAAACGGCTACTGCAGATAGAGAAATATTTACTATACTAAATACCTCAGTAACGTCTTAAATATAATGCTTCTCCTCTCAAAGACTGCAGCAGCCCTCAGTGGCCCCAGCCACCCCCAAAAGTCAAGATTAGTAAGCCAAATCCTCTACCTGGCAGGAAGCAAGGAGCCAAACATTGCGGTACCCTTTTGCATAGGCTGGTGAACGTCCTGTTGGATTGTGCAGAGTCGTTCTTCCCACACATGCTGGCAAAGCGGAAGTTGCCGTCAAAGTAGTTAAAGCCAAAGGCATCTGCGAGACACGAAGAGGAAGGGCTGACGTTTGACATTGCATCGGCCATGCAATGCCTGTGGGCAGTGGGTCACGTCTTGGGCTGCCCATCGGGGCTTGGGGTGACACTTACTGTTCCTGTAGAGGAAAAGGGCAGTGTCCTGGTACCCTTGGGAGAAAATGTCATTCAAGACCTGCAAGAAGAAACACTTGAGGTCACCAAAGAGCCCTCCATCCAAGCACCAGCAGGATCCATCCAAGGCTGTTTGACCGTGGAGGGTTGGGATGGCCCATTTGGGAAGGCAGCAAGCACAGGCTGGTTTCCAAACACCAAAGCACTGTTCCTTTGCAGGTTGTCAAACCAGGGTGGACTCATCCCAGGCCGGCCACACAGCAGCAGTGTGCACCAAACCCATGCACTGCCCTCGAAACCTGATTGATTGATGCTGGAGATTGAGCTGAACCTTACAGCTTGGGAAGGCAGGTCCCGCATTAATTTGTTTTAACCAAACCAAAGCTGGGAAGAAGAGGTGGTGGGCTTACCTTGGTGCTGGGTGGGAAAAGAGCATAGCTAATCCTGCAGAGGTTTTCTATCGACATCTGAATGCTGCCGTTGAAGATTTGGAAACAGAGGAAGGTAGCGGGACAATCCCGTGGACAGATATCGAGCTCTCCCGTGAATGGAGACACAGTGATCACAGCTTCCTCCAAGCTGGAAACAGGCTGCAGGCCGGTGAATCCTCCGTCCACGTATCGCTGAGGGGGAAGAGCAGAGGGAGGATTTGCTTTGAGGATTGCTGCAGCATGTGTGCGAAGGCAGCGTTGCTGAGAGGAGAGCAAGTAGCTGCAAAGGCAACATCTCCTGCTGCGAGCCAGTCCCAGCATGTCCTCTCTTCCTATTTCCAACAGCATCTCATCCCACCCCTTGCTCTTTATCCCAGCCTTTGCCATCTCCTTCCGCTGCCCTACCCGTGGCATGCCGCCAGCTCCTCCACCAGGTTCTGTAATCCACAGCCGTTATTAAAGTAGAATTATTTTAATTCATGACGCTTTGTAAAGTTGTTTTGACAGCCATTAGCCAATTCAAACATCATTTGAATTTACAGTGTCATATAAATTTCAAGTCCTGAGCTGAAGCAGTAGGGGTCCCGCATTTAATAATTGCCTGTAAATCCCTGGAGGATTACTCACTGGGCAAGGAAAATGTCACTTGCTGTATTCCGAAAGGAACTTGAATTTACCACCCACCTCAGTGGGATTTGAGCTTGCAAGGACTGCAGCTGATCAGACTAAATGCCCGTGAAATAACAGTGGAGAAGAGCCTCGTGCAGCTACAACACCGAGCTGGGGGTCCTGCAGGCTTCATGCACTTTGTGGGCAAGTCCTGCAGTCGGGTGAGCTGGAAACCCGACCTGACAGCCAGGTACAGACATCCCAGGACTAAAGAGGCTCAGTCACTGCACACCAGGAAGAGTCAAGGAAAAATCCCAGCTGCAAATCTGGTGTCGTGGCTTTGTGGGCTTTGACACACAAGCGGGTCACGGTGCATCGTCTGCTCCATGGTCTGTCTGCACGTGCTTCACCCTCACGCTGCTGTGCTCCTCCTTTGCTGAAGGCTAGCAGCAAGCCAGCCCAAATTTGTTGACTTCACTGCAGTGTTTCACAGGGTATGGATATGTGTGTGGTTGGAAAGGATCCTCTCATGAACTTTTGATATTTCGGCCATGCACTCTGCAGCTGAGGTGGAGACATCTGCACTGCAGACAGACCCTGCCCCAAATAACTGGACTGTGTGTCAAAGTCCTGAGTGTGGGCGGCCTTTCATCTCACTCTGGAGATCTGCAAGGCAAGATCCAGGCTCTGTCCATAGGCCAATCAGGAGAGGGCTCTCCAGATGGCAGTTCCACCCAGCTATCATCTTGGGGTGAGATGAAGAACAAGCTAAAAGGCTTTATCATCCCCCATTAACTAAAGAAGCCTGGACATGTATGTCCCTCTCGGCTCAAGGGAACGTAAAGTTTAAACCCAAGAACATACTGCTGGGAGCATAAGTTTTATTGGAAACTTCACTCACCACACCTCGGTAGGATGGAGGGATGAATCCACAGTAGATAGGAAGAAAGCAGCTGCAGAGGAGAGCCTGGGGGAGGAAAGGGATTGCAGAAGCAGATGTTCCTGTCAAAGTTCTCCTGGACAATAGCTGTCAACTGGGTGCCTGCAAATTTCAGGCTTGACAGGTTGTCTGGAGCCAGGCTGTCGGTACCACCTGGGCTTTGATCTTGACTGTGTCAAGAAGAAAGATCTTAAGAAGAGGAAAACACCTCATTCCAATCAAGTTGAAACACTTCTCTGGAGAAGTGCTTAGCACTTTGGGGTTTATTTTTATAGCTGCCAGCAAGGTTAGAGCTGTATATTTATACATAACTGCCCTTTGACAGTGGCAAGGTGAAACTTTGTGGTAATTTTTCATATTATGGGGTTTGGGACAAAAGCAAGACATCCTCACGATGCATTTTCATTCAGTTGGGATTTGTCAATGGCAAAGCCACTGCTGGGCCTTTTGCACCCTTTCTTCACGAATCTCATCAGCTGGGAAGGAGCATCCCAGGGTCCCGGTTGACCTCGGGCAGGCACCACAGGGTGAACACCAGCATCTCCGTGACCTTGCCATTCTCTACCATCTCCCTGGAACAAGCAAGACCACGACCTCATGGTCAGCCTTGTTATGGTTTTACCCTGGGGTTCTTTCCCCAGCAGCTAATTTACTGGTTAGTGAGCTGCTTGTTGTTGGCAGCACAGATGCTTTTGTCCAGCTCTTTCCTCCCAGAAAAGTGCTGAGGCAACGAGGAAAATTGCTGCCAAGGGGATTTGGTGGAAAAGAGGCCTGTCCAGAAAGCTGAGAGGTCACGTTAGCATTAGCACAGCTCTTTGCAAAGGGTCATTAGCACTTATTAGAGCTGACCAGCATGTCGTCATCAGGTTTTTGCGGCTGGAAACAAACCTTCTGCTTTCTTAGCATGATTTATGGTGGCTCTGGACCTACCATCTGCCTCCTTCTCTCCAGGCCTGATGGAGCTCACTGTGGTGGGACCACCGCTCTGGCACCACTGTCCCCATCTTTGGTAGAAAACAGTGCCCTTGAAGTCACCAACGCTTAGGTACCTCCACCCCAAGCAGTAGGTGGAGATTGTCCTACGGCAGCAGAGGAAGGTCCGTTTACCTGGATGAGCTCCTCCTTCGAGCTGAACTCGGAGGCGATGACGTTTTGGCCATCCACCACCCGCGTGAGTGAGATGTGCAGCCGCCCTGAAGCCAGCTGGTAGGAGTTCTCTGGTAGTACCCGCTGCAGAAGAGTCTTGATTTTTGCCAGCAAGCTGCACTTGGGAGAGAGGGGGCCCAGGATGGTTTTCCTCACTTCCTTTATCATGGCAAAGAAAACCTCCTGTAGCTCATCTGACACAGAGAAGGGGGAAAGAGACAAAGAGAAAGTCACTCTCTCTGCTGCCCTAACGGTTCTGGTTTTCATCCTATTTTTAACACTCCCCACAGATAAAGCGGCTTGCAGCTCTGTGCACCACCCCGGGATGATACTGCTGCAATGATGGGGGACATGGTGGCAGGGCAGAAAGGGGCAGAGCACCCCCATGATGTCCTCAAAGGACAACATCTTACTGGGTATGACCTCACTGGTGAAATCCTCGTCTGCACCAGGGGCAGGGGCTTAAGAAGTGGCTGACAGGGGTTAGGGAGAGGCTCCAAAGAGCCCCGGGAAGGGGGACGCAGGTGCAGACACTGAGTTATCAGTGCCAATGTGACTTGCACAACACATTCCTGCCTTCCGCCTCCGATCTTGCGCGTGGGCAGCCCCAGGTCAGCTGGGACAGCTCAAAGGTGAGGACAAGGGCCTGATCCCCACTTCCTCCTCCTAGTGCATGTCTGTGAGCCACATACCCTGGCTGCACCGTGCTGGGACTCCCTGCTCATCTGAGCTCCCGAGGTGACCTCCCAGACAACGTTAATGGTCATTACATGTGTCTGCACAGCCCAGAAGCTGGATTAAAGGAGCTGAACTGCAGAGCCCTGGCCAAGGGCTCAGGAGACACTGGGTTTTAAAGGCTGCGGAGTGATGGGGCGGAGGGAGGGGTGCAGCAAACCCCACGGTCAGCCTCATCCCGGAAAGGGAGCTTGGCCCCGTTGTTGAAATGGGGAGGTCGCTTGCAGGAATACCCCACCTTGGGCGGTTAAACTGTTGCATTAAAAAGCTTTGCCAGCTCCTGATACTGCAAAGAGCCATCCTTGCACCCGGCCGGGCTCCCCAGGACCTGGCACTGCCACAGAACCACGGGCTTGCCTTCGAAAGGAGGCTTTGTAGGGGCAAAGGTTTCCGGCTGTCTCGTGAGATTGCTTTAAAAGCACGACGGACAGATGGATTAGATGGAGTGTCCTGAAGGCAACTAGAGCAACACAGGTATTAAGAGGGGTTATAAATGTTTGAGCGGATATTCAGGCCATGTGGTGTGATGATTAACACTCGGCGGGTTCACACGGGGTCCTCAGGGATACCGCCAGTGCAAGAAACACCCCAGGAAGGGGATGCACTCACCAGGCACTGTCTGGCTGCTTTGTGTCCTGGAAATGGGGGAAAACCCAGAAAAACTGTCTGCAAGCTGCCAGATCAGAGGTCAGGGATGACCATAGCTTTAGCGGGGGGGGTTGGCTCTGGCCGGGACTTTGACTGGGGCAGAGCGAGGGCTGACCCCGGCGTGCAATGCCATGACTGCCCCCACCTGCTCCCACTTGCTGGTGACAAGCATGTGTCCAGGGCATGACCTGTGGGGTGGCAGGGAGAGCTCAAAGCTCCTCACCCAGCCCGGGTCAGGGTACATGACCACAGCCACACACCTTCAGGGGCCCTGCACACCCTTAACCCTCTTCTCACCCCAATCCTCCCCAGTATGAGTGTGGCAGAGTTTATGCCACATTCGTTTTCCTTATTATATACCTGACCAGAGCCATCACTGCCCAAAAGCTCTTTTCTTCCCCTGGGGAAGATGTTTTGGGGACAAGACCATCTCTGCACCTCTAAGTGGATGGTGCCACCCCCAGTGAAGCAGACCCCCAATTCACCACTGGTGCCCACGGCAAGAGCAGTTACCAAACTGGTTTATACCTGCTGGAGAGCCCCAGCTCCATCCAATTGCACCAGCATGAGGAATCAGAGAGGAAAGTTTGGGGGCCCTTGCTGATTTGTAGAGGAGTTCATCCCCACATGGCAGGAAGGTTCCTTCCTGCTTTGTCTAAATATATTTGCCAAAGTTTGGAATTATTTTTAGCCCCGGCAGCGTGGTTCTAGCATCCAGAGGTTTCAAGAACCGTTTATTACCTCCCTGCTTCCTCCTTCATTATCTGGTCCCCAAAACTCCCGCTCCTCCTAAATGTCCTCATCGTCTGAAGCAGAGCTCTGATCAGCCTTCAAAGACTTAAGTCTTGTGTACACTTGTTTGCACAGGGACACTAATTAGAAATATGGGAAGATGTGATTATTAAAAGTGGATTAACTGCTCTGAATTAATTCTACACATAGATGATCTCATTGCTAGGGGGACCTGTTTCCACCTTGTCTGAAGACAGACAGCGCAAAACCTCTTTTGCATCAATAAGAGAAAGCCCAGCCCTGGACTGGAGTGGGGACCACTATTCCCCCAGGCATGTCCCTCTGATGAGCCCTTGATCTTTTGCCAAGGGGAAAGGTGCTCTGCTATCTGGAAACGGGAATTGCACCACATCTTCCCTTGTGCTGGGACGGCCGAGTGGGATAACCCAGAGCAGGATGAAGACAGGGCTGTCAGCTCTATAGATACGTACACGGCAACCACTCATGTCCCTTCATAGCTAAGGATGCTGAGGGCCCTGATCCATGGGGGACAAGGGGCTTTACGTGGGTGTGTGGGATGAACCTGCTTTGGCAGAGGATGACCTCTGATTCTGTGACATCCACCCACCTTGGCCATGCAGACTTGCTTTGGGACACAGCTCAGCACTCCTTAGACCTCGTAGCAGGAGACAAGGAGATCTGTTCCTTCAGCAGGAGCAGGAAGATGAGCCAATAAAATACAGGTATGTCCAGATTGCCCCATGCGGTATCTACCCAGCCATCTGAGGCATTCAGTCGGTAATTACAGGCTTCTTCAACTTATGCCACCCAAGATTGCGCCGGGGTGGCTGCCGAAAATGGCAACATGTAAAGATTTCTTGTATGCCTTGTGAGGGATATGAGTTACACCAGTCTCACATCCCCACCGGTGCTTTAAGGCGTTAGCTCTTCTATTTCTATTTTGAAATGAAAAAATCTACAGTAAGAAAATCCAGGCAATAACTGTCTTACCAAGGCTGATGCGGCACACCACGGCAGCGGCGATGAGCGAGCCGGCAGACGACCCGTAGACCTTGCATGCAGACCTGAGCAGTTCGGGAGCCAGCTCCAGGAGGGACTGCACCACCCCAAGCTGGTACAGGGCGAGAAAGCCACTGCCCGAGAAAGAGAGTGAGAAAGGGGTGCTCGAACCCCGCAGATCCTCCTCAGCCATCTCGAGGTCAAATTGGTGTATCCGTCTCAGTGTCTTGGTTTGTCCTTTTTCACCAGGTGAACCTCAAGCTCTTGTCTCCTCTGCTTCCTCCAGGCTCATCTCTGGCTGCAGAGGAGTCTGGAAGATGGATTTTCTGCCTCCTTTTATGACAGCTCCCCGAGGTGTTTAGATTCACGAGCTATTTTAATTGCTGCCTGTGCTAAAAACGGAAATTTTCCTCTGATCAAAACAGCTCTTGTAATCCTCAACCACAGCCAGCTCAGATGCTCGGGGCTGAGTGAAGACTCCCCTTTTATACCAAGTGGTCGAAGAGCCCTCCTGGAGATGGTCCTTGCATCACTGTGCCATCACGCTTGGGAACATCCCTGTGAAATTTCCTCTTTGCTTCGTGCTTCCTTCATCAAGGGTGTTTTCCTAAATAGGATTCTCCATCAATCCCGGCTTAGGCACAGCTCAGTACTGAGTGAGTTAAGGCTTGTGTAAGACACTTAAAGCCAGAGGGTGTTACACAAGGGGTGGATGCAGGGTGTTACGTTGGGTTAGGTTTGGAAATATGGCTTATTTTCACCCCCTATTGGAAGGGTTTGTCCTTGCCTGATTCTTGGATATTCTTTGGTGGAAAAAAACCAAGGAGCTGGATTTACTTTTCTCATCCATCGCCCCAGCACCGTGCTCTAGAACGCCCTAGAAGGATGCCTGCAGCAGCACCATGTTCCCCAAATCTGGGGTTACTGAACCAAAATCTGACTGCCTTTGGACCATCTTGATTGGCTGGGTGATAGTTAATATAATAGGGGGAAATTCAGTAGATTTCTAGTGCCTTTTCAGCCTTAGCCTAATGCTGCTGCCAACATGCAGAATGAAAACTGCCATGTTAAACATGTATTCATTAAATCTTACTGAAGGCTGTGCTGCTTGCGTTGTCCAAGCACCTACAGCGTGCACACTGTAGGTCACATAGTTGCACTCAAGGCTGTATACACGCACACAGCACAGGTATGGCAACAGGCGGAGGGAGGGAACTTTCATTCCCTGTGTCCACGCTCCAGCCTGGCCAGAACAGTACAAAAACATAGAGGGCAATCCCCGCATACTGATGCAACCTTTGCAATGCTGTTTCACCCCAAAGGTTTTCCTTGACCTCTCCCGCCATCGCTGAGTCCCCACAACAGGAGTTCCTGTGCGATACCCTGGGGCAGAGACCCCCACCTTGATGTGCAAAATGTCCCTGGGTTGAAGTTTCACAGGTCTCTGGTGAACGTTGCCTGCGAACCCCACCCCCCAGATACACGTCCCTCGGCATGGCCTCGGCGGCTGCTGCCTGAACGACAGGACAAGCCGGAGCGAGCTGTCAGCTCAAAGACATATTGAAACAGGATCTGGGCTATCCCGGAGGCAAAGAACTGCTTGAATTAGGGCATTTGCGTGTGACCACGTCCTGCCCGAAGTACATGGCCTTAACTGGATTTCATCATCCCACTTCTTGTCTTTCCAGTGTTTGATGTGTTTACATTATCCCCTCGTCGGGTGAGTCTCCCACATTCCAGCCTTTCTACCGGCCTTCTGGGGATATATGAGCTCGGATCTGCGTGATTCATGTCACTGTCTCCTCCAGCCCTTGGCAAAGCAAATTCCTTCATTTAAAGAACTTTCTTCCAGCCCTGGCAAGCATCTGCAGGTAGAAGGGCAAAATGTGTCATCTCTCACTCCAACTGATCCGGACACGCAAGTGCATTGGAAGTGCGTGAGTGTTTGCACGCTGGAAGAAATTGTTTCCGTGTTCTCTGGGCATTAACCCTGCCCATTAAGTGGAAGTCAACAGGCACTGCATGGAAGAGGCGTTGGATGCTCCTGCTTCACTCAGCACTTCCACCTCGGCAGAGCCCAGCCCCAGCTGCCAAGCTTGGGGAGAGGTGTAAAGGATCCCATGGGACCCGTGGGAACATGCGCCTCCAACCAGTGCACAGAGTGAGACCGGTTTCCTCATAGCAGCTGGACTTGCTACAGAATGTAGTGCTCCAGCACCTCCTGAATGCAAACCCCGACCACGCTGAGCCGGGAGATGTTCTCCCTCCAGGCTCTCCTTCGGGCATCCTGGAATGGTTTCTTCTCTCGCAGCTGCCATGAAGCAACATATGAAATGGGATTTTCCATTCCCAGAGTCAGATGATGAAGGACCGTGCCGTGGCCACAAAAAAGCTGCTATCCCTGCGAGAAGACGAGGGAGTAGCTCCATGAGGAGGTGCACAGTGAATGCAAGAAGGTCCCTAATAGGGAGAAAGCCCAGCAGCCAGCACAGCCCCACGCCGAGGCAGGGCCAGCCCCAGGAGAGGGGCAGGGGAGGCAAGGCAGGACAAGAGGATGGGTGTCCAAGCTGAGGGAAAACAGGAGATGTCTGACCGGTCAAGGGGAGAGCAGCACCTCAAAAGCCAGTAGCTCTGACCTGAGAGGACTTCATGGCATGCTCAGGCACCCTGGACCCTCTTTGTGACCCTCAAAGCCCAAGAGGAACCGGGCTTTGGGGGCACACCTTGGGGTCTACCAGCCGAGGGGGTGCACAGCCACATCACAGCATTTCCCACACATCGCCCTGTCCTGCAGTGAATTACGGGGGGCTTCTCAAGGCAGGGAGGGGCGTGCAAAATCTGCCCCACACCCTCACCCGCCGCAAACACTGAGGCTCTGGGACAGCATCCCAAGGGACAGCATCCTCCCTGGCCCGGTGCCACGCTCCCGTGAGATGAAACCTTGTCATCATCCTCTTAGCGACAGCGAATTCTGCATTAATTGGCTCATTAAGTGCTGGGCTGATTTTCTAAGCTGCCCTCCCCCACCTGGCACTCGGCAAAGCAGGATTAGCGGGGACTAACGACTTCAGAGATGCAAGATCCCAGAAGCAGCCTGAGATGCTTTCGGGAGAAGCCCCCCCCCAGCTCACCTCCAGCTCCGTGTGGGCAGGGGGCTGTGTGGGGTGCGGAGCTGCTTTCTGCCCCAGGCAGGATCAGTGCCTAGATGGCTGGTGTCCGTGATCCCAGGGGTTTTTGGATGAGATATTGCCTTAGCTGTTGGAAGCCATGGCAGGGTGTTTAGGGAAGGATGAAGATAATACCGAGAGTTGGAAACCGATCAAAACCCCGGGGCTAATAACTTGCCCTTCTTTAATACCATCTTAATATCTTCAGTGGCCACAGGCAATCAGGGTCTCAATTTTATAACCAAGAGATTAAGCCGAGATGCGGGAGTCACTCACAAGATGGGACCTGGGCTCCAAGAGCCACCAGCCCCGGGATGCTCCACTAACGGCAGCCGCGGCTGCTCCCATCCTCACCCCACCCGCCGAGCTGGAGCAGCATCCCTGCTTGGGGTCGGGTTATTTGGGACCAGAAGCCCGCTGTGGCTGTGCAGGTTTTGCTCCCTGTTTCCCCAGCACCACTGCCCCGATGGGTCCAGTGACTGCAGAAGGATATTTGATCCAGCTGTGATATCAGGAAAAGCGCAGAAGAAGGAAATGGGAGAGACGAGCTGGTTGTCTCGCTGGTGGTGTGCCCGGCAGGCGCGTCCCACGTGCTGAGGCAGATGATGTGTTCCAGGAAGCCGGTGAGGAGCCAAAACCCTCTTGTGCTCCATGCAAATCCCAACCCTCACCTGGCACCGCATGGGCTCAGGTGCAAAACAAACAGGAGCGCCGCATGATCCTCCCACCTTGTCCACACACCAGCTCACCCTGCCTCGGTCACGGCCCTGGCGCTGTCCCTGGCGCTGTCCCTGGCGCTCTGGGCAGGGGATGGTGTGCAAACAGCTGAGAGCGGCTTCGGTTTCTCCCGCACTAAAAACCCCCAGCTTTGTTCCCGGCCAAAAGTGAACACGGTGCTGGTGCTGTGCTTGCTGCTGGCATTGCTGGGCAGGACCCAGGAGTGGGATTTGATCCTTTTCACAGTCCTAATCACCCTGGGCTAAACGAGACGGAAGCCCTGCAAAGCGGCCCCTTCCCTGGGGCTTGTGGGCAGCCGGCGGTTCAAGCCTCTGCGGCTCTGTCTAACATTTCCTTAAAGGCTTTGCAATCAGGGATGTTGTTCTGGGTGGGGAAGGGCTGCTTCCTTCTTGTGAGCGCTCTGCTTCCCTGTTTTGTTTTATTTAGGGTTTTACAAAGCCTGAAAAGATTGGATCCTCCAGATGTGCTGGGCAGACACAGACTGTCACCGGTGGCCCTCAGGGGCCTGTCACCCCATGCATGGCACTGACACAGGTTGGTTTGCCACCATTGTCACCTTCAACCCACTAGATTATCCCACCTCTTGCACACTGCAAATCCCCAAATTCTGTCCCCTTCACCCCAGGCTGGGTCCAACCCTGGTAAGGGAAACGATGATGATGATGCCACTGCACTGAGCGCTGGGCAATTCCCCTCCAGCCCCGAGCTGCCTTAATCTATGGCCCTACTTAGGGGTCTGGGCAAAGATTAGCTGGGAACATTCCCAGTGATTAGGGTTTAATCGCTTTGACATTTTGCATCTTCTTAAACCTCGTAGGTGAGACCCCAGCAGCTGTAAATCTGCTTGGTCCTCGAGGAGCAACACCAAGGGCAGCTCCTCCGCCACTTGGGAACAAGCTTTACCCAGTTCTCGGTGTCAGATCAAGCTTCGGCTAATAAATCTCCTTCTGCTGGAAAGGGAATGGCTATAAATAGTGAAAAATGCAGGACGGCGCCGTGTATCTGCTCTAAGGCTCCCTTGGTGCCACTTTTGCATCTGGCTTGAGAGGAGCAGCCCACAACAGCTGTAGCTAAGCAAATGTTGTTGTCCGTATATCATCCGTACACATCACCCATTAGACAAACCTGGCTGGCATTTAGAGACCAATTTATTTGAGTTTTAGCTTTTTTTTACCTCAATCGGACACTTGGCTGACAGCAGAAGCTACAAAAATTACGTTGAACATTCACAGATACGTATAGAAAAGCAGGTAAATAAATACACGAACGCAGACACAAACAAACCATCGCGTTTAGCACGTGCCCTTGGTGAGAGCTAAATGCAAACGGGGCGATCTCCAAGATTTGGGCTTGCTTCGATATACAGCCTCTTTGTCCCCAGCCAGGTGGGTTTTAAGCATTTCGTGCTGCTGTGGCTATCCATGTGGTTTTCCTTAGAAGATTTTAAATCCACCGCTCAGAAAAATCACCCCACATTCAGCTCACCAACAGGGACTGCCCCCCCGTTGGTAAATCCCCATCCTTGGGTTCCCAGGCACCACAGACCCTCCAGAGCAGCCAATGTCAGTCCGGGCTCTCGCAGTTTTCTGTGCTGAACCTTTCTCTGTCCTGCTGAGACAGAAGAAAACATCCATGAGGTCCCTCCCCAAATGGAGCTGGGGCTATCAGTCTTCTAATTGGGTTTAGGAGGAAATTCTCCCTGAGGAAAGCTGTGGTTACAGCAGGTTGCAGCAGTGCCATGCACTGCAGGGCATCTCCTGCCTGCATCTCCGCAGGCAAAGCAAGTCCTGCTCCTGTGTGTACATGGATCATGCTCACGTTGGAGAAAGACAGAAGCAGCCCAAATAGGACAGGGCAAGCTCCAGCACCAAGTCATTCCCCCAGCATAAGCCAGCGTAAGTGCTACCCACCCAGCTCTGCCGATCACCCTAAAATTACACCACTTGCCCTAAGTTGCTGCTGAAAGCTCAGCCCCAGACTCGGTTCTCCTCCCTACCTGGAGAATTTTGCTGTAGGACAAGGGTGAAAACGAATCTTCCAGGTAGTGGGTGCCGAAGCCCATGATCCTGTTCACAGCCTGGTTGCAGATGCCGGCCACCTTGGCTGTGAGGTGCACCGCAAAGGCAAACTGGATCTCTTGGGGGTTGACGTCGGGTCTGCTGGCCGTCATTTCCTTGTGGACGTAGGCATCGGCCAAGTTCTTGAAGGAGCTGTAGGACATGTCTCTGAAGAACATCCATAGCTGTGCGTCTTCCTTCACCTGGTTAAGAAGAGAATACACACATTACGAGTGAGTAACTCCACGTGTCATCCTGGTGTTGCCGCCTTTACTCCAGGCGAGCATTGCAGTTGAGGGAGGACAGACAGACAGACCATCACACCCAGTCGGGGAATTAAAAGATGCCATTTCCTTGATTTTACTGAGTGTTTCCCTGCCCCGGGGAAATCAACGGTGTTGCTCTGTTTTACAGCAGCACAGAGCTTGGCCCAAATTCTCTCGACCCCACCGCAGCTCTCTTCTCACCTGTCTGTCCAGCTCATCTCCGGCACTCTGGAGCAGGGCGACGATTCTCCTGATGGCTTCATCTGCAGAGAGAGATCCCACGTTATCTCCAGCCCTTTCTCCAAGCCCCACACCCAGATGCTGTCAGGAGGCAGCGCTGCCTGTTTAACCCCTCTGAAAATTTCCCAAGGACTGTGGATCCACCTCCCTCCCCACAAAAGCCATTTCATCCCATTGCAAGTGTCCTGTTATCCTTTAGCCAGGCCAACACCCTCCTGCCTTTGAATTTCTCTCTCCCAGCCCTGATGCTGAACATCTCCCCCAAGGCTTCATACAACTCCTTGGATTGTGTAAGCCCCTGGGGCAGGACTGAATCAGCCCACGAAGGCTTTGCATGGGGACATGTCTCGTGCCTGTATGTTTTCTTTGCGTGTCGCCAAGGAAGCCCGTGCAAGGGCAACACTTACCGATCCCATCGGCACCGGCTGGCTGCGGTAGCTCCCTGCATTCACTTGCTCTGCTCCCCTGGCATTCGCTGCCCTGCACGATCAGTCCGATCTCTTCTGAGACACGTGCGTAGTAACTGTCAGGCTGCTCCACATCTGCTGGAAAACAAACACGGATTCAGAGGCGTGGATTTTTCTTTTTCGGCCATTGATTGAAAAGAAAAGCAGCTGCGGTGGTGACAGCATCCACACGGTGCTCATGCCCACCCCGGATCAGCGCATACCGCCCGTGAACAATGGGGCTGCACTCTCCGAACCGTAACCGCAGCTTGGCAGAAATCCCTTGGGCATTTCAGCAGGGCAAGGGCTTGGGCAGGGATGGGGGTGTCCCACGGGCTCTGCCTGCCATGCCGCAGCGGCCGGCTGCCCACATCCTTCCTGGCAGCAAACTGAAAGCAGCTTCAGGTTGGCCCTAGAGTGGCTTTAAGATTTAGTCTCAGTTCTTGAATGCAGGTTTAAGCTAAACCACCATGTTCCTTGTTTGCCAGAGGGGGAAAACCTGTGCCGGAATGGTGCTTGGGGTAACTTGCTGCACTCACAGGTCACAGCAATGATGAGTGCTCAAAGCACGGGCAGATTGACCATTTCCTGGGGCATCCGATTGAGATCAGAGTCTCCAAAACTTATCCCAAACCCCGGAGAGCACCGGGAGGGTGATTTGTAGGGTTAGGGACCAGCACTAAGCACTCTTACTTTCCCAAAAGAAGCCCAACAGAGGTCTCGTTGGCAGTAGGGTTGGGTTAGGGTTGGGTTGGGGTTGGGTTAGGGGTGCTGGGGGTCCCACCTGATGTGGCCGGTGCCTGGACTTGCCGCAGGGGAAGGCAGCTGGGTCGCTTGGCCCGCACCCCAGCCACCACCTCTCCCCGCTCCTCCTCCGCGTGCTTCTTAAAGGAGAAAACCCTCTTGAGGCTGGGCCTCTTCTTCGGGACTCTGCCCAGTGGTGGGGACGTGCTCAAGCCCCCTCCATGTCTTTTTGCCCCTTCTGATTTGGAGCTGTAAGGAGCTTTGGCATCTTTCTCCTTTACTTTTTGCCCTGTGTTTTTCTTCTGCTCCTCAGGGCTTTTCTTGAAGATGAAATTTAAGAAACTTTTGAACCAGGTGTGTTGGGTTTTGCCCTGAGAAGAGCTTTTTGTGCTTTTCTTCTTGGGCTCCAGCTCCTCTTTAGGGAGCTCAGCGGGAGCTTTGCTTTCATCATCCAAAGCCTCATCCAGGTCCGATGCTTTGGATCCCTCCTCCTGGTCCTTCCTGGGGCTGAGTTTGGCACATGAATACTTGCAGAAGTCGCTTTTCGACCGTTGCAGCCCTCCTGCCTTCCTCCCTCGCCTTCTGGCTCCCTCCTGAAGCGTCTTCTTGGCCACCAGCGAGTTTTCACAGCAGCTCAGCGAGCGCCTGACGTAGATCTCCAGCACTTTCTTGGCCCCTTGCCTGTCCAGCGAGAGGATCTTGCCCGACGGCTGTCTCTCTGCATCCTGTGGAGGCCTCTCCCCAGCCAGAGCCTGCATGTTGCTGCAGAGGAAAACAATGTTTTCAGTCAGGTTTTTGCTTTCCCTGGGATGCCGCATGGTCAGGCTGGGCACAATGGAAATTACCCCTGTTTTGGCTAACACTGGAACCCAAAGGTGCTTTGGGTGTCCGAGAGTGTTTCTGCTCCCAGTAAATGATCAACCCCTTTTATAGTGGTTATCTGAGTGCTCCTTACACAGACTGCACACGCAGGGTTTTACGATGGGCTATAGACACTGCTGATAAAGGAAGTGAAACTGCGGGGAAGGGGGAGACAAGCTGGGCATGTCTGAGGGGGAGAGCCTGGTTATCATCCAGAGGGCTTGATCCAGCACGGGTATCATCCAGATACTGTGATGCTGTATCTTCCAGTGGCAACATATTCCTATAATACAATGAAAAACTACATGCCAGGAACTCCATGCCCCTGGTGAATCGCACAACCCAGATTTTTTAGGATCTCCCCTTGAAGTATTGGCTGCCTAACAAAAAAAACCCTTCCCCAGTAAGGCTGGGTGCTTCCAGCCTTTGGAGGAGCCAAGGGCAACCTGGGCTCTTGCTAATATCTTCAGTCACTACCAATATTGGCCAAGCACTTTGAGATGACACAGTCCCTTCACGAGCTCTCACCGGCATAAGGCTGCTAATAGAGCTCAGAGCACCCGCTTCTTGCCTTTCCCATTGGCCTTTTCCTCCACATTTGCAAGCAAAAGTAAACAGGAGCTGTTACTGTTGAAAAAACAGAGCACTGTGCCTGTGCCTCATGCTGGCTCTACTTCTGAAACCAGTTTCACCCAACCCCAACTTCCCCCACCATTGAACAGCACACAGGAGGCCAACACCAAAATCTGGCACGCTTGGTTGTACAAACCACCCTGGAGCCAGGCACCAGCCTCCGCTCAGTCTAGATAAGCATCATCACAACGCACAGGGACACCCACCCACCCCAACCTGGCCTTTTTGGGAATCAAGAAGGCAAGTTTCCTTCATCCAAGCCAACACCAAAGCCACCCAACCACCTGTTAATAAATCATTCCACTACATTTAATCACAGCAAAGCAACAACCCCCATCCTACTTGATTGATTCCAGTACATTGGCCACATCATTCTTTATTTGCTCTTTCAGTATTTACCTTTCCATCAGTATTTCTGCCCTTCTGGATATGTGTCAAGACAAGGTCCTCGGCCACGGGCACTGAGGGTTGTCAGGCTCTCCTGGGAGGCACCTTTTATATACCCAGGGCCTGTGCCTGGCTGAGTTAAGTCCTATTTTTAGCAGCCATTCAGGTAGGAGACTGTCCAATGCTTCCGCCTGAGATCCCAGCTATCACCTCCCTCATCACGGAAAACCAGCAGGCGTGAGTTTCGCTGGAGGAGAAAACAATTTCCTTATGACAAAGAGCAAAACAGCATAAAAATCACCTGTCACCTGGTGTAAGCGCTGGCCTTTGAAACCAGCTATCTGAGCCAGCTCTTTGGCAGTTAGTTTTGGTTTGTTTTGCTTTTTTTTAATGGGTGTGATGTCATGTGAGGGCATTTCTGGGTTGTTTCTGTAAGGAGAAGTCATAACTTTCTCAGATGAATGGGGTTTCGATGAAGCAAACAGATCACCCCGCTCACATCCCAGGAGCTTCCAGGAAAGTGGACGCTGGGAGCCATTGCAGGACCATGTAGGCTCTGGGGCACGGTGCTGTCAGGGTGTTGCCTAACCTCCAGCGTGGCTGGGCTGCAACGTCTTTGAAGCCCACCCTGGGGTGCTTCAGACGGCCTGTGCACCCACCCTAAGGCATGACAGAGGACCCGCTTCATGACCCGAATCCTTGGCACCCACATGGCTCAGCCTTGCCCAGGGACAGAGCATCTCCCAGGGCCCAGCCCACACCACACAGATCTGCACATCCCAACATCCACAGTCTGCCCCTGGGCCAAACAAAACTTCTTACGCCTTTCTTACACCAGACACCCATTTGGCCCCACAGCCGTCCCCCCGCACCCCTGTTGCACCCTCGGCAGGCTCCCCTCCATCCTCATTGCTGTTTTGCCATCTGATGGCAATATTCCGCACTGCACCTTGCAGGGCCGGTGCTGGATGCGGATGCATTAGCCAGGCTGCCGGCACGCAGGCTTTGGAAAATCCCTCGGCAGGATTCCCACCCGAGCAGTGCCACATTTTCTCTAGTGTTCAGCTGGGATGATGGGCTGCCCAGGTTCCTCCCGGATGAAAATGGGCTTTTCCTGATAACGGGTTCTGTTTGCAGTTGAACCCATCCAGGATTATTTTCTTTCTGTTTCTACAAACTTTCTGCGCCATAATTTCCTAGAACTGGGAGAGACCCAGTCCATTTCCCTCCAATTCTCCTGCGCCTGCACCAATGGGCCAGTCTCTGCTATTGATTAGGAATTACCCTGCCTTGTTTTTCAGGATGCCCATCTCCTGCTGATAAATGATTAAACCCTCCATCGGGAGCTCCGCGCTGCTATCTAGCATGTGACCACGTCCTCTCGTAAGCAGATCCATTCCAGTGGGTGAGAAGGGGTTTCAGTTTGGTTTGTTTTTTTTCCTCTGCACCATCCATGTAACAAACCCCCACATCCACTCAGGCCATGGGGCAGTTTGGCCATCTCCAGTTTGGAGATCTTGCTACTGGAGATCATCCCAGCCTGAATCCAAACAAAGTCCCTGCTCATGGATGACTTTTGATGTTTAAACTGGGAATCAGCATTGCCGTATGGCTTCTTGCGGGCTTTTCCTCTTTGCTGTAGCATTTCTGGACACAGCCTGAAGATGGGATACCCACAGTGACTCCAGGAAAAATCTTTGCGATTCGGATTCTTGGACCTTTATCCAAGTTCAGATCCCTTCTGGGACATGGGACATGCCCAAACCTAGTGGGAAAGAGGCACAAGGAAAAGATGTTTGCAAGAAACCTGGGACAAACCAAAAGCCCATTGCCAGAGCTGGGGGAAGGGATCTGGATCCCAAGTTGTTCGCTCCTCAGTACCATGAGAGAATGAGGAAGCTGGCTGGAAGCACGGTCACATGGAAGGAGCACACAACGCTGCGGTTGGTGTCTTCAGCCCAGTGATGTTGGAGGGAAAAGCAGAATTAAAAGCACAGGGACACAACAGGGGGTAATTGGCCTATTTACAGGAACTTGCTCCAGAAGGTGGAAAAAAACAAGGGAGAGGTATTCCTCGCACGGAGCTGTGAGGTGCAGAGGGTTACAACAGGCTCACGAGAAGGCAGGAGTCATGTCACCCACATTTCTTGGGTACAAGACAGGCCACAGGCTGGGAGGCTGCAGTTGGACATCAGGAGAAGCTTCCTCTGCAGGAGGGTGGGAAACCTCAAATGGATGTCCGGCTGGGGGGGGTCACCACCCTTGGAGGTCTCAGCTAGCCAAAGCCACAGCCTATCCAACTGGGTGCTGGAGGCAGTTGCTTTTGAAGTGAGCCACAAAGGTCCCTTCAAGGCAACCCCAGCCATCTGGGCACCAAAATATCTGTAGTTTCGGATCTGCACCATGATGGGGGTGTGAGGGTGACCACTGCTCCATGCACGGACCAAGGTTTGGACAGAGAGCACAGCCAAGACGTGGCCTTGGTGGAAACCTCTCAGCCAGGCTGTGTGGTGCCTCTGATCCAAGACTCCTCAAAGCAAATCCTCCTTTCCTTCAGCCCTGGGACTGATTTTAGCTGCTTCCCTCAGCAGAGGAGCAGCGCGAGACAGCAGTGAGCATGCACGGGCATCGCTGCTGCACCAACACCCTGCCCCAATCACCACCAGACCTGGTGCCGCTGAAGCATGGACCCAGGGACCGAAGCACCTGCAAACCTTTGGGAAAGCCCGTGTGGGGCACCTGCCTGCGTGCCACCGCCCCTGGACTTCAGTCACGGCAAAAGTCACTGACTGCCAAGTGCTTTCCCTCCCCACACACCCCAGCACAAGCAGCGGTTACTCGGCTGTTTACCGAAAGGGATGGGTCCCTGTTCCAGGAAAGCAGCATGTTTACAGCCCTCCCACCTCTGTTTACCGCAGGGAAAAAGAGACACATTGCCCCAGGAAGGACACAAGGGCTTCCTGGGAGCATGGAAAGAGCTTGTCATTGCAGCCCATCCTTGTGAAGATGCCTTTTGATTTTCACCCTCCAAGATCTCTCCAGAGCCGCGGCGGCACAGCACAAGGAGGGTTGAGTGCTTTTGGCAGCTTCCCAAGCAGGAGAGGAAATCCCCATCCAAGTCCAACAGGATCCTTAGTCATCAGAGGAAAAACAGGTGAAGAGAGGGTATCTCGCGTGCTCCCTGCGAGCATGGCACAAACACCGGTCACCAACTGTCACCTGCTCCAGCAAAACAAACCACGTAAGCCGGAGAAGTGATGGGATGCTCAGGAGTCATCAGGGCTGTTTCCACAGAAGGAAGGCTGGGGGGATGTCTTGTTAGGAGATCAGGAGAAATGGACCCATGGGTGTGCGTCCCAAGAGCGACGCAGGGCTTGGATGGGACAGTTGCCAAGGAAGGACGTCTGCTTTCCCACCAAAGCTGTCCCTCAGGGCTGGGCAGGGCTTACACTGACTTTTTGCTGGATTTCACCCCAAGAAACATCCAGCGTTAGTCTCTCTGGGACAAAACATACCCTTTGTGGAAGGAAGGATGAGGTCTGGGAGCTTCACTGCAACTTCCTGGTATGGTGCGCCCCTGCTTGCCTGGGTGCTGGGTAACCTCCAACCCCCTCTCCTAGCAGAGATTTTGGCCTCCCTTCCTAGCTAGGACCTCCCAAAGGCTGTGACTCTATGCTCATTTACCCCACTAAGTGCTTCTTGCTTCCTTCTCCTCCACCGCTTGACTTCTCAAGCACTTGTGTTTTGCTAACGAGCTGGTGGTTTTTTCTGGAAGTGAAACTTCTCAGCCAGCATTTCTGGAGACGTTGTGCTGTTGATGTTTTGCCAACCAGCCACCATGTGTCCCACCACCATCGCCTGCTGGCTACAGCTCACCAGGCTCCAGTTAATGGGTGTAAAGTAGTTTGGAGGAGCAACACCAGTTACAATGAAAGGGACTGTAGCTGCAGGTTGGCAGCAACCAGTTTTGGTGGAAACCTCAGTCACCAACCCTTGACAAAGTGTTTCACAAGAGTGGCAGTTCCCAGACCCATTGCTGCCCTAGAAGCGGTGCCAACGCAGCTCTGAGATGGCAGCGTGGGCTTGGGAAACGGTCCAGAGCAAAGGTACGAGGCAGCAGGATAACTCCTGCAGTGGTGCAAAATGAGGTGGGAAGGAATTCACCTTTTCCTATCAGCCATGATGCCGCTTCACGACTGTACCTGTGCTTGTCCACGTAGGTACAGAACGACGTGTGTTTGCTGAGCAGCTCGGACGGTTGCACTCTGGTTTAGGGGCTGCTGAGCTTGGGGACAAGATCTGGGTGCCCACAGGAGCTGGTCTTAAATGAGGAAGGCTTGGATTTCCCAGTTTCAGACCTTCAACCAGCAAAAAGTAGGATTTTCAACGTTACAGTCATGGGATTTTATTTCCTCAATAAAAAGCGGTCTGAAAATATTAGTGGATATTTTCAGATTTAGAAAACACGCACACACGTTGTTCCTTCCAGGCCAGTAACAGTGCCTGGGGTTGCAGGCATTCCTGCTTCCGACTCAAGGCAAATAACCACGTCTGACACCGAGTGTGGTCATATTCATTGCTGGTTTTGTTTCTTTTCACATTATTTAGTCAGCTAATTACAAAAAGCATTACATGGAGGGAAAGGGGTTAAAAATGAGACCCAGGTGAGGACATCTGTGCAGCCTGGAGCTCCAGCCAGGCCTGACCCAGGCAGGTATTTCAGCACATTCCCACCCTTTTAACCACAGGAGCAATCCCACAGGAGACAGGGAGATTTCAGTGGACAGCGTATCTGCAGCCTAAGTCCGTTCTTGGTTTGGGGAAACGGCTCAGATTCAGAGCGGTGTGTTCACACCTGGGGCCGCTGCTCTCTGCCAATGCATCTCGGTAGATGCTTGACCAGGAGCACGTGCTCCAGGCTCTCTGCGCAGCACGTCCCGCTGTAAGAACAGAGCAGTCTTTACCACCGATTTTAAACCTTAAAGACAAGCATCAAAATGCGCAGAGCAAACAGACCACACTCCCTTCCAGAGGACAGAAGAGAAGCGAGCAGAAGACCAGCCCACACGTCCACCTGCATTTTCGGGGCTGGGGGACGATTTCGGAGTGTGTTTTGCTAATTAAGCACTAGAAATGTCACAGCTTTGGCTCAGGGCAGGTTTTGAAATCCAGGCCAGAGAGGTGGTCCTTCTGTCCAGGAGACGTAAGACACCGGCACTTCCCGGCGGAGCACAAACGTGTCTGCCATGCACTGCAAGTGCCACCGTCACACGTTCCCTACGGTGAAACCTCCAGTGGGTCTTCTTTCAAATCCTCATGGTCCTCATTCTCCAGCTGCTCCAGTTTTTTGGATTTCTCATGGATCATCTCCCCAGGAGTCTTCAAAAACCTGCAGTACATTTTTTAATGGCTTTAATGGCATGCCCAAACCCAGCTGTAAACATCTGGAGCCCACCACCTTCCTATGCCCCATCCACACCGTCCCAGGCAGCTCGTTTCTGTGATCTGCTTCATCTCACCTGAACAACAGCTTCTGCCCCGGCTCCTTTTTGATAATGTTGAGTTTATAGTAATGTCTGAGCGCTCGTGACATCTTCTCATATGTCATGTTCATCCGGTTCTGGAAGGAGAATTGGAGTGGGGTTGAGTAAGAGCAAGCACCACACCTGGTTTGGGTCTGTCTGCAGGAGGCCACGTGTGGGACGCTGGACGTGGTTCTTGGGCATCGCAGGGATGACAATTTGTTCTCAGCTGCATTTACCTTGTGGTTGCCCCAGAGTTGGGCAAGTCCGTTTGGGTTAACGACCCGGAAGACCTTGGCTTCCTTGTCTTCCCACTTGATGTAAGGCTCGTAGCGGCTGTCTGAGAGGAGCTGGTACACATAATCCCACAGCAACCTGCAGTCTGATCATTGGTGGAGAAGAAACAGTCACAGACCTCCCACCAAGGCACCTATGCTCCAGTGAGGGTCGGTCAGCAACAGGATTGCATGTTAGCAATGATAAAAGCATATAAGAAGAGCCCTGAGCTCATGCACAGCACTTTTATTGCTGGATCTCAAAATGCTAGCAGGAACTACAATTTTTCAAGTGGGGAAACTGAGGCAGGGAAGCATACACTGATATGTGAACAGATGGGCAGACAAGACAAAGCATAATCTCATTTCCCTGGCGAGTCAGGCTATAAATTCATATTTACCTGCAATTTTCCCATCCACTGGGGTTGACAGGGCTGTAGGAAACGAGCTGTGATGGGACAGGTTCAGCGGCTCTGTGTGGCTGAGGGACACAGGCTGTTCTGCACAACCCAGGCAGGAGGACACAGCAACCGGGGCAGCCTCCGCACTGCAGTCTGTCCCTGGGGAAAAACCAGAGTGTCTCTATGCTGCATTAAGCAGGTCCCAGGAGATCTTCCAAAGCCCCACAGCAGGAGGGGAGGGACAGCACAGGTCGGTTATCAGCCTGGATTTCAAAACCAGTCCAGCAGGCGGAGGCAGGTGCTGAGGAAAGCCTAGGATTTTTCTAAGGTGGGACCAGCAGAAGGTCCAGAGGGGTTAGGGAAGATCCCAAGCAGGGTGAGGGTCAGATACAGAAGAAAAGCTGGAATAGGAGAATACACCAGAGTAGAGATATTCCCTTGTAAACCATTAGGGGGGTTTAAGATGTTCATCACCCTATGCCTGAGTCAGCAGAAGAGTTCAGGAAAGCACTCCCAGATCCACCTCAAAACAAAGCCTGTATGCCAACCCATCCCAGTCCTAACTCCTACCTCAGCTCCCTGAAAGCACAAATAAGCCTCACTGGCCCTGACCAGCCTCACCTGGGGCCTCCACCCATGGCTCCAGGAGGTCTGTTTTGGCTCAGCCCTGGCCCATCAGCCCCTTTCCTAGGTATACTGCAGGAGAACTCATCTCCAGCCATGGCAGTGCCTCTGCCTGGCTATTGACCCTCCCAGACCAGATCTCCACATTTCCTGGCATAGCCATAGCCTTGCGTGGTCCCCGTGGACCCACCTGGTGATCCCTAAGCCTGATTCTGACCAGACCTGCTTCATCACCCCAAACTTTCTTGATGACCAGGACTTTGTTGGTCCTGGCTGCCACCTCCAGGACTGTCCTGCTTGCCTTGCTCAGGTAGTGTGGGACGGGTTCAGCTAGCTGAGCTTCAAGCCCCAGATGTGTGCAACCCTCTAGCTGAGGGCAGACTGCTGCCATCCTCCGTCATACCTTCCTTTGTGCTCCTGGCTTCTCTGAAGGGTGAGTTGAGCAAAGGGCTGCACACCAGAGCTCTTCTTTGAGTTTTAATGTACTGGAGTATTTCATACAGCACATCACCTGCAGGGAAGAAAAGTCTGCTCAGATGATTTTGTCTTACAGTAGAGACTCTCAGTTGATGTTGTTGCTTAGATTTCTGTGCTACAGAGTAAGAGGTTCCCCACCTCAAAACATTTGCAGTCCAGATGGACTAAAGGAAGAGGGTTGTCTTTGTTTCCAGCACTCAACTGGCCAGGCAGAGCTAAAGCCTGGTCTGCTGGGACCCATCCAGCCCCGCTCAGCAGACCCCCGCTCGTGCTGTATGCGGGTGGTCCTCAGAAACGCCCTTGCACTCAGTCTAACCTGAGCTCGGAGCTCGGTGTCTGAAGTCATCCTTGGTGAGGATGCACAGGGCTTTGCCGTTCATTTCAAACTTGCTTTCGTCCGTTTGCCGAAGGGAATACTCTTTCTCAGCCCATCTTAGCCAGTGGATCACGTCGTCCCTGCTCCACAGTGAGGGCTGGATTCCTGAAACCAGGGGCAGCCTCTGAAACAACTCAGTCTCCATCTTCAGAACTGCTGAGGGGCAGGGTGGGCTGCTGGCCTGGTCTCGCATCAAACTTTCTCTCTAAATTAAGCACTCACCGGTCAAAAATGACCCAAAGAGAGAAAATGAACCCTGATGACTGGTCCAACTTGTCCCCCGTGACAGCAGGGAACAGCCCCTGGGTGGGACACCACGGCTGCACCCACCGTGTCCCCACCCTGTGGGAACTCCCATTGACTTGCTCAGCATCTACTCACTCAGCCTGCCTGGAAGCTTGAAAATCTCCCCCTCGCCGACGGGTGGTGGGAACGAAGCTGCGACAACAGGGCTGGAAGAGCTGACTGCCACTTTACTCTGGGGAAAAGAGATCAAACGCATCAGTGGGGGGAAATCACCAGTTCAGGTCCTGCCTTTGCTTTGGAGATGCCTCCACCGCAGTAAACACTGCTCAGACAGTTCTAACTGGCTGCTCATAGCAGCACGATGTGCCCTCTGCAGCACATCGGCTCTACATCCTTCACTAGCCCAGGATGAACCTCTGGTTGCCCAAGACAGCAGTAGTAGCCAGACATCGCCCTCTCTTCCTCCAGCGCTTTTCTGTAGCAGAGGTACTTGCCCTCATCCCCACTGCCTCATGGCTGCAGGGAGGTGGAAGATGGAGCCAACACTGGCAGAGCCTGCGCTGCCCAGGTGAGCTCTTGCATCCTGCGGGATCCTCAGATGCTCGTTGGAGGTGCAGGGTTTTGGGACAGTACTGCAATTCTTTAGAGCTGTGAAAATACAGCTGTCAATAATGCTTAGAATTCGTCTTAAATACACTGTACAAAGAGACATCTCTAACTTTTCCCCCGGTGATCATTTGGCCCAAGTGCAAATAGCCATCCCACCTCCGCTCATCTTGCTCTCCTGCCTTCAAGTCCCAGTCCCTCAGGAATCACTCCTCCCTCTCAGTTGCCCAAAGGGCACCCTCCAGCCCCACACCGAATGGGTGAGATGGTCAGTGGTGGGGGGAGAGGCAGCCCCAGCCCCTCTGCCAGGCTGGGGGTCAGCATCACCCTGCTCTGCCTCTGGGCTCTCATCTGGAGCGTGTGAGCCAGAAGGGAGCTCAGCTCCTGCTTTCAGCCCCATCTAGATCTTGAAACATTACTGGCAGCCAAGCAGATACTGTTTCCCCTTTAAGAATCTATTAACGTGAACCCCAGCAATTTCTCCGCTTCCTTCTCTGGAAAATCAACATTTTTGCCTGCAAACAGTATTTTCTGAAGCAGTTGCCAACTCTGGGCACTTCAATACACCCTCAGGCAGATTTCTGGAAGTGGTTAGAGCAGCCAGCACTCCTCGACCGCATGTGGGGCGGGTGGAGGACCTGAGCTCCCCTGAAAATCAGGGGTGTAAAAAAATCAGCGTGCACTCAGAGCAGACGGTGGTTGGACACATCTTAAATGCAAAGCTGGTGGCCCCAAAGCCGGTAGTAAAGGAGACAGGAGGAAAGCGCTCCATCCTTCCCGGGCAAAATGCTTCCCTGTGATCCAAGGGAGAAAGGCAGCAGTTTGGAGGGGGGTGAGGGGGGTTCTTCGGCGGAAGGAGGAGTGTTAATTTGCCTGCTAGCGCTGTAAGGATCGCTGGCTGTCTCTGGGTGCTTCATTTTAGCAAAGCAAGCGGCTGCGTGACATTGTATGAGGAAACCAGAAGAGCTCCGGTATCAACCCCGAGCAGGCTCCATAGCCATACAAACCCTTTCGGATTCATTCTAAGCAATAAGCTACAGGAAAAAATAAAAGTGAAAGAAATTAGTGATGTATTTTGTCTAAAACTCTTCTAAAAAGGTCTTCTAATTTTTCCCATTGGCGTGACGCTCTTACAACAAGATTTACAGTAAAACCAGACCAAACCTTTGGTTATTTTTCTTGCTCCTAAGGATTTCTAGGGCATAAGAGGCGCATTCTGGGTTTTTATTGCTTTGTACTGATTTCACGTTCTTGCCTTTTTTCCTGTTTAGCTGCTTTCATGCATTTGAGACGGCATCTCCTTGCTTCAAGGGGAATTCTTGTCCTTGGAGGGGTTCGAGTGGGAACGAGAGAAAAGGGGGGTGAAAAAGAACCCCCAGATGCGCGAGAGCAGCTGTCGGCTCGGCCCCAAATGGGGAAGAGATGGATGGGGGGGTCACCATCAACTTCCAGCCCCCGACTGAGGGAGGGAACCGGGGCGGGGGGACGGACGACACGGCACGGGACTGGGCTGGGGGCGGGCAGCTCTTACCTGCATCCCGGTGGCGGTGGGCGCCCGCTCCCCGCGGCGATGCTCGGCGCTGCCCACACCCCGGTGCGACCCGGAGCTCGGCCGCTGAGATTTCGGCGCGATCCTTCCGGGAAACGAAATCGAAACGAGCCGGAGCCCCGGGAGGCCGGAGAGCGGCGGGGTGCAGCGCCCGGGGCTGTGTCCCGTCGCGTCCTTCCCCCGGGACCCGGTCCCGCTTCCCCCCCCCCCCGCGGAACGGCCTCTGCCCGGGGAATCCCGCCCCGCCCGGAAGGCTTAGCTCCCGCCGCCACGGGGGATCTCTCTTCCCGGGGTGCCCCGTTCTCCGCGGCGGCGAAGACGCTGCCGGGGGAGGGAGGGGTCCCGGGGCACGGCGGGGGGTGGAGCTCGAACATTTACTTTTATCCCTTTTCTCGGCCGGGACCGGCCGGGACCGGCGCCGCTGCGAGCGGCGCCGGGCGGTCCGGGAGAGCAGGGGAGGACACACACCGACCCATGAGCACCGGGAGGTGCGCTACAGCCCCCGCGCACCGAAGGATGCGCACCGGGATGCACGCGCTCCCGCGCACACCGGGATACGTACGCGCCGGTCCGCGCGCGCCCCGCCCCGCCCCGCCCCAGATCTCCCCCGCCCCACCACCTCGGTTCTCATTGGCCAGCCGGCCCTGCGCGAGGGGCCAATCGGGTAGAGGTGGGGACGGGGCGGGGCTTAGCGGCATGTCCCCGCCCCCCGCCCGCCTGAGGGAGCGGCCTCGGCGGGGACGCGGTGAGTGGGGCCTAAAGGCGGGGGGGGGGGGGCGGTTGGGGGTTCTTTCTCGCCCTTCGTGACACTTAGGGTGACCTGTGGGGCCTTCCTGGCCCGCCATGGGGCTTGGGGGAGCTGTGGGGGCCCCTTTTGGCCCTCTGTGAGCTGGGAGGGGGGTAGCGCTTATGGGGCCTTCCCGGCCCTGTCTGTGCTTTGAGGGTGGTTGACGGGGGCCTGGGGGCGCCCGTTGTAGGCTGTGCGCTCGGGGGAGGGGGGCGCTCTGGGGTCGGGAGAGGCCTTCCCTGTCCCCTGCGGGCACTGGGGAGGATGTCGGGCGGCCGAGGGAAGGTCTGTGGGGTCACGGTGAACTCCATTGTTCTCTGTGGGCTTTGGAGGGGCGCTGGGGGGGCTGCTCTTCCCCTGCGGGCCTGTGGGGAGGTGCGTCTGAAGCCTTCACTGAGCAAGGGCCATACATGGGGCTGGGGATCCCTGCCCTGCCTGTACTTGGAGAGCGGGCCTTTGGGCCTCTCCTACATTCTGTGTGTTGGCAGGGGGCTGGGATGTTATCCCTTGAGTTACTGCTGCATCCCGCATCTTTGACACCCTTTCCCTGCACTGTGTGGGAGGCCTCGGGGCCTGGCCCGTGCCCAGTGCCCTTCGGTGGGGCTGCTGCCTGTGGCCGCCACCCCCGGTGCAGGAAGCACCCTGCTCTCCGGGTGCTGGTCGGTCACGCTGCCCTCCTGCGCGTGTTCTGGGCTTGTAGGCTGGTGGGTCGTTATTCTTCAGCATGTTTTTAGGCTTGAATCTGCCTTCCCTTTCTCCCATCCATTCTGTCCCCACAGTGATTGAAAGCAAGCGGGAGGTTGTAAGGGGATTTCCCCTAAAGGGTGCAGTAGGCGAGACCTCAGCCTGCCTCTGCTCGTAGGTACCTTTTTGGGTTGTGGCTTTCCCCATCTCTGATCCTGCTCTTGCTCTCTCTACTGCCTGCGCAGTCACCCTAGGCTTTTCAGGGTAGGCCTGACAATCTTGAGCATAACCCTGGGAGGCTGAGAACACATCCCTGTAAGGACACTGTCTGAGTTGCTTTGCCAGCGTTCCTGCAAACGCAAATCCTCTTGCAGCTTTAAGGCAGAAGGTTCACCTGTGCTCCCTGTGCCTGCCGTATCCTCACCACAAAGTCACAATCCTTCCTGATGGCATTAGCAGCAATCACAAGCTGTTCATCGGAAGGAGGTTGTGTCTGGGGGATCAACAGAAAGGCAGAGCTCTCGCTTTTGAGGTGTGTCCTTGTTTACCCCAGTGCTGGGACTGGGAGACTGCACTGCTGACAGTCACCTGCATTCAGGTGTTTGTAGAGGCATTTTCGGTGACGTAAGCATCAAAACTGAATCACTAGGCTACAGACCTGTGGGTTAGTCTGTAAGCAGAGCTTCTTATAAAGAGTTGTTAGTTATTATTCTTCAGACTCGATTTACACATGCCTTTATTGCAGTGGAGCAATTTGATTGAGGGAAAAAGCCACCTTTGACTAAAACAGACATACTGTTTACAACTTCTGCGCACTTATGTTGCTAAACAAAAAATGCTCAGACCAATTGTCTTTCTGTAACAGCATCCACGTTAGAAGGTCTTCTGTGATCTGATCTTGTGGTTGAAGTGGAGCAGTTTATGCGGACGAATTCAAAGTGAAATGCGACCCGCAGTGAAGGCTGTGTCCAGCCATATTCCAGTTTATCTCAAAGCAGTTAAGAACAGGTTGATGTTAGTTATGCTTTTATGGAAAGAGGTGTGGGTCGGGTCAGCCGAATTGGTGTTTGTTTCAAAACAGACTTACTTGTACCACATGAAATGCTTTTTGATCTTTTTCAGTACTGTTTTTGGTGCTAGTGTTTTGAGTTTTCTGTTTGATTTGGGCTTAAAAGGAGTGACCTTTCTGGTAGGAATTCATCACGTAATTTTATGGGTTTGTGAGCTTTCTACTTTGTAATTACCCTGTATAAAGTTGAGTGGACTTCAGTGGGGCCCAGTCAGGCTGCAGGTGTCTGCCTGGAAGAAGTCGTAGCAGAAAGGACCCAAGTGGTTATTTATATACTTCTCAACAGTGGTGAGCACCAAGGTCTAGCAAAGACATTTGATCAAAGTGATGTAGGTTGCACGTACCTACAGGCAGAGAAAGTGATTGGGGTTTTTTGGGTTTTGTTGGGGTTGGGGTTTTTTCTGGAAAGGTTTTATGGCGGTTCTTTGTGCGGAAGGTAAGAGGGTTAATTACAGAGCCTCAAAACTAGGAAGCCTCCTCACTGGTCGTAATTGTGCTAACAGAGACTTGTCATCCAAGACCCACGTGAACGTGGCCAAGCTTGTTGGCTGTGTCCAGTGTAAAATGAGTCAGCGTTACACTTCGCTTTGTCTGTGCTCCAGAGGTAGCCTTGCCTGAGCTACACACTGCTTTGTTTCCTTCCTCAAAGTATTTTTAACCATCAGAATTGAGAAACCTTCTTTCTTTAGCTGATTTGATCATAAATCTCATCTTGCCTCAGTCTTTTAGCTGTGCCTTCATATCCCAGCATGTTCCGTCTTGCCTTCCCAGAATCCAAGAGCTTTCATAACCGCCGACTTTGAGCTTTCCGTTCAGGATATTGTAACATGTTTTTTGTGTGGCAATTCAGTCTGTCTTTGCAGGTCATGAGGAGGAAGAATCATGTCTGCATTTATGAGTTGATGCTTTCAGCATGAAGTTCAGGGCATGCTGGGATGTGTTTGTCACTCGACCTTGTCTTGAACTCGTCGCATGTCCCCATGACAGGCAGCCAAGTCTTTAACTTGCAGTATAGCAGCCCAGTCAAAGGAAGCTGAGTGTAATATTGTTTAAAAGTAATGCTATTAAATCCACTTTAAGTGCCTGAAACCCCATAAGTAGAGGATTTGGGTGTAGAGAAAGTTAAATAATGCTTCACCCTTTGTAAGGAATTTGCTGCAAGACTTCAGTGCTGTATGGCAGTTAGCACCACCTCTGCCCCCTTCTGCCAAAAGCTGTGATCATAAAGGAATATCGGCCGCGCAGGAGGTGGAAGTGGTGCTGTGTTAATAACTGCATCACGGAGTTGCAGTCCTGTTATGAAAGTCGCTGCACGATGACAGGCCGACTCGGGACCAAATAACTTGTGAGCAGAGACTCGCAGAGCTCCCTGAACTAGCACGTACCGGCGCAGCCTCTCCTAGCTACGTGTTCTTGCCAGAGCCAGGCTCGGGAACTCTTTCCCCTGCTGGAAAGTAAATTCCTTGTTGATAAATGCAAAGTGGGTCTCGCTGAAACGTTAGCTTGGGAATGAATTCTGGAAGTGCTGCATTCTGCCTAGAGATCCCGGAGGAGCGTGTGGACAATGAGCTCTTTCTTTACAGGGAAAATGCTGAATTGGTGCCTGCTGATAAAGGCCACTTCAGCTGTCCAAAGGATCTCCTGATTTTTAAATGAATTGCTTAATAGAAAGTAAATTTAGCGAGAGGATCTGTTCATTACTGTCTAATGTAACCCACATCCGGACAAGAAGCACAAGTACTTTTCTTTGGGGAAATGTAAAGGGCTGGGGAGCCACCACCATTTTTTCTTCCATTTTATTCGTAAATGGCATAACCAGGGCTAATGATGGGTTCAGACATTAACCAGCTTGGTAAAATTTTCTGTAGAAGCAGGCTGACTGCAGTATCTGGGGTTTGGGGGCACTTGGTCAGATTGCTGATGATCCTTCCTCTGATTTCAGGTTGCCGATCCCAACATCCTGTCTGATTCCAACATGACCGTCGGCTAGAGCTTGTGGACCATTTTTTGCCAAGGTTAGTACAACTGTGGGTCCCTGGCTTTTGGACAGCCTCACCATATGAATTGTCCACTGAACAGCCTCCCAGTTATGAAAAACTCCCAAATTTCATTTCTGTCCCATGGCCCAGACTGATCCCATCTGCATTCTGAGGAGCTAAATCGCTTTCCAGTGCCTGTTTCTTCCCACTGTTTGTATAGAGGAGCTGGGGCTGGTAACTGAGGCAGCTGAGGTGAGCTGAATGCAAACCCCTGTGCCGCAGGGTAAACGGGGTGCTAAAGCATGCCCCGCGCAGCCCTGCTTTATCCCAGGGAAAAGGAAAAGGTGAGGGGGATCTATAGGAGGGACTCCATCCAGCCTGCAGCAGGGAGGAAGGCACATAGCAGCCTGACTATCAAAACTGCAGTTTTCTGAGATGAGAATGTCTAGTTGGCTGACCTCTGCTGCAGAGCCCGACATCCTGATTTTGCTCCAACAGGAGCAACAGGATTTTTGTTCCCCAGGGAGGCAGCTCGCAGCTACGATGGAGCCCTGGATGTGTCTGTGCCTGGTGGGAGGAGAGGTTTTGAGGGTCAAAGGATATCCAGCTTTTCTGAGAAGGGGCTTATAACAGGAGGGTGAGATGAGGAATGTGTCCTGTAGTCTCAGGTCTAGAAGTAGTGGGGAGGTGTTTTTTATCGAGGCCTTGTGGGCCCACACCCATGGAACTGGACTGGAATTCCTTTGCAGCCGCCCGGTGACCGACCTAGGCTGGGTGGTAGCAGAACCACAAAGGCAGAGCGGAGTGGGCTTTCACATGGGTGTGTTTCGTGAGCCTATTATAGGGAAATAATTACAGATGCTGTAACTGAAGTCCTGGGGTTTGCCTTCCCCGTGTCTTGTTTCATCAGCTTTCCTGGCTGTTTCTTCTCCTGTCTCTTGTTAAGTTCTAATTTGCAGTTGTGATGTGTCCTCTGACTTGAGCAGGGAATGGGTGCTGACCTGTGTGGGTTTTGGCTCTGCCTGTCAAGAAGGCGGCTAGAACTTCTGAAGGGCGGCTGTTCCATGAGCACGGGCCTGAAGTAAGATCAGTGGCTGCTAGTCTTAGAGCGGCACTGACCGTGGGCTGTAGTTGTTCAACATTCAGTAATTTCGTCAGGAGTGACTGGGATTGTCTTTTCCCTGGCTTTTGCCCTCAAAACAACCTCAAGTGTGTAATGTGCAGTTGTTATAAATGGTGTTAATCCATTGAGTGTTCTTGAGCGTGGGACTGTTAAGTCATTGCATCGGTTTTCCTACTCAACATGGAAACGTGTTGTGAACAGGTCGTATGTATCCCACTGTCCGAGCGAGTAGAGGACTGGTCAGCAATTTGCTGTGAGGATAAAAGCTGCCTGGGATCCAACACTGAAATAGCCAAAAGAAGCAAAAACAGGGGTGAAGAAAATCGAATAGAGAAATGAGAGCACAGCTCTCTGTGTCAGCTCTGCCTTTGCAGTTCGTGGACCAACAACAAGGATTAAAATCGATTAGTCATACTTTCAGTGGCGAAAGCGTACATTGCAAGAACTGGGAAATCAGTGCAACTACCAACTGGCTCTCAGAAAACAGCGCTACGTCCCTGACCTGTGTGTTGGGATGTAGTTTAGTCTATTGAATCAGAGAGTTTTCGGAAGGAAGCAGAGCTTGGCAGCCATAAAAACAGCAGAACTGACCCTTGTGCCTAACGCTCGTCACAACGGAGCGGCGTGGGAACGTGCAAGTCCAGCAGCAGCCAGCTCTTGCGACAGCAGTAAGAAGCAGCGTGTAATGATTAGTGATCGCTGCTGCCTGGTGATGCTGCTTGTACGTAGTGTTTTGGCAACGTAGCTGTGAAAACCAGATTAGGCAGGCAAAAATAGCGAGGCCGTCTTTAGTAAAAGGCGGGTTTCTTCCATAAATATAATTCTCGGTGTAGGAAGCGGAGCTGGGTCTCTCAGAGCCCAGCCCCATCGCTCACTGTGATGGGGCAACAGCTGGTGACCATGCCTGAAATCAGTCTTGAGTCCACGTGATGCTGTAGGATGTCCTGCTAATGGTCTTGATTAGGCGTATGTCCCCACCTCAGTGATTTTCTCAGTTTAATAATCGCCGACATTTCTCTCAAAGTGACATCTGGTTTATAACTTGAATGCCTGCAGTTCTCACTCGGCGTGTTTCGATAGCTTGGAGAAACTGGAGTGAAAGGTCAACAGAGGAGGTGGGTAAGGAAAAGGCAGGAAGAGAGAAACTGTGCCCAGCCACCGTGTTGCAATAGCTGCAGCAACAGAGTTTCTAGTAGGACTGGAAAATCTGAGTGGATTTTATGTCTCCCAGTTCATGTGCAGTTAGTTCATCTGCTAGTTCATCAGAATGGGAACAAATAACAGCAGAAAACAGAATAAGGAAGCTTTAACTGATGAGAAAGCTGGCTAATTTCTTCCTCTGGATGAGTGGATTAAAAATGATGGCATTGCATAATCTCTAGCCACGGAAGAGGTTGTGTCTGCCTGGAACGTTATCTGCTGTAGCAGTTGGTAGTTATGAATGAATCACTAATCCATTGACATAAATGTTCTGGCAGGCACTTGCAAACCTCCTCGTAGCCTAATGGTTTTTGAGAAGACAGCTCTGCGTCAGGTGTTAGTGGCTGATACAGACTCGGGAGGTGGAAGTTAATGATAGCGAAGGCCTTTTACACAGATGCGGTTTTCAGAAGACTTTCCTGCATGTGTTGGGAAAGGAGTCTGTGGAGGTGGTCAAAAAGTTGGCCTTGGTTCTTGTAATTTTTTTACGGGAGGTCAACTAAGGAGTAGGAAAAAAATACAGATTAATTTCAGGAAGTGCTGCTTTGCTGTTGCAATTTATTTTGTTAAATCTTTGGAGTTTCTCTAATATATAAGAGCACAGTTTTGTTCTTCTACAGGCTGTTTTCTATAGGATCTACCTTGTTCTTCTTCCTTTCAGACAGACCAAGTGGCAAACGTGAAAGATCGTAAGATTACGCAGTGATCTTGAGATCAGCTGATTCCGGTATATTGGTGAAATGGTTCACTTGTAATAGTTTTTGCTAATCTCCACAGTTTCTGAAACCCATTCTTACGGTGTGTAACTTAGCTAATGTTGGAGTCTCTTTGGACTGGACAGGTTCTAGCTTTTACCCTTAATGCTGCTTATCTCCGGGTTGAGCTGTTCCACACAGCAATTCGAAACCTTCTTTTTGAGTGTGAGCGAAAGCCATTGATTTGGAGGCTGCACTCACGGAGAAAATTATCGATGATGTGCATTTCTTAGGCCTGTGTGAGCAGCAAGTGGGAGAGGAGGCTTTCTCGTTATCACATCCCAGAACAGTCCCCCTTTCAGGTCCTGTAATGGGCTCTGAGCCTCTGTCTGCCCCCCTCCCTGCAGCAAGCTGCCCGTTTTCGGATGTACGGGTGAGGCTGTGGTCAGACGTGCTGTTCTGGCTGCTGAGTGGTAGGAAGAGGTGCGACTCAGCTCTGCGTCACGGCTCGCAGCCTGCTGAAGATGGTACTCCCCTCGCAGGGCTGTGTGCTGTGTCTCTCTCGGAAAGACCTAACCAGACGTATTTGGCAGAGAGGAAGTGTGTTTACGTGCAGCTTTGCTGGCAGACTGGAGCAGCAGTGATGAACAGCTGGTTTTGAGATGGTTAGCTGCGCAGGATTCTGAAGCGAAACCAGCCTAATTATGTCTGTTACCTAGTGTTGGATGGGCAAGGGGGAAACTGCATTTCTGGTTACAGCTAATTCTAACGCTGCGGAGAGCTTCGTGCGTTAGGGCTGTGCTATATTTAAATGGTACCCTGTCTGTCAAGTGTCCCCATTACAAAATGTTCCTCGCCGAGATCATGCGGTGAGCCTCTCCTTTTAAAAGCTGGCTTTGAAACTCTCCATTGTTTTCAGAAAATTGGTTAATATGCCGTGGCTGTGGCATCTGTATCTGTCTTCACTTTGTGCTGTTAAGTCATTCCAAGACCTTTTTAAAGGTGGTGTGGACAACTGTGGGAATTGCCGTTTCACCACTTGCAGAGTGGAATTACTGCATTTCTGAAGGATGAAGGTATTATTAGTGCAGAAAATAGACTCTTCTCCAGTCTCTCACCCTATGTGTTGCAGACACTTAGTGCTATCTTTAATTAGGAGACTGTCACTGCTAAATTAAAAACAATTGCAAACAAAACCTCCTGGGAACTCAGACCAGACAGATTGACAGCTGTGACGCTTACAGGCTTCATGTATCCCCAGAGCAGCCGGAGCCCTGAAGCACCAGCCCCAGCAGCGTTCCACAGACAGGGCCGGAAGAAACGTTCACCCGCTGCTGTCGCATGCCGAGACTTCGGCCCATGTGCGTTTTGGTCCAGGTTTACCTCTGAGAAGTTCCCTTGGTGACGGTGGTTTCTTGTAGGTGCCTTGTGTAGCTGACTGGCATCTTGGAAACAGCCAACTCGTTTCACGCCGTCCACATTAAGAGCTCTAAAGTGTCATGGTTTTGGCCAAGTCTGATCAGGATTGAGCTGAAATCCTGGGGTTAGGGAGAGCTTCTTTGGGCATTAATAGACCCTGTAATTAGCAGCCTTCGCAGTAAGACCCATCTTCTTGTTAGGCATTTATTAAAGTCGTGCATAAGCTCTACTACTGGAATATGCTTATTTATTTGTGAATCTCTTGGATTATTCAGCAGAGGGGTTGAATATCCCTCACAAGGACAGACTTTGAAGAATGTTTCCTTTAAAAATCCTCGCCTTTCTTTTGCTTGTTGTCTTTGAGATAAACGCTCACAAAGCCAGCTGCAGTTCTGGCTAGAATATTGATGGGTTGCTTGCTTGTCAAATTAAAAATGAGCTGGAGCGGACTGTTCTGGAATACATCGCAATTTTAGAACTTTCCACTCTGAAGAGCAACCTTATTCAGTGCCCAAATGGGCACCTTTTCCCTGCACGAACACCTCATTATGTGTGTTGAAATAGGCATCCTCTCTGCTTTTTCAATTCTGTATTTTTCTTAGTGGTATTTTCCCTTTTTTTTCCTTTTCAAACTTCCACAAAATACGGCCACAGTTCCTGGCTAATTTTGCTGAAACATGACACTAGCCAAGTATTTTTTTGTGAAAGAATTATTAGTCACGTAAGAAAGAATGTAATGGAATATTCTTAGAAAGTGTTAGAACTGTGCTTGACGTGTAAACTATTTATCCAGACATGTAAACAAAGTAAGAGGTGTCTTGCCAATGTACCATCGTAAACCTTGGTTATTTTGAAACCTTGAGCAAGATGTTTTTCAGTTCTTGAAAATAAGGTATCAGGTTCTCCACTGACATAAATCGAGAGGGTGCTAGTGGTTGGCTTTACCTAGCTGAAATTTTAGCCCCTGCTCTTGCCTCCCTAAAAATAAATCAAGATGTGCTTTCCTAAAGAGCTGCAATTGTGCTAAATAAAACTCTTCTGTTTATTTTGGTTTCCAATTGCTTTAGGTTACTTGTGGAGTTTACTAGTGCGGCTGCACCCTAAGGGGTAGGCCTTAGGCTTGGCTTTTTGTTATTGTCTGAGTCTTAATGGGAATTAGATGACTTGCTTCGTTTGCCACGGAGATGCTCTGAGGGCTGGAGCCCCTCTGCCATGGGGACAGGCTGGGGGGGTTGGGGGGTTCAGCCTGGAGAAGGGAAGCTCTGGGGAGACCTCAGAGCCCCTTCCAGGGCCTGGGGGGCTACAAGAAAGCTGAGGGGGACTTTGTACAAGGGCAGGGAGTGACTGGACAAGGGGTGACAGGTTTAAACAGAAAGAGGGAGATGGAGATGGGCCATCAGGAAGGAATTATTCCCAGAGAGGGTGGGGAGCACTGGGACAGGTTGCCCAGAGAAGCTGTGGATGCCCCATCCCTGGGAGTGTCCCAGGCCAGGCTGGATGAGGCTTGGAGCAACCTGGGCTAGTGGAGGGTGTCCCTGCCCATGGCAGGGGGTGGGGCTGGGGGGGCTTTAAGGTCCCTTCAACCCAAACCATTCTGGGATTCAGAGAACCCCATTGTTTCTACAGACAAGGCTGCTCATCTCTGCTTTCCCTTCCTCTGCTCCTGAGGAGTAGCTGGACAGAACAGCTGTGCCTTCACTGGCTTTATCTGAGCCGGCTTCCAGTGACTCGCCCTGCAGGCTGTTGTGGTTTGATATGGCAGCGCCTCATGGGCATGCCAGATAGCACCCTGGCAGGATCCCACACCAGCCTGTCTCCTACCTAAGCTAGGTGAAGGTCTCCTGTGCCATGTGATGACACTAGAATTTTGCCAAGCCTGGTCCTCTCTTGCACACAAGCTGCTGCTGGACTTTAATCGCTGGCAGCAGTGCCAGGCCCTGGGCTGCAGGTAGGGGGGCCGGCTTGCTATGCTGTGCGCTCTCCCCATTCCCGTCTCCCTTGCACAGCCCTCCGGCAGGCCCTGAACCAGCGGCAGGGGTGTAGAGGTAGATCGGAGCTTATCCAGACCTGTCAGTAAGCACTGAGCTTCCCTGGACTATAGTACAGAGAAACTGTTCTTTCAAGCCTGAAATATTTACTTTCAAATTTAATTGCATGTCATTAATCAGCATGTGGCTTCCCTGGTTGTTTGGGGCTTAGGGGTTTTTCCTTCCGCTCTATATTCTGTTATCCTGAAATCACTTTGCTGAACAGCTACTGCAACTGCATTCAACTTTCAAAAATCTGCCATCTATTGTTTGTTTTTCTAGCTGCTGCCATGTAATTGGTTAAAAATGAGTGGCAGTTGGCCTTGTAGCAGATGAGCTGGGAATGAGTTAGCAGTTAGTTGTTGGGATCTCTTCCAGAGAAGGAAGGTGGAGTTCTAAGCAGCTCACAGCCTTTCTAAAATAAGAGTCAAAGCAAGTAAGAGCTTTTTGCTACACGTGAAACATCAACAAACTTTTTGTAGGAAACTAAAAGCTCGGTGAGGAGAGGAATTTTGGTTTAGTCCGTGTATTCTCTCAACCAATATTCTGCTGTAAAGTAATCCATTCCCATTAAGGCTGTGGTGTATTTCAGTGTGTGCTGATGCTTCCTGCACCAGTCCTCAGCTCAAGAGGACCCACGCTGGATAGTTGCCATAGCAAAAGCAAGTATCATAGTTTATCCTTTCTTGTGCTGCAGGCTGGGTGTTGGGACCCTGCATTGCAGGTGCTGGTGGCAGCACAGCCCCAGGTACTGAGCTTCAGATGCTCTCTGCAGTTCCTGGCTCTGTGGGCACTGCAGTGAAGGAGGCCGGGGGGGTTATGGTGTGTTCAGCCCCTCAGGTACGCACTGAAGTGTTAGTTGTTACCCTGCACTCTCCTGCTTGCTGATTTTTGGGGTGAATGCTCTTCTGCATGCTCTGAAAGTGCACCAAGGTGCCTTGATTTTGAGCAGTGTGTGTGCTCTGTGTGGCTTTTCACGGTCCTGAGTGATGGCAAACTGCCTCACCTTGTGTGGGACAATGTACCTTAGTGATCAGAGGCTGTTGCTCGTTCTGTACATCCCCCCAGCCTCCTTAACGGGCTGCAAGGGCTTTCTTGCACCTGTATCTGGACAGACTAGATAATTGGGCAGTAAAGAATGGAAAGCTTGCCCCCCAACCAAATGTGGTAACAAGTGTTTGCAGGCTGCTGTATGTACGTACAGTCCACACATGAGTGAGAGAGTAAATTAGTGACAACTTGGTTTTGTTATGTTGGATTGATTGGTTTGGTTTTAAGCACGGTATCTCTTAAGGCATCTGTCATTAATCAGGGGCTGTGTAATCATCAGACTTTAAAACTTGTCAGCACACACATGCGTTATCGCTGGCATGGGCCAGGATACACGTGGTTTTCTACTTCAGGCTCTATCTGCATTAAAAATTATGTATTATTGATGGTACGTGATATATTTAATTCTGTTGTTCCGTGAAGTTGTGTTTGGAGCAGGCTGGGAGCTCCGGATGCATCTTACGGGAAAGCACCGACAACAGCGGGATGGACGTTAGTACCGGAACTGAGAGAGAGAGGGTCGCCTTTCGGGGTGACGTGTGATGAGCGTGGGCACCAAGCACTGCGAGGGGCTGTTACGGGGCTCCTCAGCAAGGCATCTCGCGGGCACCGGCCTCCAAAAAATCCCTTTATCCTCAGTTACTGTAAACTTGTTTGGGCACGTGGCCAAGGTCTGCTGGGCTTGGGAATCCGTATGCACGACAAATTCCGAAATTCTGGGGCGCAGTGCCTTGCTGCCTGTGTAAGGGCTGCGCGGCAGGTGAGCGGCAGGGGGGTGTGTAACCGCGTGGCCTCAACAAACCGTGCCATTTCTACCGCAGGATTCCTGCAAAATAGGTTGACTCTGGGGAGAGATATCCGGGGGGTGCTTTTGCTGAAAATAGGAGGCTTAAAATAAAGCTGTTTGTTACCATATGGATTCTTCTATTGCAACTTTTCATGAATCAGCTGGGGGGTGGGACTTTTAAACTGAAATATTGTCATGAATCAGACATCTGGGCTTTGGGGGAGTGACCACTGCTGCACAGTTTAAACTCTGGAGCCTCCTGTGACTTAGTGCTTCCCTCTGGTAAAGAAGGATTTCAGGATATTGGTGCTGGGAGCACTGAGAACATATGAGCCGCCAGTAAGTAAGGAGCTGTGGTGTTTGAGGGGGTGACTGGCAGAGGGTTTGCTGCAGAGGTGGTTATTTCTTGTTCCAGAGGTCTGATGGCTGCAGGTACACCGCGCTTGGGGTTAGAGCTTTCTCAGAAAGGCTGTTGTCCTTACGCTTTTTGGTATAGCTTATTGAGAAGTTTGGCTTCTTGTAGCGTGGATGTAGGAATTGGTGTGGATTTGTAACCGAGTTAAACTGCCTAAGAAGAAAATAGCATTTTAAAATCTAAAGGGGCAAGGTAGGTCTTGCTTTTATGTTTCGTTAAGATGTGTTTTTCTGAAAGCTTTGCAAATGGTGGAACAGAGAATACAGGGTGAAACTCTGCTGCTGTTGCTCCTGTTGAGGATTTTTAATAAGTATTTGTGCTTAATGTAACACAGGTGAAGACAAAGTGTAACTCAGGTGTCACCTGGCTTAAAAGTTTCAACTCAGTGTTCTGTGTTTCAGCAGAGGAACATTTGTTTTTCTCCTCTCTGGAGAAGAATATCCTGCTTATATTTGCAACAGCTCATCTTTTACCAGGGGTGTTTTCCCTGATCAGATCTGCATACCATCCTTCTGCCTAGAAGGGAGATGTATATTCTGTGCAGGCAAGGCCAGCTTTGTTTAAATTGTTCATCGGAATTTAATCCGATAGCACTCGCAAATCTGCCGTTACTTTAGTGTTAAGAAGCTCTTTATGAAGATCAGGTGTAAGAACTGTCATTTTTCACGACTGTCTTTAACCCAGTAGTGTGAGCAGTGAAACAGCCCCTCTGGGTTGTGTGCTTGTGCCCTTTAAGGGTAGTCCCTGCCAGCCCCGCGGGGAGGGAAGTAGCCCTAGCAGGGCATTAACCTGTTGCCTTAAGCAGAAACTTGGTTCCCTTCTGAGGCACCCTGTGGTAGGACATTCCTGGATGCAATTCATCTTTTCCAGTTGATGAGGCCGCCACGGTATAACTTTCCTATTTTGGAAAAGTTACTTCAAGTTAATAAATCTCATCAAGTTTCCTGCCTGTGGTGATTGCAGGCTGGCAAAAGAAGTGATGCTGTCGGCGCGGGGCACCGGTGTGGGTCGGTGCCGTCAACAACGACGCGGTCTTTCGGCGTGTAAACCAGGCGCTGGCAGTTACGGGAGGACCTGGGGGACGGCTGTTGAACCATGAAAACCGGATTGCAGGCTGTAGTTTTGAGTTGCGTTTGTAGAAACAGTGGATTTTTGTGAAGACTCAAGCAAACGAGCAAGTCTGTAAACTTTGCTAACAGTGAAGCACTATGCACAGAATAGGAGAATACAATCAAGCGTTTATTTCGTCAGCCTTCTTGCTGTCTCCTGCCAGAATTTGCAGGCTGGCCTGCATTGCATCAGTCCCGCTGGATGGTTTTCCATCTATATTTCGAAGCCAGATGGAAAACGAATCCACTCTCTATTGATAGAGTTATTTCATAACAAGGGAAAAGCCTTTTGTAATGTGCCTGTGCTAGTTCAACCTATAAATCACCCTTTTATTGTCTGGTGATGTTTGTGTCTGTGGCAGAAAACGAAGCGAGGATCATTAATAGGTGTGGGAAAAGCATGTTAAAGGCTCCAGGTAGGTTTTCTATCTGGTGCCATTTGGGTGAATGCACTTTTAAGTTGTTCTCCTGTGGTACAGGCCAATGTACAGGTGTCAGAGAGCGGCCAAGCTCAGACCTGCGAAGTCTCGCGTTGCCTTGAGCATCCCTTGTTTGGTTCAGCTGCGCAAGGCAGTGCCTGGGGTGCTGGAAGGTACCCTGGCCCGGGGCAGCCTGGTGGCACCAGCTTCCCTGCTCATGTGAGACTTCACCTTCTGGAAGAGGGTAAGAACTGATCTCCTAGACACAGCTTATGCTCAAAAGCAAAATAGTGAGGAACCAAATTTGTACTTGACGACTGGAAAAATGCCTTAAAAACCATAAAACCCCACCTGCTAATGAACGAGAGACCCTCTGAACCTTCAAATGTTTATAGACCGTAGAATTTGGCTGACAGCGTGGAGCAGGATTTAGAAGCAGGATGTGTTACTGCTTTGGAAGGGCCTTTCTAATGTAAGCTGTGCAAAACTGGCACATGGGCCCATCGCTCACTTGGATTCTTTCTCTGCTGAAAACTAAATGGGCTCGTAAACGGAAGCAGCGTGTAACAAGAAGTCAGTTTCTTGCATTTGAAACTCCTCTGGAGTTTTGTACAGTTTGTACTGGAGATATGTTTTAATAGGCAGGTTTTGTTCTTTCTTTGTCTTTTCCAGTTTCCTACTGGTGCTGTGTTTCCCCCTTAGTGGGAACAAAGCAGAGCATAGGGCAGGAGGCTGTGCCGGGACTAGAGCAGGCACAGCCTGGCAGGTTTTATCCAGTGCCTTCCATGCTGTTTCCTTTCCATACTTTCTCCATTTTATTTTATAAAATCCTCAGGGACTCCCAGGTTACAACTGTGGGAATGAACAGAAGCTGGGGCCAAAATTCCTAGGGTTTGACTCTGGTCTCACTCATACAAATTCAAACCTGCTGTGTTCAGTGAATTTCCTTCATATTTACAGAACGAGCCCCCAGATCTGTTCTCAATCTTTAATAAAGTTTTAATTTTTGCATCTTTTCTAACGGTTGGATTACTCTCATTCTGCACAGCCCTCTGGAATGCTTCCCTGCGACAGGAATCTTTATTGCCACTGCACTGAGCTGACAAACAGTATTTTTCTTTCCTCTTCCTCCTTCTTTCCGGGAAAGTGTGCATCTGATGATCAACAGCAAATAGCTTTTATGAAAAAAGAGGAGGGCTATGAAGATGCTCCGAGGGCTGGAGCCCCTCTGCCATGGGGACAGGCTGGGGGGGTTGGGGGGTTCAGCCTGGAGAAGGGAAGCTCCGGGGAGACCTCAGAGCCCCTTCCAGTGCCGGGGGGGCTACAAGAAAGCTGGGGGGGACTTTTTCCAAGGGCAGGGAGTGACAGGAAAAGGGGTAACGGGTTTAAATGGAAAGAGGGAGATTGAGATGGGACATCAGGAAGGAATTCTTCCCAGAGAGGGTGGGGAGCGCTGGGACAGGTTGCCCAGAGAAGCTGTGGGTGCCCCATCCCTGGGAGTGCCCAAGGCCAGGCTGGATGAGGCTGGGAGCAACCTGGGCTATGGAAGGTGTCCCTGCCCAGGGCGGGGAGTGGCAATGGGGGGGCTTTAAGGTCCCTTCCCACCCAAAACATTCTGGGATTCCATGAAATTAAAAAGTTGGTTTGCTGCTTACTTGCCAATATGATGGTTTTTTCCTCTCAAGCTGGATTGCTGGTTTTTACATAACCGAATTCCAAAATTGTGCAGGGTGCCCAAGCGCAGACCAGCCGAGAGAAGGTGAGTGTGAGTGGCGAGCGCTGCAGGCGGGGGGCCAGGTTTACGATCTCAGTGTACGCAGCTGGGCTGGCAAACCCACACGTGGTGTGCGGCACAGCAAAGCCGTGGCCAGCGGATCTCCCCTGGCTCGGGTATCTCAGAGCTGCACTCCCTGTTGTGGCTTAGACGTACCCCCGATTCCCTAATCCTGGTCTACCGGAAACACCTCACATTACTGATCTTAAGCCTGGGAGGTTTCTCTTTTTCCTCTCCAGAGGAGGAATTCAATCATTGCTGCGTTGTTTTTCTGCTTTTACGTTTCTCTAAACTTTTGGCACGTTCCAAGGATATCTTTTAAGGAATTAAAGCGAGGCTAAACTTTGGAAGACGTGCAATTATATTAGAAATACATCTTGTTCTAAAGTAGTAGACACTAGAATTAGGTCAGGCACACCCTGCATGCGCGCGTTTCCTGCTTGCTCATATTTCTGAGAATAATTGTACATGGGAATGTTTTTGTAGATTTAAAGGAGTGTTGTCACCTTAAAAATGAGTTGTTTGGAGTTTTATTTAAGTCATCGTGGTTACGCTGTGGTTTAGGAAGAGTGGAAGATGGCTAACCATGTGATTCACTCGCTCAGGGTGCTGGTCGCAGCGGTGAAGTAAGGTTACTCACTTTACTATTTTTACGCTCCTACGACTCCCTCCTTGTGGTGCCAGACACCAGCGAAGCAGCGCATCAGCTGTCGGATGTTACAGTAAAGGGCTGTACTCTTCTGTGGAGTTCGACAGCTCAGCTTCTTACCACGTTTTCTTTTGAAGTTTCCCTGCAAACCTGATACCTAAACTGTTTCATAATTGCTCTTAAAAATAAAAACCCCAAGGATAAGGGTAAGTAATAAAAGTTAGAAACCAGCAAGTCTGCAGTGATGCTTTTATCTTTTGCTAACCAAAATGTCCTGTATCTAACTGGGTTTTCTCTGCTGGGCATGTTACTGTATTTGAGGGGTTTTTCACACATCTGTCTGCTGTTTATGTTGGTGTGTACAAGGTAAGCCGTTCAGCTCCTTCCAGCAGCTGGCTGAGAACCATACTCCTTGGATCTGGATGTGCTCGTTAGGGTGGGGAAGGATGATGTGCTGCAGTCAGTCTGGGCCTCTTTACATTCCAGCACACGTCCTTATTTTTTCTTAAGAATTACTTAGCGCCAGGATCAGCCTCTATCTCTGCAAAAGCTCTGTAGCATGAAGTGTTTGTGCCAAAGATGCGTTGCTAAATAAAGCTCCGGTTCCAGTTTGTGTTTAAAAAAAATTTTAAACATCACTTCCATATTTTTCTCTCAGCAAAAGTGTTGTCTCTGAGCAAGTTCAGATAAACATGACTTTGCTGTGACCGTCAGCACGTGGTTTGGAGAACAGAGATGTTTGTGCGGTTGCACAGCTCATTCTTAACATTGTGGTGTTCTGGAGGGAGGAGGGACCTTACGTGCTTCAAGCCAGGCAAAACCAATGGCCAGAGTCAGATGTGGAGTTTGATTTTTGGACTGTGATACTGATTTCCTTTTTAAAAAAACCCCACCAAACAAAAATATGACAGCCTGTTTAGGGGTTCTTTATCTTTAGTGCTGAATGGGACACTGAGCTTTTGATATTCATGACGATCCTGCTGTCCGCAAGCTGTGACTCTTCAGCTCCCCCTGATCCCTACCTGGTCCTTCAACGTCCAAACAAGACACTGAGAGGTCAGGGTGCTCGTTTACTGCTCATAATCAGTTCCGTGGTACCAGCCAACTCGTGCTCACCAGAGGGCTGAAACCTGCATGGAAACAGACCTCAAAGGAAGGTGTATTTGGCCTGCTAACTGCAGGGCGATTGCCGGTGCACGGCCAGGGCGCTCGAGCAGTGAGCGTGCTAAAAGTCAGCCTAACGCCTGGTTCGTTAGTGGGGCTGATCCTCTGCCTGGTGCCGAAGATGATGTCTCCTTTCCGGATCCCTGTTTTCTCTCATAAGACACTTCCCTGCGGTGCTTCCCAGGGCTGTTAGGAGCAATGAGCAGTTAATATTTGTAAAAAGCTTTGAAGATGAACAGTGCTAATGATTATTTATGAGTATTCATTCTCACCACAGGTTGTTCACCTTGATCCTGGGCATGAAAGGAAACCAGGACATTTGTAAGCTGGCCAGGCTGAGTATGACCTTCTGAAGTCTTCACCTACTGGTTTCCCTACTGGGTTGTGTGCGTGGTTGCAGTGTGTTTGTCACGTTAAATGACTAGTTTGGTAGTTACTGTAGCAGCCAGATGTGCTAGAGGCATCCTCACGTGCCTCAGTGCTGCTGAGGCGGAAGGTGTAGGATTTGGGTATTCCAGGAGGGGACAGAAGACAGGACTCTAACAGTAACCTGGCCGGACTGATTGTCAGCAGGGCTGGATGTTTGGCTTCCCGTAGATTTAACGAGGAAATTCAGATCTGATGCTTTTAGGAACCACCACAATTGCAGAGAGCGTCTGTTTCTGAATCCTCCCACCTCAGATTCTAGCGCCTTTTGCTGGCGCTAAACTTAGTGTAATAGAAAAGAGCGAGGAGAACCGTGGCAACAGCTGGGGCTTTCTTTTCCTAAAAATCCTGCTTGGCAGATTAAGCAGAAAAGGGAGGGGGAAATGACCAGGGGAAATTAGTGTAATGTAGTTCCTGCACATCTGAAGGTAGCTCTAGGAGTAGTTTCTGAGCTAGCCTAGTAGAGGGCTCTGCTGAATGGCACGCGGGGTCTCTTGAGCAGCGCGCGCGTTTAATTTGCACCTTAAGGTGATGAACAAAAATTGCAGCATTCGTCCAACCCAGTTTGATTCCCATCAAAGTTCAGCCTGTAGGTGTTTTGTGCTGTTTGATATCACTTAGGTAGGGCTTAGAGACGTCCCCTTGGGAAGTTACAGAACGTGAGTGTCCCTTCGTGAAACTGCGTTGGCCGCTTATTGATCCGCCTCCCTGCCGAAACCCTGCTCTGCTCATCGAGAGATTGTTGAGGCAGCGAGCGGGCAGCGTATCGGAACAACAGCAGCGGAGCGCTCGTGAAAGGAAGAGGCCTAAGGAGTAAATCTTATGCTTGTCAAGTTTTCTTAGTAGAGTTCTCGTCAGCTCACAGAGCGAGGTCTGTTCTAAGTGAATATGTTAGCATCTCCATCTTGCTAGGGAGTTTGTTTCTGCACAGAAGAGTTGGGGGGGGCAAAGAGTTCTTGAGACAAAACCCAGTATGTGGTTTGTGTTCCTCCCAGCGATTAGCCAGTCTCAGTAACACCAGCTCTTAAGGGCTTTCCCAAGATGGTTAGTGTCCTCTCGACAAGGATTCCCCCCACCCATCTCAAAACGCTTTCCTAAATAAATCAAACCGTGGTTTTAAAAAGTACATTTGGGCTTTCTGTGCAGTTACCAAATGTTAAAGCATTTTGGTCCAGAGGTATAGCATACAGACAACGTGTGGGCTTCAGTGAACACGTTCGAAACCACAGCAGTGGTTGTATTCGTAGTGTAACATCTGCAGGCTGGAAAACTCCTTGCAATAATGCCAGTATGAAATGGGGAGATGGTTGTCTTTTTGTTGTTCCCTTTGACTTCGTCCATGCTGGACTGGATTTAACGGCGCTGGGTTTTTTCCCCTCCAGAGTGTTGTACAGTGTATGGGTTTGCATACTGAGGTTTGCTTTAAACAGGATTTTCTGCGTACTCGGTATGTTTACTCATTATCTCGATCGTTCCCAGGGTAGTAGGTTTGTCCGCACGTTGTAGGAGTGGGGACGCTGGGGACTCCGCACACGCGTGGCCCAAGCCGTGGCCCAAGCGCGGCCGGCCGGCCTTACTACCTCACTGCCGGTCTGACACACGGGAAGAGGGCAGCACGTTGCACGGGCTTGTCCGGGGGGAGCTTCTGTTGCCCGTGGCTCAGGCAAAAGGGAATGGGTTTGCTCCCGTGTGACACGGCAGCGTTCGCGGGGACCGGCGGGTTTTGGTGGGACCGATGAGGGGGTGTCTCCGGGGTCCAGGTCCCAGAAAGCAGCCTGGGAAGTGTCGGGAGAGGGAGTTTTCTGAGCCAACATTGAGAGTTTGGTGAGAGGAGAGGTGGGTCGCGATGCACCGTTAAGTTTGCTGGGACTGAGGAGCCCCGTAGGCTCCGGGCGTTGCTGTTCCTACCAGCCGGAGCCTTGGAAAAAAAGAATACAGTAGATTTTCACATGGTTTTGCCGATGCCAAACATCTTCCTTCTGATGAATATCACATGACACGTAAGCAACGGATTTTCTAAAAATACACAGATATAATAATGCTGGCAACTCTAGTATTGGGTTTATGGAACAAGAAGAAGGAATTGTTACGCCTTTTTTAAATTTCTAATGAAGAATGAAATGCTTACGCTGCCTGCCAGTAACAATGGGCTTGAACCCCACTGCGGAACTGCTCGTTAAGGCCTCCATCCTCAGCAGGTCCTGACCAGAAAACGCGCCGACTCTTCGCTGGCAGTTTGTGGTATTTTTCAGTGCAGTATTTTATCTGGTTTGCATCTAGCCCTGTCAGTGTTCTGCCATGCTTTACGGATGGCACCCGCAGGCCCTGGGGCCGGAATTCGGCCAAAGAAAAAGACACAGGACAATTGTTCTGCAGGGGGGAAGTTGGGAAAATTCATTAATGAGGAAATTGGTGTTTTATGTCTGGGAGAGAGAAACACTTGAAGCCAAGAAAGGAGAGCTGTTTCTTGTCCAAGGCAATAGCAGGACAAAATCAGTGCCAAAGAGAAAATGAGGGAAAGGGACAGCAGAAGCAATCTGTTAGGAGATATAAAGGAGTGGAGTGAAACGAGGCTTAAGGATAGGAACAGCGAAGAATTATTTCACTTACGAGAGAAATGGCCAGACAGCAAAAAGGAAGATGTTTCTCTGCATATCCAGAAAGAACATTTAAGATTTGAATGCATTGGTTTAACCATTGTGTGTATCGGGCTGAGCCAAGGTGCGGTGGGCGCGAGGCTGCCGCGAGGGTGCGGTGGGCGTGAGGTTGCCGCGAGGGTGCGGTGGGCGCGAGGCACCTGCAGTCATGCCTGTCATATCGGTATTTGTTGTAGGATTACGCTGGGTTAAATATCGGGGTGAGCACTACGGGACAGGAAGGGGATAAATCAAGGAGGAGGAAGCCAAGTTGAAAAGAAGGCAGTGAGCGGGAACAGGGAACCTCCTGGTCCGACCTCAGAGAGGTTGAAAGGCAATGCCTGAGCTGTTACTGGGAACACACTGTATTTCAGGCTCTAGCCATGTTACAGAGCTCATTTTGCCAGAGCTGGGAATCAAGAGGTGTGTAAGCATTTTTCAAGGGCCGTAGCAGTCTGGAAGTCAGGCAATTGCTAGGAAGGTTTTTCAGGAACACACACGTGGTCTAAAGACACCAGTGGCTTTAGACTTACTTTTAAAAAAGGAAAGGATTATAGGTGAACTAGGCCCCTGGTTACTTTAACACCAGTTTTTTTTCCTCTTCCTAGTTAAGTGTAGAGGCATAACTGGCATCGTAAGCCTCTCCGAAGCCCAGTGAAGTAGCTGAAGAAATGCCTTTTGAGCCTGAGGGCCTCTGCTTGCAGTACCGGGATTTAAGCTTCACTGCTTGGAGTTTCTTCCAAAACTAACAACCTGGCATTTTCCCTCCTAGCTCTGCTCTTAGGAAACGCAACCAACTCCTCACATCACGGAGGCCCAGCATGAATGTTAACTGTGCTGGTGGGACAGACTGGTCAAGAAATCCAGAGTCCAGTTGCTCTGTGGAAAACATAACTGCAGCAGCCCATGAGTCTGAAGAAAGTCACGTGGTGCTCGGAGGTCACAGCCCTGCCGCAGTTCCCAGGACTGAGGGTAAGGATGGTGTCTTTACCTTATGGTAGTCTGTAAGGGAGGGTTTGGGGTTTTCTTGAGGGGTGTTTTGTGTTACTGTGATGTTTTTCAATAAATTATGTCTTGCCCTTGCAACAGTCGTTTGTCTCTCTCAGGTTTAGATTCTGAATGCCGACACGCTGCTTGTCCAGTAAGTCCCCAGATCGGTAGCATGTTGTCTGCTCCCGAAGACACGCACAACTGTCATTTCCAAGACGGAAATAAGAGACAGCCAGAATACTTTAATACCCAGGATCGCCACGGATGTTGCGCTTTGTCTTCAACCGCCAATTCACAGACAGTGGCTCCAGAGAAAGTGACGCTTGTGGTAGACGGCACTCGCTTTGCAGTGAATCCCCAGATTTTCACTGCTCACCCTGATACTATGCTGGGAAGGTGGGTGATTTCCACCATTTTCAAGATACCTCAGGGTGGTCAAATGTTTGCTAAAATGGATCAAACTCCTGTTTGTTTTGTGCTCTCATCTATACACGCAAGCGAAGCGAGGTTGACCTCATTCAGAACTTGGCTGTGAGTGAGGCCTTGAAGGCAAGCCCAGATGTACAGGGAGTTGGTAGTTCTCTAGATAACGTTCCCCTTCAGTCCACTTCCGTCAAACAGGGTGCACTTTTAGCTAGACATGCTCCGCTCTTGCCTTCTGCCCAAGTTTGTAGGTAGTACATCTGTTCACAGCTGATAAGTTAGCTTCCAGAACAGGGGAGATGATAATGCTCCATCCCCCTTCTGCTGTTATCTTATGATACTCTCCCAGAAGAGAAGTTACTCAGCTCCCTGTAACAAAGCTGAAAGGTTGGAGCCTATTGCTGCAACCAGAAGCACTCCTTTTCCGCGCTGCCAGCACGTTCACCCATCTCTGACCGAGGGGAGGCAGGTTTCCTGACCCTCGCACGGACCGCTCTGTAAAACAAGGGATCAGAAGGCACGCGGGGGTTATCTTGCATCGCCTGAGTGAAAGGGCTTTATTGCCAGGGTATTTTCTGAGCCGGGGTTGAATGAGCTGTTCCTTCGAGCTGCACGTGGTCGGCACAATACAGCAGCTATAGGAGCACTTTGCTGAGACAGCTCCGTGCTTGTGTACTGCCAAGAGATCGCAGTGTAGGTTTCAAGTCACTGTGTACGTGTGTCACTGCTGGTTTTGTGTAATCTCAGTGCACCTGCTGGTCTCTACAATTAATGCCTGTAACGGTACTTGTGCACTTACACAGATTTTTTTAATCTGTTCAGAATGTTTGGACCAGGAAGAGAATATAATTTCACCAGGCCAAACGAAAAGGGAGAATATGAAATCGCAGAAGGAATTAGCTCAGCAGTGTTCCGGACTGTGCTGGTAAGGAGATGTTTGCAGACTGAGAAAGAACCCAATCTGTTTGTCACATGTGCAAAACCAAGCCGTCTCCCGGGCAGCTGCACCCCCCCGGGACACGCTCTTTTATTACTGTTTTGTGTTGTGATTTAACAAACCCAGCACAATAGGCTTTGGGATGCATCATCATTTCGGATCCTTGCTCATGTTGGCTTTTACCTTTCTTGTGTCATGCCGCCGTAGTTCCTGAGCTCTGGCCTGGCCTCGTGGTTGCATACAAATGTGTACTGCATATGAGGCGTTACGAAACCCTGTGCCATGGGAAAGGGGAGCCCGCGCTTTACCGGACCCAAGAGGATGTGCAAAGAGACATAGATTCTCGGACGAGCAGGGCTATTTCTGCTGTTCACAGAGCTATATATAGCCTCTGTAACTCTCAAATGTTGCTTAGCAAAACAAGGCTAATTAAAAATTATCAGAATCCAAGCTATTCTTAATTTTTCTCTCCAAAAACTGTCCTCTTATTTGCAGGATTATTACAAAACCGGAATCATTAACTGCCCTGATGGGATTTCCATCCCAGACCTTCGAGACACGTGTGATTACCTCTGCATAAACTTTGATTTCAACACAATCAAATGTCAAGATTTAAGTAAGTATGGAGGGAAACCGGCTCTCAGGATATCCTCTGCATGCTGCTGAGCACTCTGATCCTGATTCATTGCAGTGTTCGATCATGTGCTTTAGCGTATGCGTGAAGGTATCGACTCCACTGGGACTCAGTCTGCGTTGCACTTGAACAGCTTCCTTTTTGCTGCATCAAGCCAAAGTGAAGCGACTGAATCCTGCAGAACGCAGACACCTTGCTCAAAACAGAAAATTGGAATTGTAAAAATTCTAGTCGTCTCTTGTAACAGAGGCTGAGACAGCTTGCTGCTCCAGCCAGACAACACGAAGGCTAAAAGCAGGGTTATAGCCACTATCTAAAATGGATGGGAGGGTTGTGACTAATTTAAGCTGACAGATGATGGGAACTGAAGACACCAAAGTTGGAAGGTAGTAGAGAGTTCTAGTCATGAAGGGATCTGACTGGGAGCAGCTTTTTGGTGGGAATGCTGGCAAAAACGTACTCATAGACCAATCTGTGCAAGGCACTGTACCGAAATGGGGCATACGGTGTCACAGCACAGGCCTCGGGTGGGGTTTCCTCCCCTGTCCTCCGTAAGTGATCACAGAGAAAGCAGAAAATGTGCTTTCAAGGGCAGAGGTTGTTGCTGGAAATTCAAGTATCATAATGGATTAATTATTCAGGCTATTACCATTTTGCTGTATTGATTGGCCCTTGGTGTGTTTTAATGGTAATGCAACGGTTCTGCGGTGTAATTTGCATCCCATTTGCACTGTGGTCTCAGGTGTCTGATTCTGCCAGTCCTGGAGACTGTTGATGCACCTGAACATACGATGAGGAGCTTGTCAAAAGCAGAACGAGGGCTGGGCTCTTGAGTGTATCTGGGAAGTGCAGAGCCGAGACATATTTTCACGCTGCGTAAAAAGTTCATCACATTCTTTATGTCTCCTTAGGTGCTCTGTTACATGAGCTCTCCAACGATGGTGCTCACAAGCAGTTTGACAGCTACCTGGAGGAGCTGATTCTGCCCATCATGGTGGATAGCGCAAGGAAAGGGGAACGGGAATGCCATATTGTCGTGCTGACAGATGAAGACACTGTCGACTGGGATGAAGATCATCCTCCTCCAATGGGAGAGGAGTACTCGCAAAGTAAGGGCTCTGCGTTGGAGCTCCTGGCTCTGTGTTTAGTGTGTGCCCAGACATCTGGCCATTAGAAGGGGCCCGTTGTCCAAACAGCAGTCTTCCTCCAGGAAGAGATGCTGGCACGTGGAGTCCTGTTTTGCCAGTTCAGACGGAACGTGCTGCTGCTTGAGGCCAGATACGTGGCTAGTTAGAGCTTCGGTCTGACCGCCTGCACTGGCAACCACAGCACTCACTGCGTCTTCTCCTTTTGTTTGCTGCCTCCCCCTCAGCCTTTTCCCAGCTCCCTGCTGAGTGAATACTCTTCACCCATCACCACAATTCTATCCAGACTGTGATGTCTGTCACAGCCTTCCCACCAGGGAAGTGAGCTGATCCCAGTGATGAGAACAGACACCTGAAATAGTTCTTGGAAACCAGACCTGGGTTTTGGCACCCCCACGGCTGAGCATGTCAGAAACAGGGAGAAGGTCCCTCCTTGTAGACTCTAATCACCCTTCTTATTTCTCAAGTCCTTTACAGTTCCAAGCTGTACAGATTCTTCAAGTACATTGAGAACCGCGACGTGGCAAAGGCTGTATTAAAGGAACGGGGCCTGAAGAATATTCGCATTGGCATCGAAGGTAAATTATTTCTTCAACAAAGGAAATGCTAAAACAGGTGACTCCGTAGCCAGCAAAGCCTGGTTTCCTCTGGACTCTAGGCATTTCCTGTTTTGCTGGTTTACTAGGCATTTATTTTCATGAAACGAGTAGAAGCTGGGCATCTCCCTTCACCTCTGCCGTGTTACAGTGAGCTTGGCCAGGGGGCTTAAAAGTGAAGGGAAAAATGAGATACGTAGCACGTACCCGTAGCCTTGCCTCTCTAGAACCGAGCAAACAGGAAAGGGGAGCCACGCTTCCGCCTGCTGATCCAGGCATTCCCTTAGGGAGCTTAGAGAACGTGCTCGCTCCTGGGAGCCTGTCTTACTTTTATAGTAGCTGTGTTTGCTCACAGACCGGCTAACGCTCTGCAGCCACATATGACTACACACAATGCTGCGCTGTCTGTTTGGGGGGGAAAGAAAGTGGGTTTTTGCAAGCCAATAGTGCGGAATGTGAGCATTTGTCTACTAAGTGCCCCCTGCCCCCGTAACTGCTCCTGCCTGGCTGTTCTGGGATCCTGTTCTCAGAGGCATGTAGTGCAGCTGACTGGCTGTCTGTGTTTCCAGGATATCCCACCTGTAAAGAGAAGGTGAAGAGGAGGCCTGGTGGCCGGTCGGAAGTGATATACAACTATGTTCAACGGCCGTTCATCCAGATGTCATGGGAAAAGGAAGAAGGCAAAAGCCGCCACGTTGATTTCCAGTGTGTTCGGAGCAAATCTCTAACAAACCTAGTCACCGTGGGTGACGACGTTTCGGAGGACCATGAGGTTATAATGCATCACCCCCCCCAAGTAGATGAACTCGACAGGCTAAACGCACCGTTCTCCCAAATGGCTGTTAACGACCTACCAGATTAGCCGTGGCTCAGGGTGGATAGTCCTGCTTGATGTGGGAACGTCTCAGCGTAGGTTCATCGCAGGGATGGAACAGACTCCTGCAAGGTGCTTTGTCCTCGTTCATGCTCCTACTACGTTGTCATATTTCAAGCATGTTAATAAAGAGGCACACTCCATAGTCTAACAGTGCAATCAAAAGCAGCGTCTCCTCAGACAAAAAGAAACTGTGCTGTTTGTTTCTACTACAAAGGCTTCCAGCCTGGTGGGTGCTGAGTATTTTACCTAAACTTCTGAAAGAAGAGCAGAAGTATTTAGAAACGTCTTGTTTGACATGAGAGAGGAAATTCTGGGCCTGTCAAGACAAAGCTTTCCTTTACCACTAGGCACTTAGCTTTGCTTTTGTGATCATCAGTTACAAAGGACCGACCGTCAGAGCAGGACAGATGATACTCTTTCATCAACCAGCAGAAATGTAGCACAGTTGTGACAGGGAGGAGTGGAGGAGTCTGTTTACACTGCCACCTGGCTTTGCATCCAGCATGTTGTACTGCTGCTCTAGGGAAGGATGAACTAGTTTAATAGGAAGCATCTGCCCCTTCGCAGGAATTTCCGATACATATTTCTCCGTAAGGTGGAGTCAGTGTTTTTAGGGATGTTGTCTGTTAAGGTCAGTAAAAAAAGTAGATCATGCTGAAGGAAAAAGCCAAGAAGAAGAGACTGTAGTTGATATTTTACCATCTGTTTAGTAGCCTCACAGATGTAAGAAGCTTTCTAGAGGTGAGTGTGCATGCTAAAGACTTTCAGTTGGCTCCTCTGTCCCCCTACTAAGACAAAAAAAGCCAACAGAGGAGCTCACAGTACAGACAGTTTACTACCTGAGTAAAATCCTCAGTCTCATCAGCCTTAGTCAGTCTGTAGATTGTCCAGGGAGCATTTTACTATTGCAGGTTTAAAAGTCCAGCTACTTTCTTCCCAGTTTGGAACTGACTGGACCATTTTGCTACTGAAATACCAGTAGCAAACCAGCCTTCAGCAAAGAAAAACGCATGTACCTAGGAATAACACTCCTTTGCTGCTCTGATCCTGTAATCCTACAGTCTGTGGTCAAGGCTCTGTTCATTTTGGATTCAGGATGTACAAAGCTGTTGCTGTAGGTATAGATGCGCTCGAGGCTGGTTTAGCTCAGTAAGTTCTGTTAGAGCCCAGCTGGTCCTGCAGCGTGGGGTTCCATGTAGTCTTGCTGAACCCCCTGATGAGCACACAGCCAGTTCAGATGGGCTCGCTCAGCCTGGAGAAGAGAAGGTGCTGCTACGTCAACTAGAACAGGCCTGGCTTATGTAGAGGTTTTAGGTACCCAAAGCAGAGTACTTCAGCATGATGCTGGGGCAGGAAAGCTGAAACCCATCCAAAAAGAGAGAGAGGGAGAGTGCTCCCTTGCAAAGTTGTTAGGTTCAGGTCAGTTCTGGTCTTGCAGCTGACTGCTGTTGAAACCTGTACCGCTTACGCTGCGTTCCCTGGTCATACCTGGCAGAATAGAGGCCAGTCTGCCCCCAGGAGGTTTAATCCTTTGTTGTCAGGGTTGCATCGTCAAGCAAATTCTTAATTATTCTCCATCCGTGTGTATTGTAGACTTATCACTGAAGATTGCTGTTACTGCTTGCTGCTAAGGATGTTGGGTTTTTTCAGTGTAAGCAATATAACAATACTGAGCACAAACTTTCCTGAAGGTTTAGGGCTGTTTTAGTTACGAGTAACTAAAGGCACACACTTGCCCATGTATTTAGTTCCCTTTTGTATGGATACAGGTTCTATTCTTTGCAGTGTTTCTGTTCTTAGCTTCTTTCCTAAGTGCAGCAAATAGATTTCTGCTTTTTCTAAGTGCCTACGGGAAGATTTCCAAGTGCTTCAGGACCTCCTGAGAGTCCCAGGGCTGAGATGTCAGGTGGGCTTGGGCTGCTTCAGAAAAATCCTCCCAGTGTGTCATCGGCTCAGTACAGAGAAGTGTCCTTCAGCATCAGCACAGAGATGGTGTGTGATCACTTCCCGTTACTGCTCTAGGTGAATTTCTATTTTTGTAGGAGAGAAGGGAAGACACATGGACCATTAACCTTCCTGCTGAGGGCCAGACCAAACCCATTCCTTGCCTTGGTAACGAGCCATTCCCACAAGTCAAGGAAAGGCAGGGGTGAGACTGTCCCCCCAGCAGTGATGGAGCTTGTCCCCAGGCCCTGTGGATATTTTTTATTGGTGTTTATTTATTTTTAAAGCAGTGGAAGTTTTAAGTAAGTGCATTGGTATTGCCCATCTGCCTTGGAATCGGGGTTTACGCGTTGTCATGAAAGACCTGCACGTGCATCTTGTTGAGCGCTGCCCTGCGGGACCGTGTCAGGGCGTCAGATGCCGAGCATCCGACATGGACGGCACCTTGTGGATCTGACAGCTGAGCACCCCCTCAGCCACAGCACAGCCCACCAGTGTCTGTCCCCGAGCCAGCTGTCAGCTCAGCCACCTAAAGGGTTCACCAGTTTATTAGAAACGGTGACCCCGGGCACATAAGTGCGGCGGGCCATGGCCTGAGGGTCAAAGCCTGCCGCTGCCCTGTAGGAACCTTCTGGGACTCTGTGTAACCAGGCTGGACTGTCAGTGGGGACGCAGGTATCCAGGTTCTGTGATGTCCACGCACATCTTACCGCTCCAAAAAGCCCCTGCACTCCATTGGCTTTCCCAAGGAATTAAAGATGAATTTCGGATTCTGTGGGCTTTGGCATTCCAGCGGAACTCCCTCTACTAAGTCAAATTGGAAGAAGTATGTGTTTGCTTTTCCTCCTCTCCTGGCCAGCGACTGTTCGGGTACAAGGTGAAGTTTTGTTACTCTGGGTATACCCAAGTGTTACCTGTGGTGTTGATGAACTGCAGCCGTACGGTTTCTGTATTAAAGTATAAATTATGTGTGGCTTGTTTGCCTCTTGTACAACCTCTCTTAAATGTGGAGTAGAAGAATGGGCCGGGGCTAGAGGGCTAGAAGGGTTGTTTCCTTGCTTCACAAACTACGTGTGGCTTGTGACCCCCAAGTCTTAGAAGCAGTTTCACACCAACAGAGAGTCGATGCGGCAGGGACCTCGTGCAGCAGCTGCACAAAAGCGTTGCTGCCACTCTCCGAGTTTACTGACTGGGTGACGGCTTACGGGCAGCACGTAGCACAGGTACGAGACAGCGCTGCTGAACACACAAGCCACGCGGTGCCTGGACAGGCCCGTGTGCTGCTTTGGGTCAGCACGCTGGGAAAGGTGCTCTCCACGTCCACCCACCTGCGTCTTTGCAAACAGCTTTGGCACAGGTCTGGCTTTTATCTCCACCCTCAGTGCTGGACGCCTTTCAAGGGGTTTCTGGATGAAGGGTGAGAGGCATCTGAGTTTGTGAGCAACGTGGAATTGCTGAAGAGGTAGCAGGAACTTAGGCTCACACGTGGAGCTGTCACAGATGTCAAGCAATGAAATAACTGCAAGTCACGTTACAAGCTGGCTGGAAGAAGTGAAGGGTCACAGCTTTGCTTCCACTGCCACTTGCTCACGGCTTATTATCCCTTCTAGAGCCAGAAGGGGGAAGGACTAAAACCAACTTGCCCGAAGTTGGCGGACTGAAGTGACGTTTACCCGCTGCAGACACCTAGGCCTGAGCAAGGCCCGGAGGGCAGGCTCGTTCTGCGCACAGGGGCCGAGCGCTGCCGCAGAGCAGCACTAGGCACTGCGTCTGCTGCGCAGCTCTTGGAAATGCAGTCTCCAAGCCCTGGGGCACCATTACATTCCCAGACCCGAGCTCGCTCTTCTGAAAATCAGTTTAGAGTCTGAAGAACACAACCCCGAGAGATTCCAGATTGTAAAAACACGACACGCTAACACAACCGTGGTTTATTTACACAACGCAACGCAAAGAGCGCTCCGTAAAAAGTTGCCCCCCCCCAAGCAACAAACCCCCCACCTGCCAAATTTTACAGTGCAGCCTGGCAACGGCTTTTAACTATGTACAGGACACTTTCTGAACTTAGAGGTTAAGGCGGAGTCAGGGCACAGGGATAAACACTTAGTGCAGTTCTGTGCTAGGCGTGATACGGGGGTGAACCGGCAGCGTAATGCGTGTTCAGACTCGGTGGGAATTCAGACTGGAATTACTCCGAGAAGTCCAGCAACTGCTTGCGGCTTAAAAAAAAAGCTAGAAGATGTATGTATGACCTCAGTACTCAAGCCAGGAGCTAAGGAAACGGTTAACGCGGGAGATGGAACAGCCGTACAAAATCAATCTGTCAGCAGTGAAGTGCGGACCGGGGGAAGGAGAGACTGTACTTCTGTCCCTGGCGAACAGCGGGAATAGGAAGCGGGTTTACGACACAACTGCAATGACACAGACGCTGGAAAGGTCTGTCCGAGAGGACTCCCATGCAGACATCCAACTTCTACGGAAAGACAACAGGAGTGAGGTACCCGACCGCTCCCTGTGCCCCTGAGAAACTTCACCGTTAACTCAAAAAGCGAACGGCCCGAGGTTTCAGGAGGCTTTAAAACACAGGTGCCAAAAACGCACAACACATCCCGCTCCCTCGGGGGGTTCACAGCAGGTTATCACAACGTACAATCCATAGCTTCATCTTTGGTATTTGTAAGTAAAACCACCGGTCCCTTTCGGCAAAGGGCGAATAATGCAGCTACTCAAAGTCATTTACTCCTAATCCGCAGCAGCTTTAAAGAATTTTGATTTTTGTTTCTTTTAAGGCTGTTTGGAATTTTAAAAAAGCGTCCTGACACTGAATACCTCTTCGTTTCCCAATGGTTTATAAGGCAACATTTCAAATGGCTAGAAGGAACTGCAGGAAAAGGAGATAAAACACAGGGAGCAGGTGGTGATGTTACTGCCTCGCCTGGCCCTGGAGATCGTTACCTCCCTTAGCCCTTACTCACCCGCGTAGCCCTCCCGGCTGCAGGGATCCTGGGACTTCTAATTAAGGCTGGTTTTGCATTTCAGCGTTGTAGGATCCAACTGGTCTGAACGGCTTATGGCAACTCATTGAACTCCTCGGACACGTACGGAAGCAGAGGGGGTGGCTAGGGAGAGCGTGCTGACCAGTGAGCACCCGGCATTCGCGATACACGGGTCTTTCAGTCCCCCGGCCAGCCCTTCGTGATGGCACTCAGTTCAAAAGGTTAAAAAAAATCCCTAAAAGCACCTATTAAACCCAAGTTTCACTACAAACTCACCTCCTTTCATTCCCTAATCTAGAAAGTTCAGACTACATACAACTGAAAGCCTTCCTTTTACTCCGAAACGCCGCTCTCGCTTTGGTCTGTGCTATGTGGGTAGTGTTCAGCACCAATAAAAGTCTGCAAGAAGCCAGGACAGTTCAGATCTCCACGTGCTTTGAGAAACCTCATTAAATGTATATTTTTAAATCAGAGACTGGTACCAGGCAGACCCAAAGGTTAACGCCACCTGCCCCTGGAAGTGCGGAGTTAACGACAACACACGTTCCAAGTGCAGCTCACGATTACAAAAAGGAACTACCAAGAGCTCAGCTGAGGCAGAATCCTTCTTCCCAAAATGCAGTCATCTCTTGAGACATGCTCAGGCAAGGAAAGGCACTTTGGGGCTCTCCTGGAGAGCATCCGGATCGTAACTGAATGCACTTCTGTAGATGACACGAGGCAATAATCCAAGGGTGAACATGGTGGGTTCCACTGCCCGGAAAGCGACGCCGCGAGGCACCGTCTCCTTGGAAAACTACAGGGACGGACGGCTCAGCCGTGGCGGCAAGAGGAGCCCTGTGAGGAAAAGCCGGGGAGGCCTCTGTCATCACGATCCACAGAAGAATCTGATCCTGTTCCGCTCAAAACCAAGAGCAAAGAGGCCACCCACAGAGATGGTTTTGTCTTGAAACCGATGAAGATGCAGCAGATGTTGGAAGTGGCCAAAAGATGGCAGCAGCAGGGATGGGAAGCCTCAGGGCTGCCCCAGCTGAACACCGGATTCCCACCAAAGACCAGGGTAAATGCATTTCCTTCCCTCTCTGCTCTAATTCCAGATTCGCTTGTGTTACCAGCCGTAGTTTTTAACGGCTGCGTTGGTTACAGATCCAGCCCTTCCCACGGTGACGGAAAACCGGTGGCGCCTGGTCGAGAAAGTGGCCCGTTTCTCCTATTACTGTCTAGAAAAGTGATGCACAATTTTTTAATTGAGGGGGAGAAAAAAGACCATATTAAATGGTTTGAGGGTCACTGTCTTAGTACCAAAAGTAAAGTGCACCGCAGAGCTGAGAAATGCTTTTAAAGAGGCTTCCACGTAGCGTTATAAAAAAACAGCACTACAAACTAAGGTTAAGGCAATACAAGTTGTGTCCTACTAGAGTTGTCTACCTCAAGCTTCAATTATTGCTTTGTTTCCTCCGTACTGAAGTCCTCAGCCACCGGGAAGCCAGTGCTGGCGGAGCTGGCAGACTGAGCTCGTCACTTAACGCAGGACTGGCGAAACGGTCCGTACCAACGGCACGCGCTTTGCAACGTCCAAGCGAAGGCTCGCTCTCCTCTCCCCGCCCGGGCTGCGCAGTCCGGCAAAGACTCTAAAAAGAAAAACTCTTGCTCCCGAAGCAGCAAAACGTCAAACGCTGCGTGGAGTTTTTTCCATGGCGCAGAAAGAAAGAAATCCCTAGTAACAACCAGGATGTGTAACGAATCCGAAGTCTTCTCCGAGAGTCGATAGCCCTCAAGTTTTCCTTAAAAAAAAAAGTTCTTCTGTGGGTATAAACCCGAAATACAGGAATTCACAGCTCAGAAGTTGTCCCAGGGAAAGATTCATTACTTCCCTGCTTTCATATAGGATGGGATCGCTCCTCGGGCTGTCAGGCCTTCGAAGCGCTTGTAGGTGTAATTGATGAAAACCCAGTCTTTGTTCTTGTAGTCCGTCTCTGGGTGGTTGCTTGTTGCCACTGATCAGACAGAGAACAACAGAATTACCCTTTGCAGACTGCAAAGCTCATTTTCATCCAAAACCCTGGGTGTGGAGCAGGGGGAGCGCGCCGTAAATCTAGGCTTTCATTCTTCAGCCCCACGGAGCAAACGTGTGAATACGCTCCGACATGTAAACACAAGGATCCTTTGGAGATTTGCACCAAGGCCCCTCCTGTCCCACCCTCTCCCTCTGCCCTACACGGAGCGTTAGGCACAGCCAATACCACGAGGTACCCGCAGCGCTGCCCCCCAGGTCCCACCCAGATGCGAACCGGTGGGAGCTCTGCTGCCTCCCAGAGATGCCCGTCCTCAAACGGCTCCCGCGTTATTCACAAGCCTGCGTCCCATCCCCCAGAACCCAAACTGTAGCTGGCGCTCCCCTGCACCGCAGGACTTCCACGCTAGGAATTTGATTGCGATAAGAAACGTAGCGTCTGGGAAGACCCTTTCTCTGATGAACAGGAAAGTTACGTTACACCACGGGAGAAGAGGAAGGATTGTTCACATGCAGAATCAAAGCATTTACCTGTTGGCTTAAGGATATCAGATTCTGGAAATTCATCAAAGTTTGAGGTATCATCAATGCTTTTAATTTCTATTGAGATTGCAGCAGGTCTCTCTCTGCCAAGAAGAGCAGTTTCACCATTAAGATTTCGAAAGCAGAAGAAAGCAGGGTTCAGCCACTTCCAATTTCTTAGCAGAATCAAAGACGGAAGGTACCTAAACCTTAGCAAGCTTCAAGGAACAGAACACTCTCACCCAGGCACGATGTCACTCGCGCCGCTGCCTCCTGTTGAACAGGAGTAGCTCAACAGTCCGTGAAGAGCAGCTCGTGTTTCTGCGAAGCATCTTACCTGATATGCTCCCAGTCGACCCCTTCGAAGAACGGGTTGCTCTTTATCTCCTCCACACCAGATGCACCAATTCTGTGCTCCCATTCGCAGCAAAATCTGGGATGGAAGGAAGAGTGAAAACAAAAGAAGAATGAAAACGAAAGCGTTCCATCCAGAAACGGAACAGCCTTCTGAACTGATACGACTACGGTTCCTTAACACGTAAACGGAGAAGATTAAGAACTCCCGCCGCAAACCAACGCACAAAGGTACGCGTAGGAACGGCCTGTCAAATGCTACAATTAAATGTGGTATTCTTTCCCAACAGGATAACGTGCCCTTTCCGCTTCAGGACGAGGGTAGAGCGGGAGAACACACCACGCCTGAAAAGCTAGACATTTGTATTTCTGTCCTGAGAAGAGATACGTGATTGAAAGTACAACTGAAAGAGCAAGAGTCAGCACGCGCGGCGGCACGTTCGCACGCGCCAGCGCACACAGCGTCAAAACCAGCGCTGTTGTCAGAAGCCAGCTCTGGCAAAAAAATGAAGTTGCTTCCACAAGAAGCTCACAGACAAAACAAAGAACAAACATTCATGGAAGCAGCGCTTCCGTGGGAGCTCCCTTTTAGTACAGTTCCATCAGGGCTCCACTAAACCACCTCCGAGAGACAAATGTGTGTGACGAGGGAGTTCAGCGTTTGACACGTGTGTAACAGCATGTAGCTGCTGTCACAGGCATCGGGGCTTTTTTTCACGTGAAACAACCTAGGAGGGGTTCACAGTACAGTCTGAAAGACAAGAAAGCACTGGGAAACCATTTGGTTGGCACCTCAAAATAAGATCCTTCGCTTTATCAGATATTGGAACTTCTGGAGGAAATGTGAGAGTCTCTTTCCAGTTCATCACTTTCTTATACGTTTCTTGAGGAGTCTCCGAACAGAACGGTGGATAACCTGAGGACGAGCAAAAACACAACCCTGAATAAAGCCAAAAGAGTTCCTGCAGCCACTGAAGCCTACAGTGGGCCAGGAGAGAGGTCACAAACCACGCAGGGGGCGGATGCTCTGAGAGCCTGACCCCAGGCACCAACGCAGCTGACGTCCTACACCACAATTCCTGCTTAAAACCTGCGCGCTGCCTGCTCCTTACCGATCAGCATCTCGTACATGATGACCCCGAGGGACCACCAGTCACAGAGCTTGTTGTATCCCGTCTGCATGAAAACTTCAGGGGCAATGTAATCCGGAGTACCCACGGTAGAAAAAGCCTGGAACAAATACCACCCGTTACACACCTTCAGAGAAAGCTGCCCGATACGGAAGTGGGAACTTAGCAACAACGGTTATTTTGAGGAAGACACCGGCTTGTCTCCAAGATCCTTTAGCAAAGTGGTTTGAAGCCTTTATTTCAAGACATGTAGAAACAGAATTAGATTAGATCAGGGAGAAATCCTTCCTGGAGAGGGGGGGGAGCACTGGGACAGGTTGCCCAGAGAAGCTGTGGATGCCCCATCCCTGGGAGTGCCCAAGGCCAGGCTGGATGAGGCTGGGAGCAACCTGGGCTATGGAAGGTGTCCCTGCCCATGGCAGGGGGTGCTACGAGAGGGCTTTAAGGTCGCTTCAACCCAAACCATTCCATAAAAATCAACGTAAGTCTTAAAATACCCCCAGGGAGATGGGGAGAGGTACCACGTCCACGTCCACCTTGGAATGGGTTCGTTAGCGCTTGGTTACACTGAGAGCGTTAGTTTTAGCTGGAAGGCGTCAGATACCAATGTAAATAATTATGGCAGTGCTGTCTCAGGCACATATGTCACCAGCTGCTCAGCAGATGGCTGAAGGACAAACTGGAGTCATTCCTCCTCTTTTAAAAAGGAAAGAGCACGAGTCTTTTCTTTCAGCGTTGCTCGGAGCATGGCTTAACGCCCGTCATTTCCACACGAGCCATCTGAACGCAACGGCTCAGCACTTCCAAGCAGGTGAAACGCACTTACCAACTGCCGTCTATTTCTCTTCCAAGTCTCTGCTTTCCTTTTGGAATTCATGTTCTGGAAAGCTACAGGAGATCGGAATACATGTGATTGCCTCCCACTGATCACCCAACACATTTTTACCCCAAAACCCTCACACTAAGACTCTCCTTTAAGAAGAGTCACATCCGCAGAGGTGAAGGAGTTAACGCCCTCAGCCCTGCCTTCCTGTTCACCTGGCACAATCCAAGGGGATCCTGCATGGCAGCGGTCAGCAGCCTCCAGCAGCTGACAGTTAAGAGCAAAGCGAGGGGTGTAACCTCTTCCACCAGTGAAGATGGTGCAGAGAGGACACCTCAGTACACCCTAAACCCCTCAGCAACTTCCAAACCTGCGCAATACTGCTAAAATTTCATAGAGCCATCCATGCTTTCCGCCTTTAACTCCATGATCAGTTATTCCCGTGAGAAAATTACTGAGTATTCAGAGACCGTGTGCTCGCTTGCTAATTTAAGTAACACAGGAGATACGGCATCTACCGAGGCACACGGCGATTTCAGGTTTGTTACACGTGCAAAGAAAGGCGACGGCAGCGTCTGCTTCAGAGACAAACCGCTAGACATGAAGGTGTTCATGTACGCTGAAGTAACTGGAGTGAATTTTATAAACAAGGGCTACAGAAAATGTAATTGCAGCTCACGATGCAACATCCTTATCGGACTCCTAAGCTCTCGCTGAAATGCGTTACGTCAGGCCCTGACAGCGCGCAGATACCCCGCTGAAGCCAAATAACTTACTGAAGTCACTGGGAAGGCTATGGTTCAAGTTTCTGTAGAATTCTGTTCTGTGGGCTTTCTTCAGCCCCGTACACAGACCAAAATCCGAGAGTTTCACGTGCCCCTAGAAACAAACAAACACCACAAAACCAGCTTGAGCCATGACCACAGCAAAGACTTTTCTTCTTCTGCCCGTCCCTTTATTTTGCGTAAGCAGCAGATGCACCCTTCCGGCATTCCTTGGCTTAGCCAAGACTGGATGTGTACACAGGATCAAGCTGTCAGTACTTCAGCACTACTGCACAGAGGAAGCCCCATCGCTATGTACTCCAAGAAACCTCCGCTCCTGCAAGCTCCTGACCACTTCAGAGGGAGAGCGATCGTCTCCAGAGGGAGCTGCAGTCCCTGGATTGTTCGTTGACAAGGAGAAACACCTTAAATTCAGGGATTGGATCTGTCCTAGCGCGTAACATGCCACCACACCGACTATATGGAATTTTTCGAGGCGTATCTAAGATACACACACTTTCCACAGTCCTATTGATCTGTGTCTAGCTGTCAGCACACTGAACTACATCAGGAACCCCAACAGTGCGTTATTAGCTGGCTAGTGGTAAAGCATAACTGTTCACCGTTGGCCAACTTTTTCAAACAACCTCAATCTTAAGCCAAAACTTGCAGTGAGCAACAGGAGGACAGTGAGACAATCAAGCTTTCCCCTAGTAACCACCCCGAAGCAGTCGGGTAGCCTGGCCATCCTGATTCCGAGGGAGGTGTCTCCGTTTTCAGTCTTGCTAATGGAACAGCTACATCCTTCCCATTCGATACGACCATCTACCCGCGAGTTGGCAAGCGTGAGCGTCACAGATGTGAGACCACAAGGAAACGTCTTCAACTGAGAGGGGAGAACTGAAGCTCTGTTTGAAACCGCAGCTGCAATAACCTAAAATAGCTTCAATAACTGTCAGAAGAGAGCTCGTAAGTGAGGTATGAATACAGCTGGAGGTGGAGGAGAGGCCTTTCTCGGCTTGGTTTCGCCCCACGCCCAGCAATACGGCAGATATGCCCTCAAAAGCGAGAAGGAACAAGGCTAAGAGAGAAGTACCGCCTTCTTTCCCAACTGTCAACACTACTTCAGGTCAACGTTGAAAGTTAGGAGACCGATATACCAGCACCCAGGCGGTGGTTGGTACAGACCTTGCTGTCCAGCAGGAGGTTGTCGGGTTTTATGTCCCGATGGATAAAACCCAGCTGGTGAATGGAATCAATGGCTAGCACGGTCTCAGCTATGTAGAACTGGGTCTCTTCTTCTGTTAGAGTGTCTTTTTTCATCAACAGCGTCATCATGTCACCTAAAAGCCACCCCATAAAGAGGAAAAAGGTAAATACAAACACACAGACTACACTGCCGCTAATTTTGCAAAGAAAAGAATTAAGCTATTTAAAATCTCAGGAAATCTGATTTCCTATACAGTAACAGAGCTCCCCATCCCCTGGGCGACAAACTCTTGTATTTCCCCCGTACGTGGAAAGACTCGTCGCATTAAACCTGCCAGGACAGGGGAACAGCGTAACGATGCGAGAGCGGTACAGAAACACCCCTTAAGAGCCAGCGCCGGGCTGCCGCCCCACCGCACATCTGAGCCACAGGATAAAAGAGCGGCTTTCAGCCGCAGAGCTGGTCCAGAAACAGGCTGCGCTCGTGCGGAGCCATCTCGGAAGGCACTCTGGGGTTTCTTTAGCCATATACGCTGCAGGCTCTCGGCGTACCGTTCCTCGTAAGTGAATTACCGTAGCAACATCATTCAAGGACGGTTATCATCCTCTGAAATAACGGACCTGAGAAGTCACTCATGCTGCAAGCCAGCTAAAAGCAAAAGGTTAGAAAATCAAAAGCCGGTTGTGTTGCGGATCTACAGCCAGCCAGCGCGCGGCGAGGGGAAGAACCAGCGGAACGTTAAGGCCAGGTGTCAGACATCGGTAGCTCGGAGCCCCAAGCAGATCCCCTCCAGCCTGACCCGGAGCCCGCAGCACCCTAACTCCTAAAGGCAGAAAGCTGTTTCCTCACAGACTACTGTCCGGTACGCACCACGGAACGGTGACCACACACGCTCTCCCCCAGACCGCGTTTGTAAATAAGAAGGTAGAAATGCACAAGCGAGGCGAAAGCGGCCTGGTGATTTCAGGTAGTTACCTCCGGGCAGGAATTCCATGATGAGGTAGAGGTTTAGCTTGTCCTGAAAGCTGTAGAACATCTTCACAACCCACAGGCTGTCTGCCTCCACTAGAATGTCCCGCTCCGCACGAATATGGCCAACCTGGAGGTACACACAGGCGTTTGGTTAACGACGACTCCGGTTTGTTACGTGCCGCTGGTTTACAGACAGTTCAAGCACTGCATTGAACAGCATCGAACACTGAAAGGACAGCAGTCAAACCTCTGCACGAGGACAGACACCATCGGAGCTTCAGTGGTTTCACCCCCCCTGGTACCTGTGATAATAAAATAGCGTAACGTGGTCAAAATCAAATCCAAAAGTCGGGCTTCTGGCAGCAAAGAGGCGAGCAGCTTCCACTGAACTGCTGTATGTCTCTTCCCCCCCACCTGGTAAACCCCACTGAACGCCGACCCCATTTACCTCCTCGGCACAAAGATCCGAAAGCCCCTTTTACACTGAAAAGTTTCCACTGGAAAGTTTACAGGGACTTTTCCCTTTGGACATTCACACTCGCTGTGTGATTCTGCTGCCGCGCACCGGCACGCAGGAAGGGAGGAGGGCACGAACCTCAGTCTCCTCAGCAAAAACTCAAGCTAGACAAATTTAAACCGCCCCCCTGAACAAGAAGGTTCCATACAGAAAATAACCCATGTTCATGTTTTCATTCTTTCACAGGTTCACAGGGTGTTGGGGGTTGGAAGGGACCCCCAGAGATCACCCAGTCCAACCCCCTGCCAGAGCAGGATCACCCAGAGCAGATCCCACAGGAACCAGTCCAGGGGCTTTGGAAAGTCTCCAGGGAAGGAGACTCCCCCCTCTCTGGGCAGCCTGTCCCAGGGCTCTGGCACCCTCACAGGGCACAAGGGTTTCCTCACGGTCAGGGTGAACCTTCTGTTGGCCAGCTGATGGCCATGGCCCCTCGTCCTGTCACTGGGCACCCCTGAGCAGAGCCTGGCCCCCTCCCCCTGACACCCCCCTTTAGATATTGATCAGCATTGATCAGATCCCCTCAGCCCCCTCTTCTCCAGCTGAACAGCCCCAGCTCTCCCAGCCTTCCCTCCCACGGAAGGGGCTCCAGGCCCTTCCCCATCGCAGTGTCCCTGCGCTGGGCCCTCTCCAGCAGCTCCTTGTCCTTGTGGAGCTGAGGAGCCCCGAGCTGGACACAGCACTCCAGGGGAGGCCTCCCCAGCGCAGAGCAGAGGGGGAGCAGAACTCCCCTCGACCCGCTGGCCACACTCCCCCTCACGCCCCCCAGGGTGCCACTGGCCTCCTTGGCCCGAGGGCACACTGCTGGCTCGTGGTCACCCTGTTGGCCACCAGGACTCCAAGGCCCTTGTCCCCAGAGCTGCCCTCCAGCAGACCAGCCCCCACCCTGGGCTGATCCGTGGGGTTGTTCCTCCCCGGATGCAGCCCTTCACACTTGCCCTCACTGAACTCATCCGCTGTCTCCCCCCAGCTCTCCAGCCTGGCCAGGGCACGCTGGACGGCAGCACAGCCTGCTGGCCTGGCAGCCTCCTCCCAGTTTGGTATCAGCAAACTCGCTGAGAGGCCATCCCATCCCTTCGTCCAGGTCACTGATGAATACATTGACCAGGGCTGGGCCCAGCACTGACCCCTGGGGGACACCACTGGCCACAGGCCTCCAACTGGACTGCCCCACTGACCACAACTCCCCGAGCCCTTTCCTCAGCCAGTTCCCAACCCACCTCACGGCCCAACGGTCCAGTCCGCACTTCCTAAGCTGGGCTGTGAGGATGCCATGGGAGACCTTTCGACTCTTACGGCATTGGGGTCCCCCTGAAATCAGCACTGTACAAGCCACACGGGACGCTACGAAACACTTATCTGAGTGGTTTTACGGTAACAGAGCACTCCACAGCACAATTTATTACCGTGGGAAGATTCGGGAAGAGAAACGTGGTTGATTGTAAAAGCAGGTTTATCCTACACATAAAAATATCTTCTTGTCATAAGAACATCTAATAATTAGACCCCTAAAGATCCGGCTCTTCTGGAAACAGCACGCCCTTCAGCTACGGCTTCAGCCTATTCCCACCGGTTCAGGCCACAGCACTAACCGGGCTGCGCAGAGCTCGCGTGCGAGCACGCTGCCGTTCGCTTTTTACACGGCCGCTTTCAGAAACGGAAACCAGTTCCTGGTTTTCTGAACACACACACGGTGCTTCCTCGACTCATCTCGGCGCTGAACAAGAAACCATTGTCCCAGACCACCGTATTTCCAGGTGTTTAACACCACTTCTCTATGTGTCTCCGGGTCAGAATCCCAGCAGTCGCACCACTTTGAGGTTTATGTGGTGCCCTAAGTCAGAAACGCAGTAACACACCGCCCCTGGCATCCCCACCGCGTCACCTGCACGGGTACTTGTGACACGCACCACCATGAACGAGGAGGAACGTGAATCGGGTTCACAGAACCACCCTTCTCTTTCACCGGAGCAGGACAGTCCTTAGAAGAGCGCCCCACTTCCCCACGTTATCCCGTGGAGAGCGAGTGCCTTCCTGCCCTGCTTCCAGCTGAAGAGTTCCAATCCAGTTACGAGCGTTACAGTCGCAGCTTCCATTAAGACTAAGTACGGCGTGAGGGGTTGTTTGAATCACAGAGTCACAGAACGGTTTGGGTGGGAAGGGACCTTAAAGATCATCCAGTTCCAACCCCCTGCCATGGGCAGGGACACCCTCCACTAGCCAAGGTTGCTCCCAGCCTCATCCAGCCTGGCCTTGGACACTCCCAGGGATGGGGCACCCACAGCTTCTCTGGGCAACCTGTCCCAGTGCTCCCCACCCTCTCTGGGAAGAATTCCTTCCTGATGGCCCATCTCCATCTCCCTCTTTCCATTTAAACCCATCACCCCTTGTCCTGTCACTCCCTGCCCTTGGGAAAAGCCCCCCCAGCTTTCTTGTAGCCCCCCAGGCACTGGAAGGGGCTCTGAGGTCTCCCCAGAGCCTTCCCTTCTCCAGGCTGAACCCCCAACCCCCCCAGCCTGTCCCCATGGCAGAGGGGCTCCAGCCCTCGGAGCATCTCCGTGGCCTCCTCTGGCCTCGCTCCAACTTGAAGCGCTGTTCTGAGCGTTCAGTCCCACACAACAGCCCGTAACTACGACTGTAACCCTACACACATTCCTCAAACCTTCGCATTTCACAAGGAATGTTTAAAAAAATACACCCAGGTGAAAGAACTCACTAATAGACAGGTCCTTATGAATTCACACGAGATTTTTCTGACCCGTTTCCTCCATAAAAGGGAGGAAAACCACACCCACATCATGTTTTAGCTCATAAACCCACACCGCGGGTGCCTGTCACTCCCCTCTACGCATCAGTTACCTCCTCCAGCACGGACGGCGGCGCTGCCACCCAAGGTGGCTGCTCACCTGCTCTTTTTCAAGCATGTCAGCTTTGCGGAGTATTTTCATCGCGTAGACGTGCCCCGTATCCTTCTTCTGGACGAGTCGCACCTGGGAAGCATGAAAAGAAATGGAGTCAAACACAGCCACAACTCACAACTGACAAAGGTGGGTATCCAAGCCCTTGGGGTCCATTTAACGAAATCATACCAGGTTGTAAAGGCAAAAAGCAAGCAAGTTCTGTTAATTCTCGTTTTAACAGAGCTGACAGGCTGAGCGATCATCCAGCCAAAGCAGAGCGCCCAAAGCCACCTTCTCTGAAGGCCACCAGAAGGGCGTCTTGCTGGTGGCCCTCCAGCCCTCCCTCCTGTGTCAGGCCAGCCCCGGGAGCCGGAATTAAGCACGCTGCCGAACCCCAGCTGGCTTGCTCTGAGCCCTTTCAAGCACTCGTGTTCCCTGAACGCCCATGATGTTTTCGAAGCAGCCTTTACGAGGCACGCAGTCAGGCGCACGTGACTTGAGCTAAAAATCCACCTGTGGTTGTTACAACACTGTGTAAACTACGCAGGTCTTTCACAAACACCAGAGCCATTCGAAAAACGTCGTCGCCTCTTCCGGACTCACCTCTCCAAACGCCCCTCTGCCTATTACTTTTAAAGACTCGAAGTCTTCCAGGCCAAGCCGCGTTCTCTTTAGGCGAAGAAACTCTGTTTCCTTCTGGGCATGTGCTGACCTCCTGATTCTTTTCTGGGGTTTAGGGAAAAACAAAACACAACCCCACGGTGAGGATTCTGCAGGTGGGCTCCGCAGGGATCACCGCAACTCGGAGCAAAGACGCCAGATCTCCATTCATAAACCACAATCACTCGTACTACTTTCACCACGATGGCAGCTTTCTCATATTCATTACCTCTTCGTCTTTTAAGCCTTCTTCTTCCATCATTTGTTCCAGCTTCTTCTGTCTATAGCAGAGACAAATTGGAAAAACGAAGGTTGAACCGTTAACACCGTCTCTCCATCACACGCGCACGTGCAACACCTCCGGCCTGCGCTTGCTGTGAGGAGGGTGCGATGCCAGCGAATAACAACCGTCAGTGATCTATAAGGGAGACTCAGGCAGGAGATTAGTTTTGAAGTATCCAATATTGCAGCTTTGCCATTCCAGCCTTGTCCTCTCCCTTTTCAACAACCTAAACCTGCCTCGAGTTTCACCTCTTACGCACCCGTACACAAATGCAGATTGAGGAGGTCTGGGTTCAAGCCTTGTCTCGCTCCGACAGCTGGGCAAGTCAATTAAGGCCAGAGCCATAATAAATATTTAAGTACCAAAGTCTCGCTTATTCCAGAGAGAACTGGCCAGTGAAACATCTCTTGTGCAATTTCTCCCCATCTCACATTCGTCACGTGCAAAATGAGCAAAGTTACCCTCCGTTTCCCTACACCTGAGCTACTTAAGGTATTTGGGAAGAGGAACCATGTCCGCACATGTTCTCCCCACCAAAAGGGTCAGAAATATTTACAGCCTTAGCACAAAATGAGTATTTGGGAGCAAAGAAAGAAAGGAAACAAGACATGGCTTCAGGGGACACGCGTCATGGGAGCTCTTGCCCAGCGCTGATCACGTTTACAGCTGGCTGGACTGGGATTGGTGCTTTGGGGGGCTTTTCCCCCCTCTCCGTGTGCGTTTTAACGTCACAAATGTAGTAAGAAATTCCTTCTCTTTATGCAAGTCATTCTTGGCGAGATCCGCTTCCGGTGTCCCGTGCAGCTGCTGCGAGCTGATAACGTTTTGGGTTACGGCTCCCAGTCGGGCACACTGAAATCGCTCTGCCCTCGGTTAAGCACCCAGCGGGCACTGGCCAGTCACCCCGCGCCACACGCAACGCAGCGACTCCAGGGGCAGAAGACAACTGCTGCGACACGCCGAACTGAACAGCTCGGCAGGACCGAGCGACGCTGAAATGCCCCCAAATACCCTTATCAGGTCCGATGGGCACCTGGGTGCATTCTGTCAGCGCCAATCAACCCCAAACTGCACGTCCAGAGACGCGTCCCCTGTTAATCAACCAGGCAACCTGTAAAACGCAGCGTGTGTGTTCAAAGCCTTGATCCTGCCCAGACAAAACCCTGTCGCCGAGGTTTAGGGAGCGAACAGCAGCGCTCGCAGTAGAAAGGCGGAGCTGTGCAGAGAGGAAGCGAGGAATTAAATCAGTGACACCTTCTGTTCGCATCAGACCTCAATCTCATCACTAATTTGAAGCTTTGACAGCAATTACACAGGTCTTTCGAACTTCCTTCCTCATTTCTGCCCCGTAACTGCAGTTAGGGGGCATTCCTGGCGGATCGAGTTGGGTTTTGGCAGCCGCTCTGCAAGTGGACGATCGCTGAGCCTTTCTGAAAATTCTGATTACAGACCACACGGCACGTCGGGAGAACGTGCCCCGTGCCAGCGCTACAGCTGGCGGGTGGTGGGCAAACCGGGGGGCTCCAGCCAAGGGGAAGGAGAAGCAGATCTCCTCAGTTAAACCGCCTGTTATGTTCTGACCGGCACGTTTGAAGCGGTGCCGTAGGTGCAGCTAACTCACAAAGAAGAGCTTAGCACCGACAGTCCTCACAGGAATCCTCATCGTCTCTCGAGAGATCATCTTCCTCTATCAGCCAGCTCCACCACACATCATAATCCAAACGGAAACTGATGCTCTAGAATGAGTTTTAAATATTACAGCCAGGGATGTGAGATGGGGAGAGGCCACAGAACGGACACCGGCAGGACAGACACTTGTAAACGCTGGCTCTCTACTCCAGAGCTGCCCTCCAATGATCCCGAGCGCATCCCGACGTTAGTTTCTACCGAGTCGCATAATCAAACACACGGTTTGTTTAAAAACGTTCATCTCACAGGTTCACAGGGTGTTGGGGGTTGGAAGGGACCCCCAGAGATCACCCAGTCCAACCCCCCTGCCAGAGCAGGATCCCCCAGAGCAGATCCCACAGGAACCAGTCCAGGGGCGTTGGAAAGTCTCCAGGGAAGGAGACTCCCCCCTCTCTGGGCAGCCTGTCCCAGGGCTCTGGCACCCTCCCAGGGCAGAAGGGTTTCCTCACGGTCAGGGTGAACCTTCTGTTGGCCAGCTGATGGCCATCGCCCCTCGTCCTGTCACTGGGCACCCCTGAGCAGAGCCTGGCCCCCTCCCCCTGACATCCCCCCTTTAGATATTGATCAGCATTGATCAGATCCCCTCAGCCCCCTCTTCTCCAGCTGAACAGCCCCAGCTCTCCCAGCCTTCCCTCCCACGGAAGGGGCTCCAGGCCCTTCCCCATCGCAGTGTCCCTGCGCTGGGCCCTCTCCAGCAGCTCCTTGTCCTTCTGGAGCTGAGGAGCCCCGAGCTGGACACAGCACTCCAGGGGAGGCCTCCCCAGCGCAGAGCAGAGGGGGAGGAGAACTCCCCTCCACCCGCTGGCCACACTCCCCCTCACGCCCCCCAGGGTGCCACTGGCCTTCTTGGCCCGAGGGCACACTGCTGGCTCGTGGTCAGCCTGTTGGCCACCAGGACTCCAAGGCCCTTGTCCCCAGAGCTGCCCTCCAGCAGACCAGCCCCCACCCTGGGCCGGTCCATCTCGCTTCTGCATTTTCGAGCGCGTTGCAATTGGTTCAAAACTCAAAAAGCTCCTGCCTGAACCACCGTGGGATTCGGAAACCCAGCGTGAGCCTCTGGATGCTCATGCCAAGCCCCATCGCAGTTTAGCTACACCCACAGCGAGATGGTCTGGTTTGGCTGTGGCTCCCGAAATCTAAACGCAGTTAATCTGCATTTTTGGCTCGTACCCAGTTTGGAAAGGAAGCAAAGGAAGATTCCTTTTTTACCTCATCTCTCGTTCTTCATGCTGTGCGATGAGATTGCTGTAGAAGTTTTCTAGCGTCACCTTTGTCATCGTAACCCGCTCCTTGGTGTGATTACTCATGGACGAGCACGGTGTTGGGCCTGTCATTGCCATGGCTGTCGGGAAGGAAAACGGGAGGAGAGCACTGGACGTTAGAAACGACAGACAAGCGCCGAACAGGAGCTGCAGTCGATGACGCGACGCGGAGCGCCAGGGTTAAGATTCTGACACCAAGCGCCAACAGCCCAGTCGTCTGAACGAAGACGAAGTAGGGAAAAGTCTTGCAAAATAAAAGGTACCAGTCAAACTTCCTGTTTTGAACATTTTTGATCTGAAAATAAGAGGGAAGGAAACTTAAGAAACACGGTGCCTCAGAAACCACAATTTCGGGCAGCACTGCGAGTGGTTTTGTTCTCCCGCTGTGTATTTTACCTTTAACAAACGGTAGAAACTCGGAAACACCACACAAACGCCTCACGCCGATGGTCCTGTTCCCTTGGAGAAACCCCTCCACCAGCTGCCTGCCCCCTCCTCTGCTGTGCAATCTATCAGAATCCCGAAAGCCACCCAGTGACAGATCAAAGCGGCAGTTAGCTGCTGTTAAGCACTCTCGCTTTCACTCCCTGCTTTCACCCAGAAGCCTGGCAACATCCAGAGGGACCCCGCCTGCGGAGGGCTTGCAGTTCCAAGGAAAACAAAGGAAGAGAAGGAAAACCCCAGACCCCAGTGTGAGCACCCCACGCCGTACGCTGGGTTCCCTTAACGCGGCAGCAGCACGGCTCCGGGGCGCACGGGCCAGCCCAGCTCCGCTGGCTGAAACGCGTTACGGTGCGAAGTCAAGCGTAAAACCACCTCTCGGTCTAGTTCTGCCGGTGACAACGGAACTCCCAGCGAGGTAACCGGCTGCAACTGCCCCTAGAAACTGCGGCGGGGCTCAGGTTGGACGCTCGCTTCCCCTTTCCACAATCCCCGGGCGCTGGCAGCACCCCGGCGGGTCTTCTTTTCTGTTCACTCCTGCAGAGCTTCGCGAGGCGTCGTCACCGCGCGCGGCCCTGCGAGTCACATCCCTGGCAGACCCCAGCTGCCGCGTTCGCAGGTTCGTTCACGGCCAAGATAACAACGTGGGAGCCGGGAGGAACCTCCAGCTGCGTTTTTGGGGATGGAGTTGTGTCTTTGTGGAGGAGCAGGTGTGGGTGACGCCACGCGGGCTGCCCGGTCACCTTCCCCACGCGCCCCCGAGGGGGTAGGTGTGAAAACCTTGCCCCTGGTTTTCGTTTCCTGGAGAAGGCGGGGGGTGTCTGGCAGAAGCAGGTTACGAGGGGTGCAAAAAACCAAAGGGAAAGGGGGGGCGAAAAGGGAGAGTCACCGGCTGGAAGTGCCAAACCACCTGTTGTGCCCGGGTGCCCTTTCTACGGGCACCGGCGCTCAGAGCCACCGCGGCGATGGGACGGGGCGGGATGCTCCGGGCACCGGGGCTCGGCCAGGGCCAGCCGGCGGGCGAGGCAGCCCCCGGGGGCGGCGGCTCCGCGGCCCTTCGTGCGGCCCGACCCGCCGCGCTGGCGGAGGGGCCCGGCAGCATCACCGGCAGCGCACAGAAGGGACGAGAGGGAGGAGGGTCCCCCCCTCCCGTGGTCTCCGGGCCCGCGGCACGGCCGCGGCCGGGGGAAGGGGGACCCCGCCGCTGGAGGGACCCCGGCCCGCAGCGCCCCCCGGCCCCGGCGGACACGGGGGCCCCGCGGGGAGCGGCCCCCTGCTCCCCCCGCCCCGGGAGCGGCAAAGAGCCCCGCGGGGAGGGAGGACGGGGCAGGGAGGGGATGCGGAGGGACACGGAGATCGCCATAGCAACGGGCGGCGGAGGGGGGGGCAGCTTACCGGACCCCCCGGAAGGGGGGCGGCGAGGAGCCGAACGCGGCGGGGAGGTCCCGGCGCCGCCGAGCCAGGCGAAGCGGCTGTGAAGGCACAGGGCGGAGCTGGCGGGTGGGGGGGACAGAACCGAAGCGACCGGAGCCCCCACGCCACTGCCGCCGCCCCCCGCCCCGACGGCGACCCGGACGGGACAAGCACCCCAGGGACCGCTACGGCAGCGCGCATGCGCCACCATCCTCCCGGCTCCGCCCTCTGTCCGGGGCGGGGCTACTGCGCCACGCCCTCTCTCGCCAGCAGCGCATGCGCCTGGAAGCTTCGCGCCAGCCCGGGTGCCTCGGGGCGGTGTGCTCCGTGGCGCATGCGCAGTGTGCTCCGGCCCGCGGCAAGCGCGGGCGCACCGGAGGGCGGTGGGGCGGGCGGGGCTGCGCGTGGGGCGGCAGGAGCACGCGTTTGGGTCCGAATCAGCCTTTTCCGCCGTTGGCCCCAGCCAGAGGTGCCAGCCAGCCCGCAGCGCTCCCGCAGGCCTGGGGAGCCCTGTCCGGCTTCCATCCCTCTTCCCGCACCGGCGCCATGACCCGTGCCCAGCCTCGCCTCACCCAGCCCGCCGTGGGGCCGAGTTGGGTTCCCGCCATCCCCCCAGGGGTGACATGCGTTGGGTCACCGTGCAGTGGCCACAGGAGCGAGGTGTACCCAGGGGCGGGTGCCACCAGGACACCAGTGGTCACCTCAGGCTCCCGGGGCCCAGGAAACGGTCCCTCGGTCCAAGAGGGCAGAGGGACTGGGCGTGCTGAGGCGATTTCTGAGGGGTTTGAGCTGTCGTCAGGTCCCCCGGGTCTCGTCCCCCGGGTCTCGTCCCCTGGGTCTCGTCCCCCGGGTTTCGTCCCCCAGGTTTGTCCCCAGGTTTCATCCCCGGGTTTCGTCCCCTGGGTTTCGTCCCCTGGGTTTCATCCTTGGGTTTCGTCCCCCAGGATTCATCCCCGGGTTTCATTCCCCAGATTTGTCCCTGGGTTTCGTCCCTGGGTTTCGTCCCCTGGGATTCATCCCCCAGGTTTCATCCCCGGGTTTCGTCCCCGGGTTTCATCCCTGGGTTTCGTACCCAGGTTTTGTCCCTGGGTTTCGTCCCCTGGGTTTCATCCCTGGGTTTCGTCCCCCGGGATTCATCCCTGGGTTTCATTCCCCGGATTTGTCCCTGGGTTTCGTCCCCGGGTTTTGTCCCTGGGTTTCGTCCCCCGGGTTTCATCCCCGGGTTTCATCCCCAGCTTTGAGTCTGGCACAGCCAGGTGCAGGGGAGGACAGGGTCCTATGTCCCCCCTCAGCGAACGCGTGGCGTGGGCAGTTTAACCCGGAACATCTGAAACCATCTGTGTCAGGAACGGTTTGATTGTCCTGGGAATCTGACGGGGAGCTCTGGGGAATGGCATGACAAACGGGATCCCGTACTCATCCCAGGTGTGTGAAGACAGTGGCAAAAGAGGATTTTCCTTCATTTCACTTACATCTCCAAAGCAAAAAAGCAAGTGCAATTCAGAGGGTGAGAAGGGGTTTTATTACTGACAACATCAAGGACTTTCGGGGGTTTGGTCTCTCGCTTCCGCACGCACGGTGCAGGATACCTTCTGCACCCGCAGGTGAAGTCTACCGGCAACGGGAATTTCAGGATTTGAACCAGCGCGTCTCGTTCCTACGTGATGGAAGTGCTGATGTGTTTGTAACGCAGATGACGTTTCACCTCCGAAAGACGGATTTTGCCGTTAAAATGGACCTTGCTTTGCGTGGCTGGGGCTGGTGAGTGGGATGTTAGAGGTGAATAGCGATCGTGGGCCACCTCCACTTCCAGGAGACACCGATGGCCTCGTGAAGCTGGTTGTCCGCCGAGAAAACCGGGTGCGCTGTGGGAGCTCTTGGCCAGGATTTCGCGGGAACAAAGGCAAGGTAGGGAGCGCTCAAACCAAAGGCTCACACAGGCACCCTGGAAGCCAGTTCTCGTCCCTTCCACCAGCCGAAGGTGGTGGATGTCCAGGGGTTTGCCTGGGAGGGTGGGGGTCGCTGCCAACTTCCACCTCAGTGGCCTGGCAAGCGTGCCACCCTGAAGGAAAACCGGGAGGCGAGAGGCTGGAACCGTTCTGAGGCCGGAGAAGCAGGGAAAAACAAACCTTACGGAAAGTCGTTACTCCTGCAGAGCCGGGCAGAACTGCAGGCAGGTGTGAAGCACAACATCTGCCTACGGGGGTAACTGCTTCTTCAGGAGTCAGGACACCGGGCTGCAAGTGAGCCCGTGAACACGCAGCTCGATGAGCCAAACTTCCTGCTACGTGTGGCGCTACAGAGAGCTGCCCCGGGACAGACGGGGAGGCCCTGCCACCGAACCAGAGCTGGCTGGCCGTGACAAACGCCCCCCCTCACTGTCACGGCCTCAGCCTGCCTCTAGGGAGAGAACCCGGGTCCCGATACGGGTCTGTAGTCAGCGTCTGGGAGTGGCTAGTGGAACAAACGGACGTGATTTTTCGTTTGCAGGTCACCTTTGCGCTAGAGCTTTTCCTTACGACATCGCGTGCCTGAAGCAATGGATGGACTGAGCTGGATTGGGGCTAGTGGGAAAAGTTCTGCGGCTGGGCGCTAGGATTTCTCTTGCTGCCCAGCTCTTTGATTTGAAGGAGGTCGAGAAGGTCTTGTGGGTTCCAGTTACCCTTCGGGGCCTTCGCATACTGCAGCAAATCCAGCTGCTTTAAGGAGGGGAAGCCTTGCTCTTTGTTGGTCACCTCCAGCACCTGCTTCATCGGGCCTGAAGTCTCGTCTCTGCCGATGCTGTGGTAGAGGTCTGAGGGATCTCGGCTCTTCTGCGAATCCCACAGGGCATCTGAAAGCGAAATATCCCTGCTGCTGGCCGTGTGCACGCTACCTAGGGCATTGTGGAGCCACATCAGGCGCTTCAGCCCTTGAAATGCCCTCCCTTTGTCATGCATGAGCTGATGCTCCGTCACTGCTCTCTTACTGCAACGGGAACAAGAGTGGGTTAGGGAACAGCAGCGCCGGCCTAGGCGCCTATTGCCAGCGTGGCCGGTCGGCATCCATGGCCTAGAGGAAGGAGCGTTGGTGGCGCCGGGGTGGACAGCCCGGAGGCCGCGTCCGTGGCTGGCAGAGCTAGTGCCCGCAGCCCGGGAAGCAGCCAGGAGCTGGCTCCGGACAGGGGAAGCTGAAGCACGGAGCCGTTCCCCAGAGGTACACCTCGACCCTAAGGCAAACGGGAGAGACAGGGACAAAACGACCTTAGCAGGCTTAAAGAGCTCTTGCAGAGATCTGGTCTTTCCCAGATTGGGGTTGTTTTCAGAGGTTTAAATACCAGAATAAAATGCCCTTTTCAAGACCTTAGTGCTCCAGTACTACTGGGTTGGTTCCCTTCCAGAGCTGGAAGTCAGGAGTAATTTAACTGAAATCAGTGATGTCCATGAAATGAAAACAAATCCTTGGGGTTTTTTTTTCAGATATACCAAAAATTTTGAGCTAAATACTGACTGGGGAGGGCAGGCTAATTCTGGGATGCAAATATTTCTGGATTTCAGGCTGTTAGATAACAGCTAACTGCAGCTATAGGCTCCCGCTGCAGATTGGGTTCTGAGTGGGAACCTAAATACGGAATTTTGAGGGTGTGCCTTTTCCATGGATCGCGTTAACATCCTCCCGTGGTTTGCTGCGCTGTGGTTAAGAACATCAGCTGAAATGTGGTGTACGGTACGCTCCTAAAAATGCAGGTAGTGGCGAATACAGCCCATTAAATCAAAGGTAAGCAGTGTTCTCGTGATAGTACAAGGATGGTGTTGCTTACTTTTCAGTGTCTTGACACGTTGCAAAACAGGCAAAGAAAAGTATTGCCAAAACTGTAACCATCTGCAGAGATCTCCGGGGCGGGAACATTTTCTCCCTTCTTCAGATCTGCTCCACGGGACGAGCAGCTGACAGTACGATCCAAAATCTTCTGTTCCTCGGTTCTTTCACCTGGCAAAAATGAATTTCAGCCTTTAAGCAGCGGTAAAAGTGGAGAGCTGTACTGTGGTACATCACCCCAGAACCTCCCGCACATCGGACACGCGGGTTTGTAAGACACACCACTAAAAATGAAGAGGTTTCACGACGAGGAAATGTAGAAACAGACCAAGAGCCCTAAATCTCCTTTTCCACCCCCTGTCGACATGCTACGGACCACCCGTGCATTTGCAAGCACAGGAGATCATCTCATTTAGAACAGGCAAGAGACCTTCCCGATAAAAACTTAGCAGGGATTTCCCAAAAAGATCGGGATCCGTGCCCAAGAAACCCGTCGGGAAGCCCAGAAGGGTTTCAGCCCGGCCCATGCAGATGAAGTTAAAGGGTGTTCGCAGCCCTGGGGTTTGCAGTTTCCACAACACGACCTTTTCCACGAGCAATGCAAGCGCTGACATCCAAGCCTGCCGCTGCACGAGGAGGATATTAAACAGATCCTGGATTTCTTTCCTGTCAGGCAGCAGATTTCTGACAACTAGAAAAGGTAACTGTGCATTGAGTATTGCTGTAACTGCTTGCGGTTACGTGTCTGCCCCTGGCACTGCTGCGCCTCTATCTGCCCATCCTCGGCAGCCCCCCGCTCCGTTACCGCCAGGTCTGTCGCTCCAGCGTCCGCAGCTGCCGCGCTGGTGGCTGTGCTCTGCGTTCAGGATTGGCTCCAGCCCGTCCCTTTAGTTACTCACTCGCAAACCCACTCTCAGCTGTGGCATCCAAACCTAGATGGGTAACAAAGCTGCAGCGTTTAAACTTAGGTACCACGAGTCGTGACACGTTCCCGTCTAATGAGGGTGGTAATTTTTTGAAGAAATGCTTCATTCTGTGTGGAAGTAGTTTGTGTTAATAAAAAACCCAGCACCTCCTCAAAGGACTTTTCGTTATACTAATTTGAATATTAAATTGTCAGTGACTGGAGAGAACGGGAAATTGATCGTACATTTGGTTGTAAGAAGGAAGTTTGTTCGTAGTAAAGTCCACTCCGCTCCTTCGTGAGTAATTCCCTTGGACAGTATGGTCCAGTTAAACTGGACATGAAAGAACAAAAAGTACTAGTTCCAACGGAGCCCTTTCTGGGTTAAATACCGATGCATGCACATACACAGACACGCAGGTACGTGATGGTTTAGGTTACGCTAGCGCAGATCTGCTCGCACGTAACGGCTAAGCTGTACTTTCCTCTTGTGCTCAACGATTAGGGATGCATTAATTAAAGAGCATCTTCCAGTTACCAAAGTAACATGAACCACTTACTGTTGATCCTGTAGCGATGATGGCGAAGGTGCGACCTGGACAGATGTGCCTCCCTGCCAGCCTCCTCGTGATGTGCCGGCTGCAGTGGCGGCGAGTGCCTGCCGCCACCTTTTATAGCTGCCCGGGGCTCACGGGAACAATAGACCCCGTCTCCACAGCACTTTGTGACTAAGACCTTTCCGCTGGTGTCACTGGAATGAGCCCGCTGTTTCCAGTGGTAATAAACCTGGGATTCTAAAACGTTCTGTTCAGCTGCGACGAAGGAAAAGGTCACGCGTTTGAGGACAGCGTCGTAGCCCTTCGCTGCCTCCCCCGTTGTGCGAGAACTTTTTATTGCTGTGCCTCAAGGTGAGGCAAAAGGGATATTGCAACCTGCTGTTCCAGGGCTGAGCAGGGAAAATGGGTGCAAAAGAGATCTCCCTCCTTCGGACCCGCAGGCGGGGCACGGAGGTGGCGTGGGAGCAATCTAAACCAGCGATGCTGGTGAGCTCTCCACGGCCAGTTGTCCAACGATTAGCAAAATGGGACCCTTACAGAAAATGCGACGGGAGCTGGCAAAGAAGATCCCACGGGATTTCAACATTCAGCACAGGTTTCGCTTAAATCCGGTGCTTGTACAGTAAGCGTAGTTGGTTTCAACCTGGGAAACTGGAGAGGTGCGAGAGGGCTCGCTGCCGGGACGGTAAACGCGCGGGCAGCAGCTCGGGCAAAAAGCCAGGCTCTGATACGCTTTGAAAGCCCACAAGCTGATGCCGTGGGAGGTGTGATACTCCGTGACCTCTGACCAGAAATTCTACTTCCAACGGAATTTGGATGCTCGGGATGCGGCTGGACCAACAGTCTGCTTAAGAGGACCGCTTCGTTTCTCAAAGTGAAGGGCAGTGAACGTGCTTCTCGGAGGAAACGGTCCCTGGAAAGATGGGAAAGATGCTCTGCGTAGTGCTAGAAGCTGCCGATCCCTCTCACGCAGGCACAGCCACCCCCCCGTAAAGCCGGTCGCGGGTGAGCGCAGACACGTCGTGGAAACGGAGACAGGCCCAATTAGCAGCGCCCGCACGACCTCGTCTGTTCTCGCAGCTTCTACGGGCACCAAATTGCTTTTTGCCGTGTTCCTCATGAGAGCTTGTTTGGAGCCCCGCTATTTCCGAGCAATCAAATAAGCATTCCTCATCGCTGAGGCCAGTGTCACCCATTAACGAGAACGAAGCGCGTCGCCAATTAAGGGTGACATTTGTTAAATGTCCTAAAACGGGGGCTTGCTTCGCGCCTTCGTCTCCAGGGTAGCGCTTACGCTGCACTTACACCGAATTATCCGCGCGAAGCCGAGGTTTCCTAGCTACATCTGCAAGGACTAATAAGCACTGACCAAAGTCATGTCCGAAACATCTGGCCTAATTCATCCTTGAACTTCCCGAGGCTCTGCCGTGCAATGGGCGCGCACCGAGTGCCCTTACCGGCATCTCCACCCGAGGAACCAACACCGCGTTGATCCGAGCCACCGCCGGCGGGCCGGAGGCGTCGCTAAATGGGCACTTGAAGTTCCGTGTGGCCGGACCGCGTTGCCATGGCTATGCTCATCCCCTGGACGTTTCTTTCCACCCAAGGACCTGGGAGAAGCCAGAATAACGTTGGTTGTGACTGCAGCATCTCCCTGAGAGGACAGGCTGCGCTGAGGTCGGGGTACACCCGGCGCGAAGGCCTGCTGGCACTAGCAGCGCAGCAGGGAAGATGCGCTCGTGGGGATTGATTCCCCTGGTTTGCTGTGCTTCCAAAGGAACTACGAAACGTGTTGATGGCACAGCTTACACGGCAGCCACGCACGGAGCAGCTCACTGTTGTAACGGATGGGAGCGTTGCTCGTTGACGGCACAGCTTACACCGCAGCCACGCACGGAGCAGCTCACTGTTGTAACGGATGGGAGCGTTGCTCGTTGGTGGCACAGCTTACACGGCAGCCACGCACGGAGCAGCTCACTGTTGTAACGGATGGGAGCGTTGCTCGTTGACGGCACAGCTTACACCGCAGCCACGCACGGAGCAGCTCACTGTTGTAACGGATGGGAGCGTTGCTCGTTGGTGGCACAGCTTACACGGCAGCCACGCACGGAGCAGCTCACTGTTGTAATGGATGGGAGCGTTGCTCATTGACGGCACAGCTTACACCGCAGCCACGCACGGAGCAGCTCACTGTTGTAACGGATGGGAGCGTTGCTCGTTGGTGGCACAGCTTACACGGCAGCCACGCACGGAGCAGCTCACTGTTGTAACGGATGGGAGCGTTGCTCGTTGGTGGCACAGCTTACACGGCAGCCACGCACGGAGCAGCTCACTGTTGTAATGGATGGGAGCGTTGCTCGTTGACGGCACAGCTTACACGGCAGCCACGCACGGAGCAGCTCGCTGTTGTAACGGATGGGAGCGTTGCTCGTTGACGGCACAGCTTACACGGCAGCCACGCACGGAGCAGCTCGCTGTTGTAACGGATGGGAGCGTTGCTCGTTGGTGGCACAGCTTACACCGCAGCCACGCACGGAGCAGCTCGCTGTTGTAACGGATGGGAGCGTTGCTCGTTTGTGGCACAGCTTACACCGCAGCCACACACGGAGCAGCTCACTGTTGTAACGGATGGGAGCGTTGCTCGTTGACGGCACAGCTTACACCGCAGCCACGCACGGAGCAGCTCACTGTTGTAACGGATGGGAGCGTTGCTCGTTGACGGCACAGCTTACACGGCAGCCACGCACGGAGCAGCTCACTGTTGTAACGGATGGGAGCGTTGCTCGTTGGTGGCACAGCTTACACGGCAGCCACGCACGGAGCAGCTCACTGTTGTAACGGATGGGAGCGTTGCTCGTTGACGGCACAGCTTACACGGCAGCCACGCACGGAGCAGCTCACTGTTGTAACGGACGGGAGCGTTGCTCGTTGACGGCACAGCTTACACCGCAGCCACGCACGGAGCAGCTCACTGTTGTAACGGATGGGAGCGTTGCTCGTTGGTGGCACAGCTTACACGGCAGCCATGCACGGAGCAGCTCACTGTTGTAACGGATGGGAGCGTTGCTCGTTGACGGCACAGCTTACACCGCAGCCACACACAGAGCAGCTCACTGTTGTAACGGATGGGAGCGTTGCTCGTTGGTGGCACAGCTTACACGGCAGCCACGCACGGAGCAGCTCACTGTTGTAACGGATGGGAGCGTTGCTCGTTGGTGGCACAGCTTACACGGCAGCCACGCACGGAGCAGCTCACTGTTGTAACAGATGGGAGCGTTGCTCGTTTCCCGGGGAGGAACGGTAGGAACAGCACTCCCGGGTGGTATCTGCAGCTGGTATAGGTTAATCTCTGCAAGAGCCCACTGTCCCAGGGAAGCAACCAGCAAACCCAGCTGGCTGGAGTTTGTACCCCGGGGCCTCCCTCCAAGCACACCTGGAGCCATCAAAGGTTTTAGCCCTGGCATCAAAGCCTTGGCTCCCACCCTCTGCCTTTTCCTGGCCCTGGCTTGGCCTGGAGGGTGCCTTTGCTGTTCCATCACCTTTTGCAGAGGGAGCGTTTGAGCTGTGCGAATCTCGGTTTCCCAGTGAGCGATTCCTTTGTTTTGCTTCCCAGTCCTCTCCCCAGGGAGCCAGGTGGGGGAGGAAGGGAACGTGGCTTGCTGCAGAGCATGAAAGAAAACGGGAAGAGAAAGCCTGGAGGCCCAGCTGAGGGGGAAGAAGGAACGGGGGAGGGAACAGAAGGCACAGCGAATGTGCAAATAGCCTCGTTAGGGCAAGGGGGATCCTCTCGCCTGGGGTTTGAAAGCTCAATTACACAAAGCCTGTACAGCATCAAAGGGACCCTCGCCGCAGGACAGTCAGGTGGGATGACTTTTCCCAACGTGCTCTTCTCTGTAACTCCCCAGTAACAGCAGCTCCAGAGGGCTTCCTGCTTCTCTGATGTAAAAATCGACTTTGGCTTGTTTCCCCCCCAGCCCAGCAGCTCGTAGCCTAACGGGCCAAAACTGATAGGAGCGGTGCGGCGCGGCGTGTGGAAAGGCAGCCACCGCCCTGCGGAGAGGAAACTGTTTGACCACACTTGGATGGTAAATACAGCTCCCCTGAGCTGCTGGTGAGGCAGCAGCCGGTAATGAATGGCTGCTCTCCCCCCCCCCCCCCCCCCGGCCTCCCCAGTGAGAGGGCAGAGGAAATGACACCTCGCAGCAAACGAAGCCTCTTGTGCCACCGCCCCCGATGAACGCTGGGCTGCAGGGGCCATGGCCAGCCCTCTGCCCCGGGAGGAAGGAGCCAGCAGCAGCCCCGCCTCGGCACCCATTGACCGGAGATGAAATTCAGCCCCTTGAGAGAGCAGGCTCCAGGCTTCCCCTGGGTTTGGGTGCTGACAGCCCTTCCGTGGCGCCTTATTGCTGGGGAGACCGTCCTGGGCGATCCAGTCGTTTGCTGGGGGTAGGGTCCAGGGCCAGCATCTGGGCTGCGTGGGCAGAGTTAAATCCTGGCCCCTAATCTGCTACGTACTGCATCATCCCAGAGGGAACTCCCGTCTTCCAGGGGATTAAAGCTGGAGTGGAACAGCAGTGAGCCGGTTTTAATTTCCCCGTTTCAAGCCAGATTGACCGCAGTGCCCGAGAGTCGCAGCTCCATCTGAACGCAGCAGCAAGGGTGTTCTGCTCTGCAAACCCTGCCCCCGAGCCGGGCCGGCGGCTGACTCTTTTGCTTCCTAAATTGGCTCCAGATGGAATATTTCTGTGTGCAAACCAAGTCGAGGTGAAGCTGACACAAGTCCCTTGTGCTGCTTCTGTAGCACCCGCTGGGCTCTCCGGGCTTATCCCTGGTTGGGCAAGGCTGTGGGACACCTGGAGAACGCTGCCGAGAACCTCCACTGAGCAGAAACCAAACCGGGAGGGGCTGGAGCCCCAGTGCCATGGGGCCTGCTGCCCCTGGGAGAGGAGAATGCCCCGTGTGGTGCCCACACCTTGGCTGAGGTGGGCAGGCAGGTGCTGTGGCTCGGGGCAGCCCTACATCCCGCCCGGGGTCACCTCAGAATCGGCCGCTCGCCGAGGGTGTGCGCTCGCTCGGGTCTGTAGGACCAAGAAGGTGTTTGTTAAAGGGCCAAACTGGCCAAGAGCTGGTCCGGATTTCTCGTTTGCAGTGCCAGCACAGGGTGGGCTGGCCCTGAGGGGGAGCGGCGCGTCTGCTGGCACGCAGAGGGCACGGGGCTCCCGGCACAGCCCCCGGGTGCGCGGGATGTGGGAGGAGGTGGGACCCCAGCAGTGGCAGCAGGCTCACGCCTGGAAAGACGGGGATGAAGGCTGAGGAACTGAGTCTCCAAATGACGTCACTCAAGGAAATGGACTTCTTCCTAAATAATCCCCCAGCGCTTCAGCCTTGGACATGCAGTGTCCCTGCGCTGGATGCCGCGTGTGTCTTAGTTTAGGTCCATGATGTATAAATTAGTCTGCCTTTACTTAAGGTCTGAGGCACAGCTAAAAGCTTCCCAGTGTAAAAATTTATACCTTTTAAAAGGGAGGGAATAAGGGAAACACAAGACAGTCATGGCAGGAGTAAGCTCATGCAACCTGCCGGTAAAATACGCGAAGATCCGACAGGTGTAAGTCGCTGTTTCTTTGGAAAATAGATCATCTTTTGGCACGGTGTGACGATGGGCTGAATCCACAAGAACGGCACAAGCAGCTGGCTGAGGTGTGACGGTGCGGTCAGCTTTCTGACCAAAGTAAGGGCTGGGCCCCTCAGTCCGGTTCCTGTTGTGTATGCGTCATGCCATTTCGTAGCGAAAGGCCAAGAATCAGGCCAATAAATATTTTGGATAATGTCTTGAGAAGCAGCTCTAAGAGATCCCATTGCTGATGGAAGCACTCCTCAGGAAATACTGTCTGTCTCCCGGAGCATCCCGTACACTTGGCTCACATGGCTGAGGTTTCCTCCAGATCGTAGTGACTAGAATATGTTCGTTTGCTCGGTGACCTTTGAACCTCAGAAGCAATGATGTCAGCTTGAATACGATGACACTTGTGTCAGTGTGGCCCAGGCTTCTGGTCCATGTTATGAAATAGATAACTGAGAGAGCGGTGCTCCCCTGCAGTGTGCAGGCGTTAGGCGCCTTCTTACTCCCGTCTCGGCTCAGGTGTTTAAAGTAGGTCTGCTCCTGCTTGTAAGGTCAGGGTTCTCTCCTTCCTTTGACGGGAGATCCGAGTTCTGTCATAAACATCGGACACGAGTGGCATTTCCTTACTGCAAAAGCAGTTCTTGTTGCAGCGCAGCAGGATTTTTCAAACACTTTTAACCATGGAATAAGGAAGAAAGTAACGTAACAGGGGCAGCTTTCCTGTAGGTATGGATGCACACACGTATAGTGACGCTCAGGGCTTAGTCAGGCTGCCGTCTTCTGGAGGACAATCAAAGCGCTGACTTTCGAATTACTGAAGTGCTGTGAGGCTGTGTTGGGGCGTCCTAAACCCGACTGTGGAAATAGGTTGGGGTTTTGGCTGAGTGCAGAGCCCTCTGCTCTGACCTCTGCCTTTTGTCACGGTTACGTGCCACACTCAGTCTCTTTACAACGCCAAAAGCCGACTCCAAGCGGATTATGGCTGGGTGACAGGCTTTTTACGGTGTGTGATCTATGAAGCGTGGTGCTGGGCCTAAGCCCATGTAAGAAGCGCCTTGAATCGAACAGGGGGTACGTCCCAGGTGAGTGCCGAATGCCGTGTTTACTTCGCAGGAGGTGACTTACTTGTGAACAAATCCTTGGGTGCCCAGCCTGTCATTATTTCAACGTGTCACGTGTAACTTCGGCGTGAAGACAAAAGATGTTGAGGTTACAGGGCTGTCCCAGGCATTCTCTAACCGATGTTCGGTGCGGTTTGGTTTCTTCTTAAATATTAATTACTGCAAAACGTGAATCGTGTTCCAAACGCATGTTACGTGGTATGAGGCAGGATCCAGTTGACGTGGCAAACGCCAGTGGAGAAGGGAGGCCAGGGAGGGAAATCGCCATCTCTGCTCATGCAGTGAAAGGGCTGAACAGCCCCAAGTAAGCTGTGAGTTGTCTCCTTCGCGTTGCCTCAGGAAATTAACCCTCCGTTAATTTAGATTGCAGGGCACTAGATTTCTTTAATTAAAAGCAGGTCACTGTCAGGTAACTGTACACATAAAAAGAGACTTTAAAGCCTCAGTTCCCTCAAATCCGTGCTGTTTTTCTGTCCCTTGGCCAATTTTCACCCTTGGGAGGATTTTACTGAGCAAAGGTTCTTAAAATTAATGAGGGATGCTGCCAAAGATTTTGGAAAACTCGAATGAATTCTACCAGCTGGTTGTCTTTAATCCCAGTGGGGTTTTTTTACATGCTGGTACAATCCCGGTAGACTGAGGGTGCCCTGTCCTCTGGGTGCCCACAGTTCCTGCCCGGAAAACACAGTGCATTGATTTGTACTCAAAATGCCTCATCACGTAGAATATTACCCGAAGGATTATTAACTGTACTTGTACCAGATAAATCTGCCCCAAATCAACAAGGTACAGCCCGGGTTAAACGCAGACGGGGCTTGCGGGAAGTTACTGCAGCAGCAGCACTGGGTGGGTTTCTCCTATCACCCGATAACCCAAAACGAGAGGTTTGTTATCTAAAGCAACCCCTCTGGAGGAAGTTATGTTTGAAATTCTTGCTAGAACTCGTGTGGCACGTCCCAGCTAAACGCACGGCGGCTTCGTCAATGACACCAACCCTGCTGACGGTGCCCGCTGTAACCCAAACGCCTCACTTCCAAGCCCCTCTTTTTCCATGGAGTGCTGGGGGGCGGGTATAAATCACTTCCCTCTTTTGTGCCTCAGTAGGCGGAAGCCCAGACCTAAAATTTACCAAAAACTATGGGTTAACACCAGTATGCTCAACACATTTATTTAAAGCCCCTGCACATGGGGAGAAACGGCTCATGGTGAATCGAGGCTTTCACGCGCCCAACCCTAATGATGAGGGGAAGGTGCTTAAGAAACATGGGCTGAGAGGCAAACCCGAGAACCTGCTTCTCCCCCGCAGCCAGCAACACTGGCATTTCCTGATTTCAGGGCCCTCCGCAGCCGCTTTCTGAAGCGCAGCTCGGGGTGAGGGCGGGGAGGGTCCCGGCCTGAGGGGCGCCCGCCCCCAGGGCTCCCGCCCGCCGCCGTTTGGGGCCGCGCGGAGGCGGCGGGACAAAGCGCGTTGTCAATCAGTGAAGCTGCGGCCTCTGATTTGCTGTTGGCGTGCGTCACGTGGGCCGCTACCCATTTATAAGGGCGGGCGGGGCAGGCGCCTGCCGCCATTTTGTCCAGTGAGGAAAAGCGGAGCGGGAGTCTCGTTGAGGGTCGAGTCGGCTACGATTTAGCGCGGGCTCCCTTCGCGCGTCCTCCCTCTTAGCATCGGTGAGGCTCTTCACCTCGGAGGGCGGGGGGGAGGGGGCGCCCGCGGTCTTGGTGCCCGGCAGGGCGGATGGAAGCGGCGGGGCCCGCTGGCGGCAGACAAAGAGCAGCCGCCATTTTGTAAAGCTGGGCCGCGGGCGGTGGCTGCCGCCGCGCTGAGGAGAGTCGGGCGGGGAGAAGGCGGGTAGGCCGCGGCTTGGCCACGTGTTGCCTCGGCGCAGCCCTCCCGCTTTTGCTCGGCGGCTGCGGCCGGTGAGGCGAGGTGCGGCCGGGCTGGGGGGTGGCGTGGGGGAGCGCTCCCCTCTCAGGCCGCACACGCAGCGCTGAGGAGACGCTCTGAGGGGGATTCCCGGAGCGCTCCCGCCGCGGCCTCCGCCGGAGATGGCGCTGCTTCTCCCCCCCGGCGTGTGCAGCCCCCCCGGGTCCCGCTCCCGAGAACAATGGGGCCCGTCTCCCGCGCAGCGCTCCCCCTGCAGGCCCGGGGGCGCGGAGGAGCGGCCCCCTTCGAGTTCGGGGGCCTTGAAAGTAAAGGAAACTCCCTGAAGCAGTGGGTTTCAGTCACGATGACGCTAGGGCGGCTAGCTTTTGTGTTTGAACACTCCCCATCCCCCCCCGCCCCTTCCACAGGGGTTAATGTTTCTGTCACGTCAGATCATACCCCTGTTGGAGGTTCTGGGAGAAGCGACCAGCGGCATTAGCCCTCTGTAAGCGAATAAGCACTTGCTGTGTGTTAAATATACATAAACTTTCGATTTTCTTTTCGTCCTAGCAATGCATCGTGACTCTTGTCCGCTGGACTGCAAGGTTTATGTGGGTAACCTTGGGAACAATGGCAACAAAACTGAACTAGAGCGAGCTTTTGGCTACTATGGACCACTGCGCAGTGTGTGGGTGGCGAGAAATCCTCCTGGGTTTGCCTTTGTGGAATTCGAAGACCCCCGAGATGCAGCTGATGCAGTAAGAGAACTAGATGGAAGGTAAAACGTGCTTCTTGTGTGTTTGGCTCGCCCGGCGAAAGCAAGGGAAACTGGGTAGGGATGGAGTTTAAATCGGGAAGTTGGGGTGGCGAAACCCCGGGGTCAGCACGTTTCTCAGGCGGTATTTATTTGCATAAGGGTAGTTTGTCTTCCAAGTGCGGGAAGAGCTTTACGTTCAGGAGCTGTGCTCCCCGGGTAGATGTGACTGGGACCTCTGGGTGCGCTTGTGTTACTACAGAGGGGCAAAACTGACGGGGGAGACCCCTCGGTTCCGTCTCTGCCTGCCGTAACCGATGTGTTGTCTTTCCCCAGAACCCTGTGCGGGTGTCGTGTCAGAGTGGAGCTTTCCAATGGTGAGAAACGGAGTCGGAACCGTGGGCCACCTCCATCCTGGGGCAGGCGTCCTCGCGATGACTACCGCAGAAGGAGTCCTCCTCCTCGTCGCAGGTACCCGAGGTCAAAGTACATGCCTAGAGCTCTTTGGCACTGTTACCACTTAGCGTCCTAGAGGCAGGCTTTTTAAAAAGCATGTTGATGGATAACGTTCATCTATCCGATCGCAGTTGGGAGGTGACAGATGCTAAAAGAAACGCCCCCAAAATCCCCCCAAATCGAGGTGAACTTGTGTTGAATGTTGGCTTTTGTCCTTAGGTCACTGTGCAAGTTGGTAGGCAGCGCCCTCTACCCCGGACCTATCCTCGTTCCTCCTAAAATCCGCTCATCTTCGAGTCACGCTTTCCCTCTCTTCCCCATACTTCCACTTAGGCTGCTCCTTTCCTTTATTCCGTAATGGCAAGACGTGACGTGCAGCAGCTTAGTGTTTCCACGCGGGTGCGTTTCTCCTTGCGTTGCGCAGTTTAAGTACTTCCCGCGTAGGCAGCGGTTCAGTAACCGATAGCCGGAGGAGCAGTTGCTGGGAACGTCTCCAATCTCGAGTGTCAGTTGGGAGTTTAAGCGGCGCGTGGCCGTCCTGTCACCCGAGGTTTGCAAACCCAGCCGGAAAGTGTGGCAGGATTTTTGGGAGCTGGCACCACCTTGGACCCAGAGTAGCTTGCCTGGCGGTTTTTGCAGGGCTGAGTTGACCTGTTGCAGGTGAGTGAAGCCCTCGCGAGTCAGGGATTCGAGCTTACCCTTGTGCTGTTGAAAAGTAACACGTTAGGGGTATTTGTTAGCTAATAGATGGTTGTACTGATGGCTTGTTTTTCATTTTTTTTATGCTTTTTGGTCCATCTATTAATAAAAATGAACCCGTTACAGAGTCACCATCATGTCTCTTCTCACCACCCTCTGAGTCTGCATTAGCCAGTCAACTAGCCCTTTCAGCGTCATGTGACCAGCGCGCCCCATTCAGCTTGGCTGGTGTCGTTTCACATGACCCAGGCATGGCCAGTCGTCAGGTTGCACCGCCCTTTGGTTCCCGAGCATGCTGTTTTCTCTCAGCCTTCTCTCCAACCTTAACCAAATCGGCAGCAGCCACCTCGACCGCCCACACATTCCCGGCCAATCAGCTCAGCTGTTTATTTACCAAATGTCTTCACAACAACTACAGCAGCAGCCTTCGGCTAACAAAAAAGCAGGAAAAATCCACAACACCCCCTTCGCCAACCAACTAAATACAACGCAACATCTGGCAAAACCTTTTCAGCAAATTCTTCTTGGCAGTCAGTCCGGCAGCCTCACCTCACCATTTCTAGCTTGTTGAAACCAAAAACTAGTAAGTTTTTTCCTGCTTATACAGTTTACTGCTGGTTAAAATAAGGAGTAAGCGGCTTATAAGTAATTACTTTTCTCAATCAAAGGCTGGCTGTGCATAATTGAGTGGTAACGTACATATGTTGCTTGAGAAAACTTTTAAGGGTGATACGGACGCTCTTGCACTGTGAATGACGGACAAACCGGTGTATTTGCATGTGAGATGCCAAACTAAATGGTTTTTAATAAAGCTCTAACAAACTCAGCTTTTCCTTGCCAGAACCAAAACCAATCCTATCACCTTTAAATGGTTTTTACTAACAGTTTTCAAAACTTTAAAACAATTACTTTTTGGGATGAACTGGGCTGAACTAAGGTTACTTTTTATTTTTTGGTTTTTTAATTTTTTAAAGAAAAGAGCCTAAACACACTCGATGGCATTAAGAATGACAATCACAGATATGCAGTTCTAATGTAGCACTTAATGGCATTATCAGTATTGACACTGAGCGCATTTTCACTTTATTTTTTTGCCCACTTGGTATCTCTTAAGCCTTGTTGTGGACCTTTTTGGCTTGCATGGGTTCCAAAACATTTGCTCTGTGCTCTTTTTTTTTTTTTATTTGGAACCGCCTGTGGGACTTTGGTGTGGTGTTCTGGGCAGTGTATCTAGTGGAAGTGGCGAGCGTTGCATTGGACAGCTCCGCTGTGAAGCGTTCTTAGTTAAAAGTGAATTCGTGGTTGGAAACGTGCTGTTGACACTGAGCTTTTGGTTTACTGCCTAATCTTTCCATGCCTTTGACTGGATGATGGATGCCAGTTATTCTTGGCACGTTCCCTGGGCCCAACAGTGAGGTTGACAAGTTGGGAAATGCCTCACTCCGTTAATGCTGAACGAAGCGATAAAAAGCCTCACATCTCTTTTTCTGGTTCTAGATCACCGCGAAGGAGAAGCTTTTCTCGTAGCCGCAGCAGGTACGCACCGGTTCGTTAAAGAGGGGGTTAAACTGAAGCTGATGGCTTTGTTCGGGGTTTATTAGCTGCACCCGTGGGTGTTGTAATTCAGCGGAGGGGAGAAACGGGTTTGCTGCTGCCACGTGGCTTGCCTGGAGTTCCTCACTTACGCAGCTCCGCGAGATCGCAGGGCTCTCAGTTGAAGGATCCTGGGAATGGAAGGTGGCTGGGAATTCCTACCAGGGTTTCTGCCAGTTGTTCGGTTCCTCCCTCAGGGTCTGTGAGCCGCAAGCCTGGGTGGCACAGCCAGCCTTGGGTGGCAGTGCCGTGGCAGCGGAAGGATTGTGTGTTAGGGTTTCTGTACTAGAGTTCACGTGCGGGTTGTGCGTTACTGTGCAGGGGGTGTAAGCGCAGTGGGACGTGCCGTGTAGTGGAGGCCGGCTCCCTGGCAGCTTGATGGAAGAGATTCGGATGGCTGCAGAGGGGTGCTGTCACAGCACCCCTTCAGCTGCGCTGTGTGGCTTCAAGCTGTGTAACTGAACGGCTGATACCATGATCCTTAACAGGTTTTCCCTGGTGGAATAGTTAATTTTTAACTCCTCAGGGAAGCTGTTCTGATAGCTTTGTAACCTGCAGGTTCAGCTGTGCTTGGGGGCTGTAACCATCCTGCTTTGTCACCTTCCACAGGTCCCTCTCCAGAGACAGAAGAAGAGAGAGATCACTCTCACGGGAGAGGAACCACAAGCCTTCTCGTTCCTTTTCCAGGTCTCGCAGGTAGGAGGAGTCTTGCAGCGGTTGTGCCTGCCGAGTAAAGCTGGGAAAATGGTTATTTCTGTGTCTCAGTAATGCTGGAATAGGCCGGGGGGGAGGGGGGCATTGTCTCTTGTGTCCTTTGCCTGCAAGAATTAAGTACCTGGAGTGAGGATGTGAGCAGCAGTTTGTCACGGTTAAATGCCGCCTGCTGAGTTGGGCTGGGGGTGTGTGGCGAGCCTGCTGCTCCGGCACTAACACGTCTTGTCTCGTTCAGTCGCTCCAGGTCAAACGAGAGGAAATAAGACTCTGGGAAGGAGCTGTGTACAGGAAGTCGCTAGATCTGAGGACAGGAGGAGTATGTACAGACCATTGTTTTGTTTTGAAACTTCATAAAGCTTGGTGCATTTTTAAAATGTTTTAGCTGTCAAACTCGCTTTGTTCCTTGTATCTTGTAACAGGTGGCACATGTAAAGATGTGAATCTGTATATGGTTCTGAGCAGATCATATGAGTTGTAATATTAATCGCTTTACAGTGTACCATTACGCACCGTTCTGTGTCGAGGCGATGCGTCTGTCTTGCGTAGAGAGGATGTTGCTGGGCTGGGTGTGTTGCGCTGGGGTTGGGCTCGCGGAAGGAAGCGTGCAATGAAGAGGCGTTCATTGCGGAAGCACGGCCGCGAGCGGTGGCCGCCTGCGCGGAACAAGATCGGGTGCTTCATAGGGCAGTTCTTGGAAACAGGCAGGAACGTGGAGCCAGTGGTGTGTGAAGGGAATGTCTGAGCTGCAGTTTTATCCAGAGCTCCGGCTCTGAACTTGTTCCCTGGAACTGAGCTATTTTATATTACATGAAATATAAGTTTTTAGCCGTAGGGTCCGTTACCTTGTACTTGGTGTGACTGGAGTACTTACCTAGTGACCGTCTATTCCAGACCCTCTGAACAGACCAAATACACAGCAGAACTGACGGCTGGGGGGGTGTCTGGTGTGTAATGGTACATTGTAAAAATGATGAATTAAACATTTCTTTACTGTACGAGAATTTTCATGTCACTTGTAAAATGTCTTTTGTGAGATCCTTGGGATTAAAGTTTTGGTTACAACTCGTTGGTCAGTATTTGAGTCCCTCCCCTGCACGGTCACGGAGCGTGCGCTCAGGTCTTGCGCTGATGAAACGTGCCCCGTGGGAGGGGGTGAGAGGACACGTGCCGTGTGTCACACCGTGAGGCTGTACCTGTCCAGGCCTGGTGTAAGCCGTGGGTCAGCACCCTCCCTGCTCTGCTGCCCGGTGGGCTGGGTGGCAGATGCTGGTGTGTCTCTGGGTGGAGAAGCAGGGGGGGGATGAGATTCCCGCACGGCTGTATCGGGTAACAGTTCTGCTACTCCACGGGCTGCCTGGAGAGGGGGTGTGTGCTCCAGGGAGTGTGGGTCCAAGTATCCAGGGTGGAGCTGCAGTGTCTTTTAAACTAAGCGCTGCTTCTGGTTGGACTCGATCTTGATGCTCGTTTCCAACCCAGTTGGAATTCCAGGATTCTCTCCTGGCGGTTAAACAGCCTCTGGCCCAAACAGCGCTGTGGCATGCGCTCCCCGAGAAGCAGCAAAGCTGCACGGACACACTGTCCTGACCTGTAGGCCTGGTGGATTTGGGAAGCGGGGTCTGCCAGCTGGGCTGTGTCCTGCTGGTGCACTGGCTGCTGCTGTGCGCTGTCAGAGCAGCCCCCACAGCTGAGACAGGGCTCCTGTTCCACTGCTGCCAGGCCTGGTCTGAAATTACAGACCAGCTCCCCGGGGGTGTCAGCACTGGAGGAGCGCGGCCGCGGGCTGGGGTGGTACCCTGTGCCCTGCACAGCCGCGCTCCCTCTTCTCACCTGCGCTTCTCGCAGGGTTTGATTGGTGCAAGGATTGTGGCACTTGCCGCCTGGGGGGCAGGCTCTCTGCTGGCCCCTCGCTTCCTCCTGTGGTAGCGAGGGGGAAGGAGGGGAGGAAATCCGAAGCGCTAGAGGGGGTGTAGTGTAGGCTGTGGGGTTTGTGCGTGAGGGCCTGCGCAACCGGGCGCTCCGTCAGCTCCGGGTTTCTGACTCTTGCGCTGCTCGGCCGAATGGAGAAGTTGGTCCTTCGGTGGGTTTTTGATGGGGAACAAAATCGGCAACTTCAGAGAAGGACGGGAAGTGTGTAAATGTTGGCTGCGCGCAGGTGGGGTTGGCGAGTGCGACTTGATGCGCTCTCGGATTTGAGGCTTGCAGGTTGCTTCTGCGCGAGGAGAACCGGCCCGGGAGCGCTGTCTGCAGCCGGAGCGCTGCGGCTTGGCTTTGAAGTCTGCTCTGAAATTAAATGTACGCGGAAACGCGTGCGTTGTGAGGGCCGGGACGTCCCTCGCCTCTCCCCAAAGGCTCCTCCGAACCAGGAAGAGCCGCTAAGCAGCTCCTAAGACTCCGCCATCCAGCGAAGTGCCCGAGGTTGCCAGGTGACCCCGGCGGGGGAATGTCTTCTGTATGGTGTCAGGGCCGGGTTTCAGGGACACACCAGGGTGTTAAGCTGCGTTTCTAATTTGGGGAGAGGTTTAGCCGCCTCCGCCCGCCAGAAGCATCCTGAAGTTAGCGCTTATCTGAGTTCCTCAGACGCTCGGCAGCGCCGTGCCTGAGCACATCCCAGCAGCGCGGCGGGCGACGTAACTGCCCTCTGTTGACGTGCGCCCCGTGTTCTCACGCTCTCCCTGAGCACCGCACTGTGTGCAAATGGGTTTTTCTGTCCGGGCTGCCCTTTGTTCGTGGCAGAGAAGATCATTCGGAGCGTGTGCCTTAGCAAACAGGCTAAAGCGCCCGTTCTTCCAACGGGGTACATCCCGCCGCCCCTCGGATGGGCTCAGCTCGGCAGGGTCGTGCTTGGGTGAGAGACTGCGATCTCGCCGCACAGCGACGGCGGTTCGCGTGAACAAACCCCTGGCGCAGCTACCCTCGGGCGGGGGGCGCTGCTGGAGTTCGCCCCCAGCATGAACGTGTTTCTGGAGCTGCACCCCCGTCACACCAGGGACATTCCGGACAGCAGATCGCTGGCGTTTCACGTTCCCTCTGTGTTTCGTCCTGTTTGAAGTCAGAGGAGACGGAAGGAAGGGCAGGTCACGCCTCTTATCTTGGGACTGCTTCTGGGGGGACCTGTCAGCAGGATTCACGGCTGGGAGCGCCGAGAGCCCCTGCAGCTTTCTCTTGCTGTTAACACGGCCCCTCCTCCGTTTCCAGCTCTACTTTTACTCACGATCCCGTCACCACAAGATGCCACGATGGCGCCCGACATAAGGCTCCGTGGAGCATCCGAACACCTGACAAACTCCCCCCTCGGCTGGGTTTCACCCCTGCCCCCACACCTGTGTTCCAGTCCTGCCCCTCCCAAGCCTGAGCTACGGTCACCTCCTCTGGTGCTGATGTAGCGCGGCGTCGCTGGGCTGGAAGGAAAGCGAAAAGGAGCATCAGCCCCTTTGGCAAACAGGAGGCCGAAGGGCAGAGGTGCAATTCCAGCAGCTCGGGTTGGACCTTAGATCCCGCGGAGCCAGGCGACAGCGCTGCCATAAAGAGGCGGGTCTCGGTTTCCCTGTTGCCGAGCAGCGAGCTCCTGTTGCCCACCTCGGCCTGCCCCAAGCAGGCAAAACAAAGCAGTCCTGCTCGGCGGCTGCTGCAGCCGCTTCGTAAGGCCGATGCTGGAGCTGCCGCCCCACGCCAGAAACCTCCTGGTTTCCTGGAAACCCTGCCGCTGTCTCGTTTCTCTGTTTCGTTTCTGAAGTGTCGCTGAGGCGCTGCCGTTCGTTACGTTCTGGTAGTGCCCTTCAAACGCTGTCGCGGACTAGAACGCGAGATCCGGAGAGATGTGAAACGGGCTGTGCGAGGGGAGCGCCGTGCCCCCGCGGGATTCCTTCGTCTGTTAGGTAATAATTCGGGAGCTGACATGACTCTGGGGTGAGCAAATCTTCGCGTTGATTCACCCGCTGTTTCTGCGCCGTCCTCAGTTTCAGCTGTCTGAGTCTCTGTGGGAGCAATCCCGGTCGGAAAAGGGGAGGCGTACCTCCTTCCCAGCTAGGTTCTGCCACCCATCCCAGGGCTCTTACGCCACAGCCTCCCAGTGCTACCCCGGGATTCACCCTGCTACAGCCAGCACCGACTGTCCCACCCGCGGGCGCTTCGCCGGGTGACGCGCCGGCAGGTTGGGATGTGCCGCCGCCGAGCAGCCCGGCGACCCGCGCCGCGGTGCGAAAGGCCCTTGGCAAGCAGCGGCCCTCCGCCGCCAGCCGCGGTATCAGGGCGGGGCAGCGGTATCAGGGCGGGGCACCGTGTCACCCTGCGTGTCGCTTTGGAGCTCCAGGGATCTCCGCGGCCAGCTGCGAGGGGGAAGCGTTATCTCCCCGGCGCGCGTAGGCTGCGTCGCCCGTCCGCCGTCGGCGACGTTGAGCGGCGGCGCTGCGGGGAAGCCCCCCGCGTCGCCCGGCCGTGCCCCCGCTGCCGGCGGAGGGCTCGCGTTGGCTAGGAAACGCCTGCCGGCGCGCGTTTCTGGCTGCCACCAAGGCTCTTCGTTAAAAGGCGGCCGGTCACCGCGCAGCGCCCGCCGGCTGGACCGGGCGCCGGTGGATTGATCGGCTTTTCATGCGTCGCTGTTATGAGCTTTCTGGGAGGAGGTTGCCCCGGCTAGAGATAGGCGTGAGGTGCGGTACGCGCTGCTCCTGCCAACGGCGGCTCCGGCTGCCGGGTGACTCGGCGCGGTTGGATTCACCAGATTTGGAGTCGGGAGTGGCCCCGTTGTCAGGTTGTCCTGTCGCACAACCTCCCCCTTCGCCTCCCTCCCCCTCTCTTGGTGCCGCGTTACAGCTGGTCAGCCGCAAATCTGCTGGTCCTCTGCAAAGCCCAGGGTTCTGGGGGGCGGGGAGGGCTCGGGTGCGGCGTCGCTGCTGCCGGGTGAAGGTTTTACGTCGGCACCAGGAGCCCCCTGACGCAGATCCCCGTTTGGTGGGACCACCCCCACCGCGATGCGTGGGCCGTGCCCGTCCCCCTCGCCAGCTCTGCCAGCGCTCGGTGCCAAGGCCAGCGGAGGGTTGGGGGGGTGTGGAAGCTGCACCTTCCCCCCAGCTCCAGGAAATCCTGCGCGTGACCGACATGTAAAGCGCAATCGACCCTTACCCCGGCGTCGAGGTGGCGGCTGTCATATCACTCCGATGGCTTTATTGGGAGCGGTACACACACGGCCATCCCCTCCCCCACCTCCGCGCCGCACAGGACCGTGCGCCGGGCCGCTGTCCGTCCGTCTGTGGCACACAGTCTGGGTGCTGCCCCCCCCAGATGCCATTCGATCATCCCACTACTACGGTGCCACGGGGCGGATCTGCCCCTGCCTCTGCCCCACGCCCAGCCCCACTCCTCACCCCCCAGCACAAGGGAAAGTGAATCACGACCCCGTGTCCGCCCTCACCCGGGGTGACAGCATTCCCGAGACGCGTGCGACGAGCGGGGAGATCCCAGGAGACGCTGACGCGCGGTGAGCCACGGCCTGGCAGCACCGCGGGCGCCGGGATGGGCGAGCGGGCCGGCACGCGTTTCCCAGTGCCACGGCTTCGGTGTCGCTGCCTCCGCGAGCGGGAGCGGAGGGACCTGCCTCGCAGGCGCCTCATCCCTGTGTCTGTCGGCTCTGGGCGGAGGTGCGCGGCGGAGCCGGGTTGGTTTTAAAGCCCACGGTGAGCAAGTGTGAGTCAGCAGCTCTCGCCTCCTCTCACGCACGGCTGCAAACGGCCAGATCGTGCTCCTGATGGGTTTCAACCAACGCCGCGGCGTGGGGAGCTGCAAATCCCTGGTCAGCAGTGCTGTGCCACACGTCATCCGTTGGGAAAAAGTTCATAGATTCATGGAATCACGGGACAGTTTGGGTGGAAGGGACCTTAAAGCCCCCCCAGCCCCACCCCCTGCCATGGGCAGGGACACCCTCCACTGTCCCAGGGTGCTCCCAGCCTCATCCAGCCTGGCCTTGGACACTCCCAGGGATGGGGCACCCACAGCTTCTCTGGGCAACCTGTCCCAGTGCCCCCCACCCTCTTCGGGAAGAATTCCTTCCTGATGGCCCATCTCCATCTCCCTCTTTCTGTTTAAACCCGTTACCCCTTGTCCTGTCACTCCCTGCCCTTGGGAAAAGCCCCCCCAGCTTTCTTGTAGCCCCCCAGGCACTGGAAGGGGCTCTGAGGTCTCCCCGGAGCTTCCCTTCTCCAGGCTGAACCCCCCAACCCCCCCAGCCTGTCCCCATGGCAGAGGGGCTCCAGCCCTCGCAGCATCTCCGTGGCCTCCTCTGGCCTCGCTCCAACAGCTCCGTGTCCTCCTGCTGTTGGGGGCCCAGAGCTGGAGGCAGAACTGCAGGGGGGGTCTCCCCAGAGCAGAGCAGAGGGGGAAAATCCCCTCCCTCCCCCCCTGCCCACGCTGCTCTGGATACAGCCCAGGATCCGGTTGGCTCTCTGGGCTGCCAGCGCCCACGGCCGGCTCATGTCCAGCTTCTCACCCCCCAGCACCCCAAGTCCTTCTCCTCAGGGCTGCTCTCGATCCATTCCCCCCCACCTGTCCTTGTGCTGGGATTGCCCCGACCCAGGTGCAGGCCCTTGCCCTTGGCCTGGCTGAACCCCATGTGGTTGGCACAGTCCCACCTCTCCAGGTCCCTCTGGATGCCATCCCATCCCCCCAGCGTGTCAGCGCCCCACACAGCCCCACGTTGTCAGCAGACTTGCTGAGGGGGCCCTCGATGCCGTCGTCCACGTCACTGACGGAGATGGTAGACAGCGCTGGTCCCAACACCGACCCCTGTGGATGCCGCTCGGCACTGGTCTGCGCTCGGACGTGGAGCCCTTGACCGCCACTCTCTGAGTGCCACCAGCCAGCCGGTTCCTTACCCACCCGGTGGTCCCTCCGCCAGACCCACGTCTCTCCAATGCAGGGCCAAGGATGCCGGTGTCAGGCTGTGTCCGTTGCCCCTTCCCAGGAGCTGCCCAGGGCTGGAGACCCCGCATGCCGCATGGGCCGGGGGGGTTCTGCCCCACACTCCGTTGCTCCCCCCCGTGAGCTGGAAGGTCCCGGTGGCCCTGGAGAAGCCCCTGTCCTCCCTCTGCCCGTTGCCCCCGGGGGCCTGTGGGGAAGCCCTGGCTGCAAACCAAAACCTACGGACCTTCCGGAGGGACCTCGTTCCCCTCCAGCGAAGGCTGGAGCCGGTCGCCCCTGTTCCCAGCGGGGCGGCCGTGCCAGCTCCGTGGGTGCCGGCCGCCTGCTCCGTCCTGCCCCGCTCTCGGGCCGCGGGCAGTGAGGTGAAGCGGCGAACGAGCCCGCGGATCGCAGCCAGGTCCCCCCCGGGCCGCCCGCGCCGGGCTCCAAACAATGAGGCCCTTTGCTGCGGGCGAAAATCCCCCCCCCAGAGCTTCCAGGCTGCTTATGGAAAGTCAGTGAAGCAATTACGTTAATGGGGCTAAAAACAAGCCCGGATGAAACCGAGCGAGGGGCCGGCTGAAGCGAGCGATTCGTGGCCCGGCTCCCGCGCCCAGGGGTATTTCCAGTAAGCCAAGGCCTCGTCGTCGGGACGGCCTCGTCCCCCGTTTGCGCTCGGTGGGCCTCGCCGGGTCCGCTGTCTCATCAAAATGCCTTGGTAAATGGAGCAAACGAGGGCTGTGTACGGCAGGGAAACAGTCAATTAACACGATCCCCGTTCGTTTCGGGGCAGAGGTAATCAAGCATTCAGCGTTTTGTCATCCTCGGTTTTCTTTCCTGGGAAAATCCTATTAGTACAAAATCACTTAATTGGGCACTTCAAAGAGCTGATGGGCAAGCAGCCTTCGCCGGGGTACGGCCGCGCTTCAGCCCAACACTGGCTTCGTTTAGACCCTTGCCGGAGCGTGACTGCTTCACCAGGAGCCTTCCCGCTCCAAGAGAGCTTGTTAGCAGGGACAATAAAAACCTTGGGGGTCTGAGGCTTGCCGAAGAGGGGGTTTGCTGCCTGGATTCGCGCCGCTCGCTCTCGGGGCTCTGTCCGCAGCACGGCCTCTCACACCCACAGCGAGCGCCGCTCCACCTGCCTCCGCCCGGGGTGTACAGGCTGTTCGAGGAGGGAAGGAGTCACCCCCCGTCGCGGCGCTGGCCAGGCTTTGGGGTGTAGGGTGGTGCAGGACTGAACCCCAAACCCCGCGGGCTGGGTCCCGTGTCAGTTCTCCCCGTCTCACATTGTTTCCCTGGGCAGAAATTCAGGGGTTTGGGGAGCGTACGCTTACCCCACCTTGCAAAATAACAGCGTGCCCTGCTCTGTCATCGCCGTCTCCACCCCCGGGGACCCGCAGGATGCTCGGCTCTTCCCCCTGGCATTAGTTGAGCTGACAGGAATATGTTTTCCCCGAAAAACCCGACTTTACGTACACCTTCCACCACCAAATTTCCGAACCTTCCCGCCGCCGGGGAGGGCTGGGTGAGGAACCACACGGATCCCTCAGCTTAAGGAGGATATCGACCGGTTGGAGTGAGGCCAGAGGAGGCCACGGAGATGCTCCGAGGGCTGGAGCCCCTCTGCCATGGGGACAGGCTGGGGGGGTTGGGGGGTTCAGCCTGGAGAAGGGAAGCTCCGGGGAGACCTCAGAGCCCCTTCCAGTGCCTGGGGGGAGTAGAAGGAAGCTGGGGGGGCTTTTCCCCAGGGCAGGGAGTGACAGGACAAGGGGTAACGGGTTTAAGCGGAAAGAGGGAGATTGAGATGGGCCATCAGGAAGGAATTCTTCCCGCAGAGGGTGGGGGGCACTGGGACAGGTTGCCCAGAGAAGCTGTGGGTGCCCCATCCCTGGGAGTGTCCAAGGCCAGGCTGGATGAGGCTTGGAGCAACCTGGGCTAGTGGAAGGTGTCCCTGCCCAGGGTGGGGGGTGGCACTGGGGGGCCTTTGAGGTCCCTCCAACCCAAGCCATTCTGGGATTCTGTGATTCTATGGTCGCTTCATTTCCATAGGATGTTTTCTGGGCAAACACAGGTTTTCTGTATTAATGACGTTTTGTAGGCAGCCTTCGCAAAATCCGTACCCGTGGGCATTCGTGTGCCTGTAAAACGGTTGCTGCGAGCACGGGCTGGACTTCAGCGTGTGATTCCCGTCACAGGCGCCGCGATCCCTCCTTGGCACAGCGTCCGGTACCCCACTTCGGGCTCAGGATTACCTTGCGTGGCCCCACAAGCCCCGTTTCCCTGTTCTCCTCCCTCTCACCCAAGGCTGGGGCAGCCCATCCGTGATGCCTTCGCCCAGCTCAGTTCCGTGCCAGAGCTCCCACTCGCATCCCCTTGAGGTTTGGGGGAGCTGCTCCCGGTGTCCCCAGCGGGGCTGAAGCGCGGTGTCAGAGGCGCCGTGCCTGGGCACGTTCCCCTGACGAAACCCCGGCCGTGCCGGCGCCGAGTCACGCTCCGGCTCTGCGCATCGAGCAGGACGTATCTGCATCTGTGTCTGCCGCGGCTTCCTCTCCCTCGGGACCCACCCGGGGCGACCTGCCAGGAGGGGAAGTGCCCCCCAGGACCCCCGGCCGAGGCAGCGACCGCCCCTCGGTATTCAATGCCATCGTGCCGGGGTCACTCGGAAGGCTCCGGAACGCGCAGTCATTTAGCAGATTCCTTGTGCTTCCAGGCACTAGGATGGGATCTTGAAGCAAACCCTAGGGACGGATTCTCCCCTGATCACACCCCTCCCGGGTGGGGGTGTGGGACACCCCTCGGGGAGCGCGAGCCTGGGACCGGAGAGGTGACACTCCCGCAGGCCGGGCTTTACGCGGGGAGAGGAAACACCCCGTCTGCCCCGCGCTGATCCCGGCCCCAGCCCCGCGCCTCCGACCTCCTCCTGCTACGCCTTCTGGGGCTGAGCACCGTGAGTCACCCTTGGGAGTGTTTTTGGCAGTTCCTGTACCGCCCCTGTATTAATCACGCTTTTTTTCCCCCTTTTCTTTCCTGGCGATGCCACTGCAGACCTGACCGTGGACTCTCTGACCCAGGCCCTGACGCCATTCCCCTTCCCACTTCCCATTTCCAGTACCGCTTTGCTGAGGTCTGCTCCGATGCCGGCTCCCGGCGCGGGGGCACGAGGAAAGGGAGCACGAGCCGAGCGTGCAACAGCCAGAAACCTGCCCGCCCCCATCCCGGGGCGCAGGGAGCGGCCCCCCACCCCACCAAAACCATCACAGAGATAACGATACAGTTACTTTCCTCAGGGAAAATCTCGGTCTGATTTATTTTCCAGCTGGTTTTGCCCTGGAACGGATCCCCCGTGTCACCGGGGCTGTTGGCATCAGCCAGGCTGGTCGGGTATCTCGCGTCGCTTTGCTTTTCCGACCCCCCGCTCCTGCCCCGGCGGCTCGTGGCGGCGGGTTGCCCGAGCGAAGCCGCTCCTTCCCCTGCCCCTCCGGGCGCTGGTTTAACAAGCTGCCGGGTTTGGTATCCCCGTTCCCTTTTGCCTGTGCTGGGGGGTTTTATGGGAAAAACAAAGCTCATTTACCCGCGAGCATCCTCCTGGTAAACGCTGCCTCGCGCGAGAGCCCCGCATCGCAGCGCCGGCCCGGGGAGGACGCCCACGGGGCCGAGGCGGCGTTGGGGTTCCCTTCGGCGCCGATGGCCTCTGCCTCGCACCCAGAGGGAGCGAAGCGGCGGGCTGCAGCTGGAGCAGAGCTGGCGGTTGTCAGGGGAATGATCCGCTACGGCTCGGCGACGGACCCAGCCCTCCGCAGTGCGGCTCTAGGAGCTGCTCTGCTGCAGGAGCAGAAACCGTTCCCGCCTGGGGGAAACACCAGCCACAGCTTCCCTGCAGGAGAGGCCATTCCAGCTCAGCCGCTCCTCTCCCTGCGTATTGCAGATGGAAAGGCCGGCGGAATTCCAGAGCATCCCCAGCTTTCCCAGGATGGATTTTCTGCGTTCATTAACTCATTATTAATCTAGGGTGCTTTCGCATTCCCCATCCTCCTTCCACCTTTCCTCCCCATCCCACCAAGCCCTCCCGGAGGCCTCCAAGGGGGTGAGCAACCACCGCTGACCCACGCAGGAGCCCCTCGGCCGGGCCCAGCGCCGCGGAGCGGGGACGGGACGCGGCCAACGCCGCTGCGGCGCGTGGCAGCCCCCGGCCAGACATGCCCGAACACATCCTCCGGCCGCTCGGAGGCTGCTGATCCAGCGGGAAACGCGGGGGTGTTTTACACGCCGAGGGTCCCGCTCAGCACCCCAACGCCCACTGGCTCCAGGGCCCCTCGAGGGTGCCCGGCATTCCCGAGGGACCGCGTTAGCTTGGACTTTGTCGCTGGGAAGTGGGGTCCCGCCTCCTCGTGTCCCCCCCCGGAGCACCCCCCGTGTGCACCCTCGCTGCCCTGACGGTGATGCCCGAGGGGGCTGGGGGGTGATGCCTGTGGGGCTGCCCCTGTGGGGCCGCACTGGGCAGGTGCCCCCCCCCGTGCACCGGGATGAGCTGAGTCCGAGGGCATCAGCTCTCGCGCCGTGGGGCAGAGCCAGACCCACTGACCCGCGCAGGGGGGTACGTGCCCTCCGGCCTCCCAGGGTGACCCCGGCTGGAGCTGCCCGGGATCAGACCTTTCCCGCCTCTGGACCGATCCCTCCAAGTCCTCCCCCGGGTTCCCGCGGGACATGCAGGGACTTGTTCCCCGTCCCTGTCCGGAGCCGGCAGGCACCCACCATCCTGCCCAAACGGGTGGCGGGATCGGTGCCGGGATCGGCTGGCGGAGCGGATCCGGGCCCGGGGGCACAAAATCCGGCCGGAGGGGCCGGGGGTGGCCGGTGCGGGCCGGGATGGGGCCTGGGGGCCAGGGGAGCCTCGTCCCGCGGCCCTGGGGTGAGCACCCCTTCCCGACCCGTCACCCCCCTTCCCCACTGGAATCCTCCGCGCCAGTGACCTGCTGGGCAGGAAAACACGGGTGGGATGGGGAGGGGGCACCCCTGTGTCCGCTGATAGGGGGGTCCCTGCCCCCCCTCCTGGGGGCAGTCCCTGCATCCCCATGGGGTGCCTGTATCCCCCAACGGTGGGTCCCCGCGCCCCCTAGGAAGGGGGTCGCTGCACCCCCTGATGGGGTGGTCTCCGCGTCCCATATGGGAGAGGGGGGGTGTCCGTGCACCCGCCCCTGGGGGGTCCCTGTATCCTCTGATGGAGGGTCCCTGCACCCGGTCACCGGGATCACCCCCGGGAACGGGGACCGGGATGGGGGATGGAGACGGACACGGGACGGGACACACCGGACCGAGGCGGCTGCCCCGGGGGGCCGGTCCCGGGGCGGGGCGGGAGGGAAATCCCGGGCGAGGCCCCGCCCGCTCCGCGCCGGTATAAAACGGGGCGTCGACGCGCCGGGCACCGGCTGCTGGGAGACGCGGCGTGACGCGACGGTGAGTGCCGCGGCGACCGGGGGTCCGGGCCCTTCCTTGCCCCCTCCCCAGGGTTGCACCGGGAGCGGGACGCCGGTGCCCGGCTCCGCGGGGAGCGGGGGAAGCGCCGCAACGGGCGGCGGCTCCGCCCCGGTGGTCGCGTCCGCAGCGCGGGGGAGGGAGCGGGGCGGCTCCCGGTGGCCTGTCCGGGGGTGGTTGGGCCCGGGGTTGGACGGTGGGGGGCCCCTCCGGACCCCCCCCCAAGGCGGGAGCGGGCCCCGGGCCGGGCTGCGCTCGCCCCCCGGCGGCGGCGGGGCGCGGTGCGGGGCGCGGCCGGGCAGCCCCGCCGTGGAGCATCCCTGCGTGGCCGCCGTCCCGCGGGGCTGAGCCGGGGATGGTGCGATCCGGACACTCCCCCCTCCCGTGGCTGAAGAGCCCCACGGGCTCATCGGTGTCATGAGCGGGGCGTTCTCTGCGCCTTCCCCCGGGAGGCGCCTGGCGCGGGGTCACGGCGGCTGCCGGCTCCATCCCCCCCGGGGTGCGGGTGCTCCCCAAGCCTTCCCCAACTGGTGTAACTGGTCCCGGGTGTCGCAGGTGGCTGTGTGGGTGCCCCCCCCCGGGAGTGCCTTCATCTCCCGGCCCGGGGGGGTGAGGCTCACCCGCATCACCGCTTTGCCCCGGGCCGGGGGTTCCGCAGCCGGTTGCGGGAACCCTCGAAGCTCTGACTTTGGGGCGGGTGCCCGAAGCCGCGCCAGCCCCGTGGGAGGGGGCAGTCCTGGCCCTTGTCCTTCCCTGTTCGGTGGCCCCGGCAATTTGCCACCGTGAGTCAGGGCGAAGCTGTTATCTCGAGGCGTGGGGCTCCGGGGGGGGGGGGGCACCTGGCCCGAGGAGGGGGAGATGGGCGGCTGGTCAGGCGGGGGGGGCTGGGGGTGTCCGCTCAGGGTGTGGAAACACGTCCCCTGCCTGCTACCTGCCAGGGCTTGCCGGGACTTGCTGGGACTTGCCTCGCAGTGAGGTCACCCTGTTTACGCGCTCCGGCTGCCAGGAGATGGGAAGTTGGATTTCTATTTTTACTCGGGGGATGCTCAGTCTGGGTTGGGAGCGGGGCTGGGCGGAGGGTCGCGGTGGTCCTGGGGATGGAGCGTGGCCCCACCAGCCCCCGGGCTGGAGGTTCTCCGGCTGTCACGCTGTGCTGGTGACACGCCACGTAATGCGGCGCAGGCAATCCGGGGGGCTGAATTTGGGCCAAAACCTCAGCAGGAGGCTGAGCACCCCATCCCTGGGGAATTTTGGGGTGTACAAGCCTGGGGGTCTATTGTGGCCCTGGCTTTGAGGGTGCCAGGTGGGGGGGCAGCGACAGAGCTGTCTTGCACGCAGGGGTTTTATTTCTGAGCTGGTTTTTTAAGCAGTTTCATGAGCGCGGCTGTCCAAGCGGGGTCAAGCCTTGGCTCCAAAAGGCATCAAATCCCAGAGCGGTGTTTGCTTTGCTCTGATAACAGGGTCCCCCGTAAGGGCGGGCGGCACGAGGGATCCATTAGCCCCTTGCATGTGCAAAGGGGACTGCTCGGACGGAGAGGCTTTGCCACCTACTGTAACAGTCAAGGCGTTTGGCACCGATTTGAAAACAAACAAACAGGGTCTTGTCTCGAATTACCCAACAGCTTCTTGCAGATAAAGATGGTTAACAAAGTGGTCAAGCTTGTGGCATGTTCTTGCAGTTGCTTAAAAGGCTGCTTTGCCACCGGGCCTGGGCTCTTGAGATGAAGAAACTGGCCAGAAAAACATCCTGTTGTGTCACTTGCCTGTGCACCGGCTTGGCTTGCGGCCTGCGTGGAAGTGGGAACGCAGCGGGGTTGTGGATGGAGCCGGCGGCAGCATCGAGATGCTGGATGCTCTGCCCCGGCAGGGCTTTCCCTGCTGGAGGACAAGGAATGGGGGATGTCAGCGTTGCACCTTCCCTGTCCCTTTGCGTTACGCCAGGCTGTGTTTGATCTCGGTCGTGCTCAAGCTGCTGCCCAAGACACTGTGAAAACCACAAATGTCTGAGGGCCAGATGGGGGCTGCCTGGGGGCTGCCTCATTGCAGATGCCAACCCAGCTTGTCCCACCTTGGCTACCGCCTGCTTTGCCCTGGTGGCAAAGGTGCAAGCCCTTGGGCTTGCTCGTGGCTTGCCCGACACCCCGTAACTCGCTCTGCTTTGCTCCCAGCCACCACGATGCCCCTGTCTCAGAGCAGGGCCGGGCAGATGCCATGCAGCAGCAAGGTGTGCAGAAACCTCTTTGGCCCTGTGGACCACCAGCAGCTCCAGAATGACTTTGAGACCCTGTTGAAGCAACACCTGGATGAAGCTCAGCAGCGCTGGAACTTCAACTTTGAGACGGAGACTCCCTTGGAAGGACACTTCAAGTGGGAGAGGGTCTCCCTGGCTGAGCAGCCATCTCAGGAGGCCACCAGCCTGGTCAAGGCCACGGGCAGTGAGAGCAGGAGCTGCGTGGCCCATGAGGCCTCCTCCAAGGACCATCTTGGCAGGATTTGCCCCGAGGGGTCTCAGCAGAGCTTGGAGGTTTGCAGGGCTGGTTGCCCACAGAGCTTGAAGCGTGGGCAGGCCACCATCAAAGGTGAGTGCTGGGGCCTGGTGTCCTGCCACGCGTGGTGGCGTTGCTGGTATCGTGGCTCCCCTGGTAGGGACAGGTGGAGGTACGTGGGAACAGCCCTGCCAGGCTCCAGGGTGTGGGGCCTGCCCCCCATGCACCTCTCCTGGGGGAGTAGAGACCGTCTTCCAAGGGGAAAAGGGCACAAACTGGGTACCTTTTGGTTGCTGGGGGGTCAGGCAGCCCCTTACACGGGGCTTGTGGGTTTTAGAGCTGAAGAGGCCCCAGAATAGTTCATCACCCTCAGTTCCCGTGGCCTGAGCCTGTCCTCTCGGATCGAGGGCAGGGGTGGACATGGAGGTGGGATGGTGGACACCGACAGGCTCTTCTCTGCAGGAACAGGGGCTTTGGGTGGGTGGCTCTAAGATGAGTCCCCCTGGGCTGGGTTTTGGGGTGCTTCCCTGGGGACACCTCCCTCTTCCTGCCCTGCTGCTCCTGATGGGCTGGAGGCACTTGCCAACCCTCTCTTTCTGCCTTCCAGACTTCTACAGCTCCAAGCGAAGGGTTGTCCGTGACAAGCCCAAGCCGTGACCTGGTGGTGCTCGGCGGCTCTGCCATCAGGGACAGCTGCCGATGCTGCTGTGCCCCGGGGGTGTCCGTGGCGCTCTCCCCCCACCCTGTCCCGTGTAAACTGTCTCTGTATGAAGTGATGTAGAGTCTGTAGTTTATGTAGTCTATTTATGAGTAGCTCTTGGGTCCTGAGGGACCTTCACTGTGTGCAATGTGTAGGAGTAGCCCATGTTGGCTTGTAGCCCCCACGGAGGGGGTGGAGGAGGACTGAAATGGGCCTGGTGGGACTGAGGCACTGCCCTGCCTGCGGAGAAGGGAGTGTCTGCTGCCCTGTGTTGGTGGGGCCAAGCATCATCCTTGCACCACCCTGCTGCGGCCCTTCCCCATGGCGGCTGGCCATGGAGGACGCTTGTGTCCCACCTGGTGGCACCAGATCCTTAAGGGCCACCGATACGGATCAGCCTGACCCTGAGGACACCCCGGTTGCTGGCACATGGTGGTGGCCTCTGTCCCAGCGGTGGCAAGCCCTTCTCCATACATGGAAGCAGAGTGACGTGGGGGCTGCTCTTCCTCAGGGCTGTCTGGGAGAGGAATTGTTCCCTGGACAGCCCTTCCTTCGGGTGACTCACCGGGCTGCCGAGGGTGACAAACCCACTGGAGGTCCCCAGCGCTGAGCTCATCGTGGGATCAACGCTGCCTGGGAGGCCTTGGGGTCCCCATGGACTCTGCTGACCCAGCCCCCTGCTTTCTTCCTGCCTGTTCCTGCCTCCTTCCACACTGATGCCAGGCTGGGGCGCTGCCTGCTCGAGGAAGGGGTCCTGCTCACCAGCCTCGTGACACTGGAAGAAGAAATTGTAGCTTGTTGGGTTTTTTTCCTGGACATTTTTTTTTTCCTTTGGGGCTGGGAAGGGAGGACCCTCACCTGGCTCCGCAGAGCGAGTGGCTTCGGTCGCCTCTGGGACCAAGGGATGTCCTGGAGTGAAGGCTGCTTGGTCCCAGCGCTGAAGGATGAGTCCCTGCTCCCGAGGGACTCGACACTGTCAGGCCTCAGCACTTTCACGGGGTTCATCTCCTGCCCTGCTGGATTTGGACTCTGGAAACTGGTGTAAGATGGTCCCAAGCGGAAAAGGGACGGGGTTGACCTCTCGCCTTGCACCAGGATGCACTTTGCTGTCGGTGAAGCTGGCAAGCTCCCAGCACTAAAAGTTTATTTATATTAAAAAATGCTATTAAATCTATGTGGGGGGAAGGGAAAATACTTGTTTGTCCAAATAAACACTTGTGTAAGGGAAGCGGTGTCTCTGGGTTAATGGGAATGTCTGTGGTGGGAGCAGGGTGGGGCTGTTGGGAGAAGGATGCTCTGGGCTGGGTCCCTGCCTGGTTCTGGGGGTGCAGCCCTCAGCTGGGGGGTGGCTGTGGGAAGGGTTTGTTGCAGCCCTGGGTGACTCCTCTGCAGCATCAACCATCAGAGCAGGGGGATGGGGAGCTGTGTGAGGGTGGAGAGGGGCAGAGCCTCACCACAACCCAGGTGCTGCACCCTGGGAGAGCTGGCAGCTGTGCACATGGGTGCAGGATTGGTGCTGCCACCCTGTCCCCAGCAGAAGCCACTGTCACCTGTGTGGGATCTCAGTGTAGGGCCCCTGCGTGAACATATGCTGCTCTGCCCCCCACCTCATTCCCCTGTCCCCACTGTGACCCTGGCCCCCTGCTCCTAACCCCCAGTGCACTGTCTTGGGCAAGTGGCCATTAGCCAAGGGGAAGCTGGTCGCATCCCCCTCCTCCTTTACAGGGGTCCTGGGTGGCCTGTACTGTGGGACAGGGGCACGGAGCAGGTGGTGGCGCTGCTGATGGGAAGGTGCAGCAAGTCCCAAGTGGGACTGAGGCCGGAGCTGCTGGAAGCCAGGGCTGAGATCCCCTGGGAGCTGGGGATGCTGCCACCATCGCCTGCTTCCTCCGAGGACCGAGGGAGCCTGGTACGTGGTTGAGCTTAGGTTAAGGTTAGTGCCATAAATGACCTGCTTTGCAGAGAATCCAGGTGAAAATCAAGCTTTGATGGTAACAACTACCTCGTGCCATCGTTCAGCTGAGGATCCCTGAAGCTGCCTGTCCCCATAGCGCTGGGTGACACCCACACACCCCGATGCCCCTTGAAATGCTGCTGGAGCACAATCACGCAGCCTTTTAGCTGCTGCTGTGTCAATCCTTGGGGGTCTTTCCCCTTGTGTCAGTCCCTCCAGCCGCCTCGGCCCCCCTGCTGTCCCCTCCCGTTTGCCAGCAGCGGTGGCGATGCGGGAAGGGAGAAATAACTCAGCAAATGCTTCCTCGCCCCTGTTTGTCGGGCTCTGAGCACAGCCAGGGTCTGGCTCTGCTGTGAGGGAGGGACTGTGGCGCCTGGGCTCGAGTTCTGCACCCCCCCGGGAGACCCCAGCCCTGCACCACCTCTCCGGGGTGGGGGAGGGCAGTGTCCCCCCAGGTTTGGGGACACCAAATGGTGACAGGCTTGAGCAGCTGAGGAGTGGATGGAAACCTGGCGCTTTCAGGTCAGGTTGTGTTTTGCTGCTCCCTCATCCCAGCCTGGCCTCAGCGCGGAGCGAGGATGCTCCGTGAGCGAGTTCAGGCTCCCACGGGGCTGGGAGGCGGTTCAGGTGCTTCCCCTCCTTTCCCCACTGTATTCAATCCCCTTTTCCTGAGACCTGTCCGGCATCAAACCGGGGCTGGAAAGGGCTGTTGCTGCTGGGGGGCTGGATCGTCCCCACCCACGGCTGGTGCGAACCCCGGCGCAGGGCTCTGCAGTGGACGAGAGATGCCGGAGCCTTGCAGGGCGTGAATCCACGAGCTGTCCCACGGATGTTTTTATGTCCCAGGGTTTTTTTCCCCCAGGGAAAGCAAAGCCAAAATTCAGTCTTCTCTGTGCGACAGCCAGCAGCCCCGGGGGTTGCGAGAAGCGGAGCCAAACCGAGCTCAAGGCGGGGGGTCGCTAGCCGAACACCCCAGCCGGGCTGTGGGGCTGCTTCAGTCAGGGGTGACAGGTCCCAGCTTTGCTCCCAGGGTGGCAAGGGCACAGCTGAGCCCTCAGTTGCCCCACGAACGCCCAGGCAGAGCGGTCGCGCCCGAGCTGGGTCCTACTTTGTTGGGCTCAACGGTGAAGGAGCGGGGCCGGGCTGGGTGGGTGCGATGGGGCGGGGCACACCTGCAGCCGCTTCCCACACTGACCAGCTGGGGTGGGGGGAGATGGGTAAGGCACCAGCCTCCAGCCCACACTCCTGCCCTGGGAGCCCTGGGAGCTCTGGAAGCTCCTCGTTATAACCTAGAGGTAATAGTTGCTGTTTCCCCTTGTTATTTTAGGCTTTTGCTTGGGATCTTTTCCCATTTTACAGTTAAACTGGAGCAAAAATGCACACGATTTGCCCTAATGCCGTGCCCCCTTTGTGACCCAGCATGTCTGCAGACTGCGGGCAGCCGGCGGCTTTGGTGCTGGCTTTAAAAGCCGAGTCGATAGTTCAGACAGGAGCCTTGAGAAAAAAAGAAGCAGCAGTGTGAGCAGCACCGTGGGGAGACCCCCAAATCCTGAGGCCAAAGGGCCTCTGCAGGGGGGTTACAGGTTGGGTCTGCCTCTGGTGGGTTATATATAGTCCTGTAGTTTGGGTTATTTGGACTCATTTGTTGATTCCCTGATGCTTTTCCCCTGCTCCAAACACCTTCCGGACCATCGCAAAAGAGGAGCGGGTGGGGACTTGTGCTGCCGTTCCCGATGACACCAGCAGATGCTTTGAGATCTGGGAGGTTTGGGGTGATGGTGACCCCCTGGACGGGCCCTTCCTGCACCCCGCTTGCAACGCAGCAAACAGGAAATGTGTGAGCAGCGACAGTTGAGTGTAACCCGAAAACGGAAAGCCGCCTTGAGTAAGAGAGAAAATGAGAGCTCGGGCACGGGGCAGGTCCAACCCCCCCGGCGCAGGACCAGCATCCCTCCCAGCCTGGGGAGCCTCGCTGCCCCGTGCACCCCAAAACTGAGGGTTCCCCTTGGCAGGTAAGCTTGGCTGCTCTGGGGATGGCTCCTGCATCGCCTTGAGAAACAGAACAGCAAGGAATAGAAGTGGTTTCTCTCGTGGTTGGTGAGCTGGGGGGGGCTTTTTCTTGCTGCTTGTGGGGCTACTGTGGCTGAGGGCCCTTTTCTGATGGCTGGGACCAGTGTGGGGTGTTTTGGAGGCGAGGCAGGTTGCTGGGAGTCGGTGGTGCCGTGGGGGGGCAGCTGGGGGGATGTGGTTCCCATCGGGGCCCCCTCCTCGTTCTAGGCCTCCTTTGTGTGGTGGGCTCAGCTCACCCCTGTGACTGGGGCAGGTAGCTGGGGGCTTCCCAGTTAAACACCCCCACCTGCCCCCCAGAGCTCCCGCTTCTGCTGTCCTAGAGGCTGGGACCACCGTAAGGCCCCCCCGTTCTGCCCCACCGGTGTCCTGGGGGACTCCAGCAACTCCACAAGACCCTCTGGCTTTAAGGGGAAGGGGATATTTTTGGGGCTTGTTCCCACATTTCCAGTGCCCCCTGGGATTTAGCACATTTCACGATGCAGAAGGAAAGGGGCAGAGGGCTGGAGCAGCTGGGGTCTCCCTGGGAGCGGAAAGCTGGGCTGCAGCCGGCTCGAGCGTGGCTCCGGCTCTGCATCACCCACTCTCCATGGTTTCCTCCACCGTTTTTTTGGCTGACGCAGAGAACAGCCCCTTATGGCGATGGTGCCATGGCTGCTGATGACGTTGCCACCCACCCAGGATGGGGAGAGGGGACCGAGGGGGGGTCCTGAGCTCAGAACCCGCAAGCCCGGGTGAGAACGCAGACGTGCTGGAAACCTCCGGAGCCTCGGCTCTGCCCGGAGGTGACTCACGGCTGTGAAAGCTGGGGGAGGAATGTTAAAAGCTGCTGCTGAGCTCCGAGAAAGCAGGTGGAACCACCACATTTTGCCCAGACCTCCAGCATCGCCTTCCTGGTGTCACCTCCCAGGTGGCCCTCGAGCCCTGGCGGTGTCGGTGCTCCAAATCCGGGCCGGGGCGTGGGGCGATTTGGGATGGGCGCTTGGCCGGTGGTAAGAGGAGCCGCTCGCCTGGTGGGTGCTGGGCTCGCAGCCAGAGGGGATGGTTGTTGCTCGCTGCAAGCCGAGGCTCCATTTGCACCATGCAGTTGGAGATAAGCGTGTCTCTTCCTATTGCCAAACCCAGGGGCCCTTTACACCAGACAGAATGAATTTCCAGCTCGGTCCTGCGCCCCCGTCTCCCACGGCGCCACAGCAAAGGTCTCTGGCAAGGAGGGAGCTGGCCAAGGCTTAGCACCCACTGGTTTCCCCCTGGACAGGAGCTGGGAGCCATGGCCGAGCGCGGGACGGCTGCCAAGGGCCGGCGCATGGGCTCCAGCCGGCGCAAGCAGCTGCGCGACAGCTTCAATGAGGCACCGGCAGCAGCCCCCGACCCCGGCGAGGAGATGCCGTGGGCGTCTGAAATAGTGCAGAGGGTGCAGGACCTCTTCAGGGAGCGGGACAAGGACCAGGCCGGGTTTGTCACCCGCTCGGACATGCAGGTAAGGGGTGGGGATGTCTTCTCCAGTCCAGCTCCACCGGCGTGGCTGGAGACCGGATGGTGGGTAGGGCTTTCTCCTGATTTGCTCAGTCCTTAGAAACTGCAGGAGGAAGATTTCCCATGCAGCGTGGAAGAGCTGGAGCTCATCTTCGATGGGCTGGATGCTGCCGGCACCGGGCGGTTGAGCACCGAGGAGTTCACTGCTGGGCTCCGTAAGTGCTGGCACGCTGCCTCCGAGCAGCATGGGCTGATCCTGGACATGGCCCCGGCGCTTTCCCAGGGGAGACCTGAAACGCTCCCCTTGCTGGGTGGCACGTGATGGCCCAGTAAGCATCCCCATGCCCGTGTCTCAGCCCACGGCTCGCCGGGTGAGGGGTCCTATCATGCCCAAGAGGCTTATCAAAGCCATGGGGCGGGAAGTGTCGGGGGTTGGGCTTTGCCATCGCACCGGCCAGGCACTGAGGGTTGGGGGTGTCTGCCGGCAGGGCAGTTCCTGAGCTCCCAGAAAGCCACCAGGGACCACCGCCGGCGGAAAACAGCATCCCGAAGAGTCCGCTTGGTCCTCCCCAGCCAGACGCTGGAGGGGGCGGACAGTGAGGAGCAGAGACGCTTTGCCACCTTCATGGAGCAGCTGGGCACGGACAACGTCTCTGGAGAGTAAGTCACCCCGTTCAGCACCCGTGGGCGTTAGCAGGATGGGGTAGAGGGGAAAAGGCTTGAGGCAGGAGGTCCCCATGCAGGCAGCAAGCCCAGAAATGGCTCTGAGGTACCTTTGGCTCAAGCTCAGGAACAAGGGACAGGATCACGGTCACCCCCGTGGTCATCTGTCCCCCAGGACTCACACCCTGAACGGTGTCAGCTAAATGGCCCAGGACCCCATAGCTGACCTGGTTTTGGGGGCCTCTGGGGGGATGCTCACCACAAAACCCCCCTCTCCCTGCAGACAGGAGGTCTGGCAGCTCTGGGGGAAGCTCCGGCAGGATGAACCCCAACTCCTGAGCAACCCGGATGACTTTCTGGCCGAGCTGAGGCACCGCATCCAGGAAGCCAGGAGCAAGAAGGAGGCTTTGGAGGCGGCCCTGAGCAAGTGAGTCACCCCATGGCAGTGGGGGGGGACGGAGCGGGAAGGATGGGGACAGGGATGGGACTCCCTGCTCCCCCCAGCCATGGAGACACAGCCAAGGAGGGAGAAACCTGGGTGCATCCAGCATCTCCATCAGTGGCTGGAGCAGAGGTTTCACTGGGAGATGACATTTGGGGTCGGGCTCCCTCTACAGTCACGCGCGGGATGGCAAAAGTGCCGGACTCGGACTGCTGGACACGTCCCCGCTGGGTGACCGCCTCGCGGCAAACCCGGCTGCAGCCTGCAGGCCCCGTGGGCAATGTGGGGTCCCAGGGACCTGCCCCCACTGCGGCAGGGTCTGACAACCCCCTGGCCTCGCTGTCCCTGGCAGGCGCGTAGCTGAGCACGACAAGGAGGTGCAGCAGCTCTGCGAGGCCCTGGAGCAGCAGATCCAAGAGGGGAAGCAGCGGCTGGAGCAGGAGGTGGGTCACCAGCTGCTCCTCTCCCCTTGCCACCCACGCTGGGAGGGGACCCAGCATCCCCAACCCCCTGTGGCAGCTCCCAGATGGGCAGGTGGGTGCTAACGTCCTTGTTGCCATCCCAGAGCGTGTCCCGGGGCCAGCAGCACGGCTGGGAGCTGCGGCAAGCGCTGGATGCCAGCGAGAGGGAGGTGCAGCGCTTGGGCACGGCGCAGAAGGAGGTGAGCTGGCCCTGACCCCCAGCCCCACCTCCTGAATCCCTAACAGCAACGCGGCGCTGTACAGCTGATCCCGCGCTGTCCCCACCAGCCCTTGATGCAGATTGTCATGCAGGACCTCCGTCCCCACCTTTGCCATCCCTGTCCCCACGCTCCCCTCCATCCCCAGAGGACCCAAACGGAGTTTCCCACCCACCATCCTCCACAGAGGAAAACTCAGCCCCGGGTCTAGAGACGAGCGTCCGTAACGCTTTTCGCCCGGGGGTCCTGGCGGGGTGTGAGATCCCGGTTGCCATCCCACAGCTGGAGACGCGGTGCCACGGCCTCCGCAGCACGCAGCAAGCTGCCAGCACGGAAAACCGGCAGCTGGAAGAGAGCAACCGGGTGCTGGAGGACCAGCTGCAGCTCCTCCGCCGGCAGCTCCAGCAGACCCACGAGCGCCTGCAGACGGCGAGGGCCGCGGTGGCTCGGGAGCGGGCGGAGGAGCCCGGGTGAGTAGCTGAGCGACCACCATCTCCCCCTGCACGTAGGCAGTTTCCTCCTGGGGGTTGCAGAGGATGAGGGATGAGTTTGATGGGTCTCAGCCATGGCTGTGCCTCAGTGGTCTCCACGGTGCGGACTAGCTGTGGTTTGGTGTGGAAAGGATCAGACAAAAGGCAGGACCATCGGCACCGAGCACGTCTCTGTAGGGCAGTGCCAGCGGAGATGGGGACGTCCTGCCCCAAGGGCCGTGGGGTTTGCTGTCCTGCTCCGGCGCATCGCTGCCTCCGGGGCTGGGGACAACCCTGGGGCGGGGATGGACACAGTGCAGCAGAGGGAATTGCCGTTTTGACCCCTCTGCTCTGTGTTTGCAGGGACAGGGCGGTGGTGGAGCTGCCCAGCGCGATGCCAGTGTCCCCGCAGGTACTTCAGCTGGATGTGTGGGAATGGGATGGGGTGGCCATGCTCCAGGGCCATGTGTGGTTCGGTTTGGGACCCTGAGAGCACAGGGTGCTTCTGCAGCAGAGGCTGTGCCTCCCCTAGGAGCTGAGTCGGCACGGTGCCATGCGGATGCTTGGGAAGGGCGGGAGTAGCTGTACCTCAGTCCTGGTACCCCCAAGATTTTGGGTCTGGATACCTCAGCATCGTTTCAGGTGGATAAGTTCACCAAGCGCTTTTCTCTCTCCTCTTCCCACCCCGTTTACTGCAGATGAGTCCGGAGAAGAGCGAGAAGCACCCCCCCGAGATGCGGATCAGGCTGGGGCCCCAGAGCGGCGAACCCAAAGCCAAGAGCACCCACCAAGTGTAAGGGGTCCTGGGCAACAGCTCTGCTTCAGCCTGTGCCCCGAGGTCTGGGAGATGATGCCAAACACTCCCTCCCCAGGCAAAACACGAGATTTAGTCCTGTTCACGCTCCTTTTCACCCTTCCATCTCATCCCGGAGATCAGATCCCTCACCCCAGCTCATCACCCTGCATCACCCCCTTGGCTCAGGCACTGGCTGTATCTGCCCGAGAGTTGACTTTTCACCTCCGCTAATGTCGCCATGGAGCCTGGGAAGGGGCACGCTCGCCTGCCGGGCAGGGCACGGCCCCAGGTCTGGCTCCCTGGGTCTGCATCCCCCTTTCCCCTGTCCCCATCGCTGCCTGTGTGAACCTCCAGTACACCCAGAGGGCAAATGAAACTGGGTTTGGAGCGGGATGGGGGGAGGTGGTAGGCCAGAGACCCCCTGGTCCTGGCCCAGGTGGGTGAGGGGGAGCTGGAGCCTGACTTGGGGACTGGGCTTACACACCCCACACCCATTTTCTGCCCTTTCCAGGGTTTGGGAAGTGCTTCCAGCAGAACTAAGCCTTGTGAGAGCCCCACCAAGAGCAAGCCCCGTGGAAGAGGACCCCTTCCCAGAATTTCTGAAGGAGCAACACTTCTCCGACAAAAGCTCCTTGCTAAGAGAGATGAATGCAGCAATATTTGCTCTGAGCAAACAGCTGAAGCCACAGGCACCGGGTGCACCCCCCACGCCCGCAGACACTGCCCATCGCCCCCAGGATGATGCTGAGCCCCAAATGGGGCTGGAGGCAGCCGCAGCCCATGGCACAACCCCCAGAGTCCTGCGAGAGACCCTCCCCAGCCTCCCTGGTCACAAGCTGTTTGAAGGGGACCCGAAAGAGAGATCGGCCGCAGCTGAGCTTCGTGCGCCCGGGGTGACACAGGCTGGTGCGTCCGTGGGAGCTGGGCACCCCAGGGCTCAGGAGCTGGGGGCAGAGCAGGGAGAGAGCCCGGAGGAGGCCCGCAGGATGCTACTGCTGCAGGGAAAGGGCGCTGGTGTGAAGGAACCGATGCTAAAAGCGGCTGAGCATATGCAAGGAGCACTGGGAGAGAGCACGGAGGCAGGAGAGAAGGTGCTGATGGAGGTGGAGGGAGAAGGATGGATGCAGGAAAAAACAGATTGGGAAAAAGCACAGCCCCCAGGAGAGACTGAGGAAGCGGCATTATGTCAGGGAGAAAATCTGGAGGCAGGTTTGAGGCCACCTGAGGCTGGGGAGGCAGGTCTCACAGCGGGATGGCAGCTCGGCACGGCTGGGCTCAGCCCAGCTCTGGCCGCAGGAGACCATGCACAGCCCCAGGATGTGGGTCAGGGGGAAGAGGCTGACCCACCATCGTGGGTCTCCAAGAAACTTGAAATAAAACCAGGAGAGCGCCTGGAGCCAAATCCACCATTGTGGGGTGATGGAGCATCCCAGGGGGACCGTGTCCTCCCCGAGGTGACAGTGGCTCCAGGCCCTGGGATGCTGGAGGAAGAGCGTGTTGGTGCGGAGGTGCAGCCCCTGGGAGAGAGCTCGGATGCCGATGTGCCGCCAGCCCCAGCTCAGCATGGAGGGAGCAGCGGAGCTGGGGCTGAGGAAGGGCAGGTGGAGGTAACGCAGCCCAGGGGGACAGAGCCACAGCCACAGGGTGAGTCTGCGAGGGGAGACACGGCGTGGGGGGGCAGCGTGGGTGCAGAGGGGCCGCTGCCAGCCGCTGGGCCACCAGCAGATGTGCGGGAAGGCGGAGCGGGACCAGATGTGCAACCGCTGGAGGCCCAGAGCAGCGATGCCAATGCGCAGCTGCTTGCAGAGGTGGTGGCAGCTCTGCAGCCCCCCAGCGACGCCGACCCCTCGGGGACCGAGCAGGGGGGGAGCGTGGCTCCAGGTGTGCAACCTCTGGAGGAGAGCGATAAACCAGAGTTCGGGCTGGGGGAAGAAATGGGTGCTGCTGCGGTGCACGGTGAGGGTCCTTCCCTGGCAGAAAGTCCTGCTGGGAGGAGCCCAGACCAGTGTGAGCTGTTCCCAGTTGAGACTCGGGCACTGGAACTGGTGGAGACAGAGGACGCCTGGATAGACAGGCAGCTGCGTGGGGGTGCCAGCCCAGAACCCACGCAGGAAGGGGAGGGTGGTGCAGCCGTACGCCTCGTGGATGAGGCTGAGGATGGGGCACAAGGGCAGGGTGAGCATGGGCTGCTGCACAAGCCTGTGCTTGATCCGCAGGGAGCAGGACTCGGGCAGGGAGAGGGGGCTGGTGCGGGCGTGCAGCCACGGGAGGAGGCTGAAAGCCTGGACACGCTGGCGGCTCAGAGCGCTGATGGCAACGTGCAGCTGATGGCAGAGGTGGATGAGCTCAAGCAGATCCCAGGAGGGAGCATGGATGCAGATCTGCAGCCCCTGAGTGAGGCTGGCTCCTTGGGGACAGAGCAGGGGTGGAGTGTGGCTCCAGATGTGCAACCTCTGGAACAGGCTGATAAACCAGAGTTAGTGGAAATGGAGGCAGAGGATGCCCAGGCAGACACACAGCTGCGTGGGGGTGCCAGCCCACAACCCCCCCCAGGGAGACACGCTGCAGCCAAGCAACTTGGGGAGGAGGCTGAGGATGGGGCACAAGGGCAGGGTGAACGTGGGCTGACACGCGAGCCTGTGTGTCACCCCCACGGAGTGGCCATCAGGCAGGGAGAGGGGCCTGGTGCAGATGCACGGCCACGGGATGAGGTTGTGCTCCTGGATGTGGCAAAGGACCAGAGCACTGGTGTTAATGCACAGCTGATGGCAGAGGTGGATGAGCTCAAGCAGATCCCAGGAGGGAGCATGGATGCAGATCTGCAGCCCCTGAGTGAGGCTGGCTCCTTGGGGACAGAGCAGGGATGGAGTTTGGCCCCGGATCTGCAGCCCCTGGATGAGGTTGATAAAACAGGGTTTGTGGAAATGATGGAGACAGAGGACTCCTGGATAGACTTGCAGCTGCATGGGGGTGCCAGCCCAGAAACCCCCAAGGGAGAGGAGCCCCTGGGAGAGAGCTCGGATGCCGATGTGCCACCAGCCCCTGCTCAGCATGGAGGGAGCAGCGGAGCTGGGGCTGAGGAAGGGCAGGTGGAGGTAACGCAGCCCAGGGGGACAGAGCCACAGCCACAGGGTGAGTCTGCGAGGGGAGACACGGCGTGGGGGGGCAGCGTGGGTGCAGAGGGGCCGCTGCCAGCCGCTGGGCCACCAGCAGATGTGCGGGAAGGCGGAGCGGGACCAGATGTGCAACCGCTGGAGGCCCAGAGCAGCGATGCCAATGCGCAGCTGCTTGCAGAGGTGGTGGCAGCTCTGCAGCCCCCCAGCGACGCCGACCCCTCGGGGACCGAGCAGGGGGGGAGCGTGGCTCCAGGTGTGCAACCTCTGGAGGAGAGCGATAAACCAGAGTTCGGGCTGGGGGAAGAAATGGGTGCTGCTGCGGTGCACGGTGAGGGTCCTTCCCTGGCAGAAAGTCCTGCTGGAAGGAGCCCAGACCAGTGTGAGCTGTTCCCAGTTGAGACTCGGGCACTGGAACTGGTGGAGACAGAGGACGCCTGGATAGACAGGCAGCTGCGTGGGGGTGCCAGCCCAGAACCCACGCAGGAAGGGGAGGGTGGTGCAGCCGTACGCCTCGTGGATGAGGCTGAGGATGGGGCACAAGGGCAGGGTGAGCATGAGCTGCCACACGAGCCTGTGCTTGATCCGCAGGGAGCAGGACTCGGGCAGGGAGAGGGGGCTGGTGCGGGCGTGCAGCCACGGGAGGAGGCTGAAAGCCTGGACACGCTGGCGGCTCAGAGCGCTGATGGCAACGTGCAGCTGATGGCAGAGGTGGATGAGCTCAAGCAGATCCCAGGAGGGAGCATGGATGCAGATCTGCAGCCCCTGAGTGAGGCTGGCTCCTTGGGGACAGAGCAGGGGTGGAGTGTGGCTCCAGATGTGCAACCTCTGGAACAGGCTGATAAACCAGAGTTAGTGGAAATGGAGGCAGAGGATGCCCAGGCAGACACACAGCTGCGTGGGGGTGCCAGCCCACAACCCCCCCCAGGGAGACACGCTGCAGCCAAGCAACTTGGGGAGGAGGCTGAGGATGGGGCACAAGGGCAGGGTGAATGTGGGCTGACACACGAGCCTGTGTGTCACCCCCACGGAGTGGCCATCAGGCAGGGAGAGGGGCCTGGTGCAGATGCACGGCCACGGGATGAGGTTGTGCTCCTGGATGTGGCAAAGGACCAGAGCACTGGTGTTAATGCACAGCTGATGGCAGAGGTGGATGAGCTCAAGCAGATCCCAGGAGGGAGCATGGATGCAGATCTGCAGCCCCTGAGTGAGGCTGGCTCCTTGGGGACAGAGCAGGGATGGAGTTTGGCCCCGGATCTGCAGCCCCTGGATGAGGTTGATAAAACAGGGTTTGTGGAAATGATGGAGACAGAGGACTCCTGGATAGACTTGCAGCTGCATGGGGGTGCCAGCCCAGAAACCCCCCAGGGTCGCAGGGATAGTGCAGCCACGCATTTCATGGATGAGGCTGAGGATGGGGCACAAGGGCAGGGTGAGCATGGGCTGCTGCACGAGCCTGTGCTTGATCCGCAGGGAGCAGGACTCGGGCAGGGAGAGGGGGCTGGTGCGGGCGTGCAGCCACGGGAGGAGGCTGAAAGCCTGGACACGCTGGCGGCTCAGAGCGCTGATGCCAACGTGCAGCTGATGGCAGAGGTGGATGAGCTCAAGCAGATCCCAGGAGGGAGCATGGATGCAGATCTGCAGCCCCTGAGTGAGGCTGGCTCCTTGGGGACAGAGCAGGGGTGGAGTTTGGCCCCGGATCTGCAGCCCCTGGATGAGGTTGATAAAACAGGGTTTGTGGAAATGATGGAGACAGAGGACTCCTGGATAGACTTGCAGCTGCATGGGGGTGCCAGCCCAGAAACCCCCAAGGGAGAGGAGCCCCTGGGAGAGAGCTCGGATGCCGATGTGCCACCAGCCCCTGCTCAGCATGGAGGGAGCAGCGGAGCTGGGGCTGAGGAAGGGCAGGTGGAGGTAACGCAGCCCAGGGGGACAGAGCCACAGCCACAGGGTGAGTCTGCGAGGGGAGACACGGCGTGGGGGGGCAGCGTGGGTGCAGAGGGGCCGCTGCCAGCAGCTGGGCCACCAGCAGATGTGCGGGAAGGCGGAGCGGGACCAGATGTGCAACCGCTGGAGGCCCAGAGCAGCGATGCCAATGCGCAGCTGCTTGCAGAGGTGGTGGCAGCTCTGCAGCCCCCCAGCGACGCCGACCCCTCGGGGACCGAGCAGGGGGGGAGCGTGGCTCCAGGTGTGCAACCTCTGGAGGAGAGCGATAAACCAGAGTTCGGGCTGGGGGAAGAAATGGGTGCTGCTGCGGTGCACGGTGAGGGTCCTTCCCTGGCAGAAAGTCCTGCTGGAAGGAGCCCAGACCAGTGTGAGCTGTTCCCAGTTGAGACTCGGGCACTGGAACTGGTGGAGACAGAGGACGCCTGGATAGACAGGCAGCTGCGTGGGGGTGCCAGCCCAGAACCCACGCAGGAAGGGGAGGGTGGTGCAGCCGTACGCCTCGTGGATGAGGCTGAGGATGGGGCACAAGGGCAGGGTGAGCATGGGCTGCTGCACAAGCCTGTGCTTGATCCGCAGGGAGCAGGACTCGGGCAGGGAGAGGGGGCTGGTGCGGGCGTGCAGCCACGGGAGGAGGCTGAAAGCCTGGACACGCTGGCGGCTCAGAGCGCTGATGCCAACGTGCAGCTGATGGCAGAGGTGGATGAGCTCAAGCAGATCCCAGGAGGGAGCATGGATGCAGATCTGCAGCCCCTGAGTGAGGCTGGCTCCTTGGGGACAGAGCAGGGGTGGAGTGTGGCTCCAGATGTGCAACCTCTGGAACAGGTTGATAAACCAGAGTTAGTGGAAATGATGGAGACAGAGGACTCCTGGATAGACTTGCAGCTGTGTGGGGGTACCAACTCACAAAGTCCCCAGGGAGGGAGACGCCCTGCAGCCAAGCAACTTGGGGAGGAGGCTGAGGATGGGGCACAAGGGCAGGGTGAGCATGAGCTGCCACACGAGCCTGTGCTTGATCCGCAGGGAGCAGGACTCGGGCAGGGAGAGGGGGCTGGTGCGGGCGTGCAGCCACGGGAGGAGGCTGAAAGCCTGGACACGCTGGCGGCTCAGAGCGCTGATGGCAACGTGCAGCTGATGGCAGAGGTGGATGAGCTCAAGCAGATCCCAGGGGGAAGCACAGCGGCAGACCTGGCACCCCTGGGTGCAGCTGGGATGCAGGAAGGGGAGCAGAGCCAGACTCCTGGTTCAGAGACAGGTCTGTGTGCAGCTGCAGGTGTGTGGGAGGGGGCTGCTGCTGCTCTTGTCTCCCCTACAGCTGCAGCTGCTTTGTATCCTGAGCGTGCTGCTGCTGCCGAGGGTCCTGGTCTGGAAGCAAAGCTGGCAGCAGTCACTGGTCCTGACTGGCAGATCCTGGAGGATACCCAGACACTGGGATTACTGCAGGGAGAGAGGGCTGCTGCAGAGAGGAGGCCTCTGGATGGAGCTCAAGGTCTGGAGGAGGTGCAGGGAGAAAGGCAGGAGGCAGGGATGGGGAGTTTAGTCAAAACCCAGGATCTAGGGCTAAAGCAAGAACACAATGATGGTGCGTCTGCGCTGGCCTCCCCGGTGTCCGAGGTGCCGTTACGGATCAGCACGCTAAAGCTGGAAATGATGATGCAGGAGGATGTTCTCGTTCCAGATGTGTGGCGGCTAGGCACTTCTGGACAGGCATCCCAAAGCAAGCTTCAGGAGCAGGTCTCAGCACAGGCAGATAAGGTGAGGCTCCACACTGCTTCCCAGCAGCCGGAGGAGAAGCCAGCGCATGTGATGGAAACAGAGCGGGTGGCTGCTGGACCTGCTGAGCCTCCAAAGCAAGAGATGCCACCAGTGTCAACCCTCAACACAAGGGTCCAACAGGAGGAAGATGCTGGGAATCATCAGCCGGGGGTGGTCCTCAGAGGCAGCTCACTGGGGGATGCAGCCAACAGCAGCATGCAGCCTCAAAGGCAGCTCTTGGGAGAACAGAGCAAAGACCTAAATGTTGGTCAACAGAGGAAGAAGCAAGAGGTTGGGCAGAAAATGAGCCAGGAAGGCAAGCCTGGCCCAGGAGAGCCAAGGGCTGTGACTGCAGATGGGGCAGGAGCTGCACCAAAGGGTTCTCCCGAAGCCTCCCTGGACCCAGACCACCTCTACAACGTGCTGTTCGTCGGGGACTCCCACGTGGGCAAAACATCGTTCCTGTACCGGTTGCAAGCCGACACCTTCAACCCACACCTCACCGCCACAGTAGGTAGGTCTCCTCCAGGTCCTCTCCAGCACAGCTCTGGCCCCCCTGGGTCACCATGGCAATTCCCTTTCCTCCACCTCACAAGCTGCTGGGGATCACTACATGCGTGGTACCTATAGCTCACGCCAAGCGTGCTACACAACCTGTCACCAAGGACCAAATAGGACCACCAACCTCGCACGCCCGGATGCTCCTGAGCAGCAGTGCTGGTCCTCCTTGCCCTCTCCAGGACACCTCTGCTAATGGCCCTAGTGCTTTTCTCTCTGCTTTGCCTTTTGGCCATACTCTCCTCTCCTAACCAACCTGGTTTTACTCATTATGAGATTAGAGACCTCCCCAGAATCCAGCCACTAAAGCTGGAGGTTTGCTTGGGACAGGCCTGCTTGAGCCGCAGCCCTGGACCGCTCCTGCGCTGCCGTCCCCATCCATCCTCTGCTGCAGGTGTGAACTCTGCAGTACCAGAATATCCCCTTCTCGTGTCTCCTAGGGCTGGATTATCAGGTCAAAAACCTCGTCGTGGACAACGAGCGCTTTGCTCTCCGCCTGTGGGACTCAGCTGGGCAGGAAAGGTAAGGTGCTGTGCTGTCTGCTTAAGGAGAGCAGCCTTCTTTTTCCTGGTAGTTCCGTGGAAATGAGTGTTCTTGGCTTTGCTGAGTAAAGGAGGGGGTGTTTAGGGAGGGACTCTGTACACTGTGTGATCTGATAAAGAGTAATAACGGAAGTAATTAAGATAAAAAGAAGCACACGGGCTGTTTGTATGGCCTCTGCCATCGGGATAGGAGCAAAATCTGGGGTTTGCCTTTTTTGCAGACATGCCTTTCCATCTTTCCCACCGGGATTTCAGATCACCCCTAGGCCAAACCTCCTTAGACCGTATCGGTGACCGTTTATAATGTACGCAGGTACCACAGCATCACCAAGCAGTTCTTCAGGAAGGCAGACGGGGTCGTGCTGATGTACGATATCACATCGGAGTACTCCTTCTCGGATGTGCGGTACTGGCTGAGCTGCATCCAGGTGGGTGAAGCAGGAAAACCTCGTTCTGTCCCTGAGGTCTGGGAACCGACGGTGACTCTGAGATCAGCATTTCCTCACCTGACCTCTGCTACCAGTTAGGGATGGACAACTGGGGGTGACCCAGCACTTTGTCAAGGGCATTCTGCTTTGCTCTGGCTAGAAAATAAACTTTCTTGGAGGATTTAAATTCAGTTACTGCCAATTTTCACATTTATTGCGGTGTTTCCTGGGGTAATTTGTTGACAGCATCATTATGATAATTATCAACTTTTAAAAAATTAAAAACCGGTGCAGAGGAACGGAAAATGTTAAACACGATTTTGATAACACTTTTAAATCAAGATTAGCCCACTTTGAGTCCTGGGAAATGGGAGGTAATTCATGTCATTAAAAACCTCTTGTCAGAGATTTCCAGTGAAGTACAACGTCAGCGGGACGTTACAGATGCGAGAACAAAGTGGGATGTCACCTTGCTCAGTGCCTGTAAATCCCAAAGAGCATCTTCTGGAGGGTATTTGAAGTCGAACACAAAGGGTACTCACTACGAGAGTAACTCGTCCTGCTCTCCACCCTTTTACTAGCGCAGGACAGGTGATTTAGAGAAAATCATTCTTTCTTAAATGCTGTTAAACTCGTTTAAGAATTTATGGTGTTGTTATCAGCCCAAACCCATGGGCATCCTTTGTGGGGCTCCAGGGAGATTCAGACACGTTCCTGATCCTCCCCCCTTTAATCACCCAGGAAGGAGCAGAAGAAGGAGTCACTATTCTGCTTCTTGGGAACAAAACCGACTGCGCTGCGGAGAGACAGGTCCCTACCGAGGAGGGGGAACGCTTGGCCAAGGTGGGTGCTCGGCCCTGCTGAAGCGTGCTGTCCACCCCGGCCTAGCAAGGCCAGCTGAGGGTGGATGCCACCAGCTACTGCCTGAGGAGCTGGAGAAAGATGAATGCCCTTAACTTGCCTTTTTGGCGTTGGTGGGTGGCAAAGTGATCTCTGAATCCACCTTTCATCTTTTCCTGCCTTAGTTTCCCCTTGCCGTTCTAGTTTTGACTCAGCATCGTGCCCCAGTAAAACGGTTTATGGAACTGGTTCCGTGCATTAAAGCATTTTCAGCTCTGCTTATCTTTGCTGTGAAGTGTCACGTATCTTCCCAGCATCATTTAAATAATAAAACCACCAAGCCCCATCCTGTTTTAAAGATACTGAAATGCTTAAAGTACAATTAATATCTTCAAATGTAGATGGCTAATAAAAATTAAGTGAGAAAAATCTCATCTTTACCAACTTAATTTCAAAGTTTATGGGATTTAGGCCAGTATCCACTGACCAGTTTTACAAGCGGAGTCAGCAGGACAAGGAATTAGATGCATTTTTTCCCCAAGCCAGCCACTGGCAGGCACGAAAGACCTGGAAACGTCTAGTTACGTCTCCACGTTCACTCCACTAACCAGAGGGCATCACATCTCGTTCTGTCTGCAGCATCACCTTTATCCTTGATACTAAATGTTGGTGTCACCACTACCAGAAAAGCTGGATTTCACCCTCATTTTCCAGTAAATAAGTTATTGAGTTGTTTCCTTGAGTGCTTCTATTTCCACTTGACCATGACGGTCCCTTGGCTATTTATATCTATATTAAGCTATTCCAGTGCAAGAACATTACATTTCTATTTGGGCTCCATGTCTTCCAGGAGCATCAGCTCATGTTTTTCGAATGCAGCGCTGCCTCGGGCCACAACGTCTCCGAGTCCATGGTCAGCTTAATCAGGTGAGGCATGTGCTAGGGTTTTGGCAGCTGTCCTGAATTTAATGGCCCCCCTCCCTGCTTTTTGAACTCCAAATGCTGGTGTGTTACTGTCACTGGAGACTCCATGTGCCCAAGCATCAGGGAAAAAATCAAAGCAGCATGTACACAGTTGGGATGAGCTGGAGAGAAGGGCTGTAAGATGTCTGCTGGATATCTAGCATTGCGAGGAGGTTAATAAAACCCTTCTCAGGATGCTGCTGGTTTCTCCCTGGGTTGACTGAAATCAGCTCTGTCTGTGATTCAATTTAGCTTGGTGTTTTTAGAAGAGTCCATGGTTCTCAAATTGTGCCAAGCCAAAAGGCTCCTAACTCCTTTCAGCCATGCTGAGCCCTCTTTATGGACGGTTGTCAAGACAAACAGCACAGCAATATAAAATGTGGGCGAAGCACCCAGTTAATTTGCTTCCTTTTCTCCCAGGTTGCTTAAAGTGCACGAGGATGAATTGAAGAAAAAGGCAGAAGAGGTATCAAAGCCACCTCAGAAGAAAAAGGGCTGCTGCTGGTGATGGACAGACCCCCCGTTGTGATCTGAAACCGCAGCGACAGCCAGCAAAGCATAGGAATAGCCCTCAGGCACCATCCCTGCTCCCTGTGTGTCCGCCTCGCCTGATCTCCCTCGGATGCTGAGAGCAAAAGCCGCTGCGGAGGAGCCGTCTGTCACCCAGCCCCTGCCCCGCTCTCCTCCTGCAATGATCCCAGAGCACGAGCCCTCCAAAATACTTGGGAATCTTCACCAATTTCTTTTGGAGACACAAAGCAAGCTAAGGAAAGGTGCAGAAAAGGAACCCAGCCGGATCCGAGATGCTGGAATGATACTGGAAGAAGCAGCAAGGAGCAAAACTGAGTCTTGGGATAAGAGAAAGGAATTCCAGGGGTGCCCCAAAAGGCTGGTGTATAAAACAAGGGGGTTTAGGGCCACCAGTGCTTTCGCTCTGGCTTTACAGTCTGCTCAGATTTGATCTGGAACCATGAGATACGCAGTGTACCCTAAATGCACTTTCGAAGTCTCTCCAGTTTCGGGAAGCTAAAGCTAGTTGTTCTCTTTCCTGGTTTATCGTGCCAGTCAGCAATAATGGGTCTCGACAGAAAACCACTGAAAACTGCACAAAATAAATCAAGAGCCCCAAAAGCACGTCGAGGATAACAGAAAGAGCGCTGGGGGGGTGGGATGTGTGATCAGGTACATGCTTGCAAGAGCCCTTTTCCCTGCGTTGCTCCCAGGGCGGATTTTTGCACTGTTGCCGCAAATCTCAGGGTGGGCAGGGAAGAGCAGGCTGCTGCTCCCTGCCCGTCTGCAACCGAGACGGCTTCTTTATGAAGGACTGAACCAGTTTCCAAACCCAGTGTGAAAAACTAAACAAGGACGTGTCACAATTTTCAGTGTTTTTTTTTCTTTTTACAGCTTGACGCAGAGAACTCTGTTTTTCCAGAGAAAGACTAAATAAATGAGAATACAAGCGTGGTATTTTAGTACTTTTATATATTATGTGTGTTTCCTCATCCCCAACAGTTCAACAGTTTTATTAAAGACTGTGCTTACATGCAGATTTTGGGGAAATAATTCTGCTCAGAGGGGTTTGCTTTTTGTTGCCATTATTATTTATACGTATATTATGACAAAGCGTGAGAGTAGCCAGTTTCCGCTTTACAAAAATACAGTGACAACAAGAGTTGGTTTTCTAATAACACTATATTAAAAAAAGAAGTATATAATACTGAATGTTCCTGGCCCTTGTTGTAGCTCAGCTCTCTAAGGAAACAAGGCCTCGGAGCTCCTGATGCCCGTGTATATGTAGCTGTTTTCTCTTTACCTGCTTCAATCAGTTTTGGAGTCCAGGGGCTGTTTTTAGCAGTCCCCAATGGATGGCAATCGCAGGGCTATGAGATGTTGGACTTGTGTCTGAATAAAGGCCTGAGTAACAAGACTAATTAACATCCCTATTGATGGCAAAATTGCAGTTTAAGTTTAGTCTTTATGAGACGACAAATCCCCGCAGGAGTGACGTGCAGCGCACAGAGCCGGGCGGGAGCAGCCTTTCTTGGTTCTGCTGCTCAGTTACCCCTGTAGATGGGCCCAGCTCTGTGCGATACCCAAAAGCGCCCAGTGGAAATGATTTGCTGCTGGAGATGCAGAGAACCACTGATGGACCAAGCTCAGAAAAATCAGGGTTCTGAGCTTCACCAGGTAGGGTGCAACTTTGTGGTGATGCAGGAATTTCCGAGCCTTTTAGAGCTGAGTTACCTCCTCCGCATGCCCCACCTCAGTGCTCCAGCACCTCCCTACCCCTCAAGCTCCCAACCCCTAAGTGTCTTTCCCCTGCCACAAACCATCCTCCCTTGGCTTTATCGTTAAAAGACTTTCTTTTCTTAATGCAATATATTTATACTCCCGTTCCATGTCATCCCTATTTACCATATTTCATTATACAGCATTTTTACTGATGGAACAGCGGGAGCAGCCTGAAGACTCCTCAGGAAGAGTTTGTGGCTCAGTTCAGAGCTGCCTGGATCCGCTATTTGGGGTATCTAACACGATCTTTTTGTTGTTTGTTTGGGCCCACCTTCACTATTTCTGCATTGCTGTTTTACCTTAAAATACTATAAATCCAAGCACACCTTGCAAGCCTGGTCCGTGATAAGAGAAGCACCATTTCAGCCTGATCAACCCAAAAAGGTTCTTTTTAGTGTGTCCACAGTGGTTCCCGGCGGTGTGACCCCGTGCAGAGCTGCCCAGCTGCACGTACGCCGAAGCCATTCATCAGAACAGCTTTTCCCTTCACCTAAATTTGCTGGGATTATGTGCAGAAGATGCTGCTTTGCCAAGTGGCAGCAGGATTGTGCAGGAAAACGTATTTATTTGCTTGCAAAATAAAGAGTTGAGGTCACCAAGGCGGAGTTCTCCCATTAGATGGCAGCAAATGCAGCGATACCTTCGAACTGCACTATTGCTGCTGGGAAGGAAGCCCAGGGAGCTTGAACAGGGCCCAAAAGAGAGCTCTGCGAAAGAAAAGGCTTCCCAGAAGAGCAGGCAGAAAGAAACGTCTGTCTCAGTCCACTAGAAACCACGTCTGGCAAAAAGGGTTGAGTTTGCGCCCGAACGCGTTGCGTACAAACCTCCCCTCCAAACCTGGCAGTGAATTGTTCACGGCTGGGGTGGGAGAAACGCCAGGAAGGCCGTAACGCACGTTGGAAAACACGGTCAGCGCGGTGCCTCTGAAAGCACCTTTCATCTCTAATAACTCCTGATCCCAGCAAGCATTCCCACTCCCGAATCAAAGGGACCGCTCGTTGGCAAGCTGTTAAACCTATGCACGAGCGTCTGGAGGGGGGTCGAGGGCTGAGGTATCAATAGCAACAGGGAAATGCCTATTTGTTGGCACCACAGGAATTTTTATTTAAATCAAGTTGTTTCCCTTCGAGCTGTTTGTAATTCCTCAAGGCGCTCCACAAGAATTAGAGGAGCTGCCCCAGCCAAGCCAAGATTGCAGAAATCTCGGATACCAGCCCCAAGCCAGCAGGTGTTCAGCGCCGACGCGCTTTGATGCATCACCTTGAAAGCAGAGAACCAGGACGAGCTCCTCACGCGTCGGAACGAACCATCGGCCAAAGCTTTCAGTGCCCCAGCCGCCGGGCCTCGGGTCTCCCCCAGCAGCATCCACAGTTTCACCTCATTCCCCTCGAAAGGCAGAAAAATTGGGATGCGGAGACCGGGACGCTTCCCGTGCTGGGATTGACAGGGCAGGAAATTCAAACCTGATAAGAGGAAGTACTTTTTCTCGCAATGTTTAATTAAACTGCAGAATTCATCGCTGCAGGAAGTTGTTGAGGCTGAGAACTTCAACGAGGTTGAAAAGGGACCGGGGAGATACCAAAAACGCCCGTCACAGCCGCAACCACGAGCTGGCTCGCAAACTGCATTTAATTGCCGTTAAGGACTGAAGCCTGTGTCTGAGAGCAGGCTGAGGCTGAGCCCCTGCGCCCTGCTTTTCATGCCTGGGGTGGCTCTGGGGACCTCCGCTTGCTCCATCTCCCAGCCCTTTCCTCCTGGAAGCCTTTTCCACATGTTTTAGGGGGTTAACACCCCATGCACTTGAGCTGCGGGAACAGGCATCCATGTCCCCATGGGATTGGGGTTCGGGGGGTGGAGGCAGAAATGCAGCTCAGCGGAGCTGGAGGAAGTAAATGGGACTGGGGGGGGCTGCGGTAGGGTCCAGGGGGGCTGTAGGGTGTGATGGCCGGGTGCTGTGGGGAGGTGGTACGGATAAGCCGGGTGCTTGGGGGCAGAGGGTGCTCATGGATGCTGTGGGATCTGACAATCAAAGGATTTGGGGGTGCTGTGGTATCCAGGGCATTGCTGGTGAGGTGGGGGTCTCAGGTGCTGTGGACTCTGGCAGGTGCTGGGAGAGGGTCTTAAGGTTACTGGGGGATGTGTCTCAGGATACTGGAGGTTCAGGTGAGTGTTGGGGAGTGTCTTAAGGTGCTGGGGTTCAGGTGGGTGCTGGGTGAGGTGTCTTAAGGTGCTGGTGGGGGTCTGAAGGTGCTGGGGGCTCATCTGGGAGGGGTCGTAGGGTTAGCAGGGGGGTGTCTAAGGGTGCTGGGGCCCCAGGTGGTTGTTGGGAGGGGGTGTATGGGTAATGGGGGGGTCAGGCAGGTGCTGGGGGCTCTCAAGGTGTTCATGGGCTCAGGTGGGTTCTGGGGGGCATCTTAGGGAGGTCTGAGGGTCCTGAGGGGGGTATCAAGCTGGTGCTAGGAGGGCGGAATGAGTGTGCTGGGGCCTCAGGTGGGTGCTGGGAGGTTTCTGAGGGTGCTGGGGCTTCGGGCAGGTGCTGAGGGGTTTGACGATAATCACAGACTCAGGTGGGTGCTGGGGGGTGTCTTAGAGACACGGGGGGGCTGTGTCTCCGTGTTCTAGGCTCAGAGGTGTGCTGGGGTGTCTCAGCGGGACTCAGGGCTCCGGTGGGTGTCGGGGCGTCTTAGGGCCACGGTGGGGGGCGGGATTTGGATACTGGGGGGAGTCTCAAGAACAGTGGGGGGTGTTCTGGCCGCTGGGGGGTCTCAGGGTGCCGGGGCCGTCCCCAGCTGGGCCGGGCCGTGGCGGAAGCAGGAAGCGGCGGGGCGGCCCGGCCCCTCGGCCCCCCGCGTCCCGCCTCCATCGCGGGCGGGAGGAGCCCGGAGCCGGGCGGCGGAGCGGGGCAGCCGCCGGGCGGTGGCGGGGTGAGGCTGGGGACGGTGGAGGGGGGTCGGGAGGGGGGCCCGGAGCACCGGGGCGGGGTGGTCCTCTGCCCCTCACGGTGGGCCTGGGTGGGGAGGGCCCCCGGGCCTAGCGGGGTTCCCCGGGCCTCAGCGAGGCCCTCGCCAGGCGCCCAGCTGCGGGGGTGGGGGCTGTTTTCTGGTTCAGTTTATTGATTTAAAACCAAAATAATCCTGTCTGGAGCTGCTCTGCCTCAGAGATCAATAAGGGCGATGCCGTGGGCCTGGGCGGGGTGCAGGCCCTTCTCCAGAGGGTTTTTAGCCCAGGGCTGGAACCTGACCCCGAGCAGGGCCCAGGGAAGCAGCATAAACGGTGTTGAAGCAGATGCGAATGTATTTTTATTTATATCGCTGTTCCAGGTTCTCCAGCAAGGCGAGCAAGCTTTCCCGTTTAAAGACCCCTCTGACAGTGTTTCTTTGTAAATATTTAGCTTCCTAGAGCCTGGGTCCAAACACCCTGCATCGGGTTTGCGGGTAGGAACGGGCGCTTGGGTGGGAAACCATCAGGCCGAGAACCAGGGCGATTGATGCTTGCGGGGAGGGCTGTTTATTCCTCCTGGTCTGGTGGAGTTCATAAAAAGCAGCGACAACATATGGGTTCCCTAGTTCGAAAGGCCTGTGAGGGGCTGCTGTGCGTGAGGGATAAGGCTCGTTCAATGTGTGTGATGGTGAGGCGGGTACAGTAGCCCGTTGTTATTATTTTGTCGGTTGTCTTGTGGTGATAGGAAAGGAATTAATGGATTGTTACTTGTTTTGTAAGGCCTCATCTGTTCTCAAAACAATGTGGGAGTGTAATGCCTTGCTTTCTAGCTGAGGATGTGGGTTACTGTTGAGTTTGTCGAGGAGCTGCGTTGGGTTTTTAGTGTCTGTGGCTTGCAGGGGTCGTCTCCAGAGGTGTTTCCTCAGAGTTAAATACAAACATAGAGGGGTGGAGAACTGGGATGTATCTTGGCATTTTGTCATATAATAAGATGCTTCTGCTGTTTGGAAAGAGAGAAATCGCTGTGTTTGACAGCATTTCTGTAGGGGTAATTGTTTTAAGTGGTTCCAGACATACTCTGTAAGCAGGGGAAGCTTGCTGAATCTGCTGGAATTCAGCACAGGAGAACTTCACGGGCGAAAGCTTTGGTACACAGGAGCCAGAGGAAGCTAGATAACCTTTCAGACCATTTAGCGCACCAGTTGCGGCGTCAAGGCAACTAGAGTAATCATAAAAGCTGGGGGGTGGGGGGGAGGCATTTAATATCCTGCAGATGTGCTGGCTCTTGCTTGGTGTATGAATCAGGGTATTACATAAATGAAAGAGTTAGTAAAGCAGTGTATTGTTTTTATAGAACCAAGCGCGTGCCAGGTGCTTTACAGATGAGAAGAAAAGGTCTCTGCCTCGGAGAGCTTACGGTCCATAATGAGAAATCATTGATCAAACCTGCTTTGGGGCAGCTTTGCCGACCCAAGGGGCTGCTCAGGTGGTAGGATCTGGGACAAATATTTGCATGGAAGGCAAGGAACAGCAGTGGAACAGAGCCAGGAGCTAATTAACCTGGCAGTGTGGTGCAGCATGTCCTCATTGCGTGATTGGAGTTAGGTTTTAATTTGGCATTTTGCTCTTTTGGTGTTACTAAGGCTGTGGGTAAGAGACCTGACACTAATGTTAATGTAACATCTGACATGAGCTGCCTGAGTTGGATGCTTAGGCAGCTGCTGACCAAACAAATAGGGGTTATTTTTCAGCCAGATCATTTTCCTGATCTAATTCACCATGTGATTACATAAACGTGCAAGAGCAGGACAGGGAGTGGATCCTGGGGGTAAAGGAGCAATTGCTGAAGCTGGTAGGCCTGTTGGAAAGCGGTTTTTTTCCCAAAATTAGACCCTAGCATTGCAGAAAAAGATTAAAATTGCCATTTCTTGAGATCTGACGTCTTGTAGAAGCCCATAGGTTCGGGGAGAGCTGTCTGCCAGTTCTTCAGAGGAAAATCAAATCTCAAGTGTGGTTGCCGAACAAGAGAACCTTATTTCTTTATGGCTGATTTCTCCCCTGAGAGCAGCCAGGAGTTACGCAGTGCTTGTGAGCTTGCCCTCGAGCGAGCAAAAGGGATCCGCGCTTCGAAAACGCCGGCCGCGCTGAGGTGCGCGCGGAGAAGAGGCGTGCAAAACGCGGTCCTCGCAGCGCGGCGACAGGCTTGGCGGCGCGGGGTGGTGGGTTGGGTGGAGCAGCACGCAGGGCTCAGGAGCTGGTCTCGGGTGGCACTTGGGGCAAAAGGGGGCCGGGGGCCCGGTTGCCGTTTTCAGCTGTGAGCTGGGTGCGTCAGTTGTGCTTGTGGTTTTACGCGGTGCTCCGTGGTCTGTGCTTTCAGGGCAGCGCGTGGCTAAGCCGTGTCTCGCCAGAAAGCGTTTTGGTTGTGCGGGTTGAGTCATCTTAAGAGTTTTCCCAGCTTGGAAACAAGAAGCAAAGCTCCCTCACAGATGCTCCCTTTCCCCAGCAGTGTGTGCCTGTGGCTAAAGGTCTCTCTGACGGTGGGATTCTCACCTTGGAGGCTATTAGCTTGTCCAGCAGTTTCTCTGCATCCTTTCTTCAGCCCATCTGCTGCTCTCGGTTTCGGGAGGCTCTGCCTTTGTGGCGGGCAAGGGGAGCGGTAGAGGTTTCTTTTTTTGGCATCTTGGTCGCTCAGAGGTGTGTTCTCACAAGCATCCCCCTTGAAATGTCAGTGTGGGAAGCGATTTGGTGTCAGATGCCACTTTGTCTCGCATTGACAATGCAATCCTCGCTCGGGTGTTCGGTTACGTGGCTTTTCTACGTAGGAATGACCCGCGGGCAAACTTTCGGGGAGATTCAGGAGCTTCTGTTGCCTGCCGAGTGTGCTGCTATCACGTTACTGTTACCCAATAATCACTTGGCCTGGACATGAGGTTGCGAAAATTTAAACAAATTGTAAACGGTTGAACTTTGCCCCACACATACAGCTTCTTTCTCTGCCCTGTCCTTATCGCTGACGGGGGATTTAATGAAAGCAAATCTACGATAAAATAAGCGACTGAAATCGTAGCGCAGGAGAGCTTAACTGGGCTCCTGTGTGCGATGATCAGCTTTGTGTTGCTGGCTCTTGTACTGGGTGAGCAATCGCTTTATGGGACGGATTCATTTGGAATAGATGAATAAATGGAGTTTCATTGATTTCCAGGGAGCTTTGTTCATTTACATAAGCTGCGAATCTCAGCTGGTTCTTCTCTTGTCAGGGAATTTCACGGCTTCTTTCAGTCCCCAGGAGATACTGAACCAGCAGAGAATTAGGACTGCAGCGAGATGTTGTGCCTTTGGCTGCGAGCAGGTTTGCTCCAGAGAAGCCGTCCTTCTCGCCTAGGCTTTGCGATGCTCCTGTGGTCTCTCTGCACACACTGGGGTTGAGCTGTACGGCTGGAGCGTGTTTGCTGTTAACGGACTGAACCTCTCCACAGGGATTTTTCATCGGAGGCCATGGAGCTTTCAGCCAATGAGCTCAGCATTTATGACAAGCTCTCGGAGACGATTGATCTAGTGAGGCAGACTGGCCACCAGTGTGGCATGTCAGAAAAAGCCATTGAGAAATTCATCAAGCAGCTCTTGGAAAGAAACGAACCCCAAAGGGGACCTCCGCGCTACCCTGTCTTAGTGGCTCTCTACAAGGTAAGATGCCTTTTGTGCATGCACAGCCTGTCGGAGGGTCAGCAGGTCTCCTCTTGCACCTGAGCCTTTTATTCCCCATTGCATTTTCTTGATGAATTTTTCAGAGTTCTTTATTTCAAAAGCTGTGAAGTGTAGCTGCTTCCCTCCTCACATGAGCTGGTTTGAAAACAGAAGACAGCTGACTGAGATTTGAGATTGCTGGGGTGTGTTGAAAGTTCAGTGTGTCAACACCTTCTTCTCCTTAAATTATTAACAAGTGGGGCTTCTGGATTGATTCTTCAGGCAAAGATTCCCAGTGTCAGCGCCCTCAGTGGAAATATGAGGAAGGAAGGAGATTCTCCAAGTTCAGGGTTGAATAATGAAGAGATCCAGGTTCTGTTTCTAACCCTGTCACAAGCTTCTACCCATCTTTTATTCTCCTAGTCTGTCAAATTAACCTGTTTCCGTGATACTTGATGCTAGAAAAATGTTTTGAGACCCTTTGAGAACTAGAAGATGCTGTAAAGTTTTGCAAAGTGGGTGAAAGGATGCTGCTGTTGGGTAGGTTGGAGATGTTTGCTACGAGGATGAAATAGTTCCCACTGGCATAACATTCAGTAATATTTTAGTGTTGTCTTTACAAAATCATCACAGTGGTTTCTATTTAGGAAAAAAACCATCAAGCTGTCTTCCTCGTGTCCTATAAAAAGCTGTAAAACGAGGCAGGAGAACAGGAAACTGGAAATTTGAACTTTCAGCTTCTGCTCTTGTTTTTGCCGTTGATTTGCTTTGACTTTGGCCGGGGGGAGAAATGTGTCATGTCACTTCTTTAAGGCTTATTTGGGATTCTGGTACGGAGGAGGGAGCTGGTGCCAACTCAGCCAGTGTTTCGAGGCCTGACGGATGTTTGCAAAAAGCCTTGAAAACCTTGTGTAAGAGGGATGGCAGAAGTGCAAGCTTTTATTTGATTAGGTGGGAGGAATCGGAAGTATCTGTAGATGAGCCTCGTTGCTCTGGTGCTGAATTAGCTGCAGCGCTGAGAGAACAGAGTTGTGTAGCTTGGGTTTGAAGGCTGCTTAATTTCACCCATGAAGAGCCCTAACAATAAAGCTGAGTGACAACTCTGCGTACGTAAACAGCAGTGGAACGAGGAGCCACGGCAAGAATTGCGAGTGTTCACCTTGCAGCACACAGCCACAGCCCGCCGGTGCCAGCCGGATGGTGTGTCCTGTTCCGAACACACCGGCTCGCTGCAGGGTGATGAGTTATGTGCCTGTTTTCTCTCGCAGGGCCTGCTCACGCTGGGATTGGTCTTGCTGACTGTTTACTTCGTGATCCAGCCCTACAGCCCGCTGCCGCCTGAAGCTTCGCTCTCCAGAGCCCATGCCTGGGGCTCCCTCCTTGGTCACATCCGGCTGCTCTCTCTGCCTATTGCCAAGAAATACATGCTCGAGAGTAAGGAAATGGTTTCTCTGCTGTAACATAAGCCTAGCAAGAAATACCAAGTGAAATAGCAGCCATGGGGATCGTTTGAGTGTCTCCCTGGGCACCAAATAGCAAATGTGTTACTGGCACGGCACCATGGTTTTCTCTTTTCCTACCACTGTCCTTAAAAATAGCATCCTGAATTCTAGCTAGGGCACTTTCCCTTCCATTCACTGGGCCTGAAGCATATTTTCTCTCTAACTTCATCATTTTGTTCTTGCACATTCTCTTTTTTCTTTTAACACCTTGGGTTTTGCTTCCCCAAGAATTCCCCTTCCTCTCAAAATCCCTGCGGTTCTGAGAATCCTACTGAGAGAGCTGTGCCGGGTAAATGTCACCGTGCTTTATTTTTTCTGGGTAAGCAGGCAGAACTTTGTCAGCCGAGTCTTGGTATCTGTGAGCGAAGGGGAGAAGCTCAACACGTGACCTGGCTTTAAGGAAAAGTAGTTTTTGCCAAGGGGCGCGTTGGGAAAGGGCCGTGGGCTTGCGAGCCACGACGTTCATAGCGGTTAACACAACGTCAAGGGTAGTGTGTGCGTGTGAGGAAGCTAGATAAGTGGCTGCCTAGTGAGGTGGTCCCATCGCGGGAGAGGGACATAATAGGTTTTCCTAGACAGGCGTAATAGAAATGGAAAAGTTTGAGTGTGTCTCGTTTCCAGTTAATCGTTTCCACCGACTCAGCCCGGCAAAGGGGTGTAGGCGTGGGCTCTGCCTCTGATAAAACACAAAGACTGTCGGTAGTGATAAAGCTGTGAATTATTTTGAGCAGGGACAGGGCACAGTGTTCGTCTGTCATCTCACTGTAAAAACAAACTCCTGTATCCTTGCCCTCGCCGGGTTTATATTTAGCTTCAGCAGCTCATTGTGTTGGTGTCGTCTGTTCTGGCTCTGACCTTCCTGCCGTAGCTAAAAAGGGTGCCCTGAAATGCCAGCGCCGTTCTGCGTATTCTCCGCGTGTCTCCCTCTCTTCCGCTGACACGTGAGATTTCTGTTGGTGTGGGTTCATATGGGTGGGACGGGGTATCCCCCATTGTGTGTCTCCTTCCTTAAACACTGGGATCTCTCACAGGGAGGAAAAAACAAAGGCGAAGAGATGGCTCTGATAGGCACTTGACATTAGTAGCCTGCTTATCTAAGGCGTTTCAGCATTGGCATGAGTCTGTGTACACCCCTCTGCTTCTGTGTGGAGAAGGAAACCAACGGGAGCTTTAATACTCGTATTTGTTCAGTCAGATCTTGTTCAGAAAGCTGACAGGTTCGTCCTTCAGATCCCACAGGGCCCCCTCGGATGGGGAGAGCCCAGGGAGAGGATCCTTGGGACAGCAAAAGGTTTATGGGGCAAGGGCTGCCTGAAATCATGCGCATCTTGCTGTGATTATAAATGAGAGCATGGGGGAAGTCTGGGCTGCTGATGGGAAAAACAGCTGAATGGGGAGGAGGTTGGGAAAATCCAAAGGAGCAGAGGAAAAGGGAAGGACGGATGGAGAGGAAGGATGCGAGGTGGTTGTTCAAATGCATATGAAACCCCTCTGGCCTCCATGAGTCCCTGAAATCTTCTGGGATGAGAATAGGGTGGGCAGCAAGCCAGCTCTGGGGAAAGAAGAGGAGGTGCAGAGGGAACGAGGCAGTTCCTGCTCTGTTTTTCCATCAGTATCAAGTAGTGGAAACCACAGCCTGTCCCAATTAACAGACTCGCTAGGGATGGCTGGGGTGACTTCCATCCTGCCTCAGCAAGAGGAACTGGACAAGACCCCGGGTGTTTGAATGGGAGAACGCAGCACCCAGGCTGAACCTTGGCCAGGATCCTGTGGGAATCCCTCGTGTCCTGGCTTCCCGGCAGGAAGCTGCAGCCACCATGGCCATCCCGGCATCCAGCTGGCCCAGCTCTGCTGGTGTCAACTTCACGGTTTGCTACTAGGCAGACGGTGATAAAGCCACGGGCAGGGGTCAGAAGAGGGAGCTTCATGGCGTGGGGCTTGGTGGTCCCCCGAGCTGTCTTCCAGCCCGGCCTCATTTACGGGGCAGCATTTTGCCCTCAGTTTTGGCCTTGCTTGCTGAAGGGAAGGGGTAATGCTGCGGCTTGTTGTCCTGTTTGTTGATGTGAGCGTAAGGCCAGGAGGTCTGGCAAGCAGGCGTCGCGTTCTTCGGCGCATCCTTGCACAGGAGAAGGCACTGTGCAAGGAGCCTGAGCAGCAGAGAGAATCACTAACGAAGGGACTCGCCGTACAGACTCCTCTTCCTTTATGTAGATCTTGGTAGATGAAAATTTTGAGGGGGCTGAGGATGAAACTCGGAGCTCTCTGTGCTCGGGCACCAGTTCAAATCCAGCTCGGGCTGTTCTTGTTGAGAGCCACCTGTTAGCAGTTTGGCGGCTGCCTTGGCCCACCGGCAGTGCTGGCAGCCTTCCCCCGGCCACGCCGCCCAGCGTGGTGCGAACAGAGCCCGGCCGTGGCGAGCGTGGGTGCATGGGTGGTCCGGTTCACTTCCTCCGGGCCTGAAGCCGCCCGGGCAGGCAGGGCAGCGTGCGGTTGTGGTCTGGGGCCGTGGTGTCCCACCTGAGCCTGCCTGGGGAGTAGTGGGCTTGGGGCAGCTTTCCTGTTTCCGGGATTGTAGGTTGGAGCCCGGTCCCCTGGTAGGTGTGGGCTGGGCAGCCAGGTTTGTGTTGCAGAACAAGGAGAACTCGGATGCCTGGTTTCCCCCAGGAGCCAGAGCCCCACATCAGTGTGGTGAGGCTTTGGGAGGAGCAGGGGTGCAGGATCCGGCTCGGGGTGACCTGCCTTCACACTCATCTTCGCCCTCGTTCCACCCCAAGAGCCGTGCTGCGGGTGACAAGGGCTGCCTGTCTGTCCATGGCTGTGGGTGGACCTTTGAGCGGCCGAGGTGAGGAGCAGTGTCCGTAAAGCTCTCTTGCGTTAGGGTTGTAGGATTAGGTCCAAAGTAAATTTCCTTTTTGCCTGTCTCTCTGCGCTGTTGCTTGCCGGCTTTCTCCCCCGGATCAATTCTGAGATTAAAACTAATGTTCCCACCCTTTGTTTCTTCAAAGCTGACTCGTAGACCCCTGGGTTTGGCCTCCGTGCCTCTTTTTCAGCTGTTTTCCCAGGGCTAGGAACCAAGGTCCCGGCAGTTGGGGAAAAGTTCGGCGGAAATGTGGTTTGCATTTGCTCTTCCTGAGCTCATGTTTACGCAGAGCTTGTGAAAGCCCCGGTGCTGGGTCACGCTGCCTGCTCCGGGCTGGGGGCAACGCCTCTCACTGCCACAGCGCGCGGCTGTTCGCCAGGTCGGTGCTTCGCGTAGTCCCCAGGGAGGCGGTGGGTTTGCAGACCCATCTGTAGCTGCTGGAAGGGACACGGTGGATTTTGGGTGAGCACATGGGTTAACTGAAGGCTTCCTAGTGCTGCTGCAAGGAGAAAGTAGGGCCTATGTAACCTGGATTTGTCTCTCTTCTTTGACACAGGCTGGGATGGGCAAGTCATTCCCTCAGTTTCAGTTCTCTGGTGCAGAGCACGAGTACTTCCCTGCACGCACTATACTGTGATGAGCTCTCAAAGCCTGTGGTAATAAGACCCACGAAAAGGGGGTTTCTCTTTCTTTAACACAAGTTTTCAAACCACAACAGTTCTCACTCTACCTGTTTTTCAGTGGTTCTTCCCTTCACAACTGTGCGACATCCTTAGAGCTTTATCAGTAACTAAATAAGGATATTGATGTCAACGGGTTGACAGCTGTTCCCTGCCAGCCACACAGAGCAGTGACGTGAGCAGACTGGAGTTGCTCTCACGTTGACTCGTGTGGCTGCCCAGGGTAGGTTCAGTCCTTCCAGCTCCAAAACCTCAGCAGAGCGGGTCAGTCCGTGGCAAACAGGCTCTCGTCCGACAGCGCGACAAGGTGCGCGTTGTACTGATAGCGGGGGTTTCTAACGACCTCAGGGAGGATCCAACGATGCTTCCAATAACGAGGCCCAGTCCTGGCCACTGATGTCCTGCACAGCTCAAAATCCCCTGACGTGTAGCGCTCAGCACGCTTAAAATCAGATGCAAGCGCGCGTAGCTCCGTGTTGGCGAATGGATCCTGTGCAAGTTACCCCCAGCTTGGAGACGGCTCCTTGGTGTGTCGTGGTTTAATCCTGGACAGCGATCACGAAGCACCCAGCCGCTCGCTCGCCTCCGCCAGTGGAGGAGAATCGGAGGAAAAGTCAAGGGAACTCGTGGGTTGAGATAAGAACAACTTAATAATTGAATATGCGTGGAGTAGTGATAGCAGTAGTACAATGCAAATAATACTAACAATGCTAATACTACTGCTAATAATATGTAATGAGAATAATACTATCGCTAATAATAAGTAATGAAAAGAATGGAAAATAGAACAACTGATACAACTGATCACCACTTGCTGACTGATGCCCTGCCAGGTCCTGAGTTGTGAGAGCCAGAGCCCGAGAGCAGGTCAAGCCTGAGAGAGAGAGATCGTGCGGGAGCATAGCCAAGAGGGAGCAAGAATGACCCCCGGCCCACCCCCAACTTACACTAAGCATCACGTTTTATGGCACGAAATGTCCCTCTGGTCAGTTTGGGTCAGCTCCCCGGGCTGTGTCCCCTCCCAGCTCCTTGCAGAGAAGTTGGGAACACAGGGAGCAGGATCAGAAACTTGAGTTGGTATGAACATTCCGTAGCAACGCCTGAAAACATCAGTGTTAGCAGTGTTCTCGACACAAATCCGAAGCACAGCCTCGCGCGGGCTCCTGTGAAGAGCGTTGACTCTGTCCCAGCCCAGCACACCGCGTTAAATACTCCTTTTTGCCTAGACCAGGAGGGCTAAGTTCCTGTTTACGGGTTTTACACCGTCTGTTTTAGCGGCAGGAACCATGCTCAGGAGCTGTGTTTAAGCGACGCCTTGTAAACGGCATGTCACTGTCATGTCCCTAGGCCTGCCATGCAGGAGCTGTTGGTGGGGCCGAGGCCCAGCTGGGTTACTGGGAGAGGACAGCAGCCTCTGCCTCTTGGCTGGCCACCTTCAGTGTAGCTGGAGGCTTGCCTTGGCGCCTGGCCAGGGCCTGGCTTCTCTCTGATCTTAACCCTTTGCAGGCAGCCTGCGATGGGCCAGCGCAGCCACCTTTCTCTGCTTCTCACGCTCCTCCCCTCTTCCGGTAGCCCTGAAGCGTGTTTGGCCTTGGCGCAGCTCTGTGCAGGAGGGGGGCACTCGGCACGGCTGGTCCACGAGGGTGGACTTTCTGCTTCTTGAGTGCAGCGTGGGCTAAGCGCCCAAGTATTCAGCCAGCCTTTCCTGGTGGGTTTCGCAGCCCACACTGCATCGGACCTGCCGGGTTCAGTGATGCGTGAGCCCAAAGAACAGGGGGCTGCTCCGAATGGAAGGGTTACACAAGGGTTGCACAACTCCCTGCCTGGGAGGTAAAGCAGGATTTGGTTTTTAACTTCTTGCAGCTTTCAGCATGGCCTTCTCATGCTCACAAAGGATCTTCCTCTTTTTTTTTATCTCCCTAATCAAAGTCAAGCAGGTTTGCTCTTGTGTTCGTGCATGCTCTCGTGTGCCCGCTCCGGGGGCTGGAGCGTTTTGAGGTGGATGTGAGTGTGATGCGGGCTGCAGCACTGCGCAGGGCTCCCTACGGCCGCCAGTTTATCTGATCTCCTTTGTGTACGCGTAAACAACCCTTTTATAATATAACCTGAGAGTCACCAACAGACACGTGTTGGCTCGTTCAAAGGGGAAGAAAAGGCTGACTTTGCAGGGCAGGGTGGTGCCAGGCTGTGTTCGTGCCCTGCTTTACCTTGGCCTCTGTTCAGCCAGTGGACTGTTTATTTGGATCTGCTGACAGTAGACGAACTCCAAGTCATTATGGTAATCCACAACAGGAAAAACTCTTCCTTTTGCTTCTATATTTTGATACCTCCAGAATTTCTTGTTTCCTCATTTGCAGAGCAAGTGAATTTTCACTTTGGGTTTGCTTCCCTGGAAAGAGAGTGAGCGTGCCGTACGTGGCCTGTTGCGGAGGGGTTTAGCGGACCGGACCCTCTTTGCACTGGTGACACTGGAGCATCAAACCTTCTACAGACTGAAGTCACCGTCGAGCAAGTGGCAGCAAGTGGGAGGGATTTGCTTCAAAGGCGTGCTGTTCCTCCGAGCCGGATTGCTCACGGAGCAGCACAAGTTGCCTTCTAGGGCGTGTAACCAGAGTGCAGGCTGGAGTGGACTTTGGAGGCTTTGTAGGTTGGTAGTGTAGATTTCTCCTGGAAATCACACTGTCTTGCCCCAGTGGACTGAGTTCCTCTCGGGCCAGGCCGAGCAGACTTGATTTCACAATGTCTCGTTGTATTGAAATCATTTTTGTGCCTTGCTAGACATCCTTCGGTTGTTTGACCAGCCGTTACCCATTATGATATGAATGAGTAGTTCTTTGAGCTGTCAACTTTTTACCCAGAACAAAAACAAGGGTTTCTTGATGGGTTTATTTGTAGCTGTTATTTTGTTGGTCTCTGCTCCTAAAAATGCTACGAACCAAACTGGGAGGCACTTCCTTCTCCTGACAAAAACATATATTCAGTATACTCAGAACATATACTGAACAGGCACCTTCCTTTTAGTATATATTTAAACCCCCACGGTGCTGCGTTCCGTAATCAGGATTTCCACACTGTAATTAATCAGCACTCCTGATTCCTCTCTGACTTACTCAAGATCCCATCAGTTTAGCCTTTGACATGAGATTATAAACAGGCAAATTGATTTTTAGCCTAGTGAAAAATTTCAGCAAGACAGATCTTGGGAAATGTTGCTTTTGCAAGAAAATGCTCGGAGTGTCACCTCCGAACTGTGCCACACAGCAGCTACAGAGCTCGTAATTTCTGCGTCCGTAGAGTGAGAATGATGAGATTTACTCACGTCACGGGCTGTGATTCTGAACTGGTGGCTGTAAATTGCCTTGAGGTTTTTAAAATACTGTTTTTATCTTTCTGGAAGGTCTGGGAAGGAGGGTGTGGTGATAAGCGTATGGTGTGTCCTGCTGCAATGACACAGCACAAGGAACAAGCTGTTTCCTTGAGGAGTAAAGTATCTGTAAGTCCGCGGTGGTCCCAAGCGGCGGGTTGGATCTTCAGCGCCAGAACGACCCGGCCTGCCTGTTCTTTGGCTGTCAAAGCAGTAACAGGAGGTTATGAGCTGCAACTTCAATTTAAGGTTAAGGGCTGGACCTTGCAAATCCCTGTCCTTAAGATAATGGAAAACAGCACTGTGAAATCCGGCATCTGGAAGCTAGGTATTTCCAACCGGAGGGAGAGCTGCAGCCCTTCGGCGGGGGGATAGTAATTGGATGTCAGAGCACTGAGGATCGGGGAGAGTCGTACAGGTGGGATCGAATGTCTCTTAAAAAGCCCAGCCCCGTGGCAGCCGTAAGAACCGGCCTGTGCTTGGGCTTTTGCTGTGAAAATAGACGGAGAGCTGTATCCCACGGGCTGTCGGATGCGTGTGCGTAAAGGGTCCCTTTGGTGGTCACGGGGAGCGGAGGGCAGGCTGAGATCGTAATCCCTTCCCTTGGCAGGTCTGCTCAGACCCACCTCAAGAAATCCCGACTTCCACAGGTGCTCAGCTGTGGGGAGACATTGTAAAAGCAGAAATAGCATCTTCTCATGGTTGGTTCTAGCATGTGGGAACAAGGTTGTGGCTGTCGGTGCAGTGCCGTAAATGAGTCAGTGGGTCAGGCCGGGTGAGTCCATCCCCATCCTGAGCTCACCTTTGCATCGGCCAGTGAAGGGTCAGGGTTTTTGAGAGCCCAGAGGTTTACCTCCTCACCTGCCCTATTACAGTATTGATGTCGTTCTTGATGGTATGTTGGATCCTGTGAGGGACAGTCCAAAAGCGTTGTGGGTGTCAGTGAACGTTTGCAGCCAGGTTTGTACAATGGACCTACGAGACGGGACAAAGAAATGTCCTGTCAATACTCAGTGCGCCGGCCAGTCTTCCTTGAGAGCCGTGAATTCATGCTAGGCTTGCTGCAGTTGCGCGCACACTCCTAGCCCTGTCCCTAGTGAGGTTTCTGTTGGGACTGGGGAATAGTGTCATCCTCAGAACAAGGAAGTGAAGATTTGGAAACAACGTTTGTAGATTGGAGAGAGAGTCCAGGGAAGGCCACGGAGATGCTCCAAGGGCTGGAGCCCCTCTGCCGTGGGGACAGGCTGGGGGAGTTGGGGGGTTCAGCCTGGAGAAGGGAAGGCTCTGGGGAGACCTCAGAGCCCCTTCCAGTGCCTGGGGGGAGAACAAGGAAGCTGGGGGGGCTTTTCCCAAGGGCAGGGAGTGACAGGACAAGGGGTAACGGGTTTAAGCGGAAAGAGGGAGATGGAAATGGGCCATCAGGAAGGAATTCTTCCCGGAGAGGGTGGGGGGCACTGGGACAGGTTGCCCAGAGAAGCTGTGGATGCCCCATCCCTGGGAGTGCCCAAGGCCAGGCTGGATGAGGCTTGGAGCAACCTGGGCTAGTGGAGGGTGTCCCTGCCCATGGCAGGAGGTGGGGCTGGGTGGGCTTTAAGGTCCCTCCCAACCCAAACCATCCTGTGATTCTGTCATTGTGCAGCTGCTTAGTGCATTAGGCAGCCCCCTGCGGAGCTTTCTTCTAGGTATTGGGGGGTGACGGTAGCAGAAAGCAGGACAGACCGTGGGGGGCTGTGAAGTCCTGGGGGAGTCTCCTTTCCCCCGATCTGGACTTTCCTGTGCAGACCTGCTGTGCTTGCTTGCTTCAGGTTTCTTCAGCCTCGCAGTCCTGAGTGCTGGGGAGTCAGCAAGCTGCCTGGGCACCTGCAGCTGTACATGCGGGAGGTTTTACGTTTCCACACTCTGTTAGGGCCAGGAGCAGCCCTTGGTTCCGTGTGTCTTGCAGGAGCAAAAGGTCCCCCTGCTACAGGGCTTCCCTTTGAACCTGCTGCAGTGCCAGACTGATACTTTGCCCTCCATACAGTCTGTAAAGAGACCAGGGCTGTTGCTGAGGTGCTGATCTCAGCGATGTGGGCACGTTGCCATTCGTTTTATTGCTTAGCTGCAGCGGGCAGAAGCAGGGCCAGGTCTTCTCAGTAACCTCTTAGCTTCCAATCTGGTCGTCCACACCCAGCATCTCTGGGGTTGTGCGCACACACCCCTCCGTAGTTGTGGGGACAGCCAAAAATCTGGGAGATCCTCTGTGAAAATGGCCAAGAAGGGCGGGGTACTCATTTTAAACTGATTATAAGTTGAAAATGATTTGTCTGCATAGTGGAAAGTACAGTCATAAACTCCTTCTAGCATTAATCATGGGCGCGTTTTAGGGAAAGTTGTTATCTCTCCGTCTGCGCTGTGTTAGCGGCTGGAAGGCCCCAGCCCTGGCTCTGCTAGGAGTTATCCTGACACCGGGGAGGAGACAGCGCTCATCCTGGAGGGCTAATAAAGTATAAAAGCAAATATTAGGTGGGTATGAGCCACGGGGAACTGAGATTCTGCTTAACAAACCGAAGGCTGCTCCTCAAAGAGGGGTGAGAAAGCACAAGCGTGAAGGGACTGGCCCGCGCTTCTGTCGCCGTAATGGATAGTTGTACGTGTCGGTGCTCCAGCTGCTTCCCTGCGCTCAGACTCCACGGGGATAATTGCACACGCCCAGCACTTTAACATTTGAACGTGAGTGGATGGGACCATCGTGTGATGGTTGCTCTGGGACGAAGAGCGCGTCTGTCCTCGGTCCGCGGCAGACGCTGCGTGCGCACAGGCAGCGCGCTCGACTTAGACCAAAATAATCCCCCGGGGTGTCTGGGCAGGGTGATAATGTAAAAGGAATGCAGGGAGGGTAATCGAAAGGGAGAATAAGCATCCTGCGTAGAACTCCTGCTCTGGTCCCCAGCGTGCCGTTGCGTGCCCTCTCCTCGGCGCACGGTCTCTAGTCCCTCCCTGGGAAGGGCAGACGCTTCTCGCTGCCCGTACTTGTCATGCCAGTCACACGCGTGCTGGTGCACAGACTAACACCCTCGACAATAAATCTAAAAGATTAATTACCAAAAAAAAAAAACCTAACCCAACAAAACCAAAGACAAACCACCAACCCAAAATCCCACAACCCCACTTGCGGTATTTGAAATGCGTCTGAACTGTGCTCCGCTTGGGTTATTCATGGGGGAAAAAAGAAATAACCTCCTGAATCGAGCAATTGAGAATGCAAATATCCCAGCCTCGCTCAAAAGAGGAATCAAGCTCTACACTGTCAAGCTGATTAGCATCCCGTTACGTGGGGTACTGCCCGCAGCCCGGAGAGGAAATTTTGGGACGACTCTGCTTAACGCTTTGGGATGGGGTTTCTGAGTTTTGTCCCAGAAAACAAATCACAGTATTGTTCCCCCTGTAGCGTCAGAGACCATAAGGTATGTCGTCTTGGTCTCTTCGTGGCGACTGCCCTTCCTCTGGTGGGATCTTTCAGCCTTTTGTTTCCCATCACCGACCAGCTGTTTTTTGTGAGTTGAGGTTTTTTGTTGTCGTAAAATCGAAGCTTTCTGCAGGCAGCAGAACAAAGATTTCCTTTTTTCTCTTGTGAGCAGGGAGGGAAAGTACGTTGGAGCAGTTTCTCATGGGAGTTGGGACTTCTGCTTGCAAGAAGGGGTTTACACTTGGTTTCGCCTTTTTACCCTTTTCCCTGAAAGCAGTGTAGATGCGTCTTCCAGAATTACATCCTGGTCCCTTTCAGTGCCTGTCCCAGCAGTAGGGTGGGAAGTGCAGCATTTGGGAGTTGATTTGGATATATTCAAAAAGAAAAAAGTAAAATGAGTCCCAATCTGTTATGTCCCGATGGAGCTAAATCCTCTGTAACATTCCTCATTGTCTGCTGCAGATGTCGGAGGGAAAAATAAACCCAGGGCTTTCCTATTAAGGGCTGTTCATCAATTACATCCCACGTGCAGGAGCGTGAGTGTGACTGGAAACCACGATGGCAGTAACAGGCAGGCTGCGTGTGAGTGGGTTTTTTTCCCCTGGAAAGCTGCTGTGCATCTTAACTAAATACATTTATTTTTCAGACAGGCTTCACTGTCGCTTTTCTCCCCTTTCCCATCCCGAGTGGGTGGCCTGCAGCCGTGTCCAGGAGACGTGAGCTGTTCTGACATGTGCTGGCACTGGACAGGGCGGGTGGGCCTGTCGCGAGGACGGATCTCTGGACGTTCCGTGTGAGGTGTGTCCTGAGCCTTGGGTTTTTCCTAACCCACCCAGACAGATCAGGCGTGCGGGTGGGTTTGCTGCCACCGCGTGAGTTAAGCATTGTTGGATTAAGGCTGCAGAATTAGAGCCGCGTCCTTTTGGTGTGGCAGCTGCTCCTGCAGATCCTTTAGCACAGAAAGAGGGGCGTTCAGCATTATCGGCTCGTCCTGTTTGTTTAGTGCTGCAGCAGGCCTCGTGTCAGTGTGTGTTTACTTGTTCTGTGCTGGGAGGGCTGGTAGGATGGAGGAGGGAGGCGGGATATAGGCATCAAGTAATGGCTTCACGTAAAAATTGTGGTTTTGAAGATGTGCAGTGTCCGTTCTAGGCCAGTTTGGCCTATTGTGGTGTAAGAACGATCGCTGGAATTTAAAATGGATATGGCTGTGGTCCAGGGGTTCCTCATGCTGGGACTTTTCTCCCCATTTCATCTTCAAGCCAATGCATGAGATGAATGAAAACAGTGGTAGCACATCTTGGTGAAATCTCACGTTCCCCAGCGTCTCCTGCACATCAGAGACTGGGCAGACTTTGCCCGGGACAGTCTTTTAGTGTCGGGGTTTAGGCCCAGCTAGCAATTGAGTACCACCAGCCTCTCGCTCACCTCCCTCTCCGCCAGTGGAGGAGAAGAGTCGGAGGAAAAGGCAAGGGAACTCGTGGGTTGAGATAAGAACAACTTAGTAACTGCATATAAATGAATAAAATTGTGATACTAACAATACTAATATATGATGAAAATAATACTACCACTGCTGTTGATTATACGTAATGAAAATAAAACAAATTATACAGTTGCTCACCACCTGCCAACTGATGTAAGCCGGGTCCCGAGTAGTGAGAGCCAGAGAGCCCGAGTGATCACGCCAGAGAGAGCACAACCAAGAGAGTATGAGAGTGACCCCCAGCCCACACCCAACTTATATACTGAGCACGATGTTTTGTGGCAAGAAATGTCCCTCTGGTCAGTTTGGGTCAGCTCCCCGGGCTGTGTCCCCTCCCAGCTCCTTGCAGAGAAGTTGGGAACACAGGGAGCAGGATCAGAAACTTGAGTTGGTATGAACATTCCGTAGCAACGCCTGAAAACATCAGTGTTAGCAGTGTTCTCGACACAAATCCGAAGCACAGCCTCGCGTGAGCTCCTGTGAAGAGCGTTGACTCTGTCCCAGCCCAGCACACCGCGTTAACACAGGGGCAAAGGGGAGGGTAGCGATTTCGGGGGTGTCCTGACAGGGTGCATGGCAGCAGTGCTAACCGTGATAGAGGTACTCTTTCAACCTGGATCTTTGGTTTTTGTCGTCCCGGTGTCTCTTTGCGAACATGTTCGATTGCTCTTTGCTTGCGGACTTGTTTCACTTCAGTTGCCCCATACACAGCGGTTGCCATCCTTCTACTGATACTGGAAGGGTAGCTCAGCCTGTGCCTCGTTTATACAGCAAAGTGTCATTTCCATAAAGCTGTCCCGTTTCTCACGACCCCGAGCCGTATCGCCACAATCCAGCCTGTGCTGGAAGCGTTCTGTGATGAGTTCCCTGCCCTTGCTCTTTCTGAGTAACTTACAGCCATTGGAAGCTGTAAGAAATCTGTCTCATATTAGGGATAATGAGTTTATCAAGTCTGTCTTGTTTCCATTTCATTTTTGGTCGTACTAAAGATCTTTCTCTTGTTTCTTCCCAAGAATGCCAGGACTGGTGGGCAGCAGGTTGCAGACAGAACACTTCCACGCTTCCCGCAAACTGCACGGTCTGTTCCGCTGTGAAAAGCCTTCAGATAGTGTCAGACTTGGGAGAGCTATCTGAAAAGCTCCAGAGGTCTCAGCCTTTTCTAATCAAGGTAACGCATGGACCTGTAGGGCTGGGTGATGAGTCCGAACGCCTGAATAGCACCAGCCGAAGACCCCTGCCAGTATTTTCAACCACAGGCTCCTGGTTGAGGTAGAACAGACAAGACATTTAGGCCCAGTTTGAAGATGTCAGGGGGTGAGGAACTCGCTGCATCCTTAGCAAGTTGTTCCTCTGACTCATTGTCATTATGGTTGGAAACTTCGCAATCTAGAGGGCTGTTAATTTGGGGTGTTGTTTGGTGGGATGGGACGGGCACAGCCGCAGGTGCACAGCTTTTATCTTTGTTTTGTGTCATTTCAGACGGGGCGGTCTCTCTCCTATGAAGAACTGAAGCAATTTCAGTCCCAGGATCCAGACCTGGCAGACGTTATCATAGAAGAAAATTCAGCTGAATTGTGGAACTGCCCGTTCTTCTTCCCCTGGTGAGTCAGAGACAAAACGTGTGTGGGTCCCTTCTGCAGGGGTGCCCCGGCTTTGGCCCATGCGAGTTACCAAGAGCTTGAAAGTTGCATTTTGGCAGGAAGGGGAACAGGAGTGCGTTACAGTCTTCTCTCTGCCTGCTGGCACTAGTTTGATCCAAGCAGAAGACTTTGGCGCTATAAATGGAGTGTTACTGCTCCCTTTACAAGAGAAAAATATCCCAGCGATTGCTCAGTCCTGTCCTTCAGGCCATACGCTCGTTGTCTGGGCTCTGCTCTGATCACCTGTGGCAACCTGTTTACATTTCTGACTGCCTCTGACTGCGCAGTGGAACTCCTCCACCCTTACTGTTGACTGAGAAGAGGTGCCCTGACTTTTGCAAAACACAGAATTAACGGGAGGCCAGGGCATGCTGCAGTTTGTCTGCTCTCATGCAAGATGAGCAGCCTACCCTGATCCTGGCCCTGTGCTGACTCTGCTAAAGCTTTCAGCGTGGCTACGAGACGTCCGAACAACCCAGGGCTCTCTGAGGTCGCAGAGCAGCCCGGTGAGTTCGCCAGGTCAGCGCCTGGTGCGGTGCTGGCACGTTTGTGCGAGCAGAGCAGCAGTGTCTGAGCACACTTGGAGAAGGGCATGGTGGAGCCTGTGCTTCGGCTAACGCTTGGGTGCGACCCCCTTGCTGCACTTATCGGCCGCAGCACTGGTAGACGGATGAGCAGGCCACAGCAGTATTAATTGTGTTGAGCCACCAGACAGAGATGTAAAAATAACAAGCCCCACCCTGCCTTTTCCAGTTACGTTCCCGGGCCTAGAGAACAGACTTGGATTCCCCCCACCTCGCCATGTGGTTTCAGTTACGGTCGCATCAATGCCATCTCTCTGCGTCTCTTGTGATTAACGGATCCGGACGGGGACTCGGGAAAGAGGGGACGGAAATTAAGTTTAGGCACTCGAGATGATCTGTTTGTCCCTGTTTACATGGTTCTGCTGCAGGTACTAAGAGGAAGATGTGAAGGAGCACAGGTTTAGAAGCTGAGAGGTCAAATTTTGCTCCTAGGGGTCAGTCTGTCAGCAGGCTGTTCATCAAACATCCATAGTCATGAAGAATTCTGAGCTGGGAAGTAGCCTTTTAAGTACAAGCATTGTCATTGTGTGGGATTTCTTTAATATGGACTGTTTTGTTTTGTTTAGGAACAAATCTGTGAATAAAACTCGGATCCTGCAGGAATTTTTCCCCACTTCCTCTTTGCTGGCCTTCCCCAAGACGGTGTCCTTGGAGAGCTGCTTCCTCATCCGCCATCCAGATCTGGGGAATAAGGTGAGGAACTCATCCCAGAGACGTTACCTCCCTCCCTGTGAGTTGTCCTCCGGGAGCTCCAGGTCTCTGCGGGATTTGCAAGACGTTTTCAGCTGACACAATCCTGACAGAAGGCTCGAGTGTCCTGTGTAATGTGGCATCTCGGCGTCGCCGCACCCCCAGAAGCTGTGGCTAGTTCTGAGCGGGTGGCACACTGCACCCATCTGCCTTGGTGGTCGGAGATGCTGGTGCGGTGTCCCAGCTCCGTTCACGTTTACGTCCTGGCCTTGCTCTGTGGCTGGGTGAGGGGATGGCCTTTTTGTTGCTGCTCCTGGCAGGGAGGCTCACCCGTTCCGAGACACCTGCCGTGGAGGTGTTTCACTGAAGATAGTGACGCTTTGGCCTTCTAGCCCGATCCCCTCCTCTGGTTTTCAGTGGGTGTGGAGGGGCAGTGCCCTGGGCAGAAGAGGGGAGGATGACCCTTACGTGCAGCTGACCCAGCTGTGATCTGCTGGTGACCGTGGGGAGCAGCAAACCCGTGGTTTGCGCTGTCTCGCTGCTGCAGGGCAGTGACTTGCCCCTTGTTTGATCAGCCAGACCCAAGAAAAGCTCGCAAGGCTTTTGAAATATTCTCCTCTCGCCCCAGAGCTACAGTTTGCGCAGCCTCTTTGCTGTTGGAAGCGGGCAGCTCACCCTGAGCGTCGTTCCTCTGGACAAGTGCAGAGGACACTGCGAGGTGTTCAAGGTGGAGCTGGAAGCTGGAGATTTGGGTGAGTACCTGTGCTGTAGCGTGCAGGGTCTGGGAGATTCCTTGGAGCCAGGAGACTGCTTCCCGCTGGGTCTCTTCTGTCTGACACCTGAGGAGGGGTGGCGTGTGCCTCACCACCTCCAAACTGGTGTGTGCCTGCCTGTGGCAGTACAGGGGAGCGATGGTTCTGGGCTGGGAGTTTGTGGCCTGAAACACAAACAACGGGATAACACGGGATACTTGGTGTGAAAACTGAGCAGAATGGGCTACGCAAGACGTGATGCTCTGCTGGGTGTTCCAAACCCAGCGTGTCACCGAGGGCAGCGTCTTTCCAAAGAGCTCCTGCGTACCCCCGTCGCTTCCTGGGAATTACGAGCAGTCGTGGATTCATCTGATACGATCTTTTCATTGCATCTTCCAAAGGTTATGCCAGCGCAGATCACTGGACAATGAGCTTCCTGGCCAAAGGGACGGAGCCGGTGGTGGTTTGTGACGGAGCTGCCAGCTAAGGACGGGGGTGGGAAAAGAGAGCTGTTTCCAGGACAGGACTTTCAGCTTTGAAGCCAAGGCAACGTCTTGAAAGCGATAGAGCTGGGGCAACTGGGGCAGGCAGCTTTGCCACCCTGCATGTTTACAGTGTTTAAAAATGACTTTTCCTGACCCTTGAGGTAATTCTTTGCCTTTCCTCAAATGTGTTTTGGGAGAAGCGCAACCTATTTATGACCTTCCGTGTCCCCTCAGGTAAGCCGTGGGTTTGCAGCAAAGGGGTTTCGTTTCCCAGGAGCAACAGAGGGATTTCTCAGGATGAGATTCACCTTGTGTCCTTTGTGGATTATGGCACTTCCGAAACTTCCTGGGGAGTTTGGGGAGTGGAGGGGGGTGTGTGACATTTCTGTGTACATTCCTCCTGAGGAGGAGGCTTCGAGCCTGGCTTGTCAGGCCGGCTCTGTAAAGGGAACGAATGGGTGATGTGTCCCAGCTCCACCCCGTCTCTCCGTCACGTACGTCGCTGTGTGCCTCAGTAGCGTGCCCCACAAAGCCCATCTCGGCTTCGTGCTCCAGGGCTGAGATGAGCCTTGCAGGCGAGGGGCAGAGACCCTCACCCACTGCATCGTTCCGGTACCAAAACAATCTGTTCAGGCCTGTTCCGTGTGTCTTGTGATCACTCTGCTGCCGTTCTCTATCGGCAGGTCGTGAGTGAGTCAAGTAGTGACTGTGCTTTTTCCCCCCTTCCTGCGAAAATACCGCCGCAGGGTTCAGTGCTGGTGGTGCCGTAGTGCTGGATGGAGCCGGGCTGGGCGCAGAGCAGCTCTGTACAAGTTTCACCTGACTCTGCACCCCATTCACCGGGGCTGTGTGACTGTTTTCCTGTAGTCCTGGCTTGGAGCGGTGCTGCCTGCGTTCCCGGGGTACCTACGGGAGCACCTGAAAGCTTCCTCATCCCTGGCACTTTTTTTTTTGCATCGCCTCCTTCCAGACCTGGAACTCTGTCTTCAGAGGGAACGTTGGGTTTTTTCCTGAGTCCTTTCCAAGCTGCCTTCGCATGCTTCCTGTGGCTCGAGCACTGCTTTATCCAATGCCCTGAGAGAGGCTCGGTTTCAGTGTTTGCAGGCTGCGGATGCTGCGGTCCCTTCCAAGCCCGATCCTTTGGGTCTGGTCCTGCCGTTGAAGATCATTTACAGATGTGTCAGGCTGAACTCATCGGCCAGGGCTGGGGTTCAGGACATACTCTCACAGTTGTTAATATGGAATTGGGAGGGGTTTTGTTTGGAAGTAAGTTAACTCTGTTCTCAGGAGCGAGAAGCTTTTGCTCTGTAAATATTTTAGGTACGTGTAAAATGACAGATTGGAAAAATGTCTATCCAGCCTTTGGTTGTGAGCGAGACCAGGAGAAGGGGAGCAAACATCCTACTGACCTTGTTAGGGTCTGACAGAGGCTGCCAAGTGGGCTGACCATGTCTGGCTCCTGCACAGGGATGAGGCAGAGGGCAGTTCCTGCTCCAAAGAATTTAGTCTGAGGCCTTGACACTACAAACATTTCTATGCATAACCTTTATTTTTCTCCCATAGACAGATAAGAACCACCCCAGCACCCGTGTCAGTCTGTGTGTCTGGCCCTCGACGCTGGACCAACACGCACCAGGTCTAGTAGAACCAAAGGGGGAGAGTCTGACTCTCAGGACAGAAAAGGACTAATTTAATTTGTAGCAAAATATTAAAGGGAATTGAATTAATAAGATTTCTGTTAGTATTGTTAATGCTTGGGGTGTGTTTTACGCTTGTGACACTACATGCAATCTTGTACATGCCAAGACACACACACCACCCCTCTCCCTCAAAGCCTGGGTCTTAGTTCATGGAAATTCGGGAATTTGGTGATGGCAGAATTAGGGCCTCGTTAGTGACTGTTGCTGTTTGCACTTTGGCAGCTTCTCAAGTCAAATTCAGAGGCTGAGGAGGTGACTTCACCTCTTACTGCTTTTGTACCTGACCCATTTGGGTAGAGATGCACGGGGAGAGAACCTGTGGGACCCATTCCTGCTGACACTGTGGGTGGGCTGGTGGTGCTGTTACTTCTAAGTGTCCTTGAATGTAACTCGTAAAAGAGCTGCGGGGACAGTTCTCAAGTGTCTGAAACACCCGTGTCCTGCGAGTCGGCCTCGGCCGTGCTGGCTGTCTGGCTCCGTGGGAAGCAGAGAAAGCGGATCTGCTTATGGTCGCTGTTTACACTGGGGGGATAGGGGCTGCTCTGGGGCAGGTTTGTGCCTATTTAGCCAAAGTGCTCTCACGTCTCCCCTCCTCAAAGAGTTGCAGCTGGTTGGACAGAAGATGGTGAATCTGGCCTGTTTGCGGATCAGCTTTCCAAGTGCACTTTATGGTCTCTGCATAAGTTTCCAGATCTGTGTCTAGGCGATACATTGCATATGTCCCAACCTCGCTCCCTTCGGAGTTTACATCATTTGTTTTTAAACTTCCAGTATATTTTCTCTTCCTCTTCCAAAAGCTGTAAGGAATTAGCTGCTAAACTAAAACAGGAGGGCAGTTCTCCTGCTGATAAAGAGCCGACTTTGGCCCTAGCCGCTGTTGAGTGCAGAGCCCCAGTCTGTAGCACGGCTTCTAGAGCAGCTCCTGTCTTCAGCTGCCAGAGAAGTAGTGCTAACACCTTCCGCATCGCAACGCGGGCGAGGAGCCGGGATGGAAAACTTGGAGGTGAGGCCAAAGTGCCAAAACTAGGATGGCCAAAAGGAGGTTTTGACGCCTTGGCCCTATGACTGTGAGCGAGCCCTGGGTGTCTTCCTTATCCGTGGCTCCAGCTTCCCAGAACCTTTGCAAAGGCCGTGGGAGGCTGGGACTTCCCTAGAGAGCCCGGCAGCTCCTAGAGATCTGCGGAGGCTGGCCTGGGGGGAATGCGGCTCTTCCCTCAGCTGTTGAGGCATCGCGGCGACGGCCGTGGTCAGGGCATCGCTGAGGGGGTGGGTCCCTTCGTGGTCTCCCTCACTGCTGGCTTCGCTTTGGCACTTGTGCTGGTTTGGACAATGCCCCCCTCCCTGCCCTGGCCAGCTCGGGGGGGTGCCCAGTCAGTGCACGCGGCCTAGCTTGTTCAAATCCGCGTGTGCGCTTCGGAGCTCTTTGCCCGTGAGCTGGGCGATGGATTCCTGCTCACCCGACATCCCGGAGGCTGCAGAGCTGCTCTGAAATCACAGGGATCGGTACTGCCCGGGAGCCCAGCGGGCAGAGATGCGGAGGGGTCGTCTCTCTGCTGGTCAGGCTAGAAAGACGGGCTGTCACCCGTCAGCCGGGCGGGAGGATGCTGGTTTAAAGCTGTTTCCAAAAGCAGGGGTCATGGACCGTGGCTCTCGGTCAGTCCTGGACTCAGGGTAACTGAAAGGAGGAGAAAGGAGTTTTCTTATTTACTTCAGTACGAGGAAAGCAGCATCCCCTTTGGGAGCCAAGCTGCCAGTTTCTATTGATTCTCTTTTGTTTCCTTCCTTTTTTTTTTTCCTTTTTTTCGCCTTTCCCACTGGCACTGCACACACAAATTCCCCCGAGGCGGTTCTGCACATCCCAGCATCCAAACTCCCTTTGCAGCGCCCCGGAGAGCTTTCTAGGGTCGGGTTTCCCGGGAGTCTCGGGCCTTTAGCTTCTCCCGCCAGCCCTGCTGCTGTAAGGGTCTGGCAGAGAAGCTGGTTTTACTGGGCTGGCTCAAAGCACCTCCCTTCTCCCCCGGCTTTCTAGCAGCACGCCCGCAGCGTGGGAGCAGCCCGCGCGAGAGGTGGGGAGCAGGAGAGCAGCTCGTTCTGGTGATGCGAGCTCTCCAAACTCCAGCATCTGGGAGGTGATTCTCCTGCCTTTAGACCCCCATGTTGGCACCGGGAACACTGCTCCGGGGAGCAAAGTTTGCAGCTCAGTCCCAGGCTCGGTGGTCCACGTGGCTCCCGAGAGAACCGAATGCTTTCTGGGGGGACGGTCCTTTCGGTTAGCCTTGGCGGTGGTTGCGTGAAGCTTCTGCAAACCAAACGCTCTCCTTTCCATAAATTTTATATGTAGAACTCTGTTCTCCCCTTCAGGAAACTCCTCGTAAAGGATAGATTTACCGTCCCGCTGCGTTAAACAAGGGCGATGCTGGACTTCCCCTTTGCTTTGGAGATTCAAAGAGATGACAGGTGATTTATTTTTAGCATTATCTCCTGGTCTGCAGGGAGGGGAGGCACGTTATAAAGGCTCAGGGCTGCCGGGAGGTAAAGCTATATATGCACACAGACTGTTTGAGTGCTGAACACTATAAATTCAGTGATGGGTTAAAAACGAATGTAAATATGCACTTAATGCAGAATTTTATGGATGGTCATAATTTAATATATTGCAAACTTTGTAAATACTTGGGAAAAGCCTGTAAAGTGTGTAAATAAATGAGATTTGTATGTAAGAAGAATAAAAAAAAGTTTTTACTTTTTGCACTTAAATGCAAGTGTCTGCGCCTTTTCCCCGGCCCTGATTTGTTTTCTTGTTGCGTGTCAGCCGTTGAGGGGTTATTTAACCTCTCTTAAGGCACTTCCTATAAGTAGAAGTGTCATTATAAGTGAAAAATCGGAACATTTTTGTTTGGAAAATGTCAAAAGAAACACTCTGAATCATATTTTAGCCTGGTTCCCTACACAAAGTTGTAACAATCTCTGTCCTTCCTTCAGCACGCAGCTTATTTCAGCCAGACTCTGAGGGGTAGAAGAGGATAGGCTCCTCCAGAGCTCATAGAAACAGGCAAGCAGAGGAGAGAAAGGTCCCGCTGCCCCCAGGACAGCGCGTTAGCCTCGTTAGACCCCAGGGAGCCACGCTGCAGCCCCTCGAGACGTGAGTCCGTACAAAACCAGGTTTTGTCGCTGCTCTAGCGTAGGGCTGTGCCTCGCTGGAGCCCCCCGAGCCAGACCCTGTGTGCCCCCTAAGGTGCACGGCTCCTGCGCTGGGGCTGCTCGCTCCCGGGCTGGAGGGGCAGCTCCTGGAGCGCGCAGCAGAAGGAAAGCCACATTCCTCACGCGCTTACCTAATGCCGGCTGGACACAGCTCGGCAGCCCCAGGGTGGGGCTTGGACCTTGCGCTGTTCATGCTTGGGACGTTGGCTCCAGAAAGAGCTGTCGGGGCAGGTTGGGGAGTTGAGGAACGGCCCTGCACCCCCGCTGCCAGCAGCCTGACCGAATGCGTCGGCCGTTACTCACGTTTCCCCGTGAGCCACGTGCCCTGGCTGTGCCTCTCCCAGGGCTGTTTTCTCTTCCCCACAAGCCCTGTTGCTGCGCTATCTCCTTTGAGGCTCGGTCACGATGCTGTAGTGCCAGGGGCTATGTGGAGCTTGGTCCTTCATCTCCGCATCACGTTTGCGGAGACCACGGCATGCGCCGGGTCTTCTCAGCCCTGACTCGTTCCACCTAAGCCAGGCCTCGGCGAGCTGGAGCCGGCGTTGGAAGGGGACTTTCCAAGGGCAGGGAGTGACAGGACAAGGGATAACGGGGTTAAACGGAAAGAGGGAGATTAAGATGGGACATCAGGAAGGAATTCTTCCCGCAGAGGGTGGGGAGCACTGGGACAGGTTGCCCAGAGAAGCTGTGGGTGCCCCATCCCTGGGAGTGTCCAAGGCCAGGCTGGATGAGGCTGGGAGCAACCTGGGCTATGGAAGGTGTCCCTGCCCATGGCAGGGGGTGGGGCTGGGGGGGCTTTAAGGTCCCTTCCCACCCAAACCACTCAGAGGTCCTTTCTAGCTATTCCCCCAGGGCTCTGGAGATGCAGCAGCTGGGCTGTTGAGGTGTCTCATGATGGAGATGGGTTGGCCTTGACCCAGACTCCAGTCCTGCAGTTTGCCTTCGCAATCGATGGGAACCTCTGGTTTGGGCAGAGGAGTCGAAGGCAGCCTGCTGAGACAGCAGCCTCAGCCCCCGCGTGCAGGAGTCGTTGGACTATTGAGCGTGTGGTGAATCCTGGACCTAAAGAAGGAGCAGGTAACGTGCCGAGAGATTTGGGGGGCAGTAGAGGAGCTGTTGTGGCAATAGAGGTAATCAGCGTGGTCCAAAGGAAAAGGAAAAACGGCAGAGCGCTGCCTGGGGAAGTGGGAGGGGAGAGGGGGAGGCAGAGCCGACAGCGTGTGATTAACTTGGCTCCCCTAGCCAGAGCTGCCCACCCGCTGGTCCTTTCTAAGAGCCTGCGATCCCCCAAGGCAGCTCCTGGAGCGGAGCCGGGGTGGTTGCACAATCGCAGAAGGGGAGGAAGAGGCTGCAGGCAGGCTGGAGGGTTGCTGCCGGACAGGCTCCGTGGCGCAGCGATTCGGGACACCTGATGCTGAGCCCTCCATGTGTCTGCCTGGGGAGGGAGCACGGTCTGTCCCCGCAGAGCCATGGGCTGGTTGTTCCAGCCAGCCCTGAAGGCAGCTATGGACTCCCAACTCCCCTCTTTTGGGCCAGTTTCAGCTCTATGTCCTGTCCTTCCTGCCCTGCTCCCCCTTCTCCTGACGGCACAGGGAAGGGGCATCACCCCTCCGCTCTTCTCCTCCTCCCCAGCAGGCCGGGGAGCCCTGGGGGGGGGCATTGCTCTGCTGCCCGCTGCTCTCCCCCAGCACGGCCGGTGCACGGACACAGGCTCTGACCCATGGCTGGGGAGTTGAGCTGCAAACCGTTCCCAGCAGCCGCATCGCGTTCCCTTCGATTCTCGGCGCAGCTGCGTTCCAGGGACGGGAGGACCCTGGTGTAAAACAGGGCTTTGACGGTTCCTTGGGGATTCTGATGATGGTTTAGGAGAAAAGGGACAGGAGGTGGAAGAGAGGACCCGTGGCTGAGGGGATGTCTGGGGTTTGGAGCAGCAGAGGCTGGGATGAAAATGCCAATCCGGGGATGAGGGTTCGGGCACAGGGTCTGTCTGGGGAGCTCCTTGGCACCAGCCGTACTGCCGCTCCTCCATCAAGGCCGATACACGAGATGGGTGTGTACCGTGTGGCTCCGAAACTCTGCTCTAATAAAGAAACACGTTTCCTCCCCAATCTTCAAGCTGTTGGGTGTTCCTTGCTTTGGGGAGGTGCTTTAAATCCGACTGCCAGAGCTGTGGGCTGCTAAGAGCAGAAGCTGGCTGCACGATGCTGAGCTCAGGTCTTCCTCCCGTTTGCCTGTTGCTCACGGTGCTGGAGCTGAGCTGGTCCCTCAGCGATGAAGAGAAGAAGATAATCTTGGATGGGCATAATAAATACCGCTCCCAGGTGTCTCCTCCTGCCGCGGATATGCTGAAGATGGTAAGTGGCTTTTATTGCAGGGGAATGTGAGAGGGTGTTTGTGTAGTGCAAGCCTCGATCTTAATGCCAGGAGGGATCGGGGTTTTCCTTAGGGGAGGCAGAGCAAGCCTTGTGTGGGGTTACAACTAGGTGTCAGTGGAGGGGCTCCCTGAATTGCCTCCGAAGAGATGAGTCTCCTTCCACCCACAGAGTTGTCTTGGATTGTTTGTGGAAGTTGCTAAGTGTGACCCGGGTGCCCTGATGCGCTGGGTGAGAGCGATGCGGCTCTCGCTCACGTGGGTGCCCGCCGAAGCTCCTCGTGATGGGCAGCAGAGGCAGGGTGGGCATCGCCACGAGCAGGTGCCCCGGGCTGGCAGGGACATGCTGCTGTGTGGGGTGTTCGTCTTTTATCTGGAGGAGGGGACATCAACTTCAAACGTGACAACCAAGTCACTCAGTTATTCGGGCTTTCCGTCACGCTCCTGATTCTCACCATGGCTTGTGCGTGGCTGCCTTGGAGGCGAAGGACCCCCCATTCTGCTTGGGGAAACTGAGGCAGGTGCCCACCATTGTGTGTGGCTGCAGTGGGAGCAAAACAAGCTCTCAAGCTGGTGCTGCTTTTTGTCTTATTCGGTCCCTTGAGTTGATTAAAATTTGGCTACCGTGTTCTATCTTGCCCCACACGTGATTCTTCTCACTGTTTGCGAGGACGGCTGTTCATCAGGGGCAGCTGGGGTGCTTTGCTCCTTGGGTCCCTGTGTGCTGGGAGGAGCGCTCCCTGCCTGGCCCAGAACGTGCCCAGGTTGAACTCGACCTCTGCGGGCTGGCAAGGGGCAGCAGCTGAGGAAATGAAGCAAAAGCTGTGTAGGAGGTCTGACTGGTGCTTCAGTCTCAAAGGGGACAGAGGCAGATGATCCCACGGACACCCACCGAAACAAGGCACAGGAAACTTGGAGAATACGGGCTTTGGAGCCCTCAGAGAAAGCCCGAGGGAAACAATTTCTGCAGGTCTTGAAGCCAGCGGCGGTTCTGAACCAGTGACTGCTGCTCCCGGCTGGAGCTCTGATCGCAGACCGCGTGCCTGGAGATGCTCCCCTCCGCGGCGTTACTGTTTCTGCTGGAGCATTCCGGACCCGCTCCCAGCCCAGAGCCAAAGGCTGGGGGTTTTTTAATTAAGAACAGCAAATGTTTCGCTTCCAGCAGCCCTGACAATTTCGTGGTAGAGGTTTTCCATGAGAGCGCCGTCCTCGCCTCCCTCCCGGGACGTTTGCTCGGGCCGTTTTCGCCTCCGGGTTCACCTGCTGCTGTGGCACCGTGCCTGGCTGAGGTCACCCCACGCTTCTGTTTGGGACACGGCTCGGGTTGCTGTGGAAATAGTCGGGTGATGGGGGGATACGTAGCCTAAAGCCACTTTTCTTTTTCAACGAGGCAAATCCTGCAGGTGCGAGTCCCCTGTTTATGGCGCCCAGCTCCGTGCTGGAGGGAGCGGGGGGTGAAACCCCCTGAATTGGGTTTCCAGCCGTTGCTCTCAGCCTGGCTTGTGGCCACGGTGGGAGGTCACCCAACGTTCTGTGTCCCAATCCAGATATTTCAGTGTTTCCTTCCCCCCCCCCTCCCTTAGCGCTGCCGCTCAGGGGTCTGTCCACATCCCCGCGGCACCCCGAAGGTGACATGCCCTGCACCAGGGCCGTGCTCCGTCCCCCTTTGGATCCGGCCCTGGGTCCGGTTGGGAATGTCCCCCCTAGGACCTGCCGTTTGCTGGGCTGCCTTCCAGCCCACTGCAGCAGCAACGCCGCTGTCTCCATCCAATGGCGCAAGGACGGTCCAAACAGCTGCGGCGTCGGGTTCCTCGTGTTTCCCTCCGGGAAGCCTCTCCTCCTCCTCCTCCTGCGTATGGCTGCGGCTGGTGGGCTCAGCTGGCGGCAGAGCCGCGGCCGCTCCGGAGGGGGCTCTTGGCAGGCAGCCGGCCGGCCGCGTCTCCGATCCAGGCAGACAGATGATGTTTCCCAGGAGCGTGTGCTCCCAGGCTCTGTGCAGCTGCCAGGGGAGACGTGTCCTGTCCTCCCATCCCCGCCCTGGTCAGAGGGGGATGTCCCCAGGCCCCCTCTGTGACCCAGCGTGAGTCTCCTCCCTCCCTCTACCTTCACTGTTTCTCCACGCTGAGTCGAGGATGCTCCATGCTGGAGTTAGAGATGCTCCGGGCGTGGTTGTGAGCCTCGTGCTGATGCCCTGACCGTCCCCTGTGTGACCTGTCAGCTCAGGTTTGGTTTGTGCTGGGGCAGACCGGGGAGCTCCCCGCTCCTGAGGACTGTGTCGGGTAGAGGTGTGGATTTGACCCATGAATGGGGAAACTGTGGCCAGAGAGCCCGGTGGGTCCTCGGAACGTGTCCCGGTGTATGTCGGAGAGCCCGGTGTCCCTCTCTGTATGCTGATGCCGAGCTCCTTCCAGAGCTGGGACACGGAGCTGGAGGCCTTTGCTCAAGCCTACGCGGAGAAGTGCATCTGGGACCACAACAAGGAGAGGGGCCGACGGGGGGAAAACCTCTTTGCTATGGCCCCAACCCTCGACCTGGAATTTGCCGTGGAAGACTGGAACGGGGAGGAGAAATACTACAACCTGTCGACTTCCACGTGTGTCCCTGGGCAGATGTGTGGCCACTACACCCAGGTACCAGGCTGCTGGGGTGGAGGGATGGGGCTGTTGGGAAAGGAGCTGCACCAGAGCTCCAGCTCCTCCCGAAGTCTTTGCAAAGGAGGGGGGAACCGGGAGGGGGCACGGCAGTGATACGGGGGGGCCTGGGCATGGTGTCACCTTTTTGGAGAAGACCTCAGCAGGCTCTGCAGCCCTGTTTGCCTCCTCAGCAGAGCTGGGTGCCGGCTTGTCTTGGGCAGAGGGCTGAGGTCTGAGTGTTTCTTCACGGCTTGGGTGTGAGCGAGGAGGGAGACGGTGGTGGTTAAAATGAGGATGGAGGTATGGAGGGTCCTGGGGCCGAGGCAGAGATGGTGATGCTCTACCTGGATGGACTGTATGGGAGGAAAGCTGTGACCCTTGGGGGGGGTGGGCTGCAGCCATAGGTTGGGCAGGGGGCAGGATCCTGAACACTAAAGCAACACGGGGATGTGGGGTGCGAGGCGCACACACTAAGAGGTGAGGGGACATTGGTTTGGTGACAGAGCAGCCTTCAAAGACAGGGGACAGGTTGCGAAAAGGGCATCTGCCTTCGCCCCGTCACCTCACCTTCACCCCTGGTCTTTGCCTTAGGTGGTCTGGGCGAGCACGCACCAGATCGGCTGCGGGGCGAAATTTTGTGAGAAGATCGACGGCATCGAAACAGAGGACATGTACCTGCTGGTCTGCAACTATTACCCGCCGTAAGTCCCGCGCCTCGTGTGGCTTGGTGCATCCCGACGGGGTTTCTATGCTGGAAACGGCCTTGCTCTGGTCCCCGCAGCAGAGCAGGATTTGGCCCTGCCCAGACAGAACAGCAAAGCGGTTCTGAGAAAGGCCTTTGTTGTCTTGGGTTGGGCACGAAGGAAGGAAGGGTTGTCTGGTGATCCTCACCCGCGATTGCGACTGCTGAGGTCTGGTTCTGCTCCCGGCACAGCCCCAGGGAGGGAGCTGCCCCCAGGGAGCTGCCCGAGGCTCAGGGTAGCTGAGGGTACAAGTGGCAGCTCCCCGCTCTGTGCCTTGCTCTTCCCGGCCGGCACCAGCGGTCGCTGCAGGTGGAGAAGCACGTTTGCGCCAGCAGGAGGGGTTGGACGTGGGAGGAGAGGTGGGTGCCCGCTTGCCAAGCCCTGGGAGTAGCCCTGGGACTAGCCCTGCGACCCGCTTGCTCGGAGCTGGTGAGACCAAAGGAGCGGCCGGTGGCTGCAGACCACCTTAGGGGTCTTGGGCAGATGGGAGGCAAAATCCCGTGTCCAAACGCCCATCGACTGCTCCGTTCCAAGGGGTGATGCAGGGTCCATGGAGCTGTCCCCCCTGGTTTTAGCAGCCTTGGGGTCAGGCCATCGAGTAAACGGCACTGACAGTCTGTGGCAGGAGACCAAGACGCGTTCTGTACATTAATCCCGACTTTTGTCTTGGCTGGGATATTCCCGCTGAATCAGACCCCCTCCCTTCACGTCTTCTTTTTCTTGGTGTCCTCTGCTTCCAGGGGCAATATGAAGGGCCGAAAGCCGTACAAGGAGGGACCCTCGTGCTCGCAGTGTCCCGAGGGCAGAGTCTGTGTCAACTCCCTATGTGGTAAGTGACGCGAAGGGGCGTGTGTCCCTTGACGGGCCCCTGGGCTGGGCTCCAAGCTCTGAACCCTCCCGGAGCTATCGGGAAGCCCTGGACCAGCAGTTCCGGGGCTGGACCGTGAGACATCAGCTGCAGTGGCAGCTCAGACAGGTCAGCTGCCTCAGGATGAGGAGGGTCAGACAAGGACCTCGTACCCCTCGAGCCAGAAACTGCTGCCCCGTGAGGATGCCCCGATCCTGGGGGGCAGGAGGTTGTGAGGGAGTTGAGATGTCTCCAGGTTGGGACCCCCAGAGTGGGGGATGGCCCAGAGCGACCCGAGAGGGGTCAGCTGCTGCTTCACCCCCCGGCTGATTTCGGCTGGCCCTGCTCAGTGCAGGGGATCGGCTGAGGTCAGCTGACCCCAGCCCTAACCCGTGGCACTTTTCATCTCTTACCAGAACCCACTGTAGAAGAGACCACTCCAGCCCCTGTGACAACAAAGGCAAGCCCAGCCACCCCAACCACAGCCAAACCAGAACCACACACACCAGTGCCCACCACAGCCAAACCAGAACCCCCCACACCAGTGCCCACCACAGCCAAGCCGAGACCCACAACCACAGCCACTGCCAAGCCACCAACCACAGCTACGACCCCAACCACAGCCAAGCCACCACCCAAAACCACACTCCCAACCACAGCCAAGCCCAAACCCGCAACACTAGCACCCGTCACGACAACAGCCAAGCCAAAACCTGCCACCACACTCCCAATGACAACCACCACGCCAAAACCCTCAACACCAGCAGCCACCACAGTTATGGCCAAGCCAAAACCCACCTTGCCAGCACCCACCACCACTACTGCCAAGCCAAAGCCCACCATGCTAACAACCACCACGCCAAAACCCACCACAATGACCACTATGCCAACACCCACCACACCAAAACCCACCACGACAGCAAAGACAACACCCACCACAACAGCCAAGCCAACACCCACCACAATGGCCAAGCCAGCACCCACAACACCAAAGCCCGCTGCAACAGCAAAGATGACACCCACCACTACAGCCAAACCAACACCCACCACACCAAAACCCACCACAACTACAGCCAAACCAACACCCACCACACCAAAACCCACCACAACTACAGCCAAACCAACACCCACCACACCAAAACCCACCACAACTACAGCCAAACCAACACCCACCACACCAAAACCCACCACAACAGCCAAGCCAGCACCCACCACACCAAAACCCACCACAACTACAGCCAAACCAACACCCACCACACCAAAACCCACCACAACAGCCAAACCAACACCCATCACACCAAAACCCACCACAACTACAGCCAAACCAACACCCACCACACCAAAACCCACCACAACTACAGCCAAACCAACACCCACCACACCAAAACCCACCACAACTACAGCCAAACCAACACCCACCACACCAAAACCCACCACAACAGCCAAGCCAGCACCCACCACACCAAAACCCACCACAACTACAGCCAAACCAACACCCACCACACCAAAACCCACCACAACAGCCAAACCAACACCCATCACACCAAAACCCACCACAACTACAGCCAAACCAACACCCATCACACCAAAACCCACCACAACAGCCAAACCAACACCCATCACACCAAAACCCACCACAACAGCCAAGCCAACACCCACTACACCAACACCCACCACACCAAAACCCACCACAACAGCAAAGACAACACCCACCACAACAGCCAAGCCAACACCCAGCGCACCAAAACCCACCACAACCACCACGACAGCCAAGCCAGCACCCACCACACCAAAACCCACCACAACAGCCAAACCAACACCTACCACACCAAAACCCACCACAACCACCACGACAGCCAAGCCAGCACCCACCACACCAAAACCCACCACACCAGCCAAGCCAGCACCCACCACACCATCTACCAGCACCACAGCCAAGGCAACACCTGCTGCTACAACATCAGCAAAGCCAAAACTCCCCACTACACCACCAGCACCTAGCACAACAGCAAAGACACAACCAAAAACTGCCACAACCACAGAGCCAGGACCCACCGACACAGAAGGATCCAATCCTACTGAGGCAGCCGGGCTAACCCCCTCCTTTGAGCCCACGTTAGACCTGGATTATAACGCGTCTCCAGAAGCAGAGGTAGACACTGGAGAGCCTGTTAGCCCCTTAACTACCGAGGATTCATCCCTGCTAGAAAGCATGGGCACAACCTTCAGGCCCAGGTCATTCCCAGACACAAATAAGGGTGGGAAAGAGGACAGGAAAGAGAAATCAGCCCTTTCCAGTCCGCCTCCATCCCTCAGCCAAATGGTTCCAGAGATCAAGTTAGGTTTCAATAAAGCTGAGCTCGTAACCCCCTCAAAGTCAGTGGTTTTCAGCCCTGAAGAGCCCACCTTCTTGCGCTTAACGTCATCTTCCAAAGAAAAAAAAGGGCAGAGCCCTGCTTTCCAGACCTCCCTCTCAGGTAAGGTAACTGTGGAGTCTGTCCTGGCATGGACACGCTCAGTGATCCCCAAGCAGCATGGAGAGCGCTTGGGAGGAACCAGTATCCCACTGGTCCTCTGGATCCTCCTCTGGCACCAGCCCTCTTCCTCACCCTTTCCTCTAACCCTGGCGGGGGCTGGTTGGATGTCTGGCTCCTGAAGCATGGTTTTGGTTACAGCCTGCTCCCCACTAACCCACCAGCTGTGTCCTGCCTTCGCGGGATCGGGGCGCTGCCGCCCCGCACCTCGCCGTGGCCCGGTGCACGTCACTGATGGACCTGCATGAGCGGGAGCTTCTCTTTCGTCCTCATCTTCCCCCGTAACTCCAGGTTTTCTTCTCCTCCGTCAGCAGGTGCCCTGGACACTGAAGAACTGGAGACAAACTCCGACCAGACCAGCATGGATCCGCCCACGGCTGGAGCCCCCAGTACCTGCTTGGGGCTTTCACTCTTCCTCCTACCCAGTGTCATCCTGGTGGGGCTTCTGCTCTGAAAGGTCCCGCTCAGCTGTCCCTGCACCAGTCACCAAGGCTTCCTCCGGCGTTGGTTGTTGCACAACCCTGGTAGGCTCGGGAGACACCACAGACGATTCAGGTTGACACGCTCTCTTCTGACACTGCTCCAGCCCCGACGAGCCAAGGGCAGCTGGCAGTCCCATGGGAATTTGGTCCCCTTCCTGAGGAGACCCAAGGGCAGGAGGCTGTCTGCCGTACTGCTGGTGACCTTGGATGCTTCTCCTTTCTTCCTGGCCAGCCTGGGCTTCTGGTCCGTTTCCCAACTGGAAGTGATGGGCTATCCCATGCACCGGTGTGGCTGGCAGGCCCCGCCACGCCGTGTCCCGAGGGAAAGCAGAATGACTCGGAAACCCGAGCGGCAATGCAACGTGGCCGTCGGGTTTGGTGTCTGTAGATGAGCGATGGTGGTTGGGTTCGGTGTTTGTCGGGATGAGTTTCCAACAAAAATGCTCTTTTCCCCTCCTGATGTGTCTGTTCATCTCAGTTCTGGAGAAGCTTCATCTCTTCCCTTCTTGTCCAAAGAGAGCGGGTTTTGGTTTTCCCACGGGAGAGGATTTCCGTTTCCTCCCTGGTTCTGGTGTAGCTGTGGCCTGTACCACCCAGCTGTACACCCTCCTCCCCCTCACGCCCCTGCAGCCCTTCCTGCCCCTCTCTTCTGCTCTCTCCCACACTACCCGTCCCCCCCTTAGTCCGTCACCACGGCTTTATTTGACGCGTGTGCCTGCACCTTTGTGCTTGCGCAGAAGAAAACCCTCCAGCGCTAAAGAGGAGTTGCCGGCTCCTTCCCACGGCTCTCTCCTGCGTGGCTTCCTCCTTGCGTGTGTTTGGTGTAGATACAGAGCCCGCGCGACGGATTTTGTGTGTGCTGGAGCCTGGCCCAGGAGAAGCTCACGTGCTGGTACAGTCTGGGCTCGAGGGAGCCCAGGGCGTGGTATCAGCGGTTACCGGTGGCCCCAGGACGCGTTGGAGGATCGTTTTCGTTGTCTGGGACGCTGTGTGTTGTATTCCCCCCGTGCCGCCTCCCTCCGCCCCGGGATTGAGGTGTGTTAAACGTGACGACCTCTGCAGACCGGTGGAAGGGACGAGGAGATCCGGTCCCTTCTCTGGTTGTTGCGTCCTCCGATTTCTTAGACGAGGCGGAGGACGACCCGAAGGCCGACGTTGGTGCCCTCCGCCGCCATGCCGTGTCCCGTGCATCCCCAGAGCGTGCACTGAATAAATCCTCTTGTGAAAGTCTCGTGGGGCGTGCAGTGTCTGGCGGGGGGAGCTGGGGGCCGGGCGCCTGCTTATTATATCCGTAACATGCTCGTGATTGTGTGTTTAGGTGGAATTGCTTAAAGCCAACGTGGCTTCTGGGCGTGCCGAAAGGTGGTGGTTTGGCTTTCCAAACGCATCCGGGTGCTGGCTTTCGCACGGTTGCGACTTCATGGTGTTTCAGCCTGTGTAAAAGCAGCAGAAAGAGGAGATCGAGGAGGACGTAGGGAATATTCCCCGAGCGCCCAGCTGAGCGCCCAGCAGAACCGTGTCCCCGCCGGGAGTTTTTGGGGCAAGGAAAGCGAGAGGAAGAGAGCTCAGAGCACACACCCGCCAAAGAGGTCAGCGCTGGGGCTGGCGGGCTTCTGGTTCCCTGGTTTGGGAGGCCCAGCAGCCTCCCCCACCCCCAGACGCTCTTTTTCGCCTCGGCAGCAAAGAACGGAGTTAACGCCAGCGCGCGCCCCCGGATCCCGCGTTCCTGCGGCGCTTCCACCGGCACCCCGCCGCCGGCAGCACGCGGGGAGGGGGCCTTGCGAGGCGTGAACGCTGGCATCAGCCCTTCGCTTTGTGCTTTTCCCCATCCTCCAGCCCCTGCTTCGCCGGGCCGGGCTGCCCTGCAGCTCTGCCTTCGCCTCCTCCCCGGAATCCGCAGGAGCCCAGCAGCACCAGGGGTTTTTGACAGGAAACCAGCTGCCTGCGGGGTTTTTTCGGGTCACGGTCACGGGTAGCCCTGCGGAACGGTGACCGGCAGATGGCAGTGGGAGAGACCCCGCAGAGAACTGGGCAGCCCTCAACTCGCTACGCAGAACCCCGCGGAGGGTTTCGCGCTTTATTTAATCGCAAGCGTCGGATGCAGTTAAGAATCAGATTAAAAATAACCTCCTGCCCAGGTGCCGGGGCTGCTGCGCGCTCTCGTTGCAGGCTGAGCTCCTCCTGCCGAGCTGCTCTCGGGGAAAATAATCCAGCCTTGGGTTAGGGAGGGGTGACAGAGACACAGTCGGAGTGGCTGCTGTTCGCCTGTTGTAAGGGGCGAGGGTTCAGGCAGGGCTGGAGCTGGGAGAGCTCCCAGGACCGTGACTGGTTTTGGGTCTGGGCGAGGGAGCCGTAGCGTTAATTAAAGCATTTCTCCTCCCGGCAAAATCAGAGCACCTGGGCGACACCTCCTTTCTCCCAACGCTGGATCCCCCACCCTGCGGGGAGGGTCATCGTGGAGCTGGGAGCAACGGCGCTGCCGATTAACGGCGTTGGCAGGAGCCCATCGAAATAATTCCAGGATTTACATGGTTTATGGTGGTCTCGGGGCTGGTAAACCTTGTAAAAACTGGTGTGTTTTCTTTTCCTGAAGGTTTTGACCTCTGGAGACACACAGTTGTGCAAGGACTCATTTACAGTGTTCCTTGAAACAGAAAATTCAGAACCAGAGAGCAAAGCCCCCTTCCTCCTCCCCCTGCGCCCCAGGACAGCGGGGCTGAGCCCCGCCAGTGCCGGCGTTCGGGTTTAACCTTAAATTAGGGGGGGTTAGGGCAGGTGAGCACATGGCAAGGGCAGGGTGTGGGGGGGAGGGCAGGACACAGCAGTCAATGGAGGCTTTTGCAGCGTTTCCCCTCCATTTCTGGGGTGGGCATGGAGGATGCTCTGGTGTTGGGGCGACACGGCAGGCAGCTCCCACGGGGGGGGAAGAGCCAAGATGCTGCTGGGTCCTGGCAGCCCTGTAGCTGTGTGGTGGGAGGGCGAGGAGGAGGCATTCACCCATCAGCTGTGGTCAATTGGGTCAAAATCATGGGATTTATGGTGTTTATGAGGCTTGGCTGCTGCATTAATCTCACCTGCTTGGTTCCCCCAACCCCGGGTCCTGTTTCCCAGCAGGGAGGGATGTGCCTGCAGCAGGTCACATAGCTTCGTGCTCCTGAGCCCCCTTCAAACACGGTGAGTCAAAGGGGTTGGGGTGAGCATGTGCCCCATCCTGGGGGACTTGCAAGCGGGGCCATGGTGCTGGTAGGGCTGGCCGGCTGGCCGCTATGCCCTCTGAGTATTTGGGCTGAACCCTTGGGGCTATTGCTCGTCCCTCAATGTCCCCAGGGGTGCCAGCAGGGATCTGCCTTTCTCCCTCTTGTTTCCTGGCTGCTAAAAGAAGGTGCCTGCCTCCCCCTGCCATTGCAGCCAGCGGTGGCATCGCTGTCACAGCGTGGTGGCATCGCTGTCACAGCGTGGTGGCATCGCTGTCACAGCGTGGTGGCATCGCTGTCACAGCGTGGCTGTCCCCCTGAGGCGTGCCTGGGCATCCTGGCCAGCGAGTTAGCAGGGTGTCCCAAATATCTGTAGCTGTAGGCACGGGCAGCCTGCTAACCCTCCTCCTGGGCAGAGGCTGCCCTTTCCCATATACCAGGAAGCATTAGAGAATGTGTTGCCGTGGCGGGTTTCCGAGCCATAGCGGTGATCCATCGGACACCAGGTGATGGGTCAGTGGAGCCTGAGGTCCCCGTGTTCTCCTCTTGCTGGTGTCAGTTATAAAACGCCGACAGTGAGGACTGCCCAAGGCAGAGAGAAACCCGGCCTCAGCCCTGGAGCTGGCTGGGGGTGAGGGAGCAGGTTGGGGGTTCGGGGTGGGATTGGGTTGGCCCAGGAAAGCACCTCCTGACGGTCAAAACGGGTGGTCACAGCTGCTCGGACCCAATCCGCCCCACGACCTCATCGTGTCCCTTTTGCGCTTGGGGCGTTGGTCACGTGGAGAATTTGGTCAGTGACACACGGCGACGCTGGCCAAGCTCGCTTCAAGGTGCTAAAAAGGCACTGTTTTAAAAAAACAACCCAAACAAGTTTATTGTCACAAGAGAATATCTCCAGTAACATTTTATTCACGGCTTCCGACTCTCAGTTTCGCTGCTTGAGACCCTGCCCTAACATCGCCGCCGGGGAGGGGGCCAAACCCATTTCCGTCGGGACGCACCGGATTAGTTCTTTTCCAGGGGACACCTCCTAAAACGACGTGGACGTGCCGCTCTGTTCCCACGCTCGGGGAGCTATTTTGGCCCCTTCCAAGCAGTTTACGGGTAGGAGCCCTGCCCCGGCGCAAGCAGCGAGAGGATGATCGTGCGTTGAAGAGGAGCGAGCTGTAGTTCTGCACAGCAAGTCGCCAGCGCTGCCCAAGAGCCAGAGTTAGGAGCGAGGACTGCATTCCTTCGCCGCTGGACGCCGCGGCGTCCCCACCCACCAGCTGTCGCCCAGCCTGAGGAAGCCGCATCCCAGCCTCGCTGCAGCTACGCCCCATCCCGAGAGGAGCCTTAAACAAGCTGCTTCGTTCTGGGGACTTGGAATGACCCAAGCAGTCAGGTCTGGGTCCCCGCGTGTGTTTGCTCAGGGTGAAATTAGAGGGCTCAAATTTCTTTTTGCAGCTCTCTTCCTCCTTCTTCATCACGGAAGGCGTCCTCTGCTCTCTCGCTCCCCGGTGTCTCGGATCGCGCGTTTCCTGACGGCGAGATGGCTGTGATGGTGGCCTGGGCGGTCTTCCAGTCCTGAAGAACTGATGCCGCCCTGATGGTGTTACAGCTCCGCCCGTGGTCTTGATCCTACTCACTCTGGAATATGGGATAGTCCCATCTGCTCCTTACAAAAAAGTAAAAGTAACGGTTCCCTGTCCCTGGTCAAGGGCCAGAGCTCCGAAGCATGCTGCCTGGTGGCACTGCTACCGGCGTGGGAGAGCCCACAAGGATCAGGAATTGCTCCCTCTGGCTCACGTCTCTTCCTTACCTGTCTCTCAACAAGCTTAGGAAGTGCGGACTGGACCGTTGGGCGGTGAGGTGGGTTGGGAACTGGCTGAGGAAAGGGCTCGGGGAGTTGTGGTCAGTGGGGCAGTCCAGTTGGAGGCCTGTGGCCAGTGGTGTCCCCCAGGGGTCAGTGCCGGGCCCAGCCCTGGTCAATATATTCATCAGTGACCTGGACGAAGGGATGGGATGGCCTCTCAGTGAGTTTGCTGATACCAAACTGGGAGGAGGCTGCCAGGCCAGCAGGCCGTGCTGCCGTCCAGCGTGCCCTGGCCAGGCTGGAGAGCTGGGGGGAGACAGCGGATGAGTTCAGTGAGGGCAAGTGTGAAGGGCTGCATCCGGGGAGGAACAACCCCACGGATCAGCCCAGGGTGGGGGCTGGTCTGCTGGAGGGCAGCTCTGGGGACAAGGGCCTTGGAGTCCTGGTGGCCAACAGGGTGACCACGAGCCAGCAGTGTGCCCTCGGGCCAAGGAGGCCAGTGGCACCCTGGGGGGTGTTAGGGGGAGCGTGGCCAGCGGGTCGAGGGCAGTTCTCCTCCCCCTCTGCTCTGCACTGGGGAGGCCTCCCCTGGAGGGCTGTGTCCAGCTCGGGGCTCCTCAGCTCCAGAAGGACAAGGAGCTGCTGGAGAGGGCCCAGCGCAGGGTCACTGCGATGGGGAAGGGCCTGGAGCCCCTTCCGTGGGAGGGAAGGCTGGGAGAGCTGGGGCTGTTCAGCTGGAGAAGAGGGGGCTGAGGGGATCTGATCAATGCTGATCAATATCTAAAGGGGGGGTGTCAGGAGGATGGGGCCAGGCTCTGCTCAGGGGTGCCCAGTGACAGGACGAGGGGCGATGGCCATCAGCTGGCCAACAGAAGGTTCACCCTGACCGTGAGGAAACCCTTGTGCCCTGTGAGGGTGCCAGAGCCCTGGGACAGGCTGCCCAGAGAGGGGGGAGTCTCCTTCCCTGGAGACTTTCCAAAGCCCCTGGACTGGTTCCTGTGGGATCTGCTCTGGGTGATCCTGCTCTGGCAGGGGGTTGGACTGGGTGATCTCCAGAGCTCCCTTCCAACCCCCAACACCCTGTGAACCTGTGACAGGGTGTTGTCTGAATCCTTGGCTCATTCTGTGTAAATACACAGGAGCCTTCATTTCCTCGCCAGGGTTTACATAAGTGAGGTTGGTTGATATGGATTATCAGATCAGAAAGAACCACCCTCTAACTCTACACCATGGGAGAGCTGGGAACTTGTCCAACAGCGAATGTGCTTCCAGAGCAGGGCCCAACCAGCCAAAATCCGATCAGTTCCCAGGGCTTTGAGTCCACAGGCTAAGATTGCCCTTGGATCTAGTTCTTAACCCAAACTTCAGAACTGGGTGCAACCAACTTTAATCACAAGCTCAGATCTATCCCCTTTGTACCTCCAGACTTGAGGGGAGACCAGGAAAGAACAGTACACTTGAACCCGTGACAACTTGAGCCCATCTTGTGTGAAACAAAACAGCTGGAGCTGATGCACCAACTCATTCCATTTTCTCTTGCACCCATTAGAGAGATTTTCTGCAGTGGCTCCACGCTCGTACGACTGAGGCCCGGAGCGGTCCCTGGAAGGATGCAATCCTGGATGCTAAAAGAGAAGACCCGCTGAGCTGCTCAAAAACACCACGTGTGTTTTAGGATCCTCAGTGGAAAGGAGCGATGCCTCAGGAGCCAGTCCTCCGGTGGTTTTGCTGCTCTTTAAGGAAGGCAATAGACTGTATAGTTATCACCTGAAATGGGATAAAATCCCTCCCACCAAACTATACAACCTACTACCTCACCTCCACAGAGCAGGCCAGGGCTCCTGCCGGGTTCATGGCCGTGCCACTGCCTTTGCGTTACTTGCACCGCGCTCCTCCGTGCTTGGAGGAGAAGTAGCTGACGAGATCTGAAGACCTGACTGTCTCCTTAGGAAAGACAGTAGATTGTATAGTTAGCTCAAAGGGAGGATAGGACTCCACAACTATTCAATCTACTACCTCAGCCTCAAGGACAGCTTGGGACCACGGCGGTCTAAGGCAGTGAGATGATCCGTATCCCGCCATCACCTGCTCTGCGGCTCCTGGGAAGGGAAACGCCAGAAAAGTCATCAGAGTTCCCGCTGTTAGGGCAAAGGAGGCTCCTACCCAACTTCGTCCTGGAGCTCCCTTTCCTTCTTTAAGCCTCCTTCAGCCCCTTGGGCTACAGGTACCCTCGGCGATCGCGCTGCCTGCGCGCACCCAAGGGCTTACGGAGCGGCAGCACTTCCCCCGGAACCCAGGGCCGTACATGCGGATAGCACGTCCCCTCTGGAGGCGCAGCAACACCAAGTAACGCGGCGCCAGGCCGACCTCGCCTCTGGAACACGCAGCCTGTCTAGAACAAACCTGCCAGGCCAGGTAAGAGAATCCACCGGTTCCGCTGCCGTGCGCTCCAGGGAGTCGAGCGGGTTGGAGATTACTGGGTACGAGGAAGCTTTGAGGCTGCAGATGTAATGGTATCGAGTACATCCAGGCAGGTCTCCTTTCCGAAACAAACGAGCGCAACGCGCGGGCTTGGCGTCCCTTTAACGCTGCAGCGCGGCCAGGCAACGTGAGCACGGACCCGAGAGGCGCTGGCTTCCCCCCAGGCCCTTGGCTCACCTTCTGAGGCTTTCTCGTTCTCTGCACACCCAAGCACAGATGCGAGGTATTAACTTGGTAGCTGAAAAGAGAGCGTGTGCGAGGTCCTTCCGCAAGGAGAAGGAATCCCCCTTGAAGATGAAAGAAGAGGGAGCCTCCAGGAGCACGTCGGGCGCATGTGCGGCACAGCGGAGACCCCGGGGAGGGCTTCCCCCGTGACAGCTCGGCAGGAGGGGGGTCCCCAGCCTCCCCGAACATCTGCTGGGTGTTGTGGGAGAGGCAGGCGCCAAGGCAGAAGACCCCAGAGGGGCAAAGGCTGCCTAACACTTGGTGCTTCCACAGCTAACAGGCAGCAGCCTCGAGAAGCGAGGTTCCCAAAGGTCTGGGGAACTACCGTAGCCGGAACCCTTGAGGTGGGCGTTTAGGACGGGGTACGGGGGTGTCTTTGCAGCGAGCCTTGGGAAGCGCCCCTGTTCCTCTGCAGGGCTGGCACTCAGCACAGTCCGGGCGATCCTCCTAATTTCCTTTGACAAACTCAGCCTCCGCGAGGGACGACCCGCTGTGCCAGGCCATCTGGCCCCGGCCTCTCCTGGCGTGACAGCGTATAAACAACAGCAAAAACTCCACGTTGCAGGGCTGATTCTGATCGCGCTTCAGTACCCAGCCCATCCACAGTGCCAAGTACCGTGCATCCCAATCAGCCCTCTGACGGGAGCTGTTACTCTTCCTGGTTTGTTGGCATAAAAAGTGACGCGCAGAGGTTGCGCGTCCCTCCTTGGCGCGGGCAGCGCCGCCAGAGCTTCCCCGAGGGTACGGTCAGGCTCAGGGATCCATCCAGTCTGACACTGCCTCCGTGGGGACAGAAGTAGCGGTTTAAAGTGTTTTCAGCTCCCCCAAAATAAGCTAGAGCCGCTGGCATCAGCCGGAGGGGATCATGGTGACAAGGCAGCGGCTGCGGCAGTGGTGGAGGGCGGGGGAGGTGGGTGGCCCAGATGATGGCATCAGGCGATGCGTATAGCAGGGGACACTCATCTTCTCCAGGGAGACTCCTGGCAGCTGACCTGGAGGAACAATTTTTACTGATTTGCAATCTGGTGGCTTACATTATTTTAAGCATATAAGGAAGATGTATGTGGGTTGATGAGAAGCTCAGTGTGACCCGGCTGTGTGCGCTGGCAGCCCAGAGAGCCAACCAGATCCTGGGCTGGATCCGGAGCAGCGTGGGCAGGGGGGGAGGGAGGGGATTCTCCCCCTCTGCTCCGCTCTGGGGAGACCCCCCCTGCAGTTCTGCCTCCAGCTCTGGGCCCCCAACATCAGGAGGACACGGAGCTGTTGGAGCGAGGCCAGAGGAGGCCACGGAGATGCTGCGAGGGCTGGAGCCCCTCTGCCATGGGGACAGGCTGGGGGGGTTGGGGGGTTCAGCCTGGAGAAGGGAAGGCTCCGGGGAGACCTTGGAGCCCCTTCCCATGCCTGGGGGGCTACAAGAAAACTGGGGGCAGGGAGGGGGGACGACTTTTCCCAAGGGCAGGGAGTGCCAGGACAAGGGGTGACGGGTTTAAATGGAAAGAGGGAGATGGAGATGGGCCATCAGGAAGGAATTCTTCCCGGAGAGGGTGGGGGGCACTGGGACAGGTTGCCCAGAGAAGCTGTGGATGCCCCATCCCTGGGAGTGTCCAAGGCCAGGCTGGATGAGGCTTGGAGCAACCTGGGCTAGTGGAGGGTGTCCCTGCCTGTGGCAGGGGGTGGCACGGGGTGGGCTTTAAGGTCCCTTCCCACCCAAACCATTCTGGGACACTTTAGGCCAGGCATTTAAAAGGTCACTCTTGGTACCATTGCAGAGAACAGGCGTTTGGGCCAATCTCAAACTGAGGGTGGGAAAGGACATTAAGTAACTCCCAGTTCACATAGATGTAATTATACATGGAGAGGAGAAAAAAAAAACCCTTCTGTCTTCTGCAAGTAAACCTGAAAACAGGAAATGTAATTGTAATAATTGTCTTAATGAGTATAGGTTTGGGGAATACCCAGCTGCTGACACTGCCATCCTGATCTTGCCCGGATCCATGAAGAAAGGAGTCAAACAGGAGGATTTAGCAATACTATGTCCGGTAAGGATCGCTATGACCATCCTGCCCTTAGTGTCTCTGTCACACTCGCTTGTGCTAGGTGCTACACAAATTGTAACGACAACAAGCCCCTCTCCTGGCTTGCTTGTGCTCTAAAAAATGACAAAACGTGGGGAAAGGAGAAGCAGAGAGGTGACCAAATTTGCCAAAGATCACACAGTAAGTCCATGGTAAAGCTGACACTGGAACCAGTCTTGGGAAGTCCTGCTCCCATCTCTGGTCACGCTGCCATGGTTTGCCTGGGTCAGCTAACCAGGCCAGGCCAGGTCGATAGCCGCCTCTCCTGGCTGTCTTTGACAGGGAGGGGAAAAGCAATACTCTGTTGTAATATCTGTGGAAGAATCGTAGATCCTGGGAGAGACAAGATCACACACGTATTGGAAAACAGTTCAATGCTAAGGCCCCACTGGGTTTCACAAAGAGGCGTTATGTATTAGCCATATATCCATGCAGCCCTAGGATTTGTGCAAACTCCATATCTACTGAGATTCTCAGCAAAAATCCCACGGCAATCGCCAGAGCGAGCTGCGCTCCGGCCCTGCCCTGCTTTCCAGACACGACGCCTTCCCCTCTGGCACATCGCTGCGGGAGCATTACATTCACAAGTGCCTGAATGCGATGGAGCTGGGCAAACTCCTGCATAAAGCAGCCAAGAGGGTCTGTAGGAGTCTATACCCCAACGCCTTCGAAGTTATTTGAGCCCGGCTTTTGGAGATTTTGGATATGTGACTGAGAAGAACTGGACCTCTTTGAAAACCACCGTTTTCTGTGCAGACCTGTAGGTAGTGGCACGGCAGTTTTCCCAGATTCACACGAGTCCTTCCACACTCGCCAAACTTGATCTTTGTGAAAAAGCTCATTCGGGCTCTGCGAGAGACTGCAGGCAGGTCCCCGAGCTCGGCGCGTGCCACAGTCCTGCTGTCTAGAGGTGCTCGGAGGGCTGAGAGAAACGGGAAGGTAAAGGATTAATTAATACGTTTCTTCCCAGAAAGATCCTCCTGGCTGGCAAAAAAATGGCACTTTCAGACTCGTTTTCGGGAGGGAGAGGTGACCTACAACTGTTCCTCAGTTCGCCGGGCTCAGGGTGGCTCGTGATGACCCCCAGCAGACAACACAAGCTGATGCCCCCCTCCCAGTCTCAAAGCATCTGCAGACCAAAGATGCCCAAGCACGGCCACGTCTCTGCCGTTAAAACGGGGAAGCATGGAGCCCGCCTCAGAGGGTGTTTGGAAAGGCTCCGAAGCGTTGAGGAGCTGATCTGGTTTATTAAGGAGCACTGAAAGAAATGGAGGAGGGGGGAAGAGGGAGGAGGAAACCATAAAACAACAAAGTCGCTCCTTTAAAAGCAGACACTGCTTTCAGCCTTTGTATAGCCGCAGTCCTGCTCGTCGGTGCCAAAACGTGCCGGGGACAGGCAGGGCTCCCCAGTGGGAAATCAGGGCCCTGCGTCTCCGAGAGGCTTTTCAGCCTCCTGGAGCACAGGCTGGACTGGGGCAGAACCGGCCCTGACCAAGGCTAAGGCTGCGTGTAGCCAGCTGGCTGGTTGGCACAAAATGGCTGACCGTCGGCCATTTTGTTTCCTTAGCTTTGCCTGTAGGGAAGCTGGTAGTGACTTCATGCCCTCGCCTCGCCACGTTGCTGGAGCCGAAAAATAAAAAGCAAACACCAAAGCTAAAAAGCCAAACCCAAAATAAGTAAGAACTAAGAGAATCGGGGAAGGTTTTCGATAGGTCCCCAGTGTTGCTGGGGCGTGCAGCCGCATACAGCACCGTTCAGAGCCGAGTAACCACCGGCCAGCGGTGAGGAACCCGCTCACAGAAAAAGCAGCAGACAGCCCAAAAAAAACATCTTGAATGCACCCCGTGCCACTGGAAAGCCAAAAAACGACATTTGCCAAACTAGCCACGAGGACAAGTTGCTTTTAACTTCTCGCAGGCCGGGCAAACCTCTCGGAAAAACCAGGCCAACCGTCTTCCCAGACACCCGGTCCTGGAGTCGATATTAAAATATCACGCTTCCAAAGAGTTAATCAAAGGTGCTGCGAATAGGGAAAGGGAAATGAAAGTAAAAATACTTAAAATTCAATCCTGCAACAGCCCCTGTCTCTCAGAAATGCCTTTCCTCCATGCTCTTTTAACGACATAGGTAGTATTTCATGGCAACATTGTTGTAGCATTTATTATTAAACAATTACCAGGCATCTTAATAAGTAGCTACTTATCTGTTAGGGATTGTCTCGAGTCCTGTCAGATGTTTATAAACATCTGGATCATCATTAATGAATCTGGTATTGCTATCTCTAATACAGGCGTCTGTAACCTGCTTGGTACATGGCTTCTCTTTTATTAACCCTTCCTAAATCCATTATTAAAGGTGGCCGCAAAGGTAATGGTTTTTCTAAACGTTTGCGTATTTTCCTTGTAAATTAGCATATGATTTACACTCTCCTGAAGGAAAGAAAAATCTCAGAATTTTTGTCATAAAAGCAAAATGGGTGCTATGAATATTTCATAGAGTAATTCCTCCAAAATATTAAAAATCAAGAGATATAAGAGAAAAAAATAACCTTTCTGGTTTATTTTTACCTGCTCCATACTGAATCCTGTAGGTTAACTCAAGGATCTAAAGAAAAGACATCCTTTCTGGTAATGTTCTATAAAACTTCCATTAATACTGTTTTCCTTCTCGATGTTCAGTTCAAAAGCTGCTCACAAAAGGTGCTCAGGTAACGTCCACCTCGAACGTAGATCTGGACCAAAACATTTAATTCGCAAAGCGAACCGCCCACACATGCAGCCCTGGCTCCGGGACCACCATCGCCCGTGCAATTCTCTACCTTGTCCGTCCGTAAGCAAGCCAAGCGGATACGGAGGCAAATACCTTTCTGTGCAAGAAAAGCGATTTCACCTCTTTCTGCTCTCCTTCCCAGCTCCTCTCTGAAAGTGTCTGCTTCTCTCCAGATGTCCGGGCAGCCCCTCAAGGAAAGGTAGGACGATCACCCCAGCACCGATGCTTTACCAGAGCCCGATCCCCCCTGTGCCACTGGACAGAGATCTGCTCCTCCGAGCGTCCGCGAATGAAGAGACGTGACTACTAACTCCAAGACATCCAGGCTACTGAAGGAAATGCAGAATCGCTTTGCAAAAAAAAAAAAAAAAAAAAAAAAAATCACTTTTATTTGGCGCATGTTCTGGTATTTTTGCCACGCTTCTGCGCAAAATGGTGTGGTAACGCCACCAAGTTCCCTTAAACTTTCAAGGCATGTTAGTGTTGATGGCGTCTCGGTTGTGTATCGCGCCTTAACGTGTGCAGGATACACACGCTGGTGCCGTAAGCAGCTTGTTATCGCAGCTCCATCCTCGTAAGAAAAGCAAGGGCTTAAAAAGCCAAGAACAGCTATTTCTTTTAATATTTAAATTAAGATGTTGTATTCCCGAGATGAAAACTTTCAAGGCAAGAAGGCAGTAAACAAAACAAAAATCCTTTAAAAAAATAATCCTCCGGATCACATCAGCTAAATCCAGGCACTGCCAGGTCGGTGGGAAGGTCAGAGCTCATATTCGCCAAAAACAAGAGGACACACAACAGGTTAAAACGCTACCGTCCGGCAATGACCAGCTCTAATCATACCAAGCCGATGTGTAAAACCATCCGCCCGTCCAAAAACAAATTAGACAACAGTGCTCTCTGGTACTTTATAAATACAGAAGAAAGGAGGGCTGTTTTATTGAATACAGCGAACAAACCTTTCCGTCCGGCTATACCGTGCAGCCCCGCGACTCTGCGTGCACCGAGTAGCCTTACGCTGCTAATACAAAAGCTCAGTTTGGCAATTCCAGGCATTTTCAGTGCTCAACATACGCCAAAACTACCCACTCTCTGCCTCTGACTTTGGTCTCGTTCCAAAAGGTCCTTTTTTTTTTCCCTTTTTTTTTCTCTCTCTCGCTACAGCCGGTGCCACGTAGAGACGGGAGAGTTGGGCTCGAACATGGCCGCAGCCTCCAAAAAAGAGCCAAGTCCCAGCGTCCTGGCTTCCCCCTTCCAGACGGAAAACAAAATGGCCATGCAGCAGCCATTTTGTTTGCTGCGGGATGGGAGGGAGAAGGGAAGGGAGGGGAGACGCAGGCCAGACGGGAGCACGCGGGAAGGATGGGGGGGGCGAGGGAGGGAGAGGGGAGGGCGTCGATTCGGCAGGAACCCAAAAGCTCTGCAGCGATGCCCGGGCGCGTCCTCCCTTCCTCCCGCTGGGGCTGAGCGGCCCCATCCAGCCCTGCAGCAGGACCGATGTGCAGGGATGGACATGGGGTTGGCTTTTCCAGCCCTCCCAGGCCGGTTGGGCTCAAGTTTTCCAGCCTGAAATGGGTTACCCTGGGCCCAGCTGGCACCTCCGTCCTGCCCGCTGGCACGGGCAGGCTCTGCCTGGCCATTGCTGGCACCGCAGGGCTTGGGCTCTGCTGGAGCTCCCGATGGGAGCCGGGCAGGAGAGCGGAAACCAACCCGGTAACGTCAAACTCCTGAACTTCCCTGGGCAGGAAACGGTGTAAATAACACCCGCGGGGAGGGGGAGAGGAACCCAGAGCAGGCGAGGAGGCCTTGGGGATGGCAGCTCGGCGGCAGCATGGCCTCTATAACCCAGATCCTAATGGCATCTGCAGCGAGGAGGATCGGGGAGGAGTGATCCGAGGTTTCCTCGCTCGCTTCTGTCTGGTTGAGCCCGCCTCAGAAGCAGAGCCGCGTGGCGCAGGCCCGTGCAGGGTCTGGGCTGGCCTACCACGACGCCTCCCCACCCTCAGCCACACCAGGGACGCAGGCAGCTGCCTGCCCCTCACCTGGGGTGCAGGAGGGTCTCCATCCCTCCGGGCCTGCCCGGAGGAGTGAAGGGCCGTGCAAGCAGCGGAGGACGGCGCTGAGCTGCACTGCCGGCCACGGGGCACGCCGGCAGCCCTGCCTGCCCGGTGACCGGCCGGCTCTCCCCAGCAGTGCCTGGCGCCCGCAAAGCTCCTCACCAGCTCCAGACTGATCTGTCTCCCCTTCCACAGACCAACCCCACAACTGCCCATCCAGACCGCACGCCACAGCTTGAGGGACCAGAGGAGCTTAGAGTGAACCCTCCTCGACCCCCTTCTCCCTCAAGCACAGGGCTGAGCTCCTAGTTAGCAGCCTTACTGAAGCCACCGAGCTGCGCAGATGAAGCCCAGCCTCCTCCAAGGAGGTTAATTCCCTTCAAACCCCGACCAACATCAGACAAGAGGTTGTTCGAGCAGGGCAAGCACCTCGTGACCTTGTGTGAGAGGACCCAGCTTGGGAACACCCTCAGGAACCCACAAACCAAACACCCCCTGGGCTTTCCGCTTCCGTAGGCCAGACAAGCAGTGAGAATCGGGACTATTCCCAGGGCTCAGGATGGGTAAGAGTTCCCAGTTCCCAGCCCCACCCCCTGAGGATGCAGGGAACTGGAAATGCCAAGACCTAGCGCAGTTTTGAAGCTGTTACAGATCCTGCAGGAAAGCCCCGTAAGGAAGGTTGTTAATTGGACCAGGCACTTCGTGGCATATTCATGTGGGATAAATTTAGGCACTGGAGGCTGGACCTGCTGAGCCTTATCTAGTCAGTGGGGAGGGCAATTTCTCTGCTAAGCAATTCAGAGCAGAAACGTAACGCCAACATCTTGGATCGCCCCGGGAAGAAACCTACAATCTTCAGGTTTTTTTAATAGCCGCTAGTCCTCACCAACTGCCTGCAGAGCAACCCAGGTCTCCAGGCGGGAAGTGCTACGAATGCTTGGCTTAATGATTTCCTGTGATGGATTAGTCTTACCCAAATGTCCCTGGAAATAACTTGGGGAGTATCTGCCCATCTTAACTTCTCCTATGGGTTGCGTGGGGGCCACACGACCTCAGAGGTAGGTCTGTGCGCTTTATGTTAACCTGGTAGTTTGGGAGTTTTGGAGGTATTGGAGAGCACTAAGTCCTGTTTATTTTAATAGGATTTGGGAAGGCAAGGCTCACTGAAAACCCTAGCCTGGGCACTGACAGAACATGGCGTTTCGCGTGCAGTACTCCTGCAGGGAGAACACCAAAGCAGCCTGCGGGACAAAGACCAACGGGCTGTAGGTGCCGATGGCAACAGATCAAGAAATGGCCACGTGCAGCCACGTCAGTGTGAAGCTAGGAATGGAAAACCTCTTCAGCAGCTCTGACACCCATGCTGTCTTCTAGAAAAACCCTGACGCGCTGAGGAACTTTAATTCCTTCCTTATTCTGAGTGAAAACCTACTAAGAACTGGGTTGGAGAAGACACGTTTACGAGATGGTGTTTTGCCCTTCCCGCTACAGGGCCCGTTACAGGGCCCTGGGCAGCACCTTCCTGGCTGGCCCTGACGCGGAGCATCAGGGATTGTTCAATATACCTTAGCCAAAGGGTGGGGGGAATCTTCCCAAAGATGGGAATAAGGATCTCAGAGGAAACGAGAGGGTGTGTGCGCCCAGGAGGCTTATTAGCATGGAGGGGAGGGCATCTGGCTGCGTAGGCAAGGGAAGATCATGAACGCACGGGGTTTGTGGACCTGAGAGAGCCGAGATGGTTTGCGTGAGGAGAGGGAGGTGTGAACACAACTAAAGTGCTGGAGCTTTACAAAGGACAAGGGAGGAATTGCTGAGCAGGGGGATAGTTTTGTAGCCTCCGATCTGGGCTGCTGTGGGCTTAGTAAACTGGTAGTAGATTAGGGTGGTCACGAAGGGAGTCCCTTCCACAGGGCTTGCTCTTGGTGCTCTCTGCTTTCAGGAGCTGTGGCCTCGCCAGAGCTCCCGCTCAAGGCCTTGACATCGCTGTTGGAGCTTCCGGTGTCGTGAGGGGCCCCCTGCCTGGGCAACAGGCGGGTGAAAACCAGGAGCAAAGGAGAGGTAAGGCCCGCGGGCCCATACTCATGTGCCAGGAGACTCTTCCTCAGGGACAAACCATTGCATGCTAGAGTTGGTGCCCGTTCTTCCACACACACGCGCTTGCTGCCCAGGACTGTCACTTGACGGGAGGCAGAGCAAGGAGTGCTGTCTGACTTCTGATCCGCGCTGGGTGGGGAGAACAAGACTCCCATTTCTGTTTGTGATCGTGAGAAAGGGTCCGTGATGCTGTCATGGGTCTTGCAAGCCAAAGAACTCTATCCTTGTGCTTTAGCTCTGTTTTTTCCTACCACGTTGTAAGGCTGTGGAAATCAGCTGCTCACCATCATGTGTTCGCGTCTGCGGACTTCCTCAGCATCAAAGCTTCCCCTCTGGCTGTTTGCTGGGGTCTGTTTGGGTCTTATCCTTCTGGTCTATTCACAGCCCAGCGAGCCCGTACACACACAGCCCCACCGTCATCTCTCACATGCTCTCTCCTCCCCGCACTGGCCGTTTTGCTTCTGGTTCGTGAAATTTAGAGTGGGTGAAAATGTGAGTAAGAAGCAAAGGGATTTTATTCACTTGCTGATGAGAAAAACTTTCCTTGTGAACTGGAAGAAATGGCATTAGCTTTTTTTCCTTAGTTGGTGTGAGCATGTGGGTGAACCAGCTTGCCTTCTCAGGCTGTACTTGGGTGGATTCTTTTCTTCTCCAGGTCTGTCCAGCAGCACCTTTCCCCACTGGGCCTGAGCACTCTCAGGAGTCTTTAGGATTCCTCCGTTTCTGCCCCAGAGGAACTATGTACATAAGGCAGCAGCAACGTCAAAATCCTCTGGGAAGGAAAAAGCCAGACTTAACAGATCCATTGCTGAGCTGCTGCAGTGAGTCACTTTGCCTCTGTTTCCTCCTTTGGGAGACAAATGCTCCCTACCTGGGATGCTGAGAAGGTTAATTAGTTAATGTGCTAATTAACTGAATGTGCTTTGAACAATGGAATTGCTTGAGGCAGCAGATCTCACGAAGGTCTACGTGTAATGTTTGCTTTAACAAGGGTGGGCTCCCAGTTATCAGCTGGGACACCTTGCCCTCAGCCAGGGAGAAAGGAGCTGGGCGTTATTCAATACATCCAGCTGCTTTATTCATACTGTTGCGACAGCCCCTCTGAAGCAGACGGCCAGAGTCCCTCCGAGCTCTTCCCTGCCTGCTTCTCCCAAGGACAAAGACGCAGCGGACTTTCTTCTTCTCACAAGCGTAGGAGACGTGACCAAGCCCGAGGAAGCAGAGTAATCCAAGCCAGGCTTTTGACGACATTGCCTGTCTTTTCGGTACGTGCCCAGCCGTCTGCCTGTGACCCGCATCCCACACAAGGCAGTTCCTCCTCTCTCTTCCAGAAGATGGGTGGTGGTAGAGCGCGCTCTGCCCGCTAAAGCGAGAGGCGGCTTCACTTTCCACGTCACTGGGACCCAGCCCAAACTGGATTTGGAGCCGCAGCTGCAATGAACCCCACAAACCAAACTGTGTCAGGCTTCAGCCGGTCCTGAGCCATCCGAAGGCCGTTTCACACATCTCCAAGCAACTCCTGTGTCCGCAGAGGCACCTGAACGGTGAAGTCAAACGCCACAGCGGGGGCTGTAACCTCGTTCTGGAAGGTTCCAACATAGCTGTAAGCGCTGGAGCTGATGGAGGTTGATTTGCATTACTCGGGCATGAACGCAGCAGCCAATCTAGAGCCTGCACTTCATGGGGTGCCAAAAGTTACCCCTCAAGAGTGGGGCTGTCCCCAGGCCACCCCGTGTGAGCTGGATGGAAGACAAATCGTGACAGTTTTGGTTCCTCAGGGAACTGAGGTTCAGTTTGACTTGCTAATGTGAGACTAAATCCTCCTTCCACGCCAGTTCTGGAACGCAGCAGGTGGAGCTGGGTTCCTCCCAGCTGGGAAGGAAGGCGCAAGGCAATGTCACGGCTATTTCTCCTGCGTCGCTTTTATACAAAGCAAAGGCCTAATCTTAGAAGTTGAAAATCACAATTAGGCAGGTAAAGTCTGACAAATCCACCCCTCTTTCTAGTCCAGTCTGAGGAATGTCTTACATGGGATTCCTAAGGGCTGAGTTTTCAGAGCTGCATTTTCAGCAGTGAACGGCTGCTGAAAGCAGACCCCTAAAATAAGCAAGATTAGCAAATGTTCCCACCTCCAGCAGTTCTGACAGTGACACCAACAGGCAGATTTCCATCACCCTTTTGGCTGAGCCCTTCTGGAACTGCGGACGTATTTTCTACAGGCAGTTCTTTACAAAACTCCCCTTTTCCAACACAGAAACTGTTCAGATTCCTAATCGCAGCCAAGTTTGACCGCAGATACCATAACACAGATCCATCTCTCTTTCCTCTTTGTTGATGCAAAAACGCCTTGGAGAAATAATATCAATATGTCTTTGCTAACTGACGGCATTGTGTTGGCTTTGGCCCATCAGTTGATTGGGTCCTCAACTGTCATTTCCTAAAACCAGTATTTTTCTGCTTGTTTATCTTCCCCAGCCTTGTTTGCACACAGCCGCCACCCAAAAACCTCTCTCTGTCCAGGGAGTAGGATTTATCGCCTCTGCTTCAGCAGCAGCAGAGCACAGAACAATGTAGGGCCTATGCAAACAAGCACCGCTGGTTTCTTCGCTCTTCATTCGTTCCTTAGCGGTAAATCAGTGCGTTCCAAAACAAGAAATCAGACGATTTAGGACCCAAAGAGCAGGCCAGAGCAACACAATAGGGGCTGAAGACAGGTTGCATCTCGAAGTTAAGCAGCAAGTAACCCTTGAAAGCGAATGAAATGTTTAACCTGCCATGCACACCTCAAATTGTTTCTGCCCTCGGAGCCAACGGCAGAAGCGCAGGTGCCGGGATCACTTCAGCGTGGAAGGGGCTCTGGGTACAGCCCGTCTCTGCCTTCCCTACATGGACACACGTAGTACAGCGGGTCCCTCAAGACACTCCGCTGACCGAATGTGCCACCAGCGAGAGCTGCAGAACTGCGAGCTCACACCGTTTGAGCTGACAGGACTGGGAATTGTAACAGGCCTGATCCTGCCCCTGGCACCAAGCTTTGTCTTTCAGAAGACCCTAACGGACCGTGCAGTTGAGCCACTGCGTTACGAACAAGCGCTGACCCACTCACCAGCTCCTCCTTTGCCCTGGTCCAGCCCAAGCCGACACATTGGCCCGGCATTTGGAGGCCAAAGCGGGGCTGCCACGTGCTTTGTGCATTGCTGGACAAGACTGCCAAGGAAAAGAAGGTGGAACGACTCCTCAGGATCCTGCACCAGCACCTATCATCAACTTTGCTCCTCCAGAGCAGGGCTGAAAGCCCAAACCTCCCGTGGCCACGCAGGGACTGTACGACCCGCACGCAGGATCCCACACGACGAGCAGGACTTTCCACGCCAGGCAGCCGGATACAACCCACAGTGCTGGAAAGCTGAGCTTCTCAGCGTGTTACAAAGATTGCTCAAAGCCCTTTGGAGAAGACACCCTCCCTCCGAAGAGGCTTTCCCTGGGCTTGGTCCTGCTGCTTGCAGCAGTCGTAGCTGGTTTGTTGGCCGCAGCACTCCTGGGGCTCCCTGACCTACGCTATGGGGAGAGGGATCGGCGCCGTGACGGCACCCATGGCTCGGAGCAAGCCTTGCTCCCAGCCTGCCCGGAGTGGCCATGGCAGACACGGAGGAAAACGGTGCCCGGGAGGCATCTGCCTGCGACGGGGTGTGCGCTGTCGATGCGCAAGGATGAACAGATGGGTTGATTACACAGGGAGAAATGGACACTAATCGTATCCAGATTCACCAGCTGCAGGATTTCCTCCTGAGCCCTAAAGGACAGGAAGCCCTTACCTGCTTCGTTATCCTGCCTCTGTTCATTAGTCCCTTCCCCCGCCCTGGGAACCACATCTCGGCTAATCCCCTGGGCAGGGGAGGGCCCAGACTGCAAAGCTGAGATCCAGATGGGAACTCCCACAGCGCTCAGGCATGGCTGGGTCCAGCCCCAGCTCAGGGGCTTATCCTGCCTCCCAGCTCCAGCACAGCCAGGCTCCACCGGCTCAAGGGTCCCTACTTTGGGAGCTCACTGCCGGACTCTTCTTTTGCCGCGGCCTCTCTGAACAGCAGGGAAAATTTCGGGACTGATGAGAGCAAGTTGTGCATCAAACACCGTGTTGGGGATCGACAGTCCGTGTCACCACATCCCTGCTGAGCTGCAGCCACTCCTGGGGTGGAGTCCGGTGTGTGCTGAGCCGCGCATGGCCGACGGAGCCGACGGAGCCGATGGAGCTGATGGAGCCAGGGAGGGAAGGAGCTTTTGCAGATTTAAAACAGCAGAGGCGCTGCCCCAGCAGGCTGCAGGACGGCTGGCCAGGCCAAACTGGGAGGTGACGCTGGAGACCTTATCTATATTCCTATTCCTGGGAGACTGAAACATGCTGAGTGAATCCCAGACTGGTCTGGGTGGGAAGGAACCTTAAAGCCCCCCCAGTGCCACCCCCTGCCATGGGCAGGGACACCCTCCACTAGCCCAGGTTGCTCCAAGCCTCATCCAGCCTGGCCTTGGACACTCCCAGGGATGGGGCACCCACAGCTTCTCTGGGCAACCTGTCCCAGGGCCCCCCACCCTCTGCAGGAAGAATTCCTTCCTGATGGCCCATCTCCATCTCCCTCTTTCCGTTTAAACCCGTTACCCCTTGTCCTGTCACTCCCTGCCCTTGTACAAAGTCCCCCCCAGCTTCCTTGTAGCCCCCCCGGCACTGGAAGGGGCTCTGAGGTCTCCCCGGAGCTTCCCTTCTCCAGGCTGAACCCCCAACTCCCAGCCTGTTGGTCGTGCCCTTTGCTGGACCACTGCTCTTACATTTCCTGCAGCCAGGACTCTCTCGTGAGCAACCTGAGCATGCCAAACCCCCTGCTCATAGCCCTCCAAATGCAAATCCAGACGGCACAGCTCAGTGCCCACGAGCAGCCCTACAACAACAAACCGGCCGCCTGGCTTTGCGCTCCCAGACCTCACCTTTCGCAGCAGCCAAGGAACAGCAAAGACAAACAGTAGCTACGAGCAACTCCGCAATAACAAACTGGTACTACAGGAAAAAACGGAGGGAAATTAGGGATTGAAAGAGGTGGCAGAGAGAAAAAAGCTGCAGGAAGGAAAGTAAACTCTACTGATTCTTCCAAGGACCAGCTGTGGGGGGTACGGGGGATGAATCGGATCTGGTACCTCTGGACACTCTGTGCTCCCCACGGTGCATGAAGCTGCCAGCATCAGCTCTCCGTCGGACGAGTTTCTACAGGGATCTCGGTAAACCCGTGCTCCCAAATCCACTGCAACAAGCTGGCAATTAGTGGAAAGGCTGAGGACGGAGCCTGCAAAGCCCAGATTCAGTCTCCCTGCCTTTCAGCCCCTCTTCCCTCACCAGAAGCGGTCTCTGGAGTGGTGAAGCCGATTGCATGGGTGGTCCAGCGTGGGGGAAGCTGGTCCCCACAGGGCCGGTTGCGGACACAGTTCTTGCTGCAACCGTGCATCGGGCACTTTTCACCAATTCAGGTTTTATCCAAGGGGTTTTTTTTAAAGAAAAAAGGAAATCACAACCCAAACCCTGCCTTGGCCAAACCTGGCCCTTTTAAGGAAGGGAAATTTCCCAGAGTCACCCTCGAGAAACCTGGAGGCCTGATCCTGCTCTCAAGAATGTTGGTGCAAACCCAGAGTGACTCTGCCGACTGCGGGGGGTTACAGCCGCGAGGCTCAGGCCTTGGAGAAGAGCTCCTGGCCTGGAAACGGAGCAGAGCCCGCCCCGGAGCAGCCTGGGAGCAAACTCGGGATGCAAAGGCAATAAACGGCAGAAAGATCCACCTCCAGGTTTTAAGAACTCATCCTTTTTGCTGAGCCACGTTCTGGAAGCAGGAGCCCTGTTTTGCTGCAAGCTGTGTGGAATAAAACAGCTGCGTCCCTTGGCTGGATGGCTCTTCCAGGGGTGCCAGATGTTTTGCATAGGACACGTCAGAAGAGTCTTGCTTGAGTCCAGACTTCCTCTCCTCTCGGGCTGCCCACAGCAGAGCCGATGGCTCCAGTGGGTCATTGTTTTTAATATCTGCCCTCCACCAGCTTTTCCCAGGGAAGCAATAGGGGTTGGGGACAAACTGGGAAAGGTCTGGTTCCACTCCAGCCCCTGATGGTATAAATAATCTGCAGGGGGAAAGCTGGACCGATGAGCAAAACGCTAGTGCTGCCTCTCACTGGCATTAAGGGCCTGGGTGTAAACCGGCGTGTAAATACGCTCCGCTCAGGAGGGCATCCCGAGGTGTTTGTGGATCCAGACCCCCCGAGGGGGCGACTGCTCCCAGCTCCTGCAACACGGGACTTTCAGCTTCCAAACCCACCGCGTGGTGTTCCCACAACCTGCCTACAGCCGTGCCGAGCGGCACACCAGCGAGCGCTACGGTTCAGAGCCGGACCCCCCGCATCCCGCACCCCAACCCTGGGCGGACGGAGCCACACAGCTCCCTGCGGGGCCGGGAGGATGCGCAACACGCGGGATGGCATCTCTGGGAGGGAAAGGGCCAGCGAGGCGACCCTGGGCACAGCCGCAGGAGCACGGCCCCGTTGGCCGGCGCAGGCTGGTGGGTCACGGAGGCAAAGCGGGGCCGGGCGATCGGGTGCTTTGTGGCCAGTTTGAAGGCTTGACGCCACACATCGCTCGCTGAAAGTGGGTTTTTTCGGGAAAGGGAGGAGGAGGGGGGAAGCCAGGGTTGAGGTAAAGGAGGAGGCAAAATTTGGTGAAGGAGGAGGGGCGGCTTTCATGGCTCCCGAGCGCCCGCGAGGTGTAGGACGGCCGGGAAGGAGGACCCTGCCCTGCAAACAAGCTGCTTTTGTTGCGTCCAAACGGGCCTAAATTAAGTTTGACAGAAAGAGGGCAGGTTCACACGCGCTGGGGCCAAGCCCCCAGGCTCCGCTACGGCCGGGCAGAGCCAGAGAGCTTCGGCACGGCGGTGCCAAATCTCGCCCGGGTGCGAGGGGAGAGGCGCGAACCTCCACGAGGCAGGAGGTGAGCGGCCCCGATGCTCTCCCAGAGCAGCTTCCTCCCAGGAGCGCCCGGCTCGGTCCATCTCCAACGCCTAAAGGCCGCCATCACTCCAGGAAAAGCAGCCGCCAGCCGCTGCCGGAGCGCTCCCTCGGCCGGCTTTGCCCGCCGGGGCTGGCAGAGCCCCCCGTCCCGCTCCCGGGCATCCACCCGGCCCTGCCGCCCGCCCTGGCACGCCGTGCCAGCGTGGAAAACAAGCCAGCTTCTAAACAGTTAATGCCGACAAAACCGGAGCGCTTCAGTTCCCTCCTTCCCGAATCGCTCCCGGTGTAATTCACCCCCCCAAAAATGAAATCAAATTATCCTCCTCCTCTGACCTCGCCCCGCTGGTCTCCCTCCCTCCCTCTCCCTCCTGCCTCCCTCCCCATGCCCCCACCCTGCGCTGGCACGGCCGGCCGGGAGCACGCGTGCCCGCCGCCGGGCTGGGTGCTGCGAGCTCCCACCACGTTAGCTGCGGCTGCCATGTTGAATTGCAAATCCGACACGACTCGACAGATCTATTTTCTTTTCCCCCCATTCTTCGGCTGCCCGGCGGGGAACCAAAGCAGCACCCCCGCGACGCGCACCCGGCCCCGGGTGGCTCTCGGGGACATCCCGGGGCGGCGGGGCGAGGGCAGGGCGGGAAATCACCCTCCGGTCCGCACGGCACGTAGGGACCTGCCTGCCTGCTACACATCCCTCGCCAGGAGAGCGATTTTAAAGTCGGGATGTCTTAGCACCGAGGGCCGGAGGAGTCTCCGGGAAGGGGGTTTTGGGGGGAGAAGGCAGGTTACAGCAACAACAAAGCGACTGAGCCAGTGGAGGAACGAAAGGTTATTTCAAATTAAAGGCAAAATTAAAAAAAAACCAACCAACCGCACAGACAAAAAAAAAAAAAAACCACCAAAAAACCAAAAAAAGAAACCCAAATTAAGAGTGAGGTTCGATTTCGTACCAAGGCAGCGAGAGACGCACCGTGGAAGAGAGCGGTTTTGTTGTGGAGTGGTGGCTGGATTTAGCTCCGCTTATCCGGACAATCAGCGGGGAAGGATCCTTTTCCGAGAAAGGCCAGTTTGAGTGAGACAGCTTTTTTTTTTCCCTTCTCTCGCTCGCTCTCTCCCCTTTCCTTCTCCTCGCAGCTCAACGCCAAGAAATGGGCGGTGCCTGGATGCCAGGCTCCATCCGAACGAGACACCCAAGGCCAACGGAGGCTGGCACAAAGGCGAGCTGGCAGGAATTCCTGCACTCGGAGCCGCGCGCCCGCGGGACGAGCCCGCCACCTCCCAAAAAATCAACCTCCGGCACCACCCACTTCGGAAAGTTGCCCCATTGGGCTCGAAAACACCCCACCAGGCTCAAGCACAGGGGGAAAAAACGGGATGAGGGGAGGGAAAAAATAAGCCAAGACCTTCCTTTCCATCAGTCAGGTTAAACAAAAGGCCTAGGGAGGTGGATTAATCTTTTTCCGCCCCCCCCATGGGCTCCGTTTCCCGCCTCGTCCCCCTCCTCCCTCCTCACACCCTCCGTCGCCAGCTCCCTCGCCCGCCGGCCCAGCGCCCGGGCAGAAACGAGCCCTGGGCTCCCTCCTTCCTGGTTGTAGCAGGACGGGAGGCGGCGGGTCCTTGAACAGGGACACGCACACCCAACGCGAGAGGGACCCGACGGGGGGCAGAGAGCCAAGAGAAAGGACGATCCCGGCTGCGTACACAAACAGCAACCCACCCGCCATGGGGGAAGGTTGGGAGCCGTCGTCGCCGAGGGGGGCGGGTTGGGGGCGGGTTGGGTGCCAAGGGGGTATGTTTGGCCCTTTTTTTGGCCGCCCGAGCACCTGGGTTGCGCCGATCGTAAACGGGGAGTCGCGGCGGGTTGGGAAAGGGACCAGGGAGAAAGGGAGGGAGGAGGGAAGGGCCGGGGTTGGTAGCGCTGCTGGGGAGATGCCAAAAAAACAAAACAAAACACGTTTTCATTTTGTCTGCACCAGCCTGGGCGCAGGCGAGCGTGGGAGAGAGGGAGGGAGAGGGAGGCACACGCCGCCAGAAAGCCGCCGCGCTCAGACGCGGGCCTGCGGCCACGTCCCTCCGCGGCCGCCCCGGCAGCCGCTCCCGCTCCCTCGTCCCCTTCTCCCTGCCCACCCGGCTTCGCCTGCCAAGTCCGAGTTGGCACGGCTCCCCCCGGCTACGCCGAACAAAGCCGTCACCCAGCCCCGAGCCGGCGCTGACAGTAAGCAAAGTGACAGGCGCATCTTCCGCATGTTAATCCAAACGGCGAGAAGGCGAACGAACGGCGGAGGCCCCCCCCCATCTTGCCATGCACGCACCCCCCCGCACACACGCACACTCCTTCCTCGCCACCGCCGCCGGCCCGCGCACCCCACCCTTGGCACCCGCCGGCCTCGTGCGGCGACGGCGAGGCCCCCGCCGGCGGGAGCACCGAAGCCTCTCGGTCAAACGGAGCCGAAGCTCGGCTCGGCGGGCAAACGAGGCCACTCGGCATCTGCTGTACCTGTTCCCGCTGCCTTCATCTCGCCTTGGAACCGTGACAAGAGCGCGCTCGCCTCTGGTGGGCTCCGAGCCGCGGGGCTGTAACCCTTTGCAGGAAGTTGGCACCGATCCCAGGTAGGACTTTACTCCCCGGCTCTCGCTCTCTCCCCCCACCTCCGCCTCCCGCTCCCTCCCCTCCGCTCCCCCACCCATCCTGTCCCTTGGGCCCTTCTCGCGTCCCCCCCCCCCCCCAAAAAACACCTCCCGGCCCCCCCGTCCTCCCTCCCGCCACTCGCCCACCTCGTCGGCCGGGTGGCGACGCCGGGGGCGGCCGATGGCTGCCGGGTGCCCGCCGAGCCCCCCGCGCCCCCCGCTCTGCCACACGTACCCTTTATGGATGACCTGGGCAAGACAGAGAACAACAACTTCCTGCTCCGGCTCCCTAAAACGCCTGTTTCCACGCAGGGGTTAGGCGGTGCGGCGAGACGGGGGGAGCTGGGAGGAGGTTTGGGGGTTTGTCGTCATTGAACCGTGCTTTTTTTTTTTTTTGGTGCCTTTTTCCTTTTTTTTTTTTGCCTTTTTTCTTTTCTTTTTGCCTTTTTTCTCTTTTTTTGGGCCTTTTTTCCCTTTTTTTTTGGCCTTTTTTCTCTTTTTTTTGGCCTTTTTTCTCTTTTTTCCCCTTTTTTTTCCCTTTTTTTCTGCATTTTTTCTCTTTTTTTTTAACGCTTTCCTCATTTTTTGGAACACATAATTTTTTTTGCCCGGCAGCCCAAACCCAACGCGAAGGGAAAGGCCGGGGAGGGGGGGGGGGGGCGGGCGGGAAGAGAAATCAAATGGGAAGAGAATAGCTCCAAGTCGGCAGGACAATGCACGGGAAACGGGGAGATTAGCGTAGCTCTCGAAACGCATCGCGCCCGCCCCGTTTCCCAACCGTTCGCCCCCCGCGCCTCGTCGTTTTTAATACTCCCAGCTCCCGAATCATTCCAGTCCACGAGCGGGAGGGGAGCGCGCAGTCCCGAGTCCCTCGGAGCTGCCAAGAGCATCGCACCAGGGAAGAAAGAAAGGGAGCGAGGGAGAGCCAGGCGGAGCGCTCACAATCGAGCAGCGAGAAGAGCAAGGAGGAATTAACATCCAATTAGCGCCGTGTTTAACGAGGGAGACAGAGGCGGCTGTTGTTTTATTGCCCTGTTCTTTTCAGGCGCATCTGACAGGCAGCGGGGAAGGCACCCCTGCTCCAAGTGACGTCATCATATTTTATTTTTTTAATTATTTCCCCCCCCCTTTCCCTCCCCCCCCCCCCCCCAGCCCCGTCTTTCCTCCTCCAAGTTTCGCGGGGACCGTCTCGGCAACTCGGCCAGGGAAAATTTGGGACCTTCTCGCATTCGAGCCGCCAGCTCCCCGCCCCCCCACCCCCACCTCCCCCCCCCCCAGCCCCACACCCGGCCTCCTCTCCACCCCCCCCCCACCCCCCCCGTCCCCGACACCAACCCCGGAAAAACAAAACGCGCCAAACCCACCCCAAAGTCTTTGTTCTTCCAAAAAGAAAATAAATAAATAAACGGATCAATCAATGAACGTCGGGATCGGAGCCGGAGGAGCGCGGAGGAGGTTCCTCCGCGTGCGCGGCCGAGTGCGTGCGTGCGCCTGTCCCCTCTCCCGTCCCTCTCCCAGATGGCTCGCTCGCCCTTGTAAAACTTCGCGGCGTGTGACGCTGCTCCGGCCTCCCCTGGCAGCCTGACAAGAGCCGCCCGGCCGCCGGCGGCTTTTAAGGGAGAAACTCCATCCCGAGGATGGGAGAGTGAACGCGGCGTCGGCAGCGGCCGAAGGCAACGCGGACCCTCGCCGTGGCGCCGTGCGGCGGGGGGACAGGAGACGAAGCAAAGGCCGCGGGGGCTTTTCCCCCCCGCCCCGGCTCGCCAGGCCCGCGGGACCGGGGTGGGCCCGGTGCCATCCAAGTGCTGAGGGAGGCGTGCAGGGGCCGTGGGGGTCACGGGGGCATCTCAGCTGACCCCGGCCGGCCTGCGACGCCACCTCCTTCCCCCAAGGCCTGGGGTCTCCCCGGGGTGGGATAAACACCACCGGCTCCCCCCGAGAGCACTGCTGGCCCGGGAGGGGATGGAGTGGCTCGGCACGGGCTGATTTGAGGGTGTTTCCCCCCAAAAAAGGGCCCGCAGCAGGCAAGGGGGAGCGTGGGACCTCCCCTCCTACAAGGGACGGAGCCACCGCTGCCGGCGTGGCAGGTCAGGCCACCACGCCGGGCTACCCAGCCGTGCCGTGGTGGCCTCTCCTTGTAGCCAGCGGGATTTCCCTTGTCCGGGGGGCGGAATCCAGCAGGACCCGGCTCCCCCGTAACCTCCCGCTCGGGGTGAAGGCCACACTGGGGGACGGGACCACCCCACTCCCATGGGGACAGGTCCAGGGCCACCGCGACGCCGGTGCCTGGGTCGGGTCCCCACCCTGCGCACTTCCCGGCACCAGCCGGTCCCAGCTCCCGGGCGGCAGGATCTGCTCCGCAAGGGTTCCGATCTCGTAGGTATTTATTTGAGGGATTGTTTGCCTACGTGGAGCCCGGCGCTGCGGGAGGACGGCGCAAACGGCCTCGTCGAGGGCAGCCCTGCCGCGGGGGCGCTTCCTCACGCGCCGCTGCCAGACGGGGCCCCTCCGTCGCTGCCGGGGCTGGCGATGGGGGGCTGGCAGCCCCTCGCCTTCCCGCTGACCAGATACCGGGGTGACGGGCACCGTACGGTCACCGGGACTGGTTTGCTGGGCAGCTTTCCTCCCTGCTCCGCAGCAGGGAGAGCAGCACAGCCCGATGGGGGGGTGGCTTTAACGGACCGGGGGTTGGGTTTAGGGTCTTTAGCATGGAAGGAGGATGGAAGTGGTCCGAGCGCAGCGGCACTTTCCCTGGGCGCAAGGGCTTCACCTCGTTGCTCCCCAAATCCTGCCGGACCCACGCGTCCAGGCCCCGTGGAGAGCCGGAGCAGCCATGACCCCAGTTTCCCTCTCCCGGCTGCCGCCGCTGCCCCCCTTCTCCCCCCCGCAGCTGGGAGCAGATGAGGCCAAAGTCCCGGCAATCTCCCACCGAAGGACGATAATCCGCGCGGGCACGGAAGGGCAGCGATCTCCTCCCACCCCGGATCTCTGCGGGAGGGTCAATATTTACACCCAGGATTCTTTCCTGGGCAGATACGGGAGCGTTGGGGCTGCAGGCGGGATCAAGCCCTGGCTCCATCTCGGGGGCCGGACCCAAACCTTCCCCTCCACCCCTTCATTTGTTCCCCCCAACCGTGGGTTTCAGCCCGGATCCCCTCTCCGGTGGGGATCCCCACCCGGATCCCCTCTCCCCATCGGCTGCGCACCGCGAGCATCGGCGGCAGGGCCGGGCACCCGCGGACGGGGGGGTGGGATTTGGAGGGAGGGGGGCGCCCAGGCAGGGTCTGGGTTGTCTCCTCGCCTGCTCTTGGCGCAGACCCTTCTCTCCCATGGCGGCCAGAGCTCCAATGAAGCGTGGGACGGGAAGACCCAGGGTTAGGAACGGGAGGAGGTACGGGATATTTAACCGTTCCGCGATGGCAGCCCCTGCCTGGAGGTAAGGCAGCGCACCGAAAGCTCCGAAACCTGCCTTTCGTTTAAACTGACCAAAAACTATATCCAAACGTCGTTTTTCCAGCAGTGTGTGGGTCCCGGTGACCCGAGGAGAAACTGCTGGCAGGACGCTTGCTCGGGTGCGGCTCTGGGGGAGCTCCTTGGGCAAGGCAGCAGCCCGGCCGGCTGCGGCGGCCGCAGGAGGGGGCGCGGGAGGCTGCGCCCCCATGCCACCAGCAGAAAGTGGCCTTAATTCTGAGGGTAAAGGCGTTCCCGAGCAGGAGGCATGCGATGTGGGAGATGCAACGCCCGGGGTGGGGTGGGCATGGCCCCTGCGAGCCCACCCGACCCGCTCGGGGCAGGACGGATAGCAGCGGAGGGTCTCATCCCTTCCAGAATTGCTCAGCTCAATTTTAACCCCAAATTTCAATTTTAACCCCAAATTCCTACTCTGACGTAGGTTGTTACCCGCAGCCGAACCCGCCGCTGCCTCCACCCTCGCCCCAGGTACGCCCAGCGCAGTTTGCTCAGCCTAAACCTCCCGACTTCCCACGGAGCTGGGGAAGATCAGAGGGAGCTGAGCCTGCTTCAGCCCCTGCTTCCAGCCAGAAACCCAAGGAAAAGGCCCACGTTTAACTGACTCCATCCCTGAGCGAGGGAGACGCTGTGGAGAGAGAGATGAACACTTTAAAACCAGAAAACACCCGAGAGCCGCCGTTTTGTAGCTGTATTTTGGAGCGCAGTTAAATCCTGTTTGACATGATCTCTGGTGTTAGGGAACGGGGCCATGCACCGCTGGACTCGTTACTCCAACGCGAACCGTACGGGAGGGAGGGGGCACAGACCGGACCGACCTCACGACACCGAAGGGAGCTGGGTGGGAACCCCCGGTCCCAGCGCTGTCCCACAGGCCCCGGCTGGGAGGTGCGGATCCAAACGCCTGCGGGCTGGCAGGCTGGGGTTCTCAGAGGAACAGGATGGGATGTGACACAACCCCCTGGCTCGAGGAGCCCAAAACCTCCTCCCAGGGAGTGCAGCAGCACCTCTGTGCAAAAGACTGCTTGGGGGGGGGGCCAGACCAGGGGAAAACTGCCTGGCTGCCACGACAGAACAGACTGGGGCAAAGAAAACCTCGTCTGGGGATAAATCCTGCCCTGCCGCCACCAGTGAGCTCTGCCATGTAAGCGCCAGCCACACGAGGAGCCCGTCACCCCGAGGCTCGCAAGCCTTCGGCCAGCTCAAGGCTTTATTCTGGAGAGCAACGGGCCGAGCGTCGCTCCGGCAAGGCAAACCCTTCTGCGGGCAGCCCTCAGCAGGACACGGCCACGCAGCAGCCCAGCGCGGCTCCACGTCCGGCGGCAACGCTCCGCTCCGGCTCGTGGTCCCGCCGGGCGGACTCGCGTGACGCCGTCGTGGCAGCCCATCCCAGGACCCATCTCCCGAGAAACGCGTCCCGGCTGCCCGCCCGGGATGCAGCCGGCGGCTCTGCTGGCTGGACCCCACAGCCCGGCCCGCCGCACGAAGCCTTCCCGACGCAGTTACCAGCTGCAGCACGCATCCCTCCCCAACGCTCGCCGTGTCCAAGCCCGTGTCAGGCCCGTACCGGTCTCCTCAGGCCCGTACTGGTCTCCTCAGGCCCGTGCCGCCGTTTCCCTTCTCTGTTTGGATCCCTCTCGCCCACGGGAGGTGGTTTGCTCAGGTACTCTCAAAACCTCGATCCCGGATGCGCCACGTCCCACGCCACCGTTTGCCGGCTGCGGAGATGAGATGGGAGATCGGTCGGCTGGCGCAGCCTTCCCGGGAAGGCGACCTCGGATCTCGGCGCGGCGCAGCTCAGGCAGGACGCAGCAGTCTTTCGTCCCTCCGCGTGGGGCAGGCTCGCTAAGTACCTGGGAATTTTCCGGTTTCCCAGACTTGCCCAGTGACTCCAGAACCACAGCCCGGACCAAAGAGACCAGACAACTCCCTTCTGCTCTCTGCTACGCGTCCCGGTCGAGACAGCCACGAGGATGGGGCTTTGGTCCAGCCGGAGCCTGGAGCCAGATCTCCAGAAGCCAACTTGCTGCCGGCACTGCCGGAGAGGAGGCGTCCCGTGCTGGCACCGCGGACTTTGGATCAAAAAGAAAAAATACACGTATATGGAAACAAGCGTAGGGTTTTCTCGAGGAGTCCAAGTTCATCACCTCGCCCTGCCGAGGAGTCAGTCGACGGGGAAGCAGGCGGCTGGCACGGGCGCTCTGCGGAAGAGCAGGCTGGAGCCGCGGAAGAGCTGGCCCTGAAGAGGAGAGCGAGCGCAGGGTCAGGGCAGCCCGGGCGGGGAAGCGCCGCTGGGCTAGCCGACACGCACCCGCCGCAGGGCTGCGAAGCCTGAGCCCCCGTGTTGTTCCGGAGGAGAAATCGGGGGTTTCTGCCCCGTTTCACCCCCGTTTTCCCCAGGGGTGACTGGCAGAGCGGGGCACAGCCACCCTGTTTGCTCGAAGTTTGCAGGCGGCGAGCTCGGGGCGCGCAACGGGCAGAGCGGTGCTGCCGTGCCTGGGACCGGAGGGATGGCAAGGGGTTAGAGCACGTCAGGGATCGGCACAGGCACCTCCTGGAGACCTCGGGAAAGAGCAGAGGGAGCCCGCAGCCCCGCGTGCGCCCCGCTCCCTCACCTGAGCGCTGAGATACCTCCAGCAATGGATCCAGGATGTAAACACAGGAGCGTAGGGAGGGAGGCCGGCGCGCAACCTGCGTGACGAGAAAGAGCTGAGCCGGCCTGCGCTGAGGCCACGTTATCCAGGCAGAGGTAACACAAGAGCAGCGGTAAGTGAGGACGCGGGCACAGTGTCCACACCGGGCTGAAGGCCAAATGACCAGCTCGTTATTTACAGATCATGTAATTTAATTACCCCCGGAGTGTAAAGCAAGGAGCGTTACCTGGATACGCTCCGAGTCCAGGGCTGGGCTGTCTGTCCCTTGGAGAGGGAGCAGATCACAAGACGCCACCCGCAGCCTGGATCCTGTCCCCTTCCCACAAGCACCAACGCAGAGGACCCCGTGCAGCAGTGGGACGGGGAAAGCAAGCCTGGTCCTGCTCCCGCCCGCGCCCATCGCCGAGCTCACAGCTTCGCCGTCCCTTGTGCTGCTCCCCGGAGCCAGCACGGTCCCTTCGATCCCTCGGCCTCCCGCCTAGCTCAGCTCGGCCCGCAGCGCCACGGCTCTCCCCGCTTCTCTCCACTTGAGCTTTTATGCTGCTCGTCTGTGCCCTCTGATCTAAAATTATAAGCAACCTGGGACAGGAAACGAGCCGACTCCGCGAGGTGCCGTAGAGGTTACGGTTCCGTATGAAAGCTTTATGATCGCTAGCAGAGGATTCAGAGAAGGGGCTGGAAGAAAGGCGGGGAAAGCCTTAGATCTCAGCGCGACGGACGTACCCACAGTTGTTCACTGCCATGAGATCTCCCACGAGAAGGAACGGGTACGTCAGCATGCTCACAGCGATCTGAAAGAACAGAAAACCGGGAGCCTCGCTAACGCGCATCGTGTCAGGAAAAGGCTATTTCCAGCTTCTGCACGTTAGCAAAGCCACCCTCATTTGGACATAAGGTACAGACCAGCCTTTGCCCCCAGACCACGAGCTCTCGCCCCACAGGAAGAGGAGAAATGCCGCGGCAGGCGCTTACGTACCCCCATCACAAATTTTGTGTAGCTCCGGATCACCGACGCCTGGCTGAACTGGAAAGAGAAACCAAAGGGATTGTGGAGGAGGTGGATGAGGCTGTCACTGTCATTACGTGACATCCCTCTGAGCCTGCGACGATGGGCGTGGGGCAGGGAAGGCGGAAAGCAATGGTAACCACGCTGCCCCCCGGCCAAGGGCCAGGGAGGACATTTGCCATCAAACCCGATGCCCTCAACTGCAGCTCAAACGCTGAGCGGACCCAGCATCTTGAGCGCTTTTACGGGGTTTTATCCGAAGCCCCGGGTCTGTCTGCATTAAATCAGCCCCCACTTCCCATTAACTCCTTCCAGCTGCAGGTGTTTGGTACAGGGCCCCCCCCAAACCCTCCGTCAGGCACTTCCACTCACGTTATCGTCCACTGCGTAGGTGTTGATGAAGTGAGCCAGGAGGTTGCAGCACCAGAGGAAGATGACATCCCCCAGGACGTGAGGGACTAAACCGCTGCAAGAGCAGAAAGAGGGCTGTGAGGTGCAGAAGGGCCCTGGCGCCGCCTTCCGAGGCGCCCAGCCCTCCCTCCCACCAGCGGAGAGGAACCCCGCTCCCCCAGAATGCACCTTTGCTTGGGGAAGGACTGAAGGGAAAAGGGGACGTTGTGGGGAAGAGCTCTCCCGGCCCTCGTGTGCTGCCAGCTGCTCCGGCCGGGGGATGCTCTGGAGCGGGAAGTTTGGGATCTGTCAGTTGGGCACGACTCCACCAAGTCCCCTTGTTCAACCCCAAATCCCTTCTTGGCCCAGCTCCTGCTCGGGAACCCAGGCAAGACAGAGGCGAAGCGGGTTTCTGTTGAGCTCCTTTCGCAGACGCTCGGGCACAACGTGAAGTTCATCTCTGTGAGGAATCTCCCTCCCCTTAGAAATGAAAACGACGCCGGTTGTTCCTGCAAAACCCGCTCCGCTGCAAAGTGGGATTAACGGGGGCTGCGCCCCAGTCCCTCTGATCTTCCCAGTCCCTCCGATCTTCCCAGTCCCTCCGATTTTCCCAGTCCCTGCGGCCACCTGGGAGCACGGGGACACGGTGTGGCGTGCTGCTGTGGCTCACACCTCTCGGTGACGCACGAGCCGGAACTCCCAGAAGCATCTTCTGCAGCACGAACACGTTAACAAAGCGTTTCAGAGGGGTTTCCACTTGGTCAGAGCCTCAGCAGCGTCTGTTGCACCAGGCCATCGAGCGCACGGCCTCCAGCTTTGGCTGCGCAGCCGTTCCACCGCAGAAGCATCCCTGTGCGGGTTAAACCTGCCTGTTCCACCCACGGTCATGTTCAGCTCTGAAAACTCCTCTGGAATGAGGCTGCTGAGAGCCACACGAGTGTTTGCCAGGCTGGAAAGTGCCACCTCCAAGCACACTAGTCAGAGCTGTTGGTTTTTTCCCTGTCTCCGGAGCAAGGGACCAGTTTTGTTTCCTGCTGTGGTCCCCGCAGCAGCAGAACGGCAGCTGGGACTGCATGCCCTGCCCCAGCCTGCCTGGTGCTGGGTTTATCCTTTCTGGAGACAACCTGTGCGCCGTGGAGGTTCAATAAAGCCCAGAAACAGAGGGCTGGGCCACGGGAGCCGTGGCAGTAAAACCTCACCCGTCTGTCGCCGGAGAAGGGGAGCGTTTGCTCCATTTGCAGTAAGGATCCCCTCCCTTTCTCCCCTCCATCACCAAAATAATGACGGGTGCTGGGTGTTTACAGGATGACTGGAGACCAGGGGGCTGAGAGAGCTGCAGAAAGGGGCTGACAAAACCAAATCCATTTGTGCCACGGCTCTCACGCCTGGCAAGATGTCCAAGGAGATCGGGACTAGGACTATTTTTTAGATGACAAGCCATTAAAAGCTGAAACAGCAGCAGGCAGACGGCGAGGCCTGTGATGTACAGTGACGCGACCCAGCGCCAGGCAGGGCTGGGACAAACCACCTTCCAGCTGACCACGTGCCCTTTCGGAGCGCCGGGAGCATCTTTCCGGCCCGCTGGCAGGCAGGAGGCTGCCGCAGACACGAGCGGAAGCAAGATAAGTCCGTCCCCCGAAAAGTCCTTATCTCCAGCCAGGCGTGCATCCAGAGCAAGCGTGTGCCGCCGCTGTCGCTGCGCAGAGGGCGTAAGGCCGGGAGAAACAAGTGCACCGCGATGACTTCAAGGGAGCGGACGTGTCTAGGTTGCGTTAGGAGGGCTGGGAGCAGCTTGGTCCCACAGCCGCAGCCCGTGCTCCCCTCACGGCAGCGCGATTTCCTAGCAGGGCTGGAGAGCACGTAGAACTTCAGAGCCCTCCTGAGACATTTTGGGCTGTGTTAAAGCCTTTCCTGTGAACGATTAAGTTTAATTAGGCTACCAACAGTGTTTATTTTATGTGGAGGAAGGGAATGCGGCGGCTCCTTTCACGTTATTTCCTCGGGAGGTGGAGGAGAGGGAGGGCAGCGTGCTCTGGCCGTGCCCCACGCCCAGGGAACATCCCAGAGGAACCCGTATTTGACGGAGGAGGCTTGGGGCTGCGCAGCTCAGCAGAGAAGCTGCAGGCTGCAAGAGGAAGACGCAGTGACACACAATCGATGGGGTCTCTTGACCCCTGGGGAGGGACAAGGTGAGACCCTTTGCCTCCCCCGATGCGTTCGTGTTTCATCTGGAGGCCCAAATTTTGTGATTGCAGAGCCGAAGGCATCAGGCCTAAAAACACCTCCTGCAATCTGGGCGCTGCCTTCGCTACTGCTGACAGAATAAAGGGAGTTGTCTCCCCGCCGGGAGCAGAGGCGGCAGGCAGCTCTGCTTTTATACAGATGTTAAAAAAAGGCAAGAAGTGTTAATTAAGGGTTCAAGCAAAAAAGGTCTCCGGAACACTTGGACTCCAGCGATGCCGTCAATCCGCCCCACTTCGTAAGCGGCTGGGAGAGCCTTTCGGCTCCTTCTGGGCCAGGCAGCAATGCCACTGTGCCAGGCAGTACCACGCTCCCACCATCCAGGCAAACGTGCTGCCAGCACAAACCACCTGCTTGTTCCGAGCACCCACGGTGCTCCCCAGAGGAATGTGCCCCTTAGCCCGGGCCTGGCTTTTATTTCATAGAATCATCATAGAATCACGGAATGGTTTGGGTGGGAAGGGACCTTAAAGATCACCCAGTGCCACCCCCCGCCCTGGGCAGGGACACTTTCCATAGCCCAGGTTGCTCCCAGCCTCATCCAGCCTGGCCTTGGGCACTCCCAGGGATGGGGCACCCACAGCTTCTCTGGGCAACCTGTCCCAGTGCTCCCCACCCTCTCCGGGAAGAATTCCTTCCTGATGGCCCATCTCAATCTCCCCACTTTCTGTTTAAACCCGTTACCCCTTGTCCTGTCACGCCCTGCCCTGGGAAAAAGTCCCCCCAGCTTTCTTGTAGCCCCCCCAGGCACTGGAAGGGGCTCTAAGGTCTCCCCGGAGCTTCCCTTCTCCAGGCTGAACCCCCCAACTCCCCCAGCCTGTCCCCACGGCAGAGGGGCTCCAGCCCTCGCAGCATCTCCGTGGCCTCCTCTGGCCTCGCTCCAACTGGTCTATATCCCTCTTATGCTGAGGGCTCCACAGCTGGACACAGCACTGCAGGGGGGGTCTCACGAGAGCAGAGCAGAGGGGGAGAATCCCCTCCCTCACCCTGCTGGCCACACTTCTGATCCAGCCCAGCACACGACTGGCTTATTTCAACAAGGGGTGTCATTGTCGCCCTTGATCTTGGTGCCTGTTGCACAAATGCTTTAGATGGCCCCTGGCTGAAGAAGCACCGGGGGAAAAAGATGAAATACGGGGTCTCCTCCGAAGGTTTGATTGAAGATGAGACCTGGGGCAAACAGTGGTCACGCTGAAGTACTGGCAAAGATTAAATCTGTGCCACGGGAGTGATGCGAGAGCCCCACGGTCAGACAAGGGGGGAGCTCAGCGCGACTCCGAGCCTGGCAGAGCAGCCAGGAGAGCCACCGGTGCCTTCAGACTGCGGCAGAAAGTATCTAAACGACTCACGTACACGAAGAATCCCAGGATCCCTTCTTCCTTAAATATCCTGCCGATGGCGCTGAACACACCACTGCCAAGAAAGGGAAAGAGCTGTCAGCGTGCAGGGGTTGCTCCACCTCCGTCCCGCGCAGCTTCACGCGCACTCTGCGGCCACCAGCCACAGCCGTGTCCCCCCGGCCATCGCAAAGTGGTGGGCAGCTCTGCTGCTTCTCCTCCGCCCACAAAGGGTCGTGTCTGGGACAACACTCAACATGCCGACAGCTCTTTAAACACTGAAGCTAGAAGAGCTCTGCTTGGCTTGGCGTGAGTGGGTACACGTGCCACAACCACGGCACGTAACACGCTTCGATTAGGCTGATTCTCAGCCCAAGAGCCCCGTCCTGCCACTGGGAACTCGTGCTGGCAGCTGTGGGTTAGCCGCAATCGTGCCTTGCGTGCTTTCACGTGGCTGCACGTGTAGTTTTGCCCCGCAGAGAGACAGGTATTACTGAAAAAGGCTTGGAAAAATCTTGCAGGCTAGCAGGGCTGCTGCAACGCTCTGTATTACCTACTCTGCCTCCCTGCTGGCTTCCCTTTCCATTAACACCCAAAGCAAAAAGGCAGGAGACTCGTCGTGTGATCAGCAAGGTGTGTTACAGCCACCAAAATCCTCAGGGGCACAAGGCAGAAGAGGCACGCCGGGACACAGCCCAGCCTTCCCACCTCCCTTCACCCCACAGCCGCCCACCCTCTAACCAGATTCACTTTTTGGTCTCCCAGACCTCCTGGGTCGCCACACTCCCACTGCAGGGGAGCCTCTGGCACGGCTGACTCCCGGACTCGCACCTCTGTGTGCCCAGACCCTTCAGAGCTGCAGCCACTCACCTGTATTTGACTTCCCGGCCTACGAACTGGACCATGCAGCGCATAGAGATCACTAGGAGGAAAGAAACATTGGGCTGACAAAGAAACAAATCTGGTTTGGGATGCAATGGATGTGAAGGAAAACGCAACCTGGCCCTTCTGCCCGCCCTTCCCTCCATTCCCATCGTCTCCAGCTCCTCTCTGTGGTTCTCATCACTGCAAGACTCATTAGAAAGGGGTGCCCTCCCCTACTCTGTAAGTGATGGGAAGGATTTCTGGCCCTAACCCCAGCAGGATCTCTAGAACAAGCTCTTGGATGACTGGGAAGAGAGCACCTCGCTGCTCAGCTGGGTTAGTCCCTGAAGGGTCAGCCTCTCTAAGGAACCACTCAGACCTGCAGCTGTCCCGCGGTTTTCTACAAAGCCATTTCTGATAGAGAAGCCCATCAAGGAAACGGGGTTTGGGGGCGATTCTCAGGCTGGAGAGGGCTCAGGCAGAGAGACAGGACTCACCGTGCAGCGGATGTGAGACAACCCGGGACACACACTGCATCATCATCTCGTGAGATGTCTGGGAGGGGAGGAAAAAAACCACACCTGTATGAAACTCTGCGCTGCTCCACCTGCACAGACCAGGCCCTTTCCCTCAGAAACCCATCTCTGGTCCCTCTTTTGAAATCTGTAGTTCGTGGTAAACCTCTATCCCTACAAACTATTTCGTAGCTGGACCAGAGTGACTACTAAACACCGTGGCCTTTTCACTCGGCATCTCTCCCCACAGTAATTTCACCTGCTGCCCACGGTTCCGGCTTCCTTTGCTCCCCAGGCACACCCCCGGTGCGATCACCCCGACAGCTCGTTAACGTGCAACATCTGCTTCTCACCTCTTTCACCACCTTCCTAAGGGAGGTCTTCACATCATCCTTGTTAGAAACGTGCTCCATGTCTTCCAGCGGGAAGGCCTGAGCGGAGAGAGAAGGAACGTACGGTCAAAACCGATGGAGGCGCTGACCCACAAACCCTGAGGGTCTGAGGACAGGAGGAAACCACGCGCAGTTGGGCTCGACATGGGAGGAGACGAAAACCAGGCAAGAAGGAACACAGCAGAAGGAAGGATGGAAAGCGAAACAGGGGAAGAGGGGGGTCACAAAACTGCTCACACAAGTTAGAAGGCAAGTGGCTGTTCACACTGAATTAAAGCTGCTTAAATATGAGTTTTAGGGATACGGGCACTGTTCTCCTGTGCTGGAGGACTACTCAAAGCCGTTAGGAGATGGGTGGGCGCGTTATCCCTCCACGTGCGGGCACATGCAGGCCCCGCTGCAGCAGCACGGCCGACCCAGCCAACTGATTTATGGAGAGAGAAGCCGACCTTTACCTTCTTCACGCTCCCCCTGGTGATGGTTGATAAAGTGCTTGAGATGAGGCGAGGAGTAAGACCGCGGAAGAGGCCTCTTTTCCCATCCACTTCCACGATGTGTCTGGCTGGGTAAGAAAACACCAGCTCGCTGTCAGTCGGGAACCGGCCGACTCACGGAGAGCACCCCGAACACCTCCGAAACCGCCCCGGGGCTCGGCACGGCACGGCAGCCGCGCTCGGTCCCACCGGGAGTGATTTATTGCATCAGTCCTAAACACACTTCAGACGGGATGCCAAGAATCCCTAAGTGTTCCCCGTCATGCCCAATCTGGAAGGATAGCTCCTCTGTTTTAGGCTACTTCTCGCCCTTTGATCGTTTCACTCGCCTGAAAGGGTGACAGTACAGTTTGGACTGAACCAGGGTAGGGAGGGATCTGGTGTGGTGTCACCTCCCCCCTCCGCCCTGGGGTTTGGACTCGGGGCTGATATGGATCTCAGAAATCCAGGTTCAGTTCCTGCCGCACCACCTTCTCCCTGGCAAACTTCCTCTGGTCTCCAGCAAAAAAAAACGGCCAGTGGATCCGATTTCCTTCCGATACAACAAGCAATACAACCACTGTGTTTCTGTGGGTCCCAACCGCTCCCGCCCCCCATCCTCTGCTGTCCCAAGTGAAGCCAGGAAGGTTCTGCACATCTCCATCACCCAACACTGTAAATCCATTTGGCAAACGAATTTTCCAGGGGCAGCACCGGCACGTTCCCACCCGGGGGTGTCCAAGGACAGGTTTGTGGTGCTTTCGTACTGCTCCTTGCGCTGGGTCCCCCCACCCCGTGGGTACTGCTGTGCGAGGGAGGGGGGAAGGTACTGGCTGGATCCAGAGCAGTGTGGCCAAGGGGCAAGGGAGGGGATTCTCCCCCTCTGCTCCGCTCTGGGGAGACCCCCCCTGCAGTTCTGCCTCCAGCTCTGGGCCCCCAACAGCAGGAGGACACGGAGCTGTTGGAGTGAGGCCAGAGGAGGCCACGGAGATGCTCCGAGGGCTGGAGCCCCTCTGCCATGGGGACAGGCTGGGGGGGTTGGGGGGTTCAGCCTGGAGAAGGCTCTGGGGAGACCTCAGAGCCCCTTCCCATGCCTGGGGGGGGGGGTACAAGAAAGCTGGGGGGGCTTTTTCCCAGGGCCTGTAGTGACAGAACAAGGGGTAATGGGTTTAAACTGAAAGAGGGAGATGGAGATGGGCCATCAGGAGGGAATTCTTCCCAGAGAGGGTGGGGAGCACTGGGACAGGCTGCCCAGAGAAGCTGTGGGTGCCCCATCCCTGGCAGTGTCCAAGGCCAGGCTGGATGAGGCTTGGAGCAACCTGGGCTAGTGGAGGGTGTCCCTGCCCATGGCAGGGGGTGGCACTGGGGGGGCTTTAAGGTCCCTCCAACCCAAACCATTCCGTGATTCTATGATTTTGGGCTGAGCCCATTTTTACTTTCAGGACTCAGCACTCCCCCACAGCAACCCCACTGTGAAAGCACCCCCAAGGTCACGGAGTATTCACCCACTGCTCCTGCGCTGCTGCGCTGCTCCACCCCAAAAAGAGAAAAACAGTACTTTTGTTCCCTTCTAAATACATTTCCTTCCCTTTTCTTGTCAATTCTGTCCTGTTGGGGCTCCATCTCCAACACAAACAAGCAGGGCAGGGGGCCAAGTTCTGCAGGGCTGGTTTGTAGCAAAAAAGGCGCTTGGCTACCTCCAACACACACAAACCCCTCCCCCAACAAACCTACGCTACCGAAACCCCCACCACCCCCTCCCCTACAGTCCAAACCTGGACCAACGTGCCACAGGAAGGGGATGCAGTGCCAGGGCCGCCCCCTCCTTGCCCCTTACAACAAGTAGATAAATCAGACAGCTTTGCGACTAGCTGTAGCGCTTTCCGTCTCCTTGGAGCTCTGGGATGATGCCGAGGGGATGGGGGAGTGCTGCTGGAGGCCGGCTCGGTTGACCTGGCAGCTCCCAGCCCCACTTCGGGCAGGACCTTGCACTGGCGGCAAGGAACGATTGCTCACCGTAGGTGAAGAAGCCGGGCAGGTACAGGACTTTCCTTCCCAGCACGTTTCTTCCGACGGTTGGAGGTAGTGGCTCATGCCCCACCTGCAAGAGAAACCCCGTGAGCAAGTCCCGGTGTTCCCAAAGCCCCCGGGCCACGCGGCCTCGACCCCAGCACCCATAGGCTGCCGAAGGGCTGCAGACCCCCGTCATCCTAGGGTAGATGGGGGTCCCATGATGGGCAGTCCCCTTCCCATGACACGGCGTCCCTGGGGTACAGGGGGTCCTCAACCCTCCCGGTTTATCACGGAGGGGTTCTCAGGACAATGCAGGTGCTCGAGTTTCCCACCCCTCATTATACAGGAGCCCCCATGCAGGGGCTATGCTCACCCCTCCCGTTTCACAGGGGTCCCCGCGCTGCAGGGTGTCCCCATCCCCCGCCACACGAGGGGTCCCTCTGCTCTAAGGGAGCCCCCGCTGTACAGGGGTCCTCAGCCCTCCATAGTATAGGGTCTGTACAGGGGGTCTGCCATGCAGACGGAGTCCTTGGCCTCCTACTACACACTGACAGCTGCCCTCCCCCTCCCGGTTACACAGGGACCCCCTTACACAGGGCTCAGCCCGTTACATACGGGGGTCCCCACTACACAGCGCCCCCTCCCCGTTACACAGGCGCCCCCCCCCCCCCCCCCGCACAGGGTGTCCCTGTCAGGGGGCTGTGTGGTCCCCAGCCCACGGGGGTCTCCGCAGGGGTACAATACGGGAGTTCGCCACCTCCCGGCCCGCCCCACCGTTACACACGGGCCTCCCGCGTCCCCTCACCGTCCCCACCGCCCCCGGACCTGGACAAGCAGCTTGACGTAGAGCAGCGGGTGGCTGGCGGCGGCCAGCCCCGCTCCCAGCACCACGAACAGCCCCTCGGCGCCCTCGGCCCGGACCCCGCCGGGGGCCGCCGTCGCCTGCCCCGCGACACCGCCAGGGGGCGCCCGCGCCACGGGGGGCAGCGGCTCCGCCGCCGCCATGGCCCGCCGCCGCCAGCACTGCGCCTGCGCAGATCCCCGAGGCGTGCTGCGTCACCGCGCCGGGCGGAACCATTGCGGGAAGGGACGGGGGAGGGCGGGCGGAACCATTGCGGGGAGGGGCGGGAGGGGGGCATGGGGCCACGGTGTGAGGGAGGGGACGGGGCGGCCATGACAGGGCCAGGCAGGGAGCGGCGGCGAGGGCGAGGGCCGTGCCGGGGCAGGGGGGAGGCAGCGAGGCCGTGGGGCACAGAGGGAGGTGTGGCGGGGCCGTGCCTTGCGCTCCGCTCGCCCGAGGGCTCCCCTCGGCGGGTGGGCTCCAGCGGGACGCACACGAGGGGGTTCTCTGCGCCAGGCCTCTCGCCCACCCCCTCCCACAAACACGGCAGGTCCCCCCCAGCCCACGCACGGCCCCTCCCCGCAGCACGGCTGGTCGGAGGCGTGCGTGGCCCGCGAGGGGCACCCCGGGCTGCCAGGCGTGGTGGGACACAGCCCACCCGCTTGCCGGGGGCGCCCGGCAGACCCTGGGCCTCCTGCCGGCCTCGTGCCCTTGCGCTGTCCCCGCTGCTGCTGTGGGCTTGGTGACACCGCCAGCTCGGGGCACACGGCCGCGTCCCCCCGCGCTGAGCACGTTCCCAGTGTTTTCTCGGCGTTTCTCCCACCGGCAAACCTGCCGCGCTTCCTCTTTCCTTCTGAGGCCAACCCAGGCGCGAGCTCTCCTACCACATAGCGAGGGCAGCAGATGGTCTTTGCCCTGCACGAATCCTCCTCCCCAGACAACACCAACACCTCGAAGCAGAGAGGGGGAGAGAAGAAGGGAGCCGCAGCCACCAGCACCCACCCCTGCAGCTCCTTTACACCCAGGACCCGCTCCCGGCCCGTGCAGCCAGTGCCATGGAGGGAGAGGGCAATAAACAACAGAATGTGTTGAACCTGGTAGCTGTGTTTGAAGACCACCGGTAAGGAGCATCCTGGGCACCACGGGTACGTTAGGGCTCCATGCGGCGAGGGTTTGGGAAGGAAGAAACCGACCGCAGAGGTGGCTTGGAGGCCGTGGAGAAGGTGACTAGGTGATTTGCTATTCCTCAGCGCTCGGATCTGTCCCCGTGTCTTCCTCCCGCTGCGGGTGACGGACAGAAGTCTGAAAACCTCAGTGGGGTGTGACTGGCTTTGCTGGAGGTTCCTGTGCCGGGCTCAGGGTTGGGTTGCTTTTTCCCCTGTTTGGTTTGCAGATATGTAGGTAGAGGTCTTAATGGGAATGAAATGCTTGAGCATCTGGGATGATGCAAGCCTCAGGCACCAGCCTCAGACTGCCCAGTTGTTCGCAGCAATGTGGCTCCTAGGGAGGGGAAGAAAACGAATCGTGTTAAAGGGAGAGCAAGATCCTTCCGGGCTGCGTGACAGCTCCATAAAACGGCGCCGTCTCTTGGAGCATGAGCTGGGACCCGCAGGCAGCGTGCGCCAGGGTCGGAGTGAGGGCATCTGGCTTGCTCCTGGTGTAGAAGTAATTCTGAGGTTTGGGGCGAGTCATTGTCGTGGTCCGTGCCTCAGTGTCTCCATCTGTTGAACTGGGATTCTGAATCTTGCCTTCCCGTGCATCAGTGAGTTGCTCTCAGCGAGTCTTAACGAAGCTGGGTGGTTGGCTACATAGGTTTTGCTGCACTTCCTAAGGATGGTCAGGCGCAGGGTTTCTTCCCGCTCTGGGATCTTCACCTGCGCCTCCGCCCTGTGCTTTGCCGCAGGTCTTGTGCTCTGGATGGCTCATGATTGACCCCGCAGTCCCGCAGTCGAAATTTGGCCTGCGATGTCGTTGTGCTGGAGCCATTCGCAGCGTTTGGTCTGCCTCCATTTCGCTAGTGTGTTTGTTGTTTATCGTGAAGCGTGACTTTGATTTAGAGGAAATAAAAGTAACTTAACGACTTTCAGAGGAAGCTGGAGGACCTGGAAAAGAGTTTTCTGGAACAGAAAACAGTTTAGCCCAAGTCAGCACAAATAGGAATAGAGAAGTTCCCTGTCGGATCTTGGCAGTGGGTTTAGGTGGGTCTGGGGGCACCAGGAGGGACAGATAAAGCCTCTCTGTCACGTGAAGTGTTACACCAGCCCCCGTGGACAGGAGGGGATGCGTGCATGGCTCTGGGTGCGCTCCTGAGCTCACGGACACGTGTTTATCAGCAGGGATGGACCTGTTGTCTTCTTCAGACGAGTGTCTGCCACTCAGGTCATCTCCTATCCTCAACTTGGTGGGTTTATGCCCAGTTTTCCTCTCTTCCTCATCCCACCCCTGTCTGCAGGCCACCAGTGGGTGTCTTTCCAGTTTCTGCCCAGAGCAATTTGCCACAGGGACCAGCTCTGGCATGACAGACAACTTCTCTCACTGTCATCTTCACGGCCTGTGCCCTGTGTGGCTTCTCCCCCGTGCCTGCTCTGGACCTGTTTTCCTCGTCTTTGCCAGAAAAGGGAAGAGAGAAAACCCTAAGAACCTAGCCCTCTGCAAAACCACCTACACAAGGCCGCCTCTTGGCTGACACCTCTTGGCTGTTTGGCTGTTAAAGCCTCGTGCCCGAGGCTGCTGGCTCCTCGCTTTGGCTCCGCGGTGGCAGCAGCCAGGGCTGTCGCGGCGCCACCAAGGGCAGGGCTGCGCTTCGGGAATGAATGGCTGAGGGTGGGATAAATGGCAGAGTCGTGTTGTTCTAGAGCAGGATGGGGACTGACCGCATCAGCACTGGGAGAAGAGGGGCTGGATCCTGGCCCCCTTGGAGGATGGTACAGGCTTCACACCCCGGTTTGTATCAGCAGGGTCGTAGCGGAGCAAAGCAGCTCCAGCGCTGCGGTGCTGCTGTGTCTCCTCGCCTTTGCTCGAGGACGGGGGCTTTAACCAGGGCCTGGGGGCTGGGCTGTGCCGCGCCGTGCCGGGGGCACGGCTGAGCTGATGGGGGCACAGCTGAGCTGATGGCACCAATTCTTCCGTAGCAGGGCTGGCAGATTTCCCTGCAGGGACAAGCAGGCTCCGCACGGCCAGGCTGCTCCTGCAACCAACCAGCCCCAGCAGCTTCCAGCATCCCCCGCCAGCCTAGGCCAGAGCCTCTCCCAGACGGCTGCCAGGCAGCAAGCGGAGGAAGAGAAGGAGGAGCAGCAGGGTCAACAGGGGCTCAGCTTCAAATGCCTCCGTTCGTTCCGACACAAGATCAGCGAGGAGAACTGGAGGAGGCAGCAGGGCCCAGGCCGCGAGCCTGGCAGCAAGGTGAGCGCTGGGGGCGGCTCAGGCGAGGCTGGGAGGTGCCCACGCTCAGGCCCAGAGTCGCGTGGGCTGGATCTGAGGTGTCTGCTGGCCGTGAGCAAGTTGCTGGCCATGAACAAGTCCCTGCCCTGCAAGGGCTGGTGTGTGGGGTGACAAAGAAGTGGCTCCTTCCCTGGTGCTTTGGACACAAATTCCATATCGGATAGATCCTGGCAGGCCTTATCTCTTCCAGCACTGACATACCTGTGCCGTGGGGGTCTGATGCGCAGGTGGGCCCAGCCAGGTCCTGCCCAGGGCATCCCTGGGGCTGTGCTGCCCTTTGCTGGCTGCAGGCATGTTCCTGCGGGAATGCGTTCAGAGGGTATTCCCTGGTGGAATTGCAGACCGTGGGGTTAACCCACCCCACTCCTCAGCATCACTAGCCCTGTATTGCTCTGGGCTAAACAGGCACAGAGAAAGGGTTGACCTAGGGGAGCATGAGCCAGACTTGCCACCAGCCCCAAAAGTGCTTGTTTTCACCCTTATTTCTACCACATGCTTTTTGAGGTCCTTCCTTTGCCCCCACCTGGAGCATGGTTCAATTTGATGTGGGCTGGGAACGCTGAGGAACAGAGCTGCATCTCTCGGGCTGATGGAGAAAGCTTCTTCTCCCCATACAGGAACCAGAGGAAAAGAAAATCGCGCTGGAGTTGCTGGAGACAGAGCAGGCTTACGTCAACCGCCTCCACCTTCTCGACCAGGTGAGCTGGGGAGCAATAGCCCTGCTGCTGTCTGCCCCCACCAGCACAGCTCAGCCACCCTGCGCTGCCAAACCAGGCAGGACCATGACACGGCTCCACGCTCCCCAGTTTTCCAGTGGCACTTGGCCTGGACTTGGACCCTGCAGCAGAGGCCGGGCTCAGTTCAGGGTGTGCACAGGCCAGGGACTGTTTCCTGGAGGTCTTGGGGGGAATGAAGCTGTAGAGATGAGAGCCATGCTGGGTCTTTGTGGCCCTAGAATGGGGCTGGCCTTTGCCTTTCCTACACCCCCCACCTCCAAGGAGCACCTTTGCCCCAACAAAGCCTTCCATGCCCCTGGCTTCTCTCTTGAGGCCTGGGATTTCCTTCCTGCACAGGCGTTTTCACGGGACACCGTGCCAGGCTCAGGGAGGGAATAGGGTCCTCAAGCCTCTTCCTGACCCTTTTGACTCAGCCCTTCTTTCTTCCAGATATTCTACACAGAGTTGATGAAAGAAGCCAAAAATGGGAAGACAGTCCCGGAGGAGGTTGTGAAAATGATCTTCTCTAACATCTCCTCCATCTACCAGTTCCACGCCAGGTTCTTCCTGCCAGAGCTGCAGAAGCGCATGGAGGATTGGTGAGCTGCAGGAGGGGAGGGCAGGACGCCAGAACCGGGGAGCGATGGGGAATTTGGTCTCCCAACAGGACCAGGGAGCTCTCCCTGTTCTGCTCCAAATGTCTTTGCGCTGGGAAGCACTTCCTTCAAACACTCCAGCCCGCATCCTATTTCTGAAAAGGGGGGGGTGACACCTCAGGTGGTTTAGAGGTGTGTCCAGGCATGAGCGGCCCAGGATGGCTGCAAGCTGGGGACATTCCCGTTCTGGAGAGCGGGAAGTTGTACAGGGATGTAGCAGGTCGCAGTGGTAAAACTCTCCGTCCTCCACCGTGCGCAATCTGCCCCTTCGCTTCCTCCCTCGCTGTCTCTCTGCCCCGCTGCGCTGAGGAATCTGCCGTTCCCTCCCTCAGGAGCTGCACCCCGCGCATCGGGGATGTGATCCAGAAGCTTGCGCCGTTCCTCAAGATGTACGGCGAGTACGTGAAGAACTTCGACAAGGCCGTGGAGCTCATCACCGTCTGGTCGGAGAAATCCCCGCCCTTCCAGGAGCTCATTGCTGACATCCAGGTAATGGACCGCAGCAGGGGGGGCACCGCAGCCATGCTCCCCCAAATCTCCTGTAAGGGAGAAGTGGGGGAGGGTGGGAGCTGCCCTGGTCACTGTTCTTCTCCCCAGAAGAGGAAGGTCTGCGCTAACCTAACGCTGCAGCACCACATGCTGGAACCTGTGCAGAGGATCCCGCGCTACGAACTCCTCCTGAAAGATTATGTCCGGAAACTGCCTCCCGAGTCCCCAGACCAGGACGATGCAGAGAGTAAGGGCTCTGTCTGGCTCTTCACGCTGTGAGGAGTGGCAGCGTGGGTCTGTAGGGGAAATAACAACCCCTGGCGTTGTACACGGGCATCAGGATACCTGGATTCTCTCACCAGCTGCCCTGTGTCCTTGGATAAACCTCTCGGTGTGACCCTGTGCTGGCAGGGAGAGGGGTAATCTGCCCTTTCAGGGTCTGTGGAGGTCAGTGGGGAAGGTGGGTGGTGTTTCAGGATAAGGATGGTCCCTCCAGAGCATCCCCCGGGAGACCCGCGGTGACCTGGGGACCTCTCAGACCCCTGCGGGTCACAGCAGCACCCAGACCTGCTGGGATGGGGTGAGAAACGAGCTCCTGCCTGCCCCCCCGCCGGGACCCGACCCCACACACCGCACAGTCGGGCCGGAGCCGGACGCTTGTTGCAGCGTTCCGGGCCATTCAGCTTGTGTCCAGGGGAGGGCAGCAGCCACCGCTCGCGTGGCTTCCCCGTGGGAGAGACACCCAGGCGGTTTCTCCCACAGCTCCCCAGCAAGCGTTTAACTCTCCTCCCTTTCTCTTCTCCTTGCAGAGGCCCTGGAGATGATTTTCATGGTGGCCAAGCACTCAAACGCAGCTATCGCTGAGATGGTGAGTGCCTGTTGCAGCTCATGGCACGGTGTTCTGCCAGATTTCCTCCTTGCTGTGTGACTTCGGAGCACAGCCCTGCCCTGCACGGGACAGGAGCACTGTGGATTCGGCAGAGGAGGTCAGACCCTGCTCTTCATGCCTGATCCCCTCCCCCCAAGCCTGGGGAACTCATGTCTGCGACATCAGCCGTGATGTGACCGGCTGCTTGAGGCTGGGAGTTGGTCTTGAAGATTAGTCTGGGGTGAGAGAGATGTGCCACCTCTCCCAGCACTCCGCAGCTGGCCTGGGAGGTGGAGGGGACCCAGGGATGACGAGGTTGTGGCTGCTCAGCCTCCTAGGCAGGTCCCTCTGCCTCCCCCAGGAACGGCTGCAGAACCTCTGGGCAGTCTATCAGCGGCTGGGCCTCGAGGACGACATTGTGGATCCCTCCAACGAGTTGATCAAGGAGGGACCCATCCAGAAGATCTCCACCCGCAACAACAGCACATCGGAGAAGTACCTGTTCCTGGTGGGAGCTGGGATGCCCAGGGAGCAGAGAGGATGGGAATGGGGAGAGGGGCCGGGGTGTTGCTGGGCCATCTGTACCCAGAGGGGATGAATCCAGAGCTGGGGGGTTTGACCCCCTGTGTGGGAACCTGCTGATCCTCCTGGCACAGCAGCCCTTGGGGGATGCCACACTCCCGGTGGGAGGGCGCTGGGGCAGGAGGAGTCGCTTTTTCGGCTGGATTCTTCCCAAGAACCAGCTCAGCCCCAGGGGGGTGGAGGACTCTCAATCCCAGGGAAGCCCCCATCTCTGAGCAGGCAGGTGCTGGGCTCCAACCCGACCCTCTCCTCGCCCTCCAGTTCAACAACATGCTGCTGTACTGCGTGCCCAGGGTCATCCAGGTGGGCGCTGAGTTCCAGGTCCACCTCCGCATCGACGTGGACAGCATGAAGGTCAGACGGGCACCTTGTCTTTCTGCTGCCCCCAGGCCCTGGCTCCTCCAAAGGCATCCCGTTCTGGGGTGTGACTGCTGCCCCGCACTTGCTCGGACAGGAGGGGGGAGCTGGAGCCAGGGGTGACTTTGTGGGAGAGGTTGATATGCTCTGATCCTGTGACATGGCAGTGAAAACTTGTGCCTGTAGGATCTGAGGGGCTGTGCCCGAGGGAAGTCCCTGTCCCCTACATCACTGAGGACGGTCCCCATGTGCTGGATGCGGGTTCAGACGCTCCACGTCCTTTCTATCCTTCCTTTGGTCTCTCAGGTGCGGGAGCTGAACGACGCGCAGTTCCCTCACACCTTCCTGGTCTCGGGAAAGCAGCGGACGCTGGAGCTGCAAGCCAGGTAAGGGGAAGGGTGACGCTCCTGCAGCCCTCGGCGGGGAGCAGCAGCTTATCCACCTCCCTTTTTGTACCCAGGTCAGAGGAGGAGATGGACGCCTGGATGAAGGTACCAAGTGCTGGGAGAGGCGGCACATCCCACTCACCCCAGCTGGATGGTCCCAAACTGCTACCTGTGTCAGAGGCGGCCCCCCAACAGCCCTGCCTTCTCCTCTAGGCCTTCCAAGATGCCATTGACAGGAAGGAGAAGAGGAGTGAGACCTTCAAGACAGCGGTGCGTGGGCTGGAGATGGGCATCCCTGCACTCAAGGTAACCCTCCTGCCCTCCCTGCGTCCTGCCTGCCTCCGCACCCCCTGTATGGAAGCTCAGGGAGGACCCACCCTGCTGTGCCTCAGTTTCTCTAGCTAAAGAGAGCTGGGGGGGAGGCTGAGGAGGGGGAGAGGGGCTGAGGAGGGGAAGGGGTGAAAGCAGAGGGGCTGGGACCACCTGGACCACAGCTAGCCAGCCCCAGCGATGCCATCTCCCCAGACAGAGGAGCTGGGCCGCCGAGCGCCACAGTGGGTGCGGGACAACCTGGTGACCATGTGCATGCGGTGCAGGGAGCCCTTCAACCCCATCGTGCGCCGGAGGCACCACTGCCGAGCCTGTGGCTACGTGAGTCACCCTGTGCGCCCTCTTCCCTCCCTCCTGTCCTGCTCAGGTGGCCACCGGGGCAGGAACACACCTCTACACCCCGCACCCCTTTCCCCAGGCTCGGGGCTGCCCCTCAGCTCCTCCTGGAGTTGTCCCTGGGATGCCCCAGCCCTGCCCCAGTCTCACCAGTGTCCCTGTCTGGTGGCTGCAGGTGGTGTGCGCTCGCTGCTCCGACTACAGGGCCGAGCTGCAGTACGACGGGAACCGCCCGAACCGCGTGTGCCAGGAGTGTTACGCCTTTCTGACGGGCCACGTCGTGCTCGAGGACCAGGAGGGGAAGCACAAAGGCATCCTGGAGGTGAGCCCCCCTCTCTGTGCCTCCCGTGCCCTGCTCCTCTGTGCCCCCTTTTCTGAGCGCTGCCACCCACCCTGGTCCCCAGCCTCACCGTCGCAGCCCGGCCACGCAGCCGGAGGGGTGGGAGTCGCAATTAGGTCCTGCTAATTGTGAGGCTGCTTGATGAGCCTCGGGACCACCATCTGTGAATCCCTCCGCCGCTGGATGTTGGCCAGGACCTCCTCTCCCTGGTTTGGGGGGGTTTGTGGAGCGGGCAGGGAATTCCCCAGGAAATGACCTTCGCTCGGTGCCCTTTGTGCCTCCCGCACGGGGCGCTCAGGGGTTTGGTTGTTGGATTTTTCGGCAGAAAGGAGCCGCGGAGGTATCGGACAAGAGTTTGCTGTGCGGTTCCCTGCAGCTGCTGGACAAGAGCGGCAAGGGGGGCACGCGGGGCTGGGTCGTGATCCCGCAGGACGATCCCCTCGTGCTGTACATCTACGCGGCCCCCCAGGTAAGGCCGGGCTCCGTTCCACCTCCGAGGGCCGGCCCGGTGTGCCCGGCCCCTGCCTCCCACCGCTGTTCCCACTCTTGGCAGGACGTCCGAGCGCACACGTCCATCCCGCTGCTGGGCTACCAGGTGAGGGACCTGCCCCAGGGCGACTCCCGCCACCTCTTCCAGCTGGCGCAGTCCCGGCAGGTTTACACCTTCGTGGCCGACACGGAGGAGCTGAAGCGGCGCTGGATGAGGGCCATGGCCCGCTCCGCCGCCGGGATCACGCACCCGGGGGAGGGCGAGGACGCGGACTCCTGCGATGAAGCAGAATGAGGCCGTGGCCACCTCCCGCGCTGCCGGCTGGGTCCAACCTCCCTCTGCTCGCCGCTGGCCCTGGCAGACCCCCCCGACCCCTCTGCACTTGGGGTTTTCATCACGACAGAGGCAAAGCGCGTGCCACCACGCGGACGAGCCGCATCCTCCTTCCCCTCCCTCCGTGCTCTCCGCAGCGGACAGAGGATGGCAGCACCCGAGCCGTGAACTGCAGGGAGAGGGCCGGGGGGTTCGGGGAGCCCCCCCGGCCCGGGCCGCCGTGCCGGCCGCTGCCGCCCGAGGGCAGCAGTGCCTCGGCCTCGCCCCGCGCCTGGCCCCGGCGGGGGGGGTGCGGGGGAATGCCCAGGTTTGTGAAAGCCTCTGTGGAACTGGGACTGCCGGGATAAATCCTACCTGCAGCCGACATCCGGGGAGCCTCTCCGGGGGTGTATTTTCCAGAGCTGGTCACCGCGGCCCCACACCGCCAGCCCCTGGTGCCCCGCAGAGCCGCAGCTTGCAGCTCGCCATCCCCCGGCTCGGGGACTGTTCTCTCAGCCTGTCCCTGCTGCTGCAGCCCCGTGGGGGGTGGGGGTACCCACAGGCACCCCGAGCCTGTGTCGCTGAGCCAGCCTGCGCTCCTGCCCCTCCCGGACCTTCCTCGCACCCCGTGCTGCCCACGGGCACCCACCCTCGTACCTCTCTCCATCACCCGTTTGTGGGGGGAGATGCTCTGGGACGAGGCTGGGTCCACGCGGTGCTGGGGGGGACACGGGGGAATCCCCTTCTCCATCGCCAGCGTGGGAGCGCCTTGGCCACTCCACGCAGTGCTGCAGCCCCACCTTCTGCACCCTCTTTAGCTGCCCAGAAACGTTGCCCTGGCAGCAGTTGGCTCCTCCGAGCCGTGGGACGCGGGATCCTGGTGCAGGGCGCTGGGGAGCTCGCCGTCCCCGGGGGGCTGATCCCAGCCGGCTGGGAAGGCTGATCCCACCGGGATCCCGCAGCAGCGACATCCCGGCAGCCTCGGGCAGGGCCCAGCGGTGCCGTGGGCTAAACGGATCCGAGAGCAGGATGGGAAGCGAGTCAGGACCTGGCACTGCACTGAGGGGACAAGGGAGGGGGAACGATGGTCAACCATCCCCACCCTGGGGGGCTTTGGGGGACCGGGAGAAAGCCCTGAGCATCCTCCTCCTTCCTCAATCCACCCAGCTCGGCCCATCCCGGGAAAGTGGAAGCCGTGGTGGCTTTATCTCCCCCAACTTACGAGATACCATCAGGGAAGGGGGAGAGGAGGTAGGAGGTGGGGGGAGAGCTCTGCCAAAACAATTCCCCCCTCGGGGTGCCACCCAGCACGCGCCCGAGCCCAGAACCAAACAGCGCAGGGCTCTCCAGAGGCGCCCCAAACCCACCGCCTCGCGTGACGGGGGAACCCCGGCACCCCTGGAAAAGCCGGGGAGCGCAGCGTGCCGCCGGGGGTGTGGGGGGGTGGCAAGGAGCGAGCAAGGGGAAGCCCGCTGGGCTGGCAGGTTCCGTGTGGTGGCCTTCCGCCTCGGCGTCACCCCTGTGTCAGCCGGGAACAAGCCCGGAGCGGGGATCCGCGGCTCGTGAATGGGTCTAAGAATAGATTTCCTGTTTACCCAGCGAGAAATCGCCGCTGGGGCAGAGGGCACCTGGGGGCTATTTTTACCAGCTCCTGCCCACCTCCCTCCCAGCCCCCAGCCATCCTCGGGGACCGCGGCAGCATCCGTGTGTGCCATGGGAAAGGGGCTGCTGGGGAAGGGAGGGGATGATGGGGACGGGGGGGCAGGTTACCTGGGCATCGTGCCATCCCAAAGGCGGGCAGGCAACATCCCTCGGCTGTCCCGCGCAGCCCCAAAACAGGCTGACGGAGACCTCGCTCGCGGTGTTGCGCGAGTCCCGCGCTCTGCTTTCCCAGGGATAAAAAAAAAAAAAAAAAGAAAAAAAGGATTTTTGGACCCAAAACATGCCCCAAACGCACTGATGAATTTTTCTTTTCCCATGCTTTTCCGGTCCCCCGGCCGCGTCGCAGCGATGGTCAAGCGGAGCAGTTTGGCCTCTCGCCTCCCCGCACAGAAAGCGAAACCCCGTGGAGAAGTCGCGCTGTTTCCTATTCTCGAGAATGAGGAAGGCTCGGAAGCCATTTACTGGAATCCCCCCCCCCCGGCGCAGCCCTCCCCGCGGCCTCTTCTTGTAAGCGCTGACCAAAAATACGTTGTGAAACCCGCGGCCGGGCCACCCCTCATTGAGAAAACGCAGCTCGCGGCGAAGGGCAACGGGTACCGGCGCAGCCGCCGCGCTGCTGAGCCGTCGTCGTCCCGCGCCCATCCCAAATCCCGGGTACCGCGCCCCCACCCGCCCCGCCCTGCGGGAAAGGGGGTGCGGCGTGGTTGGAGGGCGTAGAGCGAGCGGAGGGATGCGGGGGAGCAGGGGGTGCGGTGTGGTACCCCCCTTGCACCCCGTTGCAGGGCTCTGTGGGGTGCAATCCCCCTCTGCTCCCCAGGAAGGGGCTCAGCACGTCCCAGGGCCGGTTTCCCCGTGTGTCCCCCAGGTGTGGGGCGGGATCGGGACCCTATGGGGCCTATACAATCCCACACCCCAGTCTGGAGGGCTGCTCTCTGCTTGTTCTGTGGGGTGGGGGCTCTTGCTCTGTAGGGACAGGCTCTATGGGGGGTTTCCCTACAGCAGAGACGTCCCCCCTCTATAGGGACTGCTCTGCCAGGCACAGTCTCTTGCAGGTCCCTATAGGATATAGGGATTTCCTGCTCTAGAGGAGCTGGTCTCCAGGGTACGGCATCACCAGGGCTATAGCTCTGGCTCTGTAACACCTGGGGTTGGGCTCTGTGGGAGCTGGGCTCCATAGGGGCCAGCCCTCTGCTCTTGCTCTATAGGTGTCAGGCTCTATAGGTGCCCAGCTTCACAGGTGCGCTCCCCTGCACCAGCCCCTATAGAGCTGGTGACCCATAGAGGCTCTGCTCCATGGTGCTGAGCCTGCAGGCCCGGGGGGGCCATGCCAGCAGTGTGGCCATCACTGCGGCGTCGGGGCTGCCGCAGCGGGCCCCTGGCCCTGTGGCCATCCCCGCGGTGTCGGGGCTGCCGCAGCGGGCCCCTGGCCCCGTGGCCATCCCCGCGGTGTCGGGGCTGCCGCAGCGGGCCCCTCGCCCCGTGGCCATCCCCGCGGTGTCGGGGCTGCCGCAGCGTGGCCCCTCACTGCCGTGCAGACCCCACAGCCCCCGGGGGTTTCCGCCGCTCCCGCCGCACGCTCTAAATAATGGATGTGGCGAGGCCGGCGGCAGCCGCAGCAGAGCTCTGCCCTTGGAGCAGCCCTCCCCGTCATGCCCAGGGCTGCGGGGACACATGGGCCCCCCCCATCTCCCCCGGGGCTGGGAGCACCCCCTGGATGGGGAAATTTAAGGATGGGAGATGACGCTAAATGATGATGCCAAATACCTGTGATGCCCCCACCCTCCCAAACCAACCCCAGCCAGGGTTGTGCGACCCCCATCCCACTCTGCACCCCCCCCCCCAGACCCCCTGTGGGGCAATACAAAGCAGGAGGGGGCACCCCAGGGTCCCCACCCAGCTGCACCCCCGTTTTGCATTGCGCTGGCGAGACCTCGCTGCCGGGGTGTCCCCGGGCTCAAGGGAGGTTTGGAGGGGGGGGCAGCTTCCACCTCCTTTTTGGGGGCCCCCGCAGGCTGCTGCCAAGGGGCGCTTGGTGCCATCGGGACGCGCGTCTCGGGCGGGCAGGCGGGAGGTGTTTCCCGGTGCCGCAGGGATTTGCCGTTTGCGCCTGTGTTGGAGGCTGGGGGAAGGAAGCGGAGAAGGGGGGCGGAGGGGGGGGGGCTGGCGGTTGTTATGATTTAATTTTATTTTCCTGCCTCCATCCAGGAATCTCTGCAATGTGCCGGCTGCTCCCCGCGAGGCTGGGGCGGCCGTGAGTCACCGCTGCCGCTGGAACGTGACGCGGTCCCGCTGCTCTCCCGGCAGGACATGACCAGACTGCCAAACCCGGGAGAAGCTCCAGCGCCGGCGTCTGCCCACGGGGAGCCCAGCACCCCGCTTCCCGAGGGCTGGCGGCCCAGCGCCGCGGGGCAGAGCTCAGGCTGGGCGCCAGAATGGGCTCCTTCATTTATTGCTATTTATTTATATTTATTCTGGTCGTCATTTAGTGTCATTTGTTTATTCCCTTTATCTCTTTTTCCAGGCCAGGGAAACCCTCTCCACCCACTCTGGCTCGCCCATCCGTGGGTTGCCATCCGGCTGCGGGTACCATCCCAGCGTTTTGCCGCCCCATCTCCCTACGGGAGACCGGGGAAAGCTCCTGGCACTGCTCCTGCCCCAGTTCCTGTGCCTCAGTTTCCCCATCCCGTGGGATGCGGAGATTTCCCCATCGGAGAGCGGGACGGGGGTTACTTCAGGTTGTGCTTTGAGGTCAGTGAATAGCAGCTACGGGGGGGTATTATTAATATTAATAGCCCAGCTCGGTCAGGGCTCAGGTGGCAGGGAGGGACGATGAGGGGGGACACGTGAAGCAGCCCTGAATCACAGGGCAGGGGGTGCCGAGCCCTGACACACTCACTGCACCCCAGGGCTGCGCCAACCATGGGCTGAGGCCGCCCCGCTCACCTCACCCCGGGGCTGGATGGTGCTGGACATGAGCCCTCCTCACCCTCACGCCGCTGCTGTGGGGCGACGGGCTCCCGGGGTGGGGGAGCGGCGGCCGCGGGGCAGAGCTGAGCACCGGGATGCTCGTCGCACCTCCGGCCGTGCCGTGGCTCCGCGTCCGCAGCTGCCTCTGTCAGCCGTGATGGAAAGCCACGCTGGGCTGGCAGGCCTTCTCTGTGATCTTGTTAATTAAGAAATACATTTAATTAGCAGCACCCCAGCTGTGACTCAGCTAATCATCATGATCGAAACGAGCTGGACTCCAGCACCAGGGCACGGCAGAGCCAAACTCCCCCCCTTGGTAGCCACCAGCCCCCGGCACTGCTGTGGGACCCCATCGCCTGCCAGGCACAGCCTGACACCCCCCCAGGGGGGGTTTTGGGGTGAGTTTCCCGGGGGTGGAGGTGCGTTGGGGCTGAGCCCGTCCCCACGCAGCTCCTGGCACACGCGGGGTGTCGTCCCCACCCGGGGCAATTACCCGTTGCCACGCTGCAAATAATCGTATTAATAACCCGTTTCCCGTGCTATAAATAGCTCCGCTAATAACAGCCTGGGCTTTCCAGGAATAGATCGTCCAAACTGCGGGAAAAGCCATTCCCACCCTGCCCCGGGTTGCAGATGGGGAAACTGAGGCACGACTGGTTTTGGGCATGGCTCTCGCCCGCTGCACCCAGCCGTCTGCCAGGCAGCTGTGGAATTCGCTCCCGAACAAACCGGCATCTAGATGAGCCCTTATGTATATTTATGGGCGCCGTCCTGCCAGCTGGAATCCAACAGGGGAGAAAATAAACTGGGAAACTGCCTGGAACAGGAGGGCGGCGCTTCACCCCCTCAGCCCCACGCCCCGCTGGCACTGCCCGGATGGGTGTCTGGCCCTGGGGTGCTGGGTCAGCACCCTGGGGTGCCCAGCCCTGGTGCTGGATGACCAGCCCTGCACCCTGGGGTGCCCATCCCTGGTCTGGGGTGCCCAGCTCTGGTGCTGGATGACCAGCCCTGCACCCTAGGGTGCCCATCCCTGGTCTGGGGTGCCCAGCCCTGGTGCTGGGTGACCAGCCCTGCACACTGGGGTGCCCAGCTCTGGTGCTGGATGACCAGCCCTGCACCCTGGGGTGCCCAGCACTGGTGCAGGGTGACCAGCCCCGCACCCTGGGGTGCCCAGTCCTGGTGCAGGGTGACCAGCCCTGCAACGTGGGGTGCCCATCCCTGGTCTGGGGTGCTCAGCTCTGGTGCTGGATGACCGGCCCTGCACCCTGGGGTGCCCAGCCCTGCTCTGGGGTGCCCATCCCTGGTGCTAGGTGCTGGCCCTGCACCCTGGGGTGCCCAGCTCTGCACCTTGGAGTGCCCAGCCCAGGTCTGGGCTGCCCAGCTCTGGTGTTGGGTGACTGGCCCTGCACCCTGGGGTGCCCAGCTCTGGTGCTGGGTGCCCGGCCCTGCACCCTGGGGTGCCCATCCCTGGTCTGGGCTGCCCAGTGCTGGTGCTGGGTGCTGGTCCTGCACCCTGGGGTGCCCAGCGTTGGTGCTGGGTGACTGGCCCTGCACCCTGGGGTGCCCAGATCTCATCAGGTGCCCAGATCCCTGGGTCCTGGGGTGCTTGGGAAGCCGACACAGGGTGCTCTGCAGTTCCCACAGGCTGCAGTTGGCTTTGGGAAGTTCGGGGGTGTTCCCAGCTGTGGGTGTCGGGGGGTCACAGCGGGTGCAGCTGCAGCACGTTCGACATCCCTGGAGGGGGGGCTGCACAAGGGGTCCCTCCCCGCCCAGCAGGGCCTGGGTGCCACCTCTGTCCCCAGAGCTCATGACGGGTGCTCCCTCCATGCTGTGCCAGGAACGCACACACGTGTGTGCGCATACATGTGCGTGCATGCATGTGTGTGTGCATGTGTGCACACGCGTGCGCGTGGCTGTGTGCACGTGGGTGTGCCGGTGGCAGGGCCAGGCGGGCGTCATAGGGAGCAGACCACCCTCCCCGCGAGCAGCCGGTGCAGGGGTGGCGGCGGCAGCACCCGTGGGCGGGGAGCGGAGCCGTGCACCCGGGGGTCCCCTGGCCCAGACCCCCCGGATCCTCCGCCGCGGCGCTGGGGCGAGCAGGCGGCAGCGGGAGCGAGGCCGATTAGGGATGCAGACAGCGCTGCTCATGTCTCTCTGTCTCGAGGAGACGGCGGCAGCACACACAGCTCCCCCCCCGCCACCAGCCTCCCCTCAGCACCCCACACCTCGGAGGGTGCCCCGTGCGGGGGTGCAGCCCCCCGCCCGCGTCCGGCTTTTCGGGGGCGGCACGGGGACACGTGCCCTTGGTCCCAGCAGGACACTGAGGGACGCAGCGGTGCCAAGGCCAGGTGTGACCCTGCAGCCATCCCGGGGGGAAGGGGGTATCCCTCCCCGAGAAGGGTGGGCAGAGGGCGGGGGGTGTTCGCAGCGGGGGTGCTGGCAGGGCTTGGTGCCGCAGCACCTCTCCCTCCCTCCTTCCCGCTGCTCCCAGGCGCTCGCCGCCGTGATTCCCTGCAGCAGGCTAAAAATATCCCTGGGAGCTGCCGCCGCACACCGGCACCGGGGGGGTTATAAATAACCTCGCACTGGTCCCGCGTCGCTCCGGCCTTTCGCGGCTGCTGCCGGAGGAGGTGGGAGCCCCCAGCCTTGCGTTGCTGCTGGAGGGGTGGATGATGGAGCAGCCTCTGCCCCTTGGCCGTGTGGGGAAACTGAGGCGCGGTGGGGCTCGGGGGGGTGATGGGCCCATTTGCCTGTGGTGCCAGGGGAGGGGGGATCGGCCCCATGCTGATGGCAGGGCTGGGGGGGGACACAAGCCCTCGCGCTCGTGTCACTCTGAGTCACATCGCCTGCCTCAGACACATCCCTCTGCATCGGCGCGTCCCTGCGCAGCAGCTCCAGCCCTGCAGCACAGCCGGCCTCCGCGGCCTAGCCGGCCTCCCAGCTGGATCCGTCCCTGCGCTCCTGGCTCCAGCCCAAGCTCCTGCCCTCTGCACCAGATCCATCCCGCCGCCTCGGATCCGACCCGCCGCCTCGGATCCATCCTGCCGCCTTGGATCCATCCCGCTGCCTCGGATCCGACCCGCCGCCTCGGATCCATCCCGCTGCCTCGGATCCATCCCGCTGCCTCGGATCCGACCCGCTGCCTCGGATCCATCCTGCCGCCTTGGATCCATCCCGCTGCCTCGGATCCGACCCGCCGCCTCGGATCCATCCCGCCGCCTCGGATCCGACCCGCCGCCTCGGATCCATCCTGCCACCTTGGATCCATCCCGCTGCCTCGGATCCGACCCGCTGCCTCGGATCCATCCTGCCACCTCGGATCTGTCCTGCCGCCTCGGATCCATCCCACTGCCTCGGATCCGACACGCTGCCTAGGATCCATCCCGCCGCCTTGGATCTGACCCGCCACCTCGGTTCCATCCTGCCACCTCGGATCCATCCCGCTGCCTCGGATCCATCCTGCCACCTTGGATCTGTCCCGCTGCCTCGGATCTGACCCACTGCCTTGGATCCGTCCCGCTGCCTCGGTTCCATCCTGCCACTTTGGATCTGACCTGCTGCCTCGGATCCGTCCCACTGCCTCGGATCTGTCCCGCTGTCTCGGTTCCGTCCCGCTGCCTCGGATCCGTCCCCCCTCCAGCCCCAGAGCAGGACTGCCTCTCCCCACAGCACCCTCCTTGGGGTGGGGAGGCGAGCTCTGGGGACCAGCTCGGGGGGGTCTGCCCCCTTCCCTCCCACCTCTCCACCCCACAGGGCCCCACTCCTGTCTCCCATCCGTGCACCGAGCTGGGGCAGTTCTCATGCCCGCGCACCATGGCGTGACAGCTTCCTCCGAGGCCCCCGTGCGGGGGGGGGGGGTGTCCCTATTTGGTCTCATCACCCTGTTGGGGCTGAGCACCCCAGGGGAGCCCCCTCCCGCGATCCCTCCCTCCTCGCTCCCGGTCTCGCCGCGTCCCAGCCCACCCGGGCAGAGCTGCCAAAGCACAAGGCAAACGGGGACAAGCCGGGAGAGAGTGATTTTTCCGAGCGCGTATTTTCCTCCATCAAAATCCACCAGCTGGAGGAAGCAGCGAGGGGGGAGGATGGGGAAACCCATCGGGTTTCAGGGGGGATGCTGCCACCCCCCCGCGCCGTGTTTATCTCGCCCCCTCCCCGCACCACCCCTCACGTCGGCCCCGTGACGAAGCTGGGCGACAAACACCAGCGCGTTGGCGGGCGCTGAATCACCCGGCCCCGGCCCTGGCCCCCCGCCAGCCCGCCGGGTCCCCGGGCACGAAGCCCCCACCGCCCCCCAACCCCGCAGCCGCTGGGCAGCTTCGGCCGCGGCACCGACACGTTTGGCCGCGTTCCCCCGGCTCCCGCTCCCAGCCGCTGCCGGGAATCGGCTCCAAAAAACGCCTTCTGTGGGAAGGCACCCGCTAGGTAGTAACATTTCGGCAGTGGGGGGGAGGCTGTGGGAGACCTGGGGATGCTCCTGCACCCCAGATGCTGAGAGGGTGCCCCACGCTGGACCCCACGGTCAGCCCATCCCTACGCTGTCTCCCTAACTGGTTCCAGTGGGTTCATCCCACCCTGGGGCACAGGTCCCATCTTCCAACCCCCCCCAAACGCCCTTGACACCCACCAGCCCCACATCCTTCCTCCTCCTCGCTGCCTGCACTCGTCCAGCACCCTGTGGCCTCGGCCAGCCCATCCCCGTGGGGTGGAGGGGGACCCCGACCCGCCTGCGGTTTCCCTCCCGCTGGGTCAGCGTGTCCCTGGCTGGAGAGCACAAGTGACACATCTGTGAAGGGCAACCGCTGGCAGGATGCCCTGGGCTCGGGTGGCACCTCCCACCAGCCTCCCACCACCAAACCCCCTCCAAAGCAGCTCCCCAGGGACCCCAACCCTCCCCCAGGCCCCAAACCCAGCCTGCATGCCCCTGCTGCGATGGGGCCAACACATCTGGGAGGCACATCTGGCTGGGGCTGTGCATCCCCCTGGCTTGGGGGAGGGTCCCATCCCGAGCGTCAATGAAGCCGCGTGGTCCCCCGGAGCCGGGGGGCTGCCATAGCAGCAGAAGCCGGCGTTCGAAGTCCCCCCGAGCGGCTGATCCCCTCCACAAGTTACAGAAGGTCCTTGGACCTCGTGAGCAGCTGGTGTGAAGCTGTAATTACCTTAATTAGCTCTGGGATTGCATTCCCTCCCCGTGCTAATTTCGTTTCTACAGTAACCAGCCCGAGAGGTGTGTGTGCGCGCTCGGAGCGAGACGGAGACAGGAGCCCAAGCAGCCAAACCACGCGCCCCGAAACCACCCCGAAACCACCCCGAAACCAGGGGCCACCCCACAACCCCACACCCCAGGGGCTCAGCCAGCCCCGCGCTCCCTGTGCAGAGGTTCAGGAGGGTCCTCGGTGTTTCCCACCAGCCCAACGGGATCATTTGCTGTGGGAGCATCCACCCGGCTCCGGGGAAGGGACTGGCTGGGGGGAGCAGGACCAGGATGCCCAGATGCAGCAGGCAGAGCCCCGGCTCGCTCCTCGCCGCTGGCTGCTGTAACCCAATATCTCCTGATGTAAGAGCCGTTTGGGAGGAAACCATAAAAGCTGCAGGAAATGGGTATTAATTCACATCGTGGCAATAACGGGGAAGGAGGGTCCTGGGCAGCGCGGCCGCCTCGGGGGAGCGGAGGCGAGCGGGGCTGGGGGGCGCGACCACCGCCAGGCAGCGGGCGGGCAACCTTGGCTCAGACCCCCTGTAGCTGGGAATTAACCCTCCCCCAGTGTTTTCGGATGGAAACGGGGGGCAGCCAGGTGGGAACTGAGGTCTCGCCCGGGTGAAGCATCGCCAGGCCCTCGAGTCGGGCGTTTGGAGCTGGAGCGTGGCTTGGGGCGACCTGCTCACCCGGGAAATTTGAAGAGGGTCCGGCTGCAAACGCCAAACGCCCCTCTGAGCATCCCTCCCCGATGCCAACAGGGGCGACCCCCCAGCAGGGGCAGAGGCCGGGGGTGCTCCTGACCCACGGATGGAGCACGGGGAAGTGAGGATGGGGGAGCCCTGTGCTCCCACCCTGCGCAAGGACAAGGACCGGGCGATCCCACTGCCGTGCGGGTCCGGTGCCCGCACCGCGGTGGGCATCACCCTGCAAGAAAAGAGACGCCTGGGCTGGGGAGGATCCATCCTGCTGCTTGCGGAGGGAGCGGGGTGATGCTCTAGGGAGCCCTGGGGGGATGCATGTGGGGTGCCCTGCCCTCCGCTGCTCCAGGAGCCCTGGGCTCACCGCATGCGTGGGACTATAAATAGTGCTGGAAAGCAGGTTGCGACGCTCCCGTTGCTCCACGGAGGTTTTGGCAGCCCAAAACGTCAGCGGAGCCCAGGGAGTGGGGCCAGGAGGATGCAGAGCAGGGACCACACTCCTACCCCCCCGTTTCAGGCATCCATGAGCCGTGTTTCCCGGGACAGATTTCTCCCCGGCAGTGGGCAGCGGCAGCAGGACGGGCGGCGGAGGCGAATTTCGCTGAGTGGTTGCTTTTTAAAAATAACTCTGCCTTTGTCAGCAGGTCAGCGCTGCTCCAGATTGAATAATCGCAGCCGCCCAGCCCTCCCCTGCTCCCGGGCGCTCGCCCGGCAGCCCCAGCCCGGGATGCGTCAGGCGAACGCTGGACCACGGCCCCTTCACCGGCATCGCTCTCCCCAGGGGTTGAACATCTCGCGGGGGGACACGATGCTCTGCGTCCCCCACCCTGCTTCCCCCAAAACCCAGCCCAAGCGCCGCTGCTGCTTGGTGATGCCCCCAGCTCGCACCCCCAGGGCCGAGAGGGTACGGGGGGAGCTGAGCGAGGAATCGGGGTGCATGACGACGGAGCCGTCGGGCGTTTGCCGGAAGGACTGACTCACGCCGTAATTAGGCCTTAAGTGTGAGCACGTTCGTGCAGGGATGGAAGATGCTCAGAGGAGCCGAGGCGGGAGCTCGCCTGCTCTCCCCCCGCTGAAAGCTCTGCCCCAGCCGCCGCCGTGGCGGGGGAGCAGCAGATCCAGCCGCCTTTCGTCGGGAGCAGGGAAAATGCCCCAGCGTTGGGGCAGCAGGTGAAGGATGGACAGGAGGGAGCGTGGGGGCCACGGGCAAACAGGGGAGAGAACGGCCAAGTGGCAGGGGCAGGAAGGTGAAACCCGGCGGCGCGAACCGTGACGGTGAACCCTGCGATGCTCGGCACGGCACGGCACGGGGATGCCTGTGTGGCACGGATCGAGGGCTGGGCTGGCTTCCAGGAGGGCGACGTTTGGAAAGAGATGAAGCAATTTGGCAGCGCCAGCCTCGCTGGGCACCTACGGCTTTGGGAGGGGGAATAAAGCGCGGGGGAAGGAAGAGCTTGAGCAGGAACGGCAGCGAGCTCGGACCGGGACCGGCTCCGGGAGGTTGAAGTCCATCCCCAAGTTCTTGCTTGGAGAAATGCCACCTGGTGTGGGGAACACGTAGTCGGTCTCTGTCTTGGTGGGCAAAGGAGGGGCAGGAAAGCAGCTCCCTGGGTTTGGCCTCACTGCCACGGGGACCGGGAACGCTGTGCTACCCAGGGCGACACTGCACCAAAAGGATGCTAAGGAAAATGGGAAGGATTGGACCCCCCCAGGCACATCCCCTGTCCTGTGCCAGGCAGGATGGGGACAAGGGGACGAGCCGCCTGCAGAGGCCTCTGGCCACCCCGGAGCCCCCATCCCCATCCCAGTCTCTCTTTGGGGCACCCGCCTGGCTGGGACCCCGTCAGCTGGACACGGGAGGGTGGAAAACAGAGGAGATGCTGAGAAGGGGTTTGGAGTGGCAGGAGCTGCCATTCGGGCTCTCCCGGCCATTGTCCCCCAGTAGCAGAGCTCAGCACACTCAGCATCCTCCCGCCACCGTCCTCACACGCCCTTCGCCGAGCCAGCAGGGACGCGAGGTCTCCCCGTCGCGACGCTGTCGCCGGAGCGAATGCTGACGGCGAGGCCAGACGTCGCAGAGAAACCCTCCGCCTCGTTCGGGTGTGATTTACACCCCGGAGACGCTGCCGCGCTCGGCAAAGCCGCCGCTGATTGATAGCAGCGCGACAGCATCCCACCTCGCACCATCTGCATCCTCCCCCCGGCACCCGGGGACAGCCCCACGCCTCCCACCCGCCCGCAGCCCCATCTGCCCACCCTGGCATCGCCCCACGGAGCCCTCCCCACCCCGTCACCGCCACCGGTGCGCAGGGATGACGCTCCCAAGCACCCTGCGGCACCCTTGGCTGACTCCATCCCCACTGGACCGCGGTGGGACCGGGCATCCCCGCTCTGCGGGGGCGAAGCATCACTGGGTCCAGCAGCCCCGTCGCCGTGGTGCCCGGCAGGTACCGGCTCTGCCGGAGGCTGATCCAGCGATAAAGCAACGGGGACCTTTCCACATCCCCATTGCACATCTGCAGTCGCTCCCTCCCTCGTTGCAAAATGCCCCCCCGGCCCCGAGCCCTCCCCGTTAAACCCTCCAGTGCGCTGGGGTTTGGAGCCAACGCCGAGGATGGGGTGGATTTGGCCTCCCATCCCTCCTTCTCGCCCCCCCGCGCCATTCCAGAGGTGAGAAAGGAAAACACAGCCTTGGATTCCCTCCTTTATTCTTGGGGGGGGGGGGAATAATAAAGACAGGGAGCAATTTGGGATTGTGCTGTTCGCAGAGGGGCTGGCAGCGCGCCGGCGCTCTCCGGGCCGGGGGGGGGGAAAGCAGGGAGGGGGGATATAAAAGGTTTCATGCGGTGAGCCGGGCACTCAGGGAAGAGGCTGGAAGAGGGCGGTGAGTGCTTTGTATTTCATGCTTGAAGGCACCGAGGCTTTTACCAGCCTTCCCGCCATGATTTAAGACCGGCTCTGCAGCTCAGGAGGGGAGCGGAGCTGGGGGCTGGCGGCTCGACGGGACCCCCCCAGCTTTGCCCAGGGTGAAGCCTGGTCCTGGGTGGGCAATGCCCCCTGGGCGCTCGTGGGGCAGGTACAGGGTCAGTGTGGGCATCGCTGGGGCACGAGCCTGGTTTAGACCTCTGCCCGGGATGCTGGGAGCGGTGACGAGCCCCGGTCCCCGCTGCCCCCCCGCCCCCCTCCTGCTCAGCACCACTTCCACAGCCAGAGGGTCTCATCCACCTCTGCCCGTGGGGCTCAGCCCCCCTTGAGGGGGGTGCTGTCAGCACGTGCATTAATCCTTCATGGAACGGTGGGCCTGGGTTGGGGGCATCCTCTCCCACCCCCATGTCCTCCTGGGCACAGACCCCAAGGTGCAGACCCCCCCCCAAGCAGGTTATTGCTCCCCAGAGGCGCGTGCACATGGACATGGGGGGGTTGCAGCCAGCTGCTCCCTGGCACAGGGATTTGGGGGGAACCAGCCACATCCCCCAGACCCATTCAGTCTGGAGCATGGGGTGCAGCCCCACGTTTGGGGGAGCGCGTGGGGCTCAATCTCACATCAGCCCCAGCAGTGACGTGTTTGGGAGCCAGGTTTTCGTCACCCGGCCGGCACAGCCGGCAGCGTGGGCTCCATCAGGCTGGGCCATGCCCTGGGACCTGGCACCTTGGGCACCCCGGGGGCAAGGACGTCTCCTCCACGCCCCCCACCACAGCCACCTGTGGTGCTGCAGGTCCCACAGCCCTGCCCCATCCCATCCTCCCAGCTGGCCTGGATCCGGCCCAATCCCCCTCGCCCCACCTGTGGCTATATGAGCCCTGAGCAGCCCCAGTTGGTTTTCCCTCCTTGGGCTTTGCTTTTTTCTTCCTAATTCTGCCCTAAAGCTGGGCTGTGGCGTCTCCTCTCCCGTGCCAGGGCTCCTCTGCTCCACCCCAGGCGAGATGCGGCTGGGAAAAGGGCTGGAAGCTGAGGGATGGTAGGGCAGGGTCGGATCCTGAGCAGCTCTTGCCCTGCCGTGAGGGGTGAGAGCCGAAACGCTCGTGGAGAAGCTCCAGGTTTGTCCACAGCTCGGGGAGGGGGAACTGGAAAGGAGAAGTGTGGATGTGAGCAATGGTTGTGTAGGACCTGTGGTCTTCTGGGGAGAGGGAGGGGGGCGTGAGCCCCCCGGCCAGAACTCGGGGGGAGAGTGGCCAAGGATGGGGCTGCAGCAGGGGCGCGGCGTTAGCCTGGGTGTGTGAGGGAAGCCTCGAGGGAGAACGCCGGTTTGGGATGCACCGGGATGGGGAGTGGGAAGAGCTCAGCATCATGGGGAAAACAGCCCCGTCCTGGGCGCTGCTGCTTCCTCTGGGCAGCCTGGAAAAGGGCCCAGGGGCTTCAGTCCACCCCGGCTTTGGGGCCTGGGGTGACACCAGCCGGGAATGAGCCCCGTTTTCCGCAGCCGTGCCGGTAGCGCAGAAATCCCAGGGGATGAGCCGGCCAGCTGCTCCCAGCCAGCAGCGTGGTGGGTGGGAGAGACCCGGGGGGCTCCCCTCCACCCCAGACCCCCTGCAGCGGGGTGGGGAGGCAGAGACCCCTCGCAGGGAAGGAATGGAGCCTTGCGGGGGGCAGGCAGAGCCGATAAACCCCCCAGCTGCCCTTCCCGAGCAGAGGGAGCCGCAGATAAAGGCACTGTGGGCAGAGCGGGGCTCAGCTCCAGACCTGGCTTGGGCTGATACCAGCCCCCGAGGGCAACCTCTCCCTCGGGCTTGGCTCAGCCCAGCAGACCGGCCACCTCCCCACCTTCACCCCAAACTTCCCCTCCGCCTTGGATAAGCAGCTGGATCGAGCCGGGTGATGCTCCAGGCGTGCCCTTCCCTGCTCTTACTCAGGTTTGCCTCTACTTTGGAGGCGGGGGGGCGATAAAATCCCGATTATTGTAAATCGGAGCCCTGCAGTGGTGCCCAGATCCCGCCCGAACCCCTGCGAAAGCCTCCGGCATCGCAGGTCGAGGCGGCGGCGAGGCCGGGAGGAGCTGGAGGTGGCGGAGGGGGGGGGAGGAGCAGCTGCTTTGGGGGTTATTAATGAGCAGCGAGTGATGGGAAAGGCGAGGATCAATGGCAACAAAGGAGTTCAGCGGTAAAAAGAACCGTTTGCGGAGTAATGGGAGTCCATTTCTCCCGCCGACTGTCGGAAACGCATCCTGTTAAACATCCATCAATTATCCCAGCTTGCAAATGCATTAAGGTAATGAGGAATTATCCATCAAATACACTTAAAGCCAGTGCCCCCCCCCTCTGCCAGCCGCCCTGCGAAGAGCCACTTCAGGAAGGGGAAAATGGCCTGGAGGTGGATGGAAGTGGGGCGGGGGGTGCCCTGGGGCTGCATCCCACAGAACCCCCCCAGCTCCAGGGTCGGCTCCCGGGCTTGGCTGCCTCCTTCGGTATCCGTGTTTGCTTCGGAGAGCTGCGGGGACACCAGCCCCGCGGGCAGCCCGTGTACCCGCTCTGTGCCTCAGTTTCCCTGTCCCTCCCGCGGCGCTGTCTGGGGCCACCCATGGGTGCTGCTCGTGTCTGGGCCGTGTCACCCCATCACCTCTTTTCCCAGGAACAGAAGTAGTGGTGAGTGTGGTGTGAGGTCTGGTAGCTAAATTCCCTGAAACCCATCCTCCCCCGCTGCCTCCCCCTCACCTCTTGCACCCAGGACAGCCCCGCACGGGCAGAAGGGGGGGTTGGGGGGGGGGGAAAGGGCCTGCAGCCCCTTAGGATGCCAATCCCTGGGCTGGGCTGGATGCACCAAGTGGAAAATAAAAGCATCTGGCTGGCAGGATGCTGCTGTGCCCTCAGTGGGAAGGGCGTCCTGGAGCCCCCATCATCCCGATGGGTCTGGGGGGCTGTGGGTCCGGTCCCCATGTGTGTCGGGATGAGCCTGTCCCCACGGGTGGGTTTGAGAAGCGGCTGGAGCGCTGCTATCAGGCAGCAGGGTCTGAGCAAACAGGAAAATGAGGGATGTGCCCTGGCAGGGAAGGCTGGAGGGTCTGGGGTCGGTGGTCCTGGGTAATTCAAAGGGTTTGACCCCTTCGGGGCTGGATCCAGGGCCAATCCAGGTGTTTTCCAACTCGGGTGGTGCAACCTCGCAGCAAGCCCTGGGCCAAGGTTTCGATGCCGTGATGTGGGGGGACACATCCTCCTCGATGGGGCTGGGTTTATCAGGGCGTTCTCCCAGCAGCAGGATTTGGGGAGCCGGGGCTGCTCTGTGGTGCTTTGGTGTGGATTCTCTGATGTCTGGTGCTGTGGTTGTGGGCAGGCTCCTGCCTTTCCCGGCATGTGGGAGGAGGATTGAAGAGTGAAAGCCGGGGTTTCTCCTGTCTGTGCACCTGCCTGGTCCTTCTGGGCTCTGCAGGCACCACTGGGGTTGGGGTTGGAGGTGGCCAAGAGGTTCAGAATTCCCTGGGAGGAGGCAAGAGGACAACCAGCACTGTCACGGCCTGCAATTCCATAAGGAATGGGCATAAAACCAGCTCCTGGGCTTGTCTTTCCCAGGGCTGATACCTCCATCTCCCAGACCCCTCTGGCAGCCACGTCCAGGCTCAGCAGTGCCAGCCCGGGCAGGGTACCAGAGCATCCCTCCATCCGTGGCAAGCTGAGCCTTCCTGGGAGACCGCTGGATCTGATAACAGTAACTGCCATTAGGTGTCACAAGAGCATCAGGTCTTTGCTCTTCCTGGGAAGACGAGCCATGGCATGGAACAAGCGGGATGGGATGATGAAGTGACCTTTGGAGTGGCACCAGGGTGCCAAAGACGCCCTGGGCAGGGGAGATGATCTCCAGCTGCTGGGATGGGACCGCACATCCCCTGAGGTGCCACTGCCATCCCTGGAGGTCACCATCCTTCCGCACCCAGCTCCTGCCCGCTGTCCCTTTCCCTGCCACTTCCTGGGTCTCCTGCCCTGGTGCTGGGGACAGGCGGGAGGTGGCAGCGGGTCCCTGTGGCAGCCCGGTGTGTTTGATTGCATGGGAGCAAAAGCAGCGGCCACTCTCGAGGAAGCGGCTGGTGCCACGCTCAGCAACGCGGCTCCTCCCTGCAGCCAGCGTCCTCCCAGTATCCTCCCAGTGCCCGGGAGAAGCCCAGGGCTGAGACATCTGCGAAAACACAGGATGTTTCTCCCCACTCAGGGTCGTATCCAGCCGCCGAGGCTGCGAGAGCACGGCTGGGCGGGCTCTGGATGCTGATGGATGGAGGGGTGCTCTCGGGTTGTCCCCTCCTGCGATTCCTGCTCCATGCTCAGTCCTGGCCCCGCTCTGGGGGCAGCTGCCACACTCAGATAATCATCCCGGAATTTGCAGTTCTTCCTCCAAATGCCGTTTCCCTCCTGAATTTTGTAACACGACCCGAAACAAAGCAGCGTCCAGGGCTCAGCACCCTGATAAGGCACCGCTGGGAAAAGCCTTTCTCTCCTCTCCAACGCCGGGCCCGCTGCGGTGAGCTGATAAAGCCGAAAACACCAGCTTCCCTGGGGAAGGACCGGAGCAGGACCCGCCTCGGGAGGCACCTCTCCCCCTTCCCTCCCACTGGCCAGAGGGGACGGAGATGGGAGAGCCCGGAGCGTTGGGCTGGGACGGCTGCCCGGCCCCGGGTGACCTCCCAGCATCACGTCATCTCTCCCCACTCGGAGAGGCTGAGTTCATGTCTGGCCTCCCCAGGGCTGGGGACTGTGCCTGGCCTGCCCACCCCATCCCCTGCCCAGACGCCGGGGTGATGGACACCTCTGCAGCACCAGCATCTTGGCCGGGTGGGTGCTGCATCTCCCCTGGGTGCCTCTGTGGGGTGTTATGGGGGTGGCCTGGTGCGCCGCGCACCCCCGGCTCACCCCAAAACCCAGGGTGCAGGACTCGTGGCCTCGAGTCGCCGTCCCCTGGCACGCTGTGCGGCCGGCGGGGGGGAGCGTGGCGAGGGGCTGGTGGCGTGGGGATGCTTTCCCGGTGACTCACAGCATTCCTCGCAGGTCAGCGGCTGGAGGGACACCCCGACAGCCCTCACCACCCCCCCGAACTCCACTGGCCAAGCAAACTTCCCCCTGCGCTGGATGCCGGGGGTCCACGGCCCCGCGGCTGCAGGGGGGAGGCAGCGGGGGTCCGCGGGGGGATGGGGAGGGGTGATGGAGAGTCCATGTGTGTATTTGCCGGCAAGCCGGCCACTCTGCGACCTGCGGGTTTCCTCCTCTTCTGCCACTGGTTCTGCAGAACCCCGAAGAGGAAGGGGCTCCCTGACGTGGCCCCAGCCCCAGGGGACTCCCCAAACCCTGCCTGGCTCTGTGCCTCAGTTTCCCTGTGCCAGGGTGAGCGGAAGCAGTGCTGACCCCTCTGATGCCCTGGATGGAGGTGAGAGCATTCCCGTTGCTTCTCCCCCTCCACCGGCCCCCCAGCTCTTTCTGGGCACATCCCATCCCGTTTGCTGCTCAAATTTCCCTTCCCCCCCCGTCCAAAATTTCCCTTTGTCTTTTCAGCTTGAGCCCATTGAATCCTGGGGACCCTCGGGATGCTCCCCCTGGCACAACCCTGCATCACGCTGCGTCCAACCACCCCCGGCCAGCCCATCTCATTGCCATCCAGGTTACATGTCACGAGCGGGTCAGTTCTCTTCACTGCTCCAGCACCCCTTCCCAACCGGGACCGGGACGGGGCAGGGTGAGTGCGGAGGAGCGAAGCGGCCCCGCAGCACGTGAGCCCGCCGTGGCCGTGTCCCGCCGGCTGCCCCAGCTCTCAGCACACAGGAATGCCGTGAGTTTGCAAAGTGGTTTCAGCGAGACGTTATCTAATGGAGGAGGAGGAGGAGGGCGGATTAAGCCAAACCCGCAGCACCAGCTTTCAATTAAACCAGGCGAATTTACGGCTTCTCCTTCTGACACCGTAAACACACGCTCCAAGCGGCCGGCGGGGTCCTGACCCGGCGATCCCTCTCGTGCCCTGGCAGGAGAAGGGAGCAGCATCCCATGGGCACTCGCCCTGTGGCAGCGAGAAACCCTCTGGACTTTGCATTCTTTGCCACCGCGCAAAGAAACGTGGGCGATGCCGCAGCGGGCACCGTGCCCCGGAGCTCTCCCACCGCCGGGACCCAGGCTGCAGGGAGAGGGAAGGGAGAGATGGAAACCTGGGAAAAGAAGCATCCCAACAGCATCCATGGGATGGGAAGAGATGCAGAGAGCCCCGGGGCTTCGGGTAACGCAGCAGCGCCCTGGGACGGAGGGTGCGGTGGTCTGATGCTGGGCGCGGGCAGCCCTAGTGCCAGGCACAGCCCCCCCTGGCTGCCCGATAGCTTCCCCCCTGCAGTTCCCCTTCACATCCCTGCATCAGTCCTGCACACCCCTGTGCCTCAGTTTCTCCCTTGGAGCAGGGAAGGGTGCAGGCTTCCTGGGGGTGGCAGGAGAAGGGCGAGCCGGATGAGCCAAGAGAGGATCTCGCAACTGGGGCTGGGAGCATCCCACTAGGTGCAAGGTGCACCTGTACGTATGCCAGGGCACGCCTGGCATCCGCTGCCAGCAGCCCAGCCCTGCCCAGCCGCCTCCTCCGCCCGAGATAGGGGAGATGGCAGCAGCCCCTCGCTCCGCAGCAAAGGGGTCCAGTGGGATCAGGACAGGGCATCCTGTCACTCCGACCCCAGCTGCTGCGTACCCAAGGCTCCCCGAGCCCTTATGGCTGTGGTGGAGGAGATGTGGGCATCCCGCTGACCCTGGGCTAGGGGAGATGAGGCCCCAGCACTCAGGTTGCTGGCACGGAGGGTAGCGCATCCTCCCAGCCCCATCGTGCCGCAGCAGCATCCGCACCCCGGATGCAGGCACCTGGCCAGGACAGTGACGGAGGAGCCTAGCAAGGCTGCGGGGTGACGTCTTGGCACCGCTGCTGACGTCCGACCAAGGGAAAAGCCCTCCCTAGAGCAAATAAGCGGCTGGGTGTGCAAACCCGGCTCGGCGGGTGTCTTGAGGCAGGTATCTGGGTCCCATCTGGCCGCTGTTTACCTGCCCACTGGAATCCACCCTGCAAACTTCCTCCTCGCACAGCCCAGATAAGGCAAAGGAGCCACGCTCAGCCCTGCACCAGCCTCACAGGGAGAACCCCAGCACCCCGACCTCGCTGCCGCCCCCGAGCTGGGTGTCCTGGGGAGATGGCAATCCCCTGGGGATGCCTTGGTCCCTGCACAGGGCAGTGCTGCAGGCAACAGGGTGGGTCCCAATGGGGGTTTGGGTGACGGGAGCTGCTTAGCACCCAGCACCCAGTCCCTGCCAGGTCCCTGAGCCCAGGGCCGAGCCCTGTTAACACCAGCCTGGCTCCGAGCAGCCGCAGGAGCTGCAAACCGGTGTCCGGGGAGCAGGCGGGGCTGCTGGGTCCCCTTCCAGCAGGGTTCAGGCAGGTCATGGCATCCCCATCGCTGCCTCAGTTTCCCCCTCAGCCGGGCTCGCCTGCGCCGCGCAACCCTCCCTGACCCGCGGCGGTGGCTTCAGCGGCGTGCAGGGACCTGCCACCACGCAGGGAGGGGACCGTGCCGGGTACGCGCCCGGCCATTACGCTGCTGACTCAGGCAGGACCCTGCCTGCCGTTTCCACTGCCGGCAGCTTCAAAGGCAGCCGGGAATGCTCAACCCACCCCGGTGCAAATGGGAGCCACCAGCTGGCTCTGTCCAGGGCGTGGGGGGACCAAGAAGTCCCCAACCTGCTCCTGTCCCATCCCATACGTTGCCCTGGGGCCCTACACCCGCCCCATGGGACAGGAGGATCAGCGGGTGCCTGGCAGCAAGTGCAGCCCCACGGTTCAGCCACTGGGACCCACCAACCTTTTCTTGGGTGCTGCTAAGGAGATGAAGGACCCCCCCCCTTCTCCTCACTCCCCCACTCCGAGTTGTGCAAAGGCGAGTTTCCAGCACGGCCCTTGCTCCTCTGGAGGCTGCCTGAGGGGGAAATGAGGCTGAGACCTGACACACCTCATTACACTTTGCAGCGAAACTCATCCACACTCTCACTCTTCCTGCAAGCAGCTGGGACTTGCAGCACTCAGGGCTGTTTCCGGCACTATGGAGCAGGGAAACTGAGGCAGGGCAAGCAGATGTCCGTGAGGCGATCCAAGCCGGGCAGGAAGGATGGTGGCAGAGCGGGGAGAGAACACGGCCCCAGCCCCGCGCTTGCCCGCGCGTGTTGTGAAAGCAGCCGGTTATCAGGGCGCCAGCGTCACGCTCGGAGCGAGCGGCTTCCAGGAAAGGAAGGAAGCGTGGGGTCACCCAGCCCCGCTGCCGCCCTTTTCCAGCAAACAGCCCGGGTGTGCTGATAACGGGGCCGTGCCACCGGCCGCGCAGGAATTCGGGGCTGTCGGCTGCACGCGCCGCCCGAAACGCAAGATTTCCTCCCGTTTCCTCTCCCATAAAAGCCGGTCGCGGTGCTGGGGCAGCGGCGGACGATGCCACCGGGCTCTTGTGCCAGGTGCGGGGTGGCATCGCGCATCGGCAGTGCTCCAGTCCCATCCCAGTGCTTCTTCCTGGTGGAAACCGGGAGTCGCTGGGCTGGGTTTGCTGCTGGGCTGCACCGGGGGGTGTGGGAAGGTGCTCGGGGAGGTGTTTCCAGCCAGGCTGCCCCGGCACAAGGCGGGTGACCCCAGTGCGAGGTTGATGGGGGTGCGATGGGGAGCTGCTGCCCCCGCACGCCTGGGTCCTCTCCCACCACCTCCCTCCGGACGCGGTCCTGCAGGCCGGCAAACCAAGAGGGCACCGGGCAGTCCCACCAAACTACCTGGTCCCTGGAGCAGCACCAGGGCAGGATTCGACCCCCTGCCACCATCCTGCCAGGCAAAGTGCCCCAGGAGGGAGCAGGAGGGAGCCTGGAGCCTGCTCCACCCCGATACCAGGAATAATTACATGATTATGCAATTTGGAAGCAAAGTGCAGATTAATCTCTGATCTCGTTAGTCTGTGTTTTACCATCTGCTTTGTAGAGGCAGGAGAAGCCCTCGCCCCAAGGCACGGCCGGGAAGCGGCAATGGAAACCCCTGGGGAGAGCCGGAGTCCCACGACGCAGCAGGCCCCGGGTGCATCCGTCGGGACATGGGTGCTTTTGGAAAGGGGTGCATCGGGACCCGAGCCCATCGGGACAAGCGGATGCCACCCAAGGCACCAGCTGTCACCCATGGCTGCCCACCCCAGCCCAAATTCCTGGAAGCCAGGCTGGATCCGGCTGGGTGCGGGGCAGGGCCGCGCTGGGACTCCTCCTTTGACCAACAAGGCAGGCGACGGCGGTGACGGCCCTGTGCTCCCCGGGGGCTGCCGGGAGGGAGATGCTGGGGTTCAACCCACGGGAAGAGGTTTATTATAGTCCGGGTGGGATAAAGAGATGCAAGGATTTGACCGAGGACATGCAAGGGGGCTGTGGCAGAGGGAGGGGTGGCCCCAGATCCCATGGGCTCCTTGGGGGCTTCCCCATCTCCTCTGCTCAGGGATTCTTTTGCCAAGCAGGGAGGGAGGGCGAGATCTGCCTTTTAGTACACCCCCAGCGAGGGGAGAGCCCGGTCTGCCCACCGCCCTCGTGGGAATGGGGCTGGCTTTCCACCGGGATTTCTCTGGGGTGGGGGCAGCACCCTGGCTCGGCTCCCTCCGGCACCCAGAGCTCCCCGGGGTGATGCTGGGGCAGCGACTGGTACCCAGGAACCTCCGTGTCCCCAGTGGGGCTGAGCCACCAGCACCGAGAGCTGGTGCCCGAGTGTTGTGGGCATCTCCGGGGACAGGGGACGGTGCCCCATCGCCCTCAGGTGTGTGGGGTCCCAGCGTCCCACCGAGCTGCGTGAAGGGATGAAGGCCAAACCTAATTGCCTATCCCAGGGGTCACCGCTGTGACCTGTCCATCCCATCTCCGCACTGTCAGTCCCACATGGCAATTCAGCCTCCTCCAGCTCGGAAGCAGCGTCCCGGCCTCCCAGCAGCTTCCCGGGAGCCTCCCCTTTTCCAGCCACATACAAACCCCTCTTCCGCTCACCCCATGGGCTCCCCCGGCCGCGTGTCGGCTGAAGGCCCGGGAAGAGATGAAAGGGATTTCCCAGCTGACCTCCTCACCCCCCACGATTTGCACCTCCTTTCCCGCACGCAGACAGGCATTTTTCCCATGCTCAGGGGGTCAGCGCCCTCCCTGCGCTCCCGGCCGGAGCGATGCCAGGAATGTACCTGGGAATAGGCAGGACTTCGCAGGGCGGAGGGGGAAAAGGAGAGCCGGGCGCCCATCCGACACCAAAATCTTTTCAAACACGTTTTAAAAGATGCTTTTCCTCACGCAAACGCTCTACAGAAAGAAACCCCGGGGGTGCAGGGTCACCCCAAGCTGCGGGGAGAGATACAGCTTGGTGTCCTTCCCCCAGGTGATGCCAGCCCATGGGGTTGGTCACCGGGCAGCATCCTGAGTCGGGGGTCTTGTCTGGCTGCAGGGTCTCCCCCAGCAGGGCCATTGGTGCTGGTGCTCAGCCCCTTCTGAACAGCACCAGGGCTGAGCCCGTCCACATCTTCCCTCGCTGCAAACCTTTTTTGGCCTTTAATCCCCTTTTTGAGGTGGAATAAATCCATCTCTCCCCTCCACCCCCACAGGGGATCCATAGTCCCACCTGTGCCTCAGTTTCCCTAGGCTACATCAGGGAGAACAGCCTGTCCCTAGCACACAGCCCCTGGAAGGGGAGCCCAGTCACCCGCAGCCCGTGCCATCCCAGGGTGGGCAGCCGGCTGTGATCCTGCAGCATCCCTTGCACCATCCTGGGGGCTGCACTTCCACCCTGCGACGGTCCCTTCCCGGCTGTCGTGTGAGAGGTGGAGGGTAATAGGGAATAACACAGGAGAAATGCGTTTCCCTCCTCTTCTCCCCACGTTGACCTTGCATCACCCAAAACAGCAATAAAAGGGAAATGGAAATGAAGTGTTTGGGGACAAAACCTGGGCCGTGGCTCAGGGGGTGGTGGGACAATGCCAGGCGATGCCCAGGTCGAGGGGCTGCTCCTGTCACCTGGCAGGGTACCAACCAGCCCCCAGCCCATACCCCCTGCACAGAGCCCTGTGCCTCCAGCTGCCCCCTCCCCACTGCTCGTGCCCCCTCTCCCTGCCCCTCTCCCAGGGCACCCAGCGAGTGGCACAAGCCCTCTCAGGGAAGCAGATTTTCCTGCCTGTACGCAGGGATGATCCAGGCTTCTGCAATCAGGGGGTGCCGGGGCAGGTGGGAAGCTCCAGGGGCCACAGGAGGACACAAAGGGGAAGCCAGGCCAGGCAGCCCATCCAGGCTGGGCAACCCATCCACACTGGGCACCCCATCCACGCTGGGCACCCCATCCAGGCAGGGCACCCCATCCAGACTGGGCAACCCATCCAGGCTGGGCAACCCATCCACTCTGGGCACCCCATCCAGGCGGGGCACCCCATCCAGGCTGGGCAACCCATCCATACCAGGCACACCATCATGCCTGGGCATCCCATCCACGCTGGGCGCCCCATCCAGACTGGGCACCCCATCCAGGCCGGGCAACCCATCCATACCAGGCACCCCAACCAGGCCAGGCACCCCAACCAGGCCGGGCACCTCATCCATGCTGGACACCCTATCCAGGCTGGGCACCCCACGCCATGCCACATGCACAGGGGACCAGCCATGGGCTGCTAGGGGCTGTCAGGGAGGAACCTATGCAGGGACCAGGGCAACCGCCCCACTGTGCTCCCCAGAGATGGGGTGCAGGTCCTCACCGTCCCCCCCAAGCATCGCTTTTCCCCCTCTTGCTCTGCAAGGGGGTTTGCTTGTAAACAGCAGCCCCCGGGTAACACTTCTAATCCCTCGCCTCTTGGCTATTATTCATCCCCGGCTAACCTTAAAGCCTCCCCCTTTTTCTCTGCGAGGCACCCCCAGAGCAGAGGAAATTCCTCAGCCCTGACGTGATGTGAAACACGAGCGGCTCGGCCCCAGCCGCCCCCTTCCCTGCCCCAACCTCGCCGGGCCATTTCCCAACCCAGGTTTCCCTGTAGCATCCCATTCCCGCCCCCCCTCCCCTTCTCCTTTTTTCCCCAACCACCCTTTTCTGCTTTAGACATTGTAACCCGAGAGGCTGGAAATGCAGCTCCTTTCATCTTCCATTTCCCACATCCTGAGAGTCTGGGGAGAAGGAGCCCACCCAGATGAAGGAATCCCAAATATGTGGCTCCCTCCACCTCCCCGACCCCCCCCTCCCGCCGCCCCCCGTGCGGCTCCATTCACAAAGCAGATTAGCCATGCTGCCGCCTCCGCGCACACCTCTCCCCAAAAGCCCGCGCTAAACCCCAGCGTACACCCAAAAAATGAAGATTACGGAACAGAAGGGATCCCCACGTCTGCTCCATCCGGGCTGCGGGATGTGTCCCTGCACCCCCTGCCCCACGCGCAGGTCCCGTCACCTCCCTAAGCCAGCGCGGAGCGGCACCCAAAAGCCCAGGCCTGGCTTAGGGGGGGTTTTGGGGTGCTCCAGCGAGGACCCTTCTCCCCATCCTCAGGCAATTCCAGCCTCAGGGTGGGACATGTGGTTCCCAAGCTGTCCCGGCTGTGCTGGGCTCTCAACTGGGCCCGGGGGGGACCCGGAGGATGGGGAAGCAGCATCCAGCCAGCACCTCACAGCATCCACAATCCCGACCCATGGCTTGGGGGGGGAGAGCCCAGCACCTCCGCAGCCCCCCCGGAGCCTCTGCGCACCCCGGGATCGGCCGCATCTTGCGGGCCGATGCCCGCCATCCGCACCGCGATGATGCTGGGGAACGCACACGTGTTTCATTGCATCTCTGAAGCGACCGGAGAGACACCGAGGTGCCTTCTCGCTGCCGGAGAGGTGACTTCCAGCAGGCGACGGTGCGTTTTGGGGCGTCCCGACCGCGGCACCCACTGCCAGGCCAGTGCCTGCTTCCTCGCCGGCACGGCTGGGGATTGCTCACTCCGTGTGGGTGGGAGCAGCTTTCCTGGCCGGACCGAGGAAGGTTTCACTCTTTCCCCGAAGACCGACGGGTCCTTCGCCCCACGCCCTGGGCCAGCCGGTTCTGCGGGCGACCGAGCCCGAGCGGAGGGAGCCAGGGGCGGACGCAGCCAAGGTCACGCAATGACTCAAAGCTCATAACTGGGAAAGCCACAGCCCCTCTGTGTCACGGGCTTTAATCGCCCCGCGATCCTGCCCGCGTTCCCCGGGGATGCTGTTCCCTCAGAGGGGGGATGCTCGTGGGGCTGACAGGGGGTTGTGCTCCCGGCTTGGCATTGACCTTGCTATTCTGTGTGCAGGACACCGGTGGAAACCTCCATTTTAACCCTCCACCGGCTGCAAATCTGCTCCCCCTCCACCCCGGGGCAGCGCATGGCGCTCTCTCTCCTCCCTGGGCATCGCCCTGGCCCTCCCCATTTTCACCTATTTACTAATTGTGCTGGCGGGGAAGGGGAGGGGGAGGAAATACAAAAAGTAAACTGCGAAAGCAACACTGCAGCTCCAAGGGCCCAGCACAGCAATCAAGCGATAAAGCAGTAATTAAGCCTGATTATCATGCAAGGCAGCCCCGGTTAGACTGGAATGCCACTGAAGAGCCCAAAAGCTGCCGGGGTTGTTTGCAGGGCTGAGAACTGATCTTGTGATGTCTGCTGGGAGCTCCTTGCCCCCAGACCTGCCACCGGTGCCATGTGCCACCCCCGGGTCCTGCTTCCCCCTGGGCACGGTCCCCCCTCAGGGTTTCTCGCCCTGTGCAATCTCCTCTGAGCCACAAACGGCTCCCCCAGGGCTCACGCCAAGCGCTGGCTTTGGCCCAGCGGTGGAAAAAGCCAGCCTGGGACAGGGATGCCGCGTCCTGGCCAGGGCAGGACCTTCGGCCTTGCTTGGACACCCACGCCAGGACAAGGCGTGCTGAAGGACGCGGGCTGCTCTCCTGCACCAGCCGTCCTCGGCGGCTTCCATCCTGGTTGGGACAAGAGGCGATCCCTCTGGATGAGGGCAAAGCGGGTAGCAAGCAGGATGGGGTTTGTTTCATGTTGGCTTGGCTGTGTGACACATCCCAAAGGCCTCTCCTGGGCTGGCAGGGGGAAAGGTGAGCATGTGGGATGGGCTTGGGGGGGAAAAGCTGGCTCCAGGCCTTGGTTTGGGGTCATCTCGGGGACAGGGTGGGTTATTCTGGAAAGAAATGGATACGGCTGGGAAACAGGGCTGCATCCCCGCTCCCCACGGTCAGCGCGTGGAGAAACGTCTCCCCATTGCCTCCAAGGCGGGGGGGTTTCCCCAACCCAGAGAGACGCACCCCCCTCCGTGCCGGCAGGAAGAGGCGGCCGCTGACTCAATCCTCGAGAAATTAGCAGTTGGGGCAGGTTTACGCAGAAGGATGATTTGGCCCCAGATCATCCGGGTTGTACGACACTCCTGCTCCCTTTGACGCTAATTAGCAGGTTTGGGCAGAGCGAGGAAGAAGGCAGCCCCCAGGAAAAGCCCTGCCGCTCCCGGGGTGAGCTTTGTTTGTCAATAGAGCGCCTGGGTTTGCAGGGCAGCCCCTTCCCTACCTTTCATCATCCCAGCAAAGAATTTGATAATGAGTTTGGGGCCAGATGCTGAGTCACCTCGTCCCATGGCTGAGCACCGACTGGCAGAACCAGTCGTCCCAAATCTGCCCAGGCGTCGGGTGGGAATAAGGCAGGAGAAAGGCGCTGCCCGCCCCTCTCCTCCGCCCTCAGCTTGCATCACCGCAAATAACAACAATAATACCTTTAAAGATGAATAAAACAGAAGGGCTGGAGGCTGCTGCGTCAGATTCCCCAGGTAACAATGTCACTTTTGGGGGTAAAAAAGAAAACAACAAACAACGTAGGTTTTTTCAGTTTTTAGTTGTCTCGGCCCCTGAAAGAGGATGTGCCGCTTTCTTGGTAAATTTAAGAGGCAACAGTGGTGGCGAGCCCTTCCTGTCCGGTGCGAGGGCTGGGCCGCAGCCCCGAAGCCGATTTTTGGGGTTTGCGTTTTGGTTGTGCTTTATTTTTTTTTTTTTTTTTTTTTTTAAAGAAATATTAAAGGAGTCGGGAGCTCACCAGCGTTTCCAGTAAAAACCCATTCGATTTCGAGCAATTCATGCCACAAGTATGTGTGGGATGCTGGGAACTCCTCGGTCTCGCTCGGGCGCGGGAGCCCAGATGGGCTTCGTCTGGAATAATTCAGCTCCCGGTGGCTGGAGCTCTTTGCTCTAAATGCTGATAGAGTGAGTAATCAGAGACCTCCATCCAGTAAATTATTTATCTTATCTCTGGAACTCAGGAAAGCATCTCAGCCAGCGACTTCTGTGGAAAAAAAAATGGGACAAAATAATAATAATTAAAAAAAACCCCAAACCCTCCACAGCTGGGATCACCGCTTTTACTAGAAAAGGGAAAAGTTCAGGCACTGGATTGCCTGGGATGAAGTAAGGGATGGGATGGGGCCCAGGGGATGCCGAGCATCAGCGGGAAGTTGTGAGATTGCAGGAAAAAATTAATAAGCTAATGGGACAGAAAGGGGGAATTTCACGTGGATGCGGGAGGAAGAGGAGCTGCGTGACCCCCACCCGGCCGGGCAGACTGCAGCCCCACCGGAGCAGGCCGGTTACAAACCGTCACCGTGCCCTCAGCCCCGGGGGGGGGGGAGCCAGGGCCGGGACAGGCCTGGTGTGGCTTGTCCTGCCCCCCCCTGCACCCTGCCCCCCCCCCCCGCCGCGGCCCCCCCCCCCCGCCCCCCCGCTCCCGATTGTTGGATGTCGTTAACGTACGGTTAGAGCCATAGCAACGGCCGAGCGTTCCCGGTCAGTTAGCGGAGAGACGCGGTGCCGCACGGCAGCAGCGACCCCCTGAGCTCCGCAAACTCACCAAGATGAAGCCCCCCGCCCCCCGCCCGCCTTTGGCGCCTTTTCCTTCCCGCCACGTCGTGGCCCGCCGCGGTCGCTCCTCCGCGCGCCCCTCTCTTCATTGGCTGCGGCGCCCATGGGCGGGCAGTCACCGCTCTGCCTCGCGAGGCAGCGCCGCCCCTTTTCGCTCCTCAGCCCGCCCCCGGCCCCCGCTACTCCCGGGGCCGGCTCGGGGCCGCCGCGCCACACGGGAGCCCGGCAGTGCGCGGAGCAGCCGCGCCGCGGCCGCTCCCCACCCGCCCCGCTGCCAGCAACCGGCAGCCTCCTCCTCCTACTTTCCGGGCTCCCCCGCCCGACCTCCGCCGCTCGGCAACCCGACCGCCGGAACCGAGCCACCGGTGCCCGGTCCGGTTCGGGAGGTGCCGGGACCGGCCCCGCAATCGGGCGAGGGAGCCGGGATGCTGCTCTCGCAAATTAACTCGTTGGCCCATCTGCGTACCGGGACCGGTGGGGAGCTGCACAGCGCTAACCTACAGCCAGGTAAGAGGGAGAAACGGGCCCGGTTCGCTCGGCCCGGTTCGGTTGGCGGCCGGTTGGGGCCCCGGGTGGAACGCTGACGGCCGGGTCTCGCCCGCAGGGAAGGAGAAGGAGCCGCTGGAGAAGCAGTACCGGGTGGGCCCGTTGCTGGGGAGCGGTGGCTTCGGCACGGTTTATTCGGGTATCCGCCTCTCCGACGGCAGCCCGGTAAGTGGCGGGGACGGCGGCGGGGCGGAGGAGGAGGGGGGAGGCGGCGGGGCCAGCGGCGTGCTGAGCCCGCCGCTCCCCTTGGCTTGCAGGTGGCCATCAAACACGTGGCTCGGGAACGCATCTCCGAGTGGGGCGAGCTGGTGAGTGACCGGCGGCACCGGGAGAAACCGGGGCATGGCGGGCGGGGATAAACTGAGGCCCAGAAGGGTGGAAACCGGGACACCGCGGGGGGGGGGGGGGGGGGGGAGGCAAGCGTGGGGTCACCGGGGGACGCGGAGGATCCCGGGCATGGGGGATGCCTAGGCACCGGTGAGCCCGGGCACGGCGGTTAACGGAGGTTCCCTTTGGGGGGGGGATGCCCAGGACCGTTGGGGCCGGGCAGGGGGGCACCGGAGGATCCCTTGGGTGGGGGGATATCCAGGACCGTTGGGGCCGGACAGGGGGGCACTGGAGGATCCCTTGGGGGGGGGATGCCCAGGACCGTTGGGGCCGGGCACGGCGGTTAACGGAGGTTCCCTTGGGGGGGGGAATGCCCAGCACCGGTGGGGCCGGGCAGGGGGGCACCGGAGGATCCCTTGGGGGGGAGGGGAGGGATGCCCAGGACCGTTGGGGCCGGGCAGGGGGGCACCGGAGGATCCCTTGGGTGGGGGGATGCCCAGGACCGTTGGGGCCGGGCAGGGGGGCACCGGAGGATCCCTTGGGGGGGAGGGGGGGGATGCCCAGGACCGGTGGGGCCGGGCAGGGGGGCACCGGAGGATCCCTTGCGGGGGGGGATGCCCAGCACCGGTGGGGCCGGGCAGGGGGGCACCGGAGGATCCCTTGGGAGGGGGGATGCCCAGCACTGGTGGGGCCGGGCAGGGGGGCACCGGAGGATCCCAGGCAGGGGGTACCAGACCACTGGTCCAGCATCAGCCTCACTGATGGCATGGTGATCCTCCTCCCCCAGCCCGGTGGCAACCGTGTGCCTATGGAGATTGTGCTGCTGAACAAGGTGGGCTCCAGCTTCCGCGGCATCATCCACCTCCTCGACTGGTTTGAGCTGCCTGACAGCTTCGTGCTGGTGCTGGAGCGTCCGGAGGTGTCACAGGACCTTTTCGACTTCATCACGGAGAGGGGAACCCTGTCTGAGGAGCTGGCGAAGGGGCTTTTCCTCCAGGTGCTGGAGGCTGTGCGCCACTGCAACAACTGCGGCGTCCTGCACCGTGACATCAAGGACGAGAACATCCTCGTCGACCTCGCCACCGGTGAGCTCAAGCTCATCGACTTTGGCTCCGGCACCTTCCTCAAGGACACGGTCTACACGGAATTTGATGGTGAGCCCACACCCGGGGGGATGCTCCCGCTACCGGGCACCACGCGGGCAGGGCACCGGAGGTTCCCCTCGTTTGCCCTGGGTGGGAGGGGGGAGGAATTAATAATTCAGCTGGGCTGCCAAGTTGCTTTTTTGGCGTGGGGCGGATGTTGTGAAACGGGAGCCGGCTCCCGGCCCTGTCGACAGAGCCTCCGCCACCCTCCCAGCCCCAGGCTGGGGCGGGGGGAGCCAGCCGAAAACAAACCCGTGGGGGTAGTAGAGGGGGGGTTGCGAAGCCCGTGCGCCGGCTGGTTTGGTTTGGTGGCGCGGAAGGGCTTGGGCTGCTCCGTTGCCCTTGTTTGCCTTGGCTTATTTTTATTTTTTGGCTGAGGCGCGGGGGGGAAAGGCGTGGTTTTCCCCCCACCCGTGGGTTTTTGCATGTAACGGTCGGGCCTTCCCCGGGCCCGTGCTGCCCTCTTCCGGCACCGGCCGCTTGCTTTTACAACCCAAAGTTTGTAAACAAGAGTCACGTGCTGGCGAGGGGGTTGGCGGGTCACGTCGTGCCCCCCCGCCCCCCCCTCGGGTGCTCAGCCGAGGATCCAGGAGTGGGCAGCATCCGCCTGACGTGCTCTGCCCGTACCCCGCAGGAACACGGGTGTACAGCCCGCCGGAGTGGATCCGCTACCACCGGTACCACGGCCGTTCGGCGACGATCTGGTCCCTGGGCGTCCTGCTGTACGATATGGTCTGCGGGGACGTCCCCTTCGAGCATGACGAGGACATCATCCGGGGCCAGCTCTTCTTCCGACGGCGGGTCTCACTCGGTGGGTACCCGGCTTTGTGGCAGGGAGGGGGATAAGGGGTTCTGGGAGGTGGCGGGAGGCAAACGGACGAGCATCCCGCTCCTGGGGCTGTGGAGGAGGTTGATCTCCCGTGGTTTGCTGGAGGAGGTGACATGTGCCCTGTCACCCTGCTCTCCTCCAGAACAGATAATGGATGGGGAGGCTGGGGGCAGCTCTGAGCACAGCCAGCATGGCCTGGGCACTGTGGACCTTCTCCGACTGACCGGTGGTTTCTGGTTTCTCCCCAGAGTGCCAGCATCTCATCAGATGGTGCCTGTCCTTGCGGCCCTCGGACAGGCCGTCTTTAGAAGATATTTTCAACCACTCCTGGCTGCAAGGCATCCACCTGCCCCAGGAGACTGCCGAGATCCACCTGCACAGCTTGATCCAGGAGCCTGGCAAATAAAGCTCCATGTGTCTCCTGGCCATAAGAAGCAAAGAGCACCAGAGTTTTTCCTTGTGACTGTAGCACTGAGTAGGGGTCATCAGATGGGAACACACACATCTCGTCCCGGAGCTGGGCTGGAGACCTGGCCCTCCAAGCGCTGGTGGCCACCATCCAACCCAGCTGTCCGGGACTCCCATCTGAGTGACCCTGTCTCACCCCATGTTTTGCCAGTACAGTTTGGGGTTTGGTTCTGGTTTTGGAGACTCCCAAGTGTCTTCCTGACCTGCTGAGTTTGGGACCGCGAGAGGATCGGAGACTTTATTGCGAGAAGAGCTTCAACGGGGGGAAAGCTGGTTGGGGGGTGGGGAGGGTAGGTACCACGACCGAATGGCTGTCTTTTCTCCGCCGTCACCGTCCTCGAGTGCCTTCAGTTGTGATCTGGGCTGTGCTGGAGGAAATACTTGAATTTTCCCACACTGCTGCTTTTCCAAGACTCGCCTGGGTATATAGTTCCTTGTCTCAACAAGAAAACTGGTCTGAAGACTCTTGGGAGCCACGCGGGCAACACCTTCCCTCCTGTGCCTCCGTCCCATGTGGATTTTCTGGTGTTCTTTGCTTCCCTGTGCCCTCACGAATGCACAAACAATGCAAACCAACAGAGCTGTAAATGTGTACAGTTATACAGAGCAAAGCTTGATGTACAGTTGTGAAGAGCAATGACATTTTACCTGGTTTCTTTTTTTTTTCCCACCCTTTTTTTTTTTTTTAATTTATTTTCATTAATTTAGAGGGGTTTTGTTTTGTTTTTTTTTTTTTTTTAAAGGAAGAGTTCTAGCTGGTAGGATAACTTATTTATTTATTTATAACTCAGTGGGGTTTCTGACCCACGCCTTGCTTCTACAGCTGCTGATCCCCCTCCCCAATTTTTTTTCCATTTGGGTCTTCCCTCCGTGTGTGTCCTGTGTCCATCCCCGGGTCCGTAGCGTTTCTGGCGGGGGTGCGGAGCGGCTGCCTGCTCCCCAGCTTGTCCGTGTCTGTAGTTCGGGTTGCTGGTGTCGCCTCGCCACGTGCGGATCTCCGTTGGCAGATGAGTTTTGGTTTTCCCCATGGGGTGTCTTGTCTAGGGCTGGGGAGGGGGGAGCCAGCCTGGGCTGTCCACACTGTCGAGTCTTTCCATGTAACCACCTGTGTAGCCGGCAGGGTTTTTTTTTTCTGTTAATAGCTAATATTGTACAGGGGAATTCAGAAATCTTATTTTTTTTATGCGGTTTTAAATAAAAACAAACCACTTTGACGTGATGGAGACATCCCTTTATTGCGGGGCAGGATGAAGGATGCTGGGAGCGTGCGGGGTACCGGTGACACACCGTGGCTACTGCAGGGACCACTGGTTTGTGTCTGGCTGGGACAAACTCCAAAGGTCCCACCCAGAGGCCTGCCAAGCGCTGTTAACCAGGACCAGCAGCCGAAAGCACCACGGGGAAGGCTGGATCCAGCCCTCGGCGGGGTGTTTCCAGCGCCGACTGCTCCTGGCAGGACTCCTGGGAGAGATCAAAGGGGTGTGGAGCCGTTTTCATTTCCATTCATCCACAGGCTGGTGCGGAGCATGTGCTGGGGACAGTGAGTAAACAAACATCAAAGCCACCTTACGAAACGCCGGATGTTGTCAGCCAAATTCAATTTTGGTAAGGCAGATCCTGTTGCTCCGGCTCTTGTTGGCGCGGAGTGGGTGTTTCATGCCGGGTGCCGGTGGGTGAAGAAAGCCGCTGGCGGGCTGTCCCCACCTCCAGCTCGGCTGCGGCGAACGCGGAGCGAGAGGAAGTTGATCTTCGGATTACGAGAAGTCGGTCGCTATCAAGCGGCAGCGGTAACACTTCGCTTGAGCTTTTACCCTCCAAACTGTCAAACCCCACTTTCCCAGCTCCACGGCGCTTCAGCTTCAGGGCTGTTGGGTTGGTGGGTTTTTTTTTGCTTGTGATTTATTTTAAATTAATGTTATTTAATTAATTAATAGGGTTAGGGTTTGAAGCTCTGCTCCTGCTTGACCTCGTGGAGCACCTGCTGCTGTGACCTACTCCCAGGAAGGGCCACATGTCTCTTTCTGCAGGTTACTTTGCAAGACCTGATGTGGAACAGGGCTTTCCTTGGCTTGCCCCACGGCCTTCCTCCTTAAAACCCCCGTGCCTTTCTCCTTGGCTCACCCCAGGCTTGCCAGCACCGCGCTTCAAGGGAAGGGGGGGTGGTCCTGGAGCCACGTCGCAGCCTCGTGGGGTGACCTGCAGTGCTGTGTCACCGCTGCGCCTCTGCCTTCAGCAGAAAGCGTTAACTTGGTTTGTTTGTTTTGCTTTTTTCTCAATTTTTTTTTTATTTTACTCAGCTGCATCTTTCATCTCCTCGGCGCTGCCAGAAGCAGGAAGCACAGCTCCAAACGCCTTCAAAGTTAAGGCCTATTTTGAGATGCGGTTTGTATTTAACCTCCTCCTCTCTTTGCTTTTCCCCCGGACCATCCGGGAAGCTGCTGCTTGCATGAAAGCAAACGTCTCCGCCAAGCCACCTGCTACCACGAAGAGCCCAATCCCCTGGGGTGACCACCGTCCCCCCGCTCAGCAGTACCGAAACGCTATCGCGGCCGCCCCGGCTGCAGGCTGAGCTCGGCCCACCCTTCCCGTAAACGCTCGCTAACTGCTGCGGTGTTTCTTAGAAAACTCGCCACAGAAAGGCCGAGCAGGTCCGGCACGGGGCTGGGGTGCTGATAGTCACTTCGTTTCCGCCTGTTGCTGATGATTTTGTCCTCACTGGGTTTGTGCTGCGAGAGGGGAATGGTGACATTGCGTCCCCCTGGCAAGATCCTGCTGCTTGGGTACCGTCTCGTCCTTCCGGGGCCACTGGCTGCATCCAGGGTGTGGATGTTGGAAAAGGATCGGTGCAGGTTTGATCCCTGCGCACCGGGCTTCCTGTGCAGTAATACCCTGATGAGGCCATGAGCCAGCAGACTCATGTCCCAGACCTCTCCCGTGGGGACAGGACCATGACATGTGAAGGGAGACCCCGGGGTGGGCAGCTGCAGCATCGGCTGCCCACTGCTTCCCTCCGTGGTGCTCATCGCCATCGCGCCATGGCACGGAGACTGCACACGGGCTGGAGGAAGGGGAAGGGCCTTCTCACCCCTCGTTTCTCCTTGGTGGGGGGATTTTCACTGCCCTTTGGGGCCATCAGCTATGACTGGGGAGGATGAAGCCGCAGGAGTTACGCAGTAGGATGCGATCTGGAGTCAACATTGCGCTTCCACCTTCCTTCTGTGACTTTATTGCTCCCTGACGTCAGCAGGGGAAGTACCCACAGCCCAGAAAGCAGAAAAACAAATTATGAAGCAGGACCAGGACGAAATTTCAGGCCTTTTGACCTCCTGTTCTGGGAGTACTGGAGTCCCATGGATGACTGAGGACTTGCAAAGCGCCAGCATCCATCACACCTGTGGCTTCCTGTACACGTCCATCCCCAGTTTAAGCGCTCGGCCGTGCAGAAGGGACTGGATAGGGGAGCCTGGAGCCACAGCAAACGGGGCCTTCCTACTTTCCACCTTCGCGAGGTGAGCAACAGCCACCTGTCTGACCCAGCTGGAAAAACACAGTTGAGCACTGAGGAGAAAGCCGCCCGGGGAGCGTGACCCGGCCTCGCCGCAGGGACACAAAGAGCAAGGAGACTCGGAGGTGGCATCTCGCCCCACATCCCGGCGCAAGGAAAACACCCAGCTGCCCCCGAGGTGGTGTCTGGAACCCTCCGGCCCTTCTCGGCACAGTGAGTCACAGGAGCTATTTTCAACACCTGCCGTAGGATGAGGTGGATTATCAGCAAACCAGGTGTCCCACGGCTCCGGCTCCCCACTAATGAATCCCTGGGGAAGTCGGGCTCCAAGTGCTTTGCTGATGGCCTGTGTGGCAATAGCGTTATCTCCACGGGGCATGTGGGGAAACTGAGGCATGGTGCTCCAACTCGCTGGAGATCTTTTGCGGTGGAGCTTAGGCTTGCCTGCCTTTCCCTGCCCCATCCCTCCGTGGGCTGGGACCCGCCGCAGAGGAGCTCCCGGCTTCAAATCCCACTGTCCCCACATCCCCAGGGGATTTTAGCCCTCCAGGAGCCAAAAACAAAGCCCTGCACCCCCCTCAGCATGAACCTGGAGTGAAACTTGTCCTTTCCCAGACCTCTTCCGAAAACGACCCCCCCCGGTGTTGTGACAGTGAGGGTGGGGGGCCAGGTGCTGGTTTCAGCCACCTGGAGCCCCCCTCGAGACGTGTTTTGGGGTTTACACTGAGCTTCCACAGAGTGGGAGCAGCGTTAACCCCGCCTCCCTGACACATCGAAACTGCATCACTCGGCCTGAGAGTTGGTGGGGGTTTTTATGAGGGAAAAAAACACTTTATTCACCAATAAAAAACACCAAAACAACCCCAAACCAAAACCTAACCGCAAAACCTTTCCAGCGAGTAAAGTCGAGTCAAATTTAGCAGCTTCAGCTAAAGAAAAAGGGGTAATCAGAGCGATTCTTTCATCTTTTTCCAAGCTTTTGGTCCCCTTCCTCCAGGGTTACATTTCTGTGTCCTTAATCACCGTGTTTATTACAGTTAGGAGAGGGTTAAGCAAGCCAAAAAATGAAACGGTAGCTCCTGTTTCAAACTGCAGCAGCGGCTTCAGTTAACCCGAAATGACACGCAGGCACGCGCGCGTATTTGAAGGGCGAGCGGTTTGCAGGAACGGAGATCTCACCCCGCTGCGAAAGCTGTGAGAAAAACAGAAGCTGCAAAATGTCATTTCAGGTCAAACCCCTGACAAAATTCTTCATCTTCCCCCCCCCTCGCCCCAAAACGGGCGGGCAGGGCTGCCCCCCACCCCGGCCCCGGCACACGCAACGCAGCCTCGTAAAGCCGTCGGTACCGACCCCAACGGAAACCGCCCCCGCGCTGCCAACCGCGCGGCACGGATGTGCCACGGCAGCCGTAATCTCAGTGCCAGGCTACTCCTTGTAGTAGATCGCTCGCTGTAGCATCGCCGTGTGCGCACGTGGATGCACAAAGACGCGTGCGCGCATGTAGGTCCTGACCAAAGCACGTACATTTGGTTCGGTTTGGCCCAGTTTGGCTCCTGCCGTCGCCAGCTGAGGCCTGACGGCAATCGGAGAACAGGCGTGGATGCGGTGGGTGCCAAGGACTTGGATTTCAGTCCTTCGGGTGGGGTTTCTCTCCTTTCGTGGAGATGAGCAGGATGTGGGCAGAGTGGAGACAATGAGCCACCTTCCCTTGCCAGGGTGGAGGAGTCACACTCCGGCCTCCCTCCCAGGGTGTTTCCAAAGAAAGTGTTGATAAAGCCAATACATAAAGCACGAGAAGATGATGTGTGAATTGACATGGAAAAGTGGGAGGGAAAACTCCTCCAGGGAGGCACCATCCCTCAGGCTAGGAGGGAACAGCAAAGCCGACCCACCCTGCCTAAAGGAGGGGTTGGCAGGTATCCACAGGAGGCTTTGCAGGGATGCGCGGGTGCCGAAAGTGACTGTAGGATGATGGACGGACAGACTCTCACTGCCACCGAGGGCTCCCGGTGGGATGGTTTCTGTTTCTCAGAGCTTGCAGCTGTGTTACGGGACGACGTGATTTGCGATAACCCTGTCGCACCTTGATAGCCCACAGTTTTCTCACTCTGGGTGGAAGGAGCGGCATTTCCACCCGGGATGGACCAGCTCCGTTCTGGAAACTTTGCTAGTCCAACACCAGCACCGCCGGCCCAGGAGGCAGTGATGTCCCTGCAGCTGGGTACCTCAAAATGCTCTATTTTTGCCAGCTCTGAAGTTTCCCTTCTCCGCTTCAGCTTCATGGTAGGAAAAGGAACTGACGCTTCTCTCTCGGCTTTCGTTCTCATTCAGAACCGAAAGCTGCTAGAGGTCCCGGGCTTGTTGCCACGGTCTTGGGCTCGCTCTGCTCCCCCCAGATCTCCCCCCCACACCTTGAGAGCAGCTGATGGAGAGGGAAAGAGCCGCAACAGGCCGGCTCAGGGCAAAGCACCCAGGTGCCCGGGCCCTGCGCTGAGGCGCTGGCGACGAGCCTGTGCCGCCCTCTGCCGTCCTCCTCCTCCCGAAACAGGCTGGTTTTGCAGAAATGCACCTGCTCTTTTAAATTTTTCTTGTCTCTTCTTTCAGTGCTCCCGACGCTCCTGCATCCTCCAAGGCTCTCCAAGCCTCTCCCCGAGCCATGATCCCGCCCAGCCAGACCCCGGCCCTGAGGGGCTGGCGAGGGCTCTCTGTCCACCCTGGCTGGGAGGCCGAGCTGGGGGTGCTAATTATCCCTTTTTTGATGACCCCAATGCCTGAGACACCCCGAGGGACGCCCGGCTCCCCTCCTGCCATCGCCCTGCCCGTGGCAAGCGGGAGAAAACGGAGGCACCTCGTGAGGAACCGACCCACGTGCGACACGGTCGTGCTGATTTATGGCGGCTGCTAATTCACCGGGGGCCATGGCACGGGTTTCCCGCAGGAGCGGGAGGTCCTCACAGCCTGGGGACGCTGGTGACAGCAGGCCCCGTCCCGCTCTGCCCACACACGGCGCCATGGAGGCGCGGTGGCTGCGGGCCACCCCCGGAGGGGGGGTCTCTCCTCAGGGCATGGGAGGGCTGGCAGCGCCCCTGGGGGCTGGCAGGGTCCCCTGGCACCCTGAACGACTGTGGGGTTTTGGCATCTGTGGCGTTTTTCCCAGTTTATCCCCGTGTATGCAGGGGGTGACGGCTGCCGCCTCACGGCTTGGCGCGTAATGGCGGCTCCTCCCTCGCCCCGGTTGTCGTTATGAGGGGACAGCCCGGTACCGGGGCTCGGCTACGGGCTGGAAACGGCCTTGAAGCCTTGCGGGGACCACGACAGCCGTGGGTGCCAGCGGGGCCACTCCGGGCTGCCCCGGGGACCCAAGCCGGGTCCCACTCAGTGTGTGTCCCCCGCCGCGCGCATGGTTCTGCCCACCGGCTCCCCCTCGCGGCGCTGTGGGTGGTTTAACCCTCCCGCCTTCTCCCTGTGGTCTCGCTCAGGTGCTTGTGGGCGGTGCTGGGCGTGTCGCACCCCCCCACACTCCCCCGTGAATGGTCTCTTCGCTTCCCCAGGGCGGTATTTAACTCTACCCGCCTTCCCCTCTTCAGGGTCGCCCCCATCCCACGCCAGCACCGCCGCTTCAGCGCCCCTCTCTATGCCCCTCCATGCTAGTGGTTTGCTCCACCCTCCCCCCGCCCGGGGCGGGATGGTTCATCCCTTCCTCCCCCCCCAGATGGTCACACCCGCCCGCCTCCAGCCCTGCAGACTCAGCCCCTTCATGACGTCACTCCCTCTTCCCGCTCGCGATTGGCCCATCCCTAACGCCTCGCCCGAAGTGGCCAATGGCGACGCTCTCCCCGCCAGGACCCAAGATGGCGCCGCCGGGAGCTGCGGGCGGGCGGCGGTGAGGCGGCCTGCGGGGGGGCCGCCGCCTTCCTCCGCTCTCCGCCGCTGCGCCGCGGGGCCGGCCGGCCGGTGGGCTTGCTCGCTCGCTGGCTGGCCGGCCGGGCCTGCCCCTCCCCTCCGCCATGGCGGCCGAGAGCGGCAGGCAGTTCTGGAAGCGGAGCGCCAAGCTGCCGGGCAGGTGAGCGCGGGCCCGGCCCGGTCGGTACCGGCCTCGTCCCGGGGAAGGGGTGCAGGGGCCGCAGCCCCCCTCCCCTGCTTGGGGGGCGTTGGGTAGCGGAGCTGGAGCAGCCCCTCTGCTTTGGGAAGGGGCTGTCAGGGGTACCCAGGCTGGCTATGGGGCTGGGGGCCCCGGGTACCCCCTGCAAGGGTGTGGGGATGCCCGGGGTGTCTACCCCGGCTGTGGGGTCGGGGAGCTGGCTGGGGGCCCCGGGTTACCCCCTGCAAGGGTGTGGGGATGCCCGGGGTGTCTGCCCCTGCTGTGGGGCCGGGGAGCTGGCTGGGGCCCCGGGATACCCCCTGCAAGGGTGTGGGGATGCCCGGGGTGTCTGCCCCTGCTGTGGGGCCGGGGAGCTGGCTGGGGGCCCCGGGATACCCCCTGCAAGGGTGTGGGGATGCCCGGGGTGTCTGCCCCTGCTGTGGGGCCGGGGAGCTGGCTGGGGGCCCTCTGTATAAGGAGCAAGGGGGGTGCCAGCATTGTCCCTGCATCCTTAGGGCAGGGCAGGTGGTGTGGGGACTGCGGGGACCCCCGTGTGCACCCTCTGCCCCATGGGAAGCAGGGTGGAGGGGTGCAGGGCCTTGAAGACCCCTCTGGGGTGGCCTGGGAGCCAGGACTGTACTGTCCTCCTTTCCATAGATACTGAAGAAACCACATGCCTTCCCAAAGCCCTTGGAGGCGTCGCCTTGGGGGGCAGCAGCTCTGTCCCAGACTGGTGCCCCTGCCAGTGCACATGCCCCCCGTTATCCTCTTCTGTGTGGGCTGTCACTCCTGCTCTGCCTCTGCTCAGTGCGGGGGTCTGGGACGGCTCTCTGTGCGCCTCCCCTGCTTTGGTTCCTCTGGCTGTGATGTCCTGGTTCCTGTCAAGGCATCCGCACTCACTCAGGGGTGGGAGAAACAAGTGAAACATCTGATTCACGTGGTGTTTAGGAAGAAGAGGCTGGTGGTGATGAAGGAGACGCTCCCTACAAGGCCTTGGGAGCAAGGCTGCCATGGGGAGCGGTCACCCACCTCTCTGGGGAGGCTTTGACAAGTGCTGTTCCCATCTGGTACTCCTCACGTTTGCCTTATCAGAACCCTGCCCTTCCCCTCTTGGTGTGCGGACGCAGTCTGAAATGCTCAGTTGGCTTTAAATCCTGCTAGGCCAGTTAAATCTCTCCTTCTAATGTGCTTTCACTCGGTTCTTTGTCGCTGTGTCGGCTCCCTCAGGTTGGTGGGACACTCCAGGTCTGTGGTGAGCAAAAGGAAAGCAACAAGCACTACATGTTTCTCCTTTCCTGCTCACGGGGGCAGAAAATGCTGTGCTCTCCCTGGGTTATTTTGTCTCCTGATTGTTCCTGTCCCGGACACGGAGGTCACAGCCATGGTTCCAGCTGTTGGTCTTAGACAGCATCTCTTCTGCAGTCTTTGGCTTGGAAAGCTCAAACCAGGTGAACCGGTCTGGGAGGCAGCTGGTCCTGCCTAGACAATGCACTCCAACGTCAAGTTTTTGGCAAGGTTCTCCCCTGCTCCTAACTGGCAGCTTGGCAAATATCCTGCTGTCCAGGAGCCACCTCTGAATACTCTGTGTGTCAGTCCTTTCCAGGGACGGTTACCGACAGGTCTTGGGCAACGCGACCACGAAAGGTGGAGTGGGGTGTGCTGGTCACTAGATATGAAGCTCCTTTTCTTCTTTTTTTGTCTGAGCTTTGAGAGATCTTCCCATACGGATTCTTGGCGCTCTCCTTCCTGTGCCCTGACAAGCTGGCAGAGGGAGGCTTTGTGAAGATTTGGAGACACTGTGAGCCTCCTTTCCCGTGACGCTTTGTGCCTTGGTCACTTAGTTACGTTAATTTTGAGTTGGTGCTTTTTCCCTGTAGATTTAGGGTGGCAGAACTAGTAAATGTTGTTTCATGTTTCCAATACTGCCCTATTTTGCATTGGGAATTCTCACCGCAGTAATTTTCTGGGAATGCGTTGGCAGGTTGGTCTGGTGTTACCCTGTGTGCTGGGTTGTTTATTTCCTGCTCTTCAGGGCAGCCAGGCTCCGGGGGTGTATTTAAATGCTGTTTCAACAGGGAAGAAACAGTCTGCTAGGAATAAGTATGTTCTGTGTCCCAAGTGGCACTGAGCCTTCATGGATGTGCTCTCTGCTGCAGTGTCAATACCCCACGCTTTGCAATGAGCTCCTCGTGAGCGGTGTAACGCAGATACCGCAGCCGTTGTAGCAGATGCTGAACAGATGGGTAACGAGAAATGCCTGTCCCGAAGAGCTTAAACTGAGACAAGGTATGGGACGCACCCAGTCAGTTTGGGAGCACAGCATCAGCTTAGGTCTCTGCTCCTCACTCAGTGGCGTTTTCGCGAAGGGCTTGTGCCCACCCTGAGCTTTCTGTCCATGCAAAGTCCGGCGAAGAGAGCAGATTCATCAGGGGAAGCTGGACCAGAGTGAGTAAATGAAGTTGCTGGGTATCGCTTCCCTGCCTCAATTTCTTGGCTGTAAAAGTAGGATGTGGTAACACCCCTTTGTGTGGAGCTGTGGGGTCTGCTGGGAGTCGGCTACGGGGACGTGAGCTAAAGGAGCGGGGTCAGACATCGAGGGTACCACAGACACCACGTCCCAAACTCGCCGTCTGGCAGTTGTGCATCTGCTGGTGTATCTTGGAAGTCACCTGTCGCACACCTCGGAGCGTTTGCACTCCTCCTGTCCTGCCTGTTACACCCTCTGCACAGGTGGATGGGGCACAGAAGCGGTGAAGATGGACAAACTGGAGCCGAACACGCTTCATGCAGCGGTTGGAGCTGACCGGTGCAGGACGGTGGTGTTCAGCCCTGCTTCTAGCCTGCTGGAAATGAGCCTGTCATCCTCAGCAGCTCGTGTGGGAGCACAGGCTGGTGAGCTGTGCAATTAGATCAGCTGGGGATGCTTTGTTTTGGGGAAGCCAGGTTCACACTCGTTAAAAAGAGCTGCTCAGGAGGTGTGACCCTCTGCAGCTGTATCAGCCGTTACCAGCGAAGGCATCGGCCGGTCGCTTCAGAGCCCCAGGAAAAGGTTTCTTCACCCAGTGCTGGCTGCCACATCCCCTCCTCTGTGTCTGACACATCATTCATTTGGCTTGTGAACTTCAGGCCTTCGCACGTGAATCGAAGCGGTCACCCCTCGGCGGTGTGCGGATCCCCGCGTGGAGAGGAGCTGCGTTGTGCCTGCCGTCACGAGACGGTGCGAGCTTGGTGCCGGCGATCGGAGGGGCTCTGCTAGCTCCTTTCCTGCAAGGAGCTGCCATGAGTCACTGGGAAGCAGCGCTGATCTGGAGGGGTTGTTTTTCTTACTCCTGATAATCTGCTTGCTATGCCCACCCACGGGGGTGCCTCTGCTTAATAGCTGTCCTGACTCCTAGATGCTAATTAGTCAGCAAACTCTTTCCTCGGCTTGATGGCTGGCGAGTAAACACAGTGAGCCTTTTCAGTGTTTCCAGCCACGAGGGATGGCTGCCGCAGCCCCTCGCCGGGCTTCACAACCAGCATCTCTATGTGCCGTGGTTGTTTCCAGCCTCTGCCCTGGATCTCTGCGTCTCTCCCCTGCCAGCTGGGCCTGTTGCTGCTGCCTCCCCAGCATCAACTGGTTCCCAGTGTGCTTTCCAGCTGCACCAGGCTGCTGTACCCCTCCTACATGGCTGGGCACTGCTCATTTTACTGCTGGGCACCATCTGCAGCTTCTGGAAACCAGGCCAGCTCTGATGACCCAAGAGGAGCCTGTCCCTTGTGTGCCAGCTCTGAACGGGCCCTTGTCTCTGCGAGGCTGTGCTGTGTACCAAGGGATGGGGAGGACTTGTTTTCTGGGGTGGGGTGGCTGTGAATAGTTACCCCAGTGGAGGTAATAACTCGGGATTCCTGTCTCGTGTCCAGAGCCTGTAAAACTAGTGATGAGCACTCGTCTAGCAGCTCCTCTCTGAGGTGATGCTCCCCAGGCAGTGCCTGCAGCCCTCGGGCTCCTTGTCCCACTAGTCCCACTCCGAGGGACTGAGACGTGGTGACTCATTTCAGGCCATGTAGGAAGTGTTGGTTAAGCTGGGATTGGGACCCAGGTCAAACCACATACCGTACCAGAGGCTGCTTCGCTGTGGCATTGGCTCTGAGTCTGAGAGCCAGGGGGGGTTCAAACCCTCAAGTGCATTGTGGAGGAGCCCCAGTGTCGCTGGCTGGAGTCCTTCCCTGTCCCGCAGGGCTCGGAAGTGTGAATTCCCAGACTTGGAAATCCCCTTGATGGAAAAGGGAATGAACGTCGGTGTAGAGGGCAGGGGAGCTGAGACGCGCAGAGGGAATTGGTGGTGCAGAAAAGAGCCGGTCTGAAATCCCAGCTCAGGCTGGCGAGAGACTTAAGAGTTTAAACAAGGCTTCTCTTTGCTGCTGCAAAGAACAAATCTTAGCTGAATGTGGCACTTTGGAGCTAAGGCTTTGAAGACAGAAGGTTATTGAAGTTGCTTTTGGTCTGTGTTCAGCTCCCGACAGCAGGCAAGAAGTGTGACCCCAATCTGGGCCGAGGAGATTACTCGTGGGTGCTCTGGGGCTTTTTGCATTGTCATCTTTTTTCTTCCCCCTTTCTGCAGCATTCAACCTGTCTATGGAGCGCAACATCCTCCCCTGGATCCTCGGCTCACCAAAAAGTAAGTGTTTCTGTTCTGGAAACGCAGGCCACGAGGCTTTGCGGTTTTTCGGCTCGGTCCTGCAGTAGGTTCTCTGGCACCGTGATGTCCCATTGGAGAAGGGCAGCAGTGCTGTGAGGTGCTGTCTTGAGCTCTGGGAAAGCTTATCCACTGGCACCCTTTATGGCCAGAAATCCCTGTGGGACCAGCCACATCAAAGGAGACAGGCGTGGGGTTTAGCAATGGTGTCTGAGCCCCCTGCCCCGCTTTGGAGACGGAGGAATTAAGGGAAGGGGAGATAAAACTGCAAGGTCACGGAATCGCAGCACCCTTCCCAGCAGGAAGAGGTCTGAACTGCCTCCTTGTCTGTATCTCGTGCCGTGTAGCGGTGAAGGTTCCCCCTTCTCTGTGACGCTTCAGGTGGGTGGACTTTGACTCCTGTAGCTTAAGGGTAAATGTTCCTCCTGTGCCTGAGAAAAGAACCAGGCTGCTCTGTCTGCTGGGAGGCAGCACGGCTGCATTGGGAGCGTCCACGAGCGCTGACCGGCTCCGTCTGACCTCTGGCATGCCTCTCCCCAGGTCACAAGACTTTTTTTGGGTGTTAATCTACCAGTTTTCTCTAAGGTTTGGGGAGGCAGAGCGGGAGAAATTGTACGTCTCTCCCCTTTGCCCTCCTGAGCTGGGAAGCCTGGCGCCTCTCCAGCTGTCTGCTGCCACTGTGGCCTCTGTGCCCTGCCGTCATACCAACTCGGCCTCTGCCTCCCCGCAGCGGGCAGCCAGGAGAGACTTAACGCATTCCTTGGGTTTGGGAGGAGGTGCGGGGAAACTGGAGAAAGGGACTGACTGATTGGAGCGAGGGAAGGAAAGAAAATGGACTTGTCCGACAGCATTGCTCTGATCCTGTTTCTCTCTGGCTCCAGCTTCGTCAAGGACCGCTCCAGGGCCAACGCGCTGCCCGTGAAAAGCAAGAAAGCCTCCAGCTTTCACGAGTTTGCCCGCAACACCAGTGATGCCTGGGACATCGGTGATGATGAAGATGAGGACTTCTCTTCCTCGTCTTCTTCTTTGCAAACTCTGAACTCTAAAGTGGCCAAGGCCACGGCAGCCCAGGTTCTGGAGAACCACAGCAAGCTGCGGGCGAAACCCGAGCGGGCCCAGTCCACTCTCAGCGACATGCCCACCAACTGCAAGGTCATCAAGTCCAGCAGCGAGGCCCAGCTCTCCAGGACATCTGGTAAGAGCCGTCTTCAGGAGCCGCCTCCTGCTCCGGAGCTCTCCTGGTTGGCCGCTGAACTCAGCCGCTTGCTGCTACTCTCACGTTATGGGCGAGAGGCTGTGGCGTAGCCCGTAAGCCCAACGGAGGCTTTCGCCCCCCTGTAGTATCCTGCACTCCATGGAGCCATTTTTGGAGTCCTGGCCTTAATGCTTCAGTCTCCCGTGCTGCTCAGTATCCTGTGTACAGGCACGTCTGTCCCAGAGGATCCTGTGTGCTGCGGGATTTTGGAGATATGTTGAATTCTTACTCGGGATTGCTCACCTTCTGCTTCCTTTGTGGCTCAGTGTGGGTCTGGGTTAGTAAAGGTCTAGGTGAGGCCCTGTAGAGCCCAGGTCAGTACAGCTTGGGCAGGGCACTGGGCAGCACCGGTCCTGTTCACTCTGCCTCCTCACAGGCAATGTTGCTGTGGAACTAACGCAGCAGGTGGCATTGGCAGCCCATCGCCTCCTCTCAGCGCTAGTCATTAGCTTGTTCACTCTTTAGATCAGAGACAAGCAGGGCAGATCCTCTGGGATTCTCATGGGCTTCTCCCTCGTGTCCTGTATTCCATGGCTTCCCATGTGAAGGGGGAGTTCTGATCCACTGGCAGCTAGGTGTCTGGATGCAGGAGGAAGAAAGGGAAGGAGAAACAGGGAGAAGTGATGAAGAGCCGCGACAGGTGCCTGTGAACCGGCTAATCCCTCGGAAAGGGCCAGCGATGCTCTGTTGCCTGGGGCTGGGGAAGGGAGGGGTGCAATCTGCAGTGGCAGGGCTCTGACCGCGGCCAGAGGAGCGGGGTGGGGTTGGAGCGTCTCCTTCCCTGCCTCACCGCAGCATCTGCTCCTTGCAGAGGAGGCCTGTGTGCGGACCCCCCTTCAGAAGCAGCAGTCCCTTCCCCTTCGGCCCGTCATTCCACTCGTTGCCCGAATCTCTGACCAAAATGCTTCAGGTGCTCCCCCCATGACAGTGAGGGAGAAAACCCGCCTGGAGAAGTTTCGGCAGCTCCTTTCCAGCCACAACACGGACCTGGGTGAGTGTGGCAAAGCGGGGTGCCTGCAGGGGAGGAAGGGGAAGGCAGAGGGGGCCTGCTCTCTGCTTCAGGTTGCAATCGGGTCTGCACCAGGGTGGATAAAGTGACTGTCTGCAGTTACTCCGAGCGGGATAGTTGCACAAACTGCTCTCTTGGCAGATGGTTGTATCTTCCACCAGCTGCCTGTCTGGTTCCAGTCTTTCTTCATCTCGCAAATGATAGTTGTGTTCACTGGGGGCTGTTGGGCATGAGAACTGAGGCTCCGGAGGACCAGAGCCTCTGCAGCCACCAGTCCTGCGCTGAAAACGTCTCTGCTCCCCTTGCCGCAGACCTGCATCCCCAGTCATGGCAAATGCGGAGCCTTCCTGACGGCTCAGTGTCCAGAGCCTGCAGGAGCAGACTGGGCTTTCCTCTCCTTCTAGGTGTAGTGGTGCCTGGACCTGCCTAGGATCTAATCCATTGCCACCACTGTCCGTTTGCAGATGAGCTGAGGAAGTGCAGCTGGCCTGGGGTGCCCAGAGAGGTCCGGCCCGTGACGTGGCGTCTCCTCTCAGTGAGTACTCGGAGCTGTGATGCAGGAGTTTGGGGGGGAACGCGCTGAGCTGGGGACATGCTTTCCTAGACCTTGGTGTCTCCCGTAACCAGGTTTGCTCATGTGGTATAGGTGCCCTACAGGTGAGCTGTAGGATCTCTTTTTGCTCGGGAAGTGTAACTGCGACATCCTCTTTGAGCACAAAGCCCAGAATACATGGGCTTTGTAATTCCCAGAAGCTGGGAATATGTGGTTCGCTCTTTTTTTGGAAACTGACTCCCCTGAAGTTGGGTTGCCTCAAGTTTAGAAAAGGCATCAGAGGCTGGGAAAGCCAAACCCCAGGAAAGCTCTTTCCCCAGCTCCCCAGTCTCTGTGCCTGATGCTTCCAGATTCACAAGCTGCCTGGCAGGATTTCAGGGGGACGGTTTGTGCTGAGGGAAGAGGATCTGCCCTGACAGGGGTTTTCCTACTGCAGGGTTATCTCCCAGCAAACATGGAGCGGCGAAAGCTGACTTTGCAGCGCAAGCGGGAGGAGTACTTCGGCTTCATCCAGCAGTATTACGATTCCCGGAATGAGGAACACCATCAAGACACCTACCGACAGGTACAAACCCTCTGCCTGGCTTTCTGCCTCGGTATATCCATTTCCTCCCCCTTGCAGTTGGGATCACGCTAGGACTTCCTCCAGCTGTAACTATTGGGGTTCTCCCTGGGGACAGGACACTCTTTCTGTCCATCTTCTTACGGGTATTTAAGCCTTCCCTAAATTGCTCCAATAATTAGATTCCCCTCTGTTAGCCTGTGATGAGTTACTGCGCCCCTGAAAAGCACAGATGGTGTGTGTAACCCACGCTGTCTTCCAGATCCACATCGACATTCCAAGGACCAACCCGCTCATCCCCCTCTTCCAGCAGCCGCTCGTCCAGGAGGTAAGGGGGAGGGAAGCTCCTGCCCCACGTTTGCTGTGGGGCGTGTGTGTGGAGTTAGACCAGCACTGCCCTACTGAGTTTGCTTTGGAGGGAGACTTCCCTGGCTGACAGCTCCTGTCTGGTCTTGTCCTGTGAGTCTGAAAGAGGTCAGGCTTGGAGCTCCGGGGTTATTTGTGGAGAGGGGTAGCCAAGAGTTGCTAAAAGACCTGAAGCTTTTGTTTTGGAACAAGCTGAAGACGTTTGAACTAGAACAGATCAGTTCTGCCTCGCTGTGCAGCCTCCTCGTGCGAAGCAGCGGGTGAGAAGCCCAGGCAGGGCTGGGTTTGAGAAGGTGGCCAGGAGGTGGGAGCATCTGTCCTCTCTAGGAGGAAGCTCAGTGTATGTGGTGTGTCAGCACGTGGTGTCCTGGCGCTGGGAAGTCTGGGAATAACACATCGGGGCAGGGGGGAGGCTGCTCTGTTGGGAACACTCCCGTCACCTGATGTTTCACTGGGAATACTGTGCTGATGGCTATTCTCGGTGGTTAAAGCCTAGACGACAGCCTGGGCTCTCCACGTGATGTTCAGCAAGGCATGTTGCTCTGCTGATAGGCAGCTCTTCCTTCTGAGTGGAAGAGTCTTGAGCCACCTGGATCTGGGAAAGTTGGTGTCCGCATTCTTCAAGCAGAAGCTGTGATGAGGAGCCTGGGCTGCCTTCTTCTGGGAAGTGTGGGATCTGTGGATCACACAGGAGCCCCTCCTAGAACTTGTGTGCTTCTTACCTTACCCCTATGGCTGCAGAAAGCCTGTCAGCGCATGATCTCTGCTCTCTGAGCTTAGCAGTTACGCTTTTCTGCCTTCCCTTTGTGCACGGCTAATGCAGGTACCTGCTTTCCCTCGTTCTTCCCTAGATCTTTGAAAGAATCCTGTTTATCTGGGCCATTCGACACCCAGCCAGCGGCTATGTACAGGGAATCAATGACCTGGTCACTCCGTTCTTTGTTGTGTTCCTCTCTGAGTATGTTGGTAAGTGACGTTTGCTGTGCTGCCTCTCGACCACGGTGTTGGAAATGGTGTGAAGTGCTGCCATCAGAAAAGCTTGCCGTGCTGGAGGGGATGCTGTGTTCTCCCTTCAGTGCCTGAGCCAGGCTGGAGATGCATCCTCACCTCTTCCTGTGTCTTTGCTCCCTGCTTGAACTGACTTCACTTCCATAACCTTGCTGAGCTCCACGGAAGTTGAAGTGCTAAGGGGTGGATTTGGATGTACTTAATATCGTGGAGGAGAATGGGGTCTTTTGGGTGCTGAGGGAGTTTAAGCAAAGCCCTGATTATACAGAGTTAGGAGAGGGGAGGGTCTTGCTCTCAGAGCGTGGGCTTGGCGCTAGTTCTTGCTCTAGGAGGAAGGAGTGAAGAATAAAGAGACCCCGCCGAGAAGGTAAAATAAGCGATTTAAATACAGATCCCTGTCCCGTGCTGCTAGTACAGGTGTGTTTCTCAAGCTGAGAGTTTCGGAAAGCAAATTGACTTGTCCCTGCTGCTTTTGGCTTGCTTGTCAGCCAGTTGCTTTTAGCTGGAAATCAAGTCTATTCCACCCATAGCATTTTTATTCTTTCTGCAGATCTAGCTGTGTTTTGGGGTTGACAGTAGCGCTGTGATGCTGTAATCCCTGTGCCTAAAGGCTCTTAATTTTCGCTGTAAAGAGAAGGAAAAAGGAATTTATAAGACTGTTAGTGACAGAGAAATCGTGTTGAACAAATATTAAGGTCTGATCCAAAGCTTGTTGAAGTCAGTGGAAGCCCTTCCACGCTCTAGCTGAGGCTTTGTAAACTAGTACTGGTCCGTCTCTTCTGAGGACGTTGCGAAGGTAAGCCACCTCGGTTTCCCGTGGGTAGCCAGTGATCCCTAGGAAATGCTGTTGGTGCTCACAGCCTGAAGGAGAAGGCACAGAATTGGGCTCTGCCACCAGCTGGAATGAATTCCCTTTCCTGGGATGTGAAGAGCCTGTTGGGTTGGGTCTGAGCAGCTTCCCTGTGAGTGGCTCCTCCTGTGCCTTATTGCTTGAGTGGCACTGATGGCACTTAGTCTTGGCACGGCCTGGCTGCTCAGGGTTGATGGATTGGGTTAGAAGCGGAGCTTTGCACACAGCGAGCGATCTGTGCGAGGAGGGAGCTGGCCTGGAGCATCCAACCTGCCTGCGGGTACCTGGTGTGGCTTCTTGCAGTCCTGTACCGTGTCGGGGCTCAACTCTCTGTGCATGTGGCTGCAGAGTTCGTGCTGCATCGGACCTGTCTGCCTCTTGCTGGGATCACTTCCCACCGCCCTCCAGGGCTGCTTTCACCCCTGACTGAAGCTTCCCCCCGAACGTGGCCTTCCTGCCTCCAGCTGTCTCTGAAACTTGTCTTGGAGGGGAAAATCCCTCTGTGCGAGACCTGTTTGAGTTGAATTTGGCCAAGCAACATCCCCTTCTGTGCCCAGAGCCTGGGACTCACAGCCAGCCTTTGGGTCACAAGCTGTCTCGGGGGCTACCTGCTCCCTGGTCCGGCTGTAGCAGTTGGAATTCAAGGACAGGATCGGTGATCACCTTGACCGTATGTGAGAATGAGCTGGCAGTGCTCAGCGTCACGTCATCCCTTTTGCAACAGGATTCAAGTCGCTGGTTGGAGCGTCGGCTCTTCCCTACAGCTGCCTTAGCTGACAGGAGAGCCGGTGCTGGGCAGGTCTGGAGGCTCCATGTTGGATCGCTACTTCTCAGGATCCCTGGATCAGCACCCAAGCCCTTGCTTTTTGGGAGAGCCAAAAGAGGCCTGGCACAGTTTGGTAATCCTTGTGCAGCATGTGCCAAGGGACAACTCGCGTCTCCATGGAAATTCCGCTTGTATTTTTCTAGCTGTATCCCCCTTGGGAAAGGGGACAGTCTGTATGGCTCAGGCAGCCCCTGCCCACAGAGCCACTGAGGGCGCATACACGTGTGTCACCTCAGGGTGTTTCCACATTCAAAGGTGTGTGTACAACTGGGCTGGAACAGTTTCCCTCGCCTTTCCTTGAAAGCCGGTTCTGGGAAGCCAGCACCAGCACGGGCTCAATGCTCCAAGCTCTTGGGTTTGCTGCACCGACTCTCCTTTCAGAGCAGGTGTTCTGGTGGCTGCAGGGCGCTGGCAGGGCCCCTCTGTGCTGCCAGCTGGCTCCTCTGCTCAGCTGCCCACCAGCTCCCTGGGATGTCGGTGTTGGAGCCTTTCAAGGGCTGCCTCCTGGCAGCTGGCTCGGCAGGATGGGCGCAGCTCTCTGGGGACCGGGGTGCGTGATTCGGAGCTGACAGGCGGAGGTGGGAGTTCACAAGCTGTTGACTTTGGTTAGCTGTTCAGCATGAAGCCAGGCTGACACGCCGGTCTTCTGGTCAGCCTAGTCACGTCTCTTAACGCAGCCTCGCCTCCAGTAACGGGCTCGTCCCTATCTCCAAGCTCAGTGTAGACATTTAACCCGTCATCCTCTGCTTTGGGCAGGCATTGCATTCACAGACAACAAATCAGCTTTTCTACACGTCAATTAAAATCTCTCCTTGGTGCTCATCAGCTGATTAATGTGTCTGGTTGATGGTGTCTCCATTCTATACCAGTGACTAGGCCGAGGCCTAAAGCATCCTTCCAAGGGCTTGCCTGGCTTCCCCCAAGGGCTGGAGCGTGTCGGGGGGGGGAAAGCTGGGTGGTTTGGGTAGGTCTGAGCTTATCAAACACATTCAGGAAACAACTTGGCAGCTTCCTCTCATTGGAGTTGGCACGAGCAATGGCCCAACAGCCAGCAGTAACCCCGCCAGCTCCCGGGCCTGCGCGTGCCGTGGGGTTAAACACCGCTTGCTCGGGGTAGTGCTTAGGGCGGTTTGGCTGGCTGTGCTGCTGTGTCTGTGAGTTGATGCCTTTCCATCCTCGCTGCAGGAGGTGGGGAGGAAGGGTGTGTGCCTCCCCAGGTCCTGGAGGAGGTAAACAGACCGGTGCGTGAAAACATTTGCAGGAAGCCACGTCTGGGTGCCCTGGGATGTTCTGGGAAGTGGGTGACCCTGTTACTAACCTGCATCTCCCTAGCCTGGCAGAAAGGGATCCGTTGATACTGCTTCCCTCTTCTTTCTGTGCAATGCCTTGGATCCAGTGTGTGTGCCCCTCTGACCAGCTCCAGAAAATACCACCTAGGCTGAAGCAGGGAGAAGCAGCTCTTCCCCAGAGCTTTCAGTGCCCGTGTCCGAACTCCCCTGCTCCCTCCTCCAGTGCCAGTCAGGAACCATTGCTTTTCCCGTACTTGCACCCAGTCTGGATGCAAAACCCCCTCGTGCTCCTTCCAGGTGCCGTGCAGGCTGCTGTGAGCCCTCGGCAGGTGGGGTAGAGTTGACTGCTGCGTTTCCACCCTCTCCTGCGATGCCCTACCCGCCTCCTGCACGAACGCGGCTGCCTCTGCTTGGCAGCAAGAGTGGTGGGCGCCTGGCACTGCCAGATCTGTAGCTGGAGCGATTCTTCCTCCCGGCTGATCGCTTCCTCTGCCGCAGGTTGCCGAGCACAGCTTGTTTTCAGCTGGTGCTGCCGTGAGGAAGAGCTGGAGGGAGATGTGGGGGTGCAGGAGCAGCTCAGCCTGCTGTTGCTGCCCTCCGGATAGGATGGGCACAGGCTGCCGGCGCCGCTGGGGAGGCAGAGCTGGAGTGGTGAGGATGGAGAGGCAGAGGAATTGGGGCAGGGATGACACCTCGGCACTTGCCAGAGGGAACCATATGCCTCTTTTTCCAGGTGCTCCGAGAGGGCCCAGCAAGCATGGGGATGCTGAGCTGTTAGTCCTGCTGAAACTGCCTCCCGGCTCAGGTCCCGCAGCCCCTCCTGCTGCACGGAGTCGCTGCCAGCTCCCAGGGCTTGTGTTTGCATTGAAAATGGCAGTGACTGAGCTCAGCAACGAGCTCAGCATCCCTGGGTAGTGTCAGTGCTGGCCCCCACACCCTCTCCCAGGGCTTTCTGCACAATTTCAACACGACACAACTTCCAGCCCCCATTCAAGGCCTTAGATAAGGGATTGTCCTGGCTTTGGGACCTGTTTGGCATTTCACCAGCTCTGTGGAGGGGAGCAGTGCCGTGGAAAGTATTGATCCTGCTCGCTCTGAACTGGCTTTGTTACTAAATCCTAATCATGGTCCCATTAAGACTCTTTCCCTGTAAGCAGGAGCAGAAGTGGATCTTGGATGAAGGGAAGGAGCCTTGCACCTGGGTGTCAGCAGTCACTGTGACTGGCCCAGCTTGTTGCCAGCACTGGTTCTGCCCTGGACCTGTTGCTGGCTGTCAGCAGCGCAGCCTTGCCCCTTACTGCACAGAGCTGGGAGCTGGGACTGGGTTTAACTGTCCCCCAGGCGTCTAGTCCTGCACTGCCAGAATACAGGGTGGAATAAAGCTCCACTACGGGAAAGCAGGGATGTGGGAGGCTGGAGCCCTGCTTCCTCTCATCTGCTCCAACCTATTCCCTGGCATTTGGGGCAGAGGTTCAAGGGGGACCAGATGCCCCTTCTCCTGTGTCAGCCGTGAGCCCTGTTGAGGTGTCACTCACAGGGACTTTGCTTTCTCCAAGCCCCAGCTGCCCGTGGGCACCCTGTGGCACCGGCAGTGGTGTCCTGGCTGTCACCGTGCCGCTGGCTCCTTTTCAGTCCCTGTCAGAGCCATATGTTGAGTCCCTCCCTCCTTTCCGCGGGGCCTCGCTAATGATGCCGCGGAGCAGATGTTTGTGCTGAGCCACGCGCTCCAGAGACCTGGGGCCTTTTTCAGAGCTGCTCGCACCGTGTGTTGGCTCACGCTGGGGATCTCCTACTGCTGTTTCGCTTTGGCAACGGGGTGCTGGCAGGGCTGCTCCTCGTGTCCCCACGCTGGTGCGAGCAGCAGGGTGTTCCCCCTCGCCTGGGCAGGTCCCCACATCCCCTTCTCCATCACTGTCCTCGTGCCTGGAGCTGCGGGGGGAGACCTTCAGCACGTGGCTTGTTCCTGCGTGTCTGAGCCTCTCCCGCCAGTCCTGGCCGTACGCATGTGGCCTTGTCCCACTCCTTTGCCTGCCCATCCTCCTTCCTCTGTGGAGGAAGTTATCTAGGGAAGGAGATGGCTATTAAACAGATTTTCCCTGTCCTTCTCATCACCTGGACCGTTTGAGAGTGGCTGCAGAGAAGCCAGCAGAAGAGTGATTGTTTTGGGTGATGACCTGCACCTGAAAAACAGCTTTGCTGCTCTTTGTGCAGCACATGGTTGTCAGGTTAATGCAGGGTTGAGCCTTTGCTTGTCCCTAAAGCTGCTGGTGGCAGTTTGCTTCGGAGCTGAGCTCTGCCCCAGAGGTGGGAGTGGAGTTGGAGTGGGTGGCTTTGTGCTCCCCATCCTCCTGCAGGCAGGATCTGTTGGCGTCGGCTTTCACAGTGCTGCCAGCCGGCGACAGCCGCCCTGTGGCATATCTGAGCCAAGAAGGTGGCCTGGCTCCAGGCCTGAGCCCCCTCCTTTCCTTCTCTTGCTCTTTTCCAAGGAAGATCAAAGATGCTTGTTAGGATTTCCAAGCCTCTGGGTTTGGAAATGGGCCACTTTAGCCCTGGCACCTGGTCATCTGATTTAGCAGCATGACAGGCACCCTCCTCCTGAGGAGGAAAGGGAGGGAGCTGCTGTCAGCCAAGCCAGGAGGGCCAGACCTGTGTCTCCTGACTGTCTCCTCCCCAGCTTCCACTGCCTTCCTGTGCCTCTCGCCCTCTACAGTCTCCAGGTTAGGGTAAGCCTGGCCTGGAGCAGGTGATCTCTGCTCCAAACCCGACAGCATCACCACCCTCCCACCCTCGAGGCATCTGATCGCTCCCTTGCCCTTCCTGGGCATTCGTAAGCCCGTTGGAAAGCAAGTGCAGCCCTGTGCGCCCTGAGAGTACCCTCTGGGGACAGAGCTGCCACTGACCCTTGTGCTCGCAGGCCCCCAGTTCGCTGGGTTTGAGAAAGAAGCTTGCACAAATCTGCTTCCCCCGCAGCAAGGCTCTTCCCTGCACGGGGGGCTGCTGCCGCATGCAGCTCTCCTGGCAGCCGGGCTCAGGGAGGAGGAGCAGCTCTGTGAAGCTGAGCAGTCTCTCTGCCGCGTGGCGCTGCTGTCACGCCCCGTGCTGGATTGAACTCGGTCGGAGCCTTTTTGCTCTCCAGGAAGATGTTTGTGTGCGTTTGGGTCCTCACAGCCGTGCCCCAGAGTCCTGCTCTCCTGCAGAGGTTTCTGAGGCCTCGGCGGTTCTTCCTCACAGGTCCTCAGAGTTAGCAGCTGCTTTTTGGGTGCCTCTCTTGTGCTTCAGTCCTGGGACGATGCTGATGAATCCGACTGGGAGTGGGAACTGAGCTCCCCTGTGCTGCCCCAGGCCAAGGGCAGCATTTGCTTCCCTGGTTTCTGGCTGTGGTGAGGGATTCACCTCTCCCAGTTCTCCCTGTGGTGCTGGCAGAGACCTGCTGTCACCCAGGGCGGGATGTGCTCCAGCAAGGGGTGTCCCACGTGCCGGAGCTTTGTCCACGTGGAGCACTTGCCCCAGAGGAACGATGACAGCGGCAGTGCTGCGGGATCCCTCCCCTGGTCCCCTGGGGAGCTGGCCTGGGATCATGGCCACTGAGTCCTCCGGGGTCCTTCAGCCCTTTGCCCGTGCTAGGGAAGTAGATCAGCGCGCGGGTGCTGTGCTCGGTGCCGGGCAGGCCGCTCGCGTCACGCAGGGAGCATTGTGGTGCCTCTTGCCCTGCCTTGGTAAAGCCACTCGCTGTGTCCCGTGAGCTTCCTGCTGTCCCCATCCTCCTGATGCTCTTCCCTCTCCGTTTTGCAGAGGAGGACGTGGAGAACTTTGACGTGACGAACCTGTCGCAGGATGTTTTACGGAGCATCGAAGCCGACAGCTTCTGGTGCATGAGCAAGCTGCTGGACGGGATCCAGGTGAGCTGCCGGGGCCGCGGCGGCCTCTCTCCCCTTGCCGGGGTAGCAGTGCGGTCACCAGCTCTGGGTGAGTGCTCTGCATGCCCCAGCATTCGGGAGATTTTGCTACTTCCCAGAGCTAAATCTGTGGGGAAAGTCCCGGGGAAATAAGGTGCTGTGGCTGTCCAGCGGTGCTGTCCCGACTAGGGACTTCATAGCAGGCGAATGATCCTGGTGGCCAGGAACCGTGTCTCGTTGGCTCAGGGTGATCTCGGCTCCCTGTGGAGCTGGGGATCTGCTTTGGGTCATTTCTAGCTGCTGTTAGGCCTGCTGCTCCTGACTTACGGCCTCTTCCCGCAGGATAACTACACCTTTGCACAGCCGGGGATCCAGAAGAAAGTCAAAGCCCTGGAGGAGCTCGTCAGCCGGATCGATGGTAGGTGACAAGGGGATCTGAGCAGGTTGGAGGCTCTTTTGTCCCAGGGGAGGCCTCCCTTGGGTACCCTCAGGGCAGGGGTAGACACTCGCCTAGGACAGGTCTGGAAGCAGGGCAGGTTCGGGTTGGCCTGGGGATGTGTTTTCTGGCCCGGTAGCACAGGGGGAGGAGCGGAGGCGTTTGGGAGAACAAGGTCTCGGCCTGAAAATGCGCGAGAGCCGGTGTGTTCGGGGGCGGTGCCGTGTGCGGGAGCTGGGGCACCGTGGACCCCAGGTATGTAAGTGAAACGTGCTGTTTCAGAGCAGGTACATAACCACTTTAGGAAGTACGAGGTCGAATACCTGCAGTTTGCCTTTCGCTGGATGAACAATCTGCTTATGAGGGAGCTGCCTCTTCGCTGCACCATCCGCCTCTGGGACACCTACCAGGTACGCGGGCTCCCGCTGCCTTCCCGGATTCGGCCGCTCACTGTGGGGCTGGTTCCCTGGGGACGGGGAGAGGGGGCAGGTCTGGCAGCACCGTGCGCCGGGGAGATGAGGAAAGCAGAGCAGGCCCTGGGGTGTTTATCTGTGTCCGGGGAAGTCCTGCTCCAGCTGAGCTTTAAACTGGTGGAGGGTGGATTTAGATTAGATCCAAGGCAGAAATTCTTCGCGGGGAGGGTGGGGAGCACTGGGACACGTTGCCCAGAGAAGCTGTGGGTGCTCCATCCCTGGACGCAGAATCACAGGGCTGCAGGAGCTGACCCAGAGTTTTGGTGTCCGCAGTCGGAGCCGGAAGGGTTCTCCCATTTCCACCTGTACGTCTGCGCCGCCTTCTTGATCAAGTGGCGGAAGGAGATCCTGGATGAGGAAGACTTCCAAGTAAGTCCCTGGGGCTGGGGGTAATCCCTAGGGGGTAGAGGGGAGGGAATTGCTCCGGCTGGGAGCCCAGCGTGGACACAACCATCACCTCAGAGCTGGCTCCAAGATCATCCAAAGATCCAGGATCTTTGCCTGAAAGTAACTCCTGAGCCTCAGTGCTCGGGACAGACCCGAGCTGCGGGGGGGTCACGCAGCAAATACCAGCCCTTCCCTGGGCTCGAGCCTTGGTCACGCCGAGTCCCTTCGCGTTTGCCTTCCGGTGAGTAGCGCTGCGGTAGCACCCTGTGTCTCAAGGGCTTTGGGGGCGCCCGAGGTGCTTGGCTGGTTGGGACGTGCCGGGAGCACGCCCCAGAGCCATCGCTGAACCTTTAGATCCGTGAGCGTGGAGAACAAAAGCTGCGGGGTGCTGCTGCCTCCGGTCCCGCCGGCCCCGAGCCTGCCCTGCGTCCGCACGCTGCCTTCAGCCGCCCCAAACTCAGCCCCTTCCCCTCTTCCAGGGCCTCCTGATGTTGTTACAAAACCTGCCCACGATACACTGGGGTAACGAAGAAATCGGACTCCTGCTCGCCGAAGCCTACAGGCTCAAGTACATGTTTGCAGACGCCCCCAACCATTACCGCCGATAGGTGCCAGGACTCCTCTCCCCCCCCCGCCCACCCCCTCGTCCTGGCCCGATCTGATCACTGTGGCATTTTTGTCGTCCCAAGTCCTCGGACACTCCGGCCGGGAGCTGCTCCTCGCTGTACAAAGCTCACATCGACTCTTGTCTTAACTCTGACCGTGTGCCTGTCTGCCACTCCGCGCGCCTGGATGTGCCACTCCAACCCTCAGTATTTCACGCCGTGCCGCTGGCTCCGGGCTTGAAGGGGCTGGGGGAGGACAGGGGGGGACAGCTTTACAGATAAACTGAGCCGAGGACGAAGCCCTCCTGTCCTCCCCACCCCCCGCCCTGGGCTGGGCTGGCTGGGATCACCTTGGCTTCGCTCCCTCCTGTTCACCTGCGCTGCCCCGGCTGCTCCCTCTGACACCGTTCACTCCAACTCCCAGATGAAAATGCCTTATCGGAGACCCGCCTGGCCGGAAAATCCTTTCCCCCGAGGGCGGCAGGGCAAGTTGTTTTCTCTCAGGGCTTCGCTCCGAGGGTCCGGAGACCCCAAGCACTTAGTGGGTTTGCGAGAGAGCCCCTCGCGCCTGCCCTCTCCTCTCCATCCTCCTCTCCCCGGGGCAGCGGGACGGGCACGGCGAGGCCGGGGGGGGGGACACACCGCTCCACCCGCGCGGCGTTCGCACGCCGCGTGCCAGCTTGACAGGACTTTTGGTGACTGATGTGCTGTCGGTACAGCCCCCTCCGGCGCAGGGGGGGAGGCGTGGGAGGGGGCTGGCAGGGGAGCAGCGGCTCCCAAAACCCCCTCGCAAAGCCCGCGCTCCTCCGAGGCGTTCTGTGTATATTGTGTTCTTGTGTATATGGGTCAAAGATGTACAATATACGTCTTCTGTTTGTAGCAGATAATGATTTTATATTTATAACGTGCACCCCTTGGTCTCCCCATCCTCTCCGTGCCGGGGAAGGACGCCTGGGCACGGCGGCGTAGGGCTTTGGACCCCTCCGCAGTCGGGGGACGTTTCGGGTATTTCTCGCCCCGGCATGTTTTTTGCAGTGTTGGATGTGCCAGGAGGAGGTGTGATACGAACACGTATCTCAAGGCTTCCCCTACGAGGAGGATCTGGGTGTTTCGAGGAGACGGGAGCTCCCCGGGGGGAGCCGCGTCAAGGAAACAGGGTATCGGGGCTGGTCGGCTGCTGGCGCGTGCCCCTCCGAGTGGAGCCGCCACCGGTGGGATTCTCCCGGGACGACCGATCCTGGATCCAGCACTGGCTGCCCCCAGCCGTGCGGACGCGTCCTCCTGGGGTTTCTCCCGTGGGGCTGGCGAGGGCCAGGCGGGGCTGGCGAGGACCGGGCCGGCCTTGCCACCATCTGCTTTTAAATCACCCCAACTGTGAATGTTTCCAGGGGCCGTTTTCTTCCCGCGGGCAGGTGCCCTCTGCCTCCAGCCAAGGGCTGGATGCGGGAGGGCATGGGGGGACGGATCCCGGCCACCCCGGCCTTCTCCCGGCGCTCCCGGGCTGTCGGCAGGGCACGGGGGTTCCCGGTCCCTCCGCTTTTGGGAAAGGCAGCGGGTGCGGCGAGGCCGGGGCTGAGCATGTGAAGGGCAGAGCCTTGTTGCCAATAAAACTCCAAACGGTGTCTCGAGAAACCGCTTTCCTCACCTGGAGTTGTTCTTCTCGGGCTTTCGGCCTTTCCCGTTCGTGGGCCGTTTGTTTTCTCCAGAGACGGACCTGGTGGTCCTCAGTGGGCTGAGGAGGAGCTGGGGGGCAGCTGTTGGAGGGGGGGGGAGCAGTGCCTTCTGCCCCAAACCCGCTCGGGCTGGAGCTGTGCGAGGCAACTGGGACGAATGAAAACCATCACGGTCCCCCCACGTCCCCTGTGTCCCACCTCTGGGAGGGGGAAACTGAGGCAGGGCTGGGAAGAGGATGGGATGCTGAAGCCCTGAGAAGGGAGCCGGGCCATGTCCCCCCCAGTGTGTATCAGTGCTGTGGGGTGGTTTCTTAGCAGCATGGAGGGGTGATGGGGTGGGAGAAGGGGTCTGCTGCCCCCCCCCCCCCCCCCCCCAGCTCTTCCCGAGCCCCCAGCCCCGCTCGGCACCCATGAAACGTTCTCCCCACTCCCCTGACGGTGGCCAGTGCCTGAGGATGAGGGAACTCGCTCCGGGGCCGGCGAGGGCCGAGCCTTGACCCCCTCCCTGATATCCTGGGGGCCAGGTGAGGGACCCTGGGGACAGTCACTGGGTGGGCACCGGGTGCTGGGGACTTGCAGGGGAGCTGCACTGTGAGCAGGGTGGTTGGGAGAGTTACCAGGCCCCCCCTCCACCCCAGGGGCTCCCTTTGCCTGTGGAGCCCCCTTCCAAGAGCTCCAAAGCCCCCAAATCCCTGCCCTATCTGCCGCCATCAGTCTCCAAGCCACTAATTAGTGGCTCAGCCTAATTACCTCGAGGGGATTTTTGGGACCTGGTTTCCTGGTGCTGCTCAGCGAGGGGCTGGGGACGATGCCACTGGGGACCATCACAGGGAGACCACCCACACATCTGTGCCGAGACCCCACGCAACTCATCGCACACCCCTTTGGGCTGGCCCCCCCCTCCCCATCACCAAGGCATCCTCTTCGCCCCGCCGTGGTTTGAATTCAGTGCCGTGACCCCCCCCGAACCCCTCCCCACATCTCCCCTGTTTTGGGCCGGTGCGGGTACCGCGGTGCTGCTGGTGTGCCGGGAGGATGCCATTGTCATGGCAACCGTCCAGCCGTTGTGTTGTAATTTCAATTGTTAGAAGAGGAAAAGCCGGGGCGGGCGGGGGAAGCTGTTTTAGGAATAGGCAGTAATTTCCCCCCAGAACGTCAGCAGGGAAGTTCTTCCTCCGGAGAAGCAGCTTCCCAACATCCCTTCTTGTTGCTAAGTCCCGCTTCTCACCCGTTCCTGGCACAGCTGGGATCACAGGGTGGGGAAAGGTGAACTCCCCTTGTAACACCTTCCCCTCTGTCTGCAGCTCTCCCTGAGCCAGGGAACACCCGTGAGACCTTCCTGGTTACGGGACTCCAAATTAAGGTTTAAATCCTTGAAATACTGACACTGAGACCTGCCTAATTTGGGGTGTTTGAGGGGGTTTTGTCCTTTTTTTTCTTTCCAGTCCCCAAAACCACTCACAAATTTACCTCCAGAGGAGGCACCAGCAGAGCCAGGATGGATTGCGACCCCCAGGCCCTGGGGACGCCGCAGTGGGTGACACCAAGGGTGCAGGGGCTTGGGGGTCAGGTTTTTTTGGCTGGTCACACCAGCTGCCCCTGGGGAGGGGGCAGGAATGGTGACAAGGAGCTTATTTTGGCTGAAAACCCCCACGGCTTACACCTGCCATGCAACAGCTCCAGCAGCACCTGGGCTCAGCACCTGGGCTGGGAATGGGTGGGCTTTAAGGTCCCTCCCAACCCAAACCAGTCTGTGAATCAGAATCATGAAACGGTTTGTGTTAGAAGGGACCTTAAAGCCCCCCAGCCCCACCCCCTGCCACAGGCAGGGACACCTTCCATAGCCCAGGTTGCTCCCAGCCTCATCCAGCCTGGCCTTGGGCACTGCCAGGGATGGGGCACCCACAGCTTCTCTGGGCAACCTGTCCCAGTGCCCCCCACCCTCTCTGGGAAGAATTCCTTCCTGATGGCCCATCTCCATCTCCCTCTTTCCATTTAAACCTGTTACCCCTTGTCCTGTCACTCCCTGCCCTTGGGAAAAGCCCCCCCAGCTTTCTTGTAGCCCCCCCCAGGCACTGGAAGGGGCTCTAAGGTCTCCCCGGAGCCTTCCCTGCTCCAGGCTGAACCCCCCAACCCCCCCAGCCTGTCCCCATGGCAGAGGGGCTCCAGCCCTCGCAGCATCTCCGTGGCCTCCTCTGGCCTCGCTCCAACAGCTCCATGTCCTCCTGCTGTTGGGGCCCAGAGCTGGAGGCAGAACTGCAGGGGGGGTCTCCCCAGAGCAGAGCAGAGGGGGAGAATCCCCTCCCTCCCCCCCTGCCCACGCTGCTCTGGATCCAGCCCAGGATCCGGTTGGTTTCTGGGCTGCCAGCGCACACGGCCGGCTCATGTCCAGCTTCTCACCCCCCAGCACCCCAAGTCCTTCCCCTCAGGGCTGCTCTTGATCCATTCCCCCCCACCTGTCCTTGTGCTGGGATTGCCCTGACCCAGGTGCAGGCCCTTGCCCTTGGCCTGGCTGAACCCCCTGTGGTTGGCACGGTCCCACCTCTCCAGCCTGTCCAGGTCCCTCTGGATGCCATCCCATCCCCCCAGCGTGTCAGCGCCCCACACAGCCCCACGTTGTCAGCAGACTTGCTGAGGGGGCCGTCGATGCCATCGTCCCGTTCCCCAGTTCCCACCCCCTCGGGGCCCTCTCCCCCCGGCGGGATCCCATCCTGCAGCCCCAACCCCACAGCCCAGCGCACGGGGACCAAACCGGCGGCACCCGAGGCAGCCCCCCGCAGCGCGTCCCTCCCCCACCGCCGCTCTTCACCCGCTTGGCGATGGGGGACAAACCAAAACCGGCCCCGTAAGCGATGTCCTGGGCCTCGGGACAAGACCAGCGCGGAAGGAGCGTGGGGTTTTATACAGTAGAACATTTATTTCTCAGAGAGAAAATATAGTCTCAGACAGTCAGATTATAGTAGGTAAAATTAGCGTTTCTTTTCTTTACAAGCATAGATTTTCTTATTACCTCTCTTATACCATCTGATATAAACAATTCTAGAAAGCAAATAAACTCACTTTCTACAATAAATAGAGCGATCTGTGCTTTACAGCAGACTGACGGCAACGTTTAGGTCCCGGAGCGACAGCAGGATGTTCGCCAATTCAAACCCTGAAATGTCATTTAAAGAAAAAAAAACCAACCAACCAACCAAAAAAAAACCAAACCAAAAAAAAAAACCCCAAAAAACCAACCCCCAACAAATAAACCAACCCCCCCCCAGACCCCCAGATCATCAAACGTACACACAGGTCACGAGTCCACAGCCGAGCTCCCGCCTGGCAAAGGTGCGTCGTCCCTTTAAATAAGCCACGCCGCGCGCGTGTCCCAGACCCGGCGACACAACCGAGGCCTTGGAGAACGGTGCCGACAGGCCCGAATAACTTAGAAGGGTATGTTACAGCTATGTACAGCGCGGCCCTCGCCGCCACCCCCCCGGCGTCGGCGGGAGTAGCGGTTTTACAAAATCCCGTGCCCCACCGCTGCGGTGCAGGAATCTTGAAAGCGCGGGTCCGCGTCGCCGCGTATAACGAGCGGTATTTTAAAAAAGTAGACCAAGTAGAAATGGCAGTGATCACTCCCTACTCTTCGGTATTAGTCATTATTATTATTATTTTGACCCCCCACATTCTCTTCAGTATGAAAAAGTTAAACTAATATAAAAAAATACCGAGTTAAAAAGCGAAATGATGATCTTTAATCTACAATCTTGCTCTGCACCTTTGGTTCTTAAAATGGGAAAGCCAAAACAAAAAACCACCCCAAACCCAACCCGGGGGGGGGGGACACACAAGCGGAAGAGCTCAGAGAAATCGTCAGCGAACAGCGAAGGTCCACGCGCCGCTTGGCCCCCCCCCAGCCCCCAACCGCCAGGCCTGTCTCTTCGGCCGGGGTTTAGCGGAGGACGCCGCCGGAGCGACCCCCCCTCGCCCCCCGCCAGGGAAAGGATCTGCGTGGGCCGGGGAAAAGGCAAACCGGGTTCGACCCAAAGCCAGCCGGAGCGACGGGGATGGAAGGGGAGGAAGGAAGAGGAGCCGCACACCAAATGTGCATAAACCGACACAAAAGATGCCCCCCCCCCCCCCGACCCTGATCAACCTCAGCGCCGGCAGAGCCGCTCCAGCTCATCAGACACCTCCAAAACGAGTTTTGCTTCTTAGACACAGGAAGTTCTCTCTGCTTAGACCCGGCGCCGTGCTGAGCCCCGCCGCGGCACGCTACCGCAACGAGCGCGGTGGCAGAAACCACCGGTCAAACGCGAAACTACCAAATAAACCTCCGGGACGCGCACAGAAATCGGGGAACGCGCTCGGCGGTTAAAGCTCCGCGCGCCCGGCGGCGGGGGACGGTGACCCAAACCCTTCTGAAGGCAACGAGAGAACCCCCGACGTGAGAACGCCGCGGACGCAGGCGGGAAAACCGGCACGCGGGAAAACCGGCACGCGACCCACCCGGCTACGAGCTGCTAAACGTGACGGGACAATCCGTGTCATTTAAAAAAATAAAAGGCCAGTGACGGTCAGGCTAAAATTTGGCACAAGAAAAGTCCGGTTGGGATTTCCGTCGAGGATCCTGGTTCGGTTACACCGGTGACGCCTTCCCGGGAATTACTCAGGGCTGGCTGACTTCAAAATCCCTGCGGCACCGGGGGCGAGGGAGGGCGCGCGGTAGGAAGAGCCGAGCGCCGCCCGCGCTCACCGCGTCAGCTCCCCTCGGCTCCCGGCAGCTTTGCCTAACAACGGCCTTACTCCCGGCCCTGTGGACGACCCCCGTCACCCCCTGCCAGCTCTCCAGCGACACACCTTCAGGAAGAAGCTGGACGGGCTTTTTGGCACGTGTCAGGGGACTCGGAGGAGTGCCGACAGCACCGGGAACCGCATCCCCCCGGCCGCTCAGCGCGGGAGACGGAGCGCTCTGCCGAGCGCGGGGTCTGGAGGAGAAGGAGGAGCGGCCGCCCCGGCCCCTTACAGGTAATTGGACGTGAGGAAGGGGTGATCTCCCCGCACGCGGCTCATGTGGATCATGGCTCGGTCGTAGGCCACCTGCACGGACTTGCGGATGCTGGTTTTCCGGCCTTCCATCATCTTTAACTTGTCCACCGTGTCGTCCACGCCCAGGGGATAGACTTTGTCACGCGGGAGCCACTGCCTGGAACGGAGCGGAGAGCACACAGACCCCCGTCACCAAGCGCGTCGGGCGGCGAGAGGGGGAAAGAAGAGCAAACACCTGGATCTCGCCCCTGGGACGCTACAGCCGAGCTGTCCGCAGGAGGCTGGCCGGCTCGTGCAGCTGCAGCAGGCCAGGGGCTTTGTCCCAAGAGCTTCCAAGACGTGGCCAAGCTCCTCAAGCATTCCCCCCGTCTCGGCAGCAATCAGTCACCGGCGGTCACCTCCTCCGCAGAGGCGGCCACGTTCGTGCCATCCATTTGTTTATGAGTAACACCCCGCACTGACGCTACGAACGTGCCAACGGACGAACCACCTGCAGCCTCCCTGCACGACCCCAGTTTCCTCTCTCCTTGGAGCCCAAGGCTTTCAGTGCTCCTTGGAGCGCCAGGGAAACTCCTGTGGTCCAGAGTGCAGCAAATACAGGGACTTCCATGATGGAAAGTAAGTTTGTATTCCTGGGAAAGCTCTGCCTTTTCCACAGGCATCAGGGTTTGGGTGACTACAACTACCCGGGGATCATCCAGAACCAGCTTCCAGTAGATGTGTCCCAACCCCAAGGTGGCCCCACCCGATCACCTGAACTGCGAGTGCCTTGTCTACAGCAAGTCTGCGTTGTGCAGTCATTAGCCCGGGTTAATCAGCACCCTCAGGAACATGCCAGCCATCCTTCCTAACCGTCCAGCCCCTGGGAGGTAAATCTCAGCCCCTCCTAGCACGGCTCAACGCCTCTCCCAGCCAGCGACCCGGGGCAGCCCAGCTCATCTTCCCCACCAAGACGAGGGGCCAGTTCAGCCTTTGCGACCCTTCTGCAGCATCACTGAAGTCAGCAGAATTTGGATCTGGTACCAAGAGGGGTTTGTAGGACTTTCCTGAGGTGCCTCAGCTTCCCACAACCTGCATAAAGGCTCTAAGTGGCCACTTACGGGTGTCAACACCCACCAGCGCCTGTCCTCGGCAAGGGCAGGGCGAAGCCAAGGAAACGCCGATTTTCATCGGGAAGGTGGTTTCAATTACAAGTTTGGATTTGGATTCTTCAGAAGTGGGGACTACAGCAAGGGGGAGCGTGGCACTGCCGTTGCTCTGCAGCTACAAGTCATTAGTACCACTTTGAGCATGCCCGGCAAGTGGTTCTGGTCATCAGGGACAGCGAAGAACGCTGTCTGTATCAGCCCTGGGTGGGGGCTGCTCTGCTGGAGGGCAGCTCTGGGGACAAGGGCCTTGGAGTCCTGGTGGCCAACAGGCTGACCACAAGCCAGCAGTGTGCCCTCGGGCCAAGAAGGCCAGTGGCACCCTGGGGGGCGTTAGGGGGAGCGTGGCCAGCGGGTGGAGGGGAGTTCTGCTCCCCCTCTGCTCTGCGCTGGGGAGGCCTCCCCTGGAGTGCTGTGTCCAGCTCGGGGCTCCTCAGCTCCAGAAGGACAAGGAGCTGCTGGAGAGGGCCCAGCGCAGGGACACTGCGATGGGGAAGGGCCTGGAGCCCCTTCCGTGGGAGGGAAGGCTGGGAGAGCTGGGGCTGTTCAGCTGGAGAAGAGGGGGCTGAGGGGATCTGATCAATGCTGATCAATATCTAAAGGGGGGTGTCAGGGGGAGGGGGCCAGGCTCTGCTCAGGGGTGCCCAGTGACAGGACGAGGGGCGATGGCCATCAGCTGGCCAACAGAAGGTTCACCCTGAACATGAGGAAACCCTTGTGCCCTGGGAGGGTGCCAGAGCCCTGGGACAGGCTGCCCAGAGAGGGGGGAGTCTCCTTCCCTGGAGACTTTCCAAAGCCCCTGGACTGGTTCCTGTGGGATCTGCTCTGGGGGATCCTGCTCTGGCAGGGGGTTGGACTGGGTGATCTCTAGAGGTCCCTTCCAACCCCTGATGCCCTGTGAACCTGTGAACGCAGCGTGCTGACAAAAACCCTCGGAGCACGTCTCTTGGCACCTGTCTTCCCCAGAGGACACGAACGCACCCATCAAGGGACGCAAATGCAATCCTCTTCCCAAGCAGACAGCACACGTTTTTCCTCTGCCTGTGCTGTACCCTGCCTCTGCCTCTTTAAAAACCCTGCAGCACCCCCAAAATGCAAGGGGAAACACTCCCCGGTGTGGCTTGACCCCCCGGGCGTTTGGCTCTGCTCTCTCCCCGTGATGCACTTTCCCTCCAGCCTCGGGACAGTGTTCGCCTGCTTCCCCCAGCCCCTCGCCCTTCCCCGACCTCGTGGTTCCCAGCTCTTCCAGCAAAGACCCTCCCCAGGAGAACGAGGAGGAGAAGGGCTCTGGAAGTACCACGAGGCTCCTTTTGCAAACACGTGGTATCTGGGTTTACAGGCAGCAGCGGAAGAGGAAGCCCATTCTCCCCTCCGGTCCCACGGGCACCCCAAGGGCCCAGCATCCGCTCCGCCCGCAGCGTAACCTCCCTGGGTCTGTGACCCCAGCTGCAGGCAGGCACTGCCTCCTCTGTGACAAGTTATTTGCCTGGTTCGTGCTCCCACGTGGCATTTGCCACCGAGCGGGTTCGGCGTGCGGCTGGATGCAGGAGGGGATGGGGGGACGGGTGCCGGCCCCTTACGGGGGGCTCACCTCTTCCAGCTCCAACTTTACAAGTTTCCTGTTGTTCCCCACACGGATTTCAAAGCCTTATTGCTCATTTTTAAGGCATTTCACTGGTTTGTGGCCTATATCGGGCTGGGTTTTGGTTACCACGGGCAGCCACCGACACTAAAATCAGCAGATTCCGCCTGAGACACAACAGTCAAAGGCCTCCAGAGAATGTCAGCTGCCCTGACCCAGGTGTTTACACCTGCATTTGCCATCTTAAACAAGTACCTTGATTTGAAAACTGCAGGTACTTGGCCCCTCTGCAAAATCAGGCAAGTCTAGATGCGGAACAAACCCAGCATTTTGAAAACGTTACCCTGGAGATTTGGGGCCAACCTTTCATGCAGCAGTGGAACTGCTGCTCAGTCTGCCCGTGTCTCTCAGTCAAACGCTCTCTCCAATTTGCTGCAGGTTTCGACTACTAAATGGGCTTTCCATGTACCTCGGTGTTTCTGTAGTGACGTCACCCCTGGGTGAAGGATGCTGGGCTGTTCACCGTGGAGGAGCAGCGTCAGTGTCACGCTCTCGGGCCAGGGCAAAGCAGGCTGCCCGCCTCACTGAGCCCCTCCTTGCCTGCTGCGCGTTCAAACGCTCCAACTGACACCATCGCCACCATCCTCCCACGCACCCAAGACCACGTGAAATCCTCCCTCTCAGCCGCAGCACACGCCCCAGGCCCCCGCCTGTCTGCACGCACTCACCAGGTTCTCTTGTTGTCAAAGAAAAGGACAAGGAAGAGCTTTTCTCCTGCCTCTGTCTGCCTCTGCTCCCCCAACTTCAACACATCCACGGGCGGGACTGGGATGGGGACTCCATTGTGGAGCAAACCCTCGCGCGGCATCTTGGGATCGATTATCTAGTGACACAGGGAAAGGATATTTAAGCACAAAACCCTTCAAAGTACTGCAGAGAATGCATTTTTTTTCCTGTTTTTTCAGTCCAGCCAAGCCAGATAATTAAAACTTACTCAGGATGGCGAAGCAAAATTGCTTGCCCTGTCTCAGCAGCAGGTTTTAAAGAGGTTTCCTGTCCCTGAGACGTCCCCTCTGGAAGGGAAGCCAGTCACTCCAAAGCCAAGCACCCCGCCTTGAGAAAGGGAAAGGACGCAGCGCGTGCTTCTGTGCGGACGTGGATGCGTTTTCCGTACCCGGTCATTTAGTACCACCTCGGTGTCGTTGTGTTCAGCAGAGGATTCCCCCCCCTCGCTCCAAACCCGTACGATAAACGAACCCCCGCGCTGCGCTCGGCAGGCGCAGCGCGGTTCAGCAACGGCCCCGTTCTGCCCCCGTTCAGTCCAGTCCGGTTTACACTGCGAATCGATCCGAATCGGGCTCGACATCTGCAAAGTCGACGAGCGGCGCCAGCTTTAGCCGGCACGGGGAGCGCAGACTGCGGGCACTTCGGAGAGGAGGACCAACAGGTGCATCGATTCTCCCCGTACAAGGCAGAAATGTCAGCGCCCAACACTCGGGCTACGTGACCACAGGAGAACGAGACAGCCGAGGGGGGATGCAACACTCGCTCTGCTCCCCTCTGCCTCATCTTGGCTCCTCGGGGCTTGAAAAAGGAATTTAGTAAGACACTTTTCCACCACAACAGACTGCTATAAAAAAGCCTGTTTTGGGGGCAATCTCAGTGTTTAAAGCCACGCTGCTAAAAGCCACAGGTCTAACACCACAGCTAGCAGATCCACAGCTGTTCTCTCCTCTGGGCTCCCACTCGGAGCGTGGCTGAGGGTCACTTTTAGCAGAATCTCCCCTTTTCACCAGCATCAGAATTATGCTCAGCCTGCCAAACGCGCTGCGTCAGCTTACGCCCGGATTCACGGCTCTGCTTGGACGTAGAGAGCTCCGTAACCTCCGCCGTGACGACGCTTGCTCCCCCCTCCTACAACTTCCCAGCGGTCGCCAGCGCCACGTGTCGTAGCCATCAACACCTCAGGGGATGGCTGCAGCCACGCGGAAATTACCCGGAGCAGCGACGGCAGAAGAGCCACGTCTCAAGGCAGGTATTGAAAAGTAGCAGAAACAGGAAAACGCCGTCAGCCTGTCCCATGTTCTTACTTACGCGCTCACTTCAGCCCTCTCTGCTGATAACAAGCAGCGAAGAGCGATGCCGGCACTGCCCGCCAACAGCCGCGTGCCACGCCTTGCTTTGGAACGAGGACGCTGCTCACTGCCACCAGGTTTATGGGTTTCACGGGAATGGTCCAGTATCCAAGGACGGATCAATATTAGGGAGCGGACTAGGTGCACAGACAAGCGTGTATTCTCACGCTGAGATCACGGCTGTCGAGGAGGATCCGTACATCGCAAGCCCGGTCGGGCACCTACACGTGGAGCTGTACTCGCTCTACAGGAAGACGTGCCGGCAGCTCGACACCAGCGGAACCTGGGTCCTGCCTTTATAAAATTTCGGTCTTCCCATGCCAACAGTACCGACTACTTTCCCCGGACCTTCCGTGTGCACAGAAGAGGAGAGGAAAGATCTCCTCTCCCTGGCACCGAGAGACCAATGTTTTGTGAATCCTCTGCAAACAACGAGCACAGGGAAAATTAACTGTGCAAAGGGGAGGGAAAAAGCACACGCTGCGTGGTCTGGGAAGTTTTCCGTCTGGCTACAGCGCACGCTTGCCCTGTGTTCTGGGCTACCCGCGCTGCGCGTACGGGCTGCGAGCAACGGGTACTCACCAAGGCAGGGTAGGAGGGATAGCCACGGCACTTGGCCCACACCAGCTCCAAGGGCTCCAGCTCGGCCTGGCTCTCAAAGGACATCAGGAGGGTCCTGCCTAAGGGACAGGAGGAGACAGGGTTTAGGAGGGCGAGTCCTAGCAAGGGGGTTATGATAACACAAACCACGGCGTTACCAGGCACGACGGCCTGCATCGTCTCAGCTCAAACAGATGAGCTACTGTTGTCCTTAAAACATACTGGCGACGTTTCTGGTTTAATTTTTAACCTATTTGCTTCTGCTGCAAGCAGAGGGCTGGAATTTCACCTTTTTTTTTTCATAACAAACCTACCATCCAGCTATTCCTCACACAAGAGCGTACGTTTAAACGTCACTGCGCCACGTGCGGGTAATTCCAGACCGTTCCTCTTCATCAGGATCGAGAGCAGAACGGAAAGCCACTTCCTGCTTGCGCCTGTGTGCTTTGGGTATCCAAAGCAGAGGTGGCACGGCACACGTCTCACCTGCGCTTCGTTTGTGGCAAAAGTTCAGACGCAGTGAGATCCCGCCTGGCCTCGGGGAACGCCCAGGCTTCTTCACGCTCCGTTCGTACAGACATGTGCCACGCTAAGACAGACGACGGTCACAGTCTCCTAAATAACGGGTCAAAGTGCATGTCTGCAGCTTTAAATGAACTCTTCAAAATGCAAATACCCACCAAATCTCCTGCTGGAGTGAACAGCTGCTGTATCACCAAATCAAAGGGGTATGAATTTGGTCCATTAGGCTCCACCAAGCCAAATCTATCCTCAACCAACTGATGAAGCTGCATCTGAGATTAATTTGGCCCACTGCTGAGAGAGCTCCTTTTGACTCCTGCTGAATGCAACCATCTGGATTACTCTGGATACGCTGGGGCTGTCTGATCTCTGCGGGGAACGCCTGGTTGTGGCTGACAGAAGTCTAGTAGCCGTCAGTGTTTCCAAACGTAAGTCAGAGGGATTGCAGAAGATCCATTCAAGATGCGAATAACTAACCTGCCAGCTCCTGGCAAAGCAGCAATCTTCATTAATGTGAATTTTACAGCACGTGGTGCTTCCTCTGGGGGGAACGGTCACTACGCTGGCTTTACCAGAAGAATGAATCCAGAAAAGGGCGGGTATAACCCAAATGAGCGCCCTGCCCAGACGGATCTGAGGTGCTTCTCCACAGTTGCCTTCCAGGTGCGTCCTTCCGTTAATGAAATGACAGCCCAGCCCACAGACCTGTCCCGCCGACTCCCATTCTCCCGGTACCAGCTCTGTAAGCTTATCTCCAACGCGGAATCCCGAGCGCACCGGCTCCAGGCCAGTAACGCTTCCCAGGGAGACAGAGGCCAGCGCAGGGGAGCTGTGCAGAAGGGCACAGGCACACCGGGGAGCCAGAGCTGAATTCTCATTTCAGCATAAACCTGCAGTAACTCTGACACGCCGTAAGAAAGGTGAGAACCCGGCGGCGTGAGCGCCAGAAGACGGTGCAGTGCCTGGGGTTGTAGCAGAGGAGCGTGACTTCGTTTCACCGGTGTATAGCACAGCCTGACGACTCTGTTACAGAGACCTTGACAGCAATGACAGCGATACAAGAGGGAACAGCCGTGACGTCATCTCCAGAGAGACCCCTCTTACGATTTACTGTTTGTACTGCGGCATCATTAAAGAGAACGTGTCCCAGAACAGGAGAAGACGGTGCCGGGGACATTACAGACACCAGACAGACAGAAAGCACCCGAGGAGAGCACAGGGCGGTAGGGAAAACCCTGTATGCAATAACTTAAACCCGTAATAAAGCAGGTGATAACACACGGGCAGGTCAGCAGCCTGATCCTGTAACCTGGATATAGGCAGGGCCGGTTCCCGGCACGCTTCGAGACCCGCTCGCCCTGGTTCAGACGGGTGTCAGCCCGCCGGCGCGGTGAGACCGGGGCAGGGTGCTCCCCGGAGCGGGGCTGCTGTGCAGGTCTCACCTGAGCTGCTGTAGTCGGAGTCGCCGTTCACACCTTCCAGGAAGGGCACCCGGGAAAGAGCTGGCTTCCCCCGACTGCGCTTGGGAGGCATCAAGCCACTGTTGGAAAGACACGGAAAAGTAGGGCATTAGGAGAAAACCGATCACCCTTGAGAACAAAGCCAAGTAGAGGGATTGCCCAGCTCTGTTTAAAATACTGGAAGATTACCGTACTGGTGCGTCACCGACATGAGAAGAACACTGAATACTTGAGCAATACCTCATCGGTGCGTCTCTTCTGGTGCGAGTACACTGGACATCATCCCAGCCTCGCCATGAGCAAGGAAGGGGCCTACTAAAAGGTTTGTAACTCAGCCATGAACGTGAGGAGGAAACCCAGCAAAGGCTTCACACTGGAGAGCCAACGCAGCGAGGCTCGGAGCTTGCATGAGCTCACCCAGCCGTGTACAGGCTTCAGCCCTCCAACACGACTCCAATACATACGTGGACACCACCGGCCCATGTCCTGAACGTCCTTCCACCTCACTGCCACAAGCACTTGAGAAAACGGACAACCTCCACCTCAGGGAATGACATTATTACAGCCCCTTCCAGTGCCTGGGGGGCTACGAGAAGGCTGGGGGGACTTTTCCGAAGGGCAGGGAGTGACAGGACAAGAGGTGACGGGTTTAAATGGAAAGAGGGAGATGGAGATGGGCCATCAGGAAGGAATTCTTCCCAGAGAGGGTGGGGAGCACTGGGACAGGTTACCCAGAGAAGCTGTGGGTGCCCCATCCCTGGGAGTGTCCAAGGCCAGGCTGGATGAGGCTTGGAGCACCCTGGGCTATGGAAGGTGTCCCTGCCCGTGGCAGGGGGTGGGGCTGGGGGGGCTTTAAGGTCCCTCCAACCCAAACCATCCTGTGATTCTTTTACCATTTTCTAATCAGCAACCCACTCTGAGCGAACTTGGTGCTCAGAAAGAAAGACCGGAGAAAAAGCAGCAAACAGAGCTGTTCCTAAACAGAGGAACTGGACAAGTTATCCATGAGATGTCAGCTTGGTTTAGCCCCTTGTTCTGTGGGTGTCACACAGCTCTAGTGGAATTTTTGCGCTGCGAATTGCTTGCAGTTGTTGCAGTAAGCACTAACCTTGCCCTTTTCATCTTTGAAGTACCACACAAACTCCATCTAACGAGTCCCCAGGCTCCCCTGTGAATTCAGATTTGTCTCTCTCACCCACACATGGGAAAATGGAGGCAAATAAGGTGGAGCCATAAGGCCAAGACATGGTTTGAAAGGGAGTTTCTGGCTCCTGGTCCTGTTCCAACAGGATCCTCACCCCATGAAGGATTTCTGCATGACTCACAGGCCCTCATTTAAGTGACACATTTGTCCAGCTCGGGGCTCCTCAGCTCCAGAAGGACAAGGAGCTGCTGGAGAGGGCCCAGCGCAGGGACACTGCGATGGGGAAGGGCCTGGAGCCCCTTCCGTGGGAGGGAAGGCTGGGAGAGCTGGGGCTGTTCAGCTGGAGAAGAGGGGGCTGAGGGGATCGGATCAATATCTAAAGGGGGGTGTCAGGGGGAGGGGGCCAGGCTCTGCTCAGGGGTGTCCAGTGACAGGACGAGGGGCGATGGCCATCAGCTGGCCAACAGAAGGTTCACCCTGACCGTGAGGAAACCCTTCTGCCCTGTGAGGGTGCCAGAGCCCTGGGACAGGGCCCAGAGAGGGGGGAGTCTCCTTCCCTGGAGCCTTTCCAAAGCCCCTGGACTGGTTCCTGTGGGATCTGCTCTGGGTGATCCTGCTCTGGCAGGGGGTTGGACTGGGTGATCTCCAGAGCTCCCTTCCAACCCCCAACACTCTGTGAACTTGTGACACTACAGCTATGCACGAATCCCGGTCTCTGCTTTGTGTTCCCTTGTAGCTCCTCGACTTAGGAGAGTTGCAAAAGCTTCTTGTGAGATCTACAGGGGTTGTGGTAGCATCCAGCTTACAGAAGAGCCAGCGACTGAGCTGAAGGCCTGGGCACACAGCCCAGAGGGGAGAGATGAAGAGGTGGGTGGGTGTCCCATCAAAGACCCCGCATGTGCTAAGAGAGGTAATTTACTGGGGTGCCACGTGCATCCCGCGGGCTGCCCAGCCCCTGACCGTGGAGGTGGGATCACTCCGCCACAGGAAAAAGCTCTCACACCAAAACTGCTCCTCCAAACCCTGGGCCTTGCCCCTCGTCATGGACACGAGAGCCTTTGCCAACTGATTGATAGTGGAAACCCTAATCAAACCCTAGCTACAACTGCAGAATGATACCCCTCTTTTGACAGCCAACAGTTAGGATCACTGTGCAGAGCAGAGCGAAGTTTTCATTTGAAAAACGCTCCTGGGTTTCACCCCTGGGGCAGAATGATTTATTACACAGCTAATAGTTTTATACCGCAGCTTCGGTCCTGCCAACGGGGGTGCACGGGAGCTCTAGGATCTTCAGTGCCCGGCTGACATTGCACGCTGGAGGTCCTGCAGGGCTGAGCACATGCACTGGGAGGAAGCACAAAGTGTCTGAACACATTTCTCTAGTGATGGGTCACCACCCTCAGGGTCATCAAAGACAAGAAGAGGACAATGACGTGTTCCAGGCACCGAAAACACTAAGAATATCAACTAGGGGAGCCTTGCTTCTGTCTGTCCTGGACAATGTCACCCATCGAGGTCAAATGTTCTCAGCCTGCCACTCACACCACACACAAACGTGATTCTGGCCTAAGACAGGTTTCACCGCGCAGTGAACGGGCTGTGGAATGACTTGAGTCTGCGTCAGGAGGGCTGGACAGGTAGGTAAGACCAGAAAATGGGTATGGTACCCAGGCGTGCCTACTGCCTCTGACCAAAAGTTGCAACAGGGCGGTGGTGGAGTCACCATCCCTGGAGGAGTTCAAGGAATGTGCAGACACCTGAGTCTAGTGGGTGTGGGAGTGCTGGGGTGATGGTTGGACCGGATGGTCTTACAGGTCTCTTCCAACCTGTGTGATTCTATGAACAGATACCCATTTGCTTGAAAAATCCAGCACTGCTCCCGGGACCTACAGCTGAAGAGGACGGGATGGAACCTCAGAATCTTTGTGACTTTTAGGGTCAACACAGAAAATCGTAAGTCTGGGCTGGGTTTGAAACAAAGAAGTCGAACAATAAAACCAGGCAGGTTAATCCAGACACTTTCTGGGGAGCAGTTTCGCATGGGGCACTTACCTGCAGGCTTCAAGCGTGAGTCCACCGCCCAGGCCAGAGCTGCACTCAGAGTCGGAGCCGCTTTCTGCGTGCTTCGCAAAGCCGTTGGTCACTCCTGCCGGGAAGACACACGGGAATCAGCCCAAAGAAGCAGCAGCAACACACAGAGACGCTACCAAGGCTCAGGTAGGGTCACTGTCCTGTGACTTCCAGCCACAAAGATGCTGGGTACTTCAGCCAGAGAGATTCTGCACCCAGTTCCCCCGACTCAGCTGCCAGCAAAGGGTGACTAACGAAAGGTATTTCTACCCCTGACACATGAAAAATTAGGCTGTCTCTGAAGAAATACGCGCTGGAGAAGTGCCCAGGGATGGTATAGGAGAGCTCCACGCAGTATCCAGCTCGCCGGGCAAGCCCAGAGGCCAGGGAATGAGCCACTTGCTCATCTGGCGTCACATGTCGTTAGGAAAAGACACAGGTTTCATGCTGCCACGGACTTCTCTCTGCCTCACCCTGGGCCTGACCGCCAGGCTGGGCCCTGCCCAGGGGAACAGGCACATCAAATCACAGCTTATTCGGTTAGAGATTGCTTGCTGAGAGAAAACTGCTCTAGGAAAAACTCGTTGCTTCGATTTTTGGAAATGAGAGTTTCCAGGGGACAGAGCAGACACTGAGGAAGCAAATTCCACCTGGGGCGAAGGCGGCTCCCCCCCACCTCCCTCTCCAGCCAGTATAAACGTCACTGTAGCCAACAGTGGAATATTTCACTTCTTTGCCCCAAACACCGACAGTGCTGGAAATCTTCTCTTCACTGCCAGGATTACTGCGCTGTGCACCGAGAGGCACCTGCACGGAGAGCTGGGATCACCTCTGAGCTCAGACAGGACCCACAGCCAGAGACAGGCAGGGCTGGGCAGGGAGTGACCCCTGAGAGCATCCCCAAGCCCACAGCAGGCACAAGAAGCCAGATGACCATGGCCTGCCCCCAGCCAGGGGCCCTCGCCCCCAGGTTCCCCGTGGGCTCACCAGAAGCCCGTCAGCCACGCATCAGCCACTGTTGTTTTTCCAGCTGTAAATACAGAATGGCCACAAGGAAACACCTTGTGCTGACAATCCCGATCACGCTGACCTGCTCCTGCGGTACCACGGATTTGGCACACCAGACACTCCCTCCCGTCAGCCAATTGCGTCTGAAACAGTGGAAGGAGCTGAAAGCCAGTTGTATCCTGGGCTGTCAGAAAGCCAACCGTATCCTGGGCTGGATCCGGAGCAGCGTGGCCAGGGGGGCGAGGGAGGGGATTCTCCCCCTCTGCTCCACTCTGGGGAGACCCCCCCTGCAGTTCTGTGTCCAGCTGTGGAGCCCTCAGCATAAACAGGATATTGACTGGTTGGAACGAGTCCAGAGGAGGCCACGGAGATGCTCCGAGGGCTGGAGCCCCTCTGCCATGGGGACAGGTTGGGGGGGTTGGGGGGTTCAGCCTGGAGAAGGGAAGCTCCGGGGAGACCTCAGAGCCCCTTCCAGTGCCTGGGGGGCTACAGGGAAGCTGGGGGGGACTTTTTCCAAGGGCCTGTAGTGACAGGACAAGGGGTGACGGGTTTAAACGGAAAGAGGGAGATGGAGATGGGCCATCAGGAAGGAATTCTTCCCGGAGAGGGTGGGGGGCACTGGGACAGGTTGCCCAGAGAAGCTGTGGGTGCCCCATCCGTGGGAGTGTCCAAGGCCAGGCTGGATGAGGCTTGGAGTAACCTGGGCTAGTGGAGGGTGTCCCTGCCCATGGCAGGGGGTTGGAACTGGGTGATCTTTAAGGTCCCTTCCAACCCAAACCGTTCCGTGATTCTATGATGATTCTATGAATCACAAAAGCGGTGCTGCAACTCAGAGGAAAAAAACCCAGCAGTGCTGCTCCAGCAGAGGAGAAACAGCACTGCCTAGTTGTGGGGGATTTCCCAGCACCCTGCCTGTATTTTCCCTTTTTTCATCCCAACATCTCATTCTGACCTACATCTGCTGTGGGCAGCTCTTCTCTGCTTTAATTACCGGCAGGTGACGATGGCGAGTTCCTCACCTAGCTGTGTGCCTTTGGAGAAGCCATCTTATTTCCTTTCACCCGTCCTGGTAAGTCAAGCCCCACACTCCATCGCCTTCCTCCCACTCTAGCCACCTTCTGACAGCCACATAACTTCGGGATGCAACGGGGGTGTGGGCTAAGCCAAGCCTTACAGACGGGAACCGTCCCACGCTGGCTGTCAACACAGAATTGGAAAGAAATTGCACTGCCCTCCCTCAGGTGCTGCTTTTCACCTTGTGGCTTCCCACATTTCACCTCAGCTGCTTATTCTCATTCGCAGGTCTGAGAGGGAACCTGCTCGGTACTCCCACTGATTTCATTTGAATTCCAGAGCTGGCAGTACTGCTGACTGAAAAAGAACATTGAACACTTCATGGTAGGTGGGTGATGCGTTCCTGGCCCTCTGCCCACCCCCAGCCAAACACACCATTCCTGCTCAGGAACATCTCACTCCTAGGCGTGACCCAGCCCTTCCCGCAGGGCAGGAATAAACCGAGTTTCAGGGGAGTAGTCTGGATGCAGACTCAGCCTCAGGATTCCCACTCCCTCAGCCCAATCTCACCGTTTCCAAGGGTAGAGAAGGAAGAGAAATCCCAAGGAATTACCTCTCTGCCCTGCCGACTTCTCTCCGTCGCTCTTGCTGCAGGTCCTGCTCTGCGGCCGCTTCCGAGTTTGTCGCTCCCCGTCTGGGCGGGAGGGCGAAAGCTGCCCGCTCTGCCCGTGGTCCTCCCCGTTCTCCAGGGAGCAGTCCAGGCCTCTCTGCAGCTTCACCCCGTTCTTAGCCTTTTTAAAAAGGACAGATGTCCGTCGGCCCACGCCGCTGAACGGGGGGCTGGCAGGGGTGTCTGCAGGCGGCAAGGCCAGGCCGTTCAGGCCGTTGTCGCTGAGCAGGCGCCGGAAGGCTTGGCTCTCCCGCTGCAGCGCCTTCTTGTCGAAGAGCTCCCTGTCCGACATCACCCTCTTCTGCAGCTGATCCAAGGACTTGCTTTCACTGATGGGTTTGAGCGTTGGAGGGTCCTGCAGAGAGTCCAGCTCCGAGAGGGAGGGTGCGGGTCCTGTGGGCTCCAGGGTTGGAGGGTGTGGGAGCTTGGCATCATCTGCAAAAAGAATAAAGAAGCTGCTTGAACACCTCAGAAAGTTATCCCCAAAACTACCAATAGCCATTCCCATCTTTCCCCAGACCTGAGAAACAGCAGGCGTGGACTGTTGACATGCACCAGGAGAGCTGGAGCGAACATCCTGCTGCGACCTCTCACCTTTATCCCCTTCCTCATCCCCCTCCCTCGATGCTTTATCCAGCCGCTCTTCCCGCAGCACAGGCTCCCCGTTGGACATGCTCTTGCTCTGCTGCTGGGCCAGCTTCTGCCGAATGGAGTTGATCTCCCGTCTCAGGAGCCGGATGCGTCGCGTCCGGGCGCCGCTGGACCTCATGGTGCTCACCATGTCTAGCTTCTCCAGCAGCTCCTTCAGCTGGGCCTCCAAGGAGAGGTGAGCCCGGTTCTCCGGGAGGAGGATGTTATCCACTGCATCAAAAGAGAGTGTAACAGTGAAGGGAAGGAGCAAGGCTTGTGGAAGAAGCATGTGGGACCACTGCCATGCCTCATTCCCACTGCTGCCATTCGTGAACCAGTTGCTTTAGTTCACGGACTGAGGAATTGTTAACCTTGGAGCTCAGGCTCCCTTCCTCTGGGTAAAGAGCAGCCGATTTAACATGCACTGCCCTCCGGCTCCCGTTACTGTCCCGGGGGCCACAGCGAAAGGATACGTGTCTGCACGCACACAGGACACCGCACGGTCCAGGTCCTTGGCAGAAACCTGTTTCACTGCCAGATTAAACGACAAAGACCACAAACAGAACTGACCAAAACCTAACATGTTTGCCATTCCTCTGGCTCTGCTGAAGGGCTGGCGTCCGACAGAGCAGGGCAGGCAGCTGGGAGCTGCACTGTCGTACACCCACACACATTTCATAACGCACTGTCCGTCTGCATCCAAGAGGGCTGCAGCGTTTAGGAACTGGAGGGCAGACTGCGGACGCTGCGGGCTGGACGGCAGCAGCACCCTGTACTGAGTGCAGCCAAGTTATTCCACCAGTGCTCTGGAGCTGCATCCCAGGAGAGCTGCGGGAATGGACGTGGTCACGCTGTGAACGGAAGGACTCGGCTAGAAGGACTGCTTGGGTTCCAGCAGCTTCAGCCCACAGCCAGCCCTCAGTGAACCTAACCCGGCTGCTCTGCACGTTGCCAGTTTGCAATCAAAGGTATGAGCTTTCCTCAGGGAAAGAAAGCCTAGCTCCACCTCCGTGCTGCCCTTTAAAATACCAGGTTTTGGTGCAGGCATGGCACCAGTCAAATAGCATGGGCAGTCACAAGGCTCGTCCGAGGCAGACACGCAGTAGGAGAGCCGGAGCTGAGCTGCCCCCAGCTCCGAGTGCCCGGCTCACCCGAGATCCTGCTCGCTGCGGCTCTAGATATATGGGTAGGTAAACAGATGGATAGGACAACTCTTGCATGCTGAATGATGGGTATGATTTTCACGCAGGCTGTGACACACTCAGAATGAAGAACAGAGTTATGATCTGCCTGAAAAAACAAAAAGGTTAATAAACACTCACCATCCTCCCAAGAAAAGCGGTAAAAGTCCTCGGTTTTGGGTGACTCGGGCAGGTGAATCCCCACATCAGTGTCAAAGCCGATGCTTTCAGCCTGCCGCCGTGCATGACGCAATATCGCTCCTCCGAGGTCTCTGAGCCGGACAGCTGCTCGGTGGAAAATCGTGTCTTTAGCATTATACCTCATGCAGTTGGTAACTATAAGGTTAAAGTCTTCCTCAAACTCATCCAATGTTCGGTACAGGTGGGACTCCAGCTTCCGCCTCATGGTGGAAAAATCCATTGGGTTGGAAATGAATTCCAGGTAATCTGGAACCTAAACATATAAAACCTGTACAATTACAAAAACCATTTACTAGCCAACTAGAGCGCATCCATCATAAGCACTCTGCATGCCCTTTCCACTGGCAAGGGGCAGTGCCAGCAGCTCATTTCTGTGTCACTCAGGCAAGGCAGACACATCCTGGCTCTGCAAAACATTGTCTGAGACGTGCCGAAGCTTCCAACGGCCTTTTTTGGCCTGGAAGGTTCCCCCATTGTGAGTCCTCTTTGAGAAATTCTTTAGTTCGCCAGCAGCTTGGGACAAGGTGGTCTGTGCTTCCAGGGTTACGACAGCACATGAGTTTCTGGCCCAGCAATGCCTCATCTACAACCCGCTAGACGCCTCTAGGAAAAAGAGACTTGCCTCGTTCAGGTTAACGGGCTCGGCAAAGATCTGGGCAGCATCCTTCTCCTGCAGCAGGTCCAGTGTTGTGCGCAGAAGCACGTTGAACGGCGTCAGCTGTAGCTCCAGAGCAGCCTGCTGAACCTTGACCTGGGAACGGGAAAACAGCCATGAGCACAGCTATCGGGGACAGGATATGCGCGTGGTGCCTCCCTCCGGTTTCTCCTGCACCATCCCAGCTCTACTCAGCGACGGAATCCGCCGGTCATCGCACCACTCGCCTGGCAGACTCGCTGCTGAAGAATTTCTGGCAAAGCCCCTGTCCCCTCCACGCGCAGGACGCACATCAGCAGAGTCTAATGCGCAGTGCAATCCTTCTGTATGGGGAACTCCTGTTTATCCAACCTCACAAAGTCAAAACAAGAGAAAACCCCATCAAATGAAAAGATAATACAACTAAAAATGAGACAGGAAGAAGCTTTCCGTGCCTGGTAAATGATCCCATAGAACTCCCTGCCTCAAGACATTATTATGCCAATTAGCAGCACTATACAAAGTTAAAGGTATGTAGGTGTTTACGTGAACGTCACCGTCCATCATCACCCGAGAGAGCGTAAACAGAGTCTAAGATATAAGCTCTCACGCTTCAAGACAGGAGCCGAGGAACAGCAGCGCTCCGATGTTTGCACGTTCCCAATCCAGTTCCTGACGTCCTTTACGGAGCCTCTAACACCGTCTGATTTCACGCAAACGCGTCGTAGCGCCGCTTTGATCTCGTACGCTGAAACCCCGTTCAAAGGGGGCTGGAACAGGACAGAAGTACTTCTTCCGCCTTTAACGTTTTAATTTCTTTGATCTCACGATGCCTCGTTATGCCATTAAGTGGATCACTTCAGCAGCAAAGGGAAGCCACTCTCTTTACGTAAAGCGAACCGCACCGGATGTGCTCAGCAACGAGGCAGCATCGGTAAGAGAACGAATGAAGACGGACACAAAGACCACACTCTTCCCCCCCGAAGGGGAAAGAAGCCAAACGAAGACTCCGGACTCCGGAGCATCCTTCTCCGCTCACCTACCAGCTGGGCTGGGATAGAGCTCCGACTATTCTGGGCTGTCTTATCCTTTCCGAAAGCACACCATAGTTTCTACAAGCTTTTAGGGATTTAGCCAAGTGTTTTAGGGATATATCAAGACATCAAAAACCAACAAAGCCCGAGAGTGACTGTTTTTTTTGATCCTCCTACCTAAAACATGTCCACACAGCAAGCAGGACCGAGCCACTGCTGTAAATCAAGGACAACGCAGCAAATGAACCGGCGCTGGCATCAAAAAGAGTGCAGAAAAGCTGTGGGCAGTTTCTGCCCACAAAACCCAAACAGCTCGCAGAGGAGCTGTGATCACAGAGGATGCTGCTTTCCCTCTGCCTGGCTCCCCGCAGACGGCCTGAGAGCAGCCTGGCAAACCCTTAACTGGCGCAGCTTTGGAGAACCGCGCACAGACCAAAGTGGAAACTGGAAAATTTAGTAAATGGTTTCCACCTTAAACCTTTTTCTTCCAATAAAATGTACTTGGAGGGCGGAACACAGGAATTTTTAGCTTTAGAAATGAAAAGCAGAACGGCGATTTAAACCCCCACCTGGCGTACGCGTCACCCAACTCCAGAAATGAGTATGACAGGAGATCCGACTTGTGCTCTGCAGAACGCCTGGTCCCGGCCCAGAAACGGAAGGGGTGCTGCAGGGCACGAACCAAATTCGCCGCTTCTTACGCGAGCGCGTTTTCCCAGCACCCTGCAGCCCAGCGCCGGTTCTGAGGATGGAGGCTGAGCAGCGCCAGCCCGTGACTGACACCGGGAGAGACGGCTGCTCCGCACATCCGAAAGTCAGAGTCCGTGAAATGAGGGAAAGGCTCAAGAAAAACTGCCGTGTTCCCCCCCGCCGCCTGCAGCACAGGGTGTTTGCATGGGCCGAAGCGAAGTGCGTAAGAAGGATATCGACCGGTTGGAACGAGTCCAGAGGAGGCCACGGAGATGCTCCGAGGGCTGGAGCCCCTCTGCCATGGGGACAGGCTGGGGGGGTTGGGGGGTTCAGTCTGGAGAAGGGAAGGCTCCAGGGAGACCTCAGAGCCCCTTCCAGTGCCTGGGGGGCTACGAGAAAGCTTGGGGCGACTTCTTACAAGGGCCTGTAGTGACAGGACAAGGGGTAACAGGTTTAAATGGAAAGAGGGAGATGGAGATGGGCCATCAGGAAGGAATTCTTCCCGGAGAGGGTGGGGGGCACTGGGACAGGTTGCCCAGAGAAGCTGTGGATGCCCCATCCCTGGGAGTGTCCAAGGCCAGGCTGGATGAGGCTGGGAGCAACCTGGGCTAGTGGAGGGTGTCCCTGCCCATGGCAGGGGGTTGGAACCGGCTGATCTTTAAGGTCCCTTCCCACCCAAACCATTCTGTGACTGTACAACTTGAGAGCCAAACCCACCTACCTGCTCCCGTTTGAGTTTCTCCCTCTTACGGATCAGCTCGATGAGCAGCCGGGCCCGCTCCAAGTCATGCCGCAGTTTTTGCCAGTACTTCAGCTCTTCCTTCACCGCGCTGGTCTTCTCATCCTGCTCCTTCTGTGAGACACAACAGTGTGAGATGAAAAACACCACCGGCTCCCTGCGCTTCCTCCTCTTTCTAGGCGTCCCCCGTGAACTGCTCTCAGTCTTCCTCCTCTGGACTTGTCCCTTGTTCACTACGTGTCCCCCCCCAGCGTTTAGCTGTCTAACACACACAACAGCGGCCCTTCTGGATTTGACGTTATCGGCGGAGTTAGGCCTGAATCACGCTGCAGCGGCACCCGGGGAACACGCTTCAGCGCTGGCTCGCTTACGCTCTCCCTGACAGAGGCTGGAAATCCTTTCCGTTGGCTGCTGTGCATGGAAGAGGCAGCCCAAAGAATTCACGGTGTAAAGGCGAAGCACGGGAGAAGAGAGCTGTTATTATCCTCTTTGTAAGCAGTAAGGAACAGAGCAGGGAAAGAGACGGAACAGCCAACGGCGGGAGATGAGCTCACACCTTCCCAGACACCGTTCAGCGGCTCTGCCGCGCATCCATCCCTCTTTTCCTAAATCTGTAGCTTTTCCAGTGGTTTTGAGGGTACAGCTGAGGTGCACGATTGCCAAGAGAGGAGAAGCGCTTCACAAGATCTTGATGGTTTGTATTTGCAGGACGCTTGTTTTTAAGAACATACTTAGGGGAAACTGCCAACACAACACACGCAGGAAACGCTGCGCTGCCCCAGGCTCAGGCTGGTGAGTGGGAAACGGTTTTGTCTTAATCACCCACAGCAGCCCTCAGGCAAACCACAAGTTCACAGATTCACGGTGTTCGGGGTTGGAAGGGACCTCTAGGGATCATATAGTCCAACCCCCCCTCCGGAGCAGGATCCCCCAGAGCAGATCGCACAGGATGTCTCTGAATTCCTCCAGCTACGGTAAAAATACACGTGCACGAGGTGCCCGATGCCCGCTGACAGGCGGTGTTGGAGGGTACAGTCCGACTGCTTCGTTACCTCGCCAACTACTTCTCGTGCCAAACGCGGTTGTGCAACAGCATCGAGTGACCCTGGCCGCCAGCTCAGAGGAGGAAGCAGGAGAGTCCAGAGCTGACCATTATGTCTGAACTTCCACGTGAACGTGCATGGGAGGGTCGGAAATTCAAGCAGCAGGAAGAGTGACCCAAACTGGAATTTGGCCAGGGCTCTGGAGCTAACACCCATGTTCTCAAGGAGGGGATCTTTAATCACTCGTGAGGAACGTGGGTTTATGATTCATCCAAGAGATCAGTCCCCCAAGGCCCATCACACCCTTCCACAATCCCACGTCTCCTCACGCAGGGGGAAAACTCTGACCTGGCTCATCAACACCAATTCTAGTGGCACGATGGACGTCCCACTGATTCACTGACTCAGCTCTTCAGGCATGAGCATACCAAGAGGAGACCGAAAAGGACTTAAATTAGGCCACCCCCTGACTGTTTCACCCTCATTCCCCTTCCCAGCCACGCATCAAGCGCATCTCCCCCCCGGAACGCAAGCTCTCTGTCCTCCCACGCGGGTTCAGGCGGGGACCGGTACCTGCTCGGCGTTCCTCTGGGACTGGAGATGTGAGTGCAGGCGCCGGATCAGGGGCACCCCGTTCCTCGCCTGCCGCTTCAGCAGCCAGTAGTTGTGGAGCCTCTGCATGAACTGGTTCTTCCTCTGGAGGGAAAGGCCGCTGCAGATTTTGTTCAGCCTAAAGGAAGCAGAGAGGTGTCACGGAGCCGGCTGCAAAGCCACCGTGACTGCAGCCTCTGGCGATACCAGCAGGCTTCCCAACAATCCTTCGGGGTGTTGGGGCAAGGCACATGGCACCACCTGGGATCGACCCACCACGAAGACAGCCGTGCCTACTTTTCACAGCACATCCCCGTTGCAGCAGCAGCTCGGCCGGAGGCTCTCACCGAGCGCTCGCCAGAGGACGCAACCACCGCCGCGGCTCCCAAACCTACCTTCAGCGGCAAGACCCTTCCTGGGGGTCATTTAAGTCTGAGGTTATTAAGCTGAAGGCTGGAAAACTAATGTGGGAGGGGTCCTAGAATAACACGGCGCCTATTTTACCCTCTCCAAACCATTCGCTGGATTACACACGGTGCCTCGCCAGCAGTTTTCCAACAGAATACCAGCAAGGCATCACCACGCTTTCCCCAACCAACTTTCGGCGCTACCTAGTTCCGCACGAGAGAGGGCTGGGAGGGAAAAAACCACGCAGCCAAATTCAAAGCTGCTTGCAACACTCACAAGCTTGACCTGCTCTGTAATAAAAGGAGGAATCGGGAAACGACACAACTGAGGAGATTAAGTAAAATGAATAGCAGGATGACCCCTACCTGCCCGCCAAGAAGTGTTTTAAAAACACCTTCGCAGCCCTCCGTGCGAATGAGGATGCCCAATGGGCGTTTGCTGTTAGGGACCAGCACGGATTCCGCGTTACACGGCAGTTTGGGACGGCTGCTCGGTAAATCAGGGAAACGCGGTGCGCCGGCGACACCCGCGCGCAAGAACACCCGCGAGGGTGACTCCGCAGAGCGCACTGGACACGGCTATTGCTCCGTCTTGACTGCAGGCAGCGCTTCCGAGGTCAACAACGAGAGGGACCAAGTCCTCAAAGCAGACCCCAGCCAGCCAGCCAGCTCCTTCCCGAAACCAAAGCAGACCCCGGCCAGCCAGCTCCTTCCCGAAACCAAAGCAGACCCCGTCCAGCCAGCCAGCTCCTTCCCGAAACCAAAGCAGACCCCGTCCAGCCAGCCAGCTCCTTCCCGAAACCAAAGCAGACCCCGTCCAGCCAGCCAGCTCCTTCCCGAAACCAAAGCAGACCCTGGCCAGCCAGCCAGCTCCTTCCCGAAACCAAAGCAGACCCCGGCCAGCCGGCCAGCTCCTTCCCGAAACGCTCAACACTCACCTGTAAGAGGGGATTTGTGTGACTGTCACCATGGGCACAGACGAACGCCCGCTGGCCACGTCACCGGGCTCCTTTTTGATCTTCTGCTTCAATTTCACTTGGTTCTTTTTCAGAGACCCTTTGGGAGGGCTGGAAGTGGCGCCCTCCCCTCCCTCCTCCTTCCCAGGGCCCTCCTGCCCCTCGCCGCTAACAGCCGGAGACCCCTTTCTCGCCGTCCCGGGTGGGGAATGACTCCCACAATAGGCAGTCTTGCGCACGGTGAACGTCGTGCCGTTGATGCTGGTCTCCCTCATGGGTTCGATCTTCATGAAGAGACCAGCGCGCTGGGCGCAGGTGACGTGGAAGGCGGTGTAACAGTTCACCTTGTGGCACTGGATGGCAGCTCCCATGCCCTTCTGCTTGCAGATATAGCACGTGAGCTTCCACCGAGCCGGGGGGATGTTATTTATCCCTTCGATGGGCTCCAGGAACACCGTGTTTGCAAAGCAGACCTCTGGGATCCAGATGGCACAAACCACGTGAGCCCAGCGCCCATCGCTGGTCTGCTTGAAGGCTCCACCTTTGTTGGGGCAGAGGACACAATCCACGGGGCGAGAAGGGGACTGTAAGCAGCAGCGGCAAAGCCACTGCCCCTCGGGGATGTAGGGCACGCCGTAACACTCCTGGTGCACGGCCAGATTGCAGATATCACAGAACAGGATGACGTTGCTGTTGTGACACTCATCGTCCATGCAGACGCAGCAGAAGGCGTCCTCGTCGATGAGGGACTGCTGAGCCCCGTTGTTCCGGCTCTCCAGGTACGACTCCTTTTCCAACCGATCCACCAGCAGCTCGAAAGTGTCAGCAGAAACTGTCCCATAACCATCGTCCCTTCTCTTCTCGTTGACCATTTCCAGCCACGCCAGATCCTCCTCGTCCATGTCGTACTCCACCTCTACATCGAGGTCCTCCGGAGGCTTCTCAATGTAGCGGTAGTAGGCGGCAGGGAGAGAAGGGGCATCTGCCTGGCTGAAGGAGTCCACCACACGGAAGTTGGGCTGGGGTAAGTGCAAAGTCATCCCCGGAGCATGTTTGGAGCAGGACTCCTTCTTCTTGCCTTTGGAAGGTGTTTTCTTAGATTTGGAAGGGAAAAGGGGCTGCTCGCTGTTTTCCTTGTTGCTGTTGCACTCTGTGATGTCCTGGGCAGTCAGCTCGTCCTCCGTGATGATTTTTAAGGGATCGTAGATGCTGATGCGGTGAAGCCGCCCATCGATGTCTACCTCCACGATCCGCTGGGCCTGAGCGTACGTCAGCGTCTCCCGAGTCGGTGAGCACTTGAGGCTGTAGGGCGAGGGAGAACGCCTCCCCTCCACGTTCTGCCGGGACCTCCTCCGAGGCTTCCTCATCGCTGCGGTCCAGAGACCCTGTAACCAGAGAGGACAGAGGACAGCGTAAGCCGAGGTGACGAGCAGGGAGCAGCACCGATTCAAAACCTCAGCGTCGCAACACGGCAACATTTCTCCTAGAGACTCCAGCAATTTCAGGCTTGCTGAGCCTTCACACCGCCGCAGACACGCAGGAAAGGCACGTATCAACCGCTGCTTGCGGTGCGTATCACAGCACCCTCCAACCTCCCCGATCCGCGTGGCCGGAGACGTATATACCCGCAGAGCACCAGGTGAGAAGAGCTCCAGTCAGTCTGACAGCACAGCACCCAAACGCTCTGCTGTGCGTTCAGCCCGGCACACCAGGCCCATCGCCCGCAACTCACGCGGTACTTAGCACATCTGCTTGCACCGTTCACACGCTAAGTTCACACAAGCCAGGGAGCTCCTCCCTGTTCTTTTGCCTGTGGCTTTTCCTCTGTATCCCCAACAGCACACAAAACGTGCTGGATGTTTCCCGGGTGGAAAGCATTGTTTCTGTCCTGTGAAAGCAGTTCCCAATCTTTTTTTTTTGTCCCTGAGCGCCATATGAGAAAACGAGCAGTGCTCCCTCAGTCCAGGAGGGAGCTCCTCCAACCTGCCCACCTCAGGGCTGCCACCACCACTTCTTCCTTTCCCACACCGCTGATGCCAAAAGTCCCGCAACCAGAAATCATCCTCCAGCTTTGCTTCCCTTTCTCTTGCTGTTCCCTACGCCCCCCTGAACGGACCGTGTCCTTCCCAACATGCAACATGGGTCACAGAAGCCCAAACAGAACAAGAGGATGAACTGAGAAACGTAGGAGGTGCTAGGTGCGGGTCCTCGGTGGGTTCCGGGAGGAGGCAAAGGGGAACGAGCAGCATGGATCCAGATGGACTTACTCTGGTGCAGCGTTAGCCGCTCTGGAGCCACGGTCTGTGTTCGGGCACCTGAGCCGGTTCCGCACGGAGAGCCCACGGGGGTACGAGCAGGAAAGCAGCACGCCAGCTTCCGGACTGCACCAGGAACGGCGCAGTGGTGTTTGCTCAGAGCCTTAACTAAAATCCCAAGGCAGCTCTGCCCTCACAGGCTGCTAATCAGCAACCCAGATAATTATTTGAGTCGGCTCCTGACACGAAGGAGTTGCCCGTCAAGGGGAAGCGGAGCAGAAGCTGGAGCCGGTGAGATGAGCTGGGGGAGGATGGAGACACGGTGGCAGCAGTCCACGGGCGAAGGAGAGGGGCAGCGAAGAGGGAAAGCGGAGAGGAAGCCAAGTGAGTAATGCAAGGGAGAAGGGCAGTGTCAGGGATGGGAACACGAGTTATGGGAAGAGATGGGCTGAGGCTAAAACAAGCCGGAGAGGAGACAAAGAAAAACAAATGTAAAATCTCCCCGAGAAGATAAGTCAGCCCAGAGCTTATCTGTTACTTCACAGTGGCCTGAACCAGCACCTCACCCTTATTTAGAGCTATCCACACCTTCAGCCCCTTTCTGTGGGACCACAGACAAGAAAACACCCTACAAACCCTGAAGCTGTACTGAGCCATCGCGTTACTTCTGCACTGCGAAGGACACAGCTCCACAAACCCTCCATCGTGCGAGCCAGAGCAAGCAGCACCTCGCAGGACCGGGACGCACAGCGAGTCCCGAGCTTATTCCAGAAAGAAGCGACAAGCTCCAGGAGCGGCACATTCCTCTTGAAAGTACTGGCTCTGCGAAGCACGAGATGAAGCCAGGATACAAGGTGTGTCCTAAGGAACAAACAGGCTTTGGGAAGAGTTTCCAAACTCTCCTTTGCATCCACAGAAACGAGCTGCAGGTACCAGCTTCAGTAACCACACACACGATGGTGGAGCCCGCAGGCACAATGTGATTTCAGATGCAAGAGATGAGACGATTCCCACCTGCAAACATAAAGCACCAGGATTTTCAGGAGCTTTGCCTTAAAACTCTCAGTTGATCAGCAGACTGCAGCCACCCAACTGCACTTCTCCCAGCTGAGCTCCAACGGCTTCATTCGGTGGGAAAAAAGACTTGTAAAATACGAATATAAAGGCAACTTGGCCATCAAACGAAAACCAAGAAAATCCGGCTGGCAAACAGCTGTCTTACAGTGGGGGGGGCATGAGCAAAGAAGATAGTGGAGGCAAAAAGATAGAGGGGGATAAAGTAATTAGCGTGAGCCGAACACACCCATAATTAATGCCGTGTTCAGGAAAAAACAAGGTGTTAGCTGATTTCGGGGCGTGCCGAGAGACGAACAAATCTCAGCCCAAACAAGCACCTGAAGGGTTATTTTACCTGTTGACGGGAAAACCAAGGTTACAGCGTTCCCGTTGCTTTAGCGACGCCATCAGCGTACTGTCTGGAGAAATCACCCAAAGTGGGCTTTCCAGCCGTGAAACACCCCATTTGGAAAAGACACAGTTACTTCGCGCTGCGCAGAGGCTCGGAAATCGCTGCCGGCGGGAGCCGAGCGCCCGGGATGAGACACGCGCCTGGACAGGAGAGACGCAGCAGCCACCCACCTCCCAGACACCTTGAGAGCAGCAACGGAACGAACTCAGACGCGCCGAGCGGAGCACTGCGCCCTCGTCTGCGACACAGAGACCTCTAGGAATGTGTCGGTCCTCTCGGCACGCTTGAAAACACCTCCCAGAGACGGGTAAGAGAAAAGAACCCCTCTGCGAGCAGCACCCAAGCGCTAACCGGCCTCCGGCGGGGTTAAACGCCGTTTCAGCCCACGCCGCTGCCGTCCCGCCACGGACAAAGGTTGAAAGCAGCCGGTTCAAACCGTCGTCCTCCTGCAGCGTGCTCAAGGCTTCCCAAAAAACCTCCCATCATCCGTTTCCGCCGGGTCTCGCGCCAGGAGCAGGGGGTGAGATTCCTGGAGAGCAGAGCCGAGCAAACACCACGGCTGCGACGCGCGCGGCGAGCGGGGACGAACACACTCCTGCCCCAGGAGTTGGCTCGGGATCGGGCCCGTTCTCCCGAGCAGCAGCGCTCACCTCTGTGGGCCAGAGATCCCGGGGGCGGGCTGCGAAAGGCGACGATGAAGCAGCCCGGCATCACCGGGCTTCAATTTACCACAACGGGGTTGAAAGCTCCGCTGAAAAAAAACGGAGAGATCCACGTATGGAACGACACCGCAGCACGGGCCCCGGTCGCGCGCGCGGCCCTCAGCAGCCCAGCACAAGCGGATCCTCTGAAGGAAGGGCCCAACGCTGCCGTGACGTACACCCGTGCGGCACCACGCGGGCCCACCCCCGGGGGCCAGAGGCACCTCTCCTCCTTCCCACGCTGACGACTGAGGATGCTTTCCAGCACCGGGTTTCTCCGCTGACCTGCGGAGGACACAAGGCCGCAGCTCCAGGCAGTGGTGGGGGGGTTTCCTGGCCCCTTCCGGCATGGCCGGGGCTCCCAGGGCACAGCCCCGCCACGATGAAGCCCCTCAGTGACCTGCAGCGAGCTGAAGGCCACCCGGGCCTCGGCAGGCAGCAGACGGGACCAAGGCGGCTCTCGATCCACCCTGGTGCGCTGTGGGTACCGGCAGTGCCTACAGCCCTAGGAAGTCTGGGGTTACCGAGATCGCCTCTCTCCGGGACACCGAGTCCAACACGAGGCCTGGAGACGCCGTCGCCGTCCCGCGCTGGCACTGTTGGCTGCCGTCTAAAACCCGCTCCTGCGCAGCAGGAACCGACGGAGCCGCTTAAGAAACGCGTCCGAAAAATACAGGCGACGGACTCCAGAGGGAAGAAGCAGCCTGGAACAGCCCCCTTTCCGCTCTTCGTTCACCAGCCAAAACCACCGGGGAAGCTCCTGCCGCCCTCGCCAACGTCCTCCCACGTCCCCGCCTCGGGCCCGTGTGCCCCCACGCGCCGGCCAAGGGTTTGCGCGCCTCCCGCCCGTGCTGACGGCTGTGATGAAGTGTGTCGGTGCTCAGCACGTCGTGCAGAGCTGCCTGCCCCAGCACAGGCACCGTCTTCATCAGCCCCGCCACGCGGCAGCCAAGCTGAGCTGACAGAGGCACCAGGCGCAGGAGGGGAGCTGCCCCCCGGCAGGGAGGGTGCAAGGCGTTACGTCGGGCTGCAGATGGAGCTTAAGGTAGTCTGGGCTCAGCAACAGATGGTGCGTGTCATGAGCGGTGTACGGCCTCAGCAGCGTCGGGGGAACCGTGCCATGAGCTGTGCCTGGCCTCAGCAGCGCTCTGAGGGAACCGTGCCATGAGCTGTGCCTGGCCTCAGCAGCGCTGAGGGAACCGTGCCGTGCCACGAGCTGTGTACGGCCTCAGCACCACTCTGAGGGAACCGTGCCATGCCATGAGTGGTGTACGGCCTCAGCAGCGCTGAGGGAACCATGCCGTGCCATGAGCTGTGTACGGCCTCAGCAGCGCTCTGAGGGAACCGTGCCATGAGCTGTGCCTGGCCTCAGCAGCGCTGGGGGAACTGTGCCGTGCCATGAGCTGTGGACAGCCTCAGCAGCGCTGAGGGAACCGTGCCATGAGCGGTGTACGGCCTCGGCAGCGCTCTGAGGGAACCGTGCCGTGCCATGAGCGGTGTACGGCCTCAGCAGCGCTCTAAGCAGTGTCAGGTGCCGGCTGGGAGTGCAGCAAAGGGCCACGGGATCCCTGCAGGGATCTGGGTCAAGACACAGGAGGGACCCGGACGAAAGCAAAGCCACCCCCGGGGGAGAAAGCGGGTGCGTGCGATGAGCTACGCCGGTCCTCAGCACCGGGCCCTGCCCTGGCGGGCCCAGCACTCCCCGAGGAGCGAAAAAAGTCCCTAAGGAGAGCGGGACCAGGGCGGCGGAGAGCGAGAAAGAGCGCAGGCAGCGCCGGGTGCTTATTGGCCGTTGCCCCCATCCATTACTGCTCCACCACCAATAGCAACGCGAGGCTTTGCGGGCCTAAAAGGGGGTGCGCTCGGCCCCGCCTGGGCCAATAGCGAGGGAGAAGGTGGGCGGGGCCCCCACGGGCGCCGCGAACGAGGGGGGCAAGATGGCGGCAATGGGGGGGCCCGGCTGCCGCGGCGCTGCCCGCGCCCCCTCCCCAGGCGCTCACCGCCGCCGCTCCCCCTCGGCGAGGGGCCTCTCCCGCCGCGCGGGGGGGGGGAGGGCCCACAGGCTGCGGCGCCCCGGCCTCCCGCCTGGCTCCCGCCCGCCCGCCCGGTCACCTTCCCGCGACCCCGGCGGGGGGGTGAGGGAGACCCCCTGAGGGAAGGGTGTCGCGGGCTCCCGCGCAGCGCGTTACCTGGCCGCCTCAGCGCGCCGCCTCCGCCGCCGCCTCCTTTTTGGGGGTATTTTTTCTATTCTGTCTTTTTTCCCCTTTTCCCTCTCTCGTCCAAGCCGGGTTGCCCCCTCCCCTCCCCCCTGGGGCGGACGGGCTCACCCAGCCGGCGGCGGGAGGGGAGGGCGCAAGATGTCGGCTCCGTCCGCTCCGCCGCCTCCTCAGCGCCGCCTCCTCATGCCGCTGCTCCCGCCGCTCCGGCCCCGGTGCCGCTTCACCCCCCACCCCCCCCGGCTCCCCGGGGCCCCCCCCCGCCGCTCCCGGTGCTGTGGAGGCGAAGGGGGGGGGACGCGAGCACCAGAGGGAGGCGGCGGCGGCGTAGCCCGGCCGAGCGGCGAGGAGAGGCGGCAGCCAGCGGGCAAGCGGGGGAGGGGGCTGCCGGGCTTCGCTCCCCCCCCCCACCACCGCGGGCAGGGACCGCCCGCCCCTCCCCGGTCCCTTCCCACCCCCCGGGAGGCCCCCGGGGGCGGCGGGGTGACGGGAGGGAGGGGGTGTCCCCCCGCGCTGGCCCCATGGCTGGGGGGGTGGGGGTGGGGGGGTCCGCGGCCTTCTGACCCCCCGCTTCTGCCTCCGGGCGGCCGGAGGGGGGCTGTGTGTGCCCCCGCCATCCCCGGGGGGCTCGGCCCGGCCGCCCCCTTGCTGGGACCCTCGGAGGCGGGAGCCCCGCTGGCGATGGGCAGCTGCCCCGGGCCCCCCGGGGTGCCTGCATCCCGCTTTCTTTGCGGGTTTGCCCCCCCCCCAGATACACGGGAGCCTGCTGGGGAGCATCCCCGGGTGCTGGGGTGTGGGGCTGCACCCCCAGGGACCCCCCAGCCTCGCCTCGGCCACGATACCCCGCACCAAGTGACGGGAATAACTGCCCCCGTTTATTGCCCAGGCTGCTGCTTCAGGGCCGGGGGTGCCGCGGGGAAGGGCAGGGGAGGGACACCGGGAGGGACACCGGGAGGGACGAGCGAGATGTGTTCGCAACGGAGATAAGGGGTGAGCTGGGAACCGCAGAGGCTGCTACTCCGGTTGTTCAGAGCTCACCGCACGCTCGGGGATCCGACCGCGCCGCCTCCCACTCACCATCGCGCGGAGGATTGCATAACGGTCCCGGCCGGATTTATAGAACGCACCGAATTGTTTCCAAGGGAAAAAATGAATGTTATTTTCCCTCGGTTACAGTCCAACTATAGATCTTTTGTCTGCCAGCTGCGGGATCTGAGGGCATCCCCACAGCCTGTGATAAACCCATTTGCCCAGAGAAGCTGTGGATGCCCCATCCCTGGGAGTGTCCAAGGCCAGGCTGGATGAGGCTGGGAGCACCCTGGGCTATGGAAGGTGTCCCTGCCCATGGCAGGGGGTGGGACTGGCTGATCTTTAAGGTCCCTTCCCACCCAAACCCGCCTGGGATTCTGTGAGGTCTGTTTCGCAGAGTACTCAGGCTGGACCAGAGCTTGCTGAAGCCTTAAAAGCATGAGAAAACACGTTATTTAACGTTTATCGTTATTTAATGTTAATGTATAACGCTGAACGTGTCAACCTCTGAGTACCGCGTGCTGCTGTACTTCCTAAAGCGCCTGGTGTTCACACACCCGAACTCGGGAATAAACATTAACGGATCCTGTTCGTGTCCCACGTGAAAAATAACGTGTTGAGGAGTTCAGAATGAACTCCCAAAACACTCGCCGACGCAGGAACGCGCCCGACGCCAGGACAGCAGCTACGCCCCAGCACGGATCCTATCGCGGAATCATCTTAGAATAAAAAGTAGATCTAGAGGAGTTTCTGCCTCCGAGTTGAGTGCTGGGAAGACACTTCACCAGGAAACAGAATCACTCCTGTGAGCGATCAGCGACTCCACCGTCTCACTGTCGTTCTTCATGCGAGCACTGCGTTTTAACAGTGAGTCATCTGGATTTTCTTCCCTAGAATTTTCGGTTTTCTTTTTAAAATACGACCAACTTTCGCAAACTCTTGCATTTTGACCTGTTTTGCAACTCTGTAGCGAGCCAATTTCAGCGCGAATCTAAGAGTACAATCTCGTTGACTGCCGGTCTTGCGAAGATTTGCATACGTGCTTAACGACAGGCGCGCGGCAGCGCCCTTCCGCAGGCGACTCGTGCACGAAGCGAGGCGCGGACATCTCCCAAGGCCGGGAGCCGTGTGTTGCAACACCAAGTTATCCCTCGTTTAGCTTTTTAAGAGAGCTGTGGGACTAATGCGTTATTTGGAAAAAACCCAAAAACCCAGCCTGAACTTGTCTCAAATCCCAGAGGCGCAACTGAGTTTCTTCCCTTTCCCGGTTTTTCCGGGGTGCAGGTTCAAAACCAGTGCAGCTGTTTCAGACGGAAGCAGCAGCCAAGGCAGTTCACAGGGAGCCGGGCACCTGCAAGCGCGTTACACCTTATTTCACCTTCACGCACGGCTAGAAAACGCACTTAGAAAGGGAAGGAAATCCGGAATTGAGACCTGACCGTTTGTTGATTCACTAAGCCTCAGAACCGAGTAACGCTTGTATCTGTGCTTCAGCTGCTGGTTCTGCGGCCGTTTCCTTCCGAACTGGTGCAATTCATGCAACGGCAGGTTCAAATCTTCATTTTTTTTCAATTAAAGGTTACAACCCCGCTATCGCAGCCATCAGCCTCCGCCGCGGCGGGACTGGGCAGTGCTCGGCTGCGGGGTACGTGTGATCCCGTTCGGTCCCGCTAACTCCAGAGGGGCGACACAAGCGCTTAGCGCTGTCGCCTCGGCGATGTGCTCCGTAGAACCTTAACGTGCAAATCCTCGGTTTAAAACCCTTTCTCGGGCGAAAGGTTTTGAAGGCTGAACTGAAATGAGGCTCGATGGTGGAGGAATTTTGATTTTTCCAGCCCAGCGTGGCTGAAAGGAGTTAAGTCACTGATGCAACAGAAAATCAACGAGGGCTGAAGGTGCGTACTAGCCTTTCGGCAGCGTTGCACAGAGCGCCGTCCACCAGAAAAGGAGCTCGCCGTGAGCCGGAGTGCCGGCGGAGCCCGTCGGGAAGCAGCGCTTCGGCCGAGCGTCGCGTTAAAAACGGTGTAAACCCACGTGCTCAGAAAACGGCCTTGAAGAGCGAAATTGGGCAAAACATCCCGTTCGCTCGGAGAGTGGCATTTCCAGAGCGTCGCGATGCTGGCGGCCTTGCCAACGCTCCGCCGGTCGCGGGAGATGAATTAGCGCTGTGGCTATTTCATCTATTTTGGGTTTTACTCAATCTCCCTCTTTCACCTCGTTTCTCTTAGTTGGGAAGAGGAAAGAAAGCCGTAATCACGTCGCCAGCCACCGCTCCGCTGACCCACGGGACGGGAGCTGCGGAGGATGAGGAACGCCTCCCCAGCCGCGGGAGTGTGGAAAGGTATTACCATCCCTCGCAGTGTCCCACTCGAGCTCTCAGCTGGGTTTATGATTTTCTCTGTGTGTTTCTTCTCGCCCAATATTACCCAAAACCTCAAAAATCATGTGTTCAGTCTGCCTAGGATGTGAAAAGTTAAAGAGGAAAACAGATTCTCTTACTTTTTCCTATAAAACGAGCACTGCGTTTTCCAAGAGGCTGCGGATAGTCAGTGCTCCGCACCGAAAGGTTTCAAGGTGGTGTCCCAACGCGGCAGGTGTTGTGTCTCTTAAATCCTGATAGTTTCGTAGCGCCTCTTAAAAAAGAAAAAACCCACCATTGCTTCACGTGATTTTTTTCTTTCCCACTACACCTGGAAGTACCTAATAAATGTGTCCCCTAAAGCTGCAGCTTCACAGACCTCAGCAGCTGTCAAAACTTACAGGGAAGATGGTTTACGATGAAGGCTTCGCTTTCCAAATTATTTAGATAATAAACCCAGAAATAAATGCAGGAATAACAAGTGAGTAGCACTCCAGGATAAACACCGGCACAGTATGTGAGACAGGCACAGACATCGGGTCCACGTACATCAAGCAGCAAACGTATTTCTGACTAACCTCACTTGCGGGATTTTGGATGTTCACTTTATGGCTGAGGGATTTTTATCGCTCAGTTTAAGTGTGGTAACTATGCAAGGGGTAAAAAAACCCGTTAAGGAATGGCCATCAGTCGTGTGTCAGCGTGGGCGCCTCGGCTCGGAGCGCTGCCGCTTGACGAACAACGTCTCTCGGGGTCACCCTGTTTCTTGTGCTCATTTTAAAGTATTTTAAGCCTTGGCCTGAGTCACTGGCTGTGTCAGTTGGGGGTTTACAAACTCCTTTCATGAAATGTGAACATGGTTTGTTTTTTCCCCGACGCGTGTCCTCGGCTGCCGTACGGACACCAGGGCGGTCGGTCTTTGCAGTCACTGTCTTCCACTACCAACCCGCTGCCTTTCCTGCCGAGTTCCTGGCTGGTACATCCCACACCTTCCCGGTCCCTGGGCTTGCAGAGCATGGGATTTCTCAGGCTGTCGGGAAGCGCAGCAGCGTTTGGCTCTAGGACGGTGTGAAGGGTCAGCGGGCAAACGCATCAAACGGAGCGTGGAGCCCACACACCGGGTGCTGAGATTTGGTCTTGCAACGTCAGAGCATTAAGCTCAGGAAAGAGCAAACCCACCCAAAGCCCAGGCACAGAAGGTATTTTCTGGGAGCGTAGGCAGCAGGAAGAGCGAAACTGAAGAGACTTTGCTACACGCGCTCCCCGAAACGAGCGGGACTAATGTTTGCTCACTGACAGCAAAACCTGTGTAAGCGGTGTCTGAACAGGTTCTTTTCCCTACCTTTCTGAAAACAAGCTCTAGGCTCCAAAAACCTCTGTGGATTTACTCATTTTCTCTATAAGACAGTTTTTAAGCCTTCTCTGCCTCTCCATGTCCATAGCCAGGAGGCCGGCCGGCCTCACGCGCCGTCCTGAGACGCCTCCCGTGTGCTCGCCCACACTCACCTGGCTGGTGCCTCGCCGCTAACCACCCAGCCTCACTTCACCAGGGCAGCTCCCAGATGCGTACAGCGGCTGCAGAGCTCCTCTCTGACCTCGGTGAAAGGTTCCGCGGGGGATGCGGCAGCCGTCAGACGCCAGGTGCAGGACAGTATTTCAACTGGAACGTCGCTCACCGTTCGAGGAAAACGCAGGTTGTCTCACGCTTAGGAAGAAGGAAGGACAGTCCTTCACTCCCATCAGGCTGGGGTTCTTCAGGACACGGTTGGCAGGACACCTCTGCACGCCCTCCAGCTCCACTTTTTGGAGTACTCCCACAAAAACACGGAATTTCAAGGGGACTGAGGGAACACCAGAGCGGTTCTGTGCTCGCTGTCCCTGCCTAAGAGTGGAGCGAGGCAAAGGGCTCGTATGTGGCCCGGAGAGATATGAGCCAAGGGAAGCCGCATCTCATCAGCACGGAGCAGCTGTGCAGCTACGGCAGGGTAACATCAACACCATCCTATCGAAAGGCTACAGTCGCTGGAGGGTTACCCCGAGGACCGCACCGCGTGAGCTGCGACAGCAGCACACCACCACCGTGTCCCGTTCCCAGGGGAGAGCTGAGGAAATCCCGGTGACGCTGCAGCGTTCCCTTGAGGCCTGAGCAGCACAACCGGCTATCGCTGAGGGCAGAGAAGAAAACTGGGGAGCACTGAAAGCGCACGTCCCGGGCAAACCAAACCGAACCGAACCAAACCGACTCAGCAGCCACAGAAGGGGTGGAGAGTTGAGGAACGCTGCGCATACGGCTGAGTACACGTACCTCCTCAGCACATGCTTTTCTGTAGCCCCGGGGACCGCGTGCCCCGAGCTCTCGCTGGTCTCTTGGCACGCGTCCCTTGGGATGGACTTTGGAATGGCCAGCTCAACCTGACCGCCCGTAACAGAGAAGAAGATGCCAGCTAAGAAGGTAGTGACGCCGCGGTCCAAAGGTGGCGTTACAACTAACAGTCGTACCCGCCTAGCGCTGAACTATCTAGTGACCGTATCAATGCCGTGGATCTGCACAAACACCGGATTCGGCGCAGGCTGAACAAAATTCGGAAGATACCGAGTAAACATTCAGACGAACCCGCGCTGAGTTCCTTGTGTTGTTAATACCGAGCTCAGTAGCTTAAAGCCAGCTCAGATCCGCCTGCACGAGCCGCAGTCACACCTCTGGCTTGCAGGGTGGGTCTGTGTGCTGCCACCAGCCTACAGGAAAGGATTTGGAACGGGATTGCAGGAATTTAGAGATATCTGCAGTTGTTACTCTCAGCTGCGGGCAGAATACATTGCCAAGGGATCCTAAAAGCTGGGCAGCTCTCTGGCAACAAAGCACCTGCAATCGCAGGGAAAAACCACAACTGAATGAGATCTCTATTTGTGGAGAGAATTTTACATGGTCTCACAGCTGACAAGCCTGTGTTGAAGCTGGGGAGCCCTACACCTGATGGTTTCCCAGAACACCCCTGCTCTGAGCTCCTGCGCAGCCTGTCAGACCTCAGAAGGTACTGCAATCCCAGAACAGTTTGGGTTGGAGGGACCTTAAAGCCCCCCAGTCCCACCCCCTGTCCCCTGCCCAGTCCCATGGGCAGGGACACCTTCCACTACCCAGGTTCCTGATAGTTCCTTTACTGTTCAGGCTTTTCCCTGCACGGACACGCAGGGACATGTAACCTCTCCAAAGGTTTATTAGAGTCCATTCAGGAAAATTAACGATTTCCATCCATCAGCGAAGCTGCAGGTAGATGCCTGGTTAGAGAACCCCTCCACAGATGGCTGTGCACTTGCATCCTGCTCAGCATATAACCAGCAGAAAACGAGGTCTCTTTTTTACCTCTATAAATTTTGGATTAACAATTAGCGTTTCCAGGACTGTGATTATTAACCAAGCGGTGTTGGAGTGACAGGTTGGGGGCGTCCTAATACATAGTTAAAGGGTTTTTTTTGTGGGAGCGAAGCATACTCATTCATAGCTCCAGCAGGAACAAGTAAAGACCCATCACAGAAAAAAATTCTTCTGTAGCGCTGCAGAGAGGGGATAAATAGCCCCAAAGACCCCGTTGTACTTAAACCCTGGCAATCGGCTGTTTAGCGTACGGACAGTGAGAACTTCCGAGCACAGAGGAAGGGAAAAGTTCTCGGCAGCCCCCTGTCCCGTCTCCTGGACTTCGGGCGTCGGCTGACATCAGTAACCTCCGGTACCTCAAGGTACTTTAAAGATCAAAACATACTTGTAAGTTTGAATGACTTAACATATTGGAGAAGCAAAAGATGGAACAAACTTCCCCTGGAGGGAGGACACAGGTGACTGGCTGGGTTGTTTGGGTTCATAAAGAACCCTCCTCTGTTCAGGTAACCTACTCCTCTTACCACGATGCTGTCCCAACGCCTCTCCAGAGCAATCCAACCAGGCAAGTTGTCTGGGTGTTCTCACATCACCCAACGTGTTTTCCTTGCTCACGTGCAGAAGCAAAAAAAGATTATTGTCTTCATTTTCATCTCGTGTAAGACTCTACCTACTAAAGAGACTCTGTCAGAGCAGGGCTGGGTGCAGCCGGCTGGGGCCGCGCGCTCGGCCCAGCTGAGTGCCAGCAGCACCGCACGCTCCCACCTTGGTCGCGCACAGGGACTCTGAGCGTCTCCGGGAGGGCAATTTCTTGTAGCTACCAAGAATTACTCACTAATTAAATGAACGAATGAAGATTTGCATAGATAAATAAGAAATGCAAGACCTCAGTGCAAGCGCAGTAAAGGCAATCTCTGCAGCTCTTATTCACGAGGATAAACACACGGATATTTATATATGACCCTTCTGAGGTATTCTGAGGGCTGAGCCTTAGGACTGACGATTGTTTTCTTATGTTCCTACCGAGGAACAAGCAGCCCTTAAGCGAGAACTGAAGCAGAGGATCCCTGGTTTAACTGACCCCCAGAGCAGGGGGAATAAGGGGTGACAGCGCTGGGATGTGTTCCCAAACACCAGCCCTGCGGAGAGATAAAGGCAGCCTGGAGCAGGCGGGCAGGGTGAGGCCAGCGTGCTCGGTGAGAGATAAGCCTGGCGAAGAGGGGACGGCTGGGGACACCGGGCTCAGCGGAAGGAACGGGCAGCAGGACTGCTGGATAACCACGTATCCAAGGAGCTGGGTTATCCACGTGGGAGCGTGGCCCTGAATTCCCAGGACGTGTTTGCAGCTAGCAGCAAGGGGGTGGCGCTGGCCAAAACCCAGGGAGCTAAACCAGCAGAGCAAAAGAAGCAGCAGCGGCCATCGGAGGGGGAGGCACCCTAGCAGGGAGTTGTGTGCACTCTGAACACAGACTGATCCCGCCATCGACTGGATTCCCACGGCGTCCCGGAGCCAACGCCATCACAGCGACCTCGCGGCGCCGGATGCTGTTTGACTGCTCAGGGACAGGGGACGCACTCAGAGTCAGAATGGATGAAGTTGTGTTATGCTGAATTTCACTCTTTCTGATGAATTTGCTTGGGACTCACTCCCCAGGAAACGTTGTCTTTTTCTTCACCTTAAATATAATTGATGCACTAAACCCCGTGCTCAGAAAGGCTCGTGAGAGGGAGCAGCGAAACTCCTGCTCCCGCAAAGCGGATGAGGATGGAAAAAAACACCAGGTAAAATTCTCCCACTTGAAGTTTCAACGAGAATATATTTATCTTTTGCACTGAAAACTGTTTGTTTGGAGCGTTTCCCCTTCAGTACAGCAAAGTCCAGTGCCCACAGCACAGTGCAGTCCCTGGGAAGTCCCCCAGGCCAAACGACGGCCACCAGCCAAGCCACGCGGAGTCAATCCCCTCGGTCATCCAGGAGAAGGGAATCCTGGTCACGGCCGCGCCCGTCGCTATAACGACATCCCGCTTCGCTTCTTGGAGTCCTTCCGTGCAATGGGACTGAAGGACAAGATCTCCTTGTAAATGTGCTCTTGAAAAACAGAACAGAACAGCGAGTCTCACTAAGGTGTGATTTTAGAGAAGTAGTGTGTTTGTGCCGAGAGGAGGCGCGCGGTGGAGGGCATAGGGCAGGTACGAGCTGGGAGGAAGAGGCAGAAAGCAGAGAGGCAAAAGAGCCTGCCTGAAGGGATGGAGGATCTTTACTGAACGCAAAGGCAAGAGCAAGGCAAGGGAGACACACACTCCTCGAGGCACCAGCAGGCCATCGCGGCCTCGCTCGGCGCGTGCACAGGAAAGTGAGAGGCAGCGACGTCCCGTGCTAGACAGGAAACTTTAAAGATAAACTTCTTACTTCTCCACTCATCTATCGACAGCTTTTCATGCTCCAGAGAATCATCATAGGACTGTTGCGCTTCTGTCTCCTCCTCAATGTCCCGGAACTGGTCGAAATAGGGGTGAGCCAATGCCTCCGTCGCCGTAAGGCGCTTTTCCACATCCAGCTGCAACATCTTGTCCAGCAGGTCCACTGCTGCAGGAGAAGAGGGACAGGGCTAAGCAAGGGCCGATGGAGAACAGGCACCCTGGGCACGAACCCTGCATGGGACCAGTGTTTCCATCAGCATCTCCAGAGCTGAGAGATTCCTCAGCCTGGCCAAGGCAGCGTGGAGCTCCCATCAGTGGGGATGCAGAATCTGCCCAACAGCAGCCTCAGGGCGCGCCTACCGACAGAAGGAGGTGTAAGTTGTGCAGAGATAACAAGCTACTCTCAGACAAGCCTTGCGGCGCGGATGGGGCCGCGGGAACACAAACAGCGAGCCACTAACCTGTGGTACCTTTCCGATTTAATCACTGGCTTTCACTCTGACCCCCGCAACTCAAAGTAGTCGTGAGTAATCTGTACAGAAATCTCTACATCCCTGGTAAACAGGAAGGCAGGAAACTCCGATACCAACTAGTCTGCCGGCCCCGTTCCCCCTTGATTTTAACAGCTTCATGCTTTCCTTCCTCTCAGCTTTGCTTGCTCTCGCCTCTAATCTACTTGGGAAAAGAGTTCCTTCTAGGAGATCAATTTTTACCCCGAAAACGGCACATTTCAGCTGCCTGTTAAGATCGATAGCTCCAGGGGTTCAACAGACAGTTATGGTCTTAAAGTAAAAATAAAATTACTGGGGTGGATTGCGGGGCTCTTCGCACCTTATCAGAACCTACGATGCCTCAGACGCGGTGCTGGGCCGTAAGAATTAGGAGAGCCGGTTTGCGTATCTAAATGCTATCGATGTAATGTCACCTGCTCGGGGACACGCAACAAGGCCTGGAAGCCACTATCAGCCAGAATTCATCCCAACTCTCATCCCAACTGGAGCTGACATATGCACCTGTCCTACGCCCGTCATGTGCATCCCAAACCTGCCCATCCCGTTACATCCAGCACACGCTCTCTTCGGGCTCGTTGATACGCGACTCAGAAGTTTCTCTCTTCTTTAACTATTGTGTTACAGGCCATGTCATTTTAACATTAAATTAAAAATGCAAAAATTAAGTAAATGGCCAAGAATCATGGAACGGTTGGGGTTGGGAGGGACCTTAAAGCCCCCCCAGTGCCACCCCCTGCCACAGGCAGGGACACCTTCCATAGCCCAGGGTGCTCCCAGCCTCATCCAGCCTGGCCTTGGACACTCCCAGGGATGGGGCACCCACAGCTTCTCTGGGCAACCTGTCCCAGTGCTCCCCACCCTCTCCGGGAAGAATTCCTTCCTGATGGCCCATCTCAATCTCCCTCTTTCCATTTAAACCTGTTACCTCTTGTCCTATCACTACAGGCCCTTGGGAAAAGCCCCCCCAGCTTCCTTGTAGCCCCCCCGGCACTGGAAGGGGCTCTAAGGTCTCCCCGGAGCCTTCCCTGCTCCAGGCTGAACCCCCCAACCCCCCCAGCCTGTCCCCATGGCAGAGGGGCTCCAGCCCTCGGAGCATCTCCGTGGCCTCCTCTGGCCTCGCTCCAACAGCTCCGTGTCCTCCTGCTGTTGGGGCCCAGAGCTGGAGGCAGAACTGCAGGGGGGGTCTCCCCAGAGTGGAGCAGAGGGGGAGAATCCCCTCCCTCCCCCCCTGCCCACACTGCTCTGGATCCAGCCCAGGATCCGGTTGGTTTCTGGGCTGCCAGCGCCCACGGCCGGCTCATGTCCAGCTTCTCACCCCCCAGCACCCCAAGTCCTTCTCCTCAGGGCTGCTCTCGATCCATTCCCTCCCACCTGTCCTTGTGCTGGGATTGCCCCGACCCAGGTGCAGGACCTGGGCTGACCAGCAGCACACGGCTGCTCTAATGCCAGCAAAGAATAATTTTGCGTTTAATTCACACGAGCCCTGGGGAGGGGGAAGGGCGCAACCTGCAAGGGAGCAAGTTGTGAGAAAGAGGAGAAAGAAACTCGCAGCGGTGGCGGTCAGCTTCCTCCTTTCCAGCGTGAAAGCTGGTGAGGAATGCTGGCGATGACTTACCCTGAGGATTGGCTTTGGGGAAAAGCACAGACAAATCCTTCTTGGGGATTTTAGGAAGGGACTTGATATAACTCTTAGCCTGCAAGAGAAAGGAAAGCGCAGACATTTACCACGTGCGGACAAGCGCCGGGCCTGGGCAGTACAGCTCTCACGGCTCGGAGGAGCGAAGGCGAACGAACAGCAAATCATCCCAGATGTCGCATTTCAGTGACACCTTCCAAGGAGCCCTTTTTACCAAGTGAGACACAGAAATATTCCTGCTTTAAGGGCCAAACTGCAGAATGAGGGAGGTCGGTGATTGCTGGGGCATCCCCTGGGGATCGCTGCAACCCACACCAGTTCCCAGCGCAACGCCAAATCCACTGGATGCGCCACTACGGAAGGGAAACATCTTCCTTGCCCGAGGGGGAAGACTGCTGTCGCTCCTCTCCCTTCTCAAAGGCCCAGCCACGTTAACCTCTGCCCCACAGCTCTGCCAGCAACACCCGAATCCACAGGTATCCTCACCGCTTTGTCCTCCAGCTTCTCCACAAAGTCTTCTCCTGGATGCCCCGTTACTTTCAGGATCTGAGTCAGCTGATCCAGGTCTGGCCGGCTGCGTTAAAGATCACCCGCCTGGGAGCGAGCCCTGGACGCGACAGCTCAGCCAGCGGGCTGGCTGCCGGAGAGCCCGAGGGCCCGCGGGAGCTACGAGCGGGTTACGGCACAAACCCAAGAGAGCCGCACACGTGGAGACTCAGACTGGCAAAGAGCTCCAAGGCTCTCCTCCCGGGATGCCGTTTTCACCAAGGGACAGCTTTGCTGGCACAACTCTGCCAGGGCACGTGCCCTTCGGTCTGGGGACGGAGCTGTGGCCACACGAGCGGAGGCTGCTGATGCGGGAGGCGTATGGCCAGCACAGAGGGGCGTTTCTTGGCCCCCTTTTAGCTTCCGTTTTCCTCACCAGAAAGACCCGCCGGCCCCTGTGACCACCCACAGGGTGTAAACCAGCCCAACACCCACTTCTCTCAGTAGCTTATTGCATAAAAGCCCTTTCACACACGCCCAGAAGTATTACCCCCTCCCCAGGGAAAAAGGATACAGTCTTTTCCTTTAAACAGCGTTTTCCCGGTCAGCATTTCCGCCATGATGCAGCCGATAGACCAGATATCCACTGTTCGGAGAGAACAAGGGGCAAGAGTGAAGAAGGGACGTTAAAAAGGAAGGGAATGATTGCTGGGGCTGTTCCCGCAGCCCGCACCGACCCAAATTTCACTGCCATCTTCCCCCTTGCCCCGCTGTTTCTGTGCTGCTAAAACCTGCTGCCGCCGTGTCCCGCAGGCTCCGGGACTCGCTCCGGGGGACACTGATGATGAAGGCGACAGACACTTGGAGGCTGACGCGAGATCCGAGCCAGGCGTGACAGGCGGGATCCCCGGCTCGTCACCCGAGGGTCACGGCGCGGAAGCACGCGGCTCACCTGTCTGGTTGTAATGCATCCAGTTCAGGATGACTTCCGGGGCTCGGTACCAGCGCGTAACCACGTAGCCGGTCATTTCAGCATCGGCGTGTCTGGCCAGGCCGAAGTCCAAGATCTGCAGTTCACCGGGGGAAGAGGAAAGAAAAGAGAAATCCTAAGGGCAAGTGAGAATCTGCTTCTAAGAGGAAACGAAGCGGAGCCAATCAGATAATAACGAAGCTCCAACTACACCACAGCCACCGGGTGGCTCAAAGTACTAACAGGTTTGTCTTAATTCCACTGTACACTGCAAGCTGGCTGTACAACCAGTTGTGTGCAGACCCTGCAGAAAGGATCAGTGCTACCTGGAAGCACACAGCTTCCTTCCTTGAAGCTTAAACTTCAGCTCCGTGAGCTTTACTTAACGGAGATCTTCCGTAACCCGGCGGCAGAGGCGCGCTCCCAGGCCGCCACGACTCGCCCTTTCCTGTAAGAACGCCCTGCAGCTGGCAGGGGTGGCCTCTCCCTCAACACTGGAGGTGGCTCTGCCGGCCTGCAGGGCTGGGTCATCCCCTGTAACGCACGCTGCAGGAGACGCGCGCTAGGCCGTCGCAGCAGCGAGCCGCGAGCAAAGCCCTCAGAGCAGTACCGAGGGTAACTCCGGAATCACAACCATCGCGCCAGTGAGAACCAAAGGGCTGAATCCAGTTATCCGTCAGGGATCGTTCACCCAACGCTACTGTGGCTCAGCAGCATTGAATTTGTTTAGGAAGTCATTACGAACTGCCGTGCCGTAGGAATTAGGGAGACAGGATGTTCATTCCAAGTCTTGGGCCCTGATTCAGCAAGTTACATCAGCAGGTGAGAATCTCCCACTGCCTGCAACTGCCGGGTGACGCAACGCCTCGATTCGAGCCTCAGGAGGCAAGAGGAAACATGACGATGCCTGAACGCCGGGATTCCTGCTGGCGGAGCAGCTCCTCCACGATCTGATACGCTACCCAGCGGTGCTTTTCCACCTACCTTCAGCTGACAGTCTTCGTTCACAGCCAGGTTGCCCGGCTTCAGGTCCTACAACAGACAAGAGCGGAGTAACGAGGATGCTTCGATTCGCCACGAGCCTCAGCCGAACCTCTGCTCACCTGGGGGCGTCCCACCACATCCCCAGTCCAGCATCAATAGCAGAGGCGCCACGCCTGCTGCAGGGTACAGCTCTAGATATCTATTTTATTTTGGCTGAACCGGTTTTAGAATCACAGAAGTGTTTTGGTTGGAAACGACCTTTAAGATCATCGAGTCCAACCGTCACCCCAGCACTGCCAAGTCTACCCTCAACCATGTCGCTGAGCGCCACACCAACGCGTCTCAAACCCCCGCAGGGCTGGTGACCCCAGCCCCTCCCTGGGCAGCCCCTCCCAATGCTCGACAGCACATTCTGTGATGAAATTTCTCCTCATATCCAATCTGAACCTCCTCTGGAGCAATTTTTAATTCAAAAAGCAACGTAAAATGCTTCACGGCTCAGCAGAAAATACAGCATTTCCTCAAAACGCCGCCCAAATGAGCGGATCCAGGGTAGGAGGGAAGCGAGGGAGGCAGCCAGAGAGGCCTTAGAGCAGACGAGGCTATTCGTGAGGCATTTGGGAACTTGTTAACTTTACGTCCAAGCTGCGTCTCACCTCAGCAGACAAAAACCAGAGTTACTGCACACACCGACTTACCCTGTGGATGATTCCGGCTGAGTGAATGTACTGCAATAAAGAGAGAAGCCACAGCGTGAGCAGCAGCAGACAAGACACTGTTCTCCGGCAGAGAAACAAGAGCTACGGAGAAGAACTCGCAGAGAACACAATGCGGCAGCCGGCCGCGGGGCCCAGCCCCAGAGAAACCTCTGCACGGGATTTGGGGTTTACAGCGGTACCAACGCTCCAAAGAGGAGGTGTGGAGCAACAGCTCCGCACCGCGAGTGAACCACCAGCTTAAAACCAGCAAAGGCATCAGGGCTACAGGTAGAAGAGGGGTCAGCAGACGACGAAAACTTTGTTGGTTGGGATGTTAACTATGCGGAAAATCAACTCATCATTAAAACACAAACTTGGAGATCAGATTTGAGTTGTAAAAGCTGACCACATGGTCACAGCGGTTAAACCTTCTGTGTGGTCTTCCCCCTGGAATTTAAACTGAAGGTAACAGACCTGGGGGAAGGTGTTAAGGTCAGCTCCTTAACGCCACTGAGCCACTGCAGCGACTCGCGACGAGGCACATCGCGAGGGTGGCGTCAAGGCATTGTCTGCGTCTGGGGGCTGCAGCGATTGCTTTCTGCTCTCTCAAAGCCAGTGAAAGCGGCATATTCCCTCCTTATCCCGCTGAACAGACACTCATTCCCTCACCCATGCCATAAACCCCCCAGATCTTCCCACAGAGCATTGGAGGGGGTTTTGTTACGCTCCACCCCGCGGTGACGTGCACAGGAGACACGGGGAGTCACTAAACTCCCCCAGACCCACCTACCTTCAGCCCTTTGAGCATCTGGTAGACCAGGTACTGGATCTTTTCATCACTGAATTCCTGTCCCATGATCTTCTGTAAATCTGTCCGCATGTACGGCATCACCAGGTAGCTAAAAGGCAGTAAGACAAGGCCCTGAGTCTAGAAGAAAAACACAAGGAACCAGGCTAGCCTTGTTCTCACCGGGTGGCTTTTTGGCTGTGTGACTGTAACTAAGGCAGGTTGTTGTGACAATGTCCCCAGCACAGCCTGCAGCGATGCCGGGATTTCAACCCGCTCCCCAAAATGGGCCCTTTCTCCTCCCCTCAAACCGGATATCGGACATCAAATAGGAACAAGGATCTTCCAAACTTCAGTGATCCTGAATTAGTTTCCTTTGGACCTCCAGGGATGTTCGATTCTGGACAGCCTCACGCCATCCGGGAGCCTTGCAAAACTGCTGCGCTGGCTCCCGAATTTCTCTCTGTAACATTCTCCAGCCTCTATCCTTGCAAGAAACATCCAGCTGCCGTCTGGCCTGCGCCTGCTGAGACTGCTAATTAGATGGTCCTCCAGCAGGAACTGCCCCAAGAGCCTCCACACGCTTTCCTGCTGCTCCATACCCAGGAACCCGAACCCAGGCACGCGCTGCTCGTGCCCAAGGATGGCGAAGGGAAAACAACTCACCCAACCTGACCATCCGCACCCGGGGAAGGGCCGGAAGGATGGAAAAGCCAGAATCGCAGAGAAAGCCTGATCTTCACAATTCTGGGTTTAATTGCCCCAAGGCCTGATGACAATACTGCTCCCACGCCGACCGCGGGCTCCGCAGTCGCGCAGGCAGTGCCTTCGCATGGAGCACGCTGCGCGTGATACGCCACGGCACGTAATGCCTGTTCCATACATCGGTCTACATATACCGTGTTCTCCTCGCTGTGAGCGTGGCACGGGGCCTGTTTGCGTATCCTGTGTGTTTTAGCCACGGGAACTGACTTGGCTTTTGATTCTCCTTGTGAACTGGGGGTGTCTGGCTTCAGTCTGGCCCCTTTTCAACACAGTCCGTTGGCCCGCACCCCAACCTGACACTGCTACCTCACCGGTGTCTTGGGCAACGGCTGCCTTGAGGGAGCGAACGCAAACCCCAGACTTACAAGTCCTGGAATCCCTGATAGGAGGCGGCGGAGGTGAAGACATCAAGCAGCCCAATGACCTGATGAGAAGAGAAGCCCAAATTTAAACCTGGGAAGCATGTGCTGCGCACGCAGGACTCAGGGAGCAGCTCTCCATCGGCACACGCACACGGGCGAGCACCAAGAACTCCCTCTGAGGAATCCGAGGACTGCTCGCTATGCTGCGCAGCTGCCTTTCCTCTTACTAATACACGGGAGCACCCACTGCACATCTGCTTCAGCCTGGTGCCAGCGGGGCGCAGCAGACAGCAGTTAAACCCCAGGACTACCTGCACATGCCAACTGTCAACACCTCTCAGTTAAACCCAAGGCGGTGCTGCCAGAACGGACTCGCCCCTAGGTGACAAGAAAAATCCCCCTGGTTTCATCAGGAAGGGAGAAAAACAGGTACTTACGTTCTCGTGTTGCATGTGCTTCAGCAGCATGAGCTCTCTGTACGCTCTCTTGGCAAAGATCTCCGACTGGAACGGGCGGCAGAGCTTCTTGATAGCCACTTTCTCCCCTGTCTTCTTGTCCACGGCTGAACTGCAGCACAGAAACAGAACCCAGTTCCGTAACACTACAGGTGGCTTCCTAGGGAAGAGCTAGCTCTGGGGCTCACAGGAGAACAGCAAAGAAAGGCCCCTTGGTCCTTCCCAGCAGAGACACACATGTCACCTGGTGTGACGCTGGGCAGCAGGCCAGCCTGTGCTCCTTGGAGAACGAGGTGGGATACAGCATGCAAAGCAGTAGTGGCTCCTCTTTATCACGCAATCACAGAATGGTCTGGGTTGGGAGGGACCTTAAAGCCCCCCCGTGCCACTCCCTGCCATGGGCAGGGACACCTTCCATAGCCCAGGGTGCTCCCAGCCTCATCCAGCCTGGCCTTGGACACTCCCAGGGATGGGGCATCCACAGCTTCTCTGGGAACCTGTCCCAGTGCTCCCCACCCTCTCCGGGAAGAATTCCTTCCTGATGGCCCATCTCAATCTCCCTCTTTCTGTTTAAACCTGTCACCCCTTGTCCTGTCACTCCCTGCCCTTGGGAAAAGCCCCCCCCCCAGCTTCCTTGTAGCCCCCCCCAGGCACTGGGAGGGGCTCTGACATCTCCCCGGAGCTTCCCTTCTCCAGGCTGAACCCCCCAACCCCCCCAGCCTGTCCCCATGGCAGAGGGGCTCCAGCCCTCGGGGCATCTCCGTGGCCTCCTCTGGCCTCGCTCCAACGCTTTATTCCCCTTAACCTGCAGAAATGAGCCAGCAGAGCTGTGAGAAGAGGGAAACAACGGTTCAAGGTCAGGGTTAGTTCTAACTCCACCGCCTTCCTCCCCAGGGCGGGGAGATAAGGGAACAAAGCGATTTCCGCTTTGCCATCTCTTGCAGGTTGTCGTCCTTTACGGTACATCAGCCGCTTTCGCTGCATTCCGGAGCAAAGACAGCAGATGTCACACGCTGAAAACACGGGCTGCTGGAATTCCTTCTCCTGCATTCGGGATTGCTGATGCTATACGAATGCTCCTGTGCACGAGCAGGTCTGGCTGAAAACGAGAGGCTTGTACAAAGGTACCAAAAGCGTGGTACAGCAGCCGGGGACGTGACATGTTATTCCCTCTGGTCACAACTGCTCTTTGCGGCAGACGGGGCCGTCCCGCCACACTCGCTCTGCTTCTGGAGGCTCTGATGAGGCTGCACAGGAGGCCGCAGGCTTCCCCAGATAAGGAGCGGGGGAGGGCGGTCCCCAGGCAGAGGCAGCTGCAGGTGGGGATGTCAGTGGTGTGTCCCAGGGTGTGTCAGCGTGCCCCGTTACACGTTGGTGCCCCAGCCCTTCCTTGACCCCTCCGAGGGGCAAAGAGAGGAAGGGTTTTCCCTGCCAAACCCTGCTGTGGGTTTCCAGAGCCGTTCCCACCACTTCTTGTAAATCCTTATCTCCTGGGGAAACAGAAGGGCTGTAAATCGGCGTGCGCGGTCCCACGGCTTCTGGCTGCACGGGGTGCCCAAGCCCACGTGAACGCTGGCGCCTTGCACGGGCACATTTCCCTGCTTCCTTCTCCGAAGGGAGACGTGATTCACCCCCCACGGCCCCCGACTGCCAGGCTCCAGCCTCCGCTCCTCGCTCAAGGCCCTGTGAGGACCCGAGACGGGGAGGGACAGGTACCATAAAGCTGTAAAGCTGCTATCGTGACCTCCGGAGCCGCCGCTCGGAGGCGAAACTTCACAAACAAGCAGGGAATTGCCCACACCACCACAGTCAAAGGGTGCATTTCGCTGGGCTCAGGGCCGATCGCCTTAGGAGAGGCGGGAACATCCCGCTCCGCGTGGCTTTCCCTTTGGTTCAGTGCCGAGGAGGGGTCAGCGGTTCCTTGCTGCGGATCTTGGGAGTCTCTTGCCCGTTTCTCCGACCGTCAGCCACGAGCCATCAGCTGTGCTGCAGCCTCCGGCGGCGTGGGCTACCAACAGCTCCCACCAGCCTCCCCGATGCCAGCGGGCAGCCTCCCTGCTCCTGGCCACCAAGGCCCCGTCCAGATGCTCTACGCTGTGCGTGAGGAGAGCGGAAACACCTCCTTTGGCATGGCAGCGATTTGTCAATGCATCCAGCCAGGAAAAGCCAAGGAACAGCTACAGGAGGCAGCCTCAGCGCTGCAGACGCCGCAGGAGATCTCAGGAGGGCAGTGCAGAGTTCTCTCAGGCCTTGGCAGAGGGGACAGCACAGTGTAGTTTTCCCAGGAGCCAGGGAAGGAAAAGGGACTTGGACCAGAGAGTCAAACGGCTTCTGTGGAATCCCAGGCAGACTTCCCAGTGCGAGGGTGTGCATTCTCACCTGCCTTCCCGGCTGCTGCACCTAACCCCACCGCTCGACACGGGAGCTGGCTGGCGGAGCCTCAGCCTGCCCCGCGCAGACCCACCGCAAGGCAGAGCCACGCCAGTCCAGCTGATGCAGCCGGGAGAGCCCACCACGTTCCTCCCAGCGCAGGTCCAACGAAAGGCTGACGCTGGGGATGCCAGCGGGCAGGGAGAGCTGGGGCCCCGCTCAGCCGGGCTGCCCAGCGCTGGGGGGCCCAGGGGACCCGTCCTGTACGGCTCCGTTCAGCTGGATACCGAATCACTGCGGATCTCGGCAGAACCGATGAGGAAGAAGCCCGCCTTTGCTGGTTTTCCTGAGCCAGTTCCTCCGCTGCTCCAGGAGGTGTAAAAGCCAGCAGCTCCGAACTGTGCTGCCATAGGAAAGCTTCCCAGCAGAGGCCAGCAAACCCACAGGCTCCCATCTCCGCTTTGTGCAGGAACCGGCACCAAACCCTCCTCGCTGAGCACCATCCCTGCGACACCCCCCGGACCAGCCCTCCCACCCCGAGCAGCCCAGACTTCCACAGGGACCAGCAAAAGATTTTTCACTGTTGTTTTTCTGGCAGGCAAGGAGACATTGCAAGGATTTCCCTTGTCCCTTTTCCATCCCCTTTAGTTTTTCAATCTTCCCACGTTACGCTAAAAAGGGCCGTGGCGTTGCGGGATCCGTGCCGCGACAGCCGGCACAGGCACCGACAAGAGGGGACACGCCTTTTTGGTGTTTTTCAGCTCAGCGTGTTATGAAACAGGGGCCCCGTTGAGATCCTGTCAATGGGCTTCTTCATCCTTAACCTCTCCGAGACTCCTCCGGTGCGCCAACGTAAACCCAGCCAGACCGGACTTGCGCGTGCTCTGGCCACAGGCACCTTTGCCCAGCCGGTGAACCGCGCTCGCGCTGCTCTCTCGGAGGCTGAGGGTTGTCGTCAGCCGGGCAGGAGGGTCCCGCCCGCTACTGATCCCGGTTTACAGCGATTTCTACCTATTTTACGCTTTCAAGCTGGAATCGGTATCAGAGTGGGGGACGTACTTATCCCGCTCCTTCCCCAGCATCAGCTGCCTTGGCCTCAGCAGTGAGGACACGCTGCAGCCCGCCCATCCCCCGAGTCTCAGGGCTTTGTTCCAGCACCCAACTCTTCCCAAACTCTTCCAGACACCCAGGTATTTTTCCCCCTTTGCTGCCAGACGCAAGATCAAGGCCAAGGCGGCTCAGAAGCTGCCTGACCCCCAACGTCGAGGTGACCCCCAAGCTGCCTCACTGCACCAGGCAGCTCTGCCTGGCCCTGGAGCCGCTGCCCAAGGACATGGGCCGAGGCAAGCTCTGGGCAGGGGGGGGGAGCTTTCCCCTCTCTGCCCACCCAGGGCAACCGCAGGAGGAAACATCTTGGTTTCTTCAAGCGACCGAGTCTCCAACCCGCTGCCCGAGCGGGAGGCAAACCGCCCTCATCACACATGCAAATGGCCTTTCCTAATGGAGGGGTGCCGATGTGCACCTCCTTGTTTCCCCCCCCCCCCCCCCCCCCGCCGGCGCGATACTTCAAACACCCCCGAGCCGCCCCGTGCTGCTGCCTGGCACAGGCAGGACCTCACTCACCACACGGAGCCGTAGGCCCCCGACCCCACGGGGTGGAGGGACGTGTATCTCCTGGGCAGCTCCCAGAGGGTTTTGTTCACCTCCTGTCTGTAAAAGCCTCTTCTCCTTGCGATGTTCATCGCCCGGCGGGTGCGGGACTGCCACCCCCCCAGAGTACCGGAGTACGGGAGGGCTTCCGGGGTGAGAGCGGGACAGCGAGGCCTCCTGCGCTGCTCCAAAAGGCTCCAGAGAGTTTCCTCCTCCGTTTTCAGCTGTTGGGAGCGTGAAGGGACATGTCTTTGGGCCCTCCTCTCTCCGCCTCCACATCGGCGGAGGTGAGGCATCAGATTTCCCGACACGCCTCGGCCTTGTGCAGGTGCCTGCGGACGCTGCTGCGGGATCGGGGCGCCCAGCCCACGCTGGCACTCCCCAGGAGCCCAGCTCCCAGCCCACGCTGGCACTTCCCAGGAGCCCCGCTGTCACCCACGGCTCCTGCTCGCCTGCTTCTGCCGGGTCACCAGCCGAGAAATGTCCTCGTGGGGTGCAGGGGGGGTCTCGTGAAATCCCTGCTCCGAACACGCGGATGAGTAAGGACTTGTCGAGCCGGGGAATCTGGAGGACAAGCCACAGCGCCTCGTCAGACACGCAGGGACATTCTTCTTTCCAGCTGATGGAGGACAGCTCCGGGCTCGTGACGGACTCCAGGGCGTTACATCCGCAGGAGAGCCGGCGATTTCCCCCATCCCTGGCGTCCCAGCAGAGCGGGAGCGGGGTGAAAACAGGCCGAGGGCTCCACCTTGTCGAGGTGACTGCAGCGAGGAGGTTCAGCTGTGAGACGGGGCCATGCCAAGACGCGTCGCTGGGTCTGGGTTTCGTTCCCTGCAGCAGGTGTAACCCCTTCTCGCTTCTCCTGCGCGAAGGCCGAGCTCCCCGCCGTGCCAGCCGGTGCCACGCCAGGGCGAGCCTGGCCCACGAGAAGGTCCGCGCCTGGTAAAGCGGGGAACGCCGCGACACTTCGGTCCAGGAGGCTCAGGTGCGACTCCTGCATGGCAGGTAGGCGCATCCTACGCTTCCCGAAGGAAGTGACTAAGCTGCACCTTACGGAGCCAGCCCAGCCGCTCGCACCGTGCTCTACCCACGGCCTGAGCCCCGGAGGTGTCCGGCGCATCCCTGTGGCAGGGGTAGAGCCAAGCTCCCGAGCAACAGGAACGGCTGCAACACGCGTTAGCGTTGGCCCTCACATCCCAACAGCCACGCTGAGGTCTGCTGCTGTAGGAAACACAACCGGGACGGGGCTACGGCAACGTTCGAACCTCGCTCGTGCATGTGTGTGTGTGGAAGTAAACCCTGGCTCAGGCAGCAGCGCAGCCCGGAAAAACACCGGCGGCTGGCTCGGGTCTATAAATAACCCCGTGAGCAAGAGGTGTTACAGCAGAAACGCCTGGTACAGCCGTGTAACCCGGCTGTCATTTTTACGAGCACAGCTCTTGCGCAACTGCGCGCGCACACGCGGGTGATCTGCGCACGATTAGGGACTTGAAATATCTGGGGCATGTCTGGGCCGTGGAACGATTAACGAATGCAAGTGAGGGATCCAAACTGGCTAGGAAACCTCGAGTTAAGCCGTTCCGTTTTGTAGGTGTAGTTGATTTTTTCCTCTAGTTCTCATTGATTTTAGGTTTATTTTTTTTCCAACCATGATATTCCGTAACCGAGCACATTCTGGACTCATATCCTGGGTTTGGGATACACTCCCAGGAAACAATGACAGGCCCTGTTTAACACCTTTTTCCCCCCTCTCAATCTGCTGCAAGGACAAGCGGGATGGCAGCGTCCATCTCCGAGACTCGCCCTTGTCTCCGTACGTCCCCAAAGCGGCTGCTCCGGCCGGGGAGCAGGTATCAGCCACCTGCCCGCCCCAACACCAACCTCCTGGGTTATCGAGGCCTGGGAAGGTCAGTTATCGAGGCTTTCCCAAGCGCGCAGAACAGCTCTGCACCCCGTTCCTCCGAGCCAATGGCACCGATACGCAACGGAGGTTGGAAAATCTCTGCCAAGGAAAGCCAGGATGCTCCAGCTCCACAAACACCCTTCCCCCAGCAACGAGACAGCGGCTGAAAACAAGGCACAACCAGCAACCACAAAGCAGCTCTGCTGGGGGAGGGTCTGGGGCCCGCAGAACGCTGCTCTGGCCTGTGGACCAAGCGCTCCGCTGCGATACACGGAAAACGGGCAGATTTTCCCCGTGTCCAGCGCTCCTGCTCAGACTCTAGGCTTGTTATGAAGCAAAGAATTCACTCGGGACACGTACAGACACCAGCCCAGCGTCAGCAAAGTCAGTCAACGAGTCACATGGCCTCGGCATCCCTGCCCGAACCATCAGAGGGGATCCCATACGGAATTCCCACGGTGCCGACCGCAGCCCCTGCTGCAGGTCTGCAAGTACCAGCAGCGCTGTAAATCTGAAAAATAGTTTTATTTGTAACCAGTGGTATTGTGACATCTTATCGGGCGTAACCAATTACAGCAAAACTCATGGATAGAAACAAAATAGCAGGTCTCTTCTCCCCAAGCGCGCCCTCCCGCCCCCGCGGGGTCCGAGGCAGCCCCGCGGCACACGCCGAAGGCGGGGAGCGCGCGCGCCACACCGGCTGCCCCCTCGGAGACGGGCTCCCAGCGAAACGTTCCCACTCGCACGGGCACACGCGCACACACACACACGACGTCTAGAGTTTAAAAAAGAAATCTTTAGCAACGTTTCTGCGTGAAATCACACCGCAGCAGCTACACGTAACGCGGCCAATAAAAGTCCCGCTCTAAGTTTACAGAGTATATCTACACTTTCGACACCCGGACTGCCGGTCCAGCAGAAAAGGGAGGTTTTCTGTCTTGATTCTGTAGGTCTGAGGAGAGTTTTATGCCAGAGCACGAAATAACCGCGCTCCTCACCTCTCGCCAGAGCGTTATCGAGTGTCTGACCTGAAGAGATCACCGGAAAGTCGCTTCGGAAGAATCAACGGCTTTGTCAGTGTCCCACCCCTTTGTTCTGCCTCCTCAAACACGGGGATGAAACCCCTACAAACAGCTCCTCCCCGTCCCAGGGGGAACAAGAACACAAACACTGCAAGCGCCCTTCTCCACACACACACACAGGTACGTCGTCCGCGCAGGACACCAGCAACAAGTAAATGGCTAAAAACGGTCTCCACCCCAGGGCCGCCAGGAGGGCTCTGGGGCTCCCCCCGCACAGCTCCAGCACAAACAAGCTGAGAAACCTCCCTCTGCCGCTCTCTAACCCCGGGCGCTTCCCTGACGCGGAGTCCTGTAAAACACAACGCGTCCAAACCACGGTCATAGTCCAACGTACTCCCTCCTCGTGCAGAGATCAACCTGCTATCGACAGCCAAGCGGCTCTTATCTGAGAGGGTAAAAAACCTCTAGTAAATGTTAGTTTTATATATATATAAATATTTATATTATAGATACAGACAGTGAAAGGGAGATTGTGGGTGTATGCATGCTTATTTCTTTGCTCTGGATTCCAATACTTCTAAAAAAAACCCAATCTCGTCAGGAAATAAGTTAAGTTGCAGCACAAGGTGCCGTGGTTGTTTCTCTGAAGAACATGTTTTACATCTGCTCTCCCAAGGAGCCCTCCGTCCCAAGCTTTCCTCCTCTGAACCCAGAACGTCAGGACACAAAGACAAAGGTGCGCGTTTCTACGCCGTCTATTTTATCCTTTCCTCGTCAAAGCCTCCGGAACGGCAGGTATTTCACAACGAGCTGCAGCACAAGAGGAAGGATGCTGTGATTTCATGGCGCTGGCTGAGGTACTCAGTAAAATACGTCACCCATGATTTAACTGCCCCAGTGCCGCCCCCCAGAAAAAGTAAGGACACGAATCAAGCAGCTCTACATGCACGTACAGCTACGACATGCAACAACACCCCACCTCTGAGGGGACAAAATACACAAACGTGTGGGTAGCAACAATCTTCTCCAGCCTCTGTCTCCTGGGAGCTCACGCTGGGAAGCCTCAGAGCGGGAGGAGGGAAAAATACAGGAATACCCAATCCAGGGGTAGAGGCCGTTGCCTCGGGAAGTTATTTCCTGATTACACGGAGTTCATGCCTGGCTATCTGGGAGCCTTCACCCTGGAAAACAGCGGGGGCAGAGATTCCCCCTCCAGACTTCCTTTCCCCTCTCTCCCCATTCAATTTAAGGCACAAACATATTTACAGTGTCAAACAAAACCTTTTCACGGTCACCAGTCGGACACGAGAAGGCCTGCACGTTCCGCGGCACCAGGAAGAGGCGGATGTACATCAGCCATCTGGCACTGAACAGGGACACCCCTCCACCCCACCTTCGGTCCTGAAGAGAACAGAGGACTCGAAGCCTATGAAATAACTTCCATTATTCTGAGGTTACTTAATTGTAGAATTGATAAACGGCAACGATTGTAACCCAACTTCCAATGCCAACTGCGCCAGCAGTGCCACCGGGCTGAGCACCGCTCCTCTGGAAGGACTGCCGAGCAGCCAGAACAGGTCTGCAGAGGCTGGCCCCGGGCTGGACACAGAACACGAGAGCATGCAGCATGTTTACACAGACTCACCTTTCTTCCCTCCCCCCACCCTCCCCAACTCAACACACACGAAACCCCTCCACCAAGGAGAATATTGTTGTGACGAGGCACTTGAACGATAAGCGGAGAGTCCCTAGGAAAAGGCCTTCCCCTCACAGTGAAGTGGGACAGACAGGAGAGCAGCTTCTCAGGACTCCATCTCCTCTTGGTCAAGCGGCGGTGGCACAAAGCTGATTACTTCATCGTAAGTCAGGCCTGGTGGGAAAAGCGGGACAGGACCTTAACAGGCGGTAAAGGCACCCCTCATGCAAGAAAGCCTGCAGCAATCCTAAAGGTTCTAACAGTATTTTAAACTAAACACTTGGTTTAACAAAGAGAAAGAACACCACCCTCTGACTCACACAATAAAAGGTACTTCCAGAAGGTCGAGGAGATGTGAAGAAGAGTGAAAACCAAGACATGAGCAACTATGTCACCAGTTTGTATGCTCACAGGAATAGTTAGTTCCCAGGGATTATGCTAATTACTGCACATGGTAGGTTCACTCTGCGTAAAGACACAAGGAACGGGATGCCCACGTTCTTATCCGTTTCTTCCATGCCTCCGGCTACCACGGCTCAGCTGAATCGCAGCCGTGGAACGGACCCCGACAGAAGCAGGCTGGCTCTTTCCCGCCCCCCCAACTCACTTTTCCATTCTTCAATCTCAAGCTCTCTGCTTTCAAACGACTGGTCATACGGGTCTGCCACTGGTTCATCGTCCGGGTCGTGATACTGAGCGAAGTAGGCATGAGCCAATGCTTCCGCTGCAGTAATTCGCTTGTCTGTATCCAGTACCAGCATCTTCTCTAGCAAGTCCACAGCTGCACAGGCACCGAAACAGGAAAGAAGGGATGTTACGCAGCGAGTACGGCGTCACATCGCTCACACGCGAGCTCCTAAAAGCCCAACGTGTAGGAGGGATCTGTAGTGCCTCAGGACCCGCCCCATCATCCAGCATTTCTTCCTCTTCACCCCCCAGCCCACACAGACTTTGTGACCCGTGAAACAGTGCGCAGCTCCGAACTACTTCTGCAGTCACCTAAACCTCCGGGCTACCCTGGTGTCCCCGGACACGCTCGCTCCGCCTCGGGGGGAGCGCGGCAGTGGGAAAGGCAGCCTTACCTAGTGGGTTGGCACCAATGAACACGTTTTCAAAGTTCATTTTCGGCATGTAAGACAAAGACTGAATGTAGTTTCTTGCCTGTGGAAATAAACGCCCGTTAAAGCATAATACAACCCAGCCACCAAGACAGAGAACATGTCAATCACCCTGAAGCACTGGTTATTATGGTCTGTCTCCTCGCTTTGCCTTCTCTACTCATCCTGATACTGCGCCCATCAGCATTATCCCTTCCCAACCAAAGGCCACTCAGGACAGCGGAGGAAGAGCTGACACGATGTGGGGTTCATGCAAGACTGGAAAGCAAAGAGGTGCTGCAAGAGCTGCCTGCCTCGGCGGCCCCGGAAGGCTACACACGGCGTGTCGGTAAGCCGCACAACACGGCGCAAAACCGACGCACCCCCAGGCCCTCCCGAGCCTCGGAAGTCTGTGGTTGAGTACGCACTGTCCACATCTCAAAACTCCACATGGTACAGAAATCTTGCTGAAGAGCAGGTAGTTAACGGCCCACCCCATGCCACATGCCAGCGCGTCGTTTAGAGAAGCAGGGAACATGTGAAGACCTGCCCTGCGACCCCCCCTCAGCCGCTCAGGTCTCACCTCATGGCTGGGCATCCTGTTAATGAGATACGCAGGGGGTGTTCCCGTCAGACGCATGATCTGCTGAAGCTGGTTAATATCTTAAGTGCCTAGTCAAGGGCTTTGTTAAAAACAGTGCAAAACCCACTTCCAACAGAAAACAGCTGCATACAAAGCATCTCACCTGCACACCACAAGGCAAAAGCCACACAGGGTCACTAATATTTTTCAAACACTTGTGCAAAGTGTAGCAGTGGCACTAGTGAACGCCTGAAACAACGGAGCATTCGTGGGCAGTCGGTAACAGCGCGAGCGAAGGGTTTCTGACCGCCACAAGCAGCGTTACGCTACGAGTTCACGTTTCCCAACGGTTTTAAAGCCGCCAGAGCAGACGTTTCCTTTGGCTGAAGCTACTCAGAATTTTTTCCTAGGCTGTCGCAGCTACACACAGCCTCAGGAACACGAAAAAGAAATTCAAACAGAAACAAAAGTTGTCCCCTCTGCGCCGGTTACCAGCTTTTCCTCGCTGCATAGAAAGTGCCGTAGTTCCTTGTGGTGCAAAGTGAAATCGGCTCACAACCGACACCTCCTTCGAAACAGCTTTGAACGCGCTTTGGGATGTGGGCGAGGTGACAGAAGGCAATAAATGCAAAATTAGCAAAACATGAGCATTGCATAAGGCAGTTAGCTGGTGTCAGCGAACAGTCAGAGCGAGTGAAGTAGCGCAGCAGAGAACAGAACTCGTCACAGTGACACACTGAAGGCCCTCCAACACTCCGGTTTTGCTACCTCCGTACAATGAAAAGAAGAGTAGAAACAGTACTTTCCTGCTTTTTAACAGACTTAATTTGAACCTGGCTAAGAGCAATTCTTTTTATTGTGCAACCTTAAAAAAAGACACCCACTTCCATCTTACGTCCGCTAACTAATCGTTTGCTTAACCCAGTCAACCTTTAAGCTCCTCTCTCGCTAATCCCCTGCACTTCAAACACCAGCCTGCCCGTCCTCAGGTCCCCAAAGGTCAGGCCACAGGGCACCCAAAGCAACCTGCGTATTCAGTTCCACCTTTCCAAGGGCAGAACACTCGCGTGACGTTCAGCAAGCCAGCCGACAGACCCAACCCGCACCGCCTGTCTACCTTCACGAGATGTCACCGAAGGCAACCTCGCGTTTCCCACGCGCCCTCGCTCCTACGCGAAACGGCCCGTAAGCTGCGGTCCAAAATAATCTTACTGCCACTCTCCATCCGCTGATCCTCTGCTACGTGCCAGAAACAGGGACTTGCTGGCTACCTCCCCGCTCACTACGCGCTGGTTAATCTGTACTTTAGGGCATCTTGCTCTGACTTTACGCGCTTCACCTTCACAAACGGGTGAAATGAAACGCCCTTTAATACCCTCTCTGTGGGGGTTCACAACAGAAACAGCAGCGTGGCTGAGGACAGAGGACACCCTTCAGAGGGACTGCAGCAAGCTTTTGGGGATTACTCCAAAAAAAAGGGCCCCATCCAGCAAAACCCTTTAAATACACAACTGAGTTGTATTCTCAGCAGAGTATATCCTGCGTGCCCTGGAAACGGCTGCCACACAAAAGCACCTAAAAGGCATTTTGGATTTTACGCTACAAACCCAAAGCTGGTGGCTGCAGCGTTTCAGAAATTCATCACACCACAGCGCGTGCCCAGAGGGTAACACGCTTGCTCCTGCTAAGAAAGGCCCTTGGGTAGGCAACCTGGAGAAATAACAACGGAGATGAGCCTCACGCTCTTAGCTGTGAAAAATACTTCTCCAGCAGCATCTGATCGTACAATATATCACGAAGTACAAACCCACAAACGGAAAGAAAAGTCACGAAGCAGTAAATGAGAATATGGAAAGAAGAAATCATACTGCAGGCAGAGGGAAGAGGAATAAAGATCAGATACACGCAGCGTAAGAACTCAGAGCCATCCAAGAGCGAAGAATGACGAAGGAAGAAAAATAACAGCAGATAAACCCCAACACATACTACGGACAGACTACAGGAGGGCAACACACAAACTCGGGACTTCCGGAAGGGCAGGTATTACAATCAAAGTGTCAACTCACAGACTCTGAGGAGATTTTCTTCAAAAGCTCAGGCCCTGGGGTTCCAACGAGTCTCAAAATGAGCTTCAACTGATCAATATCTAATGATGGACCATAAAGGAAAATGCTGGGACAAATTAAAATGAAAAGCGCGACACGTCAGCCTATTAAAGTTGAAAGTTAATGCCTGCCGAGGCCTCGACTGAGAAGCAACCCGTATTCGCTCCTCTCATTTACCAGCAGGTACCCCCTTATAACAGCTCCATCGGACAGAGGGAACAACTCGTCTACGAACACACCGCGTGCTCCGGCTCAGTCGCTGCACCTCTGCGGCAGAGCAGAAGCCCAGGCTTTGGCCCCACCGGCCAAGGCTCAGCGCCCATGCTCACCTCACCCCTCCAGCCCCACGCCAAGGCAGCGGCAGTTAGCAGGATTAGGCTGTTAGTGACAGGCGAAGTGAAGCAGAAGGCTGAGAAGTGCAGGCACCACCACTGAAAATAAAGCCAAGGCCTTTTGTGAACACCTTCCACGGGAATTCAGCCACTTTGGGTACGAAAACGACTGGATCCTACTCACGACCTACAGCATCCCCAACCCTGGAGAGGGGTGCGCCCTTATGGGGCCCAGGGCAGCCGGGCGCTGCAGCTGGCAGTGCTGGCCCTCACCTGCTCCCTGGGGCGAGTGGGGCAGGAGCCGGAGCCCCTGGATCTCTCTGCTGCCCAGCGGGGGAGGGAACAGAACACGTTAGGTTCACCAACCTGAGCTGCCCTCTTTAACACGGTCAAAACCTCAGGATTTAGCACAGGTGACAAAACAGGCACTTGGGGGAAAAAATCCGCTAAAGACACAGCTGCTTTATGGCCCTAACTAAAGCCAGCAGGGAGACACAAGGTACCTTTTAAAAAGCACTGAAAGAGTAACCTTCCTCCTTCTCTGAATTATCCTCCACGCTGCCCTCCAAAACCTCCTAGCCATCCCAGACTGTCTGTAACGTTTCTATTTGCCCTTAAAGTTACACCGAACTAGTAACGCATTTCCCTTTCAATAAACGCTGCCTACTTATTGTCCAATGTCTTCCCTGGGATCAGTGCCTTCCTGGTGTTCTAAAATACAACTACAACACCCTGTCAGAACATCTGTTAAATTCCAGCACTACAAGAACTTCCAAAATAGTCTCCTGGTTTTTAGAAAAGCCGCAGCGCTGCGGTAATACAGAAGCTGCACACAAAGGAATCACCAATACTTTGCTAAAACACTGACCTTTTGATGTCAACTTTGGTCTGGCGTTTTACACGTGAAATTAATTAAAAGCCCTGGCGATAGTACTTTGGCAGAAGAGCTGGGCTAATTTCTCACTTCAAGCTGCCTGGCCAACTCCCACCTACTTACACACCTGACACCTAAGAGTAAATCCAGGGTCGGAATTAGCTTGGCTGCTGACCTGCCAACTCCTAATTATCGATGGTTAAGGTGAGATCAGTGTACCTGCTGGCGCAGAACCAGCCAAGGGTGCCATACTGACCACAATCAGCTCTTTCAGACTAGCTCTCCTTCAGTGCATTTACAACAGCCCTCACATCTTTCACCCATTCCGTGCAAGGAAGAGCTGTGCAGATTTCAGACTGCTCATGTGCCTCAAGCCCATGCCATACCTCAGCTTAAGTATCGAACCAGGGTACCAGCAACACCGCTGCCCAGCGTGCCAGCAGCTCTTCCCAGGGACAGCAGCCACGGGAAGGAGCTGGTGTGACAGACCGCAGTGCCGTCTCAGATAACGCACGGAGCGCCTAACCGGCACTGCCAGGGGCATGCCAAAACCCAACCCCTGCTCCTCATAGGCCTGCCACCCATAACCCGCCGAACTGCCGCGTTCTTTTAACTACAGGGCCTGCCACGTCCCAGAGGAGTAAGCCGTAAGCAATTAGAGACAGGAAAAACACTTAGTAAATAAATACAAAGCGAAAGGAAAGGAAAACAAACCAAACCACATGTGCATGGAGAAGGAAAGTGCAGCATGCAACCCCCAAACACCATCACCAAGGTACCCCAACAACTGACGAGTCGCAGCAGGTCTGACATCAAGACCAACCTGCCATCACCACCAGCAGCACTGCGAGACGGTAAGAGTTATCCAGGCAAAGCAAAGTTGAGGGGTGTTTTAGCTGCCACCACAAGCAAGAGTAAGATGTATCAGAAAAATACGCAATTTCAGACTGGTTAGTTATCACAGAAACACTGAATAAAAATAATAAGATACACTTCAGAGATTAAAGGGAATACAGGCAACTTAACATACAGAAAATGGGCTAAATAGTACAAACCAGTCAACATTCTTATTTGTACTTTGTATCATTTTATGCAAATTATTGTCAACTTTGCTACTTATTTGTAGGAATCATTCACGTTACAGGAGCTGTAAAAAACAATCAAGATACACGTTTAACAAAAACCGATCTTGGCATAAGACAGATACCATGGTACCAAAACGAAAGCCTCTAGGGATGCCTCCCACGAAAATCAGAGTGCTGTGGGATTTTCATTCCTCAATTTTTTTGTCTCTGACCAGCCTTTCTCACAACCTTGCTCCCCCCTCTCCAGCTCCTAGCAGACTTGGCCAATATCAGAAATTCATCCTTCACCCACCTGTTTCCACCCACAGATGACACCAGGCACAGTTCGATGAGCTTACATTCAGATGTGAGCGGGGAATGTTGTCACAGTCCTGCAGAGCTAAGCCCGTATTCACCACGGGGGGGTTTCTAGGTGCAATTCTTGCCGTTCAGACCCTCTACAGACAAGGCCCTCCAGAACTTCCAACTCACTCCAGCATTAGTTTATCAGTGGTGCAATCAGACAGCATCCATCACCATCACCTCAGCATACAGCTTTATTACTTACCAGATAAGGCAACTGCCCAGCTTGCCTCACAAGCAACACGTGTGTTACCGGGCTGTATAAAGAAATGCCTGACGGGCTGTAAGTAACATCACACCACTGCTGCTAAATCCTTGGTGAAAGGGACCAGTATCCCCAGCAAGAGAACCACCCCAGCAGGATGATCATCCTGACAAGGCACTACCTACTTCACTTGGGAAATGTGAAGCTGTATAGTTGAGGAAGTTAACGTTTTGAGACCAAAAAAAGCAGGAAGAATGTCAATTTTTCAGGTGTCCAAATGGGAGCAGTTCCAGCTTCCTGAACAGAGGGAATACACAGTCACATTGCCTCCAACTGCCAAGCGAACTCCCTGGAACAGCAGTGGATTTGGATATACGGTATCCTTGGCTACCGGAAGCATGGTAAATATACCCTGAATTAAGCACCTCAGTGTTAACTGCCCGGTCAGCAAGTCAGCAACTGCACGGTGACACTGCAGGAGGAACGCAGGCCCCGGCACATCTGTGGACACAGAGATTATTGGGAGCCCAGAAGTACCAAGTGGGATCTAAATCTGGAAAATTCCCACAGCTTTCTCCAAAAACCTCACATACACAGATCTCAAAGAGCCTTCTAGGCAGAAGCTAGAACGCACCGTTCCCTTAGTTCTGCCTGCTGCCTTTAGATGTCAGCACCGCCAGGGTGAAAGCCGACAGCTCGGTGCCTTTAGGCGAGATCACAGCCACAAACCCTGCTCCCCTTCTGGCTCCAACCTCACCACCAAACGGCGTGAAGTGTGGAACCACCCACAGTAAGAACTACAGCACTACAAGATTTCACCTACAGCGGGAAAGGGTTTGCCTGATTTTTCTTAAATCTAACCAGCAGAAAGCATTGAATTCAAAAGCGTTACTGCCATTTGCAAAGGCAACGGGGCGTTTAAGGTACGGAACCACAAGCGCCTGCTAGGGGAGATAAATTAAAGTATCTTAATATGACAAGGCAAACAATTTAGGTCTTCAGCGTAAACTTTAGTTTGGATTGCAGGCGTTACTGCCGCAATCCGCAGCTAAGGCGGCAGTGGGAGAAGACGCTTGGCAGGTTGGGAAGGTAACGGTTCTGTTCGATTCAAAGAACACATCGTGCAGCAACTCTTACATATCAGCAAACGATTTACGTGCCAGTATCAAGGGGTTTAAAATCTGAAGTGTTATGGGGTTAAACAGAGGCAACAGCTTAAAGACTTTTGCTTTGTTTCGATCAACAATTCTTGATTTCTCATTTTTTCTTGACAGAAACAAAATCAGCCCAAACCAAATTAGACACACGAAAGCAGCCAACAGATAAGGCATCTTTTTTTCTAGCTTCTGAGCCACTTTCGTGTTAGTGCTGCTTCTGTCCCTGACAACAGAGAAACACAGCAGAGATGACTAAACACTAGAGCGCAGCAAGTTAACAAATTTGGAGAGAGATTATGAGATGGAGACAGGCAGAAAGAGAGAAAAAAGGTAAAGTTAAAGCATATTGAAATGGAAATGAAACTGTGTCAAAACGGGAATGAAAGCCTTACCCCAGCCACCAAAGCGTTTTAGAATCTCAGTGCTTTCCAGAAGTAACGCACTACAGAGGGCCAGCCCTTCGACAGCAGTTGGAATTAACAAATGTAAGTACTAATAAATTAAAGTTATTAACATCAACAAACTGCAGTTGAAAGAACGAACGGGTAAGAGGTGGGCAATGTGGTTTTATCTGGCAAGTAACATCCAATTTCTTGACGACGAACAACCTCACTGGTAGTAAACTGCCCCTTTCTGTTGTGTGGCTGAACAGAGTTGTAAGTGAACAATTTGCACGGAGCGTCAGTTCTAATTCCCTGGGGACAGCCATGGCCACCTCTCACATAAACGTGCCGGTGCCTGGCCCAGCCCACTCCGGTGCAGCAAAACCCAACTTTGAGAAGATGCGATTCCAGCTTGACTTTGCACATGGACACCAGCAGACAGTAAAGGAAGGCTCACAGTTTGTTTATGCTCAAGCATGGAAGTGGAACCTAAACATTGCAGAGCAATTTGGAATGAGCTCCTTGGCACTAAGGAATCTGCAAACCCACTGCTTTCGCAGCGTAGCGCCAGGATCCAGAGAGGCCAGAAGGGATGCTTCACACAGAAAGCTGGAGCGCGAGAGGATTCATAGCAGGCAGCCTACTCCATGCGGTTATTTTCTACAAACTCAAAGAGCAGTGAATTTAAAGAACTTAAAGGACAGTAACTTCCAGAAACAAGCACGTGAGTAGTTCTAGTGATGCCAACAGACAATGAAAAGGAATAGATTTCTCTTCCTGCACACTGCGATTGTTTCACGTGCAGCAAAATCAGGAACTCACCCCATCGTACTGTAAGAGAAGCCATTAATATAAAAACAAACAAAATCCCCCACAACCAAACCAACCCACCATTTCTTGTCTTGTGAAGTATGTGAAAGTGAAGACCTCTAACTTCCATTTCAGAAGATTAAATTACTTGTAAAGGATACGGTCTGTACCAGGGAACAACGTTCTTCCAGTCAACAGCTCAGCCATAATGCATCCCACTGACCAAATATCAACTGCACAAAACACAAAACAGCGTAATGCAGAAAAACAAAGTCTCAGAATCACTCTGTCCAACAAGTACAACTAACCTTATCCTGAGTTTTAGGGCACTGAACCTGAGATGGGTTGCGAGCTGATTGACACAGTTCAGTAACTACACGTCTAACACCTGTCCAATTAACAGAACACTAGATCAAGGCAATTTTCCTTCCAGAGCATAACATGCATTGAACACCGCAGAGCTGGGGAGGAGTCTACACAATCCAAGGGCAAGAAACCTGTTCAAGACATCTGAGGACTGAATTTGCATGTGGCCTTATGTAAACTCTACCCAACCAACCACCCGCTATCCCACTGCAGATATCGGTCCATATACACGCAAAAGGAAATGAGAAAAGACGTAGCGAGGTATGAAATCAGAGGAGCACGTTATTGTCTTTGATCCATACGCTCTCCTGCGCAAGAACTGTTCTCAGAATTTGTTTTCTTCTCTGTGCCTGATCTGGAAGTTTTGCAGGGAAGCAGAGCGTGTGGCTGAGAAGATGCTGGAAACTGTGAGGAAGATACAACCGTGAAGACATGGCCAAGAAGAGAGGGAATGGAAGGTGATGTATATACTTTTTAGCATTTCTTCACACCAGAACTCCAGACATTTTTCAGCATGTTCCCAGCAGCTTTCTAGAAACACACCTTCTCCGCACCAGATACATTCCATTCACTTATTTTCCCCAGCACAGTGGTTTTGAAAGTAATGGGTAAGTGCAGGAAACGTGCTGATTGCAGTTTCAAAGGTTCAAGTTTACAGAAGCCTTCCGAATGCTATCACAATGACTCTTAACTTACTTCTGGTAGACTGCACTTCAAATACTAATTCTACGCCTTCCTCCTTTTAACCACCCTTACTGAAGCCTGATCACCATGACTGCCAGCTTACACGGTCAAATGGGAAGGAGCACATACAACCGACAACCTCTGTTCTGCCACAACCCAGGAACTGAAAGGGTGGTGCTGGTTCAGTGCGTTACCTGTCTGGTTATAATGCATCCAGTTCAGCATGATCTCAGGAGCCCTGTACCACCGGGTGGCCACGTACCCGGTCATCTCATCATCTGTGTGTCGGGCCAAGCCAAAATCCAGGATCTACACAAGAGAAGAGACATCCAGCAACTACTGCAGTGGAACAACGCAACCCAGCTAGAGCGAATAACTAGGCAGTTATTGGATTGGGTGGAGGAGAGGTGGTGCAACTGCCAAAGCAGATTAGGAAACTCAGTTTCACAACCTGTTAAAAGCCACTAGCCGAGAACAGCACAGAACTACGTCTGGGTGTCCTCTCTCAAACAAGGAAACCCAGACTAAAGCTGTTAACTCCTCATGACGACTCATTAAAAACATGAACAGATACAGAAAAAACACCCTTACAGCCCTTCACAGCTGGGAAGGACATTATTACTTGGGGCCACTAAAGTATTTCCATAGGGAATGTTTTTGTCCCTTTAATTCCAAGGGACATCCACAAGGCATCCACTCAACCCACAGTCAAACCAAGCAGACCTTGTGATGACATTACCTTTAGCTCGCAGTCTTCATTTACAGCCAGGTTACTAGGTTTTAAATCCTAAAAAATTAAACAGCATCAGCATTAACAGCAGTGTACACGTTTCACAAGTCTCAAGTAGAGACAAATATCAGTGCAGATAGAAAATAGATTCGAACTGGCTGTAAATATTAACTCTCCATACTCGGGAAAATCGCTTTATCCCAGAGTCAGCCACCTCTTCTGGGGTCCTCAGAGGTGTCACGTATAAGCAAAAATGCATAAAGGCTTATTGCAACACCAGTGCTGTAGATTTACACTTAAAGTGACCCTATTTCACAAAGATACGAGTCAAACATAGGCAGGAACAGAAACTGTGGATCTTGACAACCACTTCCCATGGTTAACATTTCGACTGTTTAACTGAAATCATTCTTGGAAAATTTAACCTCATTCCCATAGGTGCTACACTAAGGTTCTGTGCTACACTATTTAAAGACACTGGTTCAGAACAGATTCAGAAGCAATCTTAGGATGAGTACTCACCCTGTGTATTATGTCAGCTGAATGGATGTACTGTAAGGCAAGATGACAAGTTTTAAGTAACAGTCCAAGTAGCTTCCTTCTCCTGTTTTCACCCGACAATACTGCCTTACCCCACCCCACACAATTCAAACGCTAGAGCTCATCTGCAGAAGGAACTGAGCATGTCTCTCTGGGTCTCAAGTAGGCAGACACTTCACTGTGTCTCTCCTAGGAACACCCAGGAGCACTGTTCCACCACCAGTGGAACACCACGAGTAAATACAACTGAACAAAGGGAAGGTTCAGACCGAGCTGGTTAGGGGCAGCAGACTCCCATCATTTTCCAGACTCCGCCCATAGGAGCACACAGAGATATATTCTTAAATGATACACAGCTTTCCCGATACCAAGCATCAGAGAGGTATGAAGGGAAGGAACAATAATAATAGGTTATCCTACGATGCATTAGGAAAGTTCCAGAAGCCCCACTATGTCCTCATACGAATCTCTGAGGATGACATTGATCAGGAACGTCCACCTCCCGCTGATGAGCTACCAACGTTCAGGTAGGGCAGGTGCAAGTACCTTCAGTCCCCGAAGAATCTGGTATATGAGGAACTGCACATGGTCATCGGTGAGTTTCTGGCATTTCACAATGTTGTTCAGATCTGCTCCCATGAGGTGTGTCACCAAGTACCTGCGAACAAAAGGAAACCCAGGCTATGAAGCAATCCCTCCAGCAGGATTGGGATAAAATTCCCCTATGAAGCTCCAGTAGCAGGGCTGACCATCCCAAAGCGTGTTGCTGAATGAAATACAGCTCACAACACGCTTTAATTAACATAGATTTGTACACCAATTCCCACAGCACTGGTCAACAAAACACACGTGAAGATGTCAGAAGAGTCCGGTAGGTTAGGATGTCCTGGCGTCTGTCGTGTCAGGATTCACAATCGTTTGAGAAAGATGGCAGACAGATTAAGGTAGGAAATATTTCTGTAACAGCCCGGGAGATGCAAGAAAGATACAAACACATTTTGCTGCAGCCCTCAGAGAAGTTACCTACACATCATTGAATTCTTCTAGTGACTTGGCAGGGGTGAACACATCCAACAAACCGATCACCTACAACGAAAACAATAGAGTGAAAAAGCGGTGAAATATATTCACAGTATAATGACAGTTACTAAGATCCTTTGTGGAACAGAAACTGTTCTTTCCAGCAGGGGTTTCATTTCCAACTACATGAATCATTCAGATGTAGAAAAACTAGTATTCATACAAGATCAGAAACAAACATTAAACTCTTGCCTAAAAAAAAGAGCAAAATTAAGGTTAAAAATAAACAGGTGGTTCTTCAGCTTTCCACATCCACTTAAAGCACCAAACAGGAGCCATAACAAAAGGCAGGTGTAAACGCTGGTTTAGTGCTCATTTATTATTTATTTCAAAAAACAACTAAAGTTTATTCAAGAAATAAATGGATGAGAAAAAAACCAACCACCAGACAAAACGGTTTCCTGGCAAAATTCTTAGTTATTCTGTTGCCTGCATATGAAAACCACAACTGGGAGACTGCACTTGTTTCACTTGTACCGAGTAACGGCTACAAAAATTCCAGGATCTGTAACACAAGCAATGGATAAAGACAGTAGAAAATAAGTCAGGAAAACAGTGCAACGCAATGAGGAGCCCATTTTCACAAACAGCTTCACACTGGTTTTTGTAATTTCTGTCCAAAGAGCAGCCACTCCACCTTTCGTTTTACAGCTGAGCTGTGCTAACAGTAGAGAGTAAAAGGATATGAGAGTGTTTGCCTTGTGGAAAGGAATAACTATACCTTATTATCCCATAATTATCCTCTAGGTCACTTACAGCATTAAACAAATCTGTCTGGTGGATAAAGATCATTCTAATTTCCATCGGAATGTGCTTTTAAACCTTATTTTCCTTCTCCAAACAGCAAATCCTGTTTTATGAATATATGAGATAAAGGGACAGGTTCTCGTCATCCACTTCCAAAATACTCCTCTTCCCTTTAAGTCAGCGTCTCGCCTGTCTCAGACACACAAGCAGCATGCACACACGTTTCAGCAACTGCAGCAACGGTCTGAGCGTGCATGGAAGAGTTGCATCCCTGTGTTCCCCTTCCCACCATCCTTTTCATCCTATTGCTTACACTGCCAAGGATGTCAGAATCCACTGAGTTACCTTTAAGCAGAGAATTCAAGACAAAACCTTTGCAGAACCTAGACTATGGCTGTGGAAAAGAGCACAAGTGGGTAGCAAATAAAAGCCTCCACCTAATCTGTATTATACATCAGAGATGAAATTTTATCAAGGAAACTGAAGAGAGAACACTTTCCTGCCTCTCGATGCACAGCGCAGCCACTCCACAGACATCTTCAAGCTGCAACCTTCACATCCACCCTGTGTCATAATGCCCATTCTTACAGTTTCTTTCTCCGCTGGACTCTTCCATATCCATTTTTAAGGACAAATTCAACATTATCCATGCAGTTTAGCATGGAAAGACAAAAAAATGACTTTGCTATGTGGACTTCAAGATTTTTTTTTCATTTGTCACGTTCATCGTGCTGCACACCATCGAACTATCTATATCTTTCATCAAGTTTCACAAACAAAACCAGTTATTCTGCAGCGCATCACTGACTCGCTTCTAGGGAAGTGTGAACACCGGGAGATTCAGAACCCAACTCCTAACCTCCTGCTTTCCCCTCCCAGCATTTTAGGATGTCACAGAGCTTATTAATTTCCTCACGTGACAACAAACCCATTTGCTCTCCCATCTGGTCGGTGTTTGGCTTTATACAAGCTAACAAGGCCTCCCGGAACTGGAAAATACAACGCAGACACCCTCAAGTGCTCTGCTGGTCCATTTATTTGCTCAAGATCTCCATGAACCAGCCTAGATACTGGATACAGCAAACCATCCTCTGCCCGAGCCCCTTAAACCTCCATACCTACCCAATTCGCTGGTGTGTTCTGTGCCACATGAACCCAAGCGGTTTACTTCCGAACCGAGATCTGAAAGGTCAGCCCACTAGCGCTAAGGAGCCTGCCCGAATTGGCTCTGAACCTCTCTGCATCCGCAGGGTTTTTAAACCACAGCCTAGATAAACTTCCCACAGAGAGATGATGGTACGATGAAGTGATAATAAATATTGCCGTCTATAAACAACTTCCTTTTATCCCTTACTCTCAAATCTACATACGCTCTTGCAATACTAATTTAAAAATATTAATGAGTGCCAGACATCGATCTGTTGTAGCAGCAGTCGCAATCTCATTTTCATTGCTTAACCTTATTAGCTTAGACAAACTGATTGATATGCTGATGTACACTTTTTTTGCTAACAGATACTCAAAGCTTTCCTGTTCGAAGAATATCTCAGCTATGAGAAAAAGGTCCAGGAATAACTCCAAGGCATGGATATTAAGCAGGATCAAACGCTACCTCCACTGCTGAGACAATGGCTGTACAGAGGCACCGAGGCAGAATTGTTGACAAGAGTACATGTAGGCATCAAAGGTTCTAATTATTGAGCCACACTAAAAACGCCAAGAAGATTTACGGGATACCAGCTGCTGACTGCGGTGGTTAGAAGCCACAACACAGCCCTCACTGCCACAAGTTGTTCTGAACAGACATCCAAGGAGAACCTTCCAGCTTAGGCCTGTTTGGCTTCCTGCGCTGGATAGAGGTCCCAGGTTTGCTCAGCCCTTCCAAAACACTATTTCCCTTCTGCTATGTTGGACTTTTGGGGTTTTTGTCCAAGCAAAGCGCCTTTCTTTCCTGCAGACACTCGGACAGCTCTACAGAGGGCAGATGCTGAGAATTTTTGCTCCAGTGCACATAACATTAGGCCTAAACAGCATGCAATACAAATATGTCTGTGTGTTCATGCCACAAACACTGTTTTCTATGCCAAATGGAGGTTATATCCAAAAAACAGTTCAACATAACATTTGTCACGTCCTATTTTGTTTCCCAAGCGAGCAGGAGAATGTAAGTGACATCATCTGTGTCCCAAATCCTTAAGATACCATGAACCTGTTAAGGAGAAATTTCCAGATTACCCTAGGAAATAGTACCATTTTTTAATACAAATTAATGATGTGGTTTTGTTGGGGTTTTTTTTTATCTGCATGCTTTTCTACAACTATAATCCCTTGGGCTACTGCAAGCTTCGTGTTTGGTGTTAGAAAAAAAACGTACACAAGATCCTTAAGTGCATCACGCTGGATGCTCACTGGACAGTCTGACTTTAGCCCAACTTTTCATACCGTCACCTCCAACTTACATTTTCGTGTTTCATGTGCTTCAGTAGCCGCAGCTCTCGGTAGGTCCTTTTGGCATGGATGATAGACTGAAATGGTCGGGACAGCTTCTTTACAGCCACACGCAACCCAGTTTTTGTGTCAAAGGCAGAACTACAATAAAGAATAATCACATTATCAAAATGAATTATTTATAAATGCCTTCAAATCCACACTTCACAACTCTCTGGGCAGCAGCTGTCTGGGCACTGAGTCTCAGCCAACCCTATTTCTCCATTTCTGTAATGAAAATAATTTCTAGGTATCCTGGTCCACAACCTGCACCCCCACCCAAAATCCCCATGTGTTTACACAACTGTTGGTTTCTACAGCAAATCTTTAAGAGATGGGTCTTGTTCACACTGTAAAGGGAAACACTGGAGAAAAAAAGGAATGTTTATGACTTTCCTCTCTAAAACCAGTTGTGCTTTTACACATAAATCTGCCAATGAAACTCTGGAAAGAGGAAGAGTACTTGTAAATATTACCTGTATTCCTAAACATATTTTCATACACCACACTTCATCACAGAATGCTGTGCTCAAGATGCTACATTTTATGATTTAAGCCCATACAAGAATCCAAAGCCTGTGCCTAAGAAAATCAACTTGATGGTTGTTAATCACAACTGAACCTGAACTCAAACCTCTCTGGTAAATCACATCTAATCCTAAACTCCTGTTACACAAAAGTGAATGTGAATGACTGATATTTAGCTGTACATCACTCAAACTTGTCCCTTTAAAAGAAACTGCTACATAAAACCTGTACATATAAATAAAATATCCTCTTAGAATCCATGAAGATTAACTCCATCTATTTGGTAACCTCATATATAGAGAGAGAGTTGATGTTTTATACAGTAAAATTATCCTTTAAAGCAAGTCCTATTAGATCCTATTTATTTATAATATTAAGCAGCAAAAGCCTGACACTTTAGAAACAACCAAAAAAGTTAACACGTGAAGAACTATGTTAGATTTCTGAAATGCTGCGTAAAATCTTCCAGCGCTTAGGGCTTCTATGTGAGGAACTAAAGAAATTTAGTATTCAGCTGTGAACTAAATTACTCCTCTTTCTTCTCTTCTTTGATGTTCTTATCTAACACAGCTCTGGTTTGTCAAAAAAAGGAGAAGGAGAAAAAGAGGATGTGAAATCAAGGCTACACTTCATTCAAGATAACGAACAAGGGGAAAGTATGGGTTGGAGAAAGTCAGAGAAGGACAATAATTGTTTGTTTTCCTGCTGCATTTTGAATCAGGCAAACTCCTGATTCCATTTAACTGTGAGTATGCACTAGACCTTGATAAACATCAAGCGAAAAGGAAAGCTACTCATTTATAAACGTAAAATAAATGAGTGAGTTTAGGCAGCTTAACTAACAAAGTTCAAATCCAATCACAAAAGTAGTCCAAGAACAAACCCACAATGGCAGATACAACTCTTACTCCCACCACCACCAAAGCAGCTCCACGAAGTATACAGCTGTCATTTATTTTTAAAGCTACTAACTGGAATTCACTTGCAAAATGCTCCTTATCTCAAAGTTGCTGAGCTTCCAAGGAACTGCTGTAGGAGGCTTATGAGAAACAGGAACCAAACACAAGGCAGTTTCCATGAAGGGTGATCCTTCCCCTAGGTCCTGCAAGGGAATGGAGAAACCCACCCGGCATGATGGAAGGCAGCATCTCCTCTGAAAGGGGCACCTGCATGCACACCGTGGAAAGGGCTCTCTGGAAAAGCAGTGAAGGTACAGCTGGACAGACCATCACAGGAGCACCACACCATCACAGCTGAGGTACCCGAGCTGCGCCACACTGCCTCCAAGAGCGCCTGTGATCAACCACTTCCACACACCAGCTGGCCTTCACACCTCCCTCGGCCTCGGCAGGCAACAGAAGCTATTAAGCATTCATTTTTAAATCTTTATTTCAAGTGATCTTCAGCAAGGCTTCTTGATCACTAAAAAAATCAACATTTAACCTGCAACACTTCACGAGACACAGAATTCAATGGCTTTTAAGCTTCACGTACACCATTCTGCAATACACAAACATACCTAATCCAGGCTGTAATTATATGACAATATTTCAATGATACTCAAGGTGTTTTCTAGGACTTAGAGCAAAAATACGATTACTCATCATAATTCAGCGTATGCTGTAGTGAATTAGTCATGAGTCTTTACCAGCTTTCAAACATTCTGGGTACAAAAGGCAGCACACACCAGTAGCTCTTTCACCCTGCAAAGACGGGGATCCCCTGCGTATTAACCACCTTCCCGGCGACAGTCAGATCTCGCTCTTGATTTCCGCAAGGCTCTCTTTAGAGAAGACTTCAGAGCCACCAGACCTACCATAAGCTGTTTCAGAGTCCAAAGGAAATTCCATTTCACCTTCTTTTTTAATGACATTTTCGTGTCACGCCATCATTCTGCCGAGGTACAACCTCCAAGGAGAACTGCCATCAGCAGAACCGAGACACTGGTTAACCAGCACAACGACACTGCGAACCGGCCCAGGAAAGAAAGCTTTATATTCACAATCCAGAGTTACTCTTGAAGTCAGAAGAATTCTAAGTTTGGTCATATTTGAGGCCTAAAGACTATTTCCCTGCAGAAAAAGGCATGCTGAGCCTGCCAGTATCGGTAAGTGCCTCATGGTTTTCGGGAGCACGGAACATGGAGCTACAGCACAGCCGTCACACTGGAGAACGTTGTGAAGAACACCGAGCTGGCTTTCATCACAGCCTTCAACAGCTGCATTACACTGATCATGTTTCAGCTAAAAAAGCCCAACTGGGGAAAAAAAATTGCATGATCCACAGTTTTAAAACCCTTTTAAAACAAGATCAGCACAAATTCAGTATTTAATCACAGCTTCCACGTTTTGTTAACCTCTGCCATAGTACTGCGCTACGGCACGTGAACTGCATCCACCTCACCTTAGTGAGCAAAAACTGCAGTTCTGAGCTAAACTGAACCCAGAACACAGAAGCTAGACTAAACCAAGTATTTTAGAGAACCTATCCACTGATGCACCCGCTCAGAAGACGTGAAGCTGTCTGCGGCGCTGAAGCACACAGAATTACTTGAGAGCACGGTTTATTTAAACATCAGATAATCAGCAGGTTAATGTCTGTGCGAGGAGCATGTTGCTAAATAGCACACTGCTCCTCGCTAGTGCCTATGCAAATACCCAAGCTAACTTAATCTCTTGGGCGCTACCTTGGAGTTCATTTACACAACCCTAGTCCTGGGCTGAAAACCCACAGTTCCTAGCCCCAGACAGTTTGTCGTTAACACCGCTCACTTTCCATTTTCACATTTCAACCCGCTACCCCCCGACACGGTATGAAGTTGTAAAGCTCTTTCTCCTCTGCTATGTTGGCTTCTGCTTCTAAGAAAGTTGCAATCAAAATCTCCCCAAAGGCCTAATTTCATTTCTTAACACACAAAATACCCACAAAGTTCGAATGACTTCCCTTCACCCTCAGAGTTCTGCTCACAGCCTCCCTGTGCCTCCCCAATCCCCCTTCCTCAAGCATCCTGCTAATCCTACCCAGCTTTACAGTCCTGCTCCTATCGCTCCCCGCACATGTACCACACCTTCCGGGAGAAGCCAGCACCCGGCCCTCCAAGCGCACACACGCTTTGGAGCCACCTGCGCACTCTGATAAGGGATTCGTAAGCCTAAAAACACACACTGGTAAAAAAAACCATCCACAGAGGAACTGTTACTGCAGAGGTGATATTTAGGGTTGTTACTCCATTTCCTCTGGAGCCTCATGTTTTAAAATTTCTTAAATCCACAGTATTTCTCTGTTAGTTTATGAAGAGGGGCACGATCTCAGGATCTCCCCAATACTCAGGAAATTCAGAGGCACTGTTGGTACAACTGAGGGACAAAAATGGGAAGAAATCGCACATTTTGGAAGGGCTACATAACCTGGCAGTCTACTAACAAAAAAAGCTAAAAAAAAAAAAATCCCTACACAAGATTCTAAGGAAGAATAAGCCTTGGCTGTTCAATTCCCTTCCAAACCAACTTTGACAACACAGAGAGCCTGCAAAGCACTCAAACCAAAATCCTGCTTTTACAAAGGTGTCAGCACAACACACAAAGAACCGCTGCAAAAAGACAACCACGAAGTGAACTCCCGGGATTACCCTGAGCCTGCTTTCCTAGCTCTTCAGGAACCGATGGCAAAGACCGTCAAAACGCGCGCCTGCTTCGCGTAGAGCTGGCTGAACTAACGCCGTTAGCCGAGCCTTCCCCCCGGCACACACAAGCGGAGCGATTCTCCAGCTAAACCGTGAGTCACCCATCCATCCCACCTCCGTTCGGCAGCGTCCCACTGCAAGATGCTGCAACACCCAGGTCCCTCTCCTTACGCGAAGCATGATTGGTACTGCAGGAACCCACGTGTTCTAGCGCAGACCTTGTCACAAGACCCTTTTCATGCAAAAGCCCGTGCTGTATGAATATACAAATCTGTTGCAAGAATACAAGGAATAGCATTTCGCACAACAGATGTCACAGCAATTGGTACGTGAAGTCTGAGGATACATATCCATGTTTCTCGATGTTCTGGAACTGAATCCCCACTTCCATCCCCACATGCGTTCAGCTTTTAAAAACAGATCCTGAAAAACACCCGAGTTGGCTGGCTGTGTCCTCCTTCCAGCACCACACACAGTGCTTCCAAAAACACTGGAGTATTTGCTCTAAGTTTAAGCACAACAGTGTCTTTAGCTGCCTGCAAAAACGCCCCTCTCTCTCCATCCACGGACTACAAAATCCAGGCAGTCTCCCAGCAGGGTGTTCCGACTCAGGCTCACACTGGACGCCTAGAGCAGCCGACAGACAGCTCCATAGTCTAAATGATTCATCTGCTGGCTTAATTCTTTCTATTAATTCCCCACACACACTTTCGAGAAATCCCTCATTTTTCAATACCTCGCACTGGCAACGAGACGAACAACCAGAGCATTTTATGACATTCTGCTAGAACAATGCAGCAGACATGCAGAACAGATTTAACCATTCAGTCTAAGGGTGGTTAAAACCCTGCAATTTACCGTCCCCACGCAGAGGCACAGCAAACACTGCATCTCAAATGAAACTAGGTGCTGGGGAGAAACACTCTGGAGGGACAGAGCGTGGAACAAGGCATTGCAGGAATATCCCAAATATTATACATCACCATTTGCAGCTTCATAAACCTCGTATACATGTGCACGGGTTTTTGTTTGTTGGTTGTTTAATTCAGACGAGTCCTAAGAGAAGGATGTCAGTCATTCTGAACTGTACCTTTTCAGACATATTTGTAGAAGAACATACAGAAACCCATTAACGCAGACCGCAGGGAGGCTCGTGTGCCACATGTCTGAAATCGCTTCCAATCCCAAATCGGTTCATCTGGTCTGAACGCAGTTGCACAATCTTTGAAAGTTTTGACACAGCAAAACAGGAAATTCGTGATGCAAACCCTTCAGTTATTGGTGGTGAAAACAAACTTTGGAAGTATTACACGCACACAATGGGGATGGTGGGGAGGGGGGAAACAAGAGGAATGGGCTAGACGGTGTAGGGTCAACCTTAAAAATACAATGGACAAGGCACTGAGCAAATTCATTTCCTATTACAACCAGGAGTTACGCAACACTGGCACTTCCAGGGGTATTTATCAGCTCTGGTATGGAGGCCCTTCTTCCACCTGAGCTACACCCTCCCATTTTACAAAAACCTCGGTACATGGGTTAATCTTGCTACTAGAACTGACCAGCCTTTGCCTTTTATGAAATACCAGCATTTGCATGCTTGAGGCACAGCAGTTTTAAGAAATGCACCTTATTTAAGCTGAATTTAGCAACAATTTCATGGCAGCAGGTTAAGAATAGCTGAGTGCTTTATTTCTTTAAAGCTGCAGCACAGGCAAAGCAACCCCTTCTCCTTGCGGGTAGGGTTCGATATGCATCCCTGCTCACGATAAATGACATCCATGATACAAATTTGCACATTATGCTAATGAAAGAACATGCATGCCTGCTCCAATACAGCGGCACAGCGGACGCGTAATCGTTACACCAGCGTTTCAAAATTCCGATCACACTTTGACAAAGAGCAGAGAATAAAAACCAGAATGCTTGCACGGAAGATGTTTCTCAATAAAATGACAGTCACCTGTTTTACACAGCTCTGCTACAGGACTGTCACACCAACTTAAATACAACCTTGTATTTCAGATTAATCAATGTATTCAGCCCCGCTAATTTATGCTGAACAATCCAACACCCTTCAGCAGAGAAGCTACAAAGGAAGGAAGTATTGTGTTTCGCACGTGTAACCTGTCACAGGTTTTGTCCCTGTTAGGTAAGCATTAAAGACTCAACTCGTTATCTTCAAGCTCTCTGTACTCCTGCAGGTCTCATACCAGGACTTTACTCTCCCGGGCAGCGCATACTGCAGCAATTCTGTCATTCTACAGAAATAAAACAACTTTTCCTGTCTTCACTTACTATTACCAAGAAAACATCAATACTTGTAAACTCACTGCCACAAGCCAGGGATGCAAAACCAGCCCTCCCTGCCTTTCCTCCACCCTCCCTGCCTATCAAGAGATTCCAGTTAAAAATTAATTGCCTCAAATACAACGTATCCTGGGTCCAGAAAGAAACTGGGCCAAGAGCTGCCAGGCCCTCAGCTCTGCACAGCCAGCTACGGGGGACTTGCCAGCCTCCATCCCTCTCCACCCCCCACCTAACTGCAAGAAGGCACGGTGAAATATGTCTATGTGAGATCATTCGCGGAACGAGGAGGGGGGGTTGGGACATGATTATCTTCCCCTGCAAAAATGTTTTAGTGCCACCTGCCATGTGGTGCAATCCCCGACGCATTCCAAAGGCAAAGACTGCGGCTTCCCAGCAGCACCGCTCCGAACGCGGGAGGAACAGTGTTCCTGCGAGCGGCTGGGGGGAGAGGGACCCCCGGGGAACAAGCAAGCCCCGCTCTCCTCGCTCCGCTTCCCGCGGGTCCCTCCGAACCGGGGCAGGCGGAGAGCCCGGGCAAGGGCCACCTAACGCCCCCCTCCCGTGCACACACACGCCGTCCCCTCCCAGCACTCACCAGACGGAGCCGTAGGCCCCGGAACCGACCGGGGAGAGGTTCTGGTAGCGCTCGGGCACCTCCCACACCGTCTTGTTCAGCTCTTGCCGGTAAAACTTGGGCCGCTCCTGAGACATTTCTGCTCCCGAGCCCGCCCCGCCCGGCCCGGCGGGAGGGGGAGGCTCTGCCCGCGGCTGCAGCAGCAGCAGCACCACCGCCGCCACCTCCAGCAGCTTCTTCCTTCCTCCTCCTCCTCCTCTCCGCCTCGCTTCTCCCGCGGGCGGGGGCGGCCCTGCAGCAGCAACGCCCTCCCGGCCGCCGCCGTCCCCTCACGCCGCCGCCGCCCCGCCCGCTCGCGTGCGCCCCTTCAGGCGGGCCGTTGCGCTCCCGCCTTCGCCTCAGCTCAGGGGGCGGGCGCGGTGACTGGCGGGGCGCGGTGACGGCGGGGCGCTGAGGCCCTGTCACCGCCTTCCCCCCCGCCCTTCCCTGCCGGCTCCCTCCGGCCCTCCTCCGGGGCGGGAGGGCTCCGTGAGGTGAGGCGAGGTCAAGCGAGGCGCCGGCGGGGGTTCGGCCAGCCGGCAGCGGGCGGGGCGGCCGTGGCGGGGCGGGGAGACGCTCCCGCCGCAGGTAGGGCAGCCGCCGCCCCGCCTGAAGCGGCACAGCCCGGGCAGGGCCCAGCCGCCCCCCCTCCCCCCAACCCCGCCGCAGCGGGGCAGCCCGACCGCGCGTTCCGCCCGTTCTCGCGAGAGCTGAGGCGCGGAGGGCAGAGATGACCCAATATGGAACCAGCGCGCCGAGCTCTCGCGAGAGCGGCCCCGCGCGGAGGGGGAGGCGCAAGGCGGGGAGCGCCGCATGGGGCAGAGGCCGGGGGTGCCCCACGGGTCGGGGGTCCCGTTGGGACCCTTGGCCGGGTCCCTTCCGAGTGGAGCGAGGCCGTGATTCCACGAAGTGCTGCCCTTACGCGAACACGCTTGACTTGCCCGCGCAGCCCCCCCGCGGGTGCGCTCTAGGGGGAAAAAAAGGCAAATAGAGGGAAAAACTGACCATATGGTATCATGGAGGGGTTTGGGTTGGAAGGGACCCCTCAAGGTCACGGAGTCCAACCCCCTGCAGTGAGCAGGGACACCTTCCACTAGATGAGGTTGCTCAGAGCCAGGTCCAGCCTGACCTCGAATGCTTCCAAGGAGGGGGCTTCCACCACCTCTCTGGGCAGCCCATGCCCGTGGTACACCACCCTCATCGCAGCCTGTGCCCGTGGTACACCACCCTCATCAGAGCCTGTGCCAATGGTACACCACCCTCATCGCAAATAACTTCTTCCTAATATCCAAATCTCCCCTCTTATAGCTTAAAACCATTACTGCTCGTCCTGTCGCTCCAGGCCCTGTTAAAAAGTGTGCCCCCACCTTTCTCATAGGCCCCCTTTAAGTACTGAAAGGCCGCAATAAGGTGTCCCTGGAGCCTTCTCTCCTCTTGGCTTGAGGCAGAGTTCTGCAGGCCCAGGGGGACGGGTCGGGGGCACTGGTGGCACCTGCCCCAGCTTGCCCCAGGGTAACCGTAGCTCTAGCGCTGCTGGAGCCTTCCAAGCGGGTATTAATTGCTCTTGTAAACTCCCTAAGGACACTTTGTACCCTTCCAGGGTCTGTAAGCCAGGAGGGATGGGGGGAGCTAAGCTCTCCCTGCCCCAGTCTCCCACTGCCCTGATCCTTCTCTGGGTGTTTGGAGAATAAACTTTCCTCAGTGTTGTAACAGGCCTTGCGATACCAAAGATCTGTGTGTGTGTGCTTTCAAGCGCATGCCTAACGAAGTCATGGAGTGCTGCAGGTTGAGCGTGTTCTGGAGCAGAGCCTGTGCTGTCTTCCCCAGCTAGTAAATACAGAATGTCACAGCAAATAAGAGCGTTAGGGATTTGTGTTTAAGGCCACTTAGCTTTTGATCTCCAGCCAGATCAAAGGAAGATGAGTCTCGTTAGCAGTACTGTGCAAGACAGGCGCGTTCTGAACAGGATACAGAACCCTGCTTTTAAAACATTGGCTTCCATGTCAAAACCCTTCTCTTTCTCTACACAGTGTAAGAGGAGAGTGTAACCCTCTCCTCTGCTGGTGTGTGTCACTGAAGTCCTAAAAACAGGAGTGAACAGCTGAAAGTTACCACTGCTTGCATCTAAAAAGTAGCTATTTGTGGCATGCTGGGGTTTTTAAGGCCTTTAATTTGCAAACTCTAGCTTCTGGTTAGTTTTGCTTGTTCTATTACCTCGCCTGGAAAAGAGGTGATTGTGCTCAGAGGTGTCAGAAACGGCTAAGGCTTCAAAACCGGTACTGGCTATGAAAAGCTAATGAACAAAACGGCTCTTGAACTCATCTCTGGAAGATCTTGATTTATCTCCTCGGTGAAAAGAGGAAGTAACTGCCCCAGGGATGGAGTGTGTTTGAGCCCTGCCTACTTCTAGCTCTCTTTGTGGTTTGGAATGACTGGGGGGTGTTCAAGTTGATAGATACGTCTCTCAAGACAGAAAATGTCGAGTCCCTGTTGCTGTATCCGAATTAGCAGCTTTCAGTGATGCAAAGCACTCGACCTGTACGAACTGATCCTGGTGATTCAGGAAATGAAATATGAGGAGAACACTTAAATCTCCATGAAATCTGTTTTGTAAGATTTGATACTTTAAACTTAGATTGCATTCTAAACAGACTCTCAACTGCTCACTCACAGCCTTTTTATATTTCCCCTTTTTTTCTATCTTCTGCCCATAGCCAAAAAAATATGTCCCTACATGGCACAACCCTTCTTAAATGTACTTTCACTTGATAGCTCTGGGTGTGAATTTTTTTTTCTGCCTCAGCTGTCGGTATGAGAACTTTGTCTTAGAACTGCTCTCCCACCTGACCTTTACTTGCTCACTAGTCACTCTGGGAATTCAAACCTTACCTACTCTGAGTGACAGTGAATACACATCTCCTTCCTGATACTAACATTTTAAGGAATGGGAGTCAGACATTTTGGGGATTCAAAAACCTGAATGGTATCAGATATACTGATTTTATACAGCAACTTGCAGCATTCGTACAGCCTCAGATTTAGCTCCTTTCTGATTCAGACTAATCCTTGTCCTTCCAGAACTGGAAACAAGGAGAATGAATTCAAAGAGTTTCCTCAGCTGTGGTAGGTTTATGGAGAGGGATTGTATTTAGTTCCCTAAACCCATGCTTGCTTTTGGGATCAGGCAGCGGCAGGGATTCAGGCTGATTTTTCCTACAGAATAGGAACAAGGCAAGTTCCAGAAGGACCCAATGTTCCTACAACTGATTTGGCAATTGATTTGTTTAACCCTAAGAGCAGCATGTCTTCCATGGATTTCAGTCTCCAGAGCCTTGCTCATCCCTGCTGTGACTACTGGCTTCACAGGAGCTACGTTGGGATGAACTGGCCACGTATCATACTTTTTACTTTGGTTTTAATAGATACTTCAGTCAATGACCCTGGTTTTTTTTTCTTCCAGCCTCACGAGAAAGAGCATTCATCGTCGTCTCCAGCATTTGCTATTCCTCTGGTTTTGACTGACTGTGATCAGAAGGAAGATACTGATAGACAAGGATACTGTTGGTACTTACAGGCAACTAGCAGCTTACAGGGTCCAGAGAGAAATGCAGACTGAGGAGCACTTCCAGGCATACTTTGAAAGAAAACTGTCCTCCACCTTGGGTGGAGTACTACAAATCCCTCGAGAGAACAGGCAGCTGCAGTGCCGGTGAGCTCTATGCCGGGAATTTGTTCAGTGTAAAGAAACTAAAGAGCCTCTTCAAGCCCAAGTGTAAAAAGGTGCTGACATTTTCACTTCAGGACTAGGACAGTGTGAGGGATATATGCACTGTAAAGAGAAACTGCAGTAGTCGTAGTTCCCTCCAGCACTTCCCTCAGGCCAGCTGCCAGACACAGGCTTTCGTTTGCTTTTTTCTGATTGTGCCTTTTGATACTTTTATTTCTTAATTTTCAAGAGCCACTTTCTGTTCCTTCTTAGCTGGGGACGTGGAAAGTTGTATAATGGTATGACTGAGGGTGGCAACTTCTTCGGCGTTATTTTGGAGCTATGTTCCTGTGTTCTTTGAGGAGAATGAGTGATAAAGCATTAATGCTTCCACAGCCCCTTTTTCCCATCTGCCAGAATTCTCTTTTGGACATTGTACTGGGAGCAGAAGCATCTCTTCTGCCAGAGGAGCCCTGCAGGCTCATCAGAAGGCAGGCTTTGAGGCAGCATAAGAGAATTCCTGATGTTCTTCCAGGAAGGCAAATATAATAAAAAATAGGAAGCCCATTCATCAGCTTCCCTTTTAGCTTTGTTTGACTATGAATACTCTCCGTTTTCTTTCTGAATCTCCTTTTGGATGCGGAGTGGACTGTCAATGGTTATGCCTGTGTCAACTCAACAAACTCCTCCTAAGAAAGTAAATCTCTGATTCATCGTTTCTCTGGGCTTTGTTTCAGCATGTATACTGAACGTATCCTGAAACTTAAACTCCTGTTTTGAGACCGTGACGGGACTTGAGACTCAAGTCTAGCTATGGGTGAGGTTCCACGAGGTGTGGTGAGCTGATCTACCAGCTTGTTACCGCCAGAAGGGACAGGACCACACAGGGAAAGGAAAGCAGGAGAGCCAGACCTCTCTCTGTCTGCATAACTCTTAGAAGCTTTTACATCAGCTCAGCTACATGTGGGACTGCAGCCTAAAACTATGGGTCATGTCTACCCCTCGCTGCTGTAAAGTAATTTCCTGGTGATAAGTGGAGGCAAATGGAGCCATAGTTTGAGTTGCTATTGTGTTTTCTAGTTCTCCTTCACCATGAAGACTTGTCATCAAGATTAATGTCTGTAATAGTGAGATCCTTTAGATTGTGCAATCGCCTTCTGTTCCTGCACTTTTTATATATTAAAACAAACAAAAAAAAATGCAAGAAGGAGATTAGATGAAGTTCTGGAGTCTGATTACTTGATGGAAAGGGTTGAGTTGTGTACAATTATGACATGATCTAGAGTTAACAGTCTGACCACCCAGAAACACCTGATGCAATATAGTAAGTCTTGCCCAGAGATCAACAGGAGAATTTTGCTCTAAAGTCATAGCTGGTATTATTGGAACGTTTATCATTGCACTTGATGCTTAATAAGAAAATCTCTTTATTCCCACCCCCAGCTCATCGTTTAAGAACTGTGTCTGCTTTGCTTCCTCATACTCTTTTCCCTGTTTCTTTTCCACTTCCCTATCTCATGTGTTTTCTCTGTTCTCCATTTTGTATCCACTTGTCGGCCCAGCGTGAAGTCACCTTGGACAATAAAATGATGGGAAGCGACTCAGCTCTATAATATTAACCATGGTCTGTCCCACGGCCGCTGTTCGAGGCTGCCAGAAGCCTTGGGCAGACACTACATCGCTTATATCTGGGTTTTAAGTGAAAAATCACCAACACTTCTAGGGATTTAAAAAGGGGAAGATGGAGCACAGGACTGTGGGGTTAGTCAGAGTTTACCTACTGGAAATTCTGATTAAAAAACATACACACCACATAAATCATGTAGGTCAAGACCTGCTGCATTCCCCTATTAAATAACGCAACGCAGGACACATTTGACTGGTTCTGGGGAGGTGGGATAGGCCTGCCTATGTCCCCTTCAAGATGTAGTGTCAGTATGTCTTTCTTCTAGATCAGGAGGAATCAAAACACCACCTCCTACTTTCCTGCGGTGTTAATGAGGTCGAGTAATGGATGTGTTCGGCACGGGGCTCCGCGCTGACAGGCCGGCATAGGGATGGCACACGGAGTATTTGCGATTCATCCGAATGGAATGCAAAGGCACAGGGGTGCCTATGTGGGATCCATGTTGTGCGCCAGCTGGAGCTGCGCAAGGCCAACTCCTGCGCGGGTTTGCAGCGTGTGGTGCCTGCGGGGAGCTGACCCGAGCAGCGCGGCTCTGTGCCTGCAGAGCACGAGGCCTGCAAAAGCGCCGCAGAGGCCGCGACTGTAAAAGGCGTTGCATACGGCTCAGCCTATCTGATTCTTTGCAGCTTCTCCTGGGGAAGGTTCAGAAGGATCACGCTCAAGATCTTCCCTGTCCTGCACTGGCTGGTTTCGTACCGGTTCGGAGAATGGATCTTGAGGAATCTACATGCCGGCCTAAGTGTTGGGATGTTTCAGATTCCTCAAGGTAGGCAGAGAAAAAAGCACTCTAGCTTTCGTTCGTGTATCCTGTTTTTCATAATCTCGCTCCTGTGTGTGTTACTGTTCTTTCTGATGTCATCAGGTTACCTGGGAACTTTAACCTTGGAAGCTCCTTAAATCATTAACCTATTTATTTGCATATTTGCAGGAGAACTTCTTTTCTATAATCAGATGTTACGTGGTGTAATTTCAAGGACAGGACACTGCTCAAAATATAAACTAACAGCAGCATTTTCCCATGTCGCAAACAAAACATGGTCTTTGAAATCCGCCTTGTTAATCAGGTCTGTTAGATACTCCCATGTGTAGCCACTAACGGGTAGCCTAAATGAAGAGTTGTTCTGGTTCTTTGTCTGATTTCTAGTTAGCAAGAGCCCGTGTGGTAAACCAACATTGGCTTTTGCCATTAACTGGCCTGGCTTTATCAGGTCCTGAACTGGGATTTCCATAAGGGATGTCAGGTTTTCACCAGCAGAACTTTACTTATAAGTAGTAACCAAGGGTAGAGAGCCTTCCCAATTTGCTTGACTTTAGAAACGGATTTTTGCTTTCCAGGACTTTTAGGAGTTTGGCTGACCAGGCTACCTCTGCCAAATATCAATGGCTTCCTTTCCGCGTTCTGCTGCTCGATGATGTATGTTATATTTGGGACTTGGCATCACATCTCGATTGGTGAGGTTTATTTTGTACTGTGAAATGTTGCTACTTAGAGATTATGTTCAGTGCTGCTTCAGTAAAACGGCGAGATAACCTATTTCATCACGCAGAAGTTATTTAGGTGAGAACCCAGGCTCCCAGGTTCCCAGTTCATTGTCGCTCCCCATCTGCAGCTGGTCTCTGGTGAGGATTTCACCAAGTCAGTCAAGTTTCAGCCACGAGGTCCTTTGTATCCCCAAGGGCATGAGCTGTCACAGACAGTCACAGAAATTCTTCCCAGAGAGGGTGGGGAGCACTGGGACAGGTTGCCCAGAGAAGCTGTGGGTGCCCCATCCCTGGGAGTGTCCAAGGCCAGGCTGGATGAGGCTGGGAGCAACCTGGGCTAGTGGAGGGTGTCCCTGCCTGTGGCAGGGGAGTTGGAACTGGATGATCTTTAAGGTCCCTTCCAACCCAAACCATTCCATGATTCTATGAGACACCGTGCAGAGGAGACAGCTGGACCGTCATGGAGGCACCTCCTACGTAACATAAAGGCCCAGTGCAAACTGCTTCACATTCACCCCCAGGATGTTAGTGTGAATCACGATTTGGCTCCTGGTCTTCTCCGTGGTCTCCTCCATGCGGTTTCTTGCCATGACTGAACTGCTGATGGGTTTACAGTCGTAATTTGTTCAGAAGTTAGATTATTTAAAATACTGTTTACATGTCAGAAGGCCCTTCCCATTACCATAATGAGTGGGTAGTGGAGCTCTGGCCTCTTAGATAAATTGGCAGTTCTTTCTCTGACTGACCATGTTTTTCAGCCTTTCCGGCAGCTCATTGTAATGCACCCAGGTTTTGTGCTTTACATTAAAATCCTTTTGTTCTGCATCTGACCAGCGGAAGACTTCATTTGTAAAATGGTAGGAATCCGATATTTTCAGACAGGACTTTGGGAACATCAGGTGCTTACTCAGAAACAGAAAAAACGGATGACACCTGACTGACAGTAGCCTGGCTCATACTGCACAGGCTGATGGTGCAGGGAAGACACGGATGTGTGGTCTTTGCTGCAACATCTCGCGCCGTTCCATTTTCTGTCCTCTGTTCTGTTGGTTCCAGGCTCATTCAGCATCTTAAATGTGGTGGTGGCAAACATTCTGAAGACTCTTAATTTCAACCAAACATTGTCCTCTAATGGTTCACTGGACAACTTCTCAGACCCTACATTTCTGAAAGATTACATGGAGGCCTTGACGCTTACCGCATCAGTTACGTTTTTGACTGGCATCATCCAGGTAGAAGATGAATCTCTTTTATATCCTTACACGCAGTTTTCGTACAGATGTAAGAATTGGTACCACTTGCATATCCTTACCTCAAATACTAAGCTCAGCACTTCTGAATGCATACACTGTGCGAAGTGGGACGTGAAGGTCCGTGTCTTCCTCTCATGGTGTCTGAAAAAGAACAGGTTAAGATTCATGTGTCCATGATTAATATACTAATGTGTGAAGTACGTTATTATCTTTTATGGTGACCAGTTCTGCAATATGTTGGCCCTTAGGTAGTCCTGCATAACTGCACACACTCCATGTAACGTGCTCCTGCTTCGGTTTGGCAGCGTCTTATTGTGCGTAATGCAAATAGCGTGCTCAAATAACTCTCCGTCACGTATGGCAGTGAAGAGTCACGCTCTTCAGATATGGAAACAAGAAGGGCGGGGTTTGACACCGATGGTTATATCACCTCTCGCTTCTCGGTTGTTCCATACAGTTGCTGCTAGGTTGCTTTTGCCTGGGGTTTATAACAACATACGTGCCGAAGACTCTCATCGACACCTACCTCACTGCGGCAGCATTGCACGTCATTGTGTCCCAGTTTACCTTCATCTTTGACGTCACGCTTGACTTCCATAAAGGGCCCCTGGGCATTTTCTATGTGAGTAAATTCATTATTAGTCAAAGAAATGCGTGCTTGGAGGGGAAAGAAAAGAACAGCTTCAGAAATCGAAGGCAGTTTCAATCTAAGTCGGTTGCTAAGGGGTATTTCGGCAAGTCTCGGCTGTGGTTTGCCTTCCTGTTGACTTGAACAGTGTATGGAGCGTACTGTGTGACACGCAAGAAGAAGAGTCTGTGTGCATATTTTTAATTCCTTGGGTAGTGCTATAATCTATTATCAGCGTGTCTATAATTGTAGTAGAGTAAAGGTTAGAGGAACAGATACTTTTTTCCTTAATGGATCATCATGGGCAAGCTACTGGGCACACAGTATCTTCATCATATCTGACAACGAAGCAGCACACTCCAGGCTAAAGACAAGTTAAAGCTACTTAATCCCAGTTTAATTTAGTAACGTCAATCAGGCAGCTTGAGAAAAAGGTAGTGGAGCAGAGAGAAGAATGACAGCACTACATCTCAGCTGTTTGTGCCAGTATTTTCTCTGCGTGTTGTCAACAGACAAGATTTTTAAATACTGCTTTTCTCTTGACATCTCTCTTCTTCTAACCAAAGATACATACCACAGTAGCAGAATTCAGTTCAAGTGTTGGAGCAACCTATGTCAATCTCCTGGCCCATAGAAATAGTGTAGTATTTGCCTCTGATCCTCTCTATATTGGTTGTGTTTCAGAATCTGTTTCATTTCTTCCTGGCTCTCCCAAAGTCTAATGCCACCAGCATATTGCTGTTTTTGCTTAGCATGGCTGCGCTGCGAGTGAATGCATCTGTCTCGATGAGTTATAAACACAGTCCTATTGCGTTTCCCATGGAACTTCTCCTGGTAAGTGATCTCCAAAACGCCACGGCGATAATCGAACTAACAGAGAGCATAACACACTTTATTTCAGAAAACATTTTGCTTTTTACTTCACTGTATCTATGATATTTGCACACTGAATCTGCACTTTAGTCCTTTAAATACTCCTGCAAGATGAACTGCCTTTAGATGTGTCGTGTGCAGGAGCGAATGCTGCGTGATCTCTAGTGTTGCTTCTTGTTTTCTCTCCCAGATCATCACAGTCGCCATTATTTCTAATCGCATTCATCTTCACGCTGAATCTAGTAGTGCTGTGGTCAGTATGATTCCTCAGAGGTTAGTTATCTGTGATAATGAGGTTGTTCCTTTGAGATATGGAAAAGATGTTTTGGCCTGTTCTTGAAACCTGATGTGGGCTGATTTTTACTGGGAAGTAAAGCTATAGGAGGAATGAGTCTTCAAAAGATTTAATTGCATCATCATTTTCAAGCATATACAGAATTCAAACTATGGTTTTCTGTATTAGATTCAGGTTTTTTAGCACACAGGGGAAGGAATTTACATTTTTTGTGAGTTGGAAGTCTTACAGATTGAGAGCATCTCCTGTGGGGTACTGGGTGCCTCTGATAATGGTCCTGGGTTTGGAGTCACTGTGGACAGAGCTCAGGACAGGTCTAAACTTATCTGTTCTCTGATCCTGTAGGTTCCTGCCTGCTACACCACCAGATCTATCAAACCTGAGCAAGATCATACTGCATGCCTTCTCTCTTGCTATTGTAAGCTATTTCCTTCTGGTTTTTGTTGGAGAGAGATACGCTTCACATCACAACTACAGTACTGCCAGCAATCAGGTGAGAGCAAAACTGCACATACCTCCTGGGCTAAGAAGCAAGCTGAACCCAACTTGCAAAGCCACTGAGTACCTGACAGTGGTAGAAATGCAAGGATGGAGCGAAGATGCCAGATGATGGCTTTGCAGCAACTTGCTACCCTTCCCTGTGCAAAGTGGATGTTATAAGCCAATAATGTGAAGGCCAAAACGTGGCCTCTTTGACCAAGAGGCCTGTGTATACTCTTAGCGATTGGGATGAACCTCACACACACAGGCTGCAACTGATCCCTGAGGACCATTGCTGTCATGAATCCAGGAGAATATAAAAGCACGATAAATTAATAGCTGAAATTGTAAATGTCTGGAGCAGCTGCAGTTCTTCTCTGTATGTGGCCACTATCCCAGTGTCTGGATTCTCTGCCCTCTGAGAGGCTTTTCCGGTGAAACTGTGTTAGTTTCCAGTGTGCTGGAGTTAGTAAGCATTAGGTGTTGTGCACAACTCCATGTTTAGCTTGTTGTGATGGCTTTGGGTCTTTACTAGAATGGAACTAAGCCAGTAAGGAAGCTGCCCTGACTTTTCGAAGCCTCTGGGAATAAATACAAAGGGAATGTCTTTTCCACTCAGCTCGTGTCCAGGTGTACTATGCTGTGTACTGAGACTTGCCACATGGTAGCTTGCAAGTCAGTGCTTCATAGCTTTGGGGTTCTAAGTGGATTGCTTTGAAAGAAGGAACTGAACCTTTGGGTGCATGAGATCCTCAGCTGGGAATACCGTAGGCCTTGTAAGAGAGCTCATTTAACTGTGGGAGACCTTGCTTTCCAGCAGGTTTCCCGAGCTTAGCAACACAGATGGGCAACCAGCAAGTGTGGGCAAAAGGAATTCCTGATAAGCTACTTGTATGAACGTAAATCATCCGCTTTGGGTTTTCGCTGCTTCCTTCTGTTTCTGTTTTACAGGAGCTAATAGCTGTGGGGCTATGCAATATTTGCAGCTCATTTTTCAAAAGCTTTGTTGTCAGCTGTTCTCTCTCTGGAACTGTGATCCAAGAGAAGACAGGTGGAAGGACACAGGTGAGCTGGACTGGATTTGGTAAGCTCTAAACTCTCATCTAAAATCACTGTATACTGAGTATGGGCTGACATTTAATCTAAACAATTTGTGAGATAATAAAGTTACATACCCATGCAACATGCAATAAGAATATATTTATACGGTATTTACAGCATGTGATGTGCCATGGAGGATCCTGTGGGAAGGACAGGATATGCTCATGCCGTTTAAAACTGTATTTTAGTGAATATACCCGAAAAAGCCAAATGGAGAATTGTTCCCACAGCCTTAATTCTGTCACTTCTTCCTAACTCTTCAGCACTTGACTCTGTGATTTATTTTTTGTAGGGGGAAAGAGGGTGTAACATGTAATGATAATATGCAATAATGTTAGCATCATACCTCTTAACCGAATGTCTCTGCACACTCCACTGCATCATAGAAATAATTTTGTTTAATAAAGAGTTTCTTCCAAAGTCTGACCTGCAAGAGAAGTGTCTTACTACTTGGATGAAATTATCAAACCCAAATCCCACATTGTTCTGTTGTGCCGAACAGTAATCGATTTCGGAGAAAATTGCATCTACAGCAAGCTCTCGTGGCTTGACTGTTCTAGAATTTGTACCATGCACTGCAGCAAACCTGTGGCCTTTGCTAATTGTCCCCCTGGTTATTTTTCCCAGCCGGTGGTGTTACCTGGGCCATACCTACTGGTTTAGAGAGGATGAGTAAGGAAATGGTTCTGTCAAGACTCTCTAATGAAGTATTTCTGTTCAGTTAGCAGCAGCGATTGGAGCATCTCTGATGCTGGTGATTGCACTGAAACTAGGACACTTTTTCCAGGTGATACCTAACGTAAGTGAACCTGAAATAGTTACGGTAGCAGCCTACTGACATCCTAAGCATGAAATCAAGATTTTCTAACCCTAATACGAAGATTTTTCTGGGATGGTTAGGGATTATGCCATGCACTAGGGTTAAGTGTTTTCAGGGATGGACCAAACCAAAACAGTGACTTTAAACTCTGCTAATTTTCAGCAGGCTAACATATTGGGTAATAAATACTTCACTGCTCTCCCCTCTCTCACTGATCAGTACAAGCTAAAATTCATTGGCTAAAACTGCGTTGAAATTTCACTGCCAGCCTCTATAATTTAAACATTGGTTTTCACTTGTGCTTTCACATCTTCCAAGCTTTTGCACACCCGTGTAACAAATTCATGAGTTTGTCTCTTACATCAGTATAAGTAGTTCCAAGATCATTGAATCATAGACTGGTTTGGGTGGGAAGGGACTTTAAAGGTCATCTAGTTCCAACCCCCCTGCCATGGGCAGGGACACCTTCCATAGCCCAGGTTGCCCCAAGCCTCATCCAGCCTGGCCTTGGACACTCCCAGGGATGGGGCACCCACAGCTTCTCTGGGAACCTGTCCCAGTGCCCCCCACCCTCTGCGGGAAGAATTCCTTCCTGATGGCCCATCTCCATCTCCCTCTTTCCATTTAAACCCGTCACCCCTTGTCCTGTCACTCCCTGCCCTTGGGAAAAGTCTCCCCCAGCTTCCCTGTAGCTCCCCAGGCACTGGAAGGGGCTCTGAGGTCTCCCCAGAGCCTTCCCTTCTCCAGGCTGAACCCCCCAACCCCCCCAGCCTGTCCCCATGGCAGAGGGGCTCCAGCCCTCGGAGCATCTCCGTGGCCTCCTTTTTCTTAGAGATGAGTTTTTAGAGAGAGTTATACATGTGACAATGAAAAGGCTGTTCCAGGTTTGTAAGTGCTTCGGTCAGGCCATTCTGGAGTCTCTCTAATGCTATCCCAAGACAGTAATTTCGAGTTGATGGGCTCTGGATTGGTCCCTTCTGCAGGTGTGCCATGTTATCAAAGACTCCTTGTTGTAGTGTAGGCAACAGCCAGGGAGGTGATCTGTATACACCCTTCTGTAGGGATAAAGTGAGATGTCGTGCCTTTATTTCAAACACCTTCCTCAGTCTTCACTGCCATTTGCCAAGTTGCTTTATCATCTCCATAAACTCAGTTTGTGGTAGGGGAGGGAGGTTGCATTAGGCACACATTACTCAGTTCATTCCCTGCTAATCCAAACAGGAAAATAATTCATAAACCCAAGCCACACCTCATGAGATTTACCATGGTAGGGAGGTGCTTGTCTGAGGAGACTCTAGAACAACATGGAAAGACGTAGGAAATAACTCAGTCGCTGCAAATATTGAACTGCTTGTGATCTGGTCCAGAGTGGCTCTGAAAGAATACCTCCAGGAAGAACTTCAGTTGCCCTCTGAAACTCACTGTGTTACCTCTGCTCAGTTACCCTCTGGGGTTTGCCGGGGGATTTAATGAGCATCGTGAAAGGGCATTTCTGCAGCCACTGTTCAGCTGAGTATCCCTGGTGTTCATACTGTTTTCAGAGTCTATAACCACGTATCAGTTTCCCACCAGTGAAAGCATTATGCTGACAACACTCAAAAAAAGCTTGGGAAGTTATCTGCAAGCAGATTGCTTTTAATAGAGTATCTTGACAACAATTTTCCATACATCAGGGCCAGCAACCAGCTTGTTTATTCCATCCATGCCCTGAACTGACCAAAACCTGCCCCCAGTCCAGGCAGCAAAGCACGGTACCAAACCAAAATATTCTCCTTCGGGGCAAACCCCTGCATTAACGCTGCTGCACGAACCCCTGCATCAGACCTAGCCTGTGTGCAGCCAGCTCTACGCACAAGTCACAGCTGCCTCCACCTGCCTGTGTAGATGGATCTTTGAGAAGGGCTGTGGGGAGACGGAGAGGGAACATACTTACGAGCGTAATAACCCTAATCCAGGTGTTCCAGAGCTAGAAATGGGATGTTATACATTCTTGAGGACACCAGTGTAGCTGAAGGCTGTGTTTGTCTACCGTGCCCTTCCTCAAAGAACCTTAATTATGAGTGAATAAGTTCTTGTACTTGCACCCTCCAAGTTAAAGTTGGTGTGTGCAGTGAAGAGGAGAGAAATGGGGATGAAGCTTTTGGGAACAGATGGTTTTTCTCCATTCTCTGTGAAAAGCTAATAAACATCTTGTTTCAGGATGAAGATGGTGGTGCTGGGACAGATTCCAAACATGAATATTTATAGAAGTTTATCCATCTACAGCGCCGTAAGAGGAAACAAAAAACAAATGTTCTCTCTCTCTGTAATCCAGCTTCTTCCCTTAAATCCTGGGGGTCACCATTCTACTCAGTTCATTTGATTCCAATGAACTGAGAACCGAAGAATGCTTAGGTATCGGTGAAGTGATTCCAAAGGGCCTTTGGAGCTCCTGGTGTCCATCTGTGCTGTCTCCACAGTGGAAGCTGCACTGCTTTCATTCCCAAAGAGCATTTTTTTGCTGACCCGCTTTTCTCAGTCTGGTTTTGTCCCCTCTACATACATCTTCACAGTAACGGCTGTGCATGGGCTAGACTGACTCCCGGGTTCTCCCGGCGATGGGAGGGCACAGGCCTTTGTAGCATGGTATTTTCAAGACCTGCACCATACAGAATTAGGCAGCACAGTCACAGAGAGCCTTGCCTTTGCCATAGGGGTACATTCCTAATGCTATGCTGATGGATTTGCAAAAGCATGGAATAATATAAAGACAAGGTTAGTAAGACAAGGTTATAGTGTGTATTTTCTGTAACAAGCATTAAAAATAATTAGGCTTCTTTTATATTAGAGCAGCCAACTGTTATCTGCGACAGATCTGCTGGAGGTATGTTTTTAATTGCAAGAGAAGCTGATTAGTTTATGGTAATTAGGTCCACATTGCCAGTGCCACCACCAGTATGAAGTGTAGTCAGCAACGTGACCAGACAAACTGTCCTTAGGGTAGGGCCTTGCAGGCTACAACAGAGAGAGTCAGGAGGGGACAGCCATCCCCTGGTAGGGACAACCCTCACAGATCCAACTTTCCTTTTGCAGGCAAGGGAGATCGAAGGTATCAAAATGTTCCAGTGCTGTTCTTCCATCTCTTTCACAAACATGAATCACTTCAAAACCTATTTGTTACACAAGGTAAACGCCACTCTTTCAGTTGGCGGAAGTTCCTAAGAGCCTGCGATAGGGACCTAAAAACTCTGATAAACCTGCCTTTCTTTTTCACATGGATGTGAAAGCAGTGCCTCTAGATGAATGTGAAACGAGGGCTTTAATTTCACCTAGTCTGTCTGACACTACGGTGGAAAGAAAAGATCTTAAATGCTCTTGTGTCTGTGATCCACCTCTACCAGCACCAAGGGTCAGCTTTGAAAGTGTGTTTATCTAGTCTGTTTGTTCGAGGTGCCTGGTTTTGTGTTACTGAGGACGATGTTCTTAACTTACCAGAACTGAAAAGGCTGTAAATGTTCATATAAAGCATATGCATATATTTGCTGTTTCAAAACAAGCAAACATTACCACTGTAGCTCCTTACACATGCTTTGTGTAGTAGTGCGACAGTAGCTCAGCTTGCTGGGTGAATTGACTGTCAAACTACGTGTGTGTATGTAAAAACTACAAACTCTAGGTATGAAAGTGTCTGTACAGCATTGTGTTCAACATGCCCTCTCCTCAGCTGAAAGGGTTACTGCCAATACTGCCACGTGCAAGTCCAAAATACCTCCAAGGCAGCTGTTGAGGATTTCTCATCTTTACGGTAACTGGCTGCGGTGCATCTTCTAGAGTCACTCATATCCCTCTGCAACTGCCTTTTCTGAATTGTCTTAGACAATATATGAAAGGAACTTCAGGGAACAGGCTGTCTTCATATTTTCCAAGCAGTTACGTGTGATTTGTGCAATACCTTGTATGAGAAATGGGTTGGAAGACAGTGGTTTGGAAAACATTATGTGGCAGCAAGGTGCTCAGGAAGCAGAAGTGATAGGTAATTCAACATCATCTTCTGAAGTCAAAAATGCGGAGAGTGACTTTTCCTTTCTTGTGTTATCAGAATTAAAACACAAATTTGTAACTATTAGGGAAGAAAAAATTGATTACGTCAGTCCGTTTTGTGACCAGCTGCCGTCACAGATGCGTCGAGGCCTGCAGAACTCAGCCAGTAAGGGTCAGCTCACCGTCGCTCAGAAAGGTGATGGCCATGGGCAAACTGGTTTTTTGTTCTTTTCTTTTCTGAAAGGCAGAAGTAACAGGTCAGCTCCCAGTATCGCAGGCCCTTTCAGGGTGGGGCAGAGTGAGGTACCACTGTACTCTGGTGGATGAAGGCGCTCTGGGGCTTGCCTAACCCACCTGCTGCTTTGCATACTCTTGTGGCTTTGTGCTATTTTTAGTGTTATTTCACACGTGTTTTTTACCATGAGAGAAGAAATATCATATGATTTACAGTCCTGTCTTACTTGCAGCAAAAACTTTTCCACCTCCTGGACACAATTCTTCCAACCACTGGTGTACTCTCCATTTTCCATCTTAGATACCATGCACAGAGAAACTGGTGAAGCGACGCCACGCGGACAGCGATTCCTCCTCATCCTCGGTCAATTTGGTACAGTGGTCAGAGTATGGAGACAAACTCAGCCCTAGGACGCTCTTGGTGGGAGCAGCCGGAGCATCCCCAGGCTTTAACACGGAACTTACGGCTGAAAGGGATGAAGGGAGAGGAGCGTGCCTTTCACCACGCTCTGCTACAGACAATTCCTCGGTACAGTTAGACCAGGAAGAGGAGCCAAGGTGTTTGCCATGTCCAGTTCACACCATTATTTTAGACCTCAGCATGGTGCAGTTTGTGGATTTGGTAGGGTCAGAGTTACTGCGACAGGTAAGCAACCCAGCTGCACAGAAACGCGAAGCTCACCCAGTGTCTTACGTTTCTTGTTGGCCTAAACCGCCCTGCTACGTAACAGCCCGCACATCGTCCAGCTGACCTCTAAGGTTTCGCTATCAAGCTTCAGAAATCAATAAATTCCCATAAACCCACTTTTTTCCCAAAACCCAAAAGCCCCGCGATCCATACAAAAGACAGTTGCCAGTTCTAGGATCGTGTAAACTGAAAATACGTTTAGCGAAATGTCTCATCTGTTTTTTCCGTTTTGGCTGTTTATTTTTTCTTCTAGCTGGACACTTCAACAAAAAAGATCCTCTGTAGACATGTCAGATATAAAACTACCAGCTGTCTTCTCCTAGAGTGATTTTGTTGGTATTGCTGACTGCCTGCTTAGCCTTTTCTTTGAAGTATGCCTTGAACTTTTAAGTCTTCAAGTGGGGCTCCTAGCCAACGGAGATATATACTTGGCCCAAATGAGCTCTGTGTAGCTGTGCTTCCCAGAAAGACACAGTTCCAGATGGATTCTTAGTCAGCTTCCTCAAACTCTGTAGCTCAACATGAAAAGAATTTGGTTTGATAGCAGGTTGGACTAACACCTACTGGGAGTAACTGTGGGCTGACCTGCTGTCCCTAAAATCCCTGAAGATGTATGTGCCAGCCATCGAATGACCTTCCCATTGGGCAAGTCAGTGTCTTTCCAGATTCCTTCCAGCCCTGCATTCCGAAATTCTGTGATTCTCTGAAATAATGAGTTCCATTGGCTTTAAAAAGAAGAAAATTATGTACTTTGAGATCTTTTAATTACAAAGGGTCAGGCACTGAGAAAATGGTAAGAATCTATCCCCTCTAAAATCTGATTCTTTTAGGACCAAATTGATAGAACAAAAATGTTGGACATGAAAATGAGACAACAGGAATTACAGGTCATGCTTGAAAACTTAGGTTCCTGTTCTCAGGATGTCATCTGCGCATGGAGAGGTGTTTGAAGTTAGTCTGTTCCTGTGAGAACTTTGTGTTTGAGTGAAGAAATAGCACTGTGTGCCACACAGGGAACTTGGGGGGGGGGGGGGGGGGGGGGGGGCAGCATGTGGTCTGGCTGTGACCTGCCCTGAGCACTTTCTATGTGAGGGAAGGCTGGGAGAGCTGGGGCTGTTCAGCTGGAGAAGAGGGGGCTGAGGGGATCTGATCAATGCTGATCAATAGCTAAAGGGGGGTGTCAGGGGGAGGGGGCCAGGCTCTGCTCAGGGGTGCCCAGTGACAGGACGAGGGGCGATGGCCATCAGCTGGCCAACAGAAGGTTCACCCTGACCGTGAGGAAACCCTTCTGCCCTGGGAGGGTGCCAGAGCCCTGGGACAGGCTGCCCAGAGAGGCGGGAGTCTCCTTCCCTGGAGACTTTCCAAAGCCCCTGGACTGGTTCCTGTGGGATCTGCTCTGGGGGATCCCAGAGCAGGGGGGTTGGACTGGGTGATCTCTGGGGGTCCCTTCCAACCCCCAACACTCTGTGAATCTGTGAATCTGTGAAACTTGGCTGTTTAGCGCTAGAGTAAAAACCAGGATTGGAGATAAATAAGGGTTTTCTTCAGAGATAGAACACTACTAGGGAGGTTTCATCTCCCTGTTTACGTTTTACCTGCTAGTGCACTTGTGTAACGCGGAATTGCTCTAATGCCTGTATGGAATTCTTTCCACAGATCATCCATATGTTTCACAATATTGGCATTACAGTCCTTATAGCTGGCTGCCACAGTGAGTATTTGTTTGCTAATACTGACTTGTCTCCAAGGATAGGTTTTTCATTGAAGTGAAATGGTTTAGCTGTACTGCTTGCTGTGGGTTTTGTGCTTTATTTATTTTCCCGTTTTTTTATAGCCTCTGTGATAGCAGACTTTGAGAAGAATGATTTCTTTGACAGCTGTGTCAGCAAAGAAAGGTTCTTTCTAACTCTTCATGGTGCTGTGCTGGCTGCTTTGCACAATCATCAAAATCCAGATGAGCTAGAACCTACCGCAGAAGAGTTTGCTGGAGAACCAGTAGCTGGACAGCAGAAGGTAGAGTATTCTGCTTGACATTTAAGCCTTCACCTTGTTAAATTTATCCTGTCAATAAGTTAAACCTCGTCCTGTGGCTGAGGAAACAGGGCAGAGCAGATGCTCCTGTTTTTCCCAGGTACTTGCCTTTTTGCAGTGGTTCGATAATCCCGTTTGTTTCTTTGGGTCCTGTGTTCCCCCTTGGGGAACGGCATCTTTGTGTGCAGGCTGGGGAGGCATCCTGCGCAGTTTTGCGGCAGAGAACGACTTTACTGCATTTTGGATTGTTTCCACTTCGCCGACAGAGCAAGGACCCTGCCAGGGCACAGCAGAAGCTCCAAGTTTATTTGCAGGGGTTACTGCACCAGCTCCCTCAGGGCTGACGGGGGAAGTGAGGGACAGTGCTAGCTTGATTTCCTGGAGAACTGAAGTCTGTGCACATGCTCTCTCTGTCAGGACTCTGCAGTAATTTTTAAGCTCCCTGGCTGTCTCAGCCAAGTTTGAATAAGGCAGATGGCTGCAAGTTCCAGGAAAAGCCCTTGTTCTGAGTAGAAGATTCCAGTAATTGCCCCACCTAGGGAAAGAACCCAGCCTTGGCTAATCATCCTATGCATACCGCCGGGCTGGGGTCCTGAGGAGGCGAGAACGAAGGCACAAACCTATCCAAATCTGGAGGAAAACAGGGTTCTTGAGTTCTGGTGCTCATGGAACAACTTGTTTAACTCCTATCTTGGCATTGTCCAGAATAGTCTAGTGCAGGGAGATGGACCTCCCGGACTCTCTCCCCATAGAAAAAGCTTGAGAGAATGAAGATGCAGTATATATTCACCCTTTGGTGGATGTTGAGGGGGTGGGTTGAGAGCAGCTACCAAGCAGGAGGTGACCACAGTTCCCCAGGAGCCTGCTCTGAGCTGCGGCTGGGCAGGATGTGCAGGTGGGACCCACGGCAGCCCGGCGATGACGGCTTCGGCAGTCCCTGCTCACTGCTTTCCTCGGCAGCTGGGGATCTGGACCACCCCGTGCTCCCACGCCAGCACAGCCCTCTCGCAGCTCACATGATCTTGCCTTGGCATGGGAACTGCGCTTGACTGCCTCAACGGCTCGGCCACCCTTGGCTGACGGTAATGTTTGTGTACATTTCAGGAAAGAAGTTTGCTCTTGAAGAAAAATAACGATTTTTACTCTGCAAAGAACTCGGACAACAAACTGCAGCATGAAGAGCCAATCTCAGATGAATCTTGCTCAGGCCAGAATAAAGCTGAGCCAAGCTCTCTCTGGCAGTATGCCACTCCACCCCCTCAATCGGATTTCCAGCGTCCAGGCTGGGGGAAGAGACGGAAGTATACCAGCAATCCCTGAATTACCAAAGTTGGGGAATTGGGATTTCAGTAGGGAAAAGAAAGGTACCGTTAGGCAACAGCCTTCGATCTTACGTTTTCTGTTCCAGAGTTCTCAAAACAGCCTGACCAATGCTTCCAGTAATTCTGTCATTCTAAACAAAAAGCAACATTGGTGTTACTGCTTCCAGGCATTTTCAAATAGCTATGCTAGCCAGCAGTGCCGAACGCAGAGAAGTTTCAGTGCATAATCCTTAGGTTTGTAGCTAATTCTAGCAAATTGTTTGCGCTTGTTTTCTGAAATTCTGTAGAAATTTAAATGTCCCAGCTTAGCACTTCTGTTGGATTTATTGCTTGCTAATAAGTGTCATTAATCTGACGTATTTCAGCGGGTTACATGCAGGCAGTTTCACTGGTTTCAGCTGTATTTAGAATGATACGAAGCTTCTTGTCAACGTTCTGTTGAAGCTGATGTTGCCTGCACTAACATGGTGTCCGTCCCTTAGTGCCACCCCGGTCCCTTTCTAATCCACCACAACTAAATCCCAGTAATAAATGCAGTATTTTTTTCATGTTTCTGTAGACCTGTACTGAAATAGTGAAGAATGGAGAAATGTATTCACTTTATTCTGAAGAGCCAGGAAAATTGTAGACTTAGATCCCGTTAGCACTTGGGAAAAAAAATCAACTTAGTTATATTTTCTGTGGATCAGCCACAGAGTTTGATGCAGGGATATCAGCGCAGAGGTGTGAGCTAGGGTTCCACTGGAAGCAGAAGGATTTAACTGTACCAGCAATACGCATCGCAAGGCTTCATGCCCGCCACTGGTGGATTATCACGGCACAAACCGCGTAATGCGACGGGCTGCAGGTGAAATTGGATGCAGATTTCAGGTGAGTGGGCAGCACTGTGTACATACAGCATTCGGAGCTTGGTTTAGGGCAAAACCTGGATGTAAATGATGGATCCTTTGCGTACAGATCCTGTGCTCTGGGCTAAATTCGCTAACGTGTGAACAGCTCCAACTGTTGCTGCTGGGCATTGTGTGGTTTCTGGATGTGCAAGGTGGCTCCTCTGAATTCTGCTGCTCCTGGCTGCTAAATTTTAGCAATGATGCCATGGCTGACGTGAATATCAATGTATGTTAATGTATACCCGTGAATTCTTCTAATATTTTTTCAATTTTTTCATTTAAATTCTTACTGCTTCCAAGCAGTTTCTAGTGGGAAGCCACAGTATTGCACATGCAGACTCCCGTGGTGAAGGATTTCAGTGAACGTTACTGTGTAGAGTTGCTTACTGTGGAGGAAACTGAGTCCTGGAACCCTCATACCTTTTGGATTGAGAGACAGGAAAAACTGAAAGCTCAAATGGTGTTGAGTAATTCTCAAACCGCGTACGCTTCCCTATATTGTTTGGGACAGTGGCTTCACGCCAAGCTCTGTTCAAAACAGAGTAATACAAAACCCATGAACAGCATAGCCCGATTTCCAGACTGTTGGCTCTCCTACGGCAGCCTTGATTTAAGACGAAATGGCATTCCTGGCTGTTGGCACCGGGGAAAGTCTCCTTTGCAAACTTAAGAGATTTTTTTTTTTTGGCTTGTTCCGCAAAGTTCTGAATCTTTCCTTCCCACCCCCGTGACTCTGCAGGGCTGAGCACCAGGGGACAGCTCAGCCATCCGTATGTTAGCTTTCAAATTACGGGTATTTGTGTTGCAAAACAAATGTCTTGCTGAGAGGAAGTCCAGAAAATGCTGATTTTTTTCCCTGATAGCTGTGCAGTGCCGTAACTCTGCTCCCGCATACATACACAGGGCTCCTGTATTTAGCCAAGCACAAATCCCCGGACGCAGGCTGCGAAGCGACAAAGCACGTAGTTTATGGCCAAGAACTCCACCTATAGCTCTAAAAAGCCGCAGAAGTCGGAGTTCAAAGGCCTGTCTGTAATCACGTGTCTGTAGGCAGCTTGAGGTTCTCACCTGACCTACTTGAAACGACAGTTGTTCTGTGCACGCAGCAACTTTTTTATGTCCCTCCCCACTAGCGTGATGCCGTGATGTTTTCCCGGCAGGACATGCTGCAGAAACCCAGGCAGCTCTCCCAGCGTATTGAATTAGAGGATACAGGTCCCCAACCATGTACGTTATCATTGCAGGCGGTGCAGTATATATAACCATCCCCAACCCTGCTGTTGTTTTATTAACGGATCACTCTGGTGCATAAATGGCTGCAGAAGACAGAAAGCAGCTGAGGACGCTGGGGAATCAAACTGAGAGCGGCAGAAGCAGTTCTTGGGGCAACGCGCCGCGGTCTGTCGCGCTCTGCAGGAAGCTACGTGGAGGGACGAGATAAACCAGCTCCATGTGACCATAGTTTGGGGGCATTTATTCTGCTTTAAAAATGAGTGCCAGGCTGGTTGGGGAAAGATGAGTGTGTCTTGGCTTAGCCCTGGCTCAGCAGCCCTTTGCTGCCCCAGAGTGTAGTTTTCTCTCCCAAATTAGAAGTGTCACGGAAGAATCCTGGGAAGAGTGAAGATGCTCGGTAGTATCGTGGCCTGCAGGAGCCCTCTGCACGGGGCTCCTCGTTCAGACTGCGCTGGCAGCTACCATTCAAGGGAATGTGATACCTGCCTGCACGCTTGCTCTGCTGCACGGCTTTCCAAATCTGGCCACGTGCCATCCTTGATGTTCCTCACGTGAAAAAGCCCGGCCTAGGCCAGTGGAAGCATGAAACAGTAGGCAGGGCAGGCGCGAGCACACACCTTGCTAGAGCCAGCCGCAGAGTCAGGGATTACCAATACGGGATGACGGATAGGCTACCCGTAATTAGAGACTGTAATCTGTGCTCTGCTTATATCGCGACTTATGTTGTGACGTGGGAAGCTGCTGTGCGATAGACGCCGGGGGGACCCTGTCATGCTTTAGGTCTTTCAGGTAAACGTTGCCTTGAGCACAGCAGTTGTGCAAAGGCTGAAGGTTGTGTATTCTCACCCAAACCCCCTTGTGCTGCCAGTGAAGCCCTTTAGGGCAGGACGGGTGTGCTGACCATCTCACGCTGGCAGTGAGGAACACAGCAACCAATTAGGAAAAGGAGTTTTCTCTTTTCCAAAATCGCGCCCTCCTCCGCCTCTCCAGCATTTCTAATCCCGTGCCACAGCGCCCTGCTCTCGGCCAGGCTTTAAAATGCCGTGTCCTAGGCATCAGCAGCAGAGCGGCCGCGGGTGATGCTCCGGCCGCGGGTGATGCTCCGGCCAGGGCTCACGCTCCGGCCGCGGGTGATGCTCCGGCCAGGGCTCACGCTCCGGCCACGGGTGACGCTCCGGCCGCGGCTCACGCTCCGGCTGCGGCTCACGCTCCGGCCGCGGTTGATGTTCCGGCCGCGGCTCACGCTCCGGCGGTGGCTGATGCTCCGGCGGTGGCTCACGCTCCGGCCGCGGTTGACGCTCCGGCCGCGGTTGACGCTCCATGCGCAGCCCGCGGCCGGGGCTCCCTCTGCCGGCTTCCCCGGGAGCGGGGCCGAGCGCCCGGGCCGGAACACCCGGGCCGGAGCGGGTCACGCGCTGGGAACAGAACCGCGAGCCGGTTCGAGGAGCAGAACGGCGTTAAGGGAACTGCAGAGGAACGCGCAGGATTCGGGCGGAGGGAGCCGCCTCACACCGTGCTCACGGCCAACGCCCGCACGGCCCGGTGGCCGCCAAGCGTCGTGTTTCACGTGAAATAAGAGTAAGAATCTGGGATTGGAACGGGCATTTCGCTCCGGTACCGGCACGCGTTCCCGAATCCTTCCAAGGCGAAGCTTTTCGCGCGGAGCACGAGCGGTGCGGTGCGCGGCAGCCGGTGCGGAGCGTTCCGCCCCGCGGGCTCCCCCCGCCCCGGGCGGCGACCGGCAGCTTTTCGGCCCACGGGACTCGTAGCGTGAAAGCCCTCGGGGAGCGTCTGCCCGCCGCCACGTCCCGGCGCGCGGCTGCGGTCGGGCTCAGCCCCGTCGCTCCCGGTTCCGAACGGCGGCCGCACGCGCGGCGCTGACGTCACAGCCGCGGGGCACGAGCCGCGGGGCCCGGCTCCAGACGCCGCGGAAAGGCCCCGCACCTGCGCGCTGCCCGCCACGGCGCCGCCGGGGGAGCGGCGCCCCGGGGGGGGGGCGTGCCCGGGGGCGGGGTGCCCCGGTTCCGTCCACCGGCACCCCCAGCGGCGACGGGGGCGAGGCCGCCCGGCGGTGCGCGAAGGCGTCCAAACCGCGCATGCTCAGACCGGCGCGGCCCGGCGCCGCGCAGGGTGCAGCGCGCAGGCGCGTGGGGCACCCGGGGCTACCGGCGCTGGCGGCCATGGAACGGAAAGGTGAGCGCGGCGCGGCCCCCCTACCTCCCCGGGGCGGTGCCCCCCCACACCGGGCCCGCCGCCCCTCACGCCTCTCCCTCCCTTCTTTCCCGCAGTGCTGGCGCTGCAGGCCCGAAAGAAGCGGACCAAAGCCAAGAAGGACAAGGCCCAGAGGAAGTAAGTGCGGCCCCCGGCTCCCCCCGGGCGGCAGCTCCCGCCGCCGGGCCCCCGGCACCGCCTCCCGCCGCCTCTTTGTTCCAGCGGGCCCTCCCCGCGGGGAGGGGGCTCCCGGGGCGGAGGAGCGTGCGGAGCCCTGGGGCTGGGCGGGTTCTCGGCGCGGGGTTAGCCGCGGGCACGGTTGGCGGCACAGGGAGCGGCCGCGGGCCCCGGGCGGCGGGTTTTGCCGCGCCGCTCTGCGCCGGGGCTGGTCTCCCCAGGACCCGTCCCCCGCCGCGGGCCCTCCGGTGGGGACGGGGAAGCGGGGACGGGGAAACGGGGCCGCTACGCCGTTCCACGCGTCTGCCCCGAAACTGGATGACGGGGCTGCAGTCGTGCTTACCCGCTTCTTGCGATGCTCCGCCCTGGCAGGCTCCATCCCTCGGCCCCAGGCGGTACCGGGGGGGCTGCCGGCACCCCCTCTCCTCTCTGCAGCCGCCAGAGCTGCCGTTAGGAACCAGCTTCTCTTGACTCTCCCCCCCACACGCCTTTTTTTGTTCTAATCTTGCCATAAGGATGTTTACTTCTTTAACTTTGATGCTCTCCTGTGGCTTCTCTCCTACCGCAGGAATTTCGCAAGTCTTTGTATGTGGTGAACTCCTGGATCCAGATAGAAAAATTACAACGTCTCCAGTAAACACTAAACAATGGCTCCCAACAAACTGCGTTAAGTACCGCTCGTGGATTCCTTTCTAGTGAAAGGGGATGTAAATCCTAGAGCTGGTTCTGCGTGCTCAGTGAAATGCTGCTTATTTGTGTAAAACCTGATACCCCGGGAGTTTTTAATGCTTGCGGGTGCCTAGGAACCAAAGGTATCTGGGGAGTGAGGCTTTGTGCGTGGGAGTTGGAGGGGTTGCTCTTTAGGCCTAAAGTAACGCTTTCTCAGGCGCTTCCTCAGACAAATCGCGAGGCTTTTACAGTTTTTCCTGGTTAATTATTGTCTCTAGCAAAGATTCGGTTGCTTCGAGACGGGGCTTCGGAGGGGTGAAGTGCGTTAGGTAAAATCTTGAGGGGATGCGCGCTGTGTTTCTGTGCGAGTTTGTGGGTGTTCCGGCGATCCCTCTTGGCGTATTTGGACATTTTCCTCTGTCTGTAGCATCATCTGTGTCCTAATTCCTGCATCAATAATCCATTGTTCCATTCTCTACCTGCTACTTTAGTTTTCCCTGTCCAGCAGTATACAAAAGGTTCCGGCTGCCAGTAGAGCCCACAGTTGGACGGGCTGTTGTCTGGTTCTTAACCACGCTTGTTAGCCACGTAGCCAGAACACAGGATAGCTGCACTGCTGTTAGCGGTTGATTTTGCCTCTAACCTTGATTGGAGTGGAGAACAACACTATTTTGGTAAATGCTTATCTTAAACAGCACACTTTGGACTCTTTTCTCGGTTTGGTAGCGCCTACCCCAGAATGTAAAGAACCTTGCATGGGCTTTATGCTTTGCACTGCACAACAAAAAGAACCCGGTGTCAGCCGCTGGCTTTAGGTGCGGTTCCGTGACATTTATGCTATTTAAATACAAAGCTGCTCTAGTTAAATCTTCTAAAATAAGCTTAACTGGGTTGTTGCAAGACTTTTTCCATAAAATCTAAACTGGAAACCACATGGAATGTCCTTCTGACATCTGATGTGCCCGTGGCAGTTGGTTAAATCACACACATGTAATTTTTTGTGTATGAAGGGCGGTAAAACATATGGAACAACTGACTTTAAAAGGTTAAGGTGGGTAAGTATTAAGAATTATCCTATTATGGGTAAGTATAAAAATGCAAAGAATGTTGTAAAGGGATTTAAGCAATTCAAAGTACCTTTTGCTTTAGAAATGAACTACACCTGCTTCACGTTTCCCTGTCAACCCAATCCTTTTAAAAACAGAAAAAACCCCACTTGGAAAGGTGAAAATAATCCCAGTGGGCTGTGTATCGTACAAAACCGGGAAGTTATCTCCTTTTTTCTCATCATTCAGTGGTTCAAATTGCTGCCACTTAGGTTCAGACAAGACCAGCCTAAACTGGTAATCTACAGAAAACCCTTGTAAATACTAATTACGGTCCTGTGTGTAAGATTATTTTTTCTTGTGGGAAGGTCAACCAATTTCTTTGTTGTCCACAAATTCAGACTGTTCCTTTTCCCATCTTAAAAGCTTTATTTGATAGCGATGAAGGGGTGAGCGCGTTTATCCTAACGTGTTCTTTTGCAGAAAGAGAGCAGGCAAAGCTGCTTGATAACACAAACCTCAGGTACCTGTGTCTTCCCTCTCCAGTAAAACCATCCCAAATCTTCTGGTAATCTGGAAGAATCATTAGACCAGCTGTCCCAGATCGTTGCCTAGGAGGCTGCGGCCTGCCCTGCTCGTCAGTCCTCTGCCACTGTGGAGTTGGAAGAATGTCGTGGCGGTGTACCCTTGCCCAGCTCCTGTGTTTCTGAGAGGATTGAGGAGGAGGGAGGACAGGGAGAGTGACAGCTGAATGCCCTGGGGGGCCAGAAAGCGAGCCTACAGACAGCGAGATCCTGAGTTGGAACACTGGCTGTCACTGGGTTGCTTTGTGGCCTTGAGTGAAGCATTGGTGTTGGTTCCTTCTTACCTCAGTCTCTTCGATCAAAAAGACAAGGAGCTAGAATTGCCTGAATCTGAATTATTTTTAGAAAATGAGTGGCAGGTTCCTACTTGCCCTTTTTCTTAAGAATATGTCAGGAAATAAGCGTGTCGGAGGTTCAGTTGCTAATAAAGCCCCGGGAGCTTGGTACGTAGGCTACTGCGATGTGTGTTGCTGCCAACAGAGCTTTGCTGAAAGCTCCCTGGGAAGCATGTGATGTATTAATTGAGCATTTCATGAGGTGTGAACATCCCAGGCGCTAACAGTGGATTCCCAAAGGCGTGCAAGGAAGCTCATCTTTTAAAAAGGAGCTTGTGGGCGATGGGTGTCCCAACCACTCTGCCTTTCATCGGAGGCGGCTTCTTGCCTCGCAGGTCCCGTGTGTACGTGCAGGGCCTGGGTGCAGTAGCGTCTGTTTGGGGAGCAGTGCAGGCCAACAGGAGGTGACACGCTTGGTTTTTGAAGGCTACCTGTGCTGTTCGGAGGGGAATGTTGGGTGAGTTAGCTCTAGCGTGGACAGAACACCCATTCCTGGCTGGAGCACGCCATCTACGTGGCTTCATTTGAAAGAGATTAATTTCCCATGATGCGAGACTTGTGCGATGTGAACGAAAGCCCAGTGTGCGAGGAAGATCTGCTGCTTACCTCAGAAGGATGCTTCTGTTTGAAAATACAAGCTTGTGTTTGAACTGAAACACAAATATAGATGTGCTTGACCGATGACTCTGGTCATTTGTAATGGAGTCGGGCACTTGTGACTGCTAGACCGTAATTGCCAGTAAAACGCTGTGGGTTTCTTCTGTCTGCGTTGTGTGTTGCAAACCCTTAGAAGCTCAAACTGCTCTCTCTGTCCTAGGAAAAAATGACTCTTTAGGTTACTGCTGAGATTAAGAGCCAGGGTTTAAAAACTAGGCTAAACGTCCCATCCAGATTCAAAGCAGTTAGAGAAACGGTCAAGAAACTAAACAAATAGTTCTGTATTACAGCTCATTTTTTCTGAAATCAGGAAAATAAGCGTGTTTCTAGAACAGGGCTATGGGTCTGCACGGTGTGTGGGTGATGGGAGTTTCATTGGCAGGCCCAGATGACAATGCTGTTTCACCCCCAATGCTGCTTCAGCAGCGTCTTGTATTTCAGGACAGGTTGGCCAAGTAACGGACAGAACCAGCAGTTGTGTGTGAGGGGTGTTGAACCGATTGTGCCTCAGAGCAGAACGTTTTATTACTGGAAGCGTGAGTGAACACACAGGTAACGGCAGCATTGCAGCTACACTGTGTGGCTTGTTCTGAAAAGTGTCTGTGGTCCGAAGTACTTCTTACTCTGTGTGCACCCGTGAATTTATTTAATCCGTTCTTACAGGCTTAACTGAGTGGGAGGTGTTTTTTCACAGGCCTTTTAGTAGTTACTCTGCCTCCCCTTACTCCTGGAGGGTGGGCAGAGGCAGAGCCAAGCTGTTACCGTGTCTCCCTCGTCCCAAATTCAGTATTTGTAAGATGCTGGTTTACTGCAATTTTCTGGCCAGGCTCTTGACATGCAGTGAAGCCTCGCTTCTTTCTCCCTCCTCAACAGCACTGCTATGAAGAGAGATGAGGAAACGGGTAGTTTTCCCATCTATGCAGTCTGAGGAGCAGGAAATTCCCAGTGGAATCTGCTGCCTTCTAGTCCGAGTAACACAGCGTGTCTCGCCTGCACCGCTTTCCTGCTCTGAGAGGAGCCCTGGAGTTCTGACAGCCCTTCGGGTTCTTCCTCAACTTTCATATTCAAAACTTTGCCTGGGAGCAGGATCTTGGGTTGTGTTTCCTCGCTCGACTTCCATAATTAATACCAGGGCCACATCTTCCGTCAGTATGCTTCACGCAGGCTTGAGGTAGAGTCAGGATGCATCGCCCACAGTTTTTCATTCAGACGCTGAAGTGATTATCAGACTGTGACAGGGCACAGTGGAAGTTGTGCTGGTTTCCATGGAACTCCCTCGTCATAGCTGGAATAGCAGACGGTTCTACAAACAGCTCGTTAAGTGCTCGTGTGGGGAAGCGAGTACCGCGAGCAAGAAACTTGGTTGCCTCTTAGTTGTGCGTTAGTTCCGTCCTCACGTGAAATTCATTATTTCTTCAAAGTCTGCTCCCACCGCTCTGCTGAACAAAGGTGTTTTGGTGCCTCTGAGCACCGTTCTTTCAAAACTAAACGTTAGAACATCCCCACTCCTCCCGAGCTGTATCCGGGTAGCTCCGGGGCGGCAGCATCCAGTGTTGGGGGTCGGCCCTACGGACAGACAGTGCGAGTCTTTGTCCAGAGAATAGGGATGGAAGGCTGAATGATGTGCATATAGTTCCAAATAATGTGGATTATAGACTCGTAAGTCCCCGACAACGTGATTTATAATCCTCCCAAATCCCCTCAAACGCTTCCAAGTTACGTGAGCAGGAAGGTGAAGCGCATCCAAGCAGGGGAGTCCTGTTACCGCTTCAGACCTGGATTCTACTGAAAGGTTAAACAGCGACAGTATGTCTCGAGCACCGGGTTTGCCCGCAGGCGCGCGTGTGAGCGTGCTGGAGGCGGGCACCGGGAGCAGCCCTGCTGACTAGATGTGCCCTAACGTGATCTTGACGTTGCAGGCACGCCAAGGCAGGGGCAGATGATGCAGTCTGGCAAGCGGACTTCCCTTGATTCACGGACATGAAAATGGGAAGGAGATTTTAAATCCTGGCTCTTCGCCATGCCATATGGAGCATTTTTTCCCCAAATGAAAACCAAGGAATCCTTAACAGCCCTAGAAGCGAGGTCTCGCGGCGGTGGGTGTACGGCCCTGGAAGTCGCTGGGTGGGGGGTCGCGGCGGAGTCTGGGGTGTGTTGCAGGGCTGGAGGAGATGCAGATAAGAGTATGAGCTGGATTCGTCCTTAGTCTTGACTGAACTGAGTCCTGCGTGGGGCTGTTTTGTGTCTGTAATTTGAGCTCGCAAATAAGGAATGACAGTGTTTATGAAGATTGTGCTGCAGGCGGCTCAAAAACCATTTCGGGAGGCAATTGTTCTCGGTTTCCTACAGACGGGCGTCATCTCCTCAAATAGCAGGAGGCTGGTGAACCGAGGTGGAGAGGAGGAGTAAGGAGAGCATCTCTTCTGTTAGCACGTGTGTGAGGCTGATAGCTGTGAACAGCAGTTTGGATGAAGTGTTTGCTGCCTTCCTTGCTCGGGGCGGGAGGGGTCTGCTGTTGTATCCGCTCGGAGCGGGTGGCGCGGACAGTATTTCCAGGACAAGAAAAATACTCGTTTCCCATACAAAATGAGGGTTTGAAGGAATCTTTAAGAGCTCTTCATGCTCTTGAATAGCAGAGCCAAGCGCCTCTCTTCGAGCGCTTTGTTACGTGAGTTACCGGGGCGGAGAAACCGAGTTCGGAGGTTAGAGGGTGAAGTTGCAGGTGGAGGCTTGGCGGTTGGGGCGGCTTGACGAGCAGCGGCGGAGAACAGCGAAGGAGCCTGCGCTGGTGCCGCCCCACGGCACGGGGAACGCCGCTTTTCCATCGCGCCGTCTGCGCTAGCGGCTACGGCTGTGGTCACCCGCCTTCTCCGGAGCCTCTTGGAGCCTCGCGAACCCGCGTGCCGTCAGTGCCATCAGCGCTGCTTAGCGGTGTTCGACCTCGTGTGCACACCAGATAGGTGGTTGTGGAAAACTGGCAGGAGAATAAGAGTGTTTTCCCTCGACGCCTTTTGTAAGGAACAAGTGAGTGACTGGAATCTTCGTTCCCACAAATACCTGCTGCTGTCCCTGCCGTGCGGTAGAGGTGAGCAGAGCTGTCGGGTGATACAGTGAGCACAGCAGCATCTCTGCAGTGGCCAATCCTGCATCTTGGTGGCACCTCTTCTAACACCAAGAGGTTTGGCAATGCTGAACCCTTAAAAGGATGTTCAAACGCCAGTGAGCTCTTAGGGTGGAAGTATTTTGGGTACGCCACCGGGTTCATCCAATCCTGTAACCCTCTTGGTTTAAAACTGCGGAGCCAGCGTCGGGGTGTCTTCCACTAATCAACCGTCCTCCGTAGCGGGGAAGAAACTCGGAGTTGCTGCTCGCGATGTCACGTTGCTGACTTGTTTCCCCTGTCGCTTACATAAACCGGCAAGATAAACAGGCACAGGAAATGGCTGGTAATCCTTCTGCATCCTCGGAGGAGGAGAAGCGCCTGCTGCTGCGGAAAACACTTCACCTTTTGAAGGAAAACGCTTGAGACCGGTGTTTTTGTTACTTTTAAGCGTCGAGGATAAGTTTTTCTTGTCACTCTGGATGGGGAGGTTGGAGTTACTTCAGAAAACTCGTTTTTACTTTGAACGCCCTTCTCTCCTGTGTGATCCTGCTGGCCTTTTGTATCAAAAGGGCCGGACTGTCGGCAGTTACCATCATCCTCATCTTCACCCCAGCTTTGAATCCAGTGGGCTATTGAATAGGCAAATAAAACCGGCTGGTTCAGGAAGATGAAACGAAATACGTGACTGAATTCCTCATTTCATTAGAGGGAAGATTGAGACAGGTAAACATCAAGAGGATGAGCTGAATCTCTTTATGCTCACCCCCCTGACGGTGAGCGTGCGGGAGCCGGGCTGCGAGCAGCCCCCAGCCTTGCTGCAAGGCCCTTCACCTGCAATGCAGTGCTGAGCCTCTGCGCTAGGTGGTGGAGGCAGAGTCCCTCTTCTCCCTCGCTCCGGCACAAAGCTTTGCTGCGCTGGGGAGAAGCGTCCCCTCCGCCCGTCGCTCATGTCCCCCCTGCTTCCTCAGCGGCGTGGCGTCTGATTTTTAATGGCTCTTCTGAAAACTCTTGGGCTGGCTTCGGGAATATCTGTAGCCATGGGAGGCCGTGCTTCGTGCAGGTAGGTTACCCTCTTCTGGGTGGTTTTTTTTTTTTCTTGTGTCATGAATTTGCAGTTCTTCAGGCGTTCCTGAGAGAATAAGGACTTTTGGGGGGATCTCTAGATGTGGATGCACACATTCCATTTAAAAAATCTCATGTTTTACTGCAGTATTGATGTTCCACATTGTTTCAGGGTCTCTCTACAACTAAGTGATGTTTTCCTTAAGGAAAAATCCAGTTAATTCTGATGACTAATTGGAGCAAAAGTAGAAGGTGATTGAGGTGTTCTTCAGTAGAACAGAGGGGGCTACAGAAAAACCAAAGTACCCTGGACCACTTGATTTCTTAATGTGTAAACCATGAACCGTTTTTCATAGGCTTTTTATCTCTTTAGTCTGCATTTTGCAGCGTTGCTGGCAGCTGTTTCAGCTGTCGTCTTTAAACACCGAATATGGATTTTTCTGCTGCCTTTAGCAGCCTTTTGTGCCGTTTAGAGCACTGTCTGCGTAGCGATGCAGACAGATAAGGGTTGTGGGTTTGCGTATCAGTTTTTCTTTGGTATTAATACATATTCTGCACTTAAGTCTCTTATTCCGTATCTGCAGTCGATGTGGTGGCTCTGGGGGAAGAAGGTGACGGGATGCAATAACATCTAATGAATTTTTGCGGGAGGGCAAAGGAATGAGATGTGTTTTGGAGGCGATTTCATAAAGGAAATCGCACTGTGGAGATGTCTGTGACCTGAATACGGCTGGCTGGCACATGAGCTGGTATAATAGATTACAGTATAGAAGTGAAATGCTTTTGGCTCCCCAGGACAGACTCGGATGCGGACCGCAGGGTGTGTCGTGTACGAGACTGTCAGCAGCGTGATTTGTCAGCCCCTTTTCAGGAGGGGTGCAGAAAGCTTCCGAGAGAATGGGGTTTAGTGCTTCCAGTAACTTCTTCCTTGATGCATGAAATTCCTATTATGGAGGAGCGTTGGGACTGCAGGGTGGCGTGACGTTTCTGTCTGCACCAGTGGGTCTTCAGATGAATTTTCTTTTGACTCCGTCCTGATCCCCTACATCTTGCGCAGTTACAAAAGTGAAAATCTTGAAAGGGCACCCGGGGAGAATTGCTCTTCGCGATTTACTCTACGGGTGTGGCTACTGGGCTTAAAGGCTCCTTCTTTATCCACTTCTGGTTCTCTTTACCCTGTCTGCGGGATTTGTTTTGCATGAGCATCCCGTCTCCCCTTCAAGCATTCTTTCTGTCCATGGCCCTTTCTTGCCTATGCTGCCTGCTCTAATTTGGGGATGGTTTATGACTTTATTTGTAGCCCAGTTGCCCCAAAGGAATGCAGCAGTTTTAAATTAGCTTTTTGACCTCCAAGAATCTTTTTTTCCCCCAGTTCCTTTGTCCTACCCCCTGACTTACAATTCCGTGGCTCATGGGAGAAGTCTAAATACCCAATATCTTTGGGCTGGATGGAGTTATGGGGCTGTTAATGTCTCATTAACCTGACAGCAGTGGAATGGACTGTTATGGTTTGGTACCACGACTCTGTGTTGCTTATCTACTCTTGAATTAAAGCATCAGCAGCACTTACTAGCTGTGACAACCAACTGAAATGGGTGTCGGATGCTTTGGCTGTGCCCGGGATGACCTTTTGCAGCTCTTTGCTTTAATAAACTTCAATTCCAGATCGTAAATGGTTCAAGTTTAGGCATGATCAGGTTGGAACGGGTGATTTCTTCCTTTTCATGCTCCATAGATGGCTGTAATGTTAATGTGTAGCAGAGTATTTAACGTATGAAGCGTCAGCGGAGCGCATCTGTGGTGGGTAAATGCCGACCGCCCATTCTGCTGTGTAACTGCTCAGAACTGAAATGCTGATTTTGTCCCATGGGTGAAGATTGAGTGGGGCCATGGTATGAAACACACAACTCCAGCCCAGTTGGGACCTATAAAAACTGCATCCGAAAGCCCACGTGCGTTGGCGTGACCAGTGGCTGTCTCGGCGGCTACTCCTCTGGGCCAGCCTGGCCGAACGGGAACCGGGGCGGTGGAGGCATCGCTCGTGGCTGCTGCTTCGATACGGGAAATCCATTGTAAGGGATGGCATCCTGTGCTTGTACGTCATTGCGTAAAAACCCCCGTTGCCTGCCTCTTTGGACGGCTCAGCTTTTTTGCAGTATCCCATACTTCCAAGAACAGAAAGTTTCACGTTGACGTCCGTTCAGTCTTGCCGGTGCGAGCGGGCTGTGGGCATTGTGTCCGTTACAAACGCTCTGCGGAAGGATGCTGAGGAGTAAACTTTGCAGGCATTTAACCCTGCCCTGCAATGCTTTGTAAATAACTTACCTGCCTCAGTAGTAGTGTTTCCTGAGCTGTTTGGCTCCTTCTCCGCGGAGAAGGAGTTGGGGCACACGGGAGGGAGCGTTTACCTCGGGGAACTCGAGCGCAGGGTAAATGCGTGAGAGCCACGAGGTGGCCTTTGCCAGCGTGGTGTGTGCAGGCAGGAGCTTGGAGCTAAACACACAAAAATAATGGTTGTATTTATGAGTGTAGGAGTGGAAAAAAAAGAACAAACCCACCTGGGTGCCTGACTTCAGTCCCTCGGCGCTCGCGGGAGGGTTTGTGGAACATCCGCTCTGCGTGTTCCCGCTCCCCGTAGTTCAGACTGCTCCAACACGCGGTAGACCTGCAGCGAAGGGGCAGAGTAGAAACAGCCTGCCACCTGAGGACAGGAGCAATCGAGGGCAGTAGTAGGGATTTTGGTGTTCCGAGGGGTTCGGAGCGGGAGGATTGTTAAATGTTCGTTTGATCTCGATGGTGAAAGGGACAGAGGGCACGAGCTCTAAACCCTGGTTTAATTTCTTTCCAGAGCAGTAAGAATGAAGTGATGTTAATCTTGAAAGTAACACTCATCGACATCTAAATCTTCAGGTTAAAACTAGGAGGTAACATCTTAAAATGGAAATTTGCTTTAGAACAGTCCTCGCTGAATGGAAGGCTGAGAAGGGGCTCAGAGACTGACGTTTTGGTGGGATCCCTTAAGGTTTGACTCGCTGTCTTGACTGGCCTCTTTGCTCCGCTACAAAAGCGGATCTGGGGCATTAAGGTGTATTTCTCACTGAGATAGAAACAATTTTTCATATACACCTTGATACTAGCTGAAGATTGAAAGCATTTAAACGTGAAAGTAGTTTTTCTGAAGGCTGACAGCGCAGCCCCTCGCCTGAACCGACAGCCGCTCGGCTGGGGAGGAGCGTGCGTGAGACGTGCCGTGTGTTCTCTTGCAGACCCGACACTCAGCATCGGGGCCCTGCTGCTCACTCGGAGAATGATCTTCCAGAGCAAGAGGAAGAAATCCTGGGATCAGATGACGATGAACAAGAGGATCCAAATGATTACTGTAAAGGTGAGAACTTCCCTCTTCAGGGTGCAGGATTTTCAGTCTAACCAAGAAATTCCCTATTTCCCATCTACTGCAGAGGATGAAATAGACTCCCTCTTACTTTGTGTCTTGAAACTGCATGACAATAATATTTTGCAAGCTAACCTGAAATGGAGAAACTATTCTCCAAGGTTCCCTCTGCTATCGGTCAAGATTTGCGTTGGAGAGGTGGGTTTAATCCATGTGTCTGAAGCCGTTAGCTTTTCCTCTGTGCCAGAAGGCTTTCACGTTGATAAAAGCAAGTAGGAATTCAATTGCTTTTTGATTTTTATCAGAAAAAAGACACTTTCAAATTCTTCACTGTTTTCTTTTGAAGATCATCATCTTCGTATCAGTTCTGATAACTGTGTCTGCAAATAGCCTTCCACTGTTTCTCTGAATAAATACAGAGCCAGTGGTGAAATACCACAGTCTGTAATTTAGTACCGAAAGGGTCAGGCTCTTTTTTAACACAGATGCTTTGAAAAGACAGAGCACTGACCCTACAACTTCAGTTGGTTGGCGAAGCTTGACTGAGTGCCCCGCGCCCGGGCGCTTGGTAAGGCTACTTCTGTGATGCTATTTATTGTACGTCTGGAATAAGACAGGGAGAAGCATGTGACAAACGCCAGATGTATGACAAAAAAATGCAAAGTAGAACCTGAATTGCAGTGTTTCTTACACTTCGGCGCTTTACTTCAAAGCGTTTGCATTACTTCTAGCATGCTGCCCGAGTGCTTGTGGGCTTTTGTTTGCTGTAAAGCAAGTGGGAAGAAGAAAGCCCTCGTGTGGATTAGCCATGGGGGCAGCTGTCACTGTTGTAACTGAAATCTTTAAGTGAAGAAAAGGGGCTTCTGCTGGAGCTAATGAAGTAAAGGATAGCAGCTCTGTGTCTGGCTCGTGGAGCAGTCAGTCAGGGGAGACGAACCTTCCTGGCAGAGCGTGCATGTTATGGGTGGTATTTGCCGACCGCAATTGGATGGTAAGTGCCTGGAATCTAGGGTGTAATTCCAAGTTCTGGCAACAATTTATGCCTTAACAGAGATTCTTCTCTTCCTTCTGTTTTCTGCCAGTTCCCTTCTGTCTTCCCTCCTGCGTAGTCAGCAGCTTGAGAGATACCGGGGTACAGGGAGGAGGCTTTCCTGTTTTCAGCTGTGACGTTAAATGGCAAAATGCCTTTCGGCCAGGAAAGCAGTTGCACGGGAAACTCCGTTGGGAAGTTGGGTGCAGTGCTCTTCCGTGCTATGGGGACAGGGCATGCAAAAGCAACGCCGATATTTAGCTGTAAGATTCTGTTACTGAATGTCAGAAGCTGTGTTTTCCAAGGGTGGTCAGCCTAGCAGACCTCGGGTGCTTTCACTGGGGCAGTAATCTTCTGTGATGCTGCAGCGGTGACGTACGCTGACACAGAGAAAAGACAGTCATTCTGGTTCAGTTGTAGTAAATTGAACTAGAATTATATAAATTCTTTTTCCAAGGACAGGGGGTGACGGGTTTAAACGGAAAGAGGGAGATGGAGATGGGCCATCAGGAAGGAATTCTTCCCACAGAGGGTGGGGAGCACTGGGACAGGTTGCCCAGAGAAGCTGTGGGTGCCCCATCCCTGGGAGTGCCCAAGGCCAGGCTGGATGAGGCTTGGAGCAACCTGGGCCAGTGGAAGGTGTCCCTGCCCATGGCAGGGGGTGGGGCTGGGGGCGCTTTAAGGTCCCTTCCAACCCAAACCAGTCTGTGATTCCATGAATTATAGAAAACAACTAGAGGGCTGTTCACAGCTCTTCCTCTAACATACTCTGTGCTAGCAAGATCCAATTAGGGAAACATTTGCATTTGTTTCTATGATTAAACATTTTAAACACATCAAATGAGTCTGCCTCGAGTTGTGATGCTTGTTCCACATACCTGCTCTTCAGCGCTTGTGTGATCTCTTGTTCCATCAACTTCCCACTGTTTCTCTAGGTGGCTATCACCTTGTGAAAATAGGAGATCTATTCAATGGACGATACCATGTGATTCGGAAGCTTGGATGGGGCCACTTCTCCACTGTGTGGCTGGCTTGGGACATCCAGTAAGTCTTTCTGTCGGGAATGCTCAGCATTGCACGAACAGGATCAGAAAGCCTCTTCTCACTCGCAGATTAAAGCACAAAACATAGCTGTCCACATCCTAACACAGAAGTTGCTTTTGATACTCCGTGTGGGAGGGAGTTAACAGGACCAACCATGTATGTGGAAAGAGTGTGCCCTTGTGTCCAGCGGTCTCTGACCTATTATTTCGTTTGATGAGAAATGACTTAATGCGGGTGCTTTATAAAAGAGACCCAAAGTCAGTCTTCACGAGTGCCTAAACCTTATTTCTCCATGGTCCCTTAAATAAGTAGCTCCCTTATTCTCTGAGATAATCCTAATTCTTTTGTATACAAGCTCTTTGTGTGAGCGTTAACAGTCTCCAATTTACTTGCCGTGTGTGCGCAGAGGGAGGAGATTTGTGGCAATGAAGGTGGTGAAGAGTGCAGAGCACTACACAGAAACAGCGCTGGACGAAATCAAGTTGCTAAAATCGGTGAGTGCCCGAGAGTGGAGTTCCATTTGTTCTTTAAACTCATTTTGGGGAGTTCACGCTAGTCGCGTGCTCGCTATTTCTGGGTCATCTAGCTGCACAGAATTCGGATAGGAACCGGGCAGTAGTGCAGTAGGTCTGACTTCGGAATATATTCTTACCTAGTAATTACCTCAGTGAACACAACATTGAAATACAACACAAAATTGATCCTCTCTTTCTCTGCAGGTCCGCAACAGTGACCCAAACGATCCGAGTAAAGAGAGAGTTGTTCAGTTATTGGATGACTTCAAGATTTCAGGAGTTAATGGTTCTCGTATCCTTCTGCGGGCTAAAGACAGAGTGGCGTGAAGATGGGAGTTTGCTGGGTGGCTGTCATGTCGGGGCTGGAGAGCGCCACCTTGGCATCCCGTTCGCTGCCCAGGGCACCGACTGTAGGGTCGTCTGCCCCACAGCCACGTGCTGAGCTCGGGTCCAGAACGATCCTCCAGCCTGACACGTCTGAGCCGTGGAGACGGCAGTGCTTAGTCACGCTTTTAGCACGGGAGATGGGCTGGCTGCATCAGGACCGAATGGCTTCGTGTCCGAGGTACCGTGTGGTAAGAGCCCATCTCTCGACCCCGCAGTTCTGCAGGCAGCCTGGTAATAAGGCCCCCCCTTAATGTTTTGCGCTGCTTCACTTAATTAACATCAGTAATTAAAAACAGCAGGTGCCTGCAGTCTGTAACTTAGATAATAAGGCTGTTTTCTAGTTGCAGAAGCATCTTACCTTGGACTTTATCAACACTGTTGGGATGTTTAAAGCGTATTGCTTTGGAAATCCCCTGTAGTCTTGCGAACAGCCTTCTGCTGGGCAGTAGTTTGTGGCAACTCCGAATAATGCACCTCCAACCTTGAAAGTTGAGCTTCTGTGCATGTTACTGCTTTGTGGTACCTTGAATTTTATCAGTGAGGACTACTAGGCTTCTTGAGAGAATCGAGTTGGAGGTTATAAACGTTCCAGCGCTTACACTACGGAGCTGCTGTTTCCTATTTCCTCTGTTAACTCTTTCTGGAAGCTAGCACCGAGTAAACGTTGGCTTGCTCTTGCATTTTTTTCACTCTTGTGAAGCACATGTGTGCTTTCTGCCTGTGTGAAAGCAAAGCAGCCCAGCAGACTCCTACAAGTTTGGCTTCTAAAGCAGAGGCACGACAGTGAATGTGTCAGCAGGGTGACTGTAGCTGCTGATGTTACAGACAAAAAGCAGATAATGTGAATATTGCTGAAGTTCAGGCTTGTCAAAAGTTTGTTTTACTGGTAACAAGGCAAGGCAGGGCAGGGAAAGTAACTTTATGGCTCTGAGGATGACTTATGAAATGGAAAGTTTATCATCTTTTCAGGTAATGCTGAGAGAGAGATCTGGCATCGAGGCTCGCCTGGGGCAAGAGCCTGGGCTGTTCCAAAATGTGCATTGCTGGCTTGACGCTGTCTCGCCACCAGCAGAAATACTAATGCACGCTTGCTTGTGTGGCTTCCCCTGAAAGCAGGAGATCGCTAGTGCTGCGTTCACACCGTCGCCCTAGCCGACTCCATCCCTCTGCAGTTTTAAACACCCCCACTGGTGTGCGGGATAAGATGGTGCTGTTAAGGAAGGCAGTTTCTCTAAGCTGTGTCAGAAGGATGAGGGTTCTTTATATAAAAAAAGCAGGTACGGATTTCTTTTGATCCTCAGTCCTGGGAATTCGGGGCTCCTTGGGTCACGATGTCCATCTTTTTTCCTTGACGGAGTTCCAGATATCTGTATGGTGTTTGAAGTTCTAGGCCATCATCTCCTGAAGTGGATCATCAAGTCAAATTATCAGGGACTTCCACTCCCTTGTGTTAAAAAGATCATCAAACAGGTACGTTCCAGTTCTGACTGCACTCTTCCCCTGAGCCGGTGAGAGCTCTTTCACTAATCCTTCTCAGACCCAAGAAAACGAAAGTTGGAACTCAGTGGTGTGTCTCTTACACAACAAGAATCGTTCTGGGGTGAATGTTTCCTTTCTCTGCTGCAAAACCCTTCTGCTACAGAGATTTATTTTTTGACACTTGGACCATGATGGAAATCCAGCTTTGCTTTTAACCTTTTCTCACCCTGCTTATTCCTTGTAAGTGTTTTTAAAAACCTTTCACGGTAGGTACAGTGCTTACTGATGGGAAGAGCAAGGGAAACCTATTCTTCCCACTGGATGGGTGCCAAAGAAGAAGGGCTTCATGTGAGGTGGAGGGCAGGAGGAAAGTATGGTTTTATTGCAGGGTAATAAAGTTACATTTTCAACTGTGGTAAGTTGTTTTGAGGGCAAAGAGTTTAAATTCATAGCTAAAATGTGTGTGCAAATCTGTGTTTCCTGGAACTGCGCAGCAACCACTGACATTAGCTCTGAGCGGGAGTGTCCTCAAACACAGAAGTCCTTCGGGTTCCTTGCTCATCCTACGCAACTTTGCATTTTCACTTCGCTCTCAATTCACTCACTCTTTGGGCTTCCTTCTGTCCTGTGCAGGTTCTTCAGGGTCTGGATTACTTGCACACAAAATGTCGAATCATTCACACGGACATCAAACCTGAGAACATCCTCCTGTGCGTTAACGACCAGTATATCCGCAGGCTGGCTGCAGAAGCAACAGAGTGGCAGCGATCCGGGGCTCCCCCACCATCTGGCTCTGCAGGTGCTTTTTTTTTTTTTTTCTCTCAGAAATAGTGCTATTTCCTGCCCACGCCCCCAGATTGTACCTGATCTCACTAGGGAAAACTTTCTAATTAGTACAGGGGAACAGTAATTGGAGTTAGTCGTAAGTTGTAACTTGGAGATGGTCGGGAAGGCGGTCGTTTCCGTAAGAAAAACGGAGGGAGGATAGATGCGTGCTGGCACCTCTCTGCCACAGCTCGTCCAGCCCTGATGGAGGGGTAGGGCAGTCATCTCGTGGTGCACCCGCTGCAGAAATGCTGGTGCATTCCGTAGTGCTGGGGTGAAAACGTGGTGAGGTGCTTGTCACACTTTCTGCCGAAGCGTACTTCTTTTCCTCGCGTGATGCTGGGTAATGCACTTCATCAAGGTCTCCACAAGACGATTTGCCTCTTGTCAGTTTGCACAAGTCTAAAAAGCCCGGAACAGAAACGGCTTCCCTGATGTGCTAACGTCCCTAAAGATCTGAGAGCACGTTTCCTCTTGTTCCTAGCACTCCTCCTCAGAATGCCCATCTGTACCAGTGTGTACTTTACAAGAGCTACTGGAGCGTGTACTGGGAGGCTCTGTTAGTCCTAATCTTACAACACCCACGTTCAGCTGAGCCCATCATAGCCTGGTTTAGCTTAGGGCAGCTGCCCTAACATTGCTGTTTTAATGGTTTGCTTTGCATTTTCTCTTTGGTGAGATGCATAATCCATGCAGTACATGAAGCTGCATGACAGGAAGTTTGGCTTTGATATCAGTCAAGCAAGTCGTCTATCTGGAATTTTAATTATGCATTCACTCATTTAATGTGTTTTTCTCTTAATCCTTGCTGTACTCCTGTAGAGAAATGAGCCTTCAAAATAGCATTTGCTGATAGCTTTGAAATGTTGTTACCAAACCGCGTAGTGAAAAGCTTACCTTAAAAATCCAGTTGCTGGGTTTGAGTATGAACATACTAATTTACTGATTTGCCTTTCCCTTTCAGTGAGCACCGCACCACAGCCCAAACCAGTAAGTGTAATGGCTTTCCTGCGTAAGCATCCGTTCAGCTGCAGTAACCCCTGCGCCGTTTCGCGGTGCGCTCAGCACTGAGGGAAAGACTGTCGTAGATGTGCAGCAGCATCAGCGCTGCCTCGGGGGTGGAAGTAGCTCTGTCTTCTGTCACCAGACTGAGGAGGCTTTTTGGTGGTCTCGGGGTCTGTTGTGAAGGCGACTGTTGTCTGTGGGGCCTGAGAATACTGTAGGTTTCTCAGGTCAGGACAGAAATGGGCTGATCAGAGCCGTAGACAACTGCTCCAAAAACCTCAATACCTGCTTTTTGTCTGGGAGAAGAGCTGTCTTGAGAGTTTTCATCCCAGACCGCTTCCTCAGCTCTAAAATAAATTAAAACTTGATGTGGTTTAGCTTTATTGAAACACGAAATGAGTCGAATTTCTCTGCTTGCTTCCATGTGTAGGCTGACAAAATGTCAAAGAATAAGAAAAAGAAGTTGAAAAAGAAGCAGAAACGGCAGGCTGAGCTGTTAGAGAAGCGAATGCAAGAGATAGAGGAAATGGAGAAGGAGGCAAGCCCTGGGCAGACACAGCCTGAAGAAGAAGAAGCTCAGAGCCCTCTGGAAATGCTCATAAAAGTTGGTCCACCAGAGGAAAATGTCAGCAAAAAGACAGGTATGGATGGACCTAAAGTAGTGCTAAAGCAGCACAGCGTTGTCCTTTCGCTCATGCTGGCATGAGTAGAGCGAGCACCGTCGGTAGAGGTGGCCGTTGTCATGTTCTGCCCATCTAAAGAGCCGGGGAGTTTCCTGTTGCAAACGGAATTAATGAATGGTCGTGCTCAGTTACGTTTTGAGGGCTCCCTGAAAAAGCTTCAGCTCTTACCTTATTTAGACCTATCGTTCTATCTTCTCCGTTCTTCCAGCTGAAGTCGTTGTACAAGAGCAATCTATTCTAATGGAAAGCAGCGTGGAAAAATGCGTGACAGAAATAAACTGCAATGGAGTGATACAAATGACGGACTTCCCAGACTCCGGCAGTCAAGGGTCTGTGCGACTCGAGGATGACCTTCGTAACGCCAATGACTGTGGCGATCGCCCTCACACACAGAAGGAGGGGAACTTCCATGGTTGTAATTACAGCCAGCGTAACGGCGACTCGGAGAGCGGGCCGCAGGAAGCAATGTCGGACTCGTTCGTGCCCTTAGTTTCGGAAGATTCCATGGTGTGTCAGCCCACGTCCAACGAAGAGCGATCATTCAGTGAGCAGGAGATCAACCACTTGCAGGAGAGCATCCGGACGGAGATCCCTTCGGAGGACGAGAATGAGAATAACGGCCCGTCAGACAACAAAGGTATAAAAGGAACCCTGCGAGAAAGGGCTCTGTGCGCCTTGGTCTGGGAGGGCTGTGTTACACCGCTTCATCAGTGTTGGTAGAAACCTCTGTTCTGCGGGCTCAAGTGATCAGAACCACCTGTTTGAGCCTTTTCCTCCCAGGAGTAATGACCCTGACAGCCCTACTCTGAGGTGTTAGCTGTTGGTAGCTTCCTATCGTAGTGGTACCTGAGTTTGGGCTATTAAATGCATCTTAAAAAGTACCTCTACATCTGTTTCTCAGTGTAGGAACATCCCATCCTTTGTTGCTTACGTGATTTTGATTTATGGGGAGAAACGTAAGTGTACAAATCGTCGCTGGCTGTTAAATTGCAGAAGTACTGTTCAGTGTGTTCTGACAGTTTTGCTCTTAAAATGGAGCACAGGTAGCTCCTCTCAGTTACTTGAGACGGGTGAGTGTTTTCCCGGAACTGGAAACGCAGCCTGGCTGAAACACAGCTTATACAGAGTAGGGGAAAACCCTCTGGTGCTTTTGTTTAAATAAGATTTGTTTCGGGGGGTGGGGGGAAGCTAGGTCTTGTAGGTTTAGGCGAACGTAAGGCACATAAGTGCCACAGTTTAAGCACGTTCCAGGTTTGTGTTTTTAAAAATACTTGGATCAGTTGATAAAACGGTCCTTTTCTGCATCCTTGAGTCAAGGTTAGGCGAACCGTAGCTGCTTGGAGGAGGCAGAAACTACCATTTCTGCTTCAAATAAAAAAAACACTGTGGCATTTTCTTGGCAGAGTGCTGCTGGGGAGTTGGGTGGATGAAAAGTAGAAGTGAAATTTGAACGTTTTTGCACCGTGGACTGCGTTTTGTTGGATGGCCCTGCTGGGTTAAGAAGTGTATTCTGCTTCTCGCAACTCTCCCACGCTGCTTCAGAGCTACAGCTGGATGTAACTTACGGACTTAATACTTCTGCTCTCCACCCTCACCGATGTTTTCCCAGCGTGTACTTTAGCGCCTGTAACCGTCTGCCGCAGGGAGTGATGGGCATGGCAAAAAGACACTATAATATGTGTGGAACCTCCTTCGGAGATGTGGGAAGACTTAAGGGTTGAGAGGCTGCTTTCGTTTCTGGCAATGCCCCTAGTCAAAAAGCCAGTCTAGGTGTAGACAGACCTTTTAAGCGCTGGGAAAGAGTCGCTGTTGCATATCCTCGCCCTTCTGCTTTGTAACACCAGTCGGGTCTTACTGGTTGCAGCTCCGTTGTTCACGCTGGTTTTGATACCTGGGCTTCGGGGAGGGAAAAGTTCTGATCCGGAGCAGAACCCTTCCTGGGCAGGGAGAGGATGTGGATGGCAGATGGTGACAGTGTGTGTGTAGCTTTAATCAGCTGTTGTCCGTGTTGCCTCTAGGAAAATCAACTGCTGGGAATTTCCTACTTAATCCTCTTGAGCCCAAGAATGCAGATAAGCTCAAAGTGAAGATAGCTGACCTAGGCAACGCCTGCTGGGTGGTAAGTGTCGTCTCTTCACACCGACTCTTTAAACCTGCTAATTCACTCGCAGTATGCCAAGACGGGAAAGAATCTGTAAAACAGAGTATCGGAGACCTGCTTGTGAAAGCAGCGACAGCTTGAAACTCTGCGGGGTGGGGGGGGAGGAGCAGGGGCAGAGAGAAACGGTCCTCCAACACAGGAGCTCAGCCGGTGTTGTGGGAGCCCCTTTAGCTGTTTACTTCTAGTAGGCCCGTGAAGAGCGTCGCGTTTAACGTGTAGAAATCCGTGTGTGGAACTTCCCAAGGAGTCTGTAGCTCTCCTGGAGAATGAGAAAGCCGCAAACAGTTCCTCCGATGTCCTAGTCCTGTAGTTTATTAGCTTATCAGACCATCTCAGCGCATTCACGAGCACGTGAAATGGCCTTATAAATAGCTGTTATTGGTGGTGCTGTGCTGCTTTTAAATGTTTGACATTTCACACCAAAGCAATGTCTATTTTACTTGGCTTTTTAAAAGGCAAAATACTTCAGATCTTGTGGGAGAGAGTCTCAAACTCGGAATTGCAGCCTCTGGCAAGGCGGTCCCTTACGTTGGTGTTGATCTGCTTTGAGGAAGGTGAATTGTGGCCTGTCAGGATCAGCCAGGGGAGGGTGCAGCTGCTGAAACAGCCTTCCCTTACTCTGTTTTTGTGGCTCGCTTTCCTCCAGATCGCTGGACTGGTTTGCTTAAGGAGGAGCATCTCGTGTAGCTTTTGTAGGAATAGAAGGATATTTGTAACGGGAACGAGCTTTGGTCTGCCCTGATCTTCCAGGTGGTTGATTCTCCTCTTCCAAGCAGTGTTTAACTAAAGTATTTTTTCTATTTAGCACAAGCACTTCACTGAAGACATCCAGACAAGACAGTACCGCTCCTTGGAGGTGCTGATAGGCTCAGGGTATAACACCCCCGCTGACATCTGGAGCACGGCGTGTATGGTGAGTGGTGTAATTTGAGGGGGCTCAGCTGTTTCTGCGGAGCATTCTGGGACGCTCGCGTGTGCTCCGCGCTCTGGACCGCGAGTCACCGGCCGAAAAACCCTCACGGGTCTTCCACCAGACTTGCTGAATACCACCTTCCCGTACAAAAGTTGTCTGCAGTATAATTGCAAATTTTAATCGTACGCATCCTCTGCGTGTTTGGAATTATTTTGTGCTGTGAGTAACGCGGAGACGAGGCTGAAGCTGTTCCTGTAGTAGCTGGCACATGTAGAATATGCCTGAATGTCGGTCTCGTCGCTTACTGGTGCTGCCTCTTTGGTGTCTCCATTCTGTGTTTTCTACAAATTGGAGCTTGGGGTTTATATTTTAAGCTCGGAGAAGAGCGGGTGAAGTAATTTTCGCTGTCTTGGAAAACAAGCGGTGATGTTTGAATACGTGGGAAAAGAGAATGCAGTAGGGTCACGTTGTCTGTGCAGAACGTGGGGCCAGAATTGCACAGGGTTCCTCCCGAGCGCCTACCTCAGTAGCTTGACAACAGCAGTCTGTGAGGTAAGAACGTGAAGGTTGGAGCAGTGTTTTGGGGAAAAGTGAATACGTAAAGGGTAAACGTGAGGTGAAATGAATGCAGGTGTTTCTCACGTACCTACAGACACGTTCAGGGATGGACTGTTTGAAAAATCTCTTTAATATCTGGAATTTGTGGAGAGGGGAGAATCTTCAGAGGGAAAAACCCACCTTAGAGTTTGGACCTGACATTTGGCAAAACGCTGTTGAGGCAGAGGAGGCTGAGCATGTGAAACGCCTTAGCTTGGAGCAGTTTCGCACAAGCGCGGTGCGTTATGCCGTGATCCAGAATCCGGCGCGGATCTGCCTGTGACGATTTCTAATGCCGCCGTTAGCGTGGCAGGGTAGGGGCGTTGAGATGGGAATGGTGTGCTGGGCTTCTGCAGGTTGTGCTTCCCACCGCTTTGCTTCCGGCCCGCGGAGACGCAGGATCGACGTGCGGCGCGTGTAACCGTGTGCAGTGCGAAAGGGATCTCACGTGCTCCTTCCTCTTTGTCTAGGCCTTCGAGCTAGCGACGGGAGACTATCTCTTCGAGCCTCATTCTGGGGAAGATTACTCACGGGATGAAGGTGTGTCTTTCCTTTTGAAAGCCTTAAGGCTTTCTAAAATGTGATGTGAAACGCAACGGCTGCTCCTTCAGAATGAGCCTGCTCTTACGCGTTAGCAGTGCGAAGGCTCCTTGCGGAAAGGCTGTTTACCCAAATGGGGCACCAACTCTGCTCGAGCCTCTGCAGTAAAACACCACATCCACACTCTGCTGTTTCCTGTCCCTCTTATCACTGGATTCTCTTATCTTCCTTCTCAAACTGAGCATGCTGTGAATTGCCCTTATCTTTTTTTTTCCCCCCTTGACTTTGTCCTTGCTCAGTGTCATCTGATTTCAGGTGGATCCCAAACTAATTTTGAAGGGAGATAACGCCTTTGTCCTTACATCCCAGAGAAGGAAACTGGGGCATAGAGATGTCTGGTGTGGATGTGCCTCACTGTCTTTTTCCTTTTGTAAACATGCAGATCACATCGCATTGATCATAGAACTTCTGGGGAAAATACCTCGCAAGCTCATTTTGGCAGGAAAATATTCCAAGGAGTTTTTCACCAAGAAAGGTAAAAGGAAACAAAGCAAATGTCACTTATCCCCTCGCCCCCTGCTCCGAATACACAGGAGTGCCTGCTGGAAACACCAATTAACGGTAGATGCTAGCGCAGATGCCTCGTGAAGCCTTCCCTTTGTTTATGAAAGGCTTTCTCAGTAAAGCTGCAGCTAAATATAAGCCATTCCTGTCTCACCGCTGAAGTACCCTGCCTCCTAGTCCTTGACATCTTGGTGGAGATCAAATGCAGCAGGTAGAAAAACAGTACTGTAGCTACTTCTTCAGCCTTGATTTGGCTTTATTGAGCCCATCTCTGTCAGCCTGAGTTGTCGACTCGCCTTTGAAGTCTCCTCTAGACAGCTGTGTTCCTTTTCACGCACGCCACTCACCGAGAGAGTGCCTTGCCTCCTGACCCACGTTGCTCGGGACGCATCATACCGTTACCGAAAAGCCTTGAGTACCCCAGGAAGATGTTCAGCCTCGGGAAGTTGGTTTTGCCCTAGTTTAATACTCTTTATTTGTAAAACAAACCCTCTTGTCGGTGGTGCGTTACTCCTCAGACAGGGCAGCACATAAAGCAGGTATTCCAAAGTCAGCGGCGCGGCGTTCGGCTGTCACGTCAGCTGGCGTAATTGGCGATTTAGTGAGTTTAAGCAATGTTTGCTGATACTGGATCAGAAATAGCAGGAGGGGAAAAAAGAAGCCTTCAAGGAAGTACATTTCTAGAACAGTCTTGCAAAGCAGATAAAGGAGGTTTAGTATAACTTATCTATGTTGTCCCCGGCGCTGGGGAGCCCGCACCTCGAACCCTGGGGTCACTTTTGGGTCCCTCACTGCAAGACAGACCCTGAGGGGCTGGAGCGTGTCCAGAGAAGGGAACGGAGCTGAGGAAGGGGCTGGAGCACAAGGCGTGTGAGGAGCGGCTGAGGGAGCTGGGGGGGTTCAGCCTGGGGAAGAGGAGGCTCAGGGGAGAGCTGATCGCTCCCTACAGCTCCCTGAAAGGAGGGGGCAGAGATGGCGGGGCTGGTCCCTGCTCCCAAGTGACAAGAGGAAACGCCCTCAAGTTGTGCCAGGGGAGGTTTAGGTTGGATATTGGGGAAACTTCTCCCCGGAAAGGGCTGTCAGGCATCGGAATGGGCTGCCCAGGGAGGGAGGGGAGTCACCATCCCGGGAGGGGTTTCAGAACCGTGTGGACGAGGTGCTCAGGGTTTAGTGGTGGGATGAGCAGTGCTGGGTTAACGGTTGGACTGGATCTTAAAGGTCTTCTCCGCCCTAAAAATTCCATGTTTTCTGCCTTCAGCATGCCCTACCATTATCCTCCCCGTGCCCAGCCGTACGGACAGTGTCTGGATTGGGCCTGTCTGGTTCAGCTGTCGTTCAGCTGCCCCGTTCCCGTGCCTCGCGCTTCACCTGTCCGTCTTTGGTTTTTCAGGTGATCTGAAGCACATCACCAAACTGAAGCCCTGGGGCCTTTTTGAAGTCTTGGTGGAAAAATACGAGTGGTCCCAAGAGGAGGCGGCCGCGTTCACAGACTTCTTATTACCCATGTTGGAGCTGATCCCAGAGAAACGAGCTACAGCAGCAGAGTGTCTCAGGCACCCCTGGCTTAACTCATAGAGCCTCGCCCCGATGCCGCAGCACTACACTCTGGTTTACAGCGTAGCGTACATGCACCCAGCTGCCCCTTCCCACAGCCTGGTTTTTTCTTTTCTCCTTGTCCATTTTCAGTGTGAAGTTCTTCCTTCAAGGCTTCCAAGATTTTAGATAAATCTAACCTGTTCTGCTGAGTTTGCTTGTGTGATTCGGTGGGGAACTCCCCTCAGCCAGCGAGCGGCGGCGGCGGTTTGCCTCGCTCGGGCTTCACCAAAGACCCGCTGACTAGAACGTGAAGCCTTTCCCGAGCCTCCTCGCTGTCACGCGCCGTGTGTCACAGGTGTCGGCTGGCCTCCGCTCAGATGCGCTCCCGTAGCAAAATTTCAGCTCTCCTTCGCGAGGGGGAATGGCGTGAAGATCCCAGCGCCGCCTCCTCTCCCTGACTCAGGAGTCGATTTCCCGCTGCTGATCGGGTAGCTGGCGGCGGGGTGAGAAGTACCGCGGCACCGAGGTGCTGTTAGTTCCTTGTAGAGCAAAGACCTCCAAATCCTCCATCGCTCTCTGGGTGTCCGCGTCCTTTGCTTTCCAGTCACGTAACTTTTCCGTAGTTCTAGCTGCTTAAATCTTTCGGAAAGAGCTATTTAAACCTAGGGTTTAGTATCCTTTATTTCTTCCTCCAAAGGTCCCAGCCCTTTTTTGTCGTTCCCTGTGCCCAGATAGTCAATAGTTTCTGAACTCAGCGACGTTTTCTACTTTAATGCCTGTGCCTGCGACCGAAGGGTGACGAGCAAAGGCTGGCACTGACCCAACGCACAACCTCCCGCGTGCAGACGGCTGCGCCCTTGGGCCGCAGAGAGGTAGCCTTGTTGCAGGCAACTCTTCTAACGTTTCAGCGAGCTGTACGTTTGGTTTGTGTTTTTATCCCTTACTGGCACTTTTTTTTTTTTTTGCCTTGCTTGAGGCAGTTGCTGTATCCGTGGGAGATGGGCTTTCACTGATGCTGTCTACTCTGGCTCTTCATTTCTGACCATTCACCTTTTTCCCCAGGAGAAGGGTGGCAGCATCTCTCACAGCCACGCTACAGCCCTTCACTCTCAAAATCAACACTTGAAGGCCCAGTGTAAAGAGGTTTTTTTTTTTCCTTTAACTTGCTTCAGGTGCTGGCCTTCCGAAATAAGTTCCCAGGGTGGGACTGCCTTTCATTGCCTGGGCCGTTAGCACAAGGAGAGCTAGCAGAAGTGGGAGAGAACTGACGTTTTTCCATGTAGATCCTGGGTTAGAAGCTGAGTTACCCCAAGGAAAAATATTCTGTGGGGTTGCTATAGAAACTCCTCAGAGGAGGGTTGGATATAATGAGTAAATGGGTTAATTTTAATTAAAAATTAAATCACTGTGGCATTTGATAGTTTTATGGTGACTTCTTCTAGACTTGCCCCATCCTGTTACAGATTGAGTGCGTCCCTACTCTACTCTAAAGCAAGATTTGGCAGCGTTGAGACTTCAGGGGCGCTTCCTTACCCTGGACCAAACAGGCCTTTGGATTCGTGGTGGCTCTCAGAGGATAGAAGTTGCTGCAGGAGCACGCTGGAGGCCACGCAGATGCTATCCGAGACGATTTACGTTGCCAAAGGTGCCGAGACCACTGTTGTGCGTCACTTCTCTGTGTGTGTGTGTTTGGAAATCCTGGTTCGTAAGGATCGTTCGTTCATAACCCTTCGTGTCATTTGATCCACTTGGAAAGAGTTTCTCCGGTCCAGTGCCTGGTTGGGCTTATTAATGCAAATCATGCTGCATGTTTTTAGGGGTAGGTCAGGTTCTCTATGCATATAATCTGAGATTAAAGGAAGGTAACGTACCAAAAGAGTTTTAAACTGCTGATTTGACTTTTTTTCCCCTCATCCCCTTTCATCTGGAGTTTTCCAGCTGCGTGTCACTTCCATCTCTTAGAGAAGCACTGCAGGCAGGACCGGGTTCCAAAACGCCCGCTGTCTGCGTCCTGTGGCGATACAGCGGCAGGGCAAACGGCTCCCTGAAAGCTCACCCGCTCCTGCGTGCTCGAGACTGGCTGATTAAAGAGCTTTTCCTACGAGGGGGCGGCACGCTTCGGCTCCGAGAGCTCCTTCCCTTCCCTCTGCCCCCCCCGCCGGGAGGAGGAGGTGACGGCCGAGGCTAGAGCCGGCTTGTGAGCTGAAGCGCCGCGGGAGCGGCCGTCAGCATTCGGTCTTGTACCGTGTGTGCTCGTCCACTTGGCGTTTGTTAAATTCCCAAATTGCCGTAAAGTGCTCACACTAAAGGATTTGTACTTGCTGTGTCAGTCTAAACCTGAAGGAAAATACATTTTTATTCTTTCTACTTGGGTGCTTGGTCTTTTTTTTCCTTTGTGAAAGCCGTACAATAAACAGATTACTCCTACCTGAGCCCTACTCCTCCTCTGTTCCCTCTCTGAGTCTCTTCTGGTCCAGCGAGTGGCCCCGGGATTGGGTTTTCGTCGCCAGCGAGCGCTGGGTTTCGATTTCCGGAACGAGACGCAGGGCGGGTGGAGAGCCCGTTGGCGCGTGTGATGAGAAACGGTGGCAAACCGGGATTAGCGGGGTTCTGCCGGCGCAGGGAGTCGGTGCTGACCGGCACCATCTGCCGCGCTCGGCGGGTATTGTTACAGGCCTCCTGGGCCAGGGTTTGCTTTGCTTCCCCCCCAGCCCTGGTTTCACAGGTGTTTTGGTTATTGCTGCCCGGAGGAAGCCGATTCGTGGCTCTGCAAGAACTGGCTGTGCGTTTTTCAGGTACAAGGGCAACCTGGGCCGTAGTGCGGGCCTTCCCCCGCCCCAGGGCCACCACCACAAAACCCCAACTACCCTTGTCTCTTTAATTCAGAAGTCGTTTCCGTGAAAGAAGGTGTACAAACCCCGAGAAGCGGCACATCGCCGGCCCTTTTCCCCAGGTTTTGCTGAGGGGCTCAAACCCCCGTGTCCGGTTCGGGCTCTCCCCATCGCATCAAGTCCACGGTAGCAGCCCCCCGGGCGAAAAGAAGAGCCGTAGAAAATCCACGGGAGCCGGGAGGTTTAAAACTCCTGAAAAAGTCATTTTAAAGAAAAGGGCTGGGTCTCCTGGAGCTGCTGGAAGAAGAGTTCTAGGTGTCCCTGGGAAGAGAAAGAAAAGGTCAGCTGAGGAGCGACTTCAAATTTTAAGCTTTTTGGTGTTTGGTCGCTTGGCAAGGATTTATCTTCCGGTCTCAGGAGGCGAAGCCCCGGCTGCTTCCCCCTTACCGCAGCTAAAACCAACGTGCCCGTAACAGCGGCCAAACCCTTCGGTCACCCTGGAAATAAACCAGCGGCCTTACGCGTGCTTGGAGGAGAAACCGCCGTGGTCGTCGCGCGGCGATGAGCCCCGTCAGTCGTTGCCTTCCTCTGGAAAACAAGCGGAGAATTACGGCGTTAGCGGGGCGTAGGGATAACGGGAAAGGTGCGGGGGGTTTCACCTGAGGCTCTGCTCCCGCCGGAGGAAGCCACCGTCCTCCCCAACAGCAGCGCTCGGCTGCGGGGTGGAAGCGCTCAGCCCCGGCCGCCTTTACCTTTATTTTCCACTTTAAAATCCGAGGGGAGGAGGTTGTCCTGCCGGTTCCCCAGCACGAAGGCCAGGAAGGAGAGTATGAGCGCGTCGAGGATGCCGATGATGCAGAGGATGTACGCCCAGCGCACGGTGCAGGCGCCCAGCGTGTACTTGTCCGTCTTGTCCCCGCACAAGCGCTTCACCTCGCTCGAGTCCCAGCCGTCGGGGTAGATGAGGCAGCCGATCATCAGCCCGGTGGCTGCAGGGGAGAGGGAGAGGTTACAGCTACCTGCTGAGCCGATGCAGGCAGAGGAGCAGGGCAAAGCTGCGTCCTTGCTACAGCGAGAGAAGATACTACAGAAGATACTACAGACTCAGCTGAAACGTTCCCCATTGCATGGGCTCTGCTCCCTTCGCGCTGCCGCAGCCGGGGAGGAGCAGGACCCGGGGAGGAGCAGGACACGGCACACTGCTCCCCGTCAAGGACGCGCCGCGGCAGCATCTCCCATCGCTGCGTTGCCCAGGCAACATCTCTCCTGCCTCCGCACTCATCCCTGGCCCTGTTGCTCCAATGAAGTATTTTCTCTGAGAAAAACAGGGATGGATTTAGTCTGTGCGAGGTGGAGAACCTTGTTACTGCCCCACGTGTAGCTGGGTTTCAGCTTACGCTCTGCCGAGATCGGGCCGCCCTCAGCAGCTTTGCAGGCAGATTCATTCTGTGCCCTCGGCTGTTGGTTCCAGCCCAGCTGTGAGCACCGGCTCCTCCGCCCGATCCCGGCACGCACGCGACCTCCACGGCCCATCCAGCCCGGCCGCGGGGCCCTGGGCACGGTCGCCCTTGCGGCTTTGCCACGGGAGCTGCAACGGACCCAGCGCGCGCGCTGCCGAGGGGCCGTCTACTGCCCAGCCGTCGTGTCCCAAAGGCTCCAGAGTGCTGCTCTTTCCCCACACACCCCGAGAAACTGTTGTATGTGCTGGACAAGAGTGCCTGCGTTCGGCAGGGCGAAGAGCCGAGCTGATCTGCAAGGACGTGATGTAGAGGCTCTGTGCATCCTCCGCTATTACCCTGGAAGCAACTGGTCCTTCGTAGCTTCCTGTGCTGGTGCGAGGACCTCCCAGGCTCCTCTCATGCCAGAAACAACCCCGTGGTGGCCGTTTGGCCCTGCCCTTCGTGGACATCCTCAGCCTCCTGCGGCAGCGAGATGCTCCCTGCCCCACACCGGTGCCTTTTCTCTGTCCGTGGGTGCTTGGTAAACCAGAAAACACTTTTGGGGTGGTTGCCAAACCCTTTGCCGATGTTTTTTTCCCTTGGTTTGAGGACAGGAGAGCAGCAAGGCCAGCGGGCAGCTTCCTCGGGCTGCAGAGAGCATTTTTCTTCATTGAGAAGCAGCTGGTTTCTCCTGTATTTAATTACTCTTCCCTGTAGCCAACAGGGAGGAGGGGCACGGAGAAATGGGGGAAGCTGGAAGGAAATCGCTTCTCCTGTGAAAACACACCATGGCACGGAGAAAAGGCCAGGAAATGGTTCCGCTCGTCACCTGTCCCCTTTTTAAAATAACTCCCAGAAATGCAGCAGCACCGGCACTGCCAGCTGGAAAGCTCCCGAGGGCCTGGCTGGTGCAGGGAAACTGGGCTGTTGGGGATGATTCGGGCTCGTCCGTGAGGCCACAGCTGCCTGCGCAGGGTCCCTCTCCCCCGTCCAGCACAAAAACGTACCTAAACCCCCGAATGCGACAGCAAAGCCTTTCCCTGCCCCGGCTCCCCGGGAGGCTGAGCTGCCCCAAGCCTCTTATCTAAATCTTGGCTTGAGCTGGTGTCTTTAGCCGGCAACCGGAGCCACCCCGATGCCGGGGCCGCGTTTCAGCCAGGGTGTACGGGGACATGAATGATTCAGGAGCAGCAAAGGGCTGGGTTGGGTTTCAGCTGGAGCTGGGTGTCTCGCTGTGTTGGGGGAGGGAGGGGGGAGGCTGAAGATCCGCAGGGATGAGCAGAGGGATGTGAGGATGAGCAGACAAGGAGGAAATCGTGGGTGGTGATATCACGCCGTATGGTCAGTCGCCTCCTTCTGTTCCAACTCCCCAGTAAGTCGTCTCCCGAGCTCAGGGGGTGCTGCAGGGCGTGTTGCAGGCACCAAATAACCCAGGAAATGTTGTCACCATATCCCTCATTAATTCCAGCGGGATCCCTGACCCAGCAGGGAGCCCCGTGCCCCGTCCTGCGGCGTTCCGTGCTCTCGGACTGGTGCTCTGAAGCCATGACCCAGCTGCATCGTGGGGCTGAGCAGGAGCGACGGTGATGGGCTCCCCCAGGTAAGTGGGGACGGGCCGTGGCTGGGCTGTTGGTTTGCAGCAGCGCGTGAGGGGGGAGCATCGCCCACGTGCAGCGAGTCTGCTGGGTCTCAGCTGCTCTGACAGGCTTCGCTCCCTGCAAATCCCACACTGGTAACCAGTCAGAGGGAACAAACGGGACACTGGTGTCCCTCTCCTGGCCAGCCCCCAGAGTCCGGGGGGGGGCAGAGAGGGAAAAGCAGCTCTGGCCGGACCATTGGCAGCCCCCGGCCCCCCCCACCCGGCCCCGCTCACCTGCCGCCAGCTGCATCCAGGCGCAGACCTTATAGACGGTGGCCGCGTTGCAGAAGAAGAAGAGGCTGAAGCAGAGGATGGAGCCGATGATGAGGAAGGTGGAGATGCCGACGAAGAACATGGCAGTTTTGAAGGCGCTGGAGGGGATGGTGCCGAAGTCGAGGGGGCTGCCCTTGCAGATGAGCTCGCCGGTGAGCGCGTTGCCGATGCAGTAGGAGAAGAGGCCGAAGTAGCCGGCCTGCGGCGTGTCGATGCTGTCGCCGATCCAGTACGGCTGGATGAAGGTCACCACCATCAGGATGGAGAAGCAGAGGGTGAAGAGGGCCCAGAGCACCCCCATGGCCCGCGCGTTCCTCACGTAGTTGGTGTGGTAGATCCGCGCCGCCTCCTGCGCCGGCAGCAGCTTGGGCATGGCGGGGACACCGGCACCGCCACCGCCACCGGTACCGCTCCCGGGGCGCCCGGCGCTGCCCTGCCCCGCCCCGCCGGAGCGCGGCGGCGGGAGGCTCCGGCGGCGGCGGCCGCTGCGGCTGGACCGCCCCGGGGGGGCGGCAGCGAGACCCCCCCCCGCCCCTCCCGCCTCTAACGAGCCGGGGAGGACCCGGGAGGAGCCGGCGCGACCCCCCCGCCCTGAACCGGGGAGTGGTCGGGAGGAGCCGGGCGGCGCGGCTGGGGATGGGAGCCCCGGATGCGCCCCGTGTGCCCGGCTTGGGGCCCCGGGATGCACCCTGTGTCCCTGGGATGTGTCCCTGGGATGTGACCTGCACTCCCGGGATGTGCCCCAAGGGCGCGTCTTGTGTCTCTGGGATGTGGCCCTGGGATAAGCCCCGTACCCCCGGGATGCACCCTGTGCCCCGGGATGCGTCCCTGGGATGTGACCTGCACCCCCGGGATGCGCCCCAAGGATGCGTCCTGTGTCCCCGGGATGGGGCCCCAGGATGTGCCCCCGGGATGCACCCCGTGTCCCTGGGATGCGACCCTGGGATGTGCCCCCGGGATGCACCTGTGCCCCCGGGATGCGTCCCTGGGATGTGACCTGCACCCCCGGGATGTGCCCCAAGGATGCATCCTGTGTCCCTGGGATGGGGCCCCAGGATGTGCCCCCGGGATGCGTCCCTGGGATATGTCCCTGGGATGTGCCCTGCACCTCCAGGATGCGCCCCAAGGGCATGTCCTGTGTCCCCGGGATGCACCGTGTCCCCGGGATGTGCCCCCGGGATTCACCCTGTGTCCCTGGGATGTGTCCCTGGGATGTGCCCTGTACCCCCAGGATGCACCTCTGGGATGTGCCCCATATCCCTGGGATGCTCCCTCCGGATGCACCCTGTGGCTCCATCATGTGCCCTGGGAAGTGCCCGGTGCCAGCGGGGTGAGCCCTGTGTCTCCAACGCGCACCCCAGGATCCACTCGGGCTGTGCTGTGCACCCCAGGATGTGTCCCCAACGCTGTGCCCCCCTCAGCTGCTCCCCTCTGGCACCAGGGTTCTCCCCGACTGCAGGGAGGTGCATGGGGTGCTGCATCATGGGGGGGGGGCTGCAGGCTGCTAAACCCCTCCGTCGGCTCCAGGGCTGGCTGGGGCTGCAGGCAGGGAGAGGACCATCCCCAGAGCCCCGCTCCAGAAAGGGGGAGGGCTCATCCTGCTGCTGGGACACCTCGGGATACACGGGGGGCAGGGCCTGGTCCCCATGTCCTGCTGCCAGAGGAGTGTGGGCGCCCCCGGAGCTCGCCCCGATGGGCACCTGTGGCCACCTCGGGACCTTTCTCCAGGAGCCACATCTGCCCCACATCCCCAGGGACCACAGCTCCCGCCACGGGGTCCAGATGCCACACACCAGCGTGACAGTCACCTCACCGCCCCAACGTCACCCCCAGCCCTGGCCTCTGGTTAATCATTGCCGCCAGCAGCCGGGCCAAGGCGGGTGCGAAGGGCTGTGCCGTTCCCAGGGCTCTTTTCCTTTCATCAGCCGCATCCCCCAAGCACCGAAACACGGAGAGCAAACATCTGGCAGGGCAGGGTGCGCCGGTGGCCCGTGGGATGGGGACACCGGTGGGCTCCGCAGCGCCGAGCAAGGCCATAGCGGGGGCTGGGCTCACTCCTGCCACGCTTTGGGCTTTCTTGTCGTCTGTGTTCGGAACATCCGGGCGATGGGGGATCTGGGAGGGGATTTTTCCCATGGAACAGAGCTCCTGCCATGGTGTAGGCTCTTGCTTTGCCCAGGAACCCACCAGCAGCACCCAGCAAGGAGAACCAGCATTCTGGAGAACCAGCATCCCAGAAAACCAGCATCCCAGAAAACCAGCATCTCAGAGAACCAGCATCCGGAGAACCAGCATCCCAGAAAACCAGCATCCCAGAAAACCAGCATCCCGGAGAACCAGCATCCCGAGAACCAGCATCCCGGAAAACCAGCATCCCGGAGAACCAGCATCCAGAGAACCAGCATCCCGGAGAACCAGCATCCCGAGAACCAGCATCCGGAGAACCAGCATCCGGAGAACCAGCATCCCGGAGAACCAGCATCCCGAGAACCAGCATCCGGAGAACCAGCATCCCAGAAAACCAGCATCCCGGAGAACCAGCATCCTGAGAACCAGCATCCGGAGAACCAGCATCCCGGAAAACCAGCATCCCGGAGAACCAGCATCCAGAGAACCAGCATCCCGGAGAATCCCAGCTCCATGCCCCCGTGCAACCAGGGTGAAGGAGAGGAGGAAGGACTGGCAACCCCCCCTTCACCTTCCCTTTGGCCAAAGGAGCTGCCCGAGGGCAGGTTGGCAAGGCCGGTGCCAGACGGTCACCTGGGGACAGGGTGAGACGTCCCGGTGGTGGCAAGGCCTGGCAGCGTGGGCATCGCCGTTTCCCTGCCCCCGGCAGGGCGTCGTGGCGCTGCCCCAATGCCACGAGTTGGGGTGTGATAGGAGCAGCCGCCTCAGCTGATGGAGACGTCCGCTATAAAGCGTCCGCCGGCCCCACGGCCGAGCCACCAGTGAGCCCACCATGGCCACCGCGCTGCCCCCCCGCCTGCTCCTAGCCCTGCTGCTCCTGGCCCCCGTCCTGCCCGCACCCCACGAGCGAGGGCTCATCTTCAACTTGGTAAGAGGGACAACAACCCCGTCCTTGTCACAGCCAGGGGGGGACACCCCGAGTGCTGCGCTGGGGGGTCGGAGGGGTCTGCGGGACTCTGGCAGCAGCTCCGTGGGGGTGTCCTGGGTGACGGCTGCAGCTGCCAAGAGCAAAACTCATTTGCAGCTGGGGAAACTGAGGCAGGCAGGGATGGCATGCTGGGTTTTCTGTTGTCGTGAGGGACATCAGAGCCCGTGAAGGCGGGAGGCAAGGCACAGGGAAGCCTGAAAGTGGCTGGGATTGAAGACTGCGCCAGTGAGGACCCCCTGCCTGGGGGGTCGCAGGGAATGGGGAGGGGGGATGCTTTCCCTGCGATGTCTCAGCCCTCCTCGGCCCTGCGGTCTCTCAGGGCCGAAGAAACCTTGCAGGGGCGGGAGGCTTGGGTGTGCTGGTGTCTGACATCCCCCAAAACCCTGCAGCCATGGCTGGGGGATGATTAAGGGGGAACAGAGAGGGACCCAGTGCTCAGCCTGCCCGGCCACGCAGGAGACCGGGGAGCTGTGCCTGCAGAGCGCCCAGTGCAAGAGCGGCTGCTGCCACCGGGAGAGCGGCCTGAGCCTGGCCCGGTGCGCGCCGAAGGCAGCCGAGTTCCAGGGATGCTCCCCCAAGGTACGTGTTCCCTGCTCCTGGGGCGGCCGGGGCCGGGGCCACGTCCCCCGTGCTGCACCGTGCCTTGATTCCCTGCAGAGCATCTACGGCGTCTACTACAAGTGTCCCTGCGAGAGCGGCTTGACCTGCGACCACGACAAGACCATCGTGGGCTCCATCACCAACAGCGACTTCGGCATCTGCAGGGACCCCCAGGACTACGACGGGTCACGGTGAAGGAAGAGACCCCTCCCCGGTGCTCCCCCCCGTGCTGTCCCTGCCAGCCTGCTTTCCCCTCTCCCCAGGGATGCCGGGACCTGGGGAGGGGTTGAGTAAAGAGCATCTTCTGCCGAGCTGCGAGGCGGCGTTTTCACTCGGCGCGTCCCTCCGGCTACAAACGCCGCAGGGAGACGACGGCTTCACAGACACGTGAGCACCACGTGCGATGTCCCGAGCCTGGGACGGCCGGTGGGGCGAGCCCCGCTCGGGGGGGAGCGCTGACAAAGGGGGTGCAGCGGTGGGGAAGAGGCAGCAGCCCCCGGAGCCGAGGGAGACGCTCAGGTTGTGCCGAACCTGGTTTATTTGCCGCCGCGGCTGCTCCGGTTGGGAACGTCCCCCTGGAAAAGGTTTGGGGCTGGAGGGACTCGAAGGTGGTGTCGGAGCTGTGGGCGCTCGGGGTGGTCGTGTCCCCTCCGCCGTCATTGTGTCCCCTCTGCCGCGGTCATGTCCCCTCCGCCGTCGGCGTGTCCCCTCCACCGTCACTATGTCCCCTCCACCGCGGTCGTGTCCCCTCCGCCGTCATCGTGTCCCCTCCGCCATTGGTGTGTCCCCTCCGCCGTCATCGTGTCCCCTCCGCCGCGGTCGTGTCCCCTCCGCCGTCAGCGTGTCCCCTCCGCTGCAGTGGTGTCCCCTCCACCGTCGTCGTGTCCCCTCCGCCGTGGTCGTGTTCCCTCCGCCATCGGCATGTCCCTTCGCCGTGGTCGTGTCCCCTCCGCCATCATCGTGTCCCCTCCACCGTCATCGTGTCCCTTCCGCCGTGGTCATGTCCCTTCCGCCGTGGTCATGTCCCTTCCGCCGTGGTCGTGTCCCCTCCGCCATCATCGTGTCCCCTCCGCCGTCGTCGTGTCCCTTCCGCCGTGGTCGTGTCCCCTCCGCCGTCATCGTGTCCCCTCCGCCGTCGTTGTGTCCCCTCTGCCGTCGTCATCGTGTCCCCTCCGCCGTCGTTGTGTCCCCTCTGCTGTCGGTGTGTCCCCTCCTCCGTCATCGTGTCCCCTCCGCCATGCCGTGCTGTGGGCTCGGGATGACTGGGAGCAACCAGGAGCTGCGCCCTCGGGGTGGGCAGAGGTGGCCAGGAGGTGGTCAACTGCGTGGGAGTGTGTCCCCACCCCCACCCCGAAAAGGACCTCGTATGGGCAGCGGTTGTCGGGGACCCCTCGTGTAGCAGCTCCACCAGCATCTCGGAGAGCAGCTTCTCCGGCTGCGAGGTGTGCAGGAGCTTCGGGAATTTGGGATGGGTCCGGGGGGATGTTGGGAGCAGCTCTGGCTGGAGCTGTGCCCTGCGGGGGGGGCTGCGGGGGGGCGATGCTGGGAGCCAGCGGTTTGGGGGTGGGGAAGGGGCACATAGGTACTGCGTGGGGTGAGGAAGAGGAGGTAACAGGAGGCGAGGGGGTCATCCGAGCGGGGGGGGGTCTTGGTTTCCATCACCCCGAGGAGCCAGACACCTCACGGATGGGGGGGCCAGGGGGGCTGACCCCTGGCAGCTGAGGATGTCCTGCAGGAAAGTTTCTTCCCAGGACACGGGTGACTGGCAGCTTGAGGACACGGACCTGCAGCAACTGGGAGGGTGGCACGGCCAGGGGGGTCCCCTCGGGGGGGACACTGACATGGGGGGGACACTGACGTGGGGGGCAGCGTGGGGACAGGGCAGAGGTTGCTCCACGGTCCCGCTGGCCCCTGGAAGCTGACCTCGGGGGAGCCGCAGGAGGGGAAGACGCTGAGCTGGGGTTCGGTGTTTGGTCTCGTGGTGGCCCTGGCGGGAGGCCACCAGGACCATGTCCTCGTGGGTGCAGGGGGAGGGGGTGGGGAGGGGGACACGGGGATGGCAGCACCCCTCCTGCTGCAAACGGGCACCCCCGGGCAGGGCGAGGGGACACGGGGTCTTTCCCTGGCCTCGCCATCTGCGGGGGGTCCTGGGCCCCCCACGCCCCCCCCCCCCCCCCCCCCCCACGCCAGCGGGGAGCCCCCCGGGGGGGCTGGCATCGCCCAGGACACGCACTGGGCATACTGGGAGCCTGGCCCGGGCTCTGGGGCAGGATGCAGCCCCGGGACCAGCAGGGGGCGGTCGCATGGTTCCCGCAGCCTGGGACCCCCCCCCCCCGCCCCAGGGACCCCCCCCCCCCTCCACCCTGGGGACGCATCACGGACCCCCCCAACGCCCAACCCCAGGGGCAGCGCAGCCCTGGGGGAGCCCCCCAGCCCTGACACCCCTTGAGCTCTACTTTGGGGGTCACCCCCTCCTGAAGGGGGGGAGGGCATTGGGGGGGGGGCACACCCTGGGTCAACTCCTAGTGTGTATGAGAGGGATTTTGGGGTGTCCGCATCACTGGGGTTGGCAGGAGGAGGATGGGAGCATCAGACAGGTGGGAAGGGGGTGGCTGGGGGGGGCGGAGGGGGGCACAGGTGAGCGGGACCCCCCCATCACGGGCCTATATTGACTGGTGGAGCTGCGGCTTGACTTTGGCAGCTGGGGGCTGGTAACTCTTGGCCCGAACCCCAAACCTGACTCACAGCGTCTTAACAAACACAGGAAGGGGCCCCCGGCGCGTGCGGGGTGCTGCCAGCCCCGGGGGGGGGGGCCTGGCCAGGGTGGGGGCACCCCGAGCTGGGCAGGAGGGGGTGAACAGGGCATCCTCGTGCAGATTTGGCTGCAGCGAGGGCTGCACAGGGGGGTGGAGCCCCCCCGAGCCCCCCCCCCCCCCCCCTCCGGGGACCTTACTTCACCCTGGGTGATGGGTGCAAGCGTTGGGGTGCCCCCCCTTCCCACCCTGCTCCGCCCGGGGGGGGACCCCTTGGTTAAAAAGCAACAAGGAGGAGTATGAGGCCAAAGGGTCATTGTGGGGGGGCCCCAAGCCCCCCCAGACTCCCCCCATCACCAAGGAGCGCCCCCCAGTTTGCATGGCGGTGGTGTCCCACCCCCCATTGCTGGGGTGACCCTGGTGTGCCCCCCCCTCCCCACACTCTATTTGGAGCTGGGGAGGACACATGGGGACATGCACCCCACTGGGGACCCCAGGGGATGGGAGGGCGCAAGACTTGGGGTGCCCCTTCCCCCTCCTTTGCTCAGGGCCCCCCCCCAAAGCAACCAGGAGTACGAGACCGAAGAGGCACTTCGGGGGGGCGGGGGGGGGGGGGGCACCGCAAGCCCTCCCCCTCCCCCCATCCCCAGGGTTGCACCCCACTTTTCACGCCCATCCCCTCCCCCACGGGGTGCCCCCAGAGTCTCCCCTTTGCCGGGGGGGGGGAGGTTTCCCCCCCCCGCTCCCTCCCCCCCCCGCCCGGGCTGTTTTTACCAGGAGGGTACAGGATGTTCTCGCCGAGCCGCGCTCCCTCTCCCCAACCCCCCCCCCTCCCTCGCTCTGCCCCCCCCTTTCCGCCAGCCCTCGGCCTTCACCTCCCCTCCCCGCCCGCCGTTAACCCTTTTTTCTGCAAACCGTCGCCTTTTGCTCTTTTCCTCCTTAATTCCTTGATTTCCGCAAAGGGGGGGCTGATGCTCCTTCTCTGCCCACCCCGGGGGGTCCTCGCACCCCCAATTCACTGGGCTCACCCCCCTCCCCCATCCCCAGCTGCAGTGGGGTGCCCACCTGACGCCCATCCTCGCAAACACCCCCAGCAAAGACCCCCCCCCCAAACGGGGAGCACCCTCCCACCCTGCCAAACCCCCAAGACGAAGGGGGTCCCGTGGGGGGGCTGTTTGATGCTGGAGCCCTGGGGGGCTGCCAGCCCTGGGGGTGGGCAAACACTTCTTGGGGAGGGGGGATTGAGCTTCCCCTGACCCCCATGGAGGACGGGTTCAGCCCCATAGCACCCGGTTTGGGGTGGCGAGTTCAGTGGGGTGCAGACCCCAGTTCCCGCCCCTCCCCCCAAGCTTGCTGCAGGCTGGGGTCGTGTAGGGGCCTGATCCTGCAGCGGCATGGGGGGGGCATGGGGTTGGGGTTGGAGGGGTCTGGGGGCCTGTGCTTCACAGGAGACTTCGTGGGAGCTGCCCCGAGGAGCCTCGGGGTGCCCAGAGGCGTTTGGGGGTGCCCCAGAGGGGTTTTAGGGGTGCCCAGGGCCATCTGGGGCCACCTACTTGCTTTTGGGGCTGGGGGGGGGTTGACTTTACCCCCCCAAAGGCAGCATCCCGGGTTCGGTTGGGGCACGGCGGTGACCCCTCTCGGGATGTCTCCTCGTCCAAGGTGGCTTTTGGCTGGGGGGGGAGGGCCACTGCGTTTGGGCCACGAGGGTGAAACACGTCCAGCACTGGGGGCTCAGGGACCCCCAAATCCCCAGCGGGGGGGGGGATCCCCCGGTGCGCCCCCGCCACCTTATGCCAACGTGGGACACCTCAACCTGCCCCCACGGCAGATCCAAGCCGTGGGGCCCAACAGAGTGCACCCACCCCCAGGGATGTGGCGGGGAGGGGGCTCGATCCTGCACCCCCCGGATGGATTTTCCCGGGGTTGCAGGATCCCGGGATGACGGTTCAGGGCTGGAGCTGGCGGGAAGCTGCGCCCAGGCTCCGGCTGGAGGGAAGGCGGCCTTTCTAGCAACAGCAAAACCCAAAATTCATGGAAAGCTCTGGGTCGCCTCCTCTTGCCAAAACCAATCGTGGAAGGCTTTTCCCGGCCCCCCCGGCTTCGCCGCCTGTGACCCAGGGAACAATGGCAGCCGCTCTCCTGGTTTTCCGCGCTGATGGGTTTTTTCCTGGGGTTGGAAAAGGGGAAGGACCCGGTGGGAGGGCAAACGGCAGCCCCCCAGGATCCCCAAAACCTGGGGGTGGGGGGCGTCTCCCTCCCTTCTCCACAGCCAGAGATGGGGCCCCTTCAGGATTCTCCCCCAGCCCGGAGCAGCGGGAAAGCACCCAGGGCTGAGCACTGCCCAGCTCAGGGCAGTAGTGGAGGCCGTGAGCGGGATGGGGGGGCGCTGGGGACGCAGAGGTGGCCGTGGGGGGTCATCCAGGCACCCCCCAGCTGCTCCGTGAACCCCTGCGGATGCTTTCCAGCGGAAGAATCCTCGGGCTGAATGACTTGCGCTGCTGAGGAATTAATTGTTATAATACCGGGGGGTGGGGGGGGTGTGGGGGGGGTTGTGTCAGCCCAGGGAGACCTCATGGCTCTTTGCGACCGCTGGGTTTGCGAGGGTGCCCCCCCCCTGCCCCCCCCTTCCGGGCTGGGATCCCCCTCGATGGGTATTTTTAGCATTAAACACCCCAAAATGCTGGTGAGCTGGGCTGGGGGGGTGGGCCACGCGTGGGGGCTGGGCAGGGAATACAGAGGGGGGTGCCAGGGGAGTGTTGGCGAGGATGGAAAAGGGGGTGCTGGGGGGTGTTGGAGGGGATAGAAGGGGGGTGTTGGGGGGCATTGGGGGTGCTGGAAATGCTGGGGGTGTTGGGTGGGATGTGGGGGGGAAGTGAGGGGGTGCTGGGGGGGATGCTCGAGGGTTTTGGGGGGTGCTGGGGGTGTTGTGAGGGGGATGCTGGGGGGATCTTGCTGGGGGGATCTTGCTGGGGCTACGCTCTGGGGGATGCTGGGCAGATCATGATGGGGACGCTGGGGAGGGGGATTTGGGGGAGATGCCGGGGTTCGTGGTGGGGGTTGATGCCAGGAGTGATGCCGGGGGGGCCATACTGTGGGGGGTGACACCGCTGGCCACTCAATGCCCCGCCATCCGGGCCCGGGGTGGGGGCCTGTTTGCTCTGCAGCTCTGTCCAGCAGCAGGGTGGGGGTCTCCCCTGCCCAGGCAGCCCCCTCCCTCCCCCCCGAGGCTGCGGCGGCCGGCGGGAGCGGTGCCCCTGGCCGGGCGCACCCCCGCGGCCCCGGCTGCTGAGTCAGGCTGTTCCCGGCGCTCCCGCCGCCGGTACATCGCGTCCCCACGCCGGGCGCCTGGCACCCCGCCCGGCCGGTGCTGCTGCGGGCAGGGCCCGGCCCCGGCCGCCCCCCCCGGCTCCCTCCCTCCCGGGGCTGCCGATGCTGCGGGGGGGTGGGGAGCACCGGGCAGCCGCAGGGTGGGGGTTTTGGGGGGGGATGCAACCGTAGCACTGCTTGTCCCCCCACCCCGGGGGTCCCCAGGCACCCAAAAAGCATTAGGGTAACCGGGGGGGGGGGGGGAATCTCCCCCCGGGACCTCCCTGCTGAGCATCCCCCGGGGGTGCCGCATCCTCCGCCACCCCTGCACCCAACGCAGGAGAGAGGCGGCAGCTTGACACCCCCACACCCTGACCCCCCCACACGCTGGCGGGGAGCCCCGGCCGCCCCCCGCCCGCCCCGGCAGAGGCTGGTACAGTTCGTTACGTCCAGACCGGAATGTACTTTGTGTTAGAAGTGGCCCCGGGCCAGGACGGCAAAGCCGGACTTTATTTATCCCCCACCCCCAGCTCCGGCCCCACTGCGTCCTGCCCTCCCTTGTGTGGGGCTGGGTCTCCAGTGGGGCTGGGGGAGCCTCAGACCCTGCCCACCCCCCTCCCACTCATCTCTAGCCGGGCTATGGGGGGGTTTTCCTCCTTTATTCCCAAGTGGGGGTATAATCCGGGGAAGTATTTGTGTCCTTCCAGGCAGTAAAAGCGTTCCTGGGCGCCTGGGGGGACGCACCGGGGGGAGATGGGGGTCAGGGATGGAGCCAGCCCCGTCAAAACCTCGGGCTGGGGGTGTCCCTGCCTGTTCCCGTGAGGGAGCAACTGGGGCCAGTGTCGGGATCGCAACCTGGAAATGTATGGATTGGGAAGGGGCCGACCCTGGACACGCTGGAAGGTGACGGGCAGGATCCAGGCTGTGATGGAGCTGGGGTTGCCCCGGGGTTCCCCCCCCTATGCCGGGGGTCCCTCAGCCCCTTTGCTGCTAAAAATTCCTTGCGGGAGCCATGAGCCAGAGGGAAGTGAGGGGGTCACAGCGGGAGCGGGATCACCCCAGGCCGGGTCCGGCCGCTCGCCACCAGCCAGGCCCAACGGTGACACCCAGCATCCCTCCCACGGCCTGGGAAGATTTTGGCGGGGGGGTTTCCCACAGAAGCAGTTTGCCGGCTGCTTTGTACCCCCTGGCTCAAGCATCCCCACACCAAGAGGGTGGGCTTACCCTGCTGCCACCCCCGTGTCCCCCCCGTGTCCTCCCATGTCCCTGCGTCCATCCCCGCCGTGGCGGCGGCTGCGCCTACGGCGGGCGGCGAGGACAGGGTGTCCTGCGCTCCGCTGCCTGTTGTGCAACACCCCAGCTGCACCTCCCGTAAACACCCTGCTCCCCGCAACCGTCCTGCCGGGGGCCCCCCACGCTGCACCCCTGCACGGGTGACAAACCGCACCCTCGCACGGGCGCCTGCGCCGCGGGATGCGGGGACGGGGGCGAGGCCGCAGCATCACCGGGCTGCAAAAAGCCGCTTTGCTCCCCAAAATGGGCAGCGGGTGGGTATGGGGGGAGGTTCGGTCCCCTCCACGTGGGTCATCTGCCCCCGGGGCCATCACTTCGTGCAGTCACACGCGGAAGGAAACCGGGAAAAAACCCATTTCCTTCACGCTCCGAACGCTTGAGAGATTCACTGATGCGGTTTTAGACGTGCAGGCGAGGGGGGGGGCCACACACGCCTCTCCTCCCCCCCTCTCAAGGCAGATTAACGCTGGTTATTTTTAGCAGAAGACAAGGATGAATAAAAATATCCCCTATTTTATTTTAATTCTTTTTTCTTTTTCAGGAACCGCCGCTCGCACATCACACAAGGCACTCGGGGCCGGCACGAGGAAGGGCATTGCCGGCGAAGGCTGGGGTGGGGGTCTCCAGCCTTTGCTCCCCAGTTGTGCTGGGGGTCAAAGCTTTCCCCCAGACCCCCCGTCCTTTCGGGGCCGGGCGCAGGGCTGGGGCAGGACATGTGCGGCCAGCTGGATGGTGAGGGGGAACAAACAGTGCCCCTGGCAGCCGCCCCGAAGCCAGCCGGGATTATTTATGGAGCAGATTTCCTCCAGGTTGTGTTACAGGGAGTGGGGGGGGGGGGGGGCAGCGCAGACCCCGACACCGGGATTTGGACATCCCACCACCCAAGAAAGCGGGGCGAGCCGGGATCCAGCCCTGGTATCGCGGTGATTTGGAAGGTGTCTTCAATAAAAGAGCCTGGTGCTTTCTTCCCCGTCCTAAATCGCTTTTATTTTTCCGTGCAAACAAGCAAATTCACCATTTTTTGAGGTGCAAGAGAAAACTAGGGTTGACACACCCCCCCAGACCGGTGCAATTTGTCAGGGTTTGGGTGTTATCTAAGCGGCCTGCACGGAATTAAGCCGGGGGGTGTGTGTCCCAATATTGGAAACGCGCGGTATTTCTTTGATAAATGGAAATTTAAAGCTCTCGGTAGCCGGGTGGGAAATGTTTGAAACCAAAAATGCCAGATTCACCTGAGTTATTGAACAAAGGAAAAATGAAACATCATGAAAATAACCCTTTTTTTAAATTTTTCCTCTAAAATGGGCTTTCATTTTAACTCCGTATTCCCAACGCGCGCCGCGGCTGTCTGGGAAAAGGGAACTGGGCCCCTGGAGAACGGACCTGCGAGCGGGCATCCAGCAAAGCCTTAAGCCTGGCCCTGGGTTATCGGATCAAGACGTGGCAATCGGGGCGCAGGGTGGGAGCCGGCGGGCTCCAGCTCCGGCACAAGCCCGGGAAAACCGGACACGTTATAAAAATACTGAGCTGCCGCATTTTAAAGCTGCCCAGTGACCCCCCCCAGCCTGGGTTTTTTGCCCCTCTGGGCTCTGGTGTTGCCGCTGAACGTGCGTGAGCAGCCATCGGGTGTTTAATTGTTATTTCTGATCTCAGGGCGGGGGGGGTCAGGCAGTTTTTGGTAAAAATCTTATCATCTCCTTCATTCTGAACGGGAACATTTCGGCGTGTCCCCGGCGTGTCCCCAGTGTGTCCCCGGCGTGTCCCTGACGTGTCCTCCGTCCCCAGCTGTGGGACACTGATGTGCTTTCTGGGGTGATGTTTCCCGTAACAAACCCCGCGGGGTTGGGGCACCCGTGGGGCGCTGCAGGGGGCTGGGGTGCCCTTTGGAGGGGGGGAGTGTTGCATGAAGATGCTGTCCCCCACCCCCCCGAGGGACACTGCTCAGGGCTGGGGAAACTTGGAGCGCTGCGTGGAGCTGAACCCCCCGGGTACAGGGCCAGGACAGCCCCCCGGGGGCACTGCACGGGGCCAAACACCCCCCCGGGGCACTGCACGGGGCCAAACACCCCCCCGGGGCACTGCACGGGGCCAGGACCACCCCAGGGAACTGCACGGGGCCAAACACCCCCCCCCCGGGGCACTGCACGGGGCCAAACACCCCCCCGGGGCACTGCACGGGGCCAAACACCCCCCCGGGGCACTGCACGGGGCCAGGACCACCCCAGGGAACTGCACGGGGCCAAACACCCCCCCCCCGGGGCACTGCACGGGGCCAAACACCCCCCCGGGGCACTGCACGGGGCCAGGACCACCCCAGGGAACTGCACGGGGCCAAACACCCCCCCGGGGCACTGCACGGGGCCGGGACCATCCCAGAGAACTGCACGGGGCCAAACACCCCCCCAGGGGCATCGCACGGGGCCAAACACCCCCTCAGGGGCACTGCATGGGGCCGGGACGCCCCCCCGGGGCACTGCACGGGGCCGGGACCACCCCGGGACACTGCACGGGGCCAAACGCCCCCCCAGGGGCATCGCACGGGGCCGGGACCACCCCGGGGCACTGCATGGGGCCAGGACCCCCTCCCCGGGGGCACTGCACGGGGCCGGGACCCCCCCGGTTCCTGCCCGGTTTCGCCCCGGCAAGTGCGCGGGGCGGGTGCGGGGGGCGGGGCGGGGCGGCCCGTTAGGGGAGGGGAGAATGTTCTGATTTGCATACCGCCGCCTCTCTGGCCAATGAGAAGGCAAAGCGGGCGCCGTCTCCGGGACGGGCAGGCGCAAGCACCAATGGGATGCAGGTGGGAAGGCGGGGCGCGGCGGCCGGGGAGACTCGGCCGGCGCGGGAGCGCGGTGCCACTCGGAGCCGGGCGGCGGCGGAGCGTGGGGCGGTGGCAGGTGGGTCCCCGTGTGGGTCCCTCCGTGGGACCGAGGGGTGCCGGGGGGTTCTTGCGTGGGGCCGCAGGGAGTGGGAGTGGCGGCGTGGGCACTGCGTGGGGCTGGGGCGAGGGGGGGGCACTCGGGGATGCCCTGCGTGGGGCTGGGGGTGGACACACTCGGGGATGCTCTGCGTGGGGCTGGGGTGCCCTGCGTGGGGCTCCATGGTTCTGCGGGAAGTCTCTGTGGGGCTGGGAGGGTGGCTGTGTGGGGCTGAAGAAATAGCGAGGTCTGCGTGGGGCGGGGGGGATGGCGTGGGGCAGTATGGGGGGGGGGGGGGGTGGCCTGCGTGGGGCTGTACGAGGGGACATTGGAGTCCTGCGCGTGGCTGAGGAGTCGTATGGTGCGGCGTGGGGTGGGGGTCCCCACCCCAGTGCAGGGCATGTCGCGGGGGGAGTTACCACAGAGCTGCCCGAGGGTTGCACTGGGATGCACTGGGATGCACTGGGATGGGGGATGCGGTGGCTGTGGTGGGATGGGGTCGGTGTCCCGCCGTTTGTGCCAGCGGGACGGTGCTGGCGGGAGGGGATTTTGCAGGAACCCTTGCTCTGATGCCACCTGCCCCCCCCCCAGGGTGCAGATGTACATAGGTAGCTTCACTGGCAGCACCCACAGGCGACTGCACAAGGTAAATGTGATTTTTTAAAAAAAAACCCTGCTGTTTTCCTTCCTCTCTGGGCACAAAATCTCGCCCAAAGCTGGTTTTCAGACGCACGCTGGAGCGAGCTTGCCCCGGCCGCGAAAGCGCGTTTGCTGCAGCGAGCTGTCGGAGCGACACGTCCATCATCGTGGCCTCAGCCAGCGGTTTCCAGCCGAGGCTGCCACGCTGCAGCCGCGTTTCTGTCCTCGCCATGCCGAGCGAACGGGACCGTGCTGCTGCCGGTGGCAAAAACCCTCTGAAAAATGAAAAAAAAAAAAGAAAAAGAACAAGCCAGGAGCCGGTAGTTTTGGGTTTCAGAGGCAGAGGTTAAATGGTGGCTCACCGTAACGAGTTGTTAAACCGTTGAGGTGGATTTGGGACATCGCTGGGGTATCGCGTCCAGCCTGGAAACGGGGATTACAAGTTAAAAAAGGAAAGTTGAAAGCACAAATCATTCCTTTAAAACGTGGGGAAGCTGCATCCCTCCTGCATCCCTCCTTCCCTGCCCCACAAAGGTCTGGGGGGGGGAAGAAAATCATTAAATCTCTCTGGAAGAACCTCTGTCTGGCTTTTACGGGCCGTTTTCCCAGAGGTGTGGTGGGTTTGGGTCGGGCAGCGATGCTGCGACTCGGGGATGCTCAGGTTTTATTTCCCACCTGGTACCCTAGAGATGGGACAGACCACTGGGGGTGGGACACAGAAACATCACCGAAACGGAGGGAACGAAGCAAGGGCTTCGCCAGGCGCGTGGGGCTGAGTGGCAATAACTTTCCGGTGGTGCTGGGAATTTTGCAGCCGGAATCCTGGGGTCCGTCGTTAGGGGATGCTGGGGTCCGTCGTTAGGGGATGCTGGGGTCCGTAGGTGGGATGCAGGTCCTCAGTCCTGCGGAGTGATGGGCGATGACAGTGACCTCTGGGATGCAGGAGGAGGAGGGAGAGGGTGCGATGGAGCTGGGTGCTCACGGGAAGTGGAGGTGATGTGGTGCTGGTGGAGGAAGGGGTGGCCGGGGATGTCTCGGGGGGGTTGGGGTGATGAAGCCAGCAGGGCTTGTGCAGGAGAAGATACGCGATGGTGTAAGGAGAAAGCAGATTTCTGGGGAGTTGGTGGAGAAGTTCTGCCAAAACCTCCTGGGAGGGACGGCAACATGTGGCCTCTCTTGTGGTTTTGGGCTTGGAGGCTGGAGCGGGATGGGGTGGAGGGGGCTCGGGGGGGAAGGCTGGCACGATGCGGGCTGCCCGCGATGCCTGTCCTGCCCGGAGCAGAGGTGGCTGCCGGGATCATCCCCTGGGCAATTAGTTTTTCTTCTTTTTTTTAAAAAATAAAAGCAAATAATCGTAGCTTCCCCAAGCTGTATTTTCCCAGCACATGCTTGAATGAGGTTGGGGTCCTTTCCCAGCGCCGTTAGAGCATCTCCAGCTGGGACGAGCCAGAAAATAAGGACGATTCCCGAGTGGAAACCAAACTGCGTCCTTCGGGAACATCACTGCTGTGTAATTAGGTGGGGTTTAATTAGTGACTTGTAGAAGTTTGCTGCAAGGCTTGAGATGCTCAGCACCGAGCCCGTCCCCCGCTGTTACATCTGACCGTGACTCCCAGGCTGGCTCAGGGGGGAAAGAATTTTGTAAAGTATTTGGAGAATAATTTGGAGAATAACCCATTTATACTTTTAAATCTTTTATTATCCAGTCACTCTTGGTTTTATGTATTTATATAAAGTTGTTCCAGCCCCTTGAGGCAGCTGCGGAGCTCGTACTGGTCTCACGCGTATCACAGGGAAATACTAAATTACTTAACGAGGATTTTAATTTTTTTTATTTGAATGCTGTATGTTTGTGAGCGTAAAGAAATGGCCACGAGTGCTTTAAGGTACGAGTTGTTCAGGTGACTTGTTTGTTACGGAGCTGACGAGGTTTTTCTGTAATCAGTAATTGTGGTTGAAATAGGGATTTTGGATTTTACACCTGAGTGTGTTGGAAAATAAGGAAAACGGTAGTAAAGTAACTGTCAGAAGTGAAGTGGTGGGATGAGGAGGGACTGCAATTAAATCATCCTCTGCCTGTGATGTCCTGTCTTCATAAATAGCAGTGTTGCTCTTAGAAAATTACCCTCGTTAAAAGCATTCCCATTTCAAGTGCGTTTTGATTTACGTTATGTTTAATCACTTAATTCAATAAAACGAGCTCTAAGAGGCACCGCGTCGCGGTAGCATCATCCCTCCGCTGTGACCCCGTCCCACGAGTAGCTCCGGGCTCCCTCCTCATCCTCGAGCGATGCACACGCGTGTGTGTGCGCACACGCGTGCTCACCTGCACCATTCCACTCCTCCGGGCCGGGGGGGGGGACGAGGGTCGCGCAGCAGCGGTGCAGCGTCGTCCCCAAAGCCGCAGCGTCCTCCGATACCCCCCCGCTGCTCCGGGCGTGTTTCACAACGTGCCGGGAGTTGCCGTTAGCCCGATATAATTGGGCATTTGTAGACCGTTGGTGCACACGTGGCTTCAGAAAGGTCTCGGGTGTCGGATGCCGAGTCGGGGATCCCCCCCCCCGGGATTTGGCACTGGGGCTCTCGAAGCTGCCGAACCCTCGTGCGTTGGGATCGGTGACTAAATACAGGGTTTCCGCTGCTGGGGGGCGGGGGGGGCTGTGGTTTTGGGTCACCTGGCTGACAGTTTGTTGGAGAGAGCCCTAAATCCGTTGGAAGCAACGAGAAGCTTTTAGAAATTAATTAATTAATTAATTAAATACAAGTTTAATTGTCAGCTTTATTCTGGAGAAAAGGCTAAATCGGAGCAGAATTGGCAAACAAGGCGGTTCTTGTTTATGCCCATTTTATATTTATTTTGATTCCCCCAAGCTGTCTCTTAAAATTGAATTTGGTCGGCGTTGCCGTAGCTGCTGCCAGGAGGATGCTCCAAGCTGCCCGTGGAGGGGGTCGAGCTTTGTTGGCCTGTGCTGGACGGGGACGGGAACTTCACTTTTAGGAGCCAGAGGTGGAATATTTCTTTCCAGTGTCCCGAAAAGCCTGGCTGGGTCTGTTCTCCCTGGCTGTTTTGACCAGGGGAGAAGACACGATGAAAGGAGCCTGCTCGTTTTTGATGGCAAAAGCCCCGGTTGGAGGGTGCCAAGGAGTGGGTAGTGGGATGTCAAGTGCTTTCTCACTTTTCAAGGACGGTTTATATAACCTGCTTGGCTATATTATTACATATTTTTTTTTCCCCTCCTCCAGTTACATAATCCTAATTTATGAAAGCTTTGGGAAATTGCATTCCCTGCTGTTACGTGTCCGTATATAATGGCCTCGGAGCTTGTTAGGATGCTGCGCTTGACCCCTTTGCCAGCTGTCTCCCGGGAAGCTGGGGCAGGTGTGGAACAGCTATTTATACACTTATTATTGCTACTTTTAAAAATTATTAGTATTTTTTTACCAACATCCGAGGCTGTGTCGGCCCCTCCAGGAGCAGGACCGGTGTGGGCTGGTGCCTCTCCCTGCCGATGGAGAGCAGAGGCTTCGCCGCCGGTCCAGCATTCCTGTTTTTTCCAGTATTTTCAGGATGTGTTGCTTGTGGCAGAGGCTTGTTGTGATTTTTGTAGTGGGAGCAGCCGAAATCCTCGCTTGGGTCCAGGGGCGGCTTCGGGGACAGGCAGGATAGGAGCCACGGAGCATCGGGGTGTAAATCCTCGACCGCATCCCATCCCTGGCACCTTCTCCTCTTGGAAGAGCAACAACCCGTAAACGTTTATGGGTTTTGCTTTCCCCGGTGTATGTTTGTCTTTTGGAATAAAAGAGGGTCGAGGGAAATACATTGCTTGGGTTTTTTTTCCGTTTCCCATTAACGCAGGGGCCGTTGTGTCTCTGGGTAGCCACGCTTGGACAGGATGGACCGCGGGCTGCCGACGGGATGCTCGCAAGAGGATCGAGTCCAAAGGAGCTTTATCCCGGTGATTTCTTACTTTAAAACAACCTGGAAAAAAGCACTGAGCAAGCATTTCCTCACTAGATAACCAGCAGAAGAGGCGGATTATTTCCAATAGGTTTATATTGTAAACTTTGGGGTGGGGGAACCCCGTTCGGAGAGTCTTTTGCTCGTTGGTGGTGTGGGTGCGCTCGCCTGGCTCCTGGGGGATGCAGGCAGGCTGAACCCATCTTGCTTTCTGTTGAAATATTTATTCTGGCAGGGAGCAGCGAGCTGTCCCGCTCACTTGTTCCTCTCGCTGCAGCTGAAACTTGAGGGCAGCCGCTTATTCAACATGCTAAAAAAAAAAATAATAAGAAGAAAAGGAGTAAAAAAAATCAGTTTTGACTTGGATCTTAACTAAAACCACTTCAGAAGCTTAAAAATTTTAGCTAGGCAAAATGATTAAGCAAGTGTGACGGGAACACATACTGTTGTATTTAAGTTAGCCGCATGCAGTAGTTCGCTTTTCTCCCTTCGTTACCCTCTGAATTGCTTAAATTCAGCTACAGGGTAAATTCAGGGTAAATTCAGCTACAGTGGCCTCCCTTTGCCACTGTAGCATCGATCCCCTCTGGTCCTTGAGGGGGTGGATTGGGATACAGGTGACCACATCCCTTTTGGGATGCGAGGCCACGCGGCGCTCAGAGGATGCTCGGGGGGTGCCAGGGTCTCGGTGAGCAGAAGGAGCGTGGATAAAGGGGAACGAGGAGTTTTGCTTCGGTCCCCGGTGAGTCACGGTTCACCCTGGGCGTGATGGAGGTTCGTTAGGGTGCTGGGCAATTAAAGCAGCTCTGTTTGCCTTTTGTTTTTCTGTTTGAATGAAAGTTGCCATGACCGGCCCGCCGGGATGTTAGCTGCTTGCACAACGTGCGGGCTGGGATGGAAATCAGGCCATCTGAGTCTTATTCAGCTAGAGAGAATTTAAATTTTATGGCTTTGCTGTGTATTTTAAAAGGAGGGGGGAGAATGTCAAGTGGCCAGGATTTAGAAAAAAATGAATTTTTAATTGGAGCTGTGATGCACGAATGTGGGAAATGGCACTCAGGTGCATCTTTATGTGTCGGGATGGAGCCGAGGATTACGTGGAGCTGCCTTGTCGGGCTTAAGAAGGTTGTATTTTCTTAGAAATCCCAATTTTAGTTTATTACCAACTCCCTGGGTCTCTGCTCCGCAGGCTGGTGTTGTCTTCTCAACACCCTTGCCCAGGGAAAATCGCTGCCCCAGCCTTCCCCTCTCCTGCTGCCCGGGGACGGTTCGCTCCGTAAGTGGGTGTTTTATTAGAAAAAAATAGTTTTCTCGATCGAGGGGGAAGTGAAACCCCGGTGGGACGACGGAGAGAGCCCAGCTGCTGCGCTGATTGGGTTCTTCTTCGTTATCCGTTGGCACGTGTGTTGGGGACGGAGGTGAATCGCCGTGCCGCTGCCCGCCTCGCGGGGCCGGGGTTTGGGGTGATGTCGGCTGGGTTTGGGGCCCCCGTGTCTCCCCCCCGTGCGTTTAAACTTGCTGGTGTTGAGCCTGACCTTTGCATTTTAAAGAAACTCCCTCCCGTGTTGCAATCCGAAGCTTTTAGGGCTGTTGTGGTGCTGTGGAAGCGAAAGCTTTGTGCTGTGTGGGTCTTAGAAAAAACACAAATCCCAGAGCAGCCAGCTCTGATTTTTCCATCCTGTTAATTTTCATCCTGACTTTCAGCAGCGGTCAATAAAAAAGTTGGACCGCAGATAGCCTTTATTTTATTGTCTTATTTTTTTTTTAAGCTGATGTTAAGATCCTGAAAGCTGTTTTATGGAACCAGCGAGTCAGAGCATCTTTCCTGCGGCTGCGGGGAGCAGAGGAGCTGCCACGGGAGGTTTTGTCCACCCCATTCTGACCACGGTGGAGCGTGGTCTGTGGCTTAAAACTGCCGTCTCAGTTCTCCCTTCTTAAATCTTGGTTTAGGATAAAGCACGTGTGGGGGTTTTTAATTTTATTATCTTATTTTAATTTGTTTTCCCTCTTCTTCCCAGCTATCGGTGTGAAATCCCCGCCGCGTCTCTGGGTGGTCACCTCCCAAGACCCCCCTGAACCTTCAAACCTTCTCCAGGGATTGCGTGGTGGCAAGGTGAGACCCACCGACACCGCCCGCCCCCCCGCCCGGCCTTTCTCTCCCCCCTCCGCCCCCTCCCGTGAGCCTCCGGGAGGACGTGAAGTTTCCATTTGGAGCTGGCAAATTCCTGGTACGCCGATTTCTAGGAAACGTGGCTCAGGATCGTGCGCTTGGTGAAACCCTAGCATGTGCGATACCTGTCTGTCCTCAGCCTGGGGTCGGACATCTGCATCCCATTCCCCGCTCCGAATTATCTTAGATTTCTCCGGGCTGGAAGATGGCAACATCCGCGCGGAGGGGGGACTGTAACAACGAATGGCTTGTTTTTGTGGCGAGGGTCTCTGCGCGGCGTGTGCTGGCGTCGCAGGGCGTGCAGCCTCCTGGAGCCGCGTTGGAAAGGCACAGGCAAAGGGAAAAGGGCTTCGGGATGCTCCTGGTGCAGGGCAAGGCTGCCTGGTTTTCCACGAGCCTGGCATGGCTTGCAGACAGCCTGGAAAACACACAGGGCTCAGAGGATAGTGAAGGTGGGGAAGACAGCAGCCACTGCACGGCTTAAAAACCGAAAAACGAGCCTTTTGTCGTACCTGCTTTTAAAAAAAATAGACAAAAAAAGCACGAAGTGTGTTTTTCTGAAGCAGCAGCTGAATTAATATTGTAAGGGGATGCTGAAATCAGGGACAAAGCTGTGTCGGGGTGTGCAGGGGGATGCTCTGCCTGTGCCCGTTGCGGGCAGCCTGATTTCTCGTGGGCATCAATTGCAGCTTAACTCCTCGTGGGCGTCTGTCACGTCTTAATGGCACGGGGGCATCGTTTGCTCACGAGCGTCAATCGCGGCGATGCCTCTCCCTTGTCTGGAGGAAGGGAAAATAACACGTGCAACCGCTCGTGCCAGCGGTGCCGGACGGCGTCTCGGGGTGGGGGGGGGAACAGCGGATTTGTCAGAAGGCAGGATGCAGCCGGTGTTGCTCTGGAGCACTTCAGGGAGCGTAAACTCATTTTGCGGGGCTGGGAACAGGCGCCCAGGCTCGGGGTGCGCTGGTTGCGGCGAAGCACGCGTCGTGCACGTGTAGGAGTCTCCTGAACTCGCAAGCCTCCTGGGTTGCTCAGCTAGAAGCTCTTTAATGTATCTCCTATTAATGAATGCTGAAAAAGTTGCCCTTGAAGGAGGGGTTGTGTCCAGATGTTGAAACCTCTGGATTTTGAGGCGTGTTTATTATAGATTACAGATTAAACAGCCACGCTGATCTTTTAGGTCACGTGGTAGAGTGAAAACTGATTAAAAGCAAACAAGGGAAAACCCCAAACCCTTTCCCTTAGCAGGGAGGAATAACTTTCCTCTTTCGCAGGGTTTGGGGAGGGTGGGGGTGACATCCCTGGGTCCCTACGGCTGCAGGGCAGCCCCGTGCCCAGCTGTGGTGATGGCTGGAGGGACGGACCGGACCCCGGCGTGGGGCTCGGGGCTCGAGCAGAGGGTTGTTTTGGGGTTTACAGGCTCCTACAAGGCACTTTGCTTCAGGGTGGGAAAAATCAGGCTGTGCACAACCACCCCAAACTGTGCAAAACTGCCCCCAAACCGCCCCGTTGTCTACGTGCACCTTTCCTGGGGTGTGCGCTGGAATTCCTCACTCGCTGTCCCATCACTGTTATTCTCTGTGCATGGAAATCCCTTCCCTCTTGGTGGCCTTTCATGGATGCCCTTACACACTGCCAACTTGCTGCACCTCAGTGGAGGAGGACGCCCCAGCCCGGGGGGTTTAACCCTTCCCCACCCCTCGTATTGACACCCCGGGAAAGCGAAGCAACGTGGGCGTTCAGAGCGGGAGGATGGTTTAGCCTGGCTTCGTTTAGAGACTTGGAACGTTCTGCTTGTGGGTAAGAGCAAGGGGAGAGCGGGGTCTGCTCGGGGTGTCCGGAACACCCAGAGGCTTTTGCACGGGGTAATGGATTAACCTCCCTCTGTCTGGAGTGCACTTGGTCCCGCAGTGAGAAGATTCAGGCTCCCACAAGCTTGCAGGGCTCTGGGTGACAGCCCCTGGCTCCCTGCTGCTTAAATCTCAAGGAGTAGCAGCTATTTGTTTTTTTCCCTACAACTGTTTGCTTCAAATTAATTGGGATTTTGGACCCTAGCCAGCCTCCTTCTGCTGCTCCAAACTGGAGATAAGCTGGAGCAGCGTGATCTTTTCTCTAACCTAGTTGGAGCCGTTTTCGCTGGACGGAGGAGTCTCGAGCTCTTTCATAACGTGGACCACATCTTAATAACCAGTCTTGCGGGCTCCATCCCTCCCACTGCTTCTGACGCAGAGCGTCTCCCCTCCCGCTCGCCTTGGCCAGCTTCCCTGGATGACTCCACTAATTGCTTACGTAGAAAAATAATGAGAAGGATGCGTATGATATATTTTTAGATGTCTCTTGGTGGGATTTAGCAACCAGCGAGCCAGAGCCAGCACCTCCCCATCTATCGTCTGCATCCCAGTGATGGGCCTCGGGAGGTTCTGCCCTGGGAGGGGAGCTTTTGCAAGCTGTTTGCCTTTTTTCAGGCTCCTCCTGGTCCTTAATGAATGGATTATGGATGCTGTGTCCCTGGTGCTGCACCAGATCTGTGCCAGGAAGCCATGAGCTGGTGTGGAGTGCCGTGGTGGGCACCGTCACCCCCTCGCTCGTCTCCAAGAGGATGGCCACGGCGGTGGCAGGGCAGTGTGGACCGTGGTGGCTTGGAGATCATCTCGGCACCTGAATCATGGAATGGTTTGGGTCATCTTCCACTAGATCAGGTTGCTCAGAGCCCCATCCAAGCTGGTCTTGGATGTTTCCAGGGATGGGGCATCTCCCACCGCCCTGGGTAACATGTGCCAGGGTTTCACCACCCTCAGGGTAAAAAATTCCTTCCAGCGTAACGGACGGCATGTTTGGTAACGTATAAATACCCACGAGATGATGAGTCTCACCACCAAAGTTGCCTTTTTTAGTGGTTTTTTTTTTTTTTTTTAGGTGTTCCCATCTGAAACCTCAGCAGAGCAGGGGAAAGGGAGCAGACACAAAATCTCATTAAATGTTACCCCAAAGACTGTGGTAATTGAGCATTGCAGCAAGTAGTTCCTTTATTTTTCTATTTACTTCTTCCATTTCAGGGCTCTTTGTGTCTCGGTGGCTTCCTGTGCCGGGGGGGCGGGCTGGGCTCCAGCTCTTCCCTTTCCACCCGGGTGCGAGGAGCGCAATTCTTCTTGCAGCACGACTTATCTGCCCTTGGAGCTGAAAACATCCTTTCTTTGCTCTTTTTGAATCCCCCGAATGAATGATTTCTCCTGCTGGTTAACATCAGCTTCCACACCAAAGGCTGTGGGAAAGTTTCGCAATTAAAGTGACTTTAATAGATCTGGTTTATGTCTTAAAAAACCCATCGCTTTCTAATTCTCCGTCACATGTTTCCTTGATTACGTGTGGCGCAGCAGCGCGGCTACCAAAATAGCCTTACGGTCTGAAGGAAATCATCAGGAAATATGTTTTTTAAACCGTAGGCAATTCTGTTTTCACCAGGCACCGTTGGAAAAAGTCTGAGTTTGACAAAAAACGTGGCTTTTCTGGCACCTCGGCTGCTCGCACGGCGACGTTTGGAAGCGTGGTGCTCCGGCATTTTCCCCAGAAAACTCCGGTTTCTTAGAGTCTCGCTGTGAATTTTCTCTTTATCCATCCAAACAGTTGGGATTTTTCGGGTGCTGGGTTTGGTTTAGCTTTGGAGGAGATGCTCGCTGTGTGTTCAGGTCTTTCCATGCTGGGTGATGCGTTGCTCGCCTGAGACTTGGAGCCTGCTCCTTCTTTTTGGGGTGTTCTTGGTGGGCAGGAGAAAGTGAGGTTTGCCTGGAGTTGAGGTGCTGCTTTCCAAATACCAGGGGCTCTGACAAGTAGGTAATTCCTTGAGGAAAATAATCTTAGCCTGGAGGAAACAACTCAACAGGCAAACGCTAACCTGGTGCACCTATTTCCAGCATGGGTACCCAAGGGGTGCCCGGCTCGACGTGAGCCAGGAGGGAAGGATGAAGCTTGGTGGCCATCAGCCCTTTGCTTCACACCCCTGAGCACTTTTCACCTCTCCTGGCTTCGCCGCTGCCCTCGGCGTCTGCCAACGCGCGTGCTTCGGTGCTAGTCAAGGTGCCACTGATGGTAGAGCATCACCGCGGAGGGTCCCGCTGGTTTGGGTGCAGCACCCCTAGGCGACTTGCCACGTTTTGCCCGGTGTCAGGGGTCGGTCGGCTGGCACTCGCATTACCAGCTGATGCTTTTTGGGGTAAAACTCCCCGGGGAGCCTCCCGGGGCAATGTCAGGGGTTCAGCAGAGCCTGGGTGGCCCCTGGGAAGGGATTTTCCGCTCTGTGCTCTGGAGAAGTGATTGAAGTTTCCTGCTCCAGCCTGCAGCAGCGCAAGCTGCTGATTAACCCTTTCCTCTTACCCCACCTCCCGTGGCTCTGCCGTGCTGATGGGCTTCGCACCGTGTCTCCCCAGGTCCCGGCGCATATGCAAGGAGACCATGACCACTGATGAGGCCACCAAGAGCGAAGGAGAGGTGCAGGCGGCAGCCCTCGCTGAGCGGGGCGAGGACATCACACCGGCTCGAGACCGAGGGGTCTTGAAGGTAAAGGGGGGCTGCTGGAGGGGTTCCTGCCTTTATTTCTGCATTTTGGGGTGCACGGTCGTATCGATGGGCTGTGTCCCCAGCCCTTGGGGTCATGGAGGACTTCCAGGGCTGTAGGACTGATTTTTTTTTTCATTTGAAAGGCAAAGGAGATGAGCATCCCTTGGAATAAAGAAGGATAGAATGGTGGTTGAGACTGATGGATTCAGGCTGCTCATTGAATTTCGCTGCTATTGTGTTCCCTCATCAGATTATTAGCTGTAAATCCACAAAGCATTTTTGTGTGTGACTCGCAAACATTAGAAAGAGCACATTACTGAGGTCATCCCGTCTGCTCCCCAACTCTTTTTCATATTCAGGGCCATTTCTGGATGGTTCTGCTCCTCGGCGCTTGCTCTTCTCCAGTTGAATAGGACCTTTCCTCTAAGAATAGCATCCTCCCCTGCTCCATCCTCAGCTCGAGAACTGCTTGTTCCAGGCTGTAGCATTCAAAAAAAGAAGGAGAAAAAAAAAAAAAAAAGGAAGTGTTGACAAGAAGCGAGTAGTGAAATGACACACCCCTGCGAGTAAAATGCGTACGGGCAGAAAGCGAGGGTGCTTTGCCTTCGCTTCGGGTTTCGAACCGCGGTGTTTATCCAGACACCTCCGCAAAGTATGGGCAGGTCTCTGCTCCCAGCCCCGTCCCGCTCCATCGCCGTGGTTTGGGATTTATTTTTAGGGGGTGATGGGAGGACAAATTGAATGACTCCCCCCGCAGCCTGCCTTTGGTTTAGAGCAGCACTGGGCTGTGTATGCACGTGTGTGTATATGTTTTTATATATATGTGCATATTATATATTTATTTTTATAGATTTGCGTGCGTGTATATATATATATTTATGTATATTTTTATATACGCATGCCTGTATATATTTTTTAATATATTTTTATGCATATACATGCGTGTACATGTATTTTTATGTGTGTGTGTGTGTGTCTTTTTATCCCTCTCTCTCCATACGCATCCTTGGCTGTCCCATGGGCTCCCTTCTCACGGGTGGTTTCTCTCCCTCAGTTCATTAAACGACCCGGGAGCGAAGACGAGTGCCCCATGATCGGGGACAAGGTTTATGTCCACTACAAAGGCAAACTGGCCAACGGTAAAAAATTCGACTCCAGCCGTGACCGGAACGAGCCCTTCGTCTTCAGCCTGGGCAAGGGTGAGCCGGTCCGGGGCATCCGTCCGTGGGGATGCTGAGGGTGGGGTGATCCCAGGGGGTCGCGGGGTGATCCCGGGGGGTGCGGGGTGATCCCCGGGGGTGCCACCCTGTTGTAGGACAGATGGATGGTGTCAGCCCTGCCTTAAGTGACCCCTGAGGGTGTTTTTTTTAGGGTGCCATCCTTGCAGCGCCCAGGCTGGGGTTTTTCGACGCTGAGGGTCGCTCCCTCCCGCCTGACATCTGCCTCTCTCCTAGGCCAGGTAATCAAGGCGTGGGACATAGGAGTGGCCACCATGAAGAAGGGAGAGATCTGCTACTTGCTCTGCAAACCCGAGTACGCGTACGGCTCTGCTGGCAGCGCCCCCAAAATCCCCTCCAACGCCACCCTCTTTTTCGAGGCAAGTAACGCCGGCGCGGGAATGAGCTCGCTCGCTCCCTTTCTGCCTTGCCAGCCAGCTCAGAAATAAAAAAATACACCCAAAACAACAAAAAAACCCCCATCCCTCAGCTTGGATTCCTGAAACGTGTCCCTCTGCTCCAGGAATCGCTGCCAGGGTTTTCTCAGAAATGTGTGTCTGAGCTGGGACTGAAACTCTGGCTGGGGAGAGCCCTGGTGCCGGAGGAGGGGGGGAGGGTGGTGGTGTGGGCAGATTCCCGGTTTAAAAATGTACACGGGAAGGAGAACGCGGCTGGGAAATGCCTCCGGGTGTTAAAAAGCGACCGGTGCCGTGGGGCAGTAGGAGCGCCAAGGTTTTGGCACGGTGTGCTCGCTGGGCAGGGCTCGCCGGGACAAGGCAGCGAGCTGGGAGGAATGGGTCTGTCCTAAATTAAGGCTCAGTTTTTCCAAGACCAGCAGGGACTAAGCCGTGGGTCGGAGCTGGTCCCGTTGGAGAATGAAGGGAAACTCCTGCCTGCGCTGGTCCTGGGCAGCGTTCGCAGCATCTTCCAGCACCGGCCGTGTTGTACCCTTGCAGGCTTAATACACTTATTTTTACTGTTACTTTGTGTTACGCTTCAGGTGCTGGATGTGTCCCAGTTCCTAATAAATCGGGTGTATTATGCTGTGGCTTGGAGCTGGCTTTTATGGGCAACCTCTGCTCGTCAGCTGAACGGAGAATGAGCTGCCTTGACGCTCCAGCCAGAGGATGAACTGCTGCTTTGTGGCTTTTCTGTTGTTTTTCTTCTCTTCCTCCCCCCTCCCCACACTCTGCCTACCTTTTCTTTATTGTTTTTCATATTTTTTAGGTCGAGCTGCTTGATTTCAAAGGCGAGGACTTGTTTGAGGATGGAGGGATAATCCGGAGGATCAAGAGGAAGGGAGAAGGTTACTCCAACCCTAACGAAGGTGCTACAGTGGAAAGTGAGTGCCGGTCCCTCCGTGAGGGGGGCTGGATGGGGGACCCTGGCCCAGAGCAGCTCCACTTTCTTCTCCCTAGTAAGGAGCTGCTGGCCCTGTATGAGTTGTAGGTGGCTGTGCATCACGGTGGGATGCAGTTATATCCATCCGGAGGCTGGATGGGGTGGAGAGGGGCTGGGAGGGCAGCGGTTCACTGCCCATATGGGGTGGAGAGGGGCTGGGAGGGCAGCGGTTCACTGCCCATATGGGATGGAGAGGGGCTGGGTGGGCAGCGGTTCACTGCCTGCCCATGGATGCTGCTCTCTGGATGGGATGGAGAAGGGCTGGGAGGGCAGCGGTTCACTGCCTGCCCATGGATGCTGCTCTCTGGATGGGATGGAGAAGGGCTGGGAGGGCAGCGGTTCACTGCCTGCCCATGGATGCTGCTCTCTGGATGAGATGGAGAGGAGCTGGGATGGCAGCGGTTCACTGCCTGCCCATGGATGCTGCTCTCTGGATGAGATGGAGAGGGGCTGGGAGGGCAGCGGTTCACTGCCCGGATGGGATAGAGAGGGGCTGGGAGAGCAGCGGTTCACTGCCCGTATGGAGTGGAGAGGGGCTGGGAGAGCAGCGGTTCACTGCCCATATGGGGTGGAGAGGGGCCGGGAGGGCAGTGGTTCACTGCCTGGATGGGGTGGAGAGGGGCTGGGATGGCAGTGGTTCACTGCCTGCCCATGGATGCTGCTCTCTGGTTGGGATGGAGAGGGGCTGGGAGGGCAGCGGTTCACTGCCTGCCCGTGGATACAACTCCCTTGGCACGGTCCCCGCGGCAGCTCTGCCAGAGCTGCTGGCCGGGAGGGTTGGGGCAAACCTCGAGCCGCGGGAGCAGCCAGGCGATGATGGAGAGGCCACTGGAATATAACCTGCGCTCTGTTTTCTCAGTCGTGTTGACAAATATCCCTGCGAGCCTGGGGCTGCTCAGCTGGGGGGAGGATAGGGGAGGCAAATCCACGTGGTGTTTCAGGGCTCTGCCGTCTCCCTCGACCCTTTTGCATCCATCGCGGTGTCCAAGCTGCTCCGGGATGTGCCGGCTGCCAATGCTGCTGGCTCTGCCTCGAAAGCATCGGTAGCTGGGACGTCCTCCCTCGCTGGATCCCTTGCTAAGCATTTCGGGCACCGACGCAGGCGCTGAGCTGCTTCTTTGGCCTCCTTGTGCCAACGCTGATCTTGTTTGTGCTGGGGTTTATCGCATCTCTTGCAGGATGGAGCTTTTTCTTCTCCTTCCCCTGCAGCCAGAGAGCTGCTGCTGAGGGGGAGGAAGGAAATTAATACAAGGAGCTTGACATGGGAGGATGAGGAGCTTGGGTCCCGTCGGGCTCTCCCTGTTCTGGTCACGTTTCTGGAGCAGACCTTTCACAGGGCTGGACGGGGGAAGCCAGGCTCATGTTGGGTTGTTTTTTCCTTCCCAAGACCCACTCAGGCACATCCCCTGAGCTCGCTCCGAATGGGAGGGATTTACTTTCTTTTCTCTATTTCAGAGCTTCTGTACACAGAGATTAGCTCCCTTCAGCGAAGAAGAAATTGGATCTGAGCTGTGACAGCTCATAAAGCTCGCCGCCCTCAGTGGCTGGTTCTAACGAGGCTTTCTTTTAAGGAAAAAATGAGTTTTTTGACTCAGATTCGACTGTCTGCCTCTCCCGTGGTGAGCATCTTAGCTGGGGTCCAGCCACGAGCCGAGCTTCCAGCCAGCTCCGCTACCCCAAAGATTAAACTGGAAGACTAAACATAATTGAAAGCCTCACAGATGCAGAATTCCTCTCTATTTTGATTAGGTCTGCGCGCTTCACCGGCAGTGCTGTCCCCGGCCAGGGAGAGCCCTGCTCCCTCTGTGCTTGTGCCCTTTGCAGCACGAGTTTTTCTGGAACGCGATGATGGCTCAGGAGGGGACTGAGGGGAGGGGGGTAGCACCAGCCAGGAATCATCTCGTTTAAAGGATAGAAGGAGCCAAATAACGAGGCTCCTGGTATGCCTGATGCCCCACAGCCTGTTATCCCTGCTTTAACTCTTTCAACGGAACGTGTCTCTCGGAGCAAATGCTGTGAGCGGGAGCAGATGCGCGGTCAGGGTGGTGGAGGGGGACGCTCTGCCGGGCCGTCCTGCGCAGGGCAGAGATGGGGAATGCTGCGGTGCGCTACTCACCGTGCCAGCTGCTCCCTTCCCAGCTCGCGTGGCCCTGAATCCATCTTGCCCTGTACATCCCTATACACCCAGGGACCAGAGATCCTTAAACACATCCCCGAGAGAGAGGACAAGGAGAAGCAGCACCAGGCAGCCTTGCAGCGAGCGTTTTGGGTGCAAATAGGCTTTTTTTTTTTTTTTATGGAATGGGACACTTCACAGCGTGGGGACGGCACGGTGGCATTGAGGATGGCACGGTGGCTGTGAGGTCGGCACGGTGGTGGTGGCAACAGCACAGTAGCCCACCCTGGGACCGGGTGTGACCCAGGGGAGCAGCGATGGTTTATCTCACTGTATCTGGGAGATGCATTGCTGCTGGAATTAGGTTGGAAGAAACCACGCTTCCAGGAGCAAGCATCTCCAGGCAGCAGTTTTGAAAGTGTTTTTGTAGGTTTTAAGTTTTACAGACCCTAATTCACAGTTCCGGTCCCTAAAACCCAGGCTGCAGTCAAAATCTGGCATTCCAGCTTTCGTTAAAACCTTTCTCTCCCCCCCCACTCTCCTCCACCTCCTCCTCCGTTTTTAATCTGAGTACAAATTGCTGTCAGCACATCAAGTTCGTGTGCCAGCCGCACTCGGTACACTCTGTTCTCAGCTCTTCAAAAACAAAATCGCTGCAGGCACCGAGAGAACAATAAGTCAGAGCTGCAACCGGAGTGATGTTCCTTCGCCGGCTTTTTTTCTCCTGTAATCCAAGAGCGACCGCAGCCAGCTGACCTGCTCCTGGAAACCCGAGCGGAGATTTATTTTTCCCCCCTTTGCCCAGTGTATTTTATGTGCAATTAAAATAGAGTGAAACCGTCCTCGAAGGGAAGGATCGCAGCATCCTCCTCCTGTGCGTCCTGCTTTAAAGCTAGAGCTTCCCGCTGGGAACAGGCGACCTGGAAGAGATGTAGTGCTGCTTTTGGGGTCACTTTTGGGCGTTATGGATCCGTAGTCACTGGGAACGTGCAGGGAGATGGCAGGGTGCTGTGGGGTTACTGGGTTACCTGTAGTTTAGGCTGAATTTTGCGCTATCCTGTGCCTGTGAAAATAGCCAGCTTGGTTTTGGGTAGTGCAAAAGCAGAGCTCAGCCCCGGAGGAGCTGGATGTACCTTGTGCCCTCATCCCAAGCCGGGTGAGCACATGGCAGCCTGAGCCCCGTGGTTGCTGCACGCCAGCGATGGGTGCAGGATGCGTCCCAGGGTGCTGGTGGGCACGTGAGCATCCTCCGCTCTGCTGCTCTCGAGTCCCAGCGTGGCTTTGGTGGCAAGAGGGGGGTGACGAGCAGAGCTTGATGTCCCGTCCCTGTGGTGGGGAGAGCATCCTCGGGCTGTGTTACGGCAGCGTTTAACATCTGAGGGCTGGCTCTGCCCTGGGAGAGGGGGTCCTGCCTGTGGTCTCCCTCAGCCTGTGCCTCTTATCCCGGGGACTTTCCATAGGGCAAGGCAGTGTCCATGGGGCAGGGACAGGCAGGTTTCCTTCAGCCCAGGCTGCTGCTCTCCCGCACGGAGCCTGGACCCTCTTGGCTGTGTCCAGCACGGTGACTGCTTGCACTGTGTCCCGGGGTGAGATGCTCGGTGTCCCGCGGTACCTGCGGCTCTGCGTGGTGCTGGAGGGGCTCTGAGAGCAGCCCCCGGCGCCAAGGGTTGTTTTCTTCCCAAGCATCCCTCCTCTCCCCCCTTCAGCAGCACTTTTACGGGCCACGTCTCCCCTCTGCTCTGCAGCAAGCGGAGGGGAAGCTTGTGTCCCTCCAGGCTGCAAAGTCCTTAAGCATGGTTGTGGTGCCTACTGTGAATTTTTCCTCTTAAAAAAACTTCTTTGGTTTGTTTTGGCCTTTTTTTTAACAGTATGTAGGAATTTCTTATGAAATGACTTTTCCCTTATACCTGCCCGCCTGTGTATGCCTCGTACCCTGCAAGCAGAGTGCAGAGAAGATAAAACTGTCCCCAAAGCCCGGAACATCTTCAGGTTCGAATAAATAAAGAATAATCTCACTGTGGAAACCCAGCCAGGAGTACCAGGTGGCGAATGTGCCAGGTACCCGGTGTCCGCTCCGGCTGCGTGTCTGCCAGCGTCTGAGGCTGGAACGGCACGGTTATTGGTTGAAGATTAAAAAGAAAAAAAAAAGAAGTTTATCTTGTACTTTGAGTTCTTAGAGGCAGGGGAACATAGCCTTGATTTCAAGGTAGAAGGCAAGGCGGTATAGCACTGTATAGAAGATTTGTAATCGCCATGATAAACTCGGCGTGGCGGCGTGCCAGGAGCAATATCCAGTTCCAGTAAGGCTTGACTCGTGCAGTTGAGTACACGGGGAACATATTAGTCATGATGTTTATCTGTTGTCTGGTCCTTGGTTAGACGAGATATGCCTGTCTTGCTTTTCAGCAGTGTTTCCAAGCCCTCCCCATCCCTCTCTGCTCACTTGGCTGCCCCCAGCCCCATGTCTTCCCCCTTCCAGGACTGGAGGCTTAGCTGGATTTTGGGAGACAGGCTTTGTAGGATAACTTGATAGGATGCTTTCCTTGGAGCTCACCTTGCCTTGGTTTGGGTGGCTCCGGGTGCGATCCTGCCCCATCCCCTCACTGCAGTTCACCTGGAGGGATTCTGCGGTGGCACCAGGTTCGACTGCAAAGACGTGAAGTTCGTCGTGGGCGAAGGGGAGGACCACGACATCCCTATCGGCATCGACAAAGCCCTGGAGAAGATGCAGAGGGGAGAGCACTGCATCCTCTACCTCGGCCCACGGTAAGGAGCATCCGCGTGGCAATGCCGTCTACTTTTAAGCTTCCATCATCTGAGGTTTTAGCACCGTGGAAGGTGGCAGTCCCAAAAATAGGACTCTCGGGGAGAGCCGGCAGTGCCAGCAGGGATGGCAAGAGTGATGTAGGCAGGATTCTTGAGAAGCTTGTAAAAAATCAGGTAAAAGGGGTTTATCTGAGCACTGGGGCTGAAGGGAAAACGTTTCCCTGGAAATCATCAAGACTGGGTCCATACCCTGGGGAGAAACCCGCGTGCGAAGACGGGTTTGATGCACCCGCAGAGGGTGATCCCAGTATGTAATGCATTGTATACTGTCAGGTATCTCTGCTCGTGGAGAATAATACCACCCTGGCCCCAAAACGTTACCGAGATGTGGGCACGGAGGCGGGCGTGACACCAGCACGAGCAGCCTGAGTCCGCGTTACAGCCACACGCCGCCGAAAGGTGGATTTGCCCCGCCCTGACGGCCCCGTTCTGCCCCATCAGGTACGGCTTTGGCGAGGCGGGGAAGCCAAAATACGGCATCCAGGCGAACGCAGAGCTGGTGTATGAGGTGACGCTGAAAAGCTTCGAGAAGGTGAGGGTAGGGGCGTGCTGGTCCCTTGGCGGCGTCCACCCTTTGTCCCCGGCGTGGCTGCAGCCCGGCCCCTGCTGAAGTGGATACGTCACCAAGGATCTCAGTGTTCTTAATTTGTTCTTCTCCGTTGGTTTGTTTTATTTTTCTGGCTGGGGCCCAAGGTTGGTTCTCTTGTTTGTTCTAGCCTTGTTCCTTTTGTACTTTTTTTTTTTCCTTCTTTTATTTTCTTTTCCTCTTTTTTTTCCTTTTAAATATTTTTTCTTTTATTTATTTTCTCTTTTATTTTTTCCTTTTATTTTTCTTACCTTTTATTTTTTCCCCTTTTTTCCCCTTTTCCCCTCTAACTTTTCTCTTTTTTTCTTTTATTTCTTTTTTTTTCCTTTTTTTCCCCCTTTTTATTCCCTGAGCTGCGCAGACAGAAGTCAGTGTGTCCAGCCAGGCAGCCCTGGGGAGCTGGGCTGGCACACCAAGGCGACTGTGCCCATGGGACGGGGCAGATGCTGCTGTGCCGCATCCCCGCCTGGGTCCCCACCCCGTTACCCTGGCCACAGCGGGAGCGAGACCCACCGCATCCTCTCTCTCTTCTGGGGGATGTCTCACCCACCCTTCTCTTCCCTTTTTGGGGTTTATTTTCTGTTGGAATTTTCCATCCTCGGGGGGCTGCGGTGGATAAACCACCGCACTCAGGCCAAATCCCGAACCAGGCTGGAGTTTCTCCATTACAAAGGGGTCCAGGTCTGCACCCCCATGTGGGCTTTGGGTGCCTCCTCATCCCTGGCCCCTCAAATTAAAAAAGCTGCCAGATCCACACACTTAATAGTGCCCTGATGAGCCCCGCTCGTTAACGAGCAGTCCTGGAAGGCCGCGTGGCCTTGCCGGTGCGGTGGGATGCCGCGCTCCGCTGGCATTGCTCCGAGCATTTGTTTGCAGGCCAAGGAGTCGTGGGAGATGGACACCAAAGAGAAGCTGGAGCAGGCTGCCATCGTCAAGGAGAAAGGCACGATGTACTTCAAGGTGTGTGAACTTGGGGATGGCGGAACGAGGGAGCTGGAAGTGAATCCGGGGTGACCGTCAGGTGCACAACATAGCTGTGGTCAGTGCTGGAGATCCCTCCAAGACAGCGCTGGGGAGGGCGAGTCCTGCCCTTCCTCTGCCTGTTTCTCACTCCCTGGGATGCCTCCTCGTTTCTTAGCATTGCCTTGCCCACGCGTGCTCCCTGCGGAGCGGGACGGCGGGTTGGACTCTTCCCAGCGGTGGATGTGGCCAGGGCTAATGCCGAGGGGCTCTGTGGTTCCCCTTCCCGCGCTGGAGCATCCTGGTCCTCTGTGCAGAGCCAGCTCTGACTTGGCTTTTCGGGGGGGCTGCATCCCAGCAGCTCCAGCCAGGTCCCGCGGTGTCCACAGGGCTCCGGCATCCTCCTCCTTCCGTCATGGATTTGACACACCGCGTTAAGCTGTTTGCAGGGTGTTTTGGGAGCAGACCGAGTGTTGTCGGTGCAGCTCCCTCTAGCCTCTTCGTTGCTCCATCCTAGGAAGGCAAATACCTGCAGGCGGTGATTCAGTATGGGAAGATCGTGTCCTGGCTGGAAATGGAGTATGGCTTGTCTGAAAAAGAGTCGAAAGCCTCCGATTCCTTCCTCCTGGCGGCCTTCCTCAACCTGGCCATGTGCTACCTCAAGCTGCGAGAGTACGCCAAAGCCGTCGAGTGCTGCGACAAGGTAGAGGTGCATGAGTCCGGGGGTTGGAGCATCCTCTCCTCCTGCACGTTTTCGTTGGAAATTTGGGGGTTTGGGAATTTCTTTTCCTATAAGAAGCAATTTCCAAGTGGCAGTGGGATGATGGCATCCTTTCTGCACCTCGAGGTCTGCGTGGGTGCTGCGTGCTCAGGGCAAAACTGCCTTTTGGGGTTCAGAATCCACCTTACAACAGCTTTTCTTCCCAAGTCAGATCCATGTGGATGGATGCTGCATGGACTGGGAGCCGTAGGCTGCTGTTTGGGTCTGCCCAGGCTGGGTCTGGCACTGGGTATGGCAGAGGCAGTCGCAGCCGGAGTTCCAAGTCCACTGAGGGGTGGAATGGGGCTTCGCCAGGCCCTAAAAGAGCTGCAACTGTGTCTCTGTCAGGAAACTCTGACAAATTCTTTGATAAAAGGCTTAGATTTGAGCACCTTCCTTATGGGAAAGATAGTAAAGGTAGTTGTCTTCATCTAAAGGGTAAATCACCCCTGAGATGTGGTTTTTACTAAAGGAAAATAATGTCTTTGCTGGAACAGGGAGACAAAAGCATGTTTAATCCATCAGCTCCCATGTCTCCAAGCTCCTTGTGCTCCTCTGGACTCAGGTTTAGCATTTACACCTGATTTCTTGTCTGTGGGTTTGTCTCCCGCCAGCCCTGCCACTCTCAGGGGGGATTTTAAGCGAGGAGAAACAACTAAACTACATTGATGACCTGCTGCTGGGGACGAGCCGGTGTCTGTTGAGCGAGATGCAAGTGCTCTGGAGACTTGAAACCACCTTGTCCTGATTTTGACAGATTTAACGAGGCTTTGACCGTAGGGGGATCTTTAGGGGCAGCCCCAAGTTGCTGACGGGTACCTGTGTGTTTCCAGGCGCTGGGACTGGACCAGGACAATGAGAAGGGCTTGTACCGGCGGGGAGAAGCCAGGTTATTGATGAACGAGTTTGAGCTGGCAAAATGTGACTTTCAAAAAGTGCTGGAAGTAAATCCACAGAACAAGGCGGCGAAATCCCAGATCTCCGTCTGCCAGAAGAAAACGAAGGAGCACAACGAGCGGGACCGGAAGATCTATGCCAACATGTTCACCAAGTTTGCGGAGCAGGATGCAAAGGTGCGTGTTCATAGAATCATAGAATCACGTAATGGTTTGGGTTGGAAGGGACCTCAAAGCCCACCCAGTGCCACCCCCTGCCATGGCAGGGACACCCTCCACTAGCCCAGGTTGCTCCAAGCCTCATCCAGCCTGGCCTGGAACACTGCCAGGGATGGGGCATCCACAGCTTCTCTGGGAACCTGTCCCAGTGCTCCCCACCCTCTCCAGGAAGAATTCCTTCCTGATGGCCCATCTCAATCTCCCTCTTTCCGTTTAAACCCATTACCCCTTGTCCTGTCACTACAGGCCCTTGTAAAAAGTCCCCCCAGCTTCCTTGTAGCCCCCCAGGCCCTGGAAGGGGCTCTGAGGTCTCCTCAGAGCTTTCCTTCTCCACCCCCAACCCCCCCAACCTGTCCCCACGGCAGAGGGGCTCCAGCCCTCGGAGCATCTCCGTGGCCTCCTCTGGCCTCGCTCCAACCGGTCTATATCCCTCTTATGCTGAGGGCTCCACAGCTGGACACAGCACTGCAGGGGGGGTCTCACGAGAGCAGAGCAGAGGGGGAGAATCCCCTCCCTCGCCCTGCTGGCCACACTTCTGATACAGCCCAGGATCCGGTTGGCTTTCTGGGCTTTTTGGTTGCCTGGTTTTGGCCACCTGGCAGGCTGTGGTGAAGGATGCTTGGCAGGTTTGTGAGGAGAAGAGACGGGTTAAACCCACTTAAATTATAGATCAGGTTGAGGATGGAGGACTAGAGCCTGCTGCAGTGGGAAGAAGTGGTTTATTTCTTGGTCTCTCGTACAGGGGCTGTGTCAGCTGCTCAGCCATCGGTAAAAGTATTAGCAGTGCGAGCTCCCAAGGGCTGATAACAGCGTTGGCATTTTTCCTCAATTTTGCTGTTCCCAGCTGGTGACTGTGATGACCTCCTGGTCACTGGTAAAATGAAATGTCATCCCATCTCTGGCAAGGCTCAGGGCATTTTGAGACATGATAGTATGGATTTCCTGAACCTGGTAAGGCGATAGCCTGCTCCTCTGCTCGTACGGGGAGATCGCTGTCTCGTAACAGGCTCTCATCCAAAATTCCTCCGAACAAAACCCGGTGTACTGTAACGAGAGAGGCCACGGCTTTGCAGCCGTCTGTGCAGGTCATTTTTAGTATAGTCATCTGAACCCCTGCCTGGAGGTGAGGCCGTGCAATAAGTGACCGGAGCGGCGTGCTGGGGTAACCGGCTCGGGGCAGGGAGCAGGGCTGTCCCGTCCGGCTGCTGGCACCGTGGTGATGGGAGAGTCACTGCTGGAGCAGGCTGAGGCTTCAGCGTGCCTCGGCACTGCTCTCCTGCACCCATGGGTGGGTGTGTGGGCTGCCCCCATGGCTCAGTCCCGATTCTCCACCCTGATGCTGCTGCCATATCTCCTTGTCCCTCTCCTCTGTGCCCCTGCATCCATCCATCCAGGCTCGCCCTCTGTCAGTGCCTTGCCCCCATCAAGGTGGGTCACATCATTCCCTGGAGGATCTCGTTCCTTCCCCCAAAGCTCGCTGAGCCGAGGTTCAGCCTCCACCAGTCGCTGAGCCAGGAAAACAGGAGCCTCCGGCGTGAGCCGCGGTGGTCGATACGCAGGGAGCCAAGGGGGGGGAATTTTGGCATCCCTGCCAGACTTGGCTGCCCGTACCCATCCCCAGCATCGCCACCACACTCCTGCTTCCTTCTCATTCCTTCCCATTTCTGACTCCGTGTGCTTTACGTGCTGTTTTGCAGGAAGCAGCTAGCAAAACCGGGGTCGAAAAAGCAGCGGAGAAAGCAGCGTGTGAAAAGGGACCGAAAACTCCCGGTGCTGAAGACGAAGAGGCGGAAGGACACGTATGATGGAGGGGAAGGGGAAGGGAGAGCCTCCTGCCCTCAGCCCGCACCGAAAAAGGTTGTTGCCAGACCTCGGGACTCGCCAGTGTTTTCTTGTAAAGCTTGTTACAGTTTGTGTGATCGTGGAAGCAAAAAAAAGCACCTCGTGAACTAAAACGAACTCCCATCCCGCTGCCCCGGGCACGCTCGGGGGCAGAGCGGGAGCGGCGGGACGCCGTGGGACCACCGCACGTGGAACAAAGAGCTTTTAAACGGAGAGAAAAAGAAAAAAACGAATTAATAAATTGAAACTCTTGGGAGTTTTCCGTAGACAGCTCGTCCCAGCTCCCTCGGCTTCGTGTCGGCGCAGCATCCCGGCTCCTCCGAGATGTGGGAGATGCTCCTTGAAAACTGCTGCCTCCGGTTGTATCCGGCACACAACCGCGCTGCTCCGTACCGGCACCGTGTGCCGCGGTCCCCGTGCCGGCCCCGAGCACGGAGGGGAGCGCCGTCGGCATGGCCGGGGGGGGGCTGCTGGGGCCCAGGGCTGGCTCACGGGGTCCCAGCGCCCCGGAGCCCCCGTCGGCTCGCTCACCCATGGGTGCTCGCTGGGCTGGGAGGGGGGAATGGGTTTTCTCTCCTGGTCTGGCCTGTGGCCGAAGAGGCTGCGATGCGGAGCCAGGGGTGAGGTTGAGGACCCCCCCCACCTCCGCTGCAGCCCCTCGGTGCAGGGACGTAATTTGCCTTTAAAGCACTGTTTTGGGGGAGGGGGATTTGATCTTTTGGAGAAGCTGGTTTCTATTTCCTTGGAGAGCAAAAGCCTCCGGTCCAGCTCCGCTGCTTGCGGGCGCTCAATCCGCAGCCTGCACCCCCATCCCTCAGCTCCCATCTTCAAAGGGGAGTTTTACTGCTTATTCGGGGTCCATGGGGGGGGTGGGACAGAAAAGAGCAGGTTGACGTGTGGTTCAGGAAGCGAGTGACTGGGTGTGAGCTCGTGCCGTGGCTTTGCGGCTCAGCAGCGAGCAGGGGACACCGTCACTCCTGTGTGAGAGCAGCTTTCTGGTTGTTACTGTTCCTGTCTGTCCCTAACACCCCGTTTGGAGCTTGAAAATAACTGAAAATAAATAAAATCTATTTCAGAAGTGCTTTTTCTCTGGATCCTGCTCAGCAAAGGGGGTGGCTGGGGGGAGAACGGGTGCACTCTCCCACGGGTGGAGATGTCCTGGCTCCGCTAAGGGCTTCGTTGAAGAATTATTGGCATCCCGAAGGATGCTGCTGCCCCTTCTTACCGGCACCGTCGTTCCCTAGGGAGTCGGGGAAGGGCCAGCATGCTGTGCTTTGGATATGCCAGGCTGGGGGATGCTGCTTGAGGGTCTTGGCTGTTTTTCCAGCCTTGGGGGGATTTATCCTGATACTTTTTTTCCCCCCAGCATATACCTTCAGGAGGGGGCACCTGGGTGGGTGGAAGTGGCATTTGTGCCCCTCGGCATAGGCTCTCGTGGGCGATGTACCCCAGGACACACGCAGCCGGGGTGCAAGCCTCGAGGATGCCGGGCGGTTGCTCCGGCTGCTCATCCAGGTCTCCGGATTTACCCCACCCCTGGGGTCTCGTGGCCATCCCAGTGGGTGCTGCCCGGGGAGGGTGCTGAGAGACCCAGCCAAAGAACTGGCTTTGTTGTTCTTGCCAGCAGGGAAAAAAGTCCTGTGGGGGCAGCCCAAGCCACATTTTCCATAGGAAACAACCCTCTACAGGAAAAAACCCAACTTGCTTTGCAGTTTCTGGGCTTTTCCCCTACTTTTAAGCAGATTTTTGGCTTATTTGGCTTTGGTGCTTTTCTCTTCCATGAAAGAGAAACTAAACTCGGGCAGGTGATGAGATGCGGGTCAGAGATTCAAGGGAAAACGGGAGGATTTTGGACCAGAGGCGTCAAAACCTTCACGGTGCTGGTGGGTTCCGGGTATGCGGTGTCCAAATGCCATCTAGTGGCACCGGGCACGGGGTGGGAATTGCGGTTTTGGGGTGTCTATGGTGGGCTGGGCAAGGTCGAGGGCTCGGTGGGGTGAGTGGGGGCACGTGGCTTTGCAACTGGAGAGCATCCGCGGGTGGCTTTTGGGGGGAATACTGACAACTAAATACTAATTGCTGTGAACAACGAGGCGAGGTGGGAGCCGTGATGGGAACCCCTCACCCAAAGGGACCTGGGGACGTGGGATGGGGGTCAGAGCAGAGCGGTGGTCCATAGGGAAACCCTGAGCATCGCCCGGAGCGGGGGGATGCTGCCATCCCTTGCACGGCTTCCCAGTGCACAGCTCATGCAAAACAGCCCAAATCCTGCTTTTCTATCGCATTTTTGGGTGGAAAAAGGCTCATCCAGGGAGGGCAAGCCTAAATGAGGTCAGGCAGCATCCCTCTGCGCACAGCGGGATGGAGTGACCAGCCCCGCCATGCGGGGCACCCACCCAGCGCGGGGGGAGCCGTGCACCCCAAAAAGGCGCCCAGGGTCCGATTGACCCCCTGCGCCCCCCTTTTCCTGGGATTACCGCCCTGCCAGCTGCTCTCCCGGCAGGCCTGGCCGGCAGCCCCTGAAATCCTATTACCGAGTTTCAGGAGAAATAAAAAGTTAATCATCTCCTTCGCCTGCTCTTCCTCCTCCTCTGGCCACTGCGGGGTTGGCAGAGGTGGCCGAGCCGGTGCCACTTGGCCGCTCGGCCCATTCCCGTGGTGACTGAGCCCATGGATCCGGGTCCGGGCTGGTAGGGGCTGCAGCGCCGGGGGTCAGCGACGGTACCGGGGAGGAGGAAGGAGGTACCGGGCAGAGTGTGGGGACCCAGCCTGGAGTCATGCCGCTGCAGACGGAGATCCTGCGCGAGGTCTGGGCTGCCGAGAGGTGAGTGTCGGCGGGCAGGATGTGACCGGGGGGTGGGCGATGTGCTGGGCAGCCCCGCTGACCTCCCAGCTCCTCCGTCTCATATTTTCAGTAGAATTGCAATTAAATGAGCTGTTTTATCAGGGTTTTTTTGCTCAGGGGGTCGGTTTGATGACACTCAATGGCTTGCAGAGAGGAAAAGCGTTTGTTGGAGGGGGAGGGTCCCCAAATTAACCCCATTGCTGTCACCCTTGGCCATGGCAGAGCCCATTCCTGCTTAGGAGCTGTCGGCCAAGCTTGACCGGATTGAGACAGGGGACCTGCTTCTGGAGCCAGATGAAGGGCTCGCGTGCCCCCTTCCCTGAAAACTGGAGTGGTTCTCAGCCCCCCCGGGAGCTGAGAGGGTTGAAAGCCCTCCCCCCTTTGCTTTCTCTGCCCCACAGCCCCAGCGAGGAGCCAGGCAGCCCCCAGCAGCACAAGCCCAAGCAGGTGAGAAAAAATCTTCCCTCCCGCTCCCCAGTGCCACCATCCCCTGCTGCAGGCTCTTCCCAAGGGCTGGGATCATCGGAGACCCCTAAACCTCAGCCCCACACCGAGCCCGAATTAGGGCTGGGTGGGCTGCTCTGTCGAAGTGCTGAAAACTTGGGGGGGGGGCGCATGAACATTTGGGGACACCCCCCATCCAGAGTAAATGGGTAAAGGAAATCCCACAGCCCCACCCCCCACCTGCTCCTTTGTGCATCCTTCCAACCCCCTTCTCCATCGCTTCCAAGTACCCCATGAAGCGGGCTCTCAGCACCTCATTAATGCTTTAATTAAGCCTCTCAGTTAAGCCGTCAGCAGTGACTCACTTTCCCCAGGCCGTGACCCCAGGGCCAGACCCACCTCACTGGGTTTCGGCACAGCCCTTGGGTGCCGCCCGGCCTCCGAGGGGTCTGGGCAGCAATTTCATCAACCGAGTGATTTAATCAGCAGCCCCTCCTCGAAGGGCTTCCTTAAGTAACGAAGGGAGTGGCTGTCCTCCCCCCCAGCTGCTTAAGGGATTAAAGGATGGGAAGGAGCTTTTCCGTGTGAGCTGATGACATGGAAGAAACCAGCCAATTCCCAGCTCTGTCATGGGACCCCCAGCTTCCCCTCCCAAATCCACAGCATGGGAATCCCACTGGGATCCAGCCAGATCCCCCACTCTTGCAAAACACCCACTGTGCCCGGATATCCGGGAGGGACGAAACCCCGGGAGGGGGGAAGGTGGTTTGTTGGGTGGTGGGTGCCCTGGTACAACTGGATTTTCTTAAGTCGCTTTCTGAGGGTCTCAAACTGACACCCACTCCCTAGATATCTCCTGCCTGGAGCCAGGTGCTGCCCCACATGCTCTGTATTTGGTAAATCAGGGTTATTTATGGCCCTGGCTAACCGGGATTAGGTGTGCTGTGCCTAATCCCCCTGCTCCTGCTGACCTCCATCCCAGCACAGCTCCTCGCCTTTGACGGGAGCCTTTTGCACGGGAGAGAGGAGATGGAGGTGTGGAGCCAGGCTGCCGTCCCACCCCCGTGTCCCCTGTCCCAGCTCAGGTCCCCTGGGATGCACATTGGGAGATGAGCCAGTGCCTGGGGTGGCTCCCAGCCGGGGTCCCTATGGCACAGCGTGGCTTGTCCCTCCGTGGTGTCGGGGCAGCACCAGCATCACATCCCTCGTCCCCGGGGCTGGCATGTGGCCCTCTGTCTGCTAACAGCCCTTTCTGTTTTCCTCCCTCTGCCTTCCCTGGGGGGCTGCCCCATGGTAAGTCACTTGTTGGAAGGCATGTGTCCCCATTCCCAGAGCGGGTCCCTGCTCCCATGAATACAGCCATTCCCAATGGGGAAAAGCCCGGCTGTATTTTGGGAGGGAGGCTGGTGCTGTGTGAGCAGAGGTTGCCTTGCCAAGGGAAAAGGGATTTAAAGCTGGCACCGTCTCCGCAGCACCGTCCGTGGGGGGCAGAAGCTGAAGAAGAAGCGGCAGGAGCCTGTGACAGAGTCCGAGGCCAAGCCCCGGCGGCTGCGGGTGAAGAAGCCAGGTGAAGCGGGGGCTGCAGAGGAGCCCCACGCCCTGGCCCAGGGTAAGCACAGACCGTCACAGCTCCCCTGGACATGGGGGTCACTCTAGTCGCCCCCACGACCCCATCCCGCACCCACGGGGCGCTCCATCTCTTGTATGCACAGGGGTGAAGAAGCTGAGGAAGAAGAAGGAGGAGAAGGGCGAGGAGGAGAGCGACAAGGACCCTTACCCCAAATTCCCCAGGGAGCCTCGGAAGAAGAAGGAGAGCCCAGCCCCCCGCTCCCGCGTGGCCAAGGGCCCCAAGAAGCAGCAAGGTGGGGGGGCAGCACCTGCGGGGACCCACTCGTGTCACCTCACGTCCCCACGCACCATGTCCGGCTGGTGCCTTTGGCGCTCCTGGTGTCTGCAGCGGCTCTGCATGTCCTTGGGGGGCTTTTTTGGGCCAAACCCCAGCTCTGCACCCCTGGGAGGAGGGAAGGGGATGTAGCAGGGGACCTGCGTGCGTGACGTTGGCTGGGGGGGGTCAGGATTGAAGCGGGGGGGGGGATACCCTCCACGGGAATGTGGCAGTGGGCGGCTGGCCAGTGCCACCAGCACCCCGGCCATTCCTTCCAGATGGGGTGGGCAAAAAGATGGGGCTCGTGGTGTGCCCCCCCCCGCACCCTGGGGCTGCGGCCGCGAGGTGGCGGTGTGACTACGCCGCTGTGGCCAGCACCGGCCCGTCCGACGTACCGCTGGCCACGGCCGGGCGTCCGCGCCCCGATCACCCACGGCCCCGGCATCCGTGGTCCTGGCACCCACAGCCCCAGCATCCTCGGCCCCGACATCCGCGCCCCCATCACCCACGGCCCCGACATCCGCGCCCCCATCACCCACGGCCCCGGCATCCATGGTCTCGGCACCCACAGCCCCAGCATTCTCGGCCCCGACATCCGCGCCCCCATCACCCACGGTCCCGTTGCCGTGGGGGGATGGATGCCCACGCGTGCCGGCGCTGCCCGTGGGAGGTTCCCTGCTCGCAGCCCACGAGCCTGGCTGTCCCCGATGCAAGAGGCCGTGGTGTTGCTGATGCCGTCGTGTCACCTCCGGGCAGAGCCGGCCGAGGACTCGGAGGATGAGGAGGAGGAGGAAGAGGAGGTGGAGAATAAGGACCCGCCAAAAAAGCTCAAGAAGAAGGTGACCAAAGACCCTGCCTCGGGCGAGAGCCGGGAGAAGAAGCTGAATCCCAAGGGTGAGTGCCCAGGGCATGGGGACAGGGATGGCTCGAGCCTGGCTCCGTTGTTACTTACCTCGGCCCTTGCTGGGACAGGGGGTCCCATCCCCATCGCTGTCCCGGGAGGCTCAGGGGGCTGCAGGGCAATCGCCCCCTCCCCTTGCAATGTCCCTTTCTGCTGCCCCCACCCTGCCACCTCCCAGTCCCCATCACCCCCTTCCCCCTGTCCGGCTGCCCATCTGCTCCCGCGTCCCGCCAGGAGACAAGAGCGACCCTGACGGCAAAGCCAAACCTGCCAAAGGCACCAAGAAGGAGCCCATGACCGTGTTCCAGGTGAACGGGGAGAAGAAGGAGAAGAAAAGCAAGAAGAAAGGTACAGGGGGAGCGAGGGGGGCGTCCGCCAGTCCCGCTGCCCCACGGCATCACCCTGAGCCGACAGCACCCAGTGCTGCGTGACGGTGTCCCTCGTGTCCGCTCCCAGCCGCCACCGGCAGCGACGAGGAGGATGATTCCGACGCCAGCACCAAACCCATCAGGTCGGAGAAGAAGAAAAACCCGGCGTCCCTCTTCCAGACGGGCGGGGACCCCCCCAGGGAGAAGAAAAACAAAAAGAAAAGTGAGAGTCCAGCACCGGCGATGCGATGGAGGGTGGTGGGTGCTGGGGGGGCTCGTGGGGGTGCGGGTGAGCCTGGCCATGGAGAGGAGGGTTATGATCGATGGTGTTGGTGTGGGTCTAAGCTGAGCTTGGTTTTGGGGTTCGGTGGAGTCAGGCTCTTCCCCCACCCTGTGCCTCTGCCCGTTCCTGCCTGCAGCTCCTCCCAAAGCGGCCGAGAGCGAGGAGGACACCCCGGAGACTCCGCAGAAAAACTCCAACAAGAAGGGGAAAGGGAAGAAATCAAAGAAGGTACAAAAAACCAGAGAGCCATGGGGGGCCCCTCGAGGGGGGGGCGGGCAGCAGCTCCTCCCCCCAGGGCCTGGAACATTCCCCAGGGAGACCCACCACAGCACCATCCCCAGAGCCACCAGCTGCGGAGCCACAGCCTGGGGTGGTACTGGGAGCGAGGGGCGACTAGGTGGGAAAGGGGGGGGAGCTTTGGGCAGTTCTGACTTTGGGGTCACCATCCCCTCTCGTGTCACAGTCCAAGGAGGAGAGGTCCCCATCCCCCGTCATCGAGGTGGACAACCTGGAGGAGTTCGTGCTGCGGCCGGCGCCGCAGGGAGTGACCGTCAAGTGCCGGGTGACGCGGGACAAGAGGGGGATGGACCGGGGGCTTTACCCCACCTATTACCTTCACTTGGATAACGACAAGAAGGTGAGCCAGGGTGGGGGCGTCGAGACCCCTAGGGCTCTGCACGCACCCTGGGGAGCACCCTCGGGGTTTTTGGGGGGGTGCCCACCTACATCCCACCGTGATGGTGGGTCGTGGGTGGGGCTGCTCCACTCCCCTGCAATTCCAGTGGGGAAATGCCCCATGTCAGCGGTACCTGGGGGCCACGTGAACGCCAGGCTGGGCTCAGAGCCTCCTGCCCGGTGGCTCAGCTGGTATTTTGGGGGTTGTCTTCACTCCATGGCCTGCACAAGATCGTGGCAGTGACCTGCTGGGCCAAGCCTTGTGCAGAGGGCACGGCACGGCAGCGCTGAGGGGACGGTGGTGGTGACGGTGATGACAGTGCCCTGTCCCCACGCGGTCCCACCACCCTCCCAGGTGTTCCTCCTCGCCGGGAGGAAGCGTAAGAAGAGCAAAACCTCCAACTACCTCATCTCCATCGACCCCACCGACCTGTCACGGGGGGGAGAGAACTTCATTGGGAAGCTGAGGTAGGAACAGAGCTGGCACCCCATTCCTGCAGCACCCAGGTCCCGCTCCGTGGCTTTCCAGCTGCCCTGAACGATGGCTGGGTCAGGCAGGAGGCTAAATTCAGCCTTCCTGCTGCTGGGTCCGACCCGAGGAGTGTTGGGGGGCCAGGAGGGGAAAACAGGCTTGTCTGGTTCCTCCCGGCAGACAGGTCACGGCTAGAAACGGCGCCCGGCGAGCGCGGCAAGTCCCAGCCCGCTGCACCGCCGGCAGCCACGCAGCCATGCTGGGGGGTCCCCACAGCAGCAGCACCCTCTAACACCCCGATTTAGGGGTGCCCTGTACCTGAGCAATCTCTGTTGGCCGGGAGCTGCGTGTGGGTTCTGCAGCTGGAGTAAAGCTGGGGCTGTGCCTGGAGAAGGGGGGACAGGGGAGGCTGGGGGGGACTTGGTGACACCGGCCGTGGCCATCCCTCATCCTCGGCTGCAGATCCAACCTGATGGGTACCAAGTTCACGGTGTTCGACAACGGCGCGAACCCCGACAGGGCCAACGCCGACTGGTCCAACGTGCGGCAGGAGCTCTCGGCTGTGGTCTACGTAAGCAGTGACGTGGGGGGCCCCCCCTCACCCCGGGACTTCCCGGGCAGGCAGTGAGGGGGGTCCTGACCTGCACCCCTTCGCTGGGCTACTGCCCTGGGGGATTGCAGCGATGCAGGATGGGGCGGATCCGTCTGCTGCCAGCGAGAGGCTGCAGCCTGCGGCGGTCGCTGGTTTTAGGGACGGGGTTTCTCTTGCAGGAGACCAACGTTTTAGGGTTCAAAGGCCCCCGTAAGATGACGGTCATCATCCCCGGGATGAATGCCGACAACGAGAGGGTGCCCATCCGGCCCCGAAACGTAAGTCAAGGGCCAGACTGGGAGAAAATCCTTGGGGACTGGAATTGCTGGGGTTCACTTTGGATTTTACCCATCTGGGGGCATGGAAAGGCTTTTGGGTGTCCCTGAAATTCAAGGCACCTCCCTGGGAGGTGGCAGACGTGGTGTCTGTATCTTCTTTGTGCTGGATCCCATCTCCCAGCTGGATTCTGCTCAGAGCATCCCCTTGGGAACGTCATAGCTGGGGGGGTGGCAGGTCTCCGGTGAGGGGTCACCCCAACTCTTCTCTCCCCCCTCTTGCCCTCTCCAGGATAATGACGGCCTCCTGATGCGATGGCAGAACAAAAACATGGACAACGTCATCGAGCTGCACAACAAGGCACCGGTGTGGAACGACGAGACTCAGTCCTACGTCCTCAACTTCCACGGACGGGTCACCCACGCCTCCGTCAAAAACTTCCAGATCGTGCACGGCAGCGACCGTAAGCTGGGAAGAGGATGGGGGAGGGGTGATGGTGGGGGAGCACTGCCATCAGCTGTCCCCAGCACCCCTTTTTTTGTTTAATGAGGTTTAGTTTTTTCATGCCTGGCTGTTTTTTGGGGTCCTGCCCGCTTCTGCAGGAGCTGGGATGAAGCCAGACAGGCGTGCGGCACCGCGCGGGCAGCTGCCCACAGGCAGCGGGTGTCGGCAGAGGGAGCGCGTGGGTCGCCCGTTGCCAGGCAGATTAGGGCAAGGACAAATCCTGTGGGGTGCTGAGAGCCACCCCACACCGTACTACAGCCACTCACTCACCCCAGAGCATCGCTCCTGGCACGCACACCGCGTTACCGGCGGGCTCACCCCTGGCTGCATCGTGCCTGGGGGGGCAGTGGCTCTGTCCCCATGCGAGTGGCCGGACGAGGCTATTTGTCACCTGTCCAGCGCAGTCAGAAACCCTCGGCCTCCGGGGTGTTGGGTTACGGGACAGAAAAAACCTCTCGGGGGCCCCTGGTTATTTTTACAGATTTCCTGTCACCCGCCCTCCGGTAACAGCGGTCCCACGGTGGGGTGAGCAGGGTCCCTGTCCCCTGGGGGGCTGCGGCTCCTGGGAAGGGGGTATGGGGGGGACTGAAGGATGCCATGGTCCTGTGCCGTGCCATGGGTAACGTGCCGCGATGCAGTGCCGCAGGCAGAGCTTGGTGAGGGGGTGGCTTCTTTGGGACGCTGCTGCCGTGGGTCCCATGGGTGCGCGGGGACGTCCCAGCCGCTCGCCCTCTCTCCCGCAGCCGACTACATCGTGATGCAGTTTGGGCGCGTGGCAGACGACGCCTTCACCATGGACTACAACTACCCGCTCTGCGCCGTGCAGGCCTTCGCCATCGCCCTCTCCAGCTTCGACGGGAAGCTGGCCTGCGAGTAGCACCCGCGCCGGGGCTGCTGGGGCCGTGGGATCCCATTTCCAGCTCCTGCATCCCCATCCTGCTCCGCTCCCTCTCTTTCCACCTTCTGCCCAGCCGGTGCTCGTGGTTACGGCCGCTCCGGGGTGGCTGGAAGTGCACCCGTGGGAAGCTCATCCAGCCACCGCCACCTTCTCCGGGCAAACTGGGGCAGACTGCTGGTCTGGGGCAGATGGCAGAGTCAGGCACGGGGTACATTTAGCAGATGAGTCTGACTGTGATCCCAATCTCATCCCTTTGAGACGTTTCTTGGACTCGGATCCTGGAAACTCATTCCCCTTTATATTTATTTTTTAGATTCTGGTTTATATTTCGTAGCACAATCTCTCCATGACAGGGGAGTTGGTGGTCTCCTTGGTTCATCTTTCCTCACCCCTCCAAGAGCATGGCTAGGGTCTGCCCAAACTCCCAGCAAGGGACCCCCACCCAGCTTGATGCCCGCCGGGCACCAAACCCCTCTTTTGCCCAATATTGCCCTGGCACGAGTGGCCACGCGGTGCCCGCAGTGTCTTTGCACACCCTGGGCTCTCCACCCCCTGGACCTGGAAGCCCTTGGGGATGTGGGTCCCTGAGGAGCAGCCTGGCACCTGGAGCACCGGCGGCACGCGGGCACGTGCCGAGGGAAGCCGGTGCCGGCGGAGGAGGGATGGCAGCCACGTGAGGCAGAGCCAGCACCACCGGCATGGAGCCAGGCTGGGCCGGTGCCACCAGGAGGGACCTGGAAGGGAAAACTCTGAGTGCACCAGGAAGCACCGGTGACTCACAAGGTGTGGTGTGGCACTGAGTCACGCTCAGCACCTGGACGGGCCCGGCCGAGCCCCCTGTGCCCCTGCTGCTCATCACACCGGGACTCTGCACCCCACCAGGCTGGTGGTCCCACGGACCCACACACACCCTGGGTGTCCCCACTGCCAGGACTGGCCCCACTGATGCCCCCTTCTCGGGGGAGGAGGGTGGTGGACAGAAGGTGCCACCTCACGGCACAGACCCGTGGAGTGCACGGGGGGCTGTGGGGAGTCATTGGGAAGGGGAGATGCTGAAGAGGGGCAGCTTGGGGGGAGCAGGGCAGCCTGTGCCCCCATCCCCAGCACAAACCCACCTTGGTGGGGTGAGGATTTGGCTATGCACACAGTCCCAAATCTGATTAACACAGTGGTGAGAAACACTGGAACGTGCCAAGGTGCCCCGAAACACCGTCCTCAACCCCACAGCGATGCCGCTCTCACCTGCCCAGCTCACGCACTGACTCCAGGGGTGTGGATACAATTTGGGGTCCACTTCCTGGGGCACATACAAGTCTGATCCCATCCTGGGGGTGACATGAGCCCCGCGAGTTAACGCTGTGAGAAGTAGCCAGAGCAGCAAGGCCGGGGGACAAGAGGGGATGAGACAGATGCGGTTGTGCAAGAAGGATGCTCGTCCCCGCTGGGCAGCGTTGCAATGCCGCTGCAATCCCAGCCCGTCCCTGCACGGGGCTGGGGACAGATGACAGTGACACTGAGACCACGGGCTGCAGCTGGAGCACTGGCGAACATCTGCCCCAGTGGCTTTGTAGAGGGAGACAAGGTTTTCCCACCAGCTGCACGGATCCGAGCTCCGTGATTCATCGACAGACGCTCACGGCAGGGACAGATGGAGGCGGACGGGTCGGGGACAAGAGGCCGGCGTGGGACGTCGCCCCTTACCCATGCGGCGAGATCAGAAACCTCCTTGTGAGCTAAAGGAGAACCACGCGGGTTGGGGCCAGCATCCCCTGGCTAGGTATGGCCAGCAAATGTGGGGAAAGCAAGAGCTTTCTGCCCAAATCCAGCCGCGAACCCAACATCTGTTTGAAATCGGGAAAAGCTCAGCCAACGGCTGAGCCAACACTTGTCCCCGTTTCCTCTGGTGGAAGCAGAAAAGCCGAAGCAGGGTGAGAGAGGAGGGTTTGGGCTTCCCAAGCGCTCGCTGCAGCACGCGTTGCCATTACCCCAGCTGCTCCCTAGGGAGTTTCTCCCTCCCTTCACCCAAAAAGTCTCCGCGTTGCTTGTCGTTGCTTGCAAACCCCTCGGGATTCCCAGCCTGCAGCCTAAGCGGAGCAAGAAAAAAACCCTGCCGTGGATGTCCAACGCGATGCCGCCCCATCCCGGAACACGGTTGCCCACCCCAAATCCCCTGTGCAGACCCTCCAACCCAAACCGACCGCGGCCCAAGGAACGAATGAGAACGGTTCAGCGGGGCGATGGGTGTTCGGGCCCTTTGTTTGCGCTGGCTGTTAACACCAGAGGAGAGGAGGGATGGAGCAGTTGAAATGTGGATCTACTTTGGCCGACGGAAAGTGTGACGGATGCGCCGGCAGACCAATGGCTGAGGGTGCTGGGGTGTGCGTGGGTGTGAAAGGAATGCTCGCTGCAAGAAAAGATTAAAAAAAAAAAAACCAACTAAAAAGGAGCCTTATCAGCGGCGTTTGAGCCCAAAGTGTGTGTCTTCCTCGGAGAAAGGGTTTTCTCCATCCCCAGGGATGATGTTTTCCCTGTGACGTCGTGAGGTTCTGAGGCTTCTGAAGGTTCATTTTAGGGGGCTGGCGTTGGGCTGGTGGTGTAGGGATGGAGTTAACCCCACGAGGCGCTCGTGCGGGGGCATGAGCTCGGCCAGCGGCCGGGGGCGACCGTTGGCAGCTCGTCAAGGGAACCTCGTGGGAGACGCGTTTTATGTCGGAGAGGGAAAGGGGAGGAAAAAAATAAGGTCCCACCTCGATGCTGAGCGCCGCATCCCAGCCAGGACCAATGTCGCCGCGGTGCCGGCTTCCCCATCCCGTGGCGGTGAGTGGGAAGATGCTGGTCCAGAGCTGAGCAGGAGATGGATTTGGGGGGCTCTTTGACCACTCGCTTCTCCCTCCGCCCCGGACCCCCAGGGCTTGGGGTGCTCCGTGAACCCACCCCAGAGCACAGGCACTCTTGAGGGGGTTGTGGGGTATTTCCATGGGGGTCAAAAGGCAAATGCCCCGTCAGCCGGGCAGTCTGTGGGGGGAGAGGGCCGGCTGCATCCCGGCAGGTACGGGAGGGAAGGCTGGAGCGTGGAAGCTCCTCACCCAGCAATGGAAGGGCCGGAGCGGTTGGTTCCCAGCGAGCGCCCTGCCCAGCCAGAGCATCGCCTCAGCCTCGGGGGCTCTCGCTCCCTGCTTTGAAGTGGCGATACGTTAATTAATTAAAGAAGCGATCGTGACGGGAAGGGGTTTTTTTTCTCTCCCCTTCCCTGTGTATTTATTTGGGTGACATTTTTTCGAGGGAAAGGCAGCCTCGCGGCCGGTGGGCTGGGTTGGCGGGATGGGCTCTTTCTCGGCGCAGCGATGGGAAAGCCAATGTTTTTCAACTGCTTTTAAAAAGGAATCATTTTTTAATTAACGAATCCATTCTGGAGAAGTGTTGGAGTTTTACAATGTTGTAGCTGTTCTTGGTGTCTTGCCTAGACTTGGATGTTCTGGCCATAAGAAAATATTATTTATGGCGTTGCTGCTTGCAGCTCTTTTATATTATAATTTGGGAAAGGAAGTTGCTGTTCCCACCAGCGGACGAAGAATAGCAGAAACGAGGATTACGGACTTCTGAAGGAGGACCATCAAAAAAAATAATAATTAAGAGGCAGGACTGAAACCAACCGCCAAGCCTGGCATGAATCGCCACGCTCCGGAACAAGCTCACCCGGCGTCGCCAGCGGTTGGGTCGGACGCTGTAAGGCCCGGTCCCCGCGCCCCGGCAGAGCGGTGACCCCCTCGGTACTCCCCTGCCTGGCGGTACATGTGTTCCTAAACGTTTGCAGATCAGGCTTTTATTCACGGGCTAATGCACGCTGGTTTGCTCATGCCTTACTCAGCCTAAACTCCTATTGAACTCAATTAAGGCTGTCATCTCCAGGAGCACTCAATGTCATTTTTGCCCAAGTAAGGGATGAGTAACGAGTGCTCCGAAGGGCCCTTGGAGAATAGCAGCCATTTTGTTGCAGTTTTCGGTCCAGATTTCTTACAAGTTAGCACCAGGCCAAGGGTGGAAGAATGCGATACGGCTTTATTAATCACACACGATTGCTGAATGCGCTGGATGCTTCGGAGACTGTCGCTTTACGGGCTGCGGCGTTGGCTGTCTTGTCCCGAAATTCTTGAATACAACCAAGCTCGGCACAAAAATTAGAAAAATATGTTTCTAGAGGGATGGGATGCAAAGAGCATCCCTTCTCCAAGCAGGCCGCCGGGAGGATCCCTCTCCCGATTCACCCCTGTGGGTTTTGGGTACCACAGCACGGGGCCTTGGCGCGCGTTGGCCCCCGCGCTCCCCGCGGGGCCGCGGTTCCCGACAGTCGGGCTGGGTCACGGCCAGGGCCTCGCATGCGATCAGCCGGCTGCGGCTTAGCGCGTTACCACCCATCGGCTCGCGCCGAGGAAATGACCGTGGCCCGGCTCCTGGCTGGGTTCCCTGGGGAAATGGCAACGGCGTGGGCTGACATCCCCGTCCTGGGTACCACGGGGTGGGGTGGGGGGCTGGGAGAGATGGGAAATGTGCTGGTGGGGTGAGGGGGGCTGAGTGTGTGGGATGAAGGTGTTTGGAGGGCGATGAGGGTGTGAGGATGGGGATGAGGATGAGGAGGGGCGTGAAGGCATTTGGAGGGTGATGAGGGTATGAGGACAGGGATGGTGTTTGGAGAGGGTGGGGGTGCCAGAATGGAGGTGAGGAGGGGGATGAGGATGAGTATGAAGGCATTTGGAGGGTGATGAGGAGGGGGGAGAAGGTGTTTGGAGGGGGATGAGGGTGTGAGGATGGGGATGAGGAGAGGGATGAGGGTGTGAGGATGGGGATGAGGATGAGGAGGAGGATGAAGGCATTTGTAGGGGTATGAGGAGGGGGAAGAAGGTGCTTGGAGGGGGATGAGTGTGAGATTGGGGATGAGAAGAGGGACGAAGGTGTGAGGATGGGGATGAGGGGGGGATGAGGGTGGGGATGAGGGGGAGATGAGGGTGTGAGGGTGGGGATGAGGAACGGGATGAAGGTGTGTGATAGGGGATGAGGGTACACTCAGGGCAATGAAGGTGTGTGGAGGGTAATGACGATGATCACAGGGATGAAGGTGAGCACGGGGGTGGCGGTGAGGATGTGCAGAGGGGGATGAAGGTGAAGCAGCACCCGCCTGCCCCGGCCCAGGGCTGCATCCCGGCGCTGCGGGCCGGAGGAGGAGGAGGCTGAGGAAGGCTCCTAAGGCCGCTCCCAGAGCCCGGGCCGGGCTCCAGGGCTGCCCTTTCCAGCGAAGCCCTCCCGGCGGAGGGAGAGCCCGGTGCGCCCCCGGCCCGGTGCCCGTCGGGGAGCGCTGCCGCCCCGGGGGCGCGGGCGGGGAGGGAGGGTCGGCCGGGTGGAAGGAGGGAGGGCCGGGAAGGAGGGAGGAGGGCAGCGGGAGGAGGGAGGAGGGTCGGCCCGGCCCCGCCGCCTCCTGATTGACTCCCAACTTTCTGCTCCTCCCTTGCATAAACTTTCCCGTCCCTGCGCCTGGCTCCGTGCGCGGACCCGGGAGCCCGCCGCGCTCCCCCCATTCCTGCCGCCCCCCCGGCCCGGCCCCGGCCCGGTCCGGTCCCGGTCCCGGCACCCGCGGCCGGCACAGCCCCTCCGGAGCACGGAGCAGGTAAGCGCGAGCCGGGAAGAGCCTCCCAACCCCCCTTCCTCCTCCTCCTCCACCTCCTTCCTCCCGGCCCGCAGCCCTCCGGCCGCACCGAGCCCCGGCGGGTGGTGGGGGGCGGCGGGGTCGCACCCGCCCTCCCCGCTCCCCCCGCTCCCCGCCAGCCCGGTGCCTTCCCCCCTCCCGGGGCTCTCCCAACCCCGACGGGCCCCGACACACAGCCGGGGTGTCCCCAACACCCCCCCCGTCGGGTCCCCGGGCTGCCGCCCCGTCGGGTCCCCGGGCTGCCGCCCCGTCGGGGCTGCGCTGCCCACCCCCGCGGCCCCTCCGCTGGGTACCCCCCCGCATCCCCGGGGTGCTCGGCGGCCTATAGGGTTACAAAGGGGCCTTGTGTGTATGGCCCGTCCGTCGGGAGGGCGCGGGCGCCAGGCCCTATAGAAACCCATCAACCGCCCCATCGGCCTCCCGGAGCCCCCCCTGGGGAAAGAGCCCACGATGGAGAGGGAAGGAAGAGGGGTGTCCCGGGTGGGGGCCACACGCGTGACACGTTACATGTGTGTCACACGCATGTAGGGGATGACCACGGGCTGACTGTATGCTAAACACTCCGTGCCTCGTCATAGGGGCGCATCGCTAACGAGGCAGCAATTAGGTGGATAATTTTCAGCAGTGTGTCATCTTTTATTATTATTATTATTTTTACACCCTCCTCGGGTTTGGGGTTGTTTTTGTTTCTCCCCTAAACCCCCCTCGGAAGGAAAATGAAGGCCAAGCCCTCGCAGTGCCGCCCGCTCCCCCCCCACCCCGAAACCGCTCAGGCCCTGTGCAAGGCGTTTGGCCTGTACCAGCTAAACCCATTGTATTTTGAGGAGAAAACAACTGGAAATGGTACCAGAGGCTCAGCCGGGGCGGTGGGCGCCCCGCAGTGCCCGGGTGTTGTCGGGTGGTTGGGGTGGGGTGGCAAGGGCAAAGATTTGGGGGGGATTTTGGCGCTTTGTGGGGAGCCAGGACAAGCTGGGCCGGGCGACCGTCCCACCGGCGAAGCGATAATCTCCGGTGTCAGGCGCGCCGGGGTATTTTGGGCTCCGGCGTCCTCTCTCCCCTCCTATCGCTTTACCCCGCACGGGGACGTGCGCGCCGTGAGTCAGGGCTTTGGCACTGCCCGGCCACTCTGGGGGGCCCTGCCAGCAGGGCTGCCACCCCCCCCCACGGTTTTGGGGTGCTGGTGATGACGAGTGGAGAATTGGGGGTCTGCTAGGTTGGTGATTCCCCCCCTCCATGCGCTTGCCAGCCCTGGGGCCCTCTGTGGCCCCAAAGCCCTACCCCACACCCAGCTTTTGGGGTGGGTTGTTGGGGTGGGTCTTTTCACCCAGGGATGGGAGGAAGAGGGTCCCCAGTGGGGATGGGGGTGCAGGCACACCAAGGTCACCCACCAGCAAAGCCAGGGGAGAAATGGGTGGGGGGTGACAGGGCCAGAACCCCATTGGCAAGGCAGGTGATGGCTGTGGGGGGTGACAGGGCCAGCACCCCATTGTGATGGCCACCGTGACACTGCCCAAGTGACGTTCCCGGCACTTCCCCGCCGGAGAGGACGGGCACGAGTGTCCTGTTGGGACAAGGCGCTGGATTTGGCCCTGTTTGGGTGTACGGGGCCGGTGCTCCCACGGGAAGGGGCTGCAGGTGGGTGTGCGGTGAGCAGCCACCCCCTCCCAGCCGGGTGACACAGGGGGACCTTCCTGTCCCCAGGGGACCTCGGGCACCGAGCTTCCTCCCCGGACGGGTGTGCGGCTGGCACCACACTGGCTTTTCTAACAAAAATAACCCTTCGAAAGCTCCATGGCGGGCTCCGCGGCGGGCTCCACGGTGGGCTCCGGCTGCCTTGTGTAAGCGACACCCCGGTATTTTGAGGACCCTTGTTCCGACCAGGTTGATTGTGGTATCAGGGCTCAGCTTGGAGTGTGGGGATGCTTCAACCAGGGTGTTTCGGAGGGTAAAAGGGCACAGAGGTGAACCCTCCAGCAACTGTCCTATCTCTAACATCCCCCTACCTGCAAAGCAAACCCCCCTCCAGCCTCCATGCCCATCAGTAAAAGGGACTTGCCTCCATTTCCCATGACAGACGGTCGCGATTTATCACGATACCAGAAACAGCATCGCTATTTAATCGCTATTTAATCCCCATCTTGCCACCACTGAGCGGGCTGGGAGACGAGTCTCGGTGGCCCCGGCACCGTGCCGAAGGAAGGAGCCTTTTCCCGGCGGTGTGCGAGCAGGTCACGGCTCTGGGGAGGTGGGGGTGGCAGTGGTAATCAGCTGTAATTAATGCATTAAAAAGCGAGTAACCGCGCAGCTCCCATCAAACACGCAGGGAGCACGAGGCCGGTGGCAGGTGAGCTCAGCGGAGGGAGCGGTGCAGGAACACGGCTGATGGAAAGGGGGGAAAATGGGCAATTTTGGGCTGTTTGCAGGGTGTAAACGTGGTTTCCTGCCTTAGTGCCTTATCTGCCATCCGTGGGAGTGGAGGATGGGGAGGAAGAGCAGAGGATGGGCTGCAAAGCCCCAACCAAGGGCGTTGCTGGGGTTTGCATGGCAAAAACCATCCCAGGTCTGTCCGTCAACACACAGGATGGGGACTATCCAAAAAATGTCCCATCTCTGTGACCTTCTCTCTTATTAAACCCTTGATGGCAACCGCAAGGGGCTGCTGGGACTACCATGATGTTCGCACCACCCTGGGTGCTGCTGGTGGATGGGATGTGACCAAATCCCATCGATTTTTGGGCGCTCCCATCCCTGGGGGATTTGCTGTACGGTTGGGCCGCTCTCTGAGCTTCTCGGCCGTGTGTCCCAGGCGTTTATTCGGGGTCGGTGCCTGACCCAGGAGCGTGCCGGGGGCCGCGGCGGCCGAGCCCAGGCACCTGCGTGTTGCGGTCGGGGCAGGCACCTGAAGCGCGTGGGCGTTCGCTATTGCCACCGTCACGTGGCGGCTTATGAAATGTTTTTTTGGAGGGAGGGAAGGTAATGATGGGGTGAGCCGGCGGGGCCGTGCCCCACGCCAGCCTGCAGTGGGCACGCGGCAGGAGCGCCCCCCCCCCCCCCCCCCGGCTCTGTGATAACGCGCGGCCGGATCCTACTGCAGGTCCGGACACGCCGCTACAACTCCCGGTGCTTCGGTTTTCCCCGCCTGTGAAATGGGAGCAAAGGGGCCCCAAGAGAACCTCCTCGGGGTGCCGCTCGCCTGCCTGTGGCGGAGGGGGGCATCACTTGGGTGCTGGGCACCGCTTCGGGCTCCCCGAGCCGCTCGTTGAAGGGTTTTGTGGTGCGCACGCGTGGCTGAGCCCTTCGGAGGTGACCGGCCGTGAACCCCACGGTCTCATCCCCGCGGGTGGCAGCTGGCGGCCCTGTGGGGACAGCGCGTAGGGCTCTGCGTTGGCACCGCCGACGGGATCCTGCGGGCCAAGGGTCCATAAAAACATGAGTGTCCGATTGCACGAAGCACATCCCATCTCGGGCGTGCAAATCCCGTTGGAGAGCGTCCCCTCACCTGGTTCCAGATGGATACAACGCCCCGATGTCCCCAACGCCCCCCGTTACGTGCCATGAGACAGCAGCGGCACTGAAACCCAGCGCTCCCACCGCACACGCTGCATCCGAGCTGGGTGCTTGGTGCATCACGAGCTGTGCCAGGTCTCTGCTGGCTAAAGCTGACCCGGAGCTCATCCTTGGCCCATCCTCCTACGAGCCAGAGACACGGAAGGTGACTTCAGCGCGCCTCACCCTGTAAGAAATAACGCTGGGAAGCGCTTGCTTGCAGGTGGCTGGTGAGCGAGATGCGAGCGATGGAGGAGGCTGGTTTATCCCCTTCCCCCTCGCCGCCGCGGGGGATCAGTATGGACCCAGAGCGTGTGCTGGCAGAGCTCCCCCGGCTGCGGGGGGTGGCCAGGGATGGGACGGCAGAGCTGGAGCTAATTTTAGGAGGTGGGCAGAGCCTCGCGGGAAGCAGCCGGTCGGAGGGATGTGTCACACCGTGGTGCCCATGGGCACAGAGAGCGAGCGCTGGGGGTCCCGGGGTCTGAAGATGCTGCTGTGGACGGGGAAGGTGGCCCTGCGTTGGCAGCCCGGCTTCCCGCCGCGGGGAAGAGCTGTGCCACCACCGATGCCGTGGCTGCTGGAGGGGCATCGGGTCCAGGGACACACACAGGGCCAGTGCGTAGGATGCCTGGACTCCCGCTTTGCATTACCAGGGGCACGACTGAGCCCGGCACCGCGCCGTGCCTCAGTTTCCCCATGGCCGTCTTGCCGGCGCTCCCCCCCGGTGTGGTGCGGTGGAGGCAGGAGAGCTGGCCGGGCTCGGGGATCCTCGCCTGGGAGCGCCAAGTCTTATTATTTCCCCACGACTGTCTCCTCCTCGCTCCTCGTAAAATTAGATCCAGCTGTTCACAATAGCCACTAACTTCTCTCCGGAAGATGTTCAAAGTTTACAGACGCGGAGCGGCGCGGCGTGCGTGGAGGATGGGCTGCCGTTCCCATGCCAGCTCCTCGCAGCCCGCCCTTCCCCCAGAGGCAGCCAGCTCCTGCCTTCCACCCCCCCCCTCACCCCCCCTCACCCCCCCGCACCCCCCAGGCTTAGGCAATTCGGGTTTAGGAAAAAGCACACCCGCACGCAGGCACGCGAGCCCCCCACCCGAGCGAGCGTCGGGTTTTTATTAGCAGGAAGAGCTGGGCGCTTCGCGGTCCGGGAGCAAAGGTCTGGGTGCAAGACCCCGCTCTTTTCCTGCCCGGCTTCTTGCCCGCGTGCTCGGCGGACGAGTTGGGCAAGGCGCTCGCTTGGTGCTCGCTCGGTGCTCGCTGGCGTCTGTGCTCATCTATGGCATGAGTTTGGGCTCCCGCTCTCGCATGGGGGTGGCCACTGTGCCCGGGCGGCATCACGGAGCAGAGGGTAAGGGTCCGGCTCCGATGTTTGGACATCAGCGTGCCAGGCAGCGGGCTAGCGCGCCGTGCTCTCTGGCGCTCTTGGGCCGTGCCCCTTGCAGGAGCTCCTTCTTTTACCAAGAATACTGCCTTCGTGTATTTTTAGCAGCTTTCCTCCCCAAGGGTTCCAGAGCAATTTTTCAATCCGTGCCCGTTTCCAGCTCTGAGATGCTGGGAGCAGGCGGTGCTCTGCCGTGGGCACCCGGCGTGCCCCTGGCCTGCACTGGGCTTTGCTCGCCGGGCCAGGCTGGGGCGACGGCCAGCGGTAAAATGGTCCTAAACCAAAATACCCCTTTTTGGGAGCAGATTGCCGCTGCGGTTTGCGCGGGACAGCGCGCGCCTGCTCGTGCAGCTCCCGCGTTCAGTGCAGGACCCGAGCTTTGTGAACTCAGCGCGGGAGGGCCGGGAAGCGTGCGTCCTCGCGGCGGTGACAGTGGCCAAGTGACATTGCCCTGGCAGCCAGGGACATGTGTCCGTGTCTCAGCTGGGAGGGTAATGCCTGACAGCTCCCCATCACCTCGTGTCTCAGGTGCCGGAGGGTGTCTCTGGTGCTGGGGGGGGGCATTATTAGCCCTTGGACCCCCCCCCTGCCCCCCCGCTGGGTTTCTCCTTCTGGTTGCTCAGCCGGGAGCGGGGTGGTACTGGCTCTGGAGGGTGCCGTGGCACAGGCAGCGGGTGCAGCTGCTCCCCGGGCAGGGTTGGGTTTCGCGGGGGTGGAGGCGGCTGGGGGCGGGTGTGAAATGCATTGCAGCCTTCCTCCTCCTCCTCCTCCTCGCCTGGCAGCCGCTCTCCCCCGGAAGATGTTTTCCCTGGCCCTGCTGCAGTGGCATACAATGGGGTCAAAGCACCTGAAACTGCTCCGTGGGGGCATTTCACCCTCCCAGAAGCGGGTCCGAGGGCTGGCAGGGCACCCGCGACACCAGCCCCACTGCGAGCACGGGGCTACCTGGCCCTGGGCTCCCCCGGGGCATCCCTGACCCCGGAGACCCTTGGGACAAGCAGTGCTGGGAGTCCCCGGGGACACGGTGGCCACCCCAAGCTCATCTACAGGGGGTGTTCAGTGGGAACCATCCCGAGATGGGTGTATTTTGGCGCAGGAGCAAAGCAAATTGAACGGTTCCCAGCGGGTGCCGTGCCTAGCACTGTCTGTGCCACGGGCCACTGATGCTGGGGGTGTCACAGGACGGTGGTGGCCCGTCCCCAGCAGTCAACTCCAACCCTGTTGTTTCCATCCAGCTGGTTTCATAACGCAGAGAGCAATTAATGCCGCAAAAGCTTTCTATTTATGCGCTGCTGGGTGAAACGCCCCGTCCTGGCTGGGCAGGGCGGCCGTAATTGGGCCAGGGAGGGAAGCCGGGTTACGGTGTCCGTCTGTCCCCTGCCCCCAGGGCTTGGACCCGGAGGCTTGAGCAAAACCGGCTCAGGTTCTCCAGCAGCCAAAACCCGGCTCTGCCACCCTGCCGGGGCCCGAGGAAGAGGAGATGGAGGGGTTGGTTTGCACGCCTGCAGTCCTGCCGTTAGGAGGGAGCATCTGGGGTTTGCTCCATCCCTTCCCTCCTCCCTGCCCAAATTTACTCAGGGCAAGTGACTCAAGTTCCCCTCTCGTTCCCCCATGGTCCTTTGGGATGGGGGGCTGAGCATCCCTTGGCCTTGCGCTGCCGGGTGAGGACCAGCTGCATCCCAGCTGGGCTGGGGCTCGGAGCTTTGCTGGGAGTTGGGGGGACCCTTTGGCTGTGGGGGTCCAGCCGGAGCAGGGGGCATGTGGCAGGGATGGCCCTGGCAGCGCTGCGGACCCCGGTGGGATGCTGCCACGTGGCCTCCTGCGGTTTCCCTGCTCCGATTGCTTCCTGAGCTGCCCGCCAAGCCGGAAGGGACAGGAAGTGATAGAGGGGAGGAAATTAGTCCGGCTGTCTCACGGGGAGCCGGCCGGGAGCATGGGGGGCTCCGCCACTGCCCCGGTCCTCAGCCCGTGTCGGGGGTCCCTTCGGGGAGAAGGTGGCTGGTTCTCCCCAGCGGGGAGGTGGGAACCTGGGTGGGAGGGAGCAGGGCGTCCGCCCTTCCCTTCCCGAGCCGGGGAATCCCTCACCGCAGCCGGAGAGCTGTTTGGAAGAGGAGCGTGATGTAAACAAACCTCCTTCCACCGCCCTCCCCGCCATGCTGGGGCTCGCTCGGCCGCTGCCGCCTGCCCCGATGGGTGCTGGGTGTCCCTGGGACGGCCCTGTGCCAACGGGGATGGTGTCCCTTGTGAGATCGGGGCAGGACGTGGGGCAGGGTGTTCCCAAAGGGTCCCTGGGTGAGCTGCCAGGGATATGGCGCTCCTGTGAAAGGCATTTGGCTACTGCAGGAAGAGTGCTGTAGGGTTGTTCCCGGCTGAGCCGGAGCGTCAGGGCTCCGGGCACGGTGCTGGGGTTGGCAGCGGACAGGGCAGCATCTTGCCTGGCCCTGCTGGGGTCCCTCGGGAGCCCCAAGGCTTTCGGGTTTGCTTTGAAGGGCTCTCCGGAGCCGGTGGCCGTGTCCACGGAGCGGGCAGCCTTCTCCCAGCCCCCTTCCCAGCCGTGTTATGGGATGGGCAGAGGCGGCAGTGGGGACACTGCCCCCCACCAGCGCTCCTCTGCCCAAGACAAGGAGCACATTAGCCAGGGAGCACGTTAATGACCCCTGCCCGAAACGAGGAGTACGTTAACGAAGGCCTCTGCCTGCTATCAAATCCCGTCCCCCAGCCAGCTCTTGCTGAGCCCTGATGTGCTGGGGGGGGCGGCATAGGGAGGAGGCTGGGATCCCCAAGACCCTCAGTTCTGGGGTTTGCTCATTTGGGGTCTTGCAGAGCCACCCGCGTGATGGAGCAGCACCTCGGTGTCCCCACAGTGAGCCCGAGCCAGCCCCGGTGTGGGGGCTGCACGCTCAGCACCAGGGCAGGATGGGGTGCAGGTGCCAGCGGTCGCAGTGATGGGGAGGGGGTGACGGTGGCCTCGAGCGGCCCCCCCCCACCAGGGCTGGCGCGGGCGGCGGCGCTTTGCCTGTGCCGGTGCGAGGCTGAGCACCGCGCTGCGCCTGCCCAGGCTTGTTGGTGACCTTTTATCCTTTCGCCGTGGGGTCCGGGTGCAGAGGGGGGAGGGAGGAGGGCTGGATCGCCCCAGGCCCCCTGCATGGGAAGGCAGGATGGAGCCAGGATGCAGCTGGACCCCCCCCCTCTGGTGTGCAGGGACTGCAGAGTGTCCCCCAGCACTGTGGGGGCTTGTTCCTTGGGGTCCTGGTGCTGCCCTGCTGTGCATCAGGGGAGCCCCGGGTAGGGAGGGGACCTTGGGGCTGCTCTGCCCCACACCTCATCCCCCCAGCTGGGGATACACTGCTCCAGGCCTCCTTGTGCAGCGGGCTGTGCGGTTTGGGGGATGCTGCAGCAATAGCCACCCCCCCAGTTTGCAGAGGGGGAGAGGGTGGCAGCCCAGGCCTGTGCCCAGGGAGGGGTGACGCAGCCGCTGGGACCGGCTGGGAGGGTGGGGATGGTCGGGGTGAGCGAAGAGAACAGCGAGAGGCATTGGTCCCTGTGCTGTGACACTGGCCGAGGCAGGGATGGGTGTCGTGGCGGGATGCTCAGCCGGGCAAGCGTTGGGGCATCACCCCACTGCTTTGGGCAGACCCCGGTTCTTGGCTGTGTGCCCCGGTGCAGCCAGGACACGGTGGTTTGCGGCAGCATGGGATGGGGACAGAGTGCCACCCACCATGCCCGGGGGACTTTGTGGGGGTGACAGGCACCTCTCTGCCCTCGCCATGGCCCCACAGCCCTGAGCAGTGACGTCCCTGCGCTCCCAGCCCCGAGGCCTCTCCCCCGCGCCGCCCCGCACGCCCCCAGCCTGATCCCTATCGCTGCTGGTTGTGCTGGTCCCGGCAGCACCCTGCTCCTGACCTCAGCACCTGCACCCGGCCCCGGCGGGGTGCCCACCGCACCGCTCCCGCCGCAGCCGCTGCCTCCCAAAATATTTCTTCCCCCCCACCCACCCAGAAAACACCCATCTCCCAAGCACCCCTCCCTCTTCGCAACCCTCCTCTTTGCTTTCACGGGGTTTCAAGCGGCTTCTCGCTGCTTTTCCAGCCCTGCTGCCTGCACAAACCCCGGGTCTCCCTTGTGCCCCCCCCCCGGCACATGGGGCTGAGCTCTGCGAGCCCGTGGGAACGCTATCCCGGCCTCCTGGCGCAGCCTTGGCCTTGTGGGGAGATAAGGGCGGCCCCAGCGGCATCCTCCCCTACCCGCTGCGGGCACCCATCCCGCACCCGCTGGGGCACCTTGCAAGGGGGCAGCCCCCCTCCAGCACCCTCTAAAGCCTTGGGCTGGTGCGTGGTACCCCACAAAGGCATGGGGCAGAGGGGCCAGAGAGCTGGGCGTGGGGGCTCCCTCCCAGCATGGGTGCCAGTGGGGTGAGCATCCCCACGGGAGGGCAAGCATCCCCACGGGGCGGTGAGCATCCCCATGGGGAGCGAGCATCCCTACTGGGGGCGAGCATCCCCATCGAAGACCAACAGTCCAAGCCCCGTGGGGATGCCTGCGACATGGGAAGGGGCTTCTCCCGCCGTCTCTGGGGAGCAGCTGGGAGGCAGGAGCCGGTGACACGTTTTCCGGCAGGTCGGTCCCCTCCCTGCCCGGGGCTGGTCTGGCCGCGGTCCCTCCGCAGGCCGTCCAGCCATGCCGGTTTCCTAATTGCTCGTGTTGTTGGTGTTTTGTAAGGCTGGGTGGAGCGCGGCCATGCCTTGCGTCAGCGCGGTGCCTTGCACCCTCCCTCCAGGAAATCCAGTGTCTCAGCCTGGCCAAAAGCAGGTTCGGTGGAGGAGGAGGAGGAGCTGCTTCCTCACACCTTGGCCGGGGCCCCAGCGTCGCCCTCCCTCCTCTCCTGGCTTCCCCAAAAGGGCTGGGCTGGGGGTTCCCTACCAGGGGGGCTTTGGGGTGGGAGAAAGCTGGGGAGCTCCTGGGGAGGGGGGTGACGCGTGTTACAGGCTGGGTGCAGTGCCTGGCATGGAGACGGTGACCCAGGGCTTGTTCCAGCATCCTGCCTGCAGTGCAGCCCTATAGCTTCACCCTCGACCCTATAGCTTTGCCTGTGGCCCTATAGATTCACCCTCGATTCTATACCTTTGACTGTAGCCCTATAGATTCACCCTCGACCCTATAGCTTTGCCTGTAGCCCTATAGATTCACCCTTGAGCCTATAGCTTTGCCTGTGGCCCTATAGCTTCACCCTTGGCCCCAAAAGCACCCATCAACTGGGGACAGATTGCAAAGCCACCCCCTGGCACCAGCTCTCAGGGTGAGCTGACGGCAGCCCCCCGGGTGCTGCGGGGTCCCAGGGCACTGTGGGGTCTCAAGGCTGGGGGCCCCTGGGCTGCCACGGTGCAGCTGGCGGGGTCTGGGGCTGCCGTGGGGTCCCAGGCCACTGTGGGCTCTGGGGTCGCTGGAGGACTGTGGGGACTTGGGCTGCTGTGGTGCAGCTGGGGGGGGTCTCTGGTTCCCTCATGGCTGGGGGGTCCTGGGACTCAGCACCCGTCCGAGGCACCCGCACACCCCACTGTAGGCACCGCACGGGGATGGAGCCCTGTGGGGGGAGAGCGGGGGCGGCCCACTGGGGCCTTCCCCACGTGCCACCCTCGCCGTGTCCCCCTCCCATCCCCAGCACCCTGCTCGCTTGGGACAACGCAACCCTCCGGGGGGCTGCCCCACGGAGTGACCCGGCAGCAGGCACACCCGGGGTGCCGTGGGATTTAGGGTGCCACAGGACTCGGGGTGCCACAAGATTTAGGGTGCCGCAGGGCTCGGGATGCCGCGGGACTCTCGGGGTGCCGTGAGATTTAGGGTGCCGTGGGATTTAGGGTGCTGCAGGACTCGGGATGCTGTGGGACTCGGGGTGCCACAAGATTTAGTGTGCTGCGGGACTCGGGGTGCCGTGGGATTTAGGGTGCCGTGGGATTTAGGGTGCTGCGGGACTCGGGGTGCCACAAGATTTAGTGTGCCGCGGGACTCGGGGTGCCATGAGATTTAGGGTGCTGTGGGATTAAGGGTGCTGCAGGACTCGGGTTGCTGTGGGACTCGGGGTGCCACAAGATTTAGTGTGCCGCGGGACTCGGGGTGCCGTGGGATTTAGGGTGCCGTGGGATTTAGGGTGCTGTAGGACTCAGGGTGCCATGGGATTTAGGGTGCCAAGGGACTCTGGATGCTGTGGGACTTATGGTGCCGTGAGGTTTAAGGTTCTGTGGAATTTAGGGTGCTGCAGGACTCAGGGTGCCACAAGATTTAGGGTGCCACGGGCCTCTGGATGCTGTGGGACTCGGGGTGCCATGGAATTTAGGGTGCCGCAGGACTCAGGGTTCCACAGGATTTAGGATGCTGCGGGAGTCGGGATGCTGTGAGTTTTAGGGTGCTGTGGGATTTAGGGTGTCACAGGACTTGGGGTGTCACAGGACTTGGGGTGCCACAGGATTTAGTGTGCCGCAGGACTCGGGATGCTGCAGGACTGGGGTTGCTGTGAGATTTAGGGTGCCGTGGGATTTAGTGTGCTGCAGGACTCGGGATGCTGCTGGACTCGGGGTGCTGTGGGATTTAGGGTGCCGTGAGATTTAGGGTGCTGTGGGATGTAGGGTGCCGCAGGACTCGGGATGCTGCAGGACTGGGGGTGCTGCGAGATTCAGGGTGCTGTGGGACTGGGGGTGCTGTGGGATTTAGGGTGCTGTGAGATTTAGGGTGCTGTGGGACTGGGGTTGCTGTGAGATTTAGGGTGCTGCGGGACTGGGGGTGCCGTGGGACTGGGGTTGCTGTGAGATTTAGGGTGCTGCGGGACTGGGGGTGCCGTGGGATTTAGGGTGCCGTGGGATTTAGGGTGCTGTGGGATGTAGGGTACTGCGGGACTCGGGATGCTGCAGGACTAGGGGTGCTGTGAGATTTAGGGTGCCGCGGGACTGGGGGTGCCGTGGGATTTAGGGTGCCGCAGGACTTGGGGTGCCATGGGATTTAGTGTGCTGCAGGACTCGGGGTGCCGTGGGATTTAGGGTGCCGTGGGATTTAGGGTGCTGTGGGACGTAGGGTGCTGCGGGACTGGGGGTGCTGTGAGATTTAGGGTGCTGCGGGACTGGGGGTGCCGCGGGACCGGGGGTGCTGTGAGATTTAGGGTGCCGCGGGACTGGGGATGCCGTGGGATTTAGGGTGCCGTGGGATTTAGGGTGCTGCAGGACTTGGGGTGCCACGGGATTTAGTGTGCTGCAGGACTCGGGATGCTGCGGGACTCGGGGTGCTGTGGGATTTAGGGTGCCGCGGGATTTAGTGTGCTGCAGGACTCGGGATGCTGCGGGACTGGGGGTGCCGTGGGATTTAGGGTGCCGCGGGCCTGGGGGTGCCGCGGGCCGGGCCGGCCCCGCTGCCGCCATCCCTCCCTGGCCGGCTGGCTCGATCCTACAATCCAGTTCTCCTTATTTGGCCACAGTGCTCGGCAAAAGGGGGGGGGGGCGGCGGGCAGGGGCGGGCGGCGGGACCGGAGGGGCTGACATCACATCACGGCGAGGGAGAGAGAGATGGGGCGGGGGGGGGGAGTTTCTTTTTTTATAAAAGGAAAAAAACCCACCCCCCACCCCCCCCCCCCCCCAGCCCAAAAGACCTCGCAGCGCCCGGGCCCGCGCCCGGGCCGTTCCTTTAAAAGGAGATGTCTGCGGCGGGCCCCGAGCACGGCCCGGGGGGCACCTCCGCTCCCCCCCCCCCCCCCGGCTCCCCCCGCTCCGGCTCCCGCCGAACCGCCGTTGCGAAACACCGCGCCGGGAGCTGGGCAAAGCACGGGGGGGGGGGGGGGGGGCAGGAGGAGGAGGAGGAGGGTTGAAGGCTCCCGGGCATCGCCCCAGGCCCCGGCTGAGCATCCCCGGGGCTGAGGGGGGGGCGCCTCTCCCGGTGCCAGGGGTAGGGCTGCCGGAGGGCTCCGGCCACCTGGTTCCCATTAGCGGGGCCTGGCTTGGAGCCGCCCAGTGTCTCCCTTCAAATCCTGGCTGTGCCTTTGTCAGGAGTAGGGGGGTTTGGGGGTAGTGGGGGGGCTTTTTAGGGCTGGCTTGACCAAAGAGGTGGCTGGGTGGCAGTGGGTTGGCACTCGTGGGCTGCAGGGTTGATGCTGCCCCATCGCACGGAGTCACCCATGGGCACGGCTGCGCAAGCTCCTCGTACGGATAACGTGGCATCCGGGCTGTTTCCTTCCCAAATTTTGTTTGGGTGGACCCTACGTGGTTGCTGGTGGCTGTAGGAATGGTGGCTCTGTCCCAAGGAAAGCCTGTTGGTGTCTCTGATGCCCCACACTGGGATGCTGCTCCCAGCCCAGGGTGTAAGTGTGGACAGTGCCAGCACCGGGGACGGACCTGGGACCACGCTGCCACCGCAGCCCCCTACCCCCAGTAAGGGTGTCTGGGTCAAACGGGTGTCCCCTGTGTCCCGGCAGGTTGTCGTGTGTCCGTGGGGGCTCGGGGTCGGAGCCCAGAGCAGCCAGCACCATAGCGTCCAACAGCTGGAACGCCAGCGGCAGCCCCGGGGAGGGGCGGGAAGATGGCCAGGACGGCATGGACAAGAGTCTGGACAATGATGCCGAGGGCGTGTGGAGTCCGGACATCGAGCAGAGCTTCCAGGAGGCGCTGGCGATCTACCCCCCCTGCGGCCGGCGGAAAATCATCCTCTCGGATGAGGGCAAGATGTACGGTGAGTGACGGGGACAAGGACAGAGGTGACGGGCAGGGCACTGCGCTGCCGGGGCGGACGGGGGTGAAGCAAAACCTCCTGCCCCAAACCCACACCGGGCCATCGCCCTTGAGCACCCCCTGACCCTGAAAGCAGCTTCCCTGAGTGCATCCCAGAGCCAGACCGGGGAGGTGGCAGTGACCCACGTCCCCTCCCTCTGCGCTGGCTCTCCCTCCCGCTCCCTCCCTTTCTCGGCCCTGCCGGACCAACTGGTTTGGTGAAGCTGTCAGGCAGGGAGCGGGTGCGGGCAGGGAGCGGGAGCACGGGGCCAACACCAGCCCCTCTGCTCCCGTGCGCCTCCGCGGCGCTCGCCGAGCCTTCCCCAGCCAGACCCAGCGTTGGGGAACCTGCCCTGAGCCATCGACTCCCGGCTTGGATTTCGGTGACGGTAGCAGCAGGGCTGGTTGGCCTCACTGGTGCAATGAGTTTTGGGGAGGTCTCAGCCTGTTCCTGCTGTCTCCCAAGATGCCTCTGTCTTGGTGGCTCTCTGCAACAGGAAGAGGATGAGGGTGGACAGTGCAGGCAGGGGGCTGATGCTGGCACAGGGTGCACGGTGCCACCAAGGAGCGGTGGAAGGTGCCATGGTGTCCCCATCCCTGCTGGGGTAGGTGCTGACCCCTCCTCCCCTCCACCTCCCATGATGTCACCCCCAGGGCTGGTGACCTCAGAGCCGGGGATTTAGTTGCCACGTGACCGTCACCTTGAGGTGACAGAGGGGCCAGGGCTGACGCCTCCATCCCCCAAAATACATCCGCCACCGTCACCGGCGATGGCTCACCCACCGCCGGCGGAGAGGGGCAGGGGGGCCGAGGCTTTGAGGCGAGCACGGTGCCACTGTCCCCGTCCCCACGCTGGCTCCCTGTGCCAACCCACTTGCCACGACCCCCAACCCGGGGCGTCTGGACTGTGGGGCGGCGGGGCTGTGGGGAGCTCAGGGCTTCCCAAGCGGGTGCATTTTTTGGATTTCTCCGGGAATAGCTGAAGTGCCGCCGGGAGCCGGGCCCTGTGCAGCATGCCGAGCCCCGACCGGTTTTTCCAGCCTTTCGGAGACATCTGGCAGCTGCTTAAAGAGGCAGCGGCCCGCGCCGGCTGCCTTTCATCTCCCCCCACCCTCCCCAGTGCATCCCCACCGGGACCCCCGGCTGGTGGTGCTCACCTTACCGGGACCCCCAGATCCACCGGCATCCCGTAAAGGTGTACCGGCACCGCTGCTCTCCACCACCCAGCGGTTTTGTGGGCATCGCTTGGGATGCCCATGGCCTGTGCCCCACCGATGCCATCGGTGCGGGGGTGGCGAAGGGGCCGGGTGAGGGGTGGGTGCCCCGGGAGCAGGTGGGACCTGGCACGCTGGCCCCCCGCTCTTGCTCGCTGCTGCCCGCCCGGGTTATTTTTAACCCAGCCCGTCCAACTGGTTCACGTGGTGGTGTCAGGGGAGAGGAATTTGGGGAATGTGGTAATTTGGAGGAGGACGTGCCCTCTCGGAGGGAATGGCACGGGCCGGGTGAATCACGGGGGACAGGGACTGGGTGCGTGGGCACCCGGACGGCTGCGAGGGCGCAGCCCGGGGTGGTGGCCGGGACGTGGGACGAGGCAGGATGGGTGCAGGAGGTGCTGGGTGCTGGGATGGCACTGCCCCACTGGGATGCACGAAGGCACCTGCGATTATTTCCCATATTTTTAAATTTTCCATATTTATTTCATTTATTTATTGCCCACAGGCTGGTTATGGGACTGAGGAGAGGGGCTGCGAGGGGGGGCTGCTGCAGTGCTCGGTGCAGGTGTACCCCCAAGCTGGGGCTCGGCACTGGGATCCCCTCTGCCCGCACCCCTTGGCAGCGCCCCATTGAGGGCATCATCTCACCTGGGCTTAAAGGAGACCCTTGGCGACTTGGGCCTCGTTAGGGTGCTAACGAAGCCAAGGAGCCGGCACAGGCTGGGAGCGCCAGGAGGAATGGCAGCCGCGCTCGGTTTTGGGGTGCCCCCATTTCTAGGGGATGCAGGGACCCACAGTGGCCCTGGCCACCCACCCACCAGGTCCTGCCCAGCGTGGGCACCCCAAGGCGCAGCCGTCCCCGCGCTGCACCTGGCCCTGCCTGTCCCCCGCTGTCTGTCCCCCCCCCCAGGAGAGCCCAGTTGCTCCGGGGCTGGGAGGGGGCCAGTCAGGGTGGAGGGGGGATGTATATTTTTTTTTAAAGCTTTTTTTTTTAAGCCGAAACCCGCTCCAAGGGCATTTCGACAAGTTCCAACCGCGACCATCTGGTCCATTAAAATAAATCTGGCGTGCCTGGCCGCCCCCGTGCGCGGGGGGCACGGTGGGGGGGGGCCGGGGCCGGGGCTGGGAGAAGAAAGCTCCCAGCTGCTCTGACGTTTGAACGTAGATTGGCCACAGCTGGCCCCGAAAATGTGGCGCAAAAGCAACTTCTGCTTCGAATTAGACCCAGGACGTTAGGAAATACTAGTGGAAAGGCCAGCACGGCTTGCGAATGGGAAGCGGGGTGCCGGGGGGGGGGGGGGAACAACCCCAGGACCCCTCTGGGAAGGGCTGTGGGGAGCGGGTCGATCGACTGCCCCGGTGGTGCTCCAAATGGGATGGCTTTTTGGGGGTCTGTGGTTGGGGACAATGCTGTGGTGGGGGTCTCTGGTGGCTATCACCCCCCTCCCCCGAGCCCCCTGTGTCTGAGGTTGCCAAATCCCGTGGGGTGGGGGCCACGAGGTGGGTCCTGCTGGCCTGGCAGGGGGCTGGTCACCCCTGTGTCCCCTTCAGCCACCCCGATGTCCCCTCGGGCTGGACAGCTGTCGTGGCAGCGCCATCTCCTGGCAGTGCCTCCCTCATTAAGGACCGGCCTCATTAAGGACCGGCCTCATTAAGGACCAGCATCATCAGGCCGGACTGGGCAGGAAGAGGTGGGGGCCAGAGGTGCCTTTTGGGGCTGATGCCCCTGGCCCCCCTGTTTCCCCGGGGCTGACCCCATGGCTCTGCCGGCAGGTCGGAACGAACTGATAGCCCGGTACATCAAGCTGCGGACAGGCAAGACACGGACGAGGAAGCAGGTGAGGCCGTCGCTCTGCCTTGTGGCTTGGGAGGGCTCAGGGCGGGTGGGAGAGGGGTACCAGGTAAGCCCAGGGGGCAGCGGCTGTCCGCCCGTGTCACCCACCCTCTGTGTCCCCTCCTGGAGACACGGTAGCAGCTGCAGGACCTCTGTGAGCAGCTTTGCCTGCCGGCACGAACACCCTCGGGCTGGTCTGTCACAGCCTGATCTGGGGATGCCCTGAAATTTGGGGTGCGGGTTCGGCAGCACCCAGTCCCCCCTGCCTGGCTGGGGTCACCCCGCGGGCGGCAGCAGCCCTTGCGCTCTCCATCTGAGCAGCGCCTGCATCCGTGTGCGTCACTGCTGCTCCACCGGGATCCAGAGGCCATTCTCTCCTCTGCCCCGTGCCAGGCTTTACGCTGCTTGTGCCAGGCGTCGTGGCGAAGGCAGCCCCAAAACCCTGGGTGAGAGCAAAGCTGTCCCCATCCCAGCGGGGACAGGCTGCGTGGTCTGCGGTGCTGGCCTCAGGGAACCCCGAGGTACCCCTCGCCCTGATCTCGCTCTCTGGCATGGTTGGATGCCGACAGGGCAGGGATGCCGACAGGGCAGAGATGCCAACAAGGCAGGGATGCTGACAGGGCAGGCAGCGCGCAGTGCTCCTCCTTCGCTGCACAGCGTGGGCAGCGTCACATCCATCCCGCTGCCAGCCCTCGCCGCACCCTCGTGCCAGACACCAAACCTGTCTGAGGGCCACACGGCTGTTTGTCACGTGTCCGGTAGCTCTTCCTGCCCCTCCGTGGTGCTGCCTGTCCTGGCAGTACCTGTGGCATCTCCCGCCACAGCGGGAAGGATGGGTTTGGGGCATGGGGACACTTACGTTGGGACTGTCCCGTGCCATGAGTCCCTGCAAGGGAGGGAGACTGGTCCCCAGGCTCTGGGTGGGGGGGGACATCCTTCCAGGACTGATGCTGGAGGGGAAGGACCCAAGGCCCAGCCACCATCCGTGTGTCCAGACCAGCGCTGAGCGGTGCTGTGTTGCTGGCTTAAAGCCTTAACTGCACCCCCTGGCCCCCCCTCCATGAGGGGAAGGATGCTACGCTAGGTGACAGCGGTGCTCCGACGGGGCTTGGAAAAGGCACAGGGCATGTGGCATTGTCCCCTCTGTACAACCGTGTCCTGGGCAGCCTGGGGACCCTTCTTGGGCAGCCTGGTGCTGGTGTGAGAAGGAGCTCTTCAAACTCAGCCCCGGTGCCTGGGGGTTGCGAGGACCCCCACCCTGCTTGGGGCAGACACCCCAGCCATGCTGCACCTTTCCTGCCTGTATATCAGCCCCTTTCCTTTGGATCCTGCTCCCACAGGGGTCAGGACACACACAAACCCCCCCCCCCTTCTCACTTTTCCCACCTGCAAAATCAGCAGGAGCCATGGCAGGATGAGCCGGTCCCTCCTGGGTCTCCCTCGGGACTGGCAGCCCCACCTGGGGTAACCCAGGCGCACCCCAAACCAGCCGGGCCCTATCCTCAGCGCAAGCTAGTTGCTCTAACAGGAGGCCGGGGGTGGGGGGGTGTCTGCCTGTCTGGGAATCCCCAGGAGATGGTAAACATAGACCCCCCCAACTGCAGCACCTTCACCCCGAGGAGCTTCACCCCAAAATGGGGGGGGGGGGGGGGCACAAACCACCATCAATCAGCGCAACGCCGGGGTCCCCCCCCCTCAGTTTTCCTCCCTCCAGCTCACGGCGGGCGCAGGACCCTCAGCATCTCCAGGAGCATCACCCCATCAACCCCGCGCGCTCCCCCCCGCCCCCCCCTCCACGCTCCCTTTCCCCGGGGGACGGCATCCCACCTCGCGAGGGGGAAACCTATCTTCACGCTCTCTGTGTTTTCCTTTCCGAACGGCGTGGCGGGCGCTAGGTGTCCAGCCACATACAGGTTCTAGCTCGGAAGAAGGTGCGGGAGTACCAGGTTGGCATCAAGGTACGTCGGTGCCCGTGCCCAGGTGTCCGCGGCGGTGTCTCTGTGAGCATGGGCAGCCCCTCTTCTTCCTCCTCCTTTCCTCTGGTTGACGGCTCTGCTGTTCCCCCTCTCCTTCTGCTCTCTCTCTGCAGGTCTCTAGCCACTTGCAGGTTCTTGCCCGGCGGAAATCTCGTGAGATTCAGTCCAAGCTGAAGGTACGCGCCCCCCCTGCCCCCGCCCCAGCCCTGCCTGCCCTCCCCCCGCCCCGTTGCTGACGACTAACGCACTCGGCTCTGCGGTGTGCCGCTTGCTTTTCCTGTATCACCTCTCTTTTTTGGGTGTTTTGTTTTTTTCTTCCTTCTCCCTCGGCTCCTGGACCGGATGGTTTTTAGTGGCATCGCTGCGGGATGCCCAGAGTGAAGGACAAGCTTGGGGGGGGCGTCCAGCTCGGAGGCTGGGTGGAGACACCAGGAACTTTCCCCCAGGGGGGTGAATTTGGGTGCCAGCCCCCCTCCTTTCACCCAGGCAAGGACTCTGCCGTGAGGAAATGGGGGTTTAAACCCCCCCTGGTGATGCAGGGCTGCCCCCTCTTTTGGGCCATCAGGAGGGGAAGGACCCCCCAGAGCAGCCAGGGAGGCAAAGTGAGGTTCAAGCAAGGGGTGCAAAGGGCCCCCACCCCCAAGCTGAGACCTGGCCCGTTGTGGGTGCCAGTAGGATGTGGGCAGAAGCTGGGGGGACCCCGGGGGTCCTGGCAGGCTGCCAGCCCGGCGGCTGATGCACCAGGGTCCGAGTACGGCCCAGGTGGCACCTCAGGGATGTGGGTGACAGCGGGTCTGGATGGGGCCGTGCTGCTGGGGCGTGGGCACGCTGGTCCTGGGGAGAGGGGACAGTGGTGCTGGGGCAGCCCGTGGTTCCAGGGGCCAAGGGAGCCAAGCGAGGAAAAACTGGATCATCCTCTCTTCTCTGGTTGGCTTTTCTTTCCTTCCTTCCTCCTAACTGGAGCCCGACTAACCCTTCCGTAACCGTTCCCACCGAGCTTCGTGGTGGGGAGGGTGGTGGTGGTGGGGGGGGGGGGGGGGTGGGCAGGACTAGGGGCATCGCCAAAGGACCGAGCCCTGCTCGGGTTGGACCCACACGGTGCAACTCGGGGACAGAGCCGTCCCCACTGCACGATGTCCCGCTGGGGACAGCCAGCTCCCGGTTGGGCTGCACAGCCCGGGATGCTCCTGGGTTAATCCCTGCACCATCACACCGGGGACCATCTCCTTGGGCAGGGCCCAGGTGGTCCTGCTGCCTTCCCAGGGATGTGGGAGCCTGGGAAACTTCCCAGCCCTCCGGTACCAAGGCCACACGGTCCCAAAAGCATCGCCCAGCTCCATGTCCCCCCATCCCGGGTGCTGTATCCGAGGCTTCAGCACTGAGGCTGGCCGCAGGGGACACCGTAAGGGATGGCACAGGGAACACTGTTAGCGCTGGCATTTTCGTCCCCAAAGCTTTAAGGAGCTCTGGCTCGGTCTGCCTGGGAGCCCACCAAGCTGTGCCTCCAAAAGCCCCTTAGAAAGGAGCCTGGGAAACTTCCCAGCCCTCTGGTACCAAGGCCACACGGTCTCAAAAGCATCGCCCGGCTCCATGTCCCCCCATCCCGGGTGCTGTATCCGAGGCTCCAGCACTGAGGCTGGCCGCAGGGGACACCGTAAGGGATGGCCGCAGGGGACACCGTAAGGGATGGCAGCAGGGGACACAGTAAGGGGATGGCACAGGGGACACCATCAGCGCTGGCATTTTGGTCCCCAAAGCTTTAAGGAGCTCTGGCTCGGGCTGCCTGGGAGCCCACCAAGCCGTGCCCTCCAAAGCCCCTCAGCAGGGCCCCCGGTGCCCCTTGAGCAGGGTGCCGGGAGGGTGTCCGCCCCGGGGCAGGTTTACTTTGCTGGGAGAAGTCAGGAGCTATTTTGGGAGGTTCCTCTGGGCTTATACATCTTAAATCCAGCTCCCAGCCCCCAGGTGGGGCAGCCAGGGAGAGGTGGGGGCAGCAGTGACAGAAACGGCAGAAGCTTTTACACAAAATATTAAATTAAAATAAAATAATTAGGTTTTCCTTGCCATACAGCGCCGGGCAAGGGGAAGACCCGGGCAGGAGTGACCCCGAGGGTCCGGGGATGGAGACTGGCATCTGTGGCTGCGTTCTCCATCCCCGGCCACGCTGCCTGCAGCAATCCAGCTGGGAACATCCAGCGCAGAGACCCCCGCCTAAGCGATGCGCTGTGGATGTACAACATCCCTTCCCAGCCGTACTTGGAGGCAAAGCCCAGCACAGGCAGCTCTGCCCTCACCCAGCAATTGTCCCGCTGCCTGGAAACTCCCTCCCGGGAGCAATATCTGTATTTTAAGCCCCAGCTAAAAGAGACGAAGCCTTCGATCCCTGAGGAAGGTTCAGAGGGAATCAGAGGGTGTGCGGTGGGACCGGCATGTGCGTGGGTGAGACCCCGGAGCCCTCCGCTCCTGCCCAGCCGTGCTGCGAGCTCCAGAGCAAAAGGGAAATGAAAAACCGCTTGGTCTCCTAAATAAGTGCAGATATGGCATGGGGGGGGGGGTGCCCAGGCTCTCCCTTGGGGTGCCCATACGGAGTCGGTGTCACTGGGCGCAGGAGCCCTTTGCCAGGCAGGGCAGGAGCCAGCGGCGCTGCCTCTCTGTGCCCAGTTGCAGGGGTTGGGGGCTGCCGGGGGGGTTGTGAAGGGTGTTAAAGGCTGTAAAGGGTATGAAAAAGCTAATGAAGGTGCAGGCTCCTACAGCGACCCCCTAAAATGTGGCAGGGGGACTTGGGCATCCTGTTCCTGGTGGGGTTAAGCCCAGGCTTCGGTGCCCACCACGTGCATCCCCCAGTGACGGGCCAGGTTGAGGGGTTCGCTCCCCAGCTCAGGCTGCGGTGATGAGCTGGGGTGGGGGATACGCAGCTGAGGGTGTGTGTGCACACAGTGTCCACAGGCTCCAACGACACTCTAACCATTTTTTTTCCCTTTCTTTTGCAAACAGGCCATGAACTTGGTAAGTTGAGCTTGAGTTTTTGATGCCTTTTGTTCCCCCTTGCCTTTTGCCCCCTCTCCTCTCATCCCAGGGGGGCAGAGGCACCTTCCAGAGCCGGAAGCTCCTGCCCAGGAGGGCAAGATCAAAGCATTCATTAACATGGGTGCATCTGGGGAGGGGGGAGGGCATTCACCTGCCCTAGTCCCTTGGCTGGGCTGCACAATGCACTTGGATTGGGGGGGGGTCTCTGTCTGCCCATGTAACCTCCATCTCCCTCTTGTCCCCACCACAGGACCAGGTCTCGAAGGATAAGGCTCTGCAGAGCATGGCTTCCATGTCCTCCGCGCAGATCGTGTCGGCCAGCGTCCTGCAGAACAAGCTCAGCCCCCCCCCTCCTCTTCCTCAGGCCGTCTTCTCTGCTGCCCCCAGGGTGAGGACACTCTGGGACACTCTGGGGTGGGGGGACACGGCTCCCCACACCCGAGCTGCAGGGGAGACGGGGTTGGGGATTTTCGATGGCCCCTTGGACGTGGTGGCAGTGCAGGGGAGGGTCTTTGGGGGCTGCCTGCGGTTTGCAGCCAGTGGGGAGGGGGAATCTGGGGAGGGGGTGTTAGAAGTTGCTGACTCTTCCTTGTGCTGTTCCCCCAGTTTTGGAGTGGGCCTATCCCAGGACAGCCTGGACCCTCTCAGGAGTAAGTACAAGACCTCTGTGCTGGGCAGGACCCCCCTTGGTGAGGGGCTGGGGTGACCCTGGCTTCATTAACCTAACGATGCTCTTTGCTTTCCAGCATTAAACCGTTTGCACAGCCAGCTTACCCCATCCAGCCACCCATGCCTCCATCACTAGCCAGTAAGTGCTGTCCTTGCTCCCTCTCAGGGGACCCTGCACCCTTGCAGGGTCCTTTTTGTCCCCTGCTCCCTGTCACCCTCCCACCCCCAGTGCCACCCGCACGTGGTCCCCTCCCCAGCCCTGTCAGGGGGGGAAAATGGATTTAAACATGGCCAAAAACCCCACAGGGAGTGGGACCCCACTGCTCCTGGCTGTGTGTCCCCCCCCAGGTCCTTTTCCACCCAGGAGCAGGACAGTGTTTTGGCCACCCCATGGGAAGACCCTCGTGCTGGGCCATACGGGGGGTGGGGGGATGCGGTAAGGACAGCAGCACCATGGTGGTGCAGGGGGGGCTCACCCTGGCTCACAGCTGCCCCCCTACGTGCCCTCCCCAGGTTATGAGCCCTTGGCTCCGCTCCCACCAGCCGCCTCAGCCGTGCCCGTCTGGCAGGACCGCACCATCGCCTCCGCCAAGCTCCGGCTCCTCGAGTACTCCGCCTTCATGGAGGTGCCGCGGGATGCCGAAACGGTAACGGTCCCTTCTGTGTCCCCACCGCCCGGGCAGGGCGATGCCCAGCCCTGTACTCGGAGGCATCTTGCTTTCATCTGACCTCTCGTTGTACCTTCCCCGCCCCGGTCCTTACAGTACAGCAAACACCTCTTCGTGCACATCGGCCAGACGAACCCCTCGTACAGCGATCCGCTGCTGGAGGCCGTGGACATCCGCCAGATCTACGACAAGTTCCCCGAGAAGAAAGGTGGCCTCAAGGAGCTCTATGAGCGTGGGCCCCAGAACTCCTTCTTCCTCGTCAAATTTTGGGTACGAGGATGGGAGGATGGGGAGGGTTGTCCTCAACCAACGTTGCAGGTTGGGCACCATGCTGGCGGAGCGGGAGCACCCTGAGCAGTTCCATACGCCGGTGTCCCTTGTCCCCATCGAGAGCTGGGTGTGATGGCACCTAACGGGACCCTCTCCCCGCTCTCATCTCTCCAGGCGGATCTGAACAGCACGATCCAGGACGGGCCGGGGACTTTCTACGGCGTCAGCAGCCAGTACAGCAGTGCAGAGAACATGACCATCACGGTCTCCACCAAGGTGTGCTCCTTTGGGAAGCAGGTTGTGGAGAAGGTGGAGGTGAGTCCCGTGCCCCACTGCGTCAGGAAGGGGTGGGAACTGGGTGTGCTCTGGGTCCCAGGATGGAGAAAGCCCCAAGGTTGGGTGTAGGACACATGGGTGGACGCGTGCCCGTGGATGGGGTGGAGAGGACGTCTCCACCACGTCCCAGTTGGCCACCCACCCCCCCGTGCCCATGTCCACCGCGGCGTTTCGGCTCCCCTGGGGCGGCTGCTCACTCCGCCGTTCCCTGCAGACGGAATACGCGCGGCTGGAGAACGGCCGGTTCGTCTACCGCATCCACCGGTCTCCCATGTGCGAGTACATGATCAACTTCATCCACAAACTCAAGCACCTCCCGGAGAAGTACATGATGAACAGCGTCCTGGAGAATTTCACCATCCTGCAGGTACCTCCCCTCCTTTTCCAGGGAGCCTTTCCTACCAGGAGCGTGGTGCCTATGCTGCATCGAGCCTACCCGCTGCGTGCTGCCCCCGGGGCACCCGGCCTTGGCAGGGCAAATAACACTGGCTATGGCAGAGCTTATGTGACACCCCCCCCAAAATTGGGTAGCAGATTTTAGATGATGCAATTAAAGTGGCTGTGCCTGAGCCTGTCCGCCCTCAAAATAACAACAAACACGTTTTTTGGGGTGCAATTAAAGTGGCTGTGCCTGAGCCCTTGCGACCCCGCGAGTAACAGCATCTCCCCGTCGCCGTGGCCCCCTCCTAACCCCCTCTGCTCTGCCGCAGGTTGTTACGAACAGGGATACCCAGGAAACCTTGCTCTGCATAGCCTTCGTTTTCGAGGTCTCCACCAGCGAGCACGGCGCCCAGCACCACGTGTACAAGTTGGTCAAGGACTAGGGGGCCCTTGGGGACGGGCAGGGGCTCGAGGGGTGCGCCGGGGAGGGAGGGGGACGTGCAGAAAAGCCACCCGTGCCCACTGCCTCGTGAGAAGTCATTTGAAGAGAGGAGGAGGAGGAGGAGGAGGAGGAAGAAAATCAATAGCCAAAAAAGACTGACTTGCGATCGCAGATGTTTTCTACTTAGGAACAGTTTCTTTTTTTTTTTTTTAAATAAATAAAAAGAAAAAAAAAAGAAGAATGGGGAAGGAAGTGTAGGGAGGAAGGAAACCCGCGTCCGGCACGGCATGGGGAGAGACCGGCCTTCGGTGTTGCCGATGAAGGCTGGGAGCCCGCCGTGCCGCTGCCAGCAGCGGGCCGTTGGAGCGGAGGACGACCCCTCCTTTTGCCCCCAGCTCGCTCGGATGCGTTCCCGAGCGGAGAGGAGCGAGCGCGGACGGGCTGGAGGATGTGGCATGGCGCCAGGTCCGGTCCAAAAACGATTGGCGTGGCGGCGGCGGCGGGATGGCCCGTCGGAGCCTGGCGAGGCGGGTGGCAGTTGGGACGTGGGGACAGACGTGCCGAGGAGGGAGCAGGTAGGAGCAGGGCAGGGTGGTGGAGCAGGGTGCTGCTGCCTCGCCGGGGACCGGCACCCGGGATGCTTCTCCGTGTGAGGGCAGCGGGAACCGGTGGCACTGAAGGCGGGAGGGCATCGACGATGCAAACCATTGGTTTTATGGCTCTCTTTTTTTCCTTTTCTTTCTTTTTTTAAATTAAAGTGCTTTTTAATACTTTTTAAAAAGACACCACGCTTGTAATCAGGATTATGCCCCTCTGCGGTGTCCGGGACCTGCTCCCCTGCCACCCGCTCCGTGCTGGCGACCGAAGGAGGTGACGGCATGGGGAGCCGGCTTGTGTAGGGAAGGTTTGGGGGAGTCTCTCTCTTTCTGGGGGTCAGTGCAAGCTGGAGGCTGGTTTTTCATGGCAGTGGGATCCCCCGAGCTCTGCATGTGCTTTCAGGGGTTGCACTTGGGGGTGGCCCAGTCTAAACGTCCCCCCGTGGTTGCTTGCTGAGGAGTAATGAGAGAGCAGTGAGGGCAGATTTGCCTGATTTCCTTTGCATATATGCATTTTACGTCTCTTTTTTTTTAATTCCCCCCTTTTTTGCCTTTTTTCTATGTTGACTGTTCTGGTTTCAGCTGCTCCCTGCAGCCGCTCCGGCCGGCTCGCCTGCATCCCACGGGAAGCAGACGGAGAGGCAGCTCATGCAGGGAGAAGCACATTGTGCAATGCAGGGCCAGGCTGCCAGTGGGCAGAGTTTGGGACAGAGAGGACAGAGAGGGGACAGAGGGATGCCAGGACAGGGGACTGGGTCTGTCTGGAGGTATTTTTGGGGCTGCAGCCCAAAATAAGCCAAGGCAGCGTGCCCGGTCCCAGGGCGGTGGTCGCAAGGGCAGACCCTGGGGGGAGCATCCCCAGGGCACAGGAGGGGGTGCAGAGGGATAGACGTTGGGTGTTGCGGCGGTGGCACAGAGCAGGGTGGCAGGGGGCTGGCCCGGGGATGGGGAGCCCCAGATGGGTAGGTTTGGCCAGGTTTCTCGTGCCGGCGGGGGAGCGAAGGCAGCTGGAGGTGCAGAGCCGGGTGCTGTGGGAGGGTAGGAGTGGTTCGAGGGGTGCTGGAGCCCAGGACAGGGGGAACAAGACGGGGTTTAGGCTTGATGCTGCCGGGTGTGGAGGAGGAGGAACAGCCTCAGAGCTCAGGAGAGGGCCTTGGCTGCCATCGCCACACCACGTGTCCTGCGAGGTGCGGGGACTTCGACCTCTCGCTGCCGGGAGAAGCCATCCATCCCCGTGGGATGGGGCAGCGCCACCCTGGCCCCTTGCCCGGGCAAGGACGCGTCAGGGATGGAGGTGGCTGCGGCAAGCAGGGGGAAAAACCTAGGGAAAGGCACCTGCACCCCATGCCAGGGCCGTGCCGGGGCTGCCCGGCCGAGTTCGCGTATGTAGCATGTTTGTTTGTTGTTTCGTGGTTCTTTTTCTTTCTTCCGTTTCACTCACCGATCTAAAACTCTGGGAATGAAAACTCAAAACTTCCCCACCATAAAACACAGGCGTGCCCTGCTCCCGGCCCCGCCGGGGGAACGAAGCTCTTCGTTAACTGGACCGGTTCATGCCTCCATCCCTCCCTCCCATCCCTGCATCCCTCCATCCCGCCCGCACCCAGCCCCGGGGCGCCCGCCCGCACCCCACGCACACGCTGCCCAGTGCCCCCCGACGGCCCTGGACGGGGTTTAGCCACGATCCCAGAGACACTTTCTCAACCCCTTCCCCAGCCCCTCCGTTCTCCTCCAGTGTATTTATGAATTTCACATGAAGTACTGTTTTATTTTTTTAAAGACTTTGTAAAGCTTACCAGGGTTACAATCACCATTTTTAGAGCTGTGTCAGTCCACAATGTTAAAAAAAAATCCTTTTTTTTTTATGTATTATATTTTTTGTGTATTTTTTTTTAATCCAGCTGTGATGGGTTGTATCATATATTTGTTGTGTTTACTGTATCTGTCCAACTTCAAAGAGAGGAGACTGTGGAGCTCCAAGAAAACTACGGTCTGCTGAAAAAAAACATTAAAATTATTTGTTCATGGGTTGGCTCAAGTGCTTCTGAAGTTCCTATTTTTTTTTATTTCTTGTGGTTTTCTTCACCATCCAGGACTGTGAGGGCTGCCTCGGCCCACGAAACCCCTTGGCTGGGTAACGCTTCTCCCAAGACCCTCGCTCTGGGCATTCGGATGCGATATTTTGCATCACTGGTTGAGGGTTTGCTTGGGAAAGGTGACGGCTGGGTTAGCCTGCCCCATGGCCTAAGAAGGATATCGACCAGTTGGAACGAGTCTGGAGGAGGCCACGGAGATGCTGCGAGGGCTGGAGGCCCTCTGCCCTGGGGACAGGCTGGGGGAGTTGGGGGGTTCAGCCTGGAGAAGGGAAGGCTCCGGGGAGACCTCAGAGCCCCTTCCAGTGCCTGGGGGGGTACAAGGAAGCTGCCCTCCCCGGCTTTTTACAAGGGCCTGTAGTGACAGGACAAGGGGTAACGGGTTTAAACAGAAAGAGGGAGATGGAGATGGGCCATCAGGAAGGAATTCTTCCTGGAGAGGGTGGGGAGCACTGGGACAGGTTGCCCAGAGAAGCTGTGGATGCCCCATCCCTGGCAGTGTCCAAGGCCAGGCTGGATGAGGCTTGGAGCAACCTGGGCTAGTGGAAGGTGTCCCTGCCCATGGCAGGGGGTTGGAACTGGATGATCTTTAAGGTCCCTTCCAACCCAAACCAGTCTGTCATTCTATGATTCTATGGCGAATGCTTCCCCGCACTTCCCCGCAGCATCACTGGGTTCAGGGACATCTATTTTAGGGTGTCACATCCTTGCCCACACCAGCATCAGATGACAGAGGGCTGAGTCCGTCCTACCAGTAAGAAACGCTCATTAAAGCCTTCTTCGGGCACCTTGGCCGTTCAATACACCCTGCCCCGTCCCAGAACCAGGACACCCTGGTGACATGTTTTAATACCAACCACTTTTCTCCTTTCTGCAGGCCAAACCATGGCATTTAGGTGCCATTCTGAGGGCAGAGCCTGGCACCCCGGCTGAACCCCAGGGCCATTAGGGCCGTTGGCTTTGCACATCCCAAACACCTCTGGGCTCAGTCGCTTTCTCACCACCACACAAACCCTCCCACCACTGCTAGACACTCCAGCCCAGCAAACCACTGTCCTGCTGCTGTCCCTCTGGACTTGGGAGATGTCCCCAGAGGAGGTGGGTGGACCCACAGTCCCACTCCTCCTGCTGCCACCCCTTCCCCTGTTCTGTGCCGCAGGTCCTGCGTGGCATTAATGCATCCCAGAGACTTATTTCTATCCAGGCTCCCTGTGGGGCTATTCCAGCCTGGGTCACAGGCTGGCAAAGGCACTAAATGCACATGCAGCACCCAAAAAGAGACCCCAACAGCGCTGTCAGGCTCGCTGGCATCCCATGGGTACCAGCCCCTGCTGAGGACACCGCTGGCCCTGGGACGTGGGTGCAATGCTGGGCTGCGAAGGAGGGGAGCTGACCCCAATACTGGGGAGCTGCTGCCTTTCCCGAGCCCCTGGATAGGACCTGCTCCCTCCGGGACCGGTGGAGCAGCGGGAGCAGAGAAGGGGTGATGCCCAGGGAGCCTGCGGGATGCTCCTAAAGTGCCTTGGGAGGTGATGTCCCGGGACGAGTGGGTATCAGGGAGGATCCCCGAGGAGATGGAGGGAGGGCACCCTGAGCAGACAGAAGCTGCTGGGGCTGCTCGGGGAAGGCACAGAGCAGGGCAGCCCCCCACGCACCCCACCCCGCAGGGGGGATGCGCGTGTGACGGGACATCCCCATCCCCCGGGGAAGAGCTGTGCGAAGCCGCCTTTATCCCTGGTACCGCCGCCGTGCTCCCCCCAGAGCCCCCTCATCACCCCCCACCCCACCCCCATTCAGCCCCACCGCACCCCGCCCGCCGCCGCACCGCCTCCCGGGGCCGGCCCGGCCCGCTCCAGCCCCTTCCCTTCCCCTCCCTTCCCCTTCCGCGCCGCTGCGCTGCCTGCCGGGACGCGTAGTCCCGCGGCTCCGGGACGCGTAGTCCCGCGGCTCCGCGCCGCTCCCGGCCCGCGCAAGGTCCGCTCCCGCTCCGCGCCCCCCGCTCCGCGCCCCCGCGCCCCGCCGCCCGCTCCGCGCCTCCCCCGCTCCGCGCTCCCTCCGCCTCGCTCCGCCTGTTGCTCCGCCTGTTGCTCCGCGCTCCCTCTTCCCCCTCCGCCTGTTGCTCCGCGCTCCCGTCCCGGCTCCGCGCACGGTCCCGGCTCCGCGCACGGTCCCGCGGGGAGCTGAGAGGGGGAAGCGCTGCCAGCGGAGGGCGGGCGGGGGGCGACCCGAGGGCGGTGGGCTCAGCCCCGGGAAGAGATACCGGTATTAGCACGGCTCAGGGACGGGATGAGCCGCTCGGTAATCCCGCCGGGGCGGGCAGAGCCCGGCTGCCGGTACCCGGCTACCGGTACCCCCCTGCCGGTACCCGGCTGCCGGTACCTGGCTGCCCGCACCCCCCTGCCCGCACCGGCACCCTGGAGCGCCGAGTTTGCTCTTTTAAAATGGGAAAATCTCCATTTTTAAAGAGATTTCAAGGAAAATTGGGGCTGGCGGAGCTGGAACCCCTCCGGAACCCCCGGAGGAGCGGAGCTGCTGGGTCCTCCGCAGGGTTTGGGTGCTCCCCCCCCCGTGGGGAGGTGGGTGACGGGGTGTCCCGTGCCCGGGCCTCGCCGCGCCGCGTGGGACCCGGGGTGTAAAGTCCATCCAGGAACACGACTCGCTGACGGAACAAGGGTTAGAGCCGTGTCCCCCATCCCTGGCCCACCCATGTCCCCACCCGTGGGTCACCCACGGGGTTTGGGCATATGGGTCCTGGCTGGGGTTTGGGATGGGCCTCGCGGGTGGGGGAGGAGGGGACGGCACGGGCCGCGCCGCAGCACCCCGAGCGCTCCGCCATCCCGGCCTTGGCCTCCGCTCGGCCCCTCCACCGCGGCAGCCTGGCTCCCCGGCTCTGCCCCACACCCCCCCCCCGGGGCTGTGACCCCAACCTGCTCTCCCCGCAGGACCCCCCGCTCCGCCCGGCGTTGCCCTCCCGCCCCACGAAGCTCCGGTGAGCGATGGAGGGAGACCCCCCCCTTCGGCTCCGTGTCTTCGACCTCAACTGCTGGTGAGTCCAGAGTTCACGGGTGGGGACGGGGACACCCGCACCGGGAGAGGGGCCCCCCCTTCACGTCACCTGCGTGTCCCCTTCGTTTCGGGGTCACACCGCTGTCCCATCCCCAGGCGGTCACAAGGCGCCTGGCGGTGGTGTCCCCTGTCCCCTCTGTGCCTGCTCCCCCAGAAAAGGGCCCCCCATTTGCACCCCAACCGGGGATGAGCTGCCTCAATTCTGTCCCCAAACAGCACCCCCTTCTTGTCCCCTTGTCCCCGCACGGCCCTCCCATCTCCCCCAGTGTCTACCCTGCCCATACCAGCACCAGAGCCCTCTGTCCCCCCATTTCAGCCCCCCATCCCCCCGTGCCCCCCAGGGTGTGACTGTGCCCCTCTGCGGCAGGGCCATCCGATACCTGAGCAAGCGGCGGCAGGAGCGTGTCCGGCTCATCGGGGACGTGCTGCGCCGGGAGGGCTTCGACCTGGTGCTTCTCCAGGAGGTGAGGGCAGCCGGTGAGCTGAGCGTGCCCGTTCTCAGCCCGTGAGCTGTGAGCTGAGCGTGCCCGTTCTCAGCCTGTGATGAGCATGCCTGTTCTCAGCCCGTGAGCTGTGAGCTGAGTGTGCCTGTTCTCAACCTGTGTGATGAGTGTGCCTGTTCTCAGCCTGTGTGATGAGCATGCCCATTCTCAGCCCGTGAGCGTGCCCGTTCTCAGCCTATGATGAGTGTGCCTGTTCTCAGGCTGTGTGATGAGTGTGCCTGTTCTCAGCTCGTGAGCTGAGAGCTGAGTGTGCCTGTTCTCAGCCTGTGTGGTGAGTTTGCCAATTCTCAGCCTGTGATGAGTGTGCCCGTTCTCAGCCTGTGATGAGTGTGCCTGTTCTCAGCCCGTGAGCTGGGAGCTGAATGTGCCTGTTCTCAGCCTGTGAGCTGAGAGCTGAGTGTGCCTGTTCTCAGCCTGTGTGGTGAGTGTGCCAATTCTCAGCCTGTGATGAGTGTGCCTGTTCTCAGCCCGTGAGCTGTGAGCTGAGCGTGCCTGTTCTCAGCCTGAGTGTGCCTGTTCTCAGCCCATGAGCTGTGAGCTGAGCGTGCCCGTTCTCAGCCTGTGAAATGAGTGTGCCTGTTCTCAGCCTGTGAGCTGAGCGTGCTCGTTCTCAGCCCGTGAGCTGTGAGCTGAGCATGCCCGTTCTCAGCCTGTGAAATGAGTGTGCCTGTTCTCAGCCTGTGAGCTGAGTGTGCCCGTTCTCAGCCCGTGAGATGAGTGTGCCCGTTCTCAGCCCATCCCGCTGTTCTCCAGGTGTGGAGCGAGCGGGACTACAGTGACCTGAAGGAGAAGCTGGGAGGTCGCTACCCCTTCTCCCATTACTTCCGCAGGTGAGAGGGGCTGAGCCAGCCCCGCCTGGGGCTGTCCACAGGGCAGTGGCAGGGCTGTGTCGAGTCCTCGGTGTTTGCCATGTGGAGAGGCCAGTGTGGGTGCTGTAGGTCACCTCTGTCACCGTGGGAGACCCCATGACTGGAGAGAGGGATGCTCATGAGAGCGTGATGGGATCCAGGCATTGGGGGAGCCCCCTTGGCTCGGGGCTGGGGGAGACAGAGGTGGGGGGACCACCCTTCCTCACTGTGCTTTCCCTCTCCGGCAGCGGGGTGATCGGCAGCGGCCTCTGCGTCTTCTCCAGGTTCCCCATCCTGGACACCCTCCTCTACCAGTACTCGCTGAATGGGTACCCCTACATGGTGAGTGGGCTTGGGGGGGGGTGTGTGGCACCACGGTGCCCAGCCCCACGGAGCCCCACGGGCCCCAACCTGCTCCCCTTCCCCTCCGGCAGCTCCAGCACGGGGACTGGTTCTGTGGCAAGTCCGTCGGCCTCGTCGTCGTTAAGATCTCCGGGATCATCTTTAACGTCTACGTGACCCACGTGAGCACCCCGGGGAAGGACCCAGCACAGGGGTGGGGGGCACGCACCATGGGGAGGAGGGCCATACCCCTCCTTGGCTGTCCCCTCGCTTTAGTTAAAGCTCCGCACCATCTCTCCTGGCCCCGTGCACTGATTTAACGGAACACTGCTCTGGGGTGGACCAGAGACCCCCAGCCTGGCTGTGCCGGGGCGTGAGCATCCCACGCTGGCCCGGAGCGGTGGGGTGAAGACAGGAGGAGTCAGTCAGACCCCAGGGGGACCGGCTAGAGGGGCTGGCTGGGTTTGCAGGGAGCCTAGGAGCAGAGCAGGTGTTGACATGGGGGTCACAGCCGCCTTATCCGCCCCCTCTCGCCAGCTGCACGCCGAGTACTGCCGGGAGAAGGACGCCTACCTGCCCCACCGCCTGGTGCAGGCCTGGGAGCTGGCGCAGTTCATCCGGTGAGCAGTCGCGGGGTGTCCCATGGGGTCCCCCACTGCGCGTCCCCAGGGCGTCACCCCTGCCCCTGGGGCATGCACTGGGGAGAGCTCCCGGTTGCACCAGTCCCAGTCGGGAGGAAGGCTGGGGAGCACTGGGGGGATCCCGGTTATCCCGGTCTGGTGCGGGGCAGGGCAGGGGTTTAGCTGTCCCTGTCCCCGCAGACACACCTCGAAGGCGGCCGACGTGGTGCTGCTGGGGGGGGACCTGAACATGCACCCCGAAGACGTGGGCATCCGGCTGCTGCGGGGCTGGACGGGGCTGCGGGACGCCTTCACCGAGGCCACGCGCTTTGAGGTGAGCGGCAGGGGGTGAGTGGGGGTCCCGGGGTACACCAGGAACCCCCACCCACCAGGCGCTTGCTCTCAGGGCTGCGAGGACGGCTGCACCCTCGTCCCCAACAACTGCTTCACCGTCAAGACGGAGCTGCTGCCCTTCCCGCTGGGCATCCGCATCGACTACATCCTCTACAAGGTAACGGGGGGCCCTCAGCCACCGGCTGGGGGGGCAGGCACCACCGTGACCCCCCCCCCCCCCGCCCCCTCCCCTCGCCCAGGCCATCTCCAGCTTCACGGTGAAGTGCGAAGAGCTGAAGACCACCACGGGGACAGCCCCGGGCACGGACATCCCCTTCTCGGACCATGAGGCCGTGATGGCAACGCTGCACATCCAGAGGCAGGGGCAGGCTGGGGGTGCTGCCCTCGGCACAGCTGGTAAGGTGGGGGGGTGCTGCCAGGGTCCCCCATATGCTGGCGGGGGGGCTGGACTGATGGAGTTTTTGGGGGTGTTTCCCCTTGTTTGGGGCATCCCTTTGGATGCTGCTCATGGAGGGCTGCATGGTCAGGGCAGAGCGTTGGGGATAAGGAGAAAAAGGGATGCAGGGAGGGGGTGCCACCCTGCTGAGCCACCCCTGTCCCCCGCAGAGCCGACGCTGGCGGACGTGGTGACAGAGGCGCGGACGGAGGTGGGCGTGGGGCTGCGGGCAGCGCAGCAGCAGCGGTTCTCCACGGGCAGGATGGCCGTGCTGGCCCTGCTGCTGCTCCTGCTGCAGGCAGTGGCCGCGCTGGGCACGCTGGCGGGGCTGGCGGCTGGGCAGCCCTTCCCCAAGCTCTCCTTCTCCCTGCTGGCCTTCCTCGCCATCGGCGTCCTCCTCTTCGCCACCGGCCTCCACCTCTTCCACACCATGGAGGTGAAGATGCTGCAGGGCACCGAGGAGCAGATGCGGATGGCGCTGCGGGTGCTGCAGGAACGCCCCAGCGACGGCTGAGCCGGGGCCGTGGGGTGTCCCCCCACGTGTGTGTGTGTCCCCCCCGCCCCCATCCTGGCCCCTTTCGGTCCCTTTTTCTAGCTGACTTCTGGTTTTAGGCGAGCCGCGCTGCGGCCGGCTCGGTAGCGCAGGTTCGACAGCCGCCTCTAGGGTGAAATTAAGATTTTGGGGGGGCAGAATTGACGCGTTGGCCCCCGTGGGAACCACGACGGAGGCGGGTTTTAATCGCTGTTTTTTTAATACACTCATTCTACCCGGAGGGGCTCGCCGGTGTAGCCGGGAGGGTCGAGAGGCTCAGCCTCCCCTTGCCTGGGGTGGCCTCAGGGGCTCCCGGTGAAAGCTGGCGACTGCTCCGGCAACCAGATTTGACTTGGATAAGCAAATAAAAGTGGTGTTTTAGCCCTTGGCACCGCGTCGGGAGGCTTTATTGGAAGGGAAGGGGGCGTTGCAGCGGGATAGTACGGCTGATACAAACAAAATGTGGATGGGAGGGATTGGTGAGGCGCTGAAGGGACCGGCAGGACGAGGGCTGAGTGCAGGGGGGTATCGCTGTCGGAGGAGCCCCCCATCCCCGACACGGCTGGGGCTGCCGTCAGCAGCATTTGGCTGTAGAGGCCACCCCGCAACAACCGGAGACTCCAGAAAGGTCGGAGAGGTCTGTGCAAGGGCCAGTGCGGCGTTGCCAAGCAGGAGAAACCCCAAAGCGGCAAGGACACGGCCGCCGGCGTCCCTTGTCCTCGGTGTCACACAGTGCCAGCCCTGGGCACAATCCCCTCGGCGAGCTGCTGGACGCAAAGCCCCTTTCCCTGGCCCTGGGGCCTCACAGGGAGGTTTCTGACCCTGGTTTCGTGGAGCAACGAGGGACAGTGTGGATGTGGCACCCAAAAGCAGTGATGCAGAGCGGTGGGATCAGCCCAGTCTGTCTGTCACTGGCCCCACTTGTAGAGCCAGATGTCCCTGGCTGGGCTGGATGTCCCTGGAAGCCATGGATGTCCCAGGCTGGGATGGATGTCCTGAGCTGGCATGGATGTCCAGGGTTAGGATGAGTGTCCTGGGCTGGGCTGGATGTCCCTGGAAGCCATGGATGTCCCAGGCTGGGATGGATGTCCTGAGCTGGCATGGATGTCCAGGGTTAGGAAGAGTGTCCCAGGCTGGGATGGATGTCCCTGGAAGCCATGGATGTCCCAGGCTGGGATGGATGTCCTGAGCTGGCATGGATGTCCAGGGTTAGGATGAGTGTCCCAGGCTGGGATGGATGCCCTCAGCTGGGAAGGACATCCAGGGGCGCCTTCCAGGGGCTACTCCTGACGCTGCCCCTCCACACTTAGCATCTCCACTGTGACCTGCCCATGGTGGCCATGGTCACGTCCTCGCTGCCGGCAGCGAAGCCCTTCAGCCGGGGCATGGGCTGGCTGGGTAGCGATGGAGCCGGGTGCTGTGGGAGCCTGTCCTGAGGCAGCCAGCGGTGCAGTTCCAGCACGAGGGCTCTGCTGGACAAAACGCTTTTGATGCCTTGGCCGAGCCTCCAGGCAGCATCGCCTCGAAGGGGGTGATGGCTGTGAGACCCCCTGCACCGGGTGAGACCCCGCTGCCCCGTGGGGCTTCCTCCTGTAGCAAGCCCCGGGCAGAGCCACTGCAGCCCCCATGTTTCGTTGCCCCCTGCAAATCCTGTTTTCAAGCAAGCACAAGGCAAAGGCAGTCCAGCCAAGCGCGGGGGTGTCCTCTCTGCACCCCAAAGCCGGGGTGGCTCCTTGGTGTCTCCCCACCAGTGGGTCTGGCCCCTCCACAGCAGGCTTTGGCAAGCAGGGACCTGGATTTGCCACAGCAGCTGCCCGTGGGCAGCTCAGGCATCACCACCTGCAGAAGCAGCTTGGGGTGATGCTTGGCTTGAGGGGGGACGCTTATCCCCCCCTGGGGAGGAACCAGCGGGTCCTGGGGCCGTGTGGATCAGGCCTGCAGCTCGCTGAGCCGCTTCTCCTCCTGGATGTGGATGAGGATGTTGCGCTGGTTCACCACCTCCAGCAGCTGTGCCAGGGTCTTCTGCTCGGCTGCACGTTCCTCGGGCGTCTTCAGGGATTCTGTGGGAGCAGAGGGGCTGGAGCAGGGCTGGGTGGGCCACAGCCCCAGCCCCGCTGCCCCTGTCGTGCACGGGGACCCCCTCAGGCATGCGCTGGCACTCACCCTCCTTGTTCATGTAGCACCGGAGCTTCTGGTCGAGCTGCCACTGCTGCTCCTCCAGCTTCAGCTCCTGCACCCTGCGGGGAGGGAAGGGGGGTAGTCGGTGCTGGGCTCTGTGGGGCTGGGGTGAGCAAAGGCCCCCACACCACCCAGGGAGCATCTCCCCAAGCCTTACATGATCATGAGGTCCGACTCCTCAGACATCAGGCTGTTCTTCTTCTGGACCAGGTAGAGCAGCTGGTTCATCCACTGTGTCTTCCGGTCGCCCGGGCTGTCTGCAGGACGGAGGGGGCATGAGCAGGGCACAGACTCCCCCGGCCATGGGGATCACAGTGCCCTCTCCACCCTGGCCTTACCATCCTCATCCCGGAGTAAGTTCTCCAGCTTGATCCCCTGCTGTTCCAGCTCCCGGAATGTCACCTCGATCTCCTCCAGCCGTCTCTGGATGGCCTGCGGGGGAAGGGCAGTGCTCACCCATGGGCCAGCATCTCCAGCAAGTGGCCACCAGCAACGGGATGGAGAGGATGGGACAGCACTGGGCTGGGGACCCAGTTCTCCCCCATGGGGCTACCTGGGCTTTGCAGAACCGCTTCATCTGGGATTCCCTGGCCCTGCGGGTCAGCGTGCGCTTCCAGGTGGGGTATTTCTCCTCTTCCCCCAGGTCCAGGCACTGAGAAGGGACAGTGGCATGGGCAGGGGGGTCAGTCCCTGCACCGTGAACCTCCTGCCCCGGCAGCCACGGCAGAGCCAGACCCAATGCTTCGGTCAGCAAGAGCCCCAGCTACCGCCCGGGCTGGTGGGGCCAGCGCCACTCAGGGAAAGCACTCACCACCTCTGCCATGATGCCAAGGTCTGTGCCTTCCCCCTCCTCCTCCTCCTCCTCCTCCTCTTCCTCGCTGTCACTATCCTCCACAGCTGCCCCAGGAAAGAGCCATTTTGGACGCTGCCCCACAAGCAAGACGTGGGGCAGGGCAGGGTACCGGCCGGACCCACAGCCCTGCTCAGCTGGTGACTCCAGCTTGCAGCCACTTACCTTCCTCCACAGCCATTTCCTCCTCCTCCTCCTCCTCCCAGGTGTCTTCTCCCTGCCACTGGGCAGGGAGGACCTCGGGCGCTGCTTGGAGCCGCAGACGAGCCGGCTTCGGTGGTGGCTCAAGCTCTGCTTCACCGGTGAGGTTCAGCGTGGACAGCTTGAACTTCTCCAGGGGCGTGAGGACGATCTTCCTCCTGCCCCCACCCTCCTCACCCTCCTCCGCTCCCCCTTGGGGCTCCGCTCCGGGACCCTCCTCCTCCCTCGCATCCCCCTGGGGCTGTGCCGGCAGCTCCTGCTCCTCCGGGTCACCAGCATCCGCAGCATCCTCCGCTACCCCTGGCTCTCCCCCCGGCTGTGGGGCTGCTGGCAGGGGCTGTGGGGGTCCAGGTTCCCTCTCCTCGGGGGATGCACATGCACTCCCAGCATCAGAGGGTGGTCGGGCAGCAGTGGCATCCTAGGGCAGAGCCGGCAGTGGGGGGGGTGATGCAGCGTGGGGCTGAGCCCCAGCATCCCCCTCCACCTCCTGCCTTCCCCCCATCATCTGTGGGGATTTACAGTGACTTACCCCATCGGGCAGCACGGGGGGTTCATCCACAGGCAGGTCCATGCCGGGGGGGGGATTGGGGTAGTGAAGCGAGCAGTAGAAATGACCTGGGGAGGGTCACAAACCCGTATGACGAGCTGCACGGTGAAGCCTTACCCCGAGCATCCCCTCTCCCCCAAAACCTGCCTCACCGTCCCCCTCGTCGAAGGCGTAGTCGCCCAGGCGCAGGGTGGCCCCGCACCGCCGGCACTGGAAGCAGCCGCGATGGAAGAAGCGTCCCTCGGCGCTGGCTCGCTCCAGGATGTAGACACGGCGGCCGCAGAAGTAGCACGCGTCGCTGCTTTCCCCGCGGGACGGCGGCTGCTGGAGGGGGAGGACAGGCTGGGTGCTGGCACCCACCCTGCCCTGGGGCTTTGCTGGCAGCCCAGGGGGGTTCAGGGGCTCTGCCCCTCTTGCAGACGTGGGTCTGGGTGCTCGGGAACTTGCTTGGCACCAGCAAGGGAGCGGCAGGTCTTGGCTCCAGGAAAACCAGTTGGGTCAGGAAACAGGCAGGGAGGAGCCGGGAGCCCGTGGGTGTTCGCTTGCGCAGCCCCGGTCCCAGCCCTTGGCTCAGCCCCACCAGCTCCTGGTGCCCTCCGGCAGCGCCCACCCACCCAGAGCTGGACCCCCACCTGGAGGTGACACGAGGACCGACCTGCCCTGGGTCTGTCACGGTGGGTTGTGGCGGCTCATGGGCACCGTCCGGAGTGTCGCCATCCAGCCCCATCTCCAGCTACGAGTAACCCAAGAGGAGGGTCAGCCTCCCCGCTCTCCCCCCTGGGGGGCTGCACCCCAGCAGAGCATCCTTCGAGGCGTCCGGGGCAGACCCACCTCGGCATCCCTGCGGCTCCTCTTGGCCTCAGCATCCTTCTGGGCACTGTCCTGCGATGCAAAGGCGGTGGCTGGGATGGGGAGGGGAGCATGGTTGGGGGTGTCTCAGGGGTCTGGGGGGGGGGGCACTCACCTGGGCTCGCTTGTGTGTCAGGTTCCGGTTCTTCTGCAGCTTGCTGAGGAAGAGGATGGCCCCTCGCGTGCCCCGGGGAGACAGCGGCTTCTTGCTGACCTCCTCTGCCTCTGCACAGAGGAGAGCCGGCCACGCCGGTGGGACCCACCCTGCAAAGCCCAGCCAGCCCTGGGGGGGCTCAGGGTGTGATAAACCCCCCTCCCCAAGATCTCGTACCTGGAGAAGCCTTGAAAGCTTCATAAAACTGGCTGAGGTAGGTGATGAGCCCCAGGCGGTCGGGCTCTGCCATGGTGGCCATCTCGGCGCTGGAGAGCACCGGCTGGATGCCCAGCTCCTGCTCCGCCGTGTCCAGCATCTTCTGGTGGGTCCGGACGGGATCCTGGGGGTTCACGGAGTCAAAGTCCCTGCGGGGAGACACGGGTGGATTACGGTGCGTTCTGCAAGGCGGGGGGGTCGCGGCGGGTCGCAGCACTCACACCAGGTCGGGGCGGAAGCGGTGGACGAGGGCGCAGAGGGCCAAGCCGCTGGTCCAGGAGGTGGTGAAGTCGGTCACTGCCACGCCACGGTACCCGGCCGTGCTGGCCTGGCACCAGCTCAGCAGCTCTTCATAAGCGTCTCCGGAGACCGCTGGGGAGGCAGCACGTGTGTCCCCACCCCAAAGAGCCGGGGGACACCCCCAAGCCTGCCCCCCGCCTCCCCAGCATCAGTGCTTTCCCATGGGAGTGATGTGAGACCCTTCCCCCCAGTGCAACCGCCCCCCAAGGCTCGATAATTCGGTTGATCAAGCGTCTGCCAATATTTCACGGCTCAGCATCAGCGCAGGCCAGAAGGGGACAACTCCCCCCGCTCCGTGAAAGGCAGCTGGAGGGGCTGTATCCCCATGGGAGCCGTGGGCAGAGGGAATGGAAACCAGTGGTGCCGCTGGGATGGAAACGCAGTCGCTGCTGGGAGGGGCGAGGCAGCCAGCTGGACACCGGCCAGGGCTCGGGAAAAGAAGGATGGGGAGGGAAATCAGGGCGGGACGTGCTCCGGCATGGGCTGCTGGGAACTGGGGGGGTCCTGGAGCTGGGGGGGCTGGGTCAGGACTAGCTGCTCCTACCAGTGCTGAGCCGGTTGTCGTTCTTCCTCTTGTGGTCCACCTCCACCATGCCCACGAGGTAGAGGTCCCGGACCTGCCGATGGGGACATGACAGTGGCAGATCACCACCCGCACAGAGCCAGCAGCACCATGCAGGGGGCTGGTCCTGGTAAGGGGGACACCTGGACCCCCTCCCCACGCCTTCCCAGAACCAGCCACCTCTGCCACAGGCAATGCATTAAGTGCCCCAGGGATCAACAGCATCGGCCTCGCACCCGCTGGGGACAGGGGACCGTGCACGTTGGTGTCACCCTGACGCCCAGGGCGGCTGGGCTGGATGATCTGGAATCCCTGCTCCGATGGCAGGAGCTGGGCTGGGTACCTGGGTGGCTTTGATGGCCTGCAGGTTGATGTTGGGGTAGCGCGTGGCTGGGTCGATGCTGTACTGGCTGATGTTCTTGTTGGTGTTGTCCGGGGAGGTCTGTGAGAGGTGCTGGTAGATGCTCTCCCTGGGTGTAAGGGACAGGGCTGGGCTCGGTGACACCGTCCTGGCCCAGTCCGGGACTAGCCCAGTGGGATGAGGACACTCACCTCTCAGCCAGCACCTCCAGCGGGGGGGTCCCGGCCGCCCACCGCCGCACCATCCACGCTGCGTCGAAGGCAGCGAGGAAGCCCCTGGCCACACCGGTGCCCAGCGGCCAGAAGGGCTGCGAAGGGAAAGGCAGAGAGAGATGGAGCTGGAGCGGCGCGGCTGGTCGGGGCGGCTGGGAGGAGGCGGGAGCTGCTGGGTTTGGCTGGGGATGAAAGCGGGGAGCGGCAGCGGGACGCGCGGGGAGCAGCGTCTCCTCCTTGGCCCCATGGGTGAGCCAACGCTACTGCTGGCGCGGCTGCATCTGGGGAGGAGCCGGGATGCTCCTCCACCCTGAACCCACCTCAGATCTCCAGTGGGGTCAGGGACAACCCCACCAAAGCATCCCACTATCAGAACTTGGGGACCCTGCCCCCAGGGACGGGGTGCGCCGGGCAGCCGGGATGAGAAACGCTCAGGGAGAGGGAATATGTTGGAACCAAAGCATCTCGCAGCCCTCAGAGAGAAGGGAAACTGAGGCACAGCATGGTGCTGCAAGGGGGACGCTCACCTCCACCAAGCAGTCGCCCACCAGTCCGATGAGCAGCCGGGCCCCGTTGTGCTCCCGCACCAGCGCCGCGTTCTCCGAGCGCGTCATGCAGGTGAAGTCGAACATGTCGACGTCCGGCAGGTCCCGGTGATTGAGGGCAAACTCCAGCGCGGGCAGGCGGTAGTTGGTGGAGAAGTTGGCGGCTTCTTTCGCATAGCTGAGGAGGGCATCCCGGTTCACGTTCTCTGGGGACAGGAGGCTCTCGATATCCGCTTTGTCCTGCAGGGATGGGGATGGGGTGATGCCGGGCGGGATGCAGGAGCTGGCGTTTGCCCCCCAGCCCGGGTGCAGCCAGCTCTGGGGTGAAGCCGTGTCACCGGGTTTGGGGCTGTGAGCCCCCCAAAAGATTTTCCCCCCCGCACAGGTAACAGCCGCCAAAGCCCCCATGATCCCAGGGGAGCACAGCCAAGCCAGCACCCATGATTTGCATCCCACGCTCCAGGCTTTCAGCCACCCATCGCCATGGGGTCCCGGGGTGAGATCCTGCCCCCCTCACCTGGATGATGACCCCCTTCTTGAGCAGGCTCTGCTTCTTGGCCGTCATGACGAAATAGTGAGTGTCATCCTTGTAGTACACGATGTTTTCCAGGTCAATGCCTGGTGATGGGGGAGGGGCTGGGCTGAGCCACGGGGCAGCGCCGGGGCCACAGGGAGCCCCCGCACTGGGCTCAGCCTCCAGATGTCCCCTGCAATGGGACACCACGTGGGGACACGCATCCCACCACACAGGGATGAGCCTGCAGTGGCAAGAGGGGAGGGATGGGGACCCCCCATGCTGGGGCTGGGACCACCGACCTGTTTTGTTGTAGAGGTTTTGGAAGAACTTCTGGTTGTAGATTCGGGCCACGCCGCTGATCTCGGCCACCTCCACCTCGGCCCGGCTGTGCCGGTTGATGAAGTTGGTGGTGATGCCGATGGCCACCTTCCCCCGTGTCTCCTTCCGCTTGAACCCTGTGGGATGGGAGAGCCGTGAGCACACACCCCGCCCCCTCATACTGGTCCCGGGGCTGCAAGGACCGGCTGCTGTCACCTTCGGGGACAAATCTGCCGCCACCGGCTGAGATGAGGACGTCGAACTCGTAGTGGCTGAGGGGAGAGGAGCTGGGCTGCAGCACAGCCCGCCAGCCGCCTGCGGGGAGAGGGACAGTCACAAGCGTGCTGGGCCTCAGCTGGGACCTGCTCCGGGCAGGGAGAGGGCTGCACCTCATCCCCACCTCCCAAAAGGCGTGCCCCGGGGCTAGCACAGGGACTGGGGGGGCTCAGAGAGGTCACCCACAGCCCTGCCCTTGTCCCCAGGGGTTGCCACCCACCCCGCAGCGATGCCTTACCCTGTCCACTCGCTTTGCCCGGGGGGGGGACGAGACCCTTGAACTGCACATTGATATGCACCTCCACCCCCAGGAGCAGAGCCACCTTCAGCAGGATCAGCTGGAGCTGCCGGATACCTGGGTGCAGAGAGGGGGCACTCAGGGCTGCACCCCCCAGCCCCTGGGCTCCCCCGCAGTGGGGACATCCCGGGGGAGCAGTGCTCGGTGCCCCCCAGAAAACTCACTGATGTGGTCCAGTGTGCCGGTGCAGAAGCGCCCGTAAAACTTCTTGGCGCCCAGCGCCCGGAGGTCATGGATGGTGAAGGGCCAGAGGTGGAGGACGTTGTTGCGGGAGAAGGAGTCCCGCTTCTCCAGCAGCACCACGCGGGCGCCCAGCAGCGCCAGCTCGATGGCCGCCCGCAGCCCACACGGGCCAGCCCCCACCACCAGGCACTGCAAAGGGCATGGGCAACCCCCCCCAAGAGTAAATTTGGGTAAATCCTTGGGGAGCTCAGCACCGCCACAGCAGCATCTCCCCCCCTTCCCCAGGTCCCCACTATTCCCTCTTCCCCCCTGGGCTGCAAGCACTGCTTCTCCTTGCAAAGCGGACGGGGGGGCCCTGTGGGGCGCCCCCCACCTCCCTGGCTGCCTGGACCTTGCCTTCACATGGGGCAATGGCAGCAATTAAGTGCTCGGGGAGATAAGGCGCGCACGTCTCCAGCGTGCCGCAGCCTGGGAACCAGGAATGGGAAGATTTCACCAGCAACGGGCTCAAAACCAGGACTCGGGTGTGATCTGCCCCACCCTGCACAGGGCAGCAGCGGTGGGGATAAAAGCCATCAGCTCTGGGACAGAAATAGGGTCCCCCAGCCCCCTGGGGACATCCTGCATGCTGCTGTGTCCCAGCAAGGGCACAGCATGTCGCTTTGCCCCTTTGCAGCCCCCCCATGGGCTGTCCCCAGCGAGGACCAGCCGGAAGGAGGAAGGACGCTGCTGGCTGGGTGGCACCGAGGTGGCATCACAGCATGGGGAGGGGAGTGGTGCTAATTAACACCGTGTCCCATTAAACCCCATCACCCTCCCACCGGACGCATCCTGCATCCTCCCAGGGTGGGAGCCAGGGGATGCTCTCACCCTGGGGACAAGGATGCAGGGCAAGGAGGGACCCAAACCCTGCACACCATATCCCCGGTACCTTGGTGCTGGCACAGGCCGTGCCCTGGTCGTAGTCCTTGTGCCCGGCTTTCTTATCCAGCTTGCTCCAGAGGGCCTTGGCACTCCAGTAGTTGAGGGCAGCCTTGAGGCCATGGTAGAGCTGCAGCCCATGGCCCTGCAGCCCCAGCCGCTGGCACAGCTCCCCGAAGCAGCCCAGCACCTCCCGGCACTCGCCCGCATGCAGGAACCTCTCGAAGACGGCGTGGGCAGGGTTGCCCGGTTCACCGGCCGGCATGCTCATCCTGCTTCACCCGGCAGCCTGGTGAGGGATGGCAGAGGTAAGTGCGGGGGGCACACCCTCCTGGACCCCCATCCTCAAACCCATCCGATACCAGACCTGGTGTTTCGGCACACGGTTTCCCAGCCAGAGGTGTCGTTGGGTGATGGTGCTAATGGAATCGAGACCCTTTCTGGCCGCAGCTGGCAAAGCTTCCCCCGGCTGCTGCACCCAGCGAGCCACAGTGTCACCCTGCCGTGGTGACGTTAGGGGAGGGGTCAGGGAGGGCTGCGGTGGCAGCGAGTGACTTCCTCCATATGTTGTGTACCTGCGGCAGCCAAGCAGAGCAAGATGGTTTGGAGCAAAGACGCTGCTGCTTCCTTCCTCTTCACCCTCAGCCTCGCTGGGGGAGGGATGAGGAGGGGGGTCCTAGCTGCAGCTGCCCCAAAACCCAGCAAAATCCAGCCCTGGGACAGAAGGAAGCAAGAGTGGATCCATCCCACCAGTCTGGGTTTTGCAACTGCCTTGGGGTGTCTCCCCCCACCCCAGCCTTTGGCTCTGCCACCCCCGGTGTGGGGCGGAAGCAGATTAGCACAGAGGAAGCAACGGTGGGGAAACCGAAAAAAGTCAAACCACCGTATGAACAGCCCTGTCACACCACGAGGGAGGAGGGGCGCAGTGCATCCCCCCGCGAGCACCCCGAAACCCCCCTCCTCCTGGCATCTCCTGGGGGACCATCACTCCTTGCAGCTGCCTCCCGCTCCTGGCACCATCCCCCCAGCACCGTCCCACACCCCCGCTCTGGCTTGCCAGTCCAAGCACGAAGCTGTGCCCTTGCCAGCCGTTGTCACCAAGCCCCAGGGCTGAAAAAGCCTCTCCCAGCCCCGCAAAGCAGCTGGCGGAGACGTGGCGCTGCCAAGGAGGAACCGGTGGAAAGGCTCGGGAAACCGAAGCGCTCCTACCTTTGAACCGTCGCCCTTTGCCCTCTCGCCGCCGGGGACGCGGTGACACCTTGAAGGTGGCAGCCAGCCCTGTGGCTTTGCAGTGGGAGGCTGGAGGGGGAAGGATGCTGCATCCAAGCCAAACTGGCCTCCGTGGGGCAGGGGAAAGGAGGTGTTTGAGCTCAGGTTTAAATTTGGGCTGGAAAGCCTAAATTCTAGCTGGGTTTTCAAGTTCGGTCTCGCTCCAGCAGCTTCCCAACACTGGCACAGCATTTGGCAAGGCCAGTTGGAGCCGTGAAGGATTCAAAGCTCTTCTGCAGGTCCCCTTCCCTTCCCAGCACCTCAGCCAGGAAATCTTGATGTTTCCTGGAATTCCTTCCTGGGCAGACACTGGGATAAAGCATCCAGCCTGGCCAGAGTGGTAAAGGCACCCACTGGTCCCCAGAGCAGCAGCGTGGGGACAAAGGACACGACTGAGGTGTTTGTGGCAGAGCTGAGACGCAGGGACAGATTCCTGCTCTTCCCCGTTCCCTCTGGACAGAACGAGGCTGCCCGGGCAGCCGTGGAGCCTTGTGGGGCTCCAGCATCCCGTGCTGCCCGGGCATGATGGGTTTTCCCGCGGCAGCTCACGTTACCGCGCTGGCACTTGCCGAGGCCACCACGCAGCTGTCCCAGGGCGATGGGGCAAAGGCAGCCACTTGGGCTGGGAGCATCCACCGCCCCAGCTCCAAAAAAGAACTATCGCATGGCCTCGATTCCCACTGGACACGATGCCGAGGGGGAAACACCGCCCGGGAAAGCTCTCCAGCACCAGCACTTTGGCAAGGAGGCTCTGAGGAGGCAGAACAACAAGCCTTGTGTTACACCAAGTTTCCTACGGAGACGATGCTCGTGCCGGCACACCACGTCCACTTTGGCGTGCTCGAACCTCCCCAACAATCGCACGCAAGGACCGAAACCCCTCCGGACCCTTAGTTCCTGCAGGTTTGATGCAAATAACCAGCTTTCAGCCTGCTCTGTCTCCACTTTCCCCATAAACACCCTTCTGCATTTTCTGTCACCCCTGCGAGACGCAGGGAGGAGGCCGGGGGGCTGCAGCCAGCCCTGAGGCAGCCCATGAAGGCTCTGGTTGGGGCGGCTGCAGACATGCAGCCTACTGGGACATTACTCAGGACCGGCACATGTCCCTGGAGCAGGGACATCCCATCCCCGCTTTGTAGGTTGGGGGCTCCCCCTTGCACGGAGAAGCAGCCCCTTGGGAGATGGCGGGAGGAGCTGCTCCAGAGGTGCTGGGGAGCTCACGTGTCCCCCAGGCACGTGGAAATGGGATGGGAGAGGACACAGCTCCATACGGAGCTAATGAAAGCCGGGAGGATTTCCAGCAGCAGATCCTTTTCCAGCTGAGCCTCTTGCCTCGCTGCTGCGCCGGCTCCAATGGAGCAGGCTGCTCTGGGTTTAGGGTCCCACCTGTACCCCAAACACCCCTGGGCCAGGCTGCTGAGCCAGGCTGGACCCCGGGAAAGTCCTTCCAGCAACTTCAGGGACGGCCCAAAGGCTGGCGGGCAGGATGGAGGATTTCTTGTGGCCAAATAACAGCTCGGCCAAAGAGCCTGCTTTCAGCTGCTGGCCGAGCCGGGATGGTGCTGGGAAGGGGAAGGCAGTGGGCACTGCTCTTCCCAGCATTCCAGTCCTCAGGAATCCCAGGCGTGGGACTGGGCAGGGAGATCGCCTTGGCCGACCCCATGGAATGCCCTAATTTGGCTGGGTTTTAATCCTTAGAGGGGAGGGGAAAAATCCCTGTCAACTCCTCCGGCTTGAGCCGGGGATGTGGGCACATGGGGACCCCCCGGCTGAGCCCCCCATTAGCAAGCTCCCAGCGCGGAGCGGTGGGGAGAAGGGCTAAGGAGGGGGGACAAACCTGCCACCAGCACTGGCGAGGGCAGGGGCTGGCAGCTGCAGGGCCGGGGTCTCGTGGGAGAGGGGGTGGGTCCCTCTCAGGCGTGGAAAGTACATGTCAAAACCCCCCCAGGAGATGCAGGATCCGGCCTCGGCTCCCGCAGCTGCTGGCAGCAGAAGTGGGCACTTCTCCGGGGCATTTTGGCATTGCCCTTTGCAGGGGATCCACGAGCCACAGCCCAGCCACGTCCCAGGGAGCCCTGGGCAGAGACAACACTTGGGGGGGGGGGGGGGGGGGGAGCAAAGATCACACACACATTTTGGCTGCTCAGCTTTGCCCCCTGCCCAGCAGCAGCCCCGCGGAGGGGGCTGCCTCTTGCAGCTGAATTTCGGTGCAAGGGGAAGTCTGCTCGCCCCCGGGCTCCGCATCCCGCATCCTTTTCCTCCTCCTGCTTCTCCTTCGCCCCCAGCCACAGTCACCCCCACAGACGTGTCTTGGGGTACGGTGGTGAACCCCAGGTTCACCCTTCATCCATCCCAAGCACAAGGGCTGGGGCACAGCCCCGCACCCCCAGCTGGGGCTTACCCCCGGGGGGCCATGGGGCAGCCCTACCCCGGGCAGAGGGGCCGGGATGGGGGAAAAGCACTTAGCTCTTCCCACCCCCTCCCACTCGGTGCTGGGAGCACTGGTGGTGCTGGGAGCACTGGTGGTACTGGGAGTCGAGGAGGATGAGCAGGGGCTGCCCTCTCTTCCCTTTGTCCCGGGAGGAGCAGAGCCCAGGGGCTGGAGCAGCGAGGGCCGGGGATGGGGGGCGGGGGGGCACCCACTGCCCCCCGGGGGAGGCCCTGGGGAGGAGCAGCCGGAGACAAAGCGCTGTCCCGCCACCGAGCATCGCCGCTGGGCATCCCGGGGACACGGCAGGGGGGGCAGCACGTTCCCCCCCTCCAGCACCCCAAAATCACCCCGGTTTGCCCCACCCCCCGCTTGCGCAGCAGGGCGGGGCCCGACCGGCGGGATGCTGTCCCGAGGAGGGGGGACATAGGGGAGAGGCAGCAGAACCCTGACACCCCCTCCCCATCCCCAGGGATGCTCTGTCCATCCCCCACTCACCTCCAGAGCCTCTCGGAGGGGGAAACTGAGGCACAACCCGAGGGGTGGGGAGAGGCTCCGGGCTGTTCGCAGTCGGGCGAGGACGAGCAGGAAACGGGCTCCGGCTCCGCAAGCAGCAGCCGGCCCTCCCCTCCGGTCCCCTCCCCTCCCCCACGGCCGGGGGGACCCGGCGTCCCGGCTGCTGAAGGCGGTGCTGGAGCAGCCCAGCTCCTGCCGGGGCCGGGGAGGGGGGTGGGGGGGATGTGGAAAGCGGCCCCCGGGACGCTCCGGCTTTGCCCTGCTGCAATCGGATTTTTGCAGGGCTGGAGGTTGACCACCACCCCCACACACACCCCCCACCCGCGAGTGGCAGCCCTGGCCCCTCCCCACGCCGCGAGGTTTGGAGCAGGGGATGCACAGGGCAACCCCAGCTGCGTCTTTGGAATTTTGAGGTGAGAAACCGATCTTTTCGCAAAGGGGACTAAAAGATTCGGAAACCAAACCACTTCGCTTTCCGTCCCGGTGCCGTACTTCCCCCCCCCGCAGCTAGAAATAGAGGTCAGGAAGGAGATGCGGGCAGGGTGCCCCACTTGGCACCAGCCCCGGACCCCAACCCATGTCCCGGACCTCAACCCATACCCCAACCCATGTCCCAGTTTGGGATGACGTTTCCAGCTGGGACCCCCGGTAGGAACAGCCCCACGCGGGGAGGGGGAGGTACCTTGGGGCAGAGGATGGAGCCGCTGGGGTCACTGAAGATCGGTGCTGGCGGGGTGCTTTTGGGGTCCTCGGGGGGCTGCTGACTGCCTGCCACAGGGTGTCAGGGTGAAGGGGCTCGAGGGCTGGTGACACACAGGGACAACCTGCCACGAGGCTAGGGCCGGTGACTCAGGGACACGGGGCAAGCTGGCATACGTGGCGGGGGTTACGTCGGCCACCCGTGAGTCACCCGTGGCTGTGGGGAGCAGAGCCGGCCAGCCCGGCACCTCCGTGCCCCCTTCCCACAGCCCCCTGGGGCCCTTCCTCAGGGTCCTGATACAGAACCCACCACCCATGGATCCCTCCCGCAGCTCAGATTCGACCCCCCCCCCCCCCCCCCGCCCAGTGGGGGGATAGCAGAGCCCACCCGTGTTTTGGGGCCCGGGGTGGACGTGGAAACGGGGCGTCTGCGTCAAACCATGCAGTTTTCCCAGGGAGCTGCCTGCTTGGGCAGTTTTCCCAGACAGCTCCCTCTGTGCGCGAGCTCCTCGTGGCGCGATGGGAATGTCTGAGCCCTGACCCGCTCCCCCCAGCCCCAAGGACGGGCCGTGGTGGAGGGCGCCTGGCCAGCACAGGGGGACACGGCTCCAACAACCCCACCAGCCGTAGGCAGCCTGGGCTCTGGCCCCAGCACGGGGGGACACGCGGTGGCACCCCCACGCCCATCGCTGTGCTGAGGACAGGCAAACTCATAGCACGGATGAGGGCTGCTGCAGGGCCCCGAGCCCTTTGTGCCTGCAAGGGGGTGCCAACCAAACCTTAGATCCTACCACAGGATGCTGCCCCCTGCTCCAGCATTAGAATTCCCCCATTTTCCCTCCGATTTTATTATTCTAGGGTGTGGGTGGTTTCCAGTTCCCCCTCCCCGCTCCGGTTAGGCCTTGGGCGATGCCGCAGGCTGCAGCCGCTGCAGCTCAAGGACGCGGACGAGGAGGAGGAAGGCGATGCTCAGGAGAAGCAGCCAGAAGACGAGCCAGTAGTGCTGCGGGAGGAAGAGCCACGGCCGCCACAGCTCCGCCGGGGACACCTTGGACCTGGGGAGAAGGTGACCAGGGACACTTGTCATGCTCAGGGGCAGCGCAAATCCCACCTCCACCCCAACTGGGGGTGAGGAGGGTGTTTAACTCAACCCCAAACCTCACTGGCCCTTCTGCAAACCTATATGAAACAGGCCTGAGGAGGGCACAAGTGACCTGCAGTGCACAGGGGAAACTGAGGCAGGGTAAGGTGGAGCTGGGGCAGCCAAATCCCCCGGCCTGTTTTCCATTTGCTGGCCGCTATGGGACTACAGAGGGACAGCAGGGACGCTGGGCACACACGGGGCACTGCTCACATCAGCCCAAGCTGCTCTGGCTCCTCATCCCCTGCACTTGAGCCTCTGCCATCTGCCTCGGCCGCCAGCTCCCCGGTCACAGCACTGCTCTGGGCCTGTGGCTCCAGCTCGTTCCTGGGGAGGGAGAAGACAGGGTGCTGTGCCATCCCCGTGGGCCAGCGGCAGCCAGCACCGTGGCCTCCCCCCCACCCAGCACCGTTACCTCTGAGCGCTGGGCTGGCGCTGGGCCCCCTCCCTCTCCGGCTCACCGGCTGGGGCTGCTCGGCTGTCCGGGCTGGCACCTGGCTGGGCACCGAAGGTGGGACCATCAGTGGGGATACGCAGACCCCCGGTAGCACTGAGCCCGGGGACACACGTCAGAGCGGGGCACAGCTCCTGTCTGTCCCCCCTGCACGTGTCCTTACCAAGAGCTGCTTGGGGATGACGGCGATGCTGACTCTGCGACGCGCAGACCCCTGCAACGGAGTGGCTGGGGGTGAACACCATGCTCCCCCCATCCCTCCCCAGAAGGGGTAAGGGACACCGAGGGGGAGAAGGGACACTGCCAGCCTCCCACCAGCCCTGGCACTATGGGGAGAACCCAGAGAGCGGGTGAGACGAGGGAAGGGCACAGCCAAGAGGTTTGCGCTTGTTCTTACTGCTTCAAGCCGTGCTGGGGGGGCTGCCTAACCCCCTCCCCAAGCGTTCCCCTACCTCTTGAGCTGTAGGGGAATCAGTGCCGAATTCGAGCTGGTGCTAGAGAACAGCCAAGCCTGCGGCTCTCACGCTATGACCCTGCAATGCAGAGGGAGCTACCTGAGATCTCCTGGACAAGCAGCCCCCAGCCCCGGGCACCCTGTCTCCCTGCAGCCCACCAAGGCCATCCCTACACTTTGCCTCGTCCCCGGTGTTCCTAGCAGGCCTTGCCCACAGCAAGCAGCTGGTGCAGTGGCATTGCTTGGGGACCAAGCGGGTGCACGGGGACCGTCGGGCAAGTGGCAGGGCATGGGGAGGTGGTGGCTCCGGGGTGCTGAACTGGGACCAGTTACCTGCTGGAAAGTTCGCATCAGGGGGTGAGGCCTCAGCCGTGGATCCGTGTCATCTGGGAGCAAAGAGAAGCAGCCTTACACCAAAAATTAAGATGGGGCTGACCACAGCCATTGCAAGCCTTCTTCCCATCGAGAGCGGTCCGGGCCACAGGCTCTGTGCTTGGCACAAGTGGCAGGGGGGCCTCGGTGGGGGGACCTTGCTTGCACACACGGTGATGGCATGCACACGGTGATGGCGTGCGTGGGGTTTGGCGTGCAGGGACAGAGCGTTCTTTATGTGCCCCGTGCCCCCCTGCCCTGCATTCCCAGCTGGGCCATGGGACAGCAGCTCTCCGGCCACCAGCACCTGCTCCCACGCTGCGTCTGCTGTTACACTGACCCCTCGCATTTGTCATCGGGTCCCAGCTGTCACCCGCCCCCGGTCCCCAGCTCACACAACCCGCCGGCTCTGTGGCGCAGGGTCACGCTGACCCCTCGGGACCACATCCCACAGGGTTGTCCCGTGGCAAACCCCGCGCGGGCCCCGGCGGCAGAGCCCACCTCACCCTGCGTCTCCGCCAGCTGCCGGTTGCGGGAGTTTTGCTGGATCAGGCGCTTCATCTCCTCCAGCTCCGCGTGCTCCCGCATGTGGTGCCGCTTCAGGTTCTCCACGTGCTGGACCATCACTTCTGCCGCTCGGCTCATCCGGGCCTCCTGCGGCCGGGCGGGATGGGGGATCAGGCCCCAGTCCCTCACCGTGCATCCCACAGCGCCTCCACCCGGGGGGTGTAAATGCATCCCCTTCCTGCTCCCAAGGGAGGCAGATCCCTTGCACCCAGTGGGTGCCAGCACCAGGAGGAGCAGGGACAGACCCAGCAAGCCCAGGGATGGGTCCCCCAGACCCACTGTAGCACCCTCAGCCCTCTGGCCCCAGCAGGGAGCCGCAGGCGATGCACAGACCTGATGTACAGCCCCCAGCTTCTCCGCAGCGCTGGTTGCCCGCTCGACAGAAGCTGCCAGCACAGCCAGGCTGCGCTCCAGCTGCTCCAGTGTCTCCTTGCAGCCCGCGTCGGTGCAGGATGGGCCCAGCCTCTGTGGAGGGAGAGGATGGAGCTGCCAGAGCCGGGACTGAGTTGTCCAAACCCCTCCGGCGCTGGATGTCCCCAGCAGATGCCAGCCCCCTGCTCTGGTGCCCACCTACCTCCAGGGCAGCCCGGCACTGCCCCAGCTCCTCCTGGATGTTTTCCTCCGCCGCGTCCCGTGCCCGCTTCTCCACCTGCACCCGCTGCCGCAGGGTGAACACGTCACAGCGAAAAGCCAGGGCAAGGTGGGCAAAGGCTGCCTGCGGGGCGGGAGGGCAAGAAGTGGGACACAGGGCGAAGGGGAAGCCACCAGGCCACACGCTGCTGTCCCCAGGGCACAGACAGACCCTCCCCCAGCATGCCACCAAGCAGGGCAGTGCCGAGGATAATCAGCACTTGCCTTGCCCCAGCACTCATTAGGCTGCTGCACGCTGGGGACAGTCCCTGGGAGATGCCAGCCTGACCGAGACACGTCCCCCAGGCAGCCTGCTGTGATAACACATGGAAACCCATGGAAATCCCAAGCCCTCCTGGCAAAAGCACGTGCCAGGTGGACGCCAGCCCTCGCTGCAGGTCCCGGCTGACAGCAGAGCCTGACTCAGCCCTGGCACTCACAGGGAAGTTATTTTTATTAGCACAGCTTCCGCCACCTCCCCGGCTAAGGGCGCTCTCGGCGAGCTACAGAGCACTTTGTGGGATTGCCAGGCGCACAGAGGACAGGCTTATCTTGCTGTGGAAATGCAGCTGCCTCTGAATGCCAACAGCATCACCGAGAAAGGGATTTATAAGGTGGCTGCCAGGGGACTGCGGTGCCTGGAGGGCAGCCAGGAGCAGGGCACAGCCCCGGGACTGCGAGCCAGCGAAGCGTCCGTCCCTCTCTCTGTTCCCCTTCCCCAGCCCACCTGCAGCGCCCACCAGCCCTCACCTCCACATCCTGCTCTGTCAAAGCCACCCTGCAAAGAGAGAAGTGCTGTGAGAGATGGAGGCACTGCATGCTGAAAATGCCCTTGGTCTGCTTGCAGGGCTACCAGCCACCACCAGAAGTGGAGACCCAAGTGCCCCTTGCCTGAAGGGTGGCTCTTGTGCCGTGGAAAAGGCAACTAGTCCAATCCCTGGACTGCGCAGTGCTCTGGGACCCTCCTGTCCCATAGTCCCCAGAGAGACACTGGTCTCACCTGTGCAAACCCAGTCTCTCCAGCACCGAGAGCTCACTGGGGAAACTCAGCAGCTGCTCCTCTGGGGTTTCTGCATCTGCAGGGAGACGGTAACACCACAGGAGAGACCACATGCAAGGACTTTCGCTTGGCCTTTCCCCCGCCTTCTGCTCTCCTCTCCTGGCAGGGAGCAGGTACCCGTGGTGTGGGACCATCCCAATCCTGCCCCCAGCATCAGTGTGGCTTCAGGTCCCACCCAGGCCAGTCAGTCCCCCCTTTCCCATGTCCCCACCAAGGCAGCCAACCCCATCAGGCCACACTGCTCTCACACTCATCCCCAGGTACTTCAAGTGTCCCCTAAGGGGACCCAGGGGGGTGTGGGATGGGGACTCACCCACCTTCCTCAGTCACATCACTGTCCCTGGTGCACACAGCCAGCTCCTGCCTGTCCGTGCCTGGCACCTGGGGGGCACAAGGTGCTGTCGGAGCAAACCCCTTCCTGGCACATCCCAAGGAGAGCAGCACCCAGCAGCTGGGGGTCTGGCCGAGCCCAAGGGGCCAGGAAGGGAAGGGCCTCCCCAGCATGTCACCCTCCTCTCCCTCTCACCTCACTGACGTGATCCACACTTTGTGCACTCCCGGCCAAAACCCCGTCTGGGTGTCCCTGGGGACTGCTCATCCTCCCTGGGGACAGAGAGGGTGGTGGGAGCTGGCAGCATCCTCTCCCCAGTCTGACACCACTTCAAAAGAGACCTCCAAAAACACCGCTGGCATTCGGTGTCCCCCCCAAAATAACCCCGTGGGGTTAAGGTAGCTGCAGCCAGGCTGGACCAGGGCAGGGGGAGGAGGGTGAGGGGTGCGGTGCAGTGGGTGGGTCACAGCTGGTGAGGCAGATCCATGAGGAGCTGCAGGGGATGGGGTCAGGGTCCCTGGGCTGGAAGAAGTGTGGGGTCGCAGGCAGGTGCTGCCAGGCCAGGGGACACCCTCCTGCTGGACTCATGCAGTGCTGCTCAGGGAGTGAGTGCACAAACACCACCCCTTTCCCCCCATCCCCACCCTGGGCTGCCCTTACCTTCATCTGGAGATGTGGGGAGCCTGGACAGCTCTGCCTGCTGCTCCCTGCAGAGAGAAGCCTGGGTAAATCCCAATGAAACTCCAGCAACAGAGGCAGCATCCCACCCCCTCTGCCCTCCCCAGCCACCACGGAACCCCTCGATGGGATGCTGCTCCGGACCTGGGTCCTTTCCGAGCATCCTCTGCAGCCTGCTCCGTCCCCGCTCTCCCTGGCACGGGCACAGCGGCCCCCTCCGCTCACGCTGCCGCTGCAGAGCTGCCACCGAGGAGCCCGCCGAAGCCGTTTCCAGCCAGGAATGAGTCACCGGCCCACGGCCGTGCTTCTCCTCAGCACATTATTAGGTTGGGGTTTTTTTTTTGCCCTGACTGCCAAGCAGACCTTGCTTCCAGCCAGCCTCTTCGCAGGCACCACAGCAAACCCAGCTGCTGGCAGAGCCCGCACACCATCTCATGCCACTGCCACAGGGATGGCAGGCCTTGGCACACACTCCTGCCCTCCCAAACTGCACTAGGATAGCCTCACCACCCCAAAACCCTGTCCCAGGTGCAAGGAAGTTCGGGAGGTCAGTAGCATCCCTGTTTGCTAGGGATGAGGATGCTGGAGCACAATGGGGATGGCAAGTCTCCTGTGCGCGGAGATACAGGGACTGCTGCGCAAACAGCCCTCTGCGGCCTCGTGCTGGAGCTCAGCACCTAACTGGGAAAGGATTTGATGCCCCAAACTTGGCTCCAGGCTCTGGAAAGGGCTACAACAGGGCTTTTCCCTCTCCTCACTGCAAGCCTGGGGGTCATTCTGCAGAAGAGGGGCCACTATGCCAAAATGATGTTCGGTGCCTTGGAGCGGGGCAATGCTCCAGCCAGCATCTCCCCCTTGCCTGGCATTGCCATCCCTGCCCCGTCCTCACCCGGAGAGCTGTGGGGTGAGAGCCGTTGGTGCACATACCTCCGAGGCGAGGGGCTGGGTCGGCAGCTCCTCCTCTGCCGCTGCCGGTGCCCCTGGGTGAGTCTCTGCGCCTCCTCTTCCCCCTCTCCCAGCGAGGTCCCTGCGAGCGGCTTCATTTGCCAAGCGCGGAGGCTCCAGGACCAGCACACCTATCACGAGAGACACATATTAGCTGCGCGCAGATGGGAGAACGCCTCTAAACGTTATATTTTTAAAGCATTTTCTCACCCAGCAGTAGCTCCAAGCTCCTCTGCTTAGTGTGGAGGCATCTGTGGGAAAAGAGGTGGGGAGGCCCGCTGCGATTCAGGAGGATGCTGCTGGGATTCAAGGCGGGCACGGAGCGAGGCGAACGAGGAATTTATTACAAGCCCCATTTCTGTGCAGCGCTGAGGGTGGACTTCCCCGCTCACCGCCCCCGTTTCCCTCCCACGGGGCGATCCTCGCTTGGAGCTTATGATGTGGGCCATCTCCGTGGGGGGAGATAAGCTTCTACCCACCTCCCCGTGCCAGCACGTGATGCAGAGCAGGAGCAACCCACTGTACCCCAGGCAGGGGACAGCCCAATCCCCGAGCATCCCCCTGCCAGGCCAGCTCCCAGAGAGGCAAATACAAGATTCCCAAGTCCAGGGGAGCTTGGGCATCTCGCTTAAGCTGTTCTGCAATGTTTTAGAAATCAGAGAAAGACATCAAAGTCCAGAGAGTCCCTCTCCCAGCCCAGGGTAAAGTCACCATGCAGAAGGGGCTCTCCTGCAGGACGCGTCTCCCTGGGAGCTGTGCCCACGGACACACACAGATAGGGCAGAGGGAGATTTTTAATGGCTGGGACATGAAATGCTGCAGAGATTTAAGGGGACAGAGAGCAGGGACTGCTTGAAGCCCCGTGTGCCTGTGCAAAGCCTTGGTCAGGCTCAGTCACCCCAGCACTGAGTGGGGCCCATCACCCACCTCGCCCCCGTGCAGAGGGGGAACATCGCCTGTCTCCCAGAGCCTGCTCAGCTCTGACGGAGATGTAAAAGCCAGCAGCACTTGGCATCTGTCAAAACAAGCCCACTTCATGCCTATACACTGGAAATTGTTCCCAACACCTCCACCCCGGAGCGCAGGAGCCCCCAGCCACCAGGGATCTGCCAAACTCATCACATCAGCGAGCATCAGAGTTTTCCCGAGGGCTGATCCCTGCTGCAAAGCACTCGCTCCGTAACAGCCACAGCAGAGCCTGCAGCCTGCTGATTTCCTACAGCTCAGACAGCCTTACAGACACTCGCTCCTTATCTTTGTTTTACGGATGGAAACACGGAGGCTCACAGCTTGTTTGCCCAACGTGGCATAAATAATCCCATGGGAAGCCAGACCGAGCCACTTTACCAAACGCTCCCCGGGTTGTTACCTGCCTGAACTTGTCTCAAGCAGCTGAAGGCAGATGCTGGGGCCACCCAGCTCGGACCCGGCACTCGGCGCTGTCGGGTCCCTGACAGACCCGGGAGGGGGTCAGGGTCTGCTGGCGTGGCCGGCAGATGCTCGATCGAGGGGCGCTGGGGCCCCACACGGTGCAAGCTGCTGGCGGCAGAGTCTCCCTGGAGGGGAGAGCGACTGCATCTGCGGCCGAAGGAACTGCCAGGGAAGAGCTGGATGCGAGAAGGCCTTTAAAGGACATGCACTAGAGCGACTGGGAGCTCCCTGCGCAGGGCTGGGGCGGGCTGAGTAGTTTGCAGGTGGCCAGGCAACCTCTGCTTTCAGTGGGGGGCTGGATCCCGTAACCGCGCTTTGGAGGCGAGAGCTGTTACCCAGAGCTGGGAGACACCACGCCTGCTCTCTCCGTGCCCAGCGTCTGCGGAGCAGAGCAGATCCGAGCCTCAGCATCTCCCCGGCAGGAGGCTCGAAGCAGGGTGACGGCACTCAGGACCTCCGTTGAGATGAGGGATCCCCTTGTGCCTTCACAGGGGGGCACAGCAGCAGGCTAAACCAGATGCCTGATGGGGAGCTGCTGTAGTATCATATTTGATGCTGCAGGGAAGCCCAGGACCCTCATCCTTCTTGCCCCTCGCAGCAGCCCCACTTTCCCCCCAGCTATCACCCCCGCTGCCCCTTCCTGACTCCTTTGCTCAAATCCATCACATCCTCTAAAGCCGCTTTCTTCCCCTAATGAGCTTACATGGAGTTGGACTCGATGCTCAGCGCTGCAGAGGACCAGGCTACAGGCTGGCAGTCGCTGTTGGCCCTCCCCACAGGGACCCTGATGTACCATGAGGAACAAAGCAAGTCCTTGGGGTCTGCAAATCTCTTAAGTCCTCAGAGGTCAACCAGCAAATGCATCTCCCAGCCCCTGGGCAGGGCTGGCCCAGCCTCATACCCATCCACAGAGAGTGCGGGATGCGGCCCCAGGGCCGGGGAGCAGCCAGGGAGGGCTGGGAGAGCCCATCTGTGGCCTTGAAGCAGGAGTTGTGCTATGCCACAGGGAGATGAGGTTTTGGAAACGGCCATCTACAATGCTCCTCACCAGGTCAGGATTTTAAACATCCTTGAAGCTTGATGGGTTTTCCCTGCCTGGGGCAAACACCTCCTGCTCAAACCTGACCCAAAAGCAGAGCAGTTAAGAAATGGTGACTCATCTCAGGAGAAGAATAGCCCCAAATTCCTGTGCTGTCTTCCCTGTAAGACACATACTAGCAACAAAAGCTGTGGTATGCATGATTAGCACCAATTAATGACAATTAACATATCTTAAGTTGACAGCACCAGCACCAGATGCCGGATACACTGACAGGTAGTCTGGCACCGTCACCCTCTGCCTTATATTCTTATACATCCTCTGCCTTTGCTTAAAATATCTTCCCCAAGATTCCCTCTCTTCCCCAAGATTCCCTCTCTTCCCCAAGATTCCCTCTCTTCCCCAAGATTCCCTCTCTTCCCCAAGATTCCCTCTCTTCCCCAAGATTCCCTCTCTTCCCCAAGATTCCCTCTCTTCCCCAAGATTCCCTCTCTTCCCCATCCCTTTGCTGTCCATCTCCAAGAGTTTCCAGTCACAAGGGCTGACCACTAGTGCTTCTTTTCAGAGGATTTGCCAAGACACACTTCCCAGAGTGAATAGGTCCCCTGGTCCATGCAGCAAGAGGATGCTCAGGGCTTGCAATGGCAGGGCCAGATCCATCCCGCAGGTGGGCACATCCATGCACATCTGTCCAGAGGCAGCTGAGCCAGGATGCCGTGCAGCAGGGATAACCTGAGCAGCAGAGCTCTCCCCTTGCCCCCAGTGCTTTCCCAGCCACCCAGGTCTGGTTGGTAGCTCCAGATGCAGGTGAACCCTCGAGGCACAAAGTCAGATTTGCAGTAGCCTGTCAGGCCCCTCACCAGCCTGCCTCGCCTCCAGGAACACATTTGTTTGAGAAAGGGGAGAGGGGAAGACCCTTCCTTTGGGCTGAGACTCAGCAGATGGAGCTCAGCACCCAAGCGCTGATGCCATTCCCCTCCTTGAGGGCATCCCCCTCCTTGAGGACCACCCCCTGCCTGCTTTACAGGAGGGTCTGCTTGGGCACATGGGTCTAAACTCTGTATTTTATAGTGCTCTTCCTAGCCAAGCACAAGGTCTCTCCTTGACAGATCCTGCAGCCAAGGCTCCTGTAAAAGCACCTTGACAGCACAATGCTCAGCATAGAAGGTACAAAACCAGCTGTCCCCAAGGACAGGCAGCACAGCGGAGGCTGGTGGGCTCAAGGGAGGGAGGGCAGTCACCTTTGCACACGCCAGTGCCTTTGACATCAACACAGCCTGGTCCTGCTGGCCCCATCCCCACGGAGACCCTGCTTCCTCCCCGGGAGCCGCAGCCTGGCAGCGGGCAGGCAGAGCATAAGGCTCCATAGCCTCTGCTCTAGTGTCCTGGCAGGTCCACGGCCGCAGCGAGCTGCTCCATGGCGAGCACAGACCTAAGGATGCCGTCGTGTCGGTGCCCCACACCGGAACAGAGCTTTTCTGCTCAAACACTCCTCTATTCCCTCCCACAAATGAGCTGAGGGCTCCAGTGCGAGGCCATGACTCTCTGCAATCTACTCCATCCCAAGAGCCTCTACAAGCATTTCCCAAGAGCACCCAGGGATTTTTATGTATTCTCATTTTTAACCTGGGACCATCGTGATCACGCTCTGGGTATTGCAGGGCCTCAAACAAGCAAAACAGCCCAGCTCCCCGTGCACTGACCTCTTCAGCAGGGATGAACAAGACGGTGCTGGGAGTTCCCCAGCCCTGAGATGTGAGAGGCAGGAAGCTGCTGCGGGCTCTGGCTTTGCCCTGGCGTCTCCTTCCCGCGAGGTGCCACTGGCGATGTGGCAGCCTACTGCAACGGCATCTTCCCAGGGCTCCTCCCGAAGCTGAGCTGAACCTGCAGCTCAGATCGCAGAGGCAGTGGTCATCTGGATTATCCTGTTCTCAGAGGAAAGCTGCTCAGACTGACACGGGCTGCTACTGCTGATGCAGCAAGTGTGATTTATTAGGTCTGTGCAGGGGGTCCAACCATAAAGCAACACCCCAGCCCTCAAGCAAATTCATCTTCGTGCAGCCCTGGTCTCCCCAGCTGACAGGGACCTGGCAGCCACCAGAACCCCAGGGAGAACACGATTCTCTTATTACAATCAGAAGATTGTTGGCAAAAACAAAACCCCACAGATGAGAAAGAGAGGTTTTGCTTCTTTTGGTTCAATTTTAAATTCTATGTTGACAAAAAGCCTGCTGAGCCTTCCCCTGAGCAGTTCAGCCTCACATCTGGGTGTTACAGTCACCAGGTTTCAATGCAGAACCGCACCGGCACTGGGGATTACGTGCATGCGAACAAGTCGCCACTGAAACGCGGTTACCTCCAGGGATGACTTTATCAGCTCCCAACACTGCTGCAGGAGGGAACATGGCAACTACCTGGCCGTGCCTGCAGCTCACCTTTGGGAAGGGGCAGCCCCTCAGGGGAGGGATACAGAGAGGAAAGAGCTGAGTTTCGGCCCTTTCCAACAAGGTGTTGCATGGACCGAGGCGGTCTGGCTCCCGCGTAGCTCTGACGTCTGGCACTTAATGTCTGGGGCTGCAGCATTCGCACGTGTCTGCCCACCCAAAGGAGGGTGTCTGCGGTCAGACAGCAGCACCAAGATGCCACCTGGGGAGCGGAGAGAGCATCTTGTCATGAAACTGGTTCAAAAATCACCATGGGAGGCAGCAGAGTGGACAGACAACCCATGCGATTGCGTAAGATTTACTTCCTTAAACCCCAAACTACTACGAGGCCAGAAAGGGAATTCCCCTCCCTACCATGAACGGCATACATCTGCACAAAGAGAGGAGGAAGGAGACAAAGAACCATTGTCCAATATCCCAAGTCATCTGAAAATTCTACACACAGCCTACGAAACCTCTAAAACGGCACTTCAGACCCTCCCCAAATCAGGATAAATCAGAACAAGAACAAAACCATCCCTGGCTCTCTCTGCTCCTGAAGAAAGCTCTACTGAACCATGACACCAAAGTGATGTACCATAACAAACCCAGCTCTTCGCACCGGTCAGGCTGGATTTTTCAAGGAGTCAAAAGTAAAGTTCTCTGCGCGGGTGCTACCGGCCATCGCATACACAGCCTTCCCCCAGCATGTCCTGCAACTCCAGGGGTCACCTCCAATTCTCCCAATGTGGCTTATCTCACACACCCCCCTCCCCCAGAAGAATCCACAGTAAGCTGCAGCCAAGAGCAAAACCAGGGCTAACTCATCTCTTTCCACAAGTCCCCATAACGCTTCCCAGCAACACAGGAACCCCCCATCGCAGTCTGCAAAGCCCATCCCTGCTTGACTACTCTTTCTTGCAGAAAACACGTAGGCTGACCCAAAACGCAGCTCCCAGCATCTCCAGATGAGTTGGAAGTGCAAGCTGCACGCAGCGTGTAGCGGCCAAGAACAGCCTGTCAAAACGAGACTGTTGCCTAAAGAAACCAGTAAGCAGTTACAAAACCAAACATCCAACAAGGAGGAGACGCGCACCGCGGCCAGATTTCAAACCATTTATTGCTGCCCAGTGCACAGGGAAGCTGGGGCTTCCCCTCGGTGCTCTGGGTATACACGGCACGCACAATCTTCCAGCTCTTCAGCAATGACACAGGGAAGCTGGCAGCCAGGTGAGTTTTAGAGAGGAGTTTGTCCTCACCCATCTTTGCCACCGCCAGACGGAGCACCGGGGACAAGGACACCGCGGTCACTTGGTGGAAGCCGTGCAGGGAAACCGCAAAGACCGCAGCCTGCTACCTAATAAAGCCACAAGAGCAGGCTCAGACCTTGGTGATCAGGGCACAGTTTCTATTTATGTCACATTTTGGGCAGCCCTACAATAGCTTCAATAGGCTCAGCCACTGGTATGCAAACACATCAACAATTTGTCTCCCTGGACGCTGCTTTCCTCTAGCTAATGTGGAGTTTGAAGCCTCATCAGTCCACTGTCACCTCAAACGGCCGAGGAGATTCTTACTATAAAGAAATCCGTGCCCTCAGCATGAACAGCATCACTTGATGCCTCAGAGTTTCATTCCTCCAGCTGGATCTAAACACTAACGAGCAAACTCGAAGCAGTAACATCACTCCTACACGTTTTAATCCCTCTTCTCCCTTTGTAGATGTCAATGTTTATGAATTTTTAAATAGGTCCTGAAGCACGCAATGCCTCAAAACCTCCATTAAAACTCTAGCAAGCTCCCTCAATCCATCCACTCTCCCATCCTTACCTTCCCAGCCCTCTGACCGCAGGGTGCCTGGATGAGGTTTCCAGTGAGTGTTTTCAAGGATACAGGATAGAAATTTGGAGACAGTCATGCTGCAGGAGCACTTTTTATTAGCGCATCACTAAATGGCTTGCAATGGGAACTGCCGTCACTGCCATGTGGAAAACCAGAACCCTGACACAGAGAAGGGCCCTGGCAAAAAGGAGAAAAGGCAGATTCAAAGCAGAAAATTCAAGTTTACTGCTAAACCCTGCTCTTCTGCATGCCGAGATTTGTAAATCCCGGCATTCCAGATAAACAACTCAGCAGATCGTTACTGCCATCACCCAAAAATCAGCAGAGCTGTTGCAAAGCCTGACATACACAAAACGTACCACTTGTGCCTTGGCTCCTTTGGGCCCAGATAAAAGTGCAGTGGGCACTTAAGGCAGGTCCGGAATTATCATCTTCAAATAGCCTCAAAAATCAATTTGCCTTGATTCGGCAATGTGCTGAGGGCACTGAGAAGGACCTGTGAACTCCACCATGCAATATTGCTCGCCACATGCTCTGGGCAACCAAAACTTTGGAAAATCACCTGAAATATAAAGGTTTAGGACAAGATGAGCCTTCACTTTAGCTACCAGGGGAGGGGAGAAGGAGGTTTGCCAGCTTTGTGCAGACTTGGAGCCAGGAAGGAGCAACCTGCTGCATCAAGGGCTGACGCCGGGAAGGCACCATGCTTCTCAGCTGTGAAACAAGGGTGCACACACACAGGAAATGTGGCAGCCGTGTCACACCATTTCTAACGAGGAAGTGGATCTCAGTTGACTGAAGCGAGACACACGCAAACCAGACCGATGAGGCACATGGATGCTCAATCCAGCCCTGCAGATTCACAAAGGTATCAGGGGCTGGTGCAGGGCAGCAGACATCCTCCAGCCCAAGGGGACCTGAAAGCAGAGAAGCGGTTCTGCTTCTTCTGCAGTTTCTCGCTGTCTGGTTGGGTAACACAGGGACCTGATCGACACAAATTCCTTTTTTATAAGGGAACATCCTTTTTTATAAGGGAACACACAGGGGAAAATGGGCAACCTCTCCTCTCTGAGGGGAAAGGGCAGCCATCCTTGTGCCCAGGATCACTGCAGCCCACCTTCAGTCACTCTTCAAGTACCTGTGTGACAACAATGCTCCATCAATAATGAAAAATAATGGATTTTTTGCTTTCCTATGTCTTTTGGGCACAAACCATCTCCTGAAGAGTCACCTTGACACAATTACGCCCTCCAGACGATGTGCAGCCCTCACACCAGCAGGCCCGGCATGGATACGGGGCAATCCAGGACTTTGAGGCACCCCCACCACCAGAGGTTGCAAGAGAACTCAGCCGCTGCCCTCACACGTCCTGCAGCCGGGCCCCTCCACAGCTGCTCCTCCTCCTCCGCCATCTTGGAAGAGGCGGGGAGCAGGGGCCATGTTGAGCGTGGCAGGGCAGGAAGGCGGGATGCGCCATCTTGCGTGTGGCGAGCAGCTCTGGGACAGCTCACAGACAGACCAGACAGAGGTGACTGAAAAGGAGTCGTTGTTTTAACAAAGAAAACCCTCATCTTCCAGCCTCGGGACGCGTGTGTGTGGCCACAACGGCATCGCTCAGCAACAGCACGCCTCAAACCAGGCGAGCCGAGCGCCAGGCAAGGGGAGCCATGGGCTCCGTGTGCTGTAGCCATGCTGGGTCTCCATCACACTGGTGGTGAACCCCAGTGAGGGACTGGGCTGCAGCTACCACCACCTAACATGCATCTTCCACCCAAGGTGGCCATCGCCTCACAGTTCCCTTTGGTGCTCACCTGGGAGGAGGAGGGAGAAAAAGGAGAGAAATCAAGAATAGGGAAACCCAGCACCAAGTCCACTCCAGCACAGCCCCTGTGGGCACTCGGTGCTTTCCCACCACCCTGGGCAGATCAGGAGCACAGAGGCTGCCTTTCCCTGGTGAGACACCCCAGCCTGGAGGGCACAGCATCCATCTCACCTGGGTCCTTCCAGCACAGCCTGCAGCGATTTCTTCAGAGCTGCCTGGCTGTGGTCCAGAGCCACAGCCAGACAGCTCCGGTGGGCTGGGGTGACCTGAGATGGAGAGGAGCAAGGTGCTCAGAGAGCTGCACTACCAGGAGACCACCAGAGACCCCTGGGCCAGGTCCTGGGTCAGCTGCAGCCCTGGCTGGCAGCTCACCAGCTGGTCTGCAGGACCCAAGCCTGCTCATACTCACCTGGCTTTGGTAAGTGGTGAGCACAGCCATCACCAGCTTGGCATAATTCTGCGACATGGCAAAGGCTGGGGCCTGCCGGCACAGGGTCAGGACCAGGAGATCAAAGAGCTCAGGGGGAAGCACCTCCTAGAAAAGAGCCACAAGCAGGGATGAGAGCTGGCAAGGAAACCCAGGAGACAAGGGGGGTGGTGGTGGTGTGTCCCCTCACCTGACGCCCCAGCACGGCCTGCACTACTGGCAGGAGCTTCTCCGACAAAGGCACCTCCAGGACTTGGCTGCAAAGGGCGGTGCAGAGATGTGATGCTCACACAGCCTCACTGCTGCTCCTGAGCAGCCAGAGCCAGCTGGACCCATTGAGGCAGGTGTGAGGGCAGAAGCAGAGCTGTCCCCTCTGTAGCCTTGTTAACCTCTTACCTTAGCACCAGTCTCACACACTCTGGCTCCAGGCACTCCTCCACAAGCTCACACACCAGCTTGGTCTGCTCAGCGCCTGCAAGGGCAAGGGGAGAGCCTCCAGAGGCTGCCAAATCCACGGGCACGTGCCTGAACCTTCCTGGCACCCCTGCACACAGGGATATATCCCAGTCAGGACACCCAGAAACCAGAGTGCCCCCTTCCACTGTTCAGGATAATCCAGCTTCCTCTGCCCATCTGCAGCAAGAGTTTAATTAGCACCAGTCCCTAGGAAGAGGGGATGCTACTGTGGCAGGGATTCATGCAGGACCCTCTCCTTGTGCCAGCAGAGCCACCCTGGGGCAGTTCTGACCCTAGCATTAGGAGTTGTCAGGAATCCTCAAGCCCATGGAGGGATGGCAGATATCCTTTGTGAGAGCTGAGGCTGGAACCAAGCTTGGCCACCTTCTCCATCTCCGGCATCTGTAAACCCATCCCCCATCCTCACTCCCAAGCGTCCACCTGCCCAGTCAAAACCACCACCATCCCTCCACTGTTCCTAACAGACATTTTGGGTGATAATTCCCCAGCCCCTCTCCAGCTCCCGGAACAAGCCGTGCCCCCCTCTGAGCCCACTGCACCTTCCCCCGGCTCCCGCAGGACCGTGGCCAACAGGACTCGGCAGAAGGGCTGGGAATACTTGGAGCAAAACGAAGCGAGGGCAGCCATGAGGTGGCGGGAGGGCGGCTGGGTGAGGGACAGCACCTGCGACAGAAGAGGCCAGAGATGGGGATGGTGGGGAGGGAAACAGGGTGCAGGAAACCTCTGCCCCCGCACTTACTCGCCTGAGAAAGAGCTGCTCTGCCAGGATGGCCGCGCTGGTGTAGCTGAGGTCGGGGGCGAGGGCCAGCAGCCAGCTGCAGAAGCGCCCCAGGAGGTGCTCCTGGCAAGTGGAGAGCTGGAGGAAGGAGCACAGCCCCTCAAGCTAGGGCAGAAGGGACAGGGACATTAGGGACAGCAGCAGGCCCTTCCGCAGCGCCGGCACTTGCGGCGAGGATGCTGAGGCTCACCTGGCTGGGAGAGCACTTGTTCAGGATGTGCAGCTCGGGTGGGATGCTCAGCTCCGAGTGCTGCAGGAAACGCACTGTTACACACCAAATAAAGCAACCCACAAAAAGAAGCTTGGGGGCCTTTCCCTACTGCCCCCGCTTCAGCCAGCGCCTACCCTGCAGAGACCCATCACAGAGCAGACCCCTGCAAGCCAGAGGCAGGTTCCTGAGCCCAAGGAGGTGGCAGCAGGGCTTTACATCCCCCTCTGGTCACCCCTGTGAAACCCACCTCCTCTCCCATCCCCTCGAGGCCCTGGCACAAGCCCGTTCAGGCCATCAGCTCCAGCAGAGAGACAGGAGCAGCCACTTACGCTGGGCTCCTTCTGCAGCAGCATTTTCAGCCTCGGCCCCTGCACCTGCAGAAAACAACATGAAGGCACAGAAATCCAGCTGCAGGGGCCCGCTGGCTGCACAGGGAAAGCAATCCCTGCCTGGTACCTGGAGAAAGGACTGGACCTCTGCTGCCAGCTCTGCCTGGGAAATCTTCCTGGGCTCCTCGGCCACATCCTGCTGAGCGCCTTCCAGAGCTGTTCCGGCCGGGCTCTGAGCGGATCTGTCCCTCAAAGTCTCTCCAGGCACCTCCTCTTCCACCCCTGCTGCATCCCCACCCCCCTGCATTCCTGGGGGGTCACACGCCGTCTCCTCCAGCAGCAAGCTTCTCCCCTCTCGCTCCTCATCCAACTCCAGGCTCTCTTCCAACGCTTTCTTGCGCTTCCCAGCCGGAGACACAGCGTCAGCCACGGCCCCAGCGGCACCGGGCTGCTCGCCGAAGCACCACTTCGCCTTCCTTCGCCCCGCTGGTCTGTTCCGGGCCATTTTCTGGCACAGGCACCCAAGCTGCTGCTGGCCTGCGGCAGACAAGGGCGCAGGAGGCGGGGAGCGCTCCTCTCCCTTCGGTCCCCGCCGGAGCAGATCTCCCAGCGTCCGCACCCAGGGATCCACATGGGAATGCTGCTCCGTGGCCTGGAGCAGCCGGCTGAGGCAGCCCTCCGGTACCGCGGCTCGCACCACGAGGAGCAGGGAGAAGAGGTTTCTCTGGCACACGACGGGGAGCAGCAGCAGACGCGGTCGGCTGGAAAAGGGGAGAAAAGGGAGAGGTGACGTGCGGGAGCAGAGCCCCGAGTCCCCATTGCTAACCTGCCCTGCGGAGCAGGGAAGCGGGAGGGGGCAGAAACGCCAGCTCTTGCGGACGCAGAACACCGAGTTCAGGAAACGCGGCCAACTCACACAGCCAGGGCCCCCTCCAGCACGGGCTCCTGGGCGCACAGGGCTGCGGCAAGGGTCTGCCAGGGAAACGCCTGCCCCGGTCCCTCGCGGGCCTGGACCCGCTGCAGCATCCGGAGGGCGGCCAGCGTCCCAGAGGAGCCGGAGGCCAGCGCATGGAGCAGGAGGCGGCATGGCTTATCCAAGCTCTGGAGCCAGGGCAGGCCAGGGGGCTCCATCGCTGCTGGGTGGGGGTGTGCGTGTGTCACAGGTGCCTGCAAGGAAATGGGGTTGAGCCTGGTGGCACCGAGGGGCGCATCCAGGATGCGACCAGCCAGGCTCTGGAGCAAGCGCTGAGCTCTTCCCTCACCGGCTGCGGTTTCAGGGGCTGCCCTTACCTGCCCGCAGCGGGGTCCATGGCTGCCCTCATCCCCCGAGGGTGCAGGAGCCTTACCGGGCCGAGGATCACAGCCGGGCCAGAGGGACGAGGAGCTCCGGTCCTCTAAAACCGCCTCGTTGGCAGCTCCCCCATCACCAGCTCCGCGTTCCTTCCCGGGGGGCCGAGAGCGAAAACCCCCGAGTGCTGCTGCAGCCCCCTCCTCCGGGGATAGACACCCCCGCCGCTGGGCACGGGAGGGCAGGATGCCCGGTGCGGGTGGCCCCGGGCCCGCACACGCCACCCCCCGGCCCGGCAGCGCGCGCCGCTTCCGGGCCCGCCCCCCTGGAAAAGCGCGCCGCGTATGCAAATGACCCCTTAAAGCCAAACTAACACATTACACCCTCCCGCCCCCCAGACTTTAGCCCCCACCATGGGGGGGTGGGGTGGTGGTGTATCCTCCCCAGCCCCAGGAAGAGCAGCCCCCAAGCAGCGTTACATTACGAAATGCATTTTATTTGGCTAAAAGCAGTTTAAAACAGGGCCCCACAGCTGCCCCCGCCTTGTGTGCATTACCAGCCCCCACTGTGCCCCAGCACCCAGCCCCCTGTCCCCCCCTCCTGCAAGGTCTCCCATGGGTCCACAGGGCTGCACCACCAAGAAGAGGGCAAGAGAAGCTGGGGGGGGGGGGGGGCTGTGCCCCACTGCACGAGACCCCCGCAGCTCAATCACTCCCTGGCTTCCTGGTGAGAGTGGGGATGCAAGAACATCTTGGGGGGGGGTCACCCCCACACAGGGTGGCTGATAAATAACCAGCCAGACTACTTCCTCATCCAACCCCTGCAACACCCTCCCATGGCCAGAGCCACACCAAACCAATGCCAGGAACAGCTAAACACATCAAAAGCAGGTGCTTTCCCCTCCCAGAAGAAATTGCCCTGCCGCTGACAGCACCCAGGCCCACCCCATGGCTTAGTCGATGTCGCTGAAGTCCATGAAGAGCACCTCGTGGCTGTAACTCGAGTAGAAGTCCGACGCTATCAGGGCCAGGGTCAGAGACCATTCAAGCACACCGCTCTCCTCGTCTTCGTCAGAGCTCTCTGAGACAGAAGGGCTGAACTCCTACAGCACAGGAGATAGGATGAGCCCCAGCCCCGTTGCACGACCGTGCAGTGCCCCGGACGTGCCACCTCACTTACGACAGGCATCCTCGGGCGCTGCCGTTGACGTCGTGGCAGGCGGCCAGCGGGCAGCTCGTGCAAGTAGATGCAGTCTGACTTGAATGGGCAGTGGCCCCAGTTCCGGACAAAGAACTTGCACCTGATTTTCCTATAGGATCCAAAGCACAGTTGTGAGTGCAGTTCCCGGAGCAGCACAAAGCCCGCAGCCCACGGTGCCACACGCTCACCTCGTCCGTGCCTTGAAGGTTTCGATGAGCTTCTCCTTCTCAGCCGCGTCCGAGACCCAGTATTTGTGGGGGATGTAGTAACTGGAGGAGACCCGGCACTCCGGGCAGGCCCTGGGTGAAGGCCATGGGTGTAAGTGGGTCTCCCGAAAAGCAGTCGGGGAGCTCACCACCCATGCTGGGTGACCCCACTGCCACGGCGTCATCCAGCGTCCCCATCCCACCACATCTCCAAAGCGCCTGTTCCCACAGGAAAGTCGTTCCAATCCCAAAGCCACACCACCAGACCCAAGGAAGGCTTTCAGGGTGCAGAAGGCGACAGTGACCATATGTCCCCATCCCCACTCACTTGATGACGGCGCTCTGGAAGTCCCGGCTGCGACGCCACTTGCGGATGCAGCCCACGCAGAACACGTGGCTGCAGTTTGGGAGGATCCCAAAGAGCCGCTCCTCCGGCAACGGCTTCTCGTACACCCGGTCCATGCAGATGCCACACACCATGGCCTCGCTCCGGGCCCTCAGCACTGCAGCAGGGACCGGGGCTGCCGCAGCGTCCAGCTCTGCGGGGACCTGCAAGCAGAGAGAGCAGCATGGCATTGCACCCCCCGCGGCTGCCCCGGCCTCCAGGACCAATGTGGGGGTGACAGGGACTGCCCAGCCGCAGGAGACCCCCAGGCCCACCTCTGCAGGGTCACTCCACGTCGCCGTCTGCGCTGTCGCCTCCCTGGGGTCAGCGGAATTTGGATCCATTCCCAGCCCTCGTGGCTGGGAGCCTGCAAGCAAGAGAGCTCCTAGATGGGGTGGGATGTGCTGTTGCCCCCATAAGAGGCAGGCTGGCTGCTCGAGGGCGCAGGCTTAGCAGTTCAGGTCCCCACCATAAAAAAGCTGCTGGGGGGTTTTCCACAGCTCCATCTGGGCCCTGCCCAGAGATGGAGGGAGGAGGATTCGGGCCGAGGGCATGGTGACCACCCCAGTAGCCTCAGGCCCTCTGATGCCCAGGCACCCCAGCACCTACCTGAGGCACCCCGAGCTTGTGCAGGGGCAAGTTCTCCACCAGCAGCCCCATGGGGAACATTGTCTGGTGCCGGGAAGTTCTCCTCGTCTTTCTTTTCCTCCTCAACCTCCACGTTTGGGCACTTGAAGGCTGCACGTGTTGCGCTGGGGACAGGATGGGCTGCCCTGCGCCGGGCTCCCCCCCAGCCCCGGCCCACTCCTGGGGGCACACTGCCAGGCTCTGAGCCCCAGTGGCCGGAGGGCACGGTGGGCACGGGGCCGTTGCGGGTCCCGACTGGCACCGGCTCCTCTTGGATGTGCTGGTAGCTGGAGGAGCCCAGGGACAGACAGAAGGAGAGCCCCGTGAGCCCAGGACAACGACTCCTGTCTCCCAGCCCATCCTCGTGGCATCAGGCCCTCGCTGCCCCTTACCTGCACCGCTCTCCGTAGCTGCAAAACCCGCTCTGGAAGTACCTGCAGATCTGGGCTGACTTTCTGTCGTGCGAGAAGCGGCAGTTCCGGCCCCATCGGCAGCACCCGCGGGCAAAATTCCTGCCAGCCGGAGAAACCGCATGGCCGGGGTCAGCCCCCGCTAACGGCGGGGCTAACGGTGCCCAGGGCTGGGCCGGCCGCGGGCGCTCGAGCAGCCGCCTCACAAGCCTGGGGGGTCTCCCCGGGGCTGGGGGAGCACGGAGACAAGCCGGGGGGTACGGAGAGCTGGGGCAGCCTCCACCTCCCTGCGGGGGCATGGAAACGGGCAAAAGCCCTCGGCTGGGGACTGGCAGGGATCGGGGGCCCGGCCGGGGTTCTGCCGGGGCCCCCCCGTTTCGAAGGTGGGGCAGGCGGACGGTCACACTCCGTCCCCTGCAGCCCCTCACCCTCCTGGGAAACGGGCGGGACGGGTTCAAGGGCATCAGAAACCACTCTCTGCCCCCGCAGCCCCGTCTCCAGCCTATCTCCCCCTAAACCCGCCCCCAGCGCGCCCCCGCAAGCCCTACCTGCACAGGGGTCTCCGGCAGCCCCCCCGGGCCCTTGACGCCCCAGATGCCATCAGCGAGCCCGGCTCCATCGCCCCGGCAGGTGAGAGGCCCGGGCGACCCCCCCGGGCTATTTATGGCCGTGGCCGGGCCGGAGGGCGCAGCGGGTCCCACCCAGGTAACCGTCACCTGCCCGGCAGGCAGAGCGGCTCAACCCCCGCCCCCCCGCCCCGCCCCCCCCGCGGGGACCTCCGGGGCTCGGCCTGCCCCCAGCTGCCTGGGAAGGGCTGGGGGGCCAGAGGGAAGCCGGGGGGTCGGCAGCTGCTCCCCGCAAACTCAGCGGTGTCCGCAGCCGGCCGAGAGCCGAGCCCGGTGCCAGCATACGGCCGGGCTGTGCCCCAGCCCCTCCTCGCCAGCCTTGGGGTGGCTACGGCCGGGCTCAGCTCCTCGCCCAGCTTCACCCCGCAGCGGGGGCCACGGCAGAGGTTTGGGGCAGGGAGCGCTCGGCTGGAGCCCTGCTCGAGCCCGCCTCTTGCTTGGATGGCAAACGCAGGCAGGGAAACCAAGGCAGCTCCATGGGAATCACGGCAGCTCCCCGGGAATCACGGCAAATCCCACCACCTCTGCTGGAAACCCCCTCAAGGGCTCCCCAGGGGCTGAGAGAAATCCCCCAGAAAAAAGGCTGGACCCTAAAAGGTTCTTAAATATTTAGTTCCGATTTATTTAAAGTGAAGTCAGCTTGTGGACACTATTTATATTATTAAAAACACTTGGAGGTTTGTACTTCTAGCAAAAATATACATTTCAGTTTGAGGGTTCTTACACGGTTGAGGAGGGAAGAGCAAAAAGTTGCCCAGGTGTTGAGCACGCGAGTCCCGCGTGTTGGCCACGGTGGGGGGTGCCACCGGGGGCTTTGGGAAGTCCCATGGGCTCCGTCCAGCCCATGCACGTCTCCGGTGCCCTCCCCGGGTGGGCTTCAAAGTGCTTTAGAAACGGTAACTGGTAACACCCCGGCGAGGTAGGGAGGGGAAGGGGCTGGGTGGGCAGAGGGCAGGGAAACTGAGGCACGGCAACAGGCCAGAGGGTGGCAGTGGGCGCAGGTTTGGGACCGGCCAGCCCTGTGACATGGAGGGGAAACCCAGCGCTCTTGCCCTTCGGTTGTATGGGAATTATTGCACCAGGGAACTCTGCTTCCCTGAAGAGTAGGAAAATAAAATAAACCTGACTCTTTTATTCCTACAGCCCCTCCTTGGGAATATCAGTATTTCGTAAGGCTGCTCGGGACACACGGGACCACGAGCTGCAGACAGGTAAGTGCCTCTTCTTAGGTCAGACACCATCATCCTGAGAAGGGACCTAGGCTTTCCTGGGCCCATCCTCGCTCCCAGAGCCTGGTGATGCAACCCCCACGCCAGCATCCCGTCCCGGACACAGGCAACACCGTGGCGTTTCGCTACAGCTGCGAGAAATTGCGAGGTGAATCCCAGAACGGCTCTGGGTTTGGGCAGATCCCCAAGCTTGGAGCTGTCCCTGCACTCAGGACGGTGGCAGACGAAGGCTGGGCATCTTCCCCGCCCTGGCCGGTGTTGTGAGCATCCCACCCTCTCCCTCCCCTTTATGAACACGTGGCATCTGTACTGTGTTTTACAGCTGCAAAGCTCTTTGCAACCAACGTACTGAATAATCCTCGTGCTCCTGCTCTGAGCAGAGAGCAGGTGACAATCCAGCTCCCTTTCACAGAGGGGAAACTGAGGCAGGGCAGGTCAATGCCCTTTCAGCATCGTGAGCACTGTGCGCTGGCCCTGGCCTTCCCCTTGCTGGTGCACCCAAGGTGTTGCTTGCTCCGGTGCTCACAGGAGCCGTGCTGCTCGCACCGCCCTGTAAAGCCCTCAGAGCCCCGCCGGGGCTTGGGAGGGGAGCTGCAGGACAAGCTGCAAGCCCTGCCACCGAAACCCCAAGCAGTCCAGGCCTGCCCCCGGCCCTGCACAGACCTTTCGGTAACTCATGTCTGCGCAGAAAAGCCTGGGGAAGCAACCAGACTCTGGCCTCTGCTCTGAAGGTGAATGGTTGAGAGCCAAACCCTTCCCCTCCCTCACACGGAGGTGCCGAGGGACAGGATCCCGCTGAAACGGGGCTACGGGAAGCAAGGGCTCCCACACGGCCCTCAGGGGAAGGCAGAGATCACACAATCCCTCTGTGAGACAGGAATGTGGCGCACAGCGAGGGGGGGCTGTAGCTGAGGGGCTCTGCTAGGACAGCCCTACCCGCCTTCAAAAACTCTGGCTTTTCTTTGGGAAAGAGAGAAACCTCCTTGTATTACAGTCCTAGACCTGACGGCTCAGGACTACATCTTCAGAGTGCAAGACAGAAAAGAAGATAAAAACACGCTGTAAGTGCTGTTGCTGGCCCCACCGGACACCCGCACCGTGCTCTGGTCTTCCAATAACCACAGCATCCCCCTCCGTCCCCAGGCTGCGGCGGGAACCCCACCGTCTGCGCCACGTCAACCGGCCGGCAGCTCCAGAGGCCCCGGGGAGCAGCTGAGGAGCTGGGCTGTAGTAACGGAAACAGTAGCTTATGATTTGCCTTTGTGAAGTCGTTAGTGTGTGTTAATGGAAGCCCTGGCCTAGCAGGTGGCTGCAAAATCTCAGGGCATCTTGCCCTACGTACCGTACGTCAGGGTCACGTAGAAAAGAGTCTCCAGTAGAAGAAATGGAAGACGCGGGGAAAGGTTTTCTTTGTTTCTGTACAAAGAGTCTTGCTGGGAATCCATGGCTTCATTCTCATAAATAACAGGTCCTTAGTACATGTCCTTGTAGATCTCCTGCAGAAGCGGGTGCAGAGACGTCTCCGTCTCCGTCTTCTTGATCTTCTGCACCAGCTGGGCGTGCTCCGTCACCAGTTGCCGCAGGTCAGCCATCTTCTGCAGCAGCTTGGGGAAGAGGTACTGGGCATCCGGGTGGTTCGACTGCAGGTGAAACTCCAGCGCTCGCAGGATGTTGTCTTGGATCTCTTCCACCTGCTTCACGTTCATCAGGCCAGGACGGTCTGTGGAGAGGAAGCACAGGAGCTGTAGCGCCATGGTGTAGCCCTCCAAAGCACGTTCTCCCTGAAAGGGAGTCGGGGGCTGTAATCCACCCACCGTGACTCCAGCACCGTCAACTAGACGAGGGGAGAAGTGTGCCCTTGGACAACACAGCCCATAGCAGCATATGAGAAGGAGATGCCCCTTCTACACTCGTTCTTGCTTCAAGCTTGCTCGGCATCAGCGCCACGGAGAAGCTTTGGCTTCACTTCTCTCATCCCCCTAAGACGCCCCTGGTTGATCTCAGGGCCAGCCGCAGCTCAGCTCCCCCAGCCCACCCCAAACCACCTCTACGTACGGGAGGACTCTTCCTGACGCTCTCGCGTGGCCAAAAGTGCCCGCTCACCTCCGCACAGGATAATGGCAGCCACGAACAGAGACAGGTCACTGTCATCCAGCTCCAGCGCGTTGAACTTCACAGCAAACTCAAATTTGGGCTCCATGATCTCACTGAAGGGCTTGCGCAGGCTACGCAGGAACTCGCGGGTCACAAAGCCGTTCCCATTGGCCACCAACAGCCCATCCTTGTTCATGATAGAGGCCAGCATGGCAAAGATGGCCTCGTGCACCCCGTACTTCAGCAGCGTCACTTGGTCGTTCAAGTAGAGGCCCATGAAGCTGGGGATGCTCTTGGCGAACTCGGTGAGCTCTCGCACGGTCTCCACCGTGGTGCACTGGCAGCGGTAGAAGACGTGCACCCCGATCTCCTTGTAGGGGGGGATGCCGTTCACCAGCTGCTTCCACACCAGCCCCTTTTCTGCCTGCCACAAGGTGTCCATGTCATGGATCACAAAAGGCTGCTGGAAAAGGAAGCGAGCAGTTAGGAACCTGCCGCGGGGACTCGAGACACCGGCTCTGCCCAGGACACTGGCCTTCGTCTGCCTGTCCCTTTGCTGTTCTCTGCCCACCAGGGCTGAGAGTGCCTGGGCAATCTGCACCCACCCAAACCAGCACAAGTCTGCGGAGCAATGGGAATTTTCCCAGACGGGGCAGGATGTGTAGAGCCCACCTGGCTGCAGCTGGGAGCTGGTGCATGTGGAGATGTGCAGCATCTCCCAGAGAACAGCCCCCTCCCATCCCCTGCGGAGGGAACTTACTGGCGTGCTGCTGGCCTTCCCGGTCAAGATACCTCTCGCCTTCTTTTTGGTCATGTTGAAATTCTTCAGGTAGGCGTTGTAGATGTGCTTGGAGAAAGCTTTCAGGTCGGCCACCTGCGGGTTCTGGCAGCTGATCTCGCTTGCTGTCAGCCCTGCCACCAGCTTCCTTTTCTCTGCCTCCGGCATGCGGCCGAAGCGGATCGCTGTGGGAGGGAAGGCAAAACCAGCAGGTCAGGACACCGGGGTGACCCCAGGAGACACGTGCAGGAGGCAGCAGTCTGCTCTGCCACCGCAGAGCGAGGGCTGGTGAACCTTGCAGCTACGCAACACGATGCTTCTCCGGGGCTGCAGCTCCTCCGGCACCGACATCTTCACGAACCAGCCCTGACTGCTCCCCTCGCCAACACAGCCTCACACAGAGCTCCCACCTCCCGTCCTTTGAGCTCAAAGCATCACATTTGAAAGACGATCCCCCAGCAAGAGGAGACCCACGGCGTAAAGCAAGCCACATGCAGCCTCCCTGTGTGAACCCTTCTCAGAAGGACAGATGGCACCCAGCTGGCCCGGCCCGGGGACAGCGGTGACACTCACCATTATGGGACATGCCCAGCGAGAGGCATTTCTGGAAGCGGCAGTACTGGCACTTGTTCCGGTTCTTCTTCTGAATCTTGCAGCTCCTCTCGCACTTCTCGTACTCCAGCTTCATGCGGATGGTCCGTCGGAAGAAACCCTGCAGGCAGGCGGCACAGAGGGGCACGCGGGGCAGGGGGACGAGGGAGCAGCAGTGTTAGCACCCGTGTTTCGGGCCCAGGCTGGTTTGTTATCCCCGGGAGCCTCATGGAGGTTCCGCCGGAGCGGAGGAGGAGCCCTGGGTCTCTCTGGCACAAACAGGGTCTCTCTCAAGGAGAGGGTGTGTGGTGGGAGAAGGGGCTGCAGAAGAGGAACCGCGGCGGGCAGCCCGCAGCCCGGTGCCGGAGAGTATCACGCCGTGTGTGATTCTGCAGGCAGCCAGCAGAGAGGGATGGAGGAACAAGCTTCGAGCCGGCTCCAGCCTGCAGGAATGTCTGGCAGGACCTGGGCTGCAAACACAGCCCCGCTGGCATCTGCTCCGGGGTGAACAATTTCAGAGGCACATCCAAGCTGCGGCCAGTGATCCCAGGGGGGATAAACACACGGCTCACTGCTCATCTGCAGCGCAGAAAGCATCTTTAAAAGCAAAGATAGGCTCCCCGTGGGGGCAGACGGATTTGCCTTACAGAGTAAAGCATGACGGGGCAAGATTTGGGCCATAGCATCTCAGCTGCCTCCCCCAGGACAGTATGTGCGTGCCTGCCTGAACTCTCCACGCTCCCTGGACATGTTGCAAAGGAGTTTTTACAATCGCTCAATCCCGCATCCCTGTTTTGCCACAAATCTGCTTTTCTGAAGTGATGGCGTGGTCCCTGGGGTGTTCTCACTGCTTGGCATTGCTGAAGCCAGCCCTTCCCAGGGCGTACGTACCTTGCAGCCCTCGCAGGCGTGCACACCGTAGTGAAACCCTGAGGCTTTGTCTCTGCAGACCCTGCACTCCACATTCAGCGCTCCCGAGGCCGTCTCCTCGCAGCCCATCTGTAGTTGGTCCGACAGGGAGGGAGAGGAGCTCTGCGAAAGGTCTGCACACACAAAGGGATATGTCTTTTCCTGTAGTAGCCGCAAGACCAGCATCGTGTCTAACTCCTCCAGCCACGAGGATGCCGAGGGATTTCCAGCACCGTCCCAGCCTGCCACTGGCACTGCATCTGGGCAGTTAACCTCTGAGATCAGGCACTGGCTGCAGGCAGATGCCATGCACAGAGCCAAAGTGCCCGCAGCAGCTGAGACTCCACATCAATGCTGATTTCTTCCCTCTGGCATTCATGTCTAGGCAATGAAACGTAACCAGCAAATGTTATAATCCCCAGCTGGCAGGCGGCTGGCACAGGGCTGCCCAGCTGCAATGCCCGGGGCTCTGGAGGGGTCTCTTCAGCAGCAACAGACCTCCTCCCCCCGCTCCTACAATCAGTTTGCACTGTGGACTTCAAGAAGCAGCCAGGGAAACATTCTCAGGTGCCCTGGGAATCCTCTCACTCTGGGGCACAATGTCACCTGCCTGTCCTCTTAACGTCCATCCCCCAACCTGCTGCCAACGGCCTTGCAGTGACTGCAGAGGAAGAAATAAGCCTCTCCATAACTTGGCTCTCGATGCATTATTTCACAAAGGGAGGAGATGGAACCCAGCCCAACTCCATTCACGGGCAAGTCCTCCGCCCTTGCAGCTGAGCACGCTGCCCAGAGGACGAGGATGCCTGGATGCTCCAGGGACAGACAGTCTCCGTGGCTCCACTCACCTGTGTAGCTGCTCGAAGGCAGCGAGCTGTCTGGTCCTCCACTTGGGTCCGAGGCTCCGCTTGCCACCATCACTGCCTTTTCCTCTTCCTCCTCCTCTTCCCTGACCTCAGGTACTTCCTCCTGTAGTTGTTCCATAATTGATCACCCCTCAGTGCCAAGACTGCAATCCCTGTCATAGCTCTGGCATCATCCGCGTCTATCCCAGATGGACCCCACCGGGCTGTTCCTGCTAGCCTGCGGGACAGAGAGGGAAACGCGCCGTGTCAGCGCTGAGTGCCTGCAGGGAGCATCTCCGCAGCGGGGCTCGTCCTGCTCGGCCCCCTCTCCTTATCCAGGGAGACGAGCAGAACCCGGGGCCTTTTAAAGGTCACTTTGCGCTCTGGTATAAGCAACCTGTAGGACGTAAGGAAGCAAAAGCTCACTGGAATTGTTTTTAAAACACCACCCAGGGACCTGGGTTCCCCAGTTTGCAAGTCCCATAGCAGAAACACTGCCCAGACAATGTCTCCCAGGGCCGCTAGCCCCTTGGGATGTCACGGTGGTAGCCAAGGCTGGGCTTTCACAGAGCCAACACCACCAGAAATATTAAGGTAGGGCTGGCTTCACCCTGCATCCCCACCCAGCCAAGGCGGAGCTCGGATCAAGGGCAGCGGCTGATCGGGATGCAGCGGCTCCGTGCCCGTGGGTTTGAGATGCTGGGGGAGCAGGGATCGGCGAGCAACAGGTGGTGGCTGAAAGCCCCTGGCCTGTGAGAGCCATCTGCGAGACCGATGGCTTCCTGCCGGCCGCTGTGCTCATGCTCCTTCCCCTTACAGCATTTGTGTTTATTTTCACTCGTCGAAGGCTCCTCTGCCAAGAGCTGCTGGGTTGAACGTGTTGCTGTTGCTCTGCGCAGCTGCCGGGCTGTGCTCAGCCACGGGGTCCAGCAGCGTCATCGCCATGGCCACACAATCCAGCTAGTGTCTTAATCCCGGGTTTCCTGTGGGAGGAACGGCCTCGTCCTCCCCCCGCGAGCTTCCGCTCCTCATTTGCCTTAGTCCATCCCGAACAGCCCACAGAACCACTCAAGCCATGCAAGCGATGCACTGCCAGAACCATGACCATCACAGAGCCGTTCCACCTCCCTCCCAAGCATCCCGGATCTCACTCGTGTGTCCAGCTCACGCTGCAACATCCCGACACTCATTTACCTCCAGATCTTGATTCCTAAACTCTTGAGTAATTAATATCTCAATCCTGGCCTATGTAGAGCTGCATCCACTTTCTTAAAGGAGCAAAATATCCATCAGAAAAGCCACTGAAATCCAGCTTCCAGCAGGAAAGCCTCAGTTTGCAGGCACACGTTAAACTGATGCAGCCTCTTCAAGCCTGCATCAGTGAAGTGAGTAACCTACTCGCAGGGGACTCGCACAAGGCCAACCCCCAAGCACTGGGATGGTCTGTGACCCACGCCCACGCCACCACCCAGGGCTCGCTGGAAGGGGGCAGCAGTGACCCAGGACTCCCTGGGTTCCTTCTCCCTCCCGCAGCAGACCCCCACGACTGGCACTTTGAACTTGAGCCACAGCCAGCTCCTTGGATTTGCTGGAAATTCGTCAGCGCTGAGCAAGGTCAGAGGTCCCTGCGAGCTCAAGCAAGCGGCCGAGGGAGAGAACGCAACTTGCAAGCAGGAGGCTGAACGCAAACATGTCGCAAAGCCAGGACACAAGTCACCCCGCGGCGCCGGCGCTGCACCGGGGCCTGGGTCCCCCGCGGGTGAGGGGGCTTTGCTTTTCCCCTGCACGCCAGGAATTCAGCCTGCAGGACAGATGGCTTTGTCTCAAGGAGAGGAATGTTAGTACCAACTAGCAAGCACGACTGCCGTGGTCTCTGCAGCACGAGCAGGCAGAGGGGCGCTCAGACAAGGACAGAGCACTCCCTTCCCCTGCCTCCGCCAGAGCACTGAGGGACCATTGAGGGGCTGTGTTATCCTTGGCCTCCTCTCACACATCCTGCACGGTGGGACACGGCACGCAGGCTGGAGAACCTATTCACGGGAGATGGAGGGTAACGAGCTCCATCGCTTTGAAGGCTATATATAAATGTACAAACATCAGGAAAACGCTTCTGCCTGGAACAGCAGCGAGTGGGAGAAGCTTGTGGCAGGAGAAACACGTCGACAGTGGAAAATACATCCAGCAGCAGCCTAACGAGCTTCTTATTAGCTCTCCTTTGCCTCTGGCATCCAGCACAGGCTGCTTGCTTTAAGCCCAGTGCGGACGGAGCCCTCTGCTTCGCCCCAGATGCCTCATGGCACGTCGCTGTTGGAATAACTAACGTGGGCACATTCCTTCAGCTGCATCCCTGGCACACTGCCCTCCATCCATCAGGTTTGCTCAGGGCTGTGCACTCCCAGGGTGGCAGCGAGTTTGTGAGAAGCAGCTTGCTCCCCAAAACCCACCAAAGCAACCCCAAAACTGTGCTTGGAGTTGGTCTGGCTAGAGACGGGCGTGCAGCCCTGAGGAGAGGGAAAGCAGAGGGCGAGATGGGCACAGGCAACAACGCCAGGCTCCAGCTAAGCCTCCCCACGTGCACACAGGCATTACGAGAAGGACAAGGATTCAGATCCCACCCCTTAAGGGTGGCTGGAGAGACAGAAAAAAGCTTTTACCAGAAGGCTCTGCATGTATTGTTTTAATCTCTCCTTGCAGGCCAAGAGTACAGGGGCCTGGGCAGAGGGAAGCTGCGAGAGCTGTTTGCACACCTGCCTTTCCCTCAGCCATTCCCATTTTCTAAACAGAGATAGAGGGAAAGGAAGGAGAAAAAGGGATTAATTTCACACCGGAGGCTGCACCCCTCGCCTTCAGCCAAGGCAGCCACCGCCCGGATGAAAGGCAGGGCATGGCCAGGCCTGCACATCCCGACGTGGAGTGAGCCGGCTTGGCAAGGCCCCTGGAGAGATGCGGACCCCCAGCCCCTCTGCTCCGGGCCAGGGGCAGCGGCGTGGCAGCACGCAGAGACGGCGGAGATTTGCTGAGGTTCCGCACACGCTCCTCCACTTCCCCAAGAGCCCCACGGTTCAGAGTGGGGTATCCTGGGAAGCTGGAGCGCCCCGGCGGCTTGTCCAAACTCTGTCCCTCTGAGCGTGAGGAGGGACCTGCCCTGCCAGCACGGCCACGAGCAGGGTTGCCACAGTCCTGCGTCTTTGTGGGACAACACTGGGCACGGCTGTGTGGGTGGCAGAGGAAGGCCAAAGGCCCATCTCAACCCCAGGACCTCTCCATCCGTTTGGTGTCTCCATATCCAACTGCTGAGTGGGCAAAGCCAAGGAGGGATAACTCCATCTCCTCCCCTTGGCTAAAAAGCCACCACCGGAGCACAGCACACAGGCTTCGAGCTTCAGGGACAGGGGTGGATTTCTGCCCGGCATAGCCAGCCACCCTCTTTTTCCTTCTGGCAGCTGTCATGGGGCAGCGAGGGAAAAAGAGGATGGAAACATGGACAGGGACCGTGAGTTCCTTCCTAAGCTTCTTGCAGAATCCGGCAAAGCTGTTTCCCTTCCTCTTCCCACAGGATGGGAACAAGCAAGAGGGCAAGAGTCTTGTGACTTGCCCTGCCCGTGTCTCAATCCCCGTCCAAGCAGCTCCGGTAACCCTGGCTGAGACAGCAGCCTCCCTCCTGGAAGCCTGCAGCCAGCGGAGGATGGGTTTGATTGCTGGCTCTGGGTTTGGGCAGGTGCCTGCTGGCTGCCCCGTCCCGTGCTGCAAACAGCGTGGGCAACAGGTTTATCTTTACTAGAAGCAAGAGCTGGCATCTGTGCCAAGCCAAACCAGCCGGCAGGAATGTGGGGAGAGACATGACACAGCGAGAGGAGTTAGAAGACAGGAATAAAAGTTAAAAGGAGACAAAACTTCAGTGTGGACCCCTGCGAGAAGGCAGTACTTCTCCAGAGCCGACCAAAATCCAAGCCTCCAGTTCACCAACCTGCAGCTTGTACCCTTCTGGCTGTCAGCTCCTCACCGCGGATTAGCCTGCAGACCCTGGAGCCAAGTTCAGAGAAGCAGAAGCGGACAAACCGCTGAGGAAACGCCCGCGCCCCCGTGGTCCGCGTGCAGGAGCAGCGGTGGGGCGATGCGACGGAGAAGCCAGGTTTCTCACCAGTGTTCGAGTCTTGCACGCAGAGTGAAGCATCGCAAGAAGGGGACGTGCATTTCCACACAGACGCCCAGGCGCTGGCAGGCAGACAGCCCCAAAATAAGAGCAAGGAAGTGCTTGTAATTAGAAGGACCTCATCTTTAAACCAGGTGTCGTTTCAGTGGCGGTGAGCTCAAACAAGAAGTCATCTCGGTGTGCTCACGGGGGTGGAGGGAGGATGTCTGCCCCGTTCCCCTCCAGGGGAGCATACATGTGGTTTTGATACAGTTAAACATATGGGTTTGACCAAGTCCTCATTGCAGTCTGGAGTGTCATCACACGAGATCCCTCCCTGGAAGACGGGAGTTTCCAGGCAAAGCAAAGTGCCAAAAACAAAAAAAAAGGTCCAAACCTCCCAAGGGCCAAGACACAGGGTTGATCCGCTCAAAGCGGCCATCAGGAGTTGCAAAAGGAAACCAGTTTACTGTGGGAGCACTTGTGTGTTTATTCCTCTGGACAAAAGCATTAGCCAAATTCACAGTCGAGAGGAGCGTGAACCCTTTTGGAAGGCGCCAGTCGAGAGCTCAGCCCTCTGCACAGCAGCGCTGTGACGTGCGGCACGTATTGGACCCACAGACACGAAGCGAACTGGATCCATCAAAACCCCGCGATTGCTGCTTGTTGGCCATCAACCTCAGACGTCCCTCGGGTTGTGTCACTGCTGCCGATATTCGCTGATCCAGTACCAGTTTCTGTTCCTCCTCCTACACGTCAGCTACTACTAATAAAAGCCGAACGAGAGCGACGAGGATGCTGCAATACGGGAAAGGTACCCAAGTGCACAAAACAGGAGAGACAAACATTGAAAACATGTTTGGTTTTGTTCCTGGAAGATCAACATACCCCCTCATTAGCTAATGAGGTATCAGCAAGCTACCCAAGTGCTTCCTCCCTTACTAAAAGTCTCGGCCACGAGGCAGGCTAACGCGCAGAAATAAACTACTAGAGCTTGCAAGGAAGAGCCCTTCCCCGCAGCCCTGGCCAGCGCTGACACTCAGGGCCAGGCTCTCCCCTGGAAGCATCTGCTCAGACACAGTGCCGTGCCCCACTCCAGGCCTGCGATCTCTCCAGCGCTGCCCTGGGCAGGCGATCTGCCTGCCCGAGACGAGGAGCTGTTCATGAGCCAGCCGTGTGCGCTGGCAGCCCAGAAAGCCAACTGGATCCTGGGCTGGATCAGAAGTGTGGCCAGGAGGGCGAGGGAGGGGATTCTCCCCCTCTGCTCTGCTCTCGTGAGACCCCCCCTGCAGTGCTGTGTCCAGCTGTGGAGCCCTCAGCATAAGAGGGATATAGACCGGTTGGAGTGAGGCCAGAGGGGGCCACGGAGATGCTGCGAGGGCTGGAGCCCCTCTGCCCTGGGGACAGGCTGGGGGGGTTGGGGGGTTCAGCCTGGAGAAGGGAAGGCTCCGGGGAGACCTTAGAGCCCCTTCCAGTGCCTGGGGGGGCTACAAGGAAGCTGGGGGGGGCTTTTCCCAAGGGCCTGTAGTGACAGGACAAGGGGTAACGGGTTTAAACGGAAAGAGAGAGATGGAGATGGGCCACCAGGAAGGAATTCTTCCCGGAGAGGGTGGGGAGCACTGGGACAGGCTGCCCAGAGAAGCTGTGGGTGCCCCATCCCTGGGAGTGTCCAAGGCCAGGCTGGATGAGGCTGGGAGCAACCTGGGCTAGTGGAGGGTGTCCCTGCCCGTGGCAGGGGGTGGGGCTGGGTGGGCTTTAAGGTCCCTTCCAGCCCAAACCGTTCCATGATTCTATGATCTGCGTTTCGCCAAGCACAGCCCAGCCGACAAAGCAGCAGGGCGCTGCCGGAGCTGCTACTGCCCTGCTGCTGATTGCTCAGAAACATGTGACGGAGGGGCAGGAGATTCGCTCGCTCGTCTTGAGCGGCCAGGCTTGCCAAAATGAATCACGTATCTGCCGCGTGCTTTAACTCACCAACTTCCTGACACTGAGGGGAAAAAAAAGTTGAAAAGGTTACAAAACTCGACGGATTCTTCTCCTTTTGTACCACAACTGACGCTGTCCCCAAAACCATGGTATTTGCTCCAAAGGAACTTCCTGTGCTCTTGCCTGGGCTGGGTTTCTTCAGAGGGCAGGAGGTATCGCAGGAACAGAAGCAAACCAGACTTTGGGCAATGAACTCACAGCCATGTGCAAAAGGGGGGGCTGCCAGGCTGCTCTTCTCTTGCCGTTCATCCTCCAGGAGCTGCAGGTATCCCTGGCTTCAGCAGCTCCACGCACACATCGGATGTGCTCCGAAATCTTCAGAGGGCAGATACTTGGAAAGGGTTAACGCCTGCCCAGGAATCATTCCCACACACCTTTCCAGCGCAGGGACTCCCTGTTCTTCTCAGCCTCCGATGAGCTGGGCTCCGTGGTGCCGAAGGGTACGCGCAGGGCGGGCAGTGACGAGCTGAGCCATTCTTAGCTCTCATCTGAAGTCCTGCTCCGTGACCTTCAGCAAATCCTGCCAACCCCCACACCTCCATTTCCTTCACCATCATCAAAAACACTAAACCAAAACAACACCCCACAGAAACCAATCCCGGGGCTTTTACAGCGCTTCCTTCCTGAGCCTTTCCTTGCCGCGTTAGCTTGCAGAGACGGCGTGTTTTGGGAGTGCAGAGGAATACATCGGTGCCAAGCGTCATTGTTTATTCCCGTACTGCGGATTTTGACACCTGTTCGCAGTCACGCTCACCAGTCTGGCCTCCCCGGCCCCAGGTCAGCACACCACGCCGCTCATGAACATTCTCTCCCGCTGTACATTCCTGTAGGAAGCATTTCTAGGATTACTGTCAGCAGCTAAACTGGCACGTCTTGTCCTGGCACTTGCTGACCGATATTTGTGTTTTGCTGTCGACTCAGGACAGCCCTGAGCACCCAGGGGCAGGAGAGACACGTGGGTCTGACCCACTGGAACTCGGAGCACAGCCAGGAAACAAGCAGGTACCGGAGCTGGAAACAGCACAGACGTGTTGCTATTTGAGAAGATCGTTAAGCCTGGTAAGGAGAGAGGCTCATCCCTGCCGCACCCCAGGGCACAGAGCGGGCACCGAAGCCCTGGCAACGCTCTGGGAGCAGGGCTGCAAGCCTGGCACGCGTGCTGCTGGGAGAGGGGCCCAGAGCAGCCTGCACAGGGCTGCGGAGGTGGTGAAGTGTCCTTAGGGGACTCCGACCCCACGGCCTTGCTCCCATCTCCTGACAGGGACTCACCGCCCAGCGCAGCACCTCCTGCTTGTGCTCCTCCAGCAGTCTCTGCTGCTGCTCCACAGGTGCCGGCGTTCACATCGCTGCTTCTTCTCTGGAAGTGCCCGAGAAGCCGCCTGGGATATTCCCTTTTCCTTTACCATCCCAAAGGCGAGGAGCTCGGCGGCTCAGAGAACCCACTGAGCCCCTGTAAGCTGATGCTGTCTGAAATTCCTGCCGCCTCCTGCGCTTTACTCCAGGGCACTCGGCTTGCTTACGGACCCCTTGTCCTCCCGAACCTGAGCAGGACATGTGGAAGGATCTGGTTTCAAGAACATCAGTAATTATAGAACAGGGCTGACAGGGAGGAGCTCAAGGGAACATCAACAACGATTCCCAGTGGGCACAGGCTGTTACAGACTCAGAGCAGCATTTAAATGGAAAACCAGGAAAGCAGCAAGTGGAACAAGCTGTCACTGCGAACGGGAGCTCTGCTGGCAGGGAGCGGGGCCATCATCTGACAGCGCTGCGCACACCAGGACCCATCTTTGTTCTCCCCAAAGCCTCAGTGTCGCTGGGACATGAGGAAGCGTCACCCCTGCTACGGATGGGGCAGTCAGCTCCCCAGCGAAGCAGTGAGGGGTAGGAAAGTAGCAGCAGCCCAACGCATCACTCTGGATCATACACACGTGCGTGCAGCCTCCCGCCTGGAGCCAAATACCCAGCAGGCCAATAAGTTTTACTGCTAGGCTGCCAGTGCTCCCGGTTCCAGGAAAATGCCCACAAAAACAGTAGCAAGCCTTCTCTTCACAGCGACAGAGATTTGAGATGCCACGGGCTAACCAGGAAAACAAACCAGAAAAAATCCAGCAGCCTGGAAGTTTTGCTCTCTCAGAAAAGTGGAGACATTAGCAAAATACGCTGGGCACCAGCCACGCCTGATCCCAGGATGCAGCTGACAGCGAGCGATTATGCCCAGGCACAAGCTCCGATGATTCAGCAGGGCCTGGGAAGGTACGCGCTGAAACGGTCAGAGCCAGGCGCCGTGTTCGCTGCATCTCCACTGCAACCACAGAGCAGGAAAAACGAGGGCGCCCGAGTTTGACTGCATCTGTCTCCACACGGAAAACTCCAGAGAGCATTAGGATAGCTTTGTTCACAAACCAGTTCAACGCCCTCTTAGGGAACTGGAGGAGAGCGAGGTTTCCTCACTACTTTTGGCCACGTTCACACAGCGAGAGCCGAGCGGAGGAGCAGAGGTTTCCCTGCGTTTTCAGCAGCGATAAGCGCAGCAATCGCACCAGCGCGCTCGTGCCAAGACTCCTCTGCCAATCCGAGGATCACAGCGTGCGCTCTACCATTTGGATTTCCGCCCCAGCCCCTGGAAAACAAAACACTTGAGGAAAGCATTAGCACCTTTCATAACATCCTCACGTCTTTGGCACCGACTTGGGGGTACGGCGAGCGCAGCAGAGGTACTCAGCCAGCCAACGAGTGCCACTTCCCGGCACAGCCAGCTGCTGGGAGCTCAGCATTGAGCTGCATTAAAAAACTGTTTGTAAAACATCAGGCAGGAGAGGGATTTGAGCTACTACATCAAACTGTGGTTATTTCGGAGCCGTCTCACCCATCCTCTCTTCAGCCTGACGAAGCCCTTCCCACTGAGACATTCCTTAGGCAGTAGTACGGTTCACAGGAGTGCTTGTCTTACCAGCCCATCAGGGAAATGCTTCCCTATCAGCTCAGGTGGGAAAGCTCATCTGCCCTTTTCAAGCACCAGAACCGTGCCCTGTCTCCATCCCACATCACTATTCTGGGGTTGAATGTGCACGTTCTGGTGTTTGCTATTCCAACTTCCAGTTCCCAGAGCAGAGCAAACCAGAAAACGCAGCGAGAGGGCAACGATTCTGCTTAGCACGGCCAATATCCGGCTGCTGCTATCCACCAGCCTTGGCGACGTGCGCTGGCTTGACCCAGCACCACGAGAAGTGTTCACGTTCCTGGCTTGTGCTTTCATCCTGCCACCTCCTCCCCGGCCAGAATTCCCCTGCAAACCACAACCTCCGCACACCCCACGCTTGCAAGTAGAACATGTCCACGGGGACCCCCGGGGCAGCCCCCCGACACGCGTACGCGGGAGCCCTTTGCGAAGCCCGTTTGAAAGACCTGACCCAACTGCCCTCAGGTGCTCACAAGCTCTAGGAGGACACAGACACTTTCCAGACGCCGTGACCATGGCAGTGAATATTAGAGCGTTTCAGGAACTCATCCCGAAACTAAGATACAAGTCAGTTCTGCTCTGAACCCTTCTTGCAACCAAGCAGGGCTCCAGTGAACGTCATCCCCAACCACCTATTTTAGGGAATGTGCGTTTCACAATCTCCTTGCCCAAAAGGCTCCATATTGGCATTAATTGTTCCACTCTAAACCCTGCCATGGGCAAGGAATTTCCTAGGCATTCTGCCAACGCCAGTGTATCTCAGAGTATAAAATGAAATTATAGAGTTCTACAGAACAACCTTGTTTGTGCTCACAATGGCAACCACTTCTGCTTGGCTAGACTTTCCCTGAGTCTCACAGATGCACAGGGCGTCAGGGGTTGGAAGGGACCTCTAGAGTCCAACCCCCTGCCAGAGCAGGATCCCCCAGAGCAGATCCCACAGGAACCAGTCCAGGGGCGTTGGAAAGTCTCCAGGGAAGGAGACTCCCCCCTCTCTGGGCAGCCTGTCCCAGGGCTCTGGCACCCTCACAGGGCAGAAGGGTTTCCTCACGGTCAGGGTGAACCTTCTGTTGGCCAGCTGATGGCCATCGCCCCTCGTCCTGTCACTGGGCACCCCTGAGCAGAGCCTGGCCCCCTCCCTCTGACACCCCCCTTTAGATATTGATCAGCATTGATCAGATCCCCTCAGCCCCCTCTTCTCCAGCTGAACAGCCCCAGCTCTCCCAGCCTTCCCTCCCACGGAAGGGGCTCCAGGCCCTTCCCCATCGCAGTGTCCCTGCGCTGGGCCCTCTCCAGCAGCTCCTTGTCCTTCTGGAGCTGAGGAGCCCCGAGCTGGACACAGCACTCCAGGGGAGGCCTCCCCAGCACAGAGCAGAGGGGGAGCAGAACTCCCCTCGACCTGCTAGCCACGCTCCCCCTAACGCCCCCCAGGGTGCCACTGGCCTCCTTGGCCCGAGGGCACACTGCTGGCTCGTGGTCACCCTGTTGGCCACCAGGACTCCAAGGCCCTTGTCCCCAGAGCTGCCCTCCAGCAGACCAGCCCCCACTCAGGGCTGATCCACGAGGTTGTTCCTCCCTGGATGCAGCCCTTCACACTTCCCCTTAGAGTGTCCAAAACTACGGCAGCAGCGATCAGCCCTACATCTCTGAACAGTGACACTTCTGGAAAAGCAGAGATGGCTCCGCAGCACCATGAGAAAGCAGCTACACAGCCTGACAGACCTGCGGGTATCGGCAAGCGCAGGTGTTGCTGCTGTATGGCAAGGGCGCCAGCAGGAATCACACACCAACGCCTCTGAAACGGCACAGTCGGGGCGAGCCAGGCTGGGTCTGGCAAGTAACCTCCCAGCCATTAGCACTGCAATATCATCTCACCCAATTAAACCATCATTTGCACGTCAGGTCCCGCTGCCTAAAGGAGCCCAAGAGTCCCTCGCCGTGCTGATTCCTCAGTCCAAGAGCATTTCCAGATCTCCATCATTCAACAGCCACAGACAAAATATTCCCCGAAAGGCAACAAGACGTACTGTACAAAAATACATATTTGTCAACAGGCTAGAGAGACGGAAACCATTACCGTCAGTAACAATTGTGTACAACAATGCTCTTCTGGTCAGCAAAGCCTCATGTGGCTCATTACAAAATCCTCTCCACACGCTGCAAACACCCTTGGAAGTCCATCTCGAATGTCAGAGTCAGCACAGCAGTTGCACAAGCCTGACACAGAAAACCACATCTCTGTCCAGCTCAACACCTTAGACGCGTGTTGGGGCGAAAATAAATCCACCCTCCGCGTGCAAAGAGCCGCAGCACGCTCAGAAGCTACACGCAGCTCTTGGGTGCAGGGCGACCGCAGTGAAGCCTTGCGGGCCTCGCTTCAGAGGTCTGCGAGCGGGACAACGTCTGCCCGAGCCCGTGCTGACCACCCTCCTCAAAACCCCTGTCCCAGCCCTGCTGGAACCCGCTCAGCTTCGTCCATGTAAAGCAGTTACAGAGCGGTCGACGGCACCGGTGCCGCTCCAGATGGCGTGTCTGGATCGTGAGGTGACGGGTTACCCCAGCACGGTCCCTGATCCCATGTGCCCTCCCCAATCTACAAGAGCCAATTTCAGTCGTAAAAATCAGTGAAACAATCAAATATTAAGTCGCTGTACTGTGATGGTACCAGGCGGCTAAGAAGAACAGGATTAGACCACGATACTCACAGCATACTCCCAAGTGTAATCCATAACGTTCGTATTCAAAAACTTAACTAAAATAAGGCGTAGAGTTTAAATTTAACAAGAATTTTAAGAAAGTTTAAGCTTGTGGACAAAGGCGAAACTTGCTGAAAGCAAGCTGCACTTCCCAGGCTCCTCCCTGCCCCGAGTTTTTAAAAACATACGTAGTGTGCGTGCTTTGGTAGCTCGCCCGCGCGCGAAAGGGAAGGGTTACCTCTCCGGAGCAGCTCTCCCCGTCTGCCTGCCGCTGAAAGCCACCGTTCAGTTACCATGTCAGCACGAAGAGCTGGAAACCGAAGCAATCTGCAAGAGAACACAACGCGAATGACCACGGCTGCGCTGAAGGCCAGATATTTATGCTGCTGGGAGAACTGGGCCGGATCCAGGCACAGCTCTGAAATTTAAACACACACTCCCTCTACCACACGCTGGAACCACAGGCTGGGGATGACTCCCCTCGCGCCGTGGGGAGGCAGCTGCCACACGTGACCGTGGCCGTCTCCCCCGGGCTCCGGCAGGTTCTGCAACCCGGGAGGTAGAGCAAACCCCCTCAGGTGTCCCAAGAGACGGCCCTGACCCCTCAGCAGGCTGTTAGCATCAGGATGCCACCGCTGCCGGCGGCTGATGACCCCAAGCTTTTATGACAATGCGTGAAGCTGATGCTAGAAGAAGGTCTGTGGTGGCCATCCGGCGGCTTGTTTACTCAGCTTGCTTAATCCACCTTCAAGAGGCTGCCAGAAAGTCACTGCAATTTTATGAACTTCCCTCTCGGGCGGTTGAAAGTGAAGGATCCAACAGTTCATTCACTCTTCTCGTTCTCCTGATAACTTTGCAAACAGGCCCGTAGGAATTTCAGGCTCAGGAGAGCAGGAGGAGACCCAACACTGGGTGAAAAAACAGCTTATGAGGCTTTGAACTAGAGGGCTTAGAGAAACTGTGTTCTATTTTTAGACACTGTTATGTAGACTAACTGGACTAACACATTAAAAAGAGATGTTGTGAACATGATGCTACTTGAACCCATGTACCCTCCCTGACATTACACAGGCTCAGCTGCTCCTCCCACCCCAATGGAAGAGCCCCGTTTCGTATTGCTGCTTCCAACACGGGGTGACTTGCGAGGCGGCCGAGCGCCGGCAACGAACCCGGAATCGCCAGCCCCCGGCTGAGGGAGGCTGCTCGGCAGGCAGCCGGCAGGTTTAGGGTTGAGAATGAATCCCACCCGGTGCCGCACGCCCTCCTGCACCTCCCGGCTCTGACACGGCACCGGGAGCGGCAGCTGCTCAGAAGAGGATGAAAAAAGAAAGCCAGTCCTCTGCCCCAAAAGCCGAGGCTCCCACAGCAGCAGGAGTGTGGAGGATCACTGGAGCATCATTCGCATGAGGATTGCTCTCTTGCAGTCAGTGATGTAAAAATCACAGCCCCCCTTGAAGAAAGTGATCGCCCTCCGTTTACAGGCCGGGGTTGGGGGAGGGAGACAGGCCTGCCCTAAAGTCAGCCGGTGAGGGAAGGAGCGCAGCCCCAGCGCCCAGCCCTCTGCTTCAGCGGGGGCCAGAAAACCTCACGCAGCAACTCCACTTTCACGGCAGGATGGTGAAGCTACAGCAGGTTTCTTGCCCCCTCCCTCCCAAAACGGGACGTAGCTTCCCTAAACGTCCCAGACAAAGTTCTTCTTTAACCTTCCTGATGAGTAACAGCAATAAAGTCATTCCAACCGCGCTGGCACTGGGAGCGGGCTTTCTTCACCTCCACCAGCAATAACGCCCGTCCCCGACCCAGGAACAAAGCGTAACGTTGACACTGTCAAGGAGGGCATGAATCACACGCCGGGAGCGCACCAACGACACCCTGAGTGCTCTGCCATCGCAGATCAGAGCTGTTGCTGCTGCCAGGAAGCTGAGAATTGAAACTAAATGCCTGGCTCACCTCGTCCTGCTCAGAGCTAAGCGCCGGGGCACGGCCCATCGCCACCGCACACACGGCAATACCTGCGCCGGCTCAGCGGGGCACCGAGGGAACCTGCCAGCGCGTCCCTCCCGGTGGCTTCCTCTCGTATCCCCGGCTGACACATGCTAAGTCATGGAGAAAACTCCCACCTCAGCACAGCCCGGACCACGTTTGTGCCAGAAGGGGAAAGGGATTCTCCACTGACGGCAGCGAGAGTTTGCCCAGGGACGGCAGGAGGAGGGCCAAAAGGAGCAGAAACGGGACACGGGCTGCCGCAACCCGCAGGTCGCCGTTTCAAAAGAACACTGCTGCCAGCCTTGGGACTCCGATTTAGGGCTGGGCCACCGCTCCATCCTCTTCCCATGCTCACATCCCTCTGCACTGCCGTGACGGACATCGCCTGGACCCTACGGCACATCCAAAGCCTGCTGCCTCTCAGCCCGCCGTTCACAGGGCTTTCCCAACGCGTGGGGGCTCAACAGGCCGATTCCTTCCCACAGGCACCACCGTCAGTCGCGCGAGAGGCCTCCCAGCACAGCTGTCGAAGGGGAAGGTGGCCAAGGCTGAGATAAGTTGCACCGGGACGCTGTTTGAAGCCATGTGGATACAATACAGCCGATGACAGAGGGACGCTTTGGGAAGAGCGTAGATGGGATTGTCACAGAGGGCGTGTGTTCTCCCCGCTCCGCTGCCAAGCTGCATCTTCAGCCGCTTTCCTCTCTGCGCCTTCATTTTCCATCCAGGGAACTAAACCGCACCTACCTCGTAAATGGGTTTGAAACCTTAATTCACCGGTTTCTGCACAGAGGCTGGAGGCTCAGCGACCGTGAACACCCAGGGCTGTTAAAGAGCTGAGGTGGAGTCAGCGCACGCGGACCTCTGGAAGTGCAGCAAGGCCAGGAGGCCTTCCGACCACTCAGAAAAGAGCGAGCTCAAAACTCATCTGGGGAGGAACAGTTCTGTGTAACGGCAGGATCCCGGCTCGTTAGAACGGAGCTCGGAGCCAGGCAACGAGGAAGGAAAAACGCAACAGGTTGGTAGAACAAAATGAAAGAGGAGAGCAGGAGGTGAAAGAAAATTAAGTCTCTTGCTTCAAGGTCCCGCCACCTACTTCTGCACGCTCCCTCACCTTTCACCAAGGGTGTTTTGCAAGCGCTTTTCAAGCTAATGAAGAGTTACACTGAACCCATCCAGCACGCAGGTACCACCTCCCTGCGTTCGGCTACAAGCGCGGGACACGCGCCCTTGCGCGTTACGAGCCCTGTTTAAGAAAGGGGGCAGCACCCCTACTTTATGGCTGGAAAAAACACAGCAGAGAAAGTAAACACAGTTTATCTAGGACCTCGGGGAAAGCAGGAGCATGACTGGGAGCAGAAGGTGGGGATACGAGGGACAAGGAGAGGGCTCGGATCCCTCCTCCCGCGGAGCCCCTCACCTGAGGCGCCACTGAACGACCATCCTGACCCTCTTCCGCCTCCTCCTCTCAGCCCCAGCCCCCAGCAGTACCCTAAAAGCCCACGGCAGGACAGCTCACGAGCATCCCGGGCCAATTCCCCCTTTGCTACCCCTGGGACAGAAGATGGGAGGACGGTGCGCCCCTCCTCCAGCCTCCCCTGTCTGGGCCATGTCCCATCCTCCACCTTCAACGAGGGGCCTGGACCCTAACGTCACTGCTGTGCCCCTGCCCTCCTGGCCCCCCCCTCACACCCACGCGCCACCAGACCGCCCTCCCCCTCCCCCTCCCCCCAAACCTACACCCAGCCTCACCCCCCACTCCCCTGCTCCTCGCTACCCCCCACCCCACGGCGGGGCCGGCCCCTCCACCCCACACCCTGCCTCCTCCCTCCTGTCCCCTGGGCGTTCGGTGTCGCACACCCCCCGTCCCTGTCCCCCCACACACCCCATCCCTGCTGCCCCACCCCCCCAGCTCCCCACCCCCTGCCCCGCGTGTCCCCCCCCGTCCCCCCAGGCCTGCCCTTACCCCGCTCACCTCCCGCGCCGTCCCGCTCCCAGCCCGCCGCTCCCCCCACCTCCACCGCCGCCCCCCCTTACGTCACGGCGCCCGCCCTGACGCCACCGCACGCCCAACGCCGCGCAGCCAATCGCGGCCGCCGGGAAGGCCTGCCCGCATCACCACGGCAACGGCACGAGCCCGCCCCGAGCGGCACCGCCCCCTGGCGGGCGCGGACCACACTCTCCCGCCGCGCTCCGGCGGGCGCTGGGCCTCATGGGAAATGTAGGCGGAGCTCGCGGGGCATGCTGGGTAGGGGGCGCGGGTAGAGGGGCACGATGGCGGCGGTGGTTTCTCTGTGCCACGGGCTCCCTCAGGGCCGGGGCTCCCGCGCACGGCGGAGCCAGAGTGACGCCTGTTCTTCCGCCGCGGCACGGCCACGCGTCCCAGCCACGCGTCCCAGCGCCTGCCCCGCCGCGGCCGGTAGGGACCTGCCGCTGGGCCCCGGGCCTTGCCCCTGGGCCCCGGGCCTTGCCACTGGCCCCAGGATGTCCCCCTGGGCCCCGGGCCTTGCCCCTGGCCCCAGGCCTTGCCCTAGGGCTCAAACCTTCCCCCTGGCCCCAGGCTGTGCCCCTGGCCCCAAGCCTTCCCCCTGGCCCCAGGCTGTCCCCCTGACTCCAAGCCTTGCCCCTGGCCCCAAGCCTTCCCCCTGGCCCCAAGCTGTGCCCCTGGCCCCAAGCCTTCCCCCTGGCCCCAAGCCTTGCCCCTGGGCCCAGGCCTTCCCTCTGGGCCCTCACCGCCGTGGAGCAAGAGGCAGCCCGCAGGCTGGGGGAGCGTGTGCCCTGCCTGCAGATGTGAGGGCAGAGGGGATGACAGCCTCCTGGGACAGGCCGGTTTGTGGCTGTAACTGGGGACATGTCCCGGGGAAGAAGGGCCTGGAGGCGGCGCTGAGCTCTGTGCCCCAGGCAGGGAGGCTCATCTGGGGGCTGTGGCAGGAGCAGAAACGGGGCCAGACCCACTGGGCAGCCCTGGGCAGGAGGCCCAGCAGTGAGCAGCACGTTCCAGCCTGTGCTGTGCTGGAATTGGGGGGGGAATAGGGATTTGTCACAGGCAATAAGACTGGGACCCGAGGTCCAGAGAGCTGCCACACCAGCTCTCCCAGGCCAGGTTTTCCATGGATGCTGTGTGACCCTCACAACACACCGCTCGAGGTGCCTGCGGGAGCATCCCCTTCCCAATCTCAGCCCCTCACTGCTTTCCACCCCTGCAGGGCTAGATGAGCTGCCTGCCTGGGAGCTTTCTGCTGTCAGTGCCGAGCTTTCTGCTGTCAGTGCCGTTACTTGAGGTCTAGGACGGAGCTAATTTTACCCCTTCACACCCTGGGTAAACCACAGCGGTGGCTAAGCCGGTAAGTGATGTTGTGTTTGACAGGTACAGGCTCTGTTCCCGCTGCAGTTGCTCAGGGGGCAGTAGAGAGCTCAGATGATGTCGCTCGTTCGTGGAGATGTAGCCACAATTAGGATTTGGCCTGTCCTTCCCCAAACCACGGAACCCCAGCCAGTGCACCGGGACAGCGGAGTCTGGGCAGAGCTGTGGGTCCGTGAAAGGTTCACGTAGAGAGCAGCAAGGTTTGTGTCTGACCCTCGCGCGTGATGTTGCCCACAGAGGGGTTTCCCACAGGAGACCCTCCCGGGTGTGCAGACACCCCCCTCCACCCCCGGGACGGGATTGTGGGAGCAGCGCGAGCTCTCCCTGCGGTCCTGCTGCGGGAATTTATCCTTGGAGGCGCCGGGGTGCGCGCCGATGGTGCGCGTCAGCTGCTGACTTAGGTGAGCTCCAGCCCTCGGTCGGCTGCTCCGGGAGGATGAGACAGATCCGGGCGCATCCAGAACTGGCAGCGGATCAAAGGCAGGTGCTGCCACCGGTTCCGGCTGTTCCCTCCGCGCCTGCCCTCGCCTGCGGCGGTTAACGTGTAGCTTTTTGCCGCGTGGGAACTCGTCTCGGGAGCAAAAGCAACGCTGTGGTGAGCTGCTTGAAGGAGGGAGGATGCAGCCCCGGGAGCTGGTGGAAAGCGATGATGCTGTCCCCGGCAGGGATGCGGCCCCACGTCTCCCCCAGGGGCTGTGTGCAGGATGAGCCTTGTGACAAGGCCATGGCACGAGGCCACGGGGATGGACAGAGGTGGCCCTGTTCCTCCCTGCCTGGGTGCAGCGTGGCACGTACCTGTCCCGACGCCTCATCAGGGGCGAGATTGAAGCAGGCGAGGGAGGACACCATCTCCCTTCTGCATTTCCACCCAGCCCATTTCCTTCCCAGTACAGACCGGCGTTTGCACCCTCCCCGTCTTGCCCTGCCTGTGGACCGCCCGGAGCACCCTGGGAGGCTGCAGCTGTTCGTACCATGGTGGCCCCCCTGCGCCTCAAGGCGGAGACCCGGCCTCTGGTGCAGCCTGTCGCGAAGGACGCGCTCCACCAGGGAACCTGCCGTTAGGGTTAGGACTGGCCAGGATGGCAGAGAGCCCCCAAATCTGCACGGGGCTGTAGGGGGCCGCGCCGCTGCTCAGGACCATCCTGCTGCGTCCCAGCGTGGAGGGAGGAGGAGGGGTTGAGTTTGACCTGCAGGGCCAGGGCCGCCGTGGCCATCACCCTGGGCTGCAGCCACCCACGCCCTCCCTGCACGGTCAGCGAGGCTGCGTGGGACCAGGGCACGGGGCCACCCCGGCGCCCTCGTGGGCACACAGAGCCGCTTTGTCCCTTGACAGCCCCGCTGCTCCGCCGGCACCCGCGGGATCAGCCTCTCGCAGTCGGGCGCAAGGAAAACCGATGGTTAAAAGGAGCACTGTACCGACCCGGGGGGGGGGGGGGGGGGGGGTGTGGGGTGGGGTGGGGGAAGAGCTGTGTGAGCAAACGCTGAAAGCCACACGAGTAGGAAGTAGATTGTAATCTCCCTAACGAGCTGCAGTTCATCAGCGTGAGCAACTGTGAACCGGGGTTTGATGCAGGACTGGTTTCCAGGGGGGACCCCTGTGTGATTGGGGGCCCTGTGCCCCATAAAATAAAGACCCCCGAAGTCACAGGAGAATGAGGCTGTACTTGGACAGGTGTTTGGGAAAACTAACCCCGATGGCGTGGGTTACGGGGCTTTTTGTGCAGGGAGGTTTGCCAGAAGACTTGGCCTTTGTTCTCAGGTTTTTTTGGGGAGCACATTAGCTGGAGGAGACAGGCCAGGCCAGAGTTACTGAAGAGCTGCCACATCCACCAGCTCCTGGTTCGGATGGCCCCCGGGAGTCTTTGCTGTTGCCTTCTGTGGGTCTTGGACCGGATCCTGAGCCAGTAGTCCGGAGGCAGAGACACAAACGAAGCCCAGAGCACCGTTACCTTCCTATACACACACGTAATGAATCCCAGATGTTACCCCTGAGCGAGCCCTGCCACCCAGAGGGGAGCTCATCGCCTACGGCCGGTTCACCAGCATCTATGTCCCTCACGGCCCTCCAGAGGCCAACCCAAAATCCACTGGTGGAGCCTCATTCCATGAGTGGTGTCTTGGTTTCCTTCCGCGGGCTCTTTCCTCCAGCGGGAATCCAAACCCCGCACTAGAGAGGAGAGAGCTCTGGTGCCTGCGGGGCTGCAGCTCCACTTGCTGGTTTCTAACACGACTCCAGTGACTTAACAACCCCCTTCAGGAATGCAGGTACTAGTTAAGGACACCCCAGCCTTTCGGGGGGGGCACCGCTCAGTCTGCCACGCCTTCCCCGTGCGTGGCCACGCACCCAGGGGCGCAGCGGGCGACGCAGAAGGGTCGCTCCGAGAAGCCAAGGGGGAGCTGCGGCCCTTGGCCCCGCAGTCCAGACCCACCGGCGGTTGGTTTATTTTAGGCAGGATGGAAACCAGAGCCTGGGGAGCAGAGACCAGATCCCACACCCGGGCAGCCCAGAGGAGATGGCCCCGCTGCCGCCTTCCCAGCGCTGGGCTGTCAGCCTCCCGGCGCGGCGTGCCTGCAGCCGGAAGAAAGTGGGAGCATCCCTGCCTCGTACGCAGTCACCAGCAGGCTCTGTGCTGGCCCTGCTCGCCTCCATCCAGAGATGGCCGTGGCGCCCGCATCCGCTGGGAGGGACGTGCCGGGCTCCGCGGTTCCCCGCTGGGCTCCGCCATCCTGCCGGGCTAGTCGGTGGGCTCTGTGGCCATGGTGTCCACATCCGGAGACGGCGGCACGTCGCTGTTCCCACCGTTGCTCACATTTTCCTTGCTGATGTCCGTCGTGGGGTCGCTGCCTTTATCCTCCTCTTTCTGCTTGAGTTTGAGGGATGAATCTTTCCGGGAGAGCAGGGGTCGGTAGCCAGCGAAGCCTCCTCCGCTCACGTTCGTACGCTTGTCTGGGGACGGACAGAAAAAAAGGATTGTTTACCTCCCAAACTGACCTTTCAGCAAGGGAAAAGGGTCGTGGGGTCTCTCCGTGCTGGAGGCACTGAGGGGGTGGATGCCCCCAAAGATGGGAAGATGGGTGAGAGACTGGGCTCGTGCCCCCACCCCGTGGCCGTGCTGAGGAGGGGCGGGGTGGGGGGTGTGGTGGCCGGACTCCTACCTCCCGGCCCGATGGGGTGCATCAGTCGGTTCATCTGGACGTTCCAGTGCTTGACGTTGGTGCTGGCCTGTCGCAGCTTCCGCTGGGCCGCCTGGCAGGGGGTGGAGAGGGGTGAGCTCCACCCGACAGCCCCCGCCCCGGGAACGTGGGCAGGATAAGTTTCGCTTCCCTGGGTAAACCTGGACTGGAGTCTCCCTCCGGGATGGAGACCCCGCTCACCCTCCTCTAGGTGTCCTGCCCCTCCTCCAACCCCCCCTCCACACACTCCCACTGTCAACGTGGCTCTGGACACCGGCGCTGACCCCTGGGGCAGGACACGCTTCTCCCACCTCAGCCACTGAATCAGCCTGTGCCGGCACACGGCACAGCTCGGACCCCCCACAGCAGTGCCCGCTGGCTCCCCAAAGCCACTGGGTCCTCCCCGGTGCGGAGGTGACTCAGGGAGGGCTGGGAAGTCCCCCGGGGCTCGCAGCGCGAGGGGATGTGGAACCAATGCAATGCTCACCATGACGTCTTGGTCCGCCCGCTGCCTGTTCACTCTCACTTCTTCCAGCTGCTTCTGCGCCTCTTCCAGGCACTTGTTCTTGTTCTCCATCTCCTGCTTCAGGACTTGCTTCTCCCGCTGAGTTTTGATGATATATTCCTCTTGCTCCTCCTTCAGCTTCATCAGCTGCTTCAGCTTCTCCTCTTCCTCAGCCAGCAGCCTTGTCAAGGAAGAGGTGAGGGACATCCCTCTGCCACTTCATCCACCAGTTTCCCCCATCCCTGCCAGCGTACTGGGAAGTCACCAGGGGACCCCAGTACCCGGGGGCCCTTTCCCCGCCCTGGGGAGCGTGTCCCTGCTCCCAGCCATTGCCCTGGGAGCGGGGCTGGTCGAGGAGCGAGGGATGCCCTGTTCCTACCTGGCCTGCGCGTATCTCACGGACTCCTCGTCCTGCCGCGCTTTCACCTCCTGTTGCAGGGCCTCCTGGAGACGCTCCTGCATGTCCTCCAGCTCCAGGATGCGCTTGCGCTGCCGCTCTGCCTCTGCCTCCTTCAGCACCATCTCTGCCTGCATGGAGGCGCGAGCCTGCGGTGCGGAGAGCAGCCGTCAGCACGGGCAGAGCCACCGCTGCCGTCCCCACGGCCCCCTCGCCCCCCACCCCTGGGTGGATGAGGCCAGGCGTCTCCCACACCGGGGAGAGTCACGGAGATGGTTCCAGAGCACGGCCGTTTCCCTGCTCAGGGAGACACGCCACGTTGTTCGGAGCCAGCGCTGGCTGCAAGGTCAGAAAGGGGCTCCCTGGGCAGCCCCGCACTAGCCCCCACCTCTCACCTGCCCCCCCCATACACCCAGGGGCTCCTCTCCTGCTCCTCCCACGCACGGCACCGCTGACCCCTCCATCCCTCGTTCCCAGGTCACACACAGCCCCTGGAGCCCGGAGGTGATGGGTGGCAGCAGCGTTGTTGCAAGAGGGGAACGTGCTCCTGAAAGTTCCTCCGACCCCCCTGGGCTGCCTCGGGAAGGGGAAGGGGAAGGGGAAGGGGAAGGGGAAGGGGAAGGGGAAGGGGAAGGAAGGGGCCACCCCACGGGTGCCACAGCCCCGGGGCAGGACATTCCATGAGGATGCATCCACCTGCTCGGCCTCCCGCAACTGGATCTCCAGAGTCCTCTGCATCTCCTCGTGCTGCTGCCTCCGCCGCTGCTCCTCTTCCTGCAGCAGGATCTCTGCCTGCCGCTGGGCCTCCTTGAGCAGCTCCAGCTCCTGCAGCTTCCGCTCCTTCTCCTCCTGGAGCTGCTTGAGCCGCTGCGTCTCCTCCTCCTTGGCCGCCTTCCGCTGCTCCCGTTGCTCCCGTTGTTCCCGTCTCTTCTGCTTCAGGTCTTTGTGCAGGGACTTCTTGCCCTCAGCCTGCAGCCGGATGGCCATCTGGATGGCTGGGGAGGGAAGGGGACGGTCAGTGGGGACGCGGTGGGGGGCACAGGGAAGGCGGGGAGGGGGGCGCAGGGTGGACACGGACCTAACGTCCACTCCTGGCGCTGCCGGGTGTCGGAGGCACTCATCTCGTAGGTGCGGGAGGAGGTCTTCACGCAGAACATGCACCTCTTCCCATCCCGGTCGGGCAGCACCTGCAGGGAGAGGGTGCAGGATGGCATCCCCCCCCCTCCATCCCCCCACTTTCTTTGGCCACGGGACTGCATGTCCCATGCTCATGGATGTGAAATTGTGCATTCCTGGGTCTCCCCTCCCAGGGTCTGAAGGGGGGCTGGTGGGTCTCCAGCTGAGCACGGCCCAGGCTCCGGTACCTCCACACAGCAGTGCTTGTCCAGCGTGATGCTCCCCTTCTTCTCCTTCCGCTCCTCGCTCATGTAGTAGGACAGGACGCTGGGCTTCAGCATGAACCACCGCTCCGACCAGTTCCTCCTCAGCTGGCCCTTCTTCCAGAGGTAGCCCTGCACCCGAGAGACACGGGGATCAACACCGGGCGGGGGGTGGGACGGGGTTTGTGCCGCAGGACGTGGGGGCTCCTTGCCTGTTTGAGCACATCCTCGATGACCTCCTGGTACACCTCCTCCACGGCCATGCTGACGGCCTCCTGCTCAATGCCTCGCAGGAACCGTCCGGAGTTCACCAGGTCCAGGAACTGCCAGACCGTCAGCCCCCCCTGCCCCTGCGGCTCCTGGGACAGGTAGTCCTCCAGCTCGCAGGAGTTCAGCTCCACGTTCATGGCCGTGCAGATCTTCTTCAGCAGGTACTCCACCTGTGGGGACGGGGAGCTCGGCAACCGGGAGCGCTGGGCGCCCTCTCCACCCCACCGACCCGTTTTGGGGAGGCCGAGGCCACATTTCTGCCCTGCCTGGAGATGCAGGACCCTTATCCCAGAGGCGTCACCCCTTGATAGAACCACAGAATCCCAGACTGGTTTGGGTTGGAGGGACCTTAAAGATCATCCAGCTCCAACCCCCCTGCCACGGGCAGGGACACCCTCCACTAGCCCAGGGTGCTCCCAGCCTCCTCCAGCCTGGCCTGGGACACTGCCAGGGATGGGGCACCCGCAGCTTCTCTGGGCAACCTGTCCCAGATGGCCATGGCCAAGCTGTTCCGGGCAGCAGGCACGCTGAGGAAGTTGAGACTGGGGTTAGAGCTTGACCACTGCTGGGAGGTTTTTCCTTTTAACCACAAAGCTGAGGCGGTTTTTGGCTTGTTTAGGGTGACAGAACTCTGCAGAAGTCAAGTGCCTGAGGGAGAACAGCCCCAGGCTGCTGTCCCCCAAACCCAGCCCACGGGGTGACCGTGTCTCCGACCACGGCCCTGACCTTGGCGCCCCTCGGGCTGCCAGCTGACGTCTCCTCCTGGGGAGGAGCAGGGCAGGAGATCCCTATGGAGGAGAGGAACGTTGCTCTGAAACCATAAATAAATTGCTTTAAAAAAGAGCCCAAATCATTGAGCTGAGGCCAGGAAGTCTTATTCCAGCTCAAGGTTTGCTGCCAGCTCTACTCTACCCACGGCCCCGGGACCAAAGCGGGTGGGTGCCGGTGGAGAGCCACAGTGGAAAGGTGACACACCACAGTCCCCCCCCCCCATGGATGGATTTTTTTACATCATGTACCTAGGAGAAGGGCAAGAATTTAACGTAGGTTTTTCTGGTTTGGGTTTTTTGGGTCTTTTTTTTTTTTGTGTGTGTGTGTCAAGCTCAGCCCTGTAAGCAGAAAGATGATTCAGTTTGTCATGGTCTGGGGAACAGGAAACACCTCTCCCGGGGAGCAGGAAGTGCGGTCGCCCTCCTACGTCTGCTCAGCACTGCGCTGCTTGTCTTTTTTTGCCACCCACCCCCTTTTTTTTTGCCTTTTCTGCTGATCTCAGGAGATTGATGGTGTAGGAGCAGATGGCGGCTTCTTGCCCAGCTGAGCTCCTCCTGGCGAGGCCGCTCTTGGCTTCTGAGCTTGTTCCTCCTCCCCCCACCTTCTCATGGGGGTTTGATTTGAACCCTGGAGAAGGGAGAACCTCCCGCTCCAAATGCCAAACCTCCCCCTCCAAATGCCGGGTGGAATTTGGAGATTTGGAGATCAGAGCTGGAAGATTTGCTGCAGCCAGGTACTTAACTCCTGGGATGCTGGGCAGGGGGTGAGTGCCTGGTGGCAGCGGGCACAGAGAGGGACAACCAGGTCTGTTCTGCCCCTGCTTCCACGGTGGCACGGGCTGTAAAACAGCCCAAGAGACAGCCCCATCCAGCCTGACAGCGATTTCACGGGGAGAAACCTCCCAGTGCACCAGAGGTTTAAGGGTTTCTCGTCATCTTCTCTTTCTCCTCCACGAAAATCAGGAGCAGTCCTCCAACCCCCAGCTCCACGGAGGGCTTTAGGCCAAGGACCAGCCCCAGGAGGAGCTGGGTGGCGGATGCTCCTTGTCTGGGGCTCTGAGAAGCGCAATATTCATTTCCCAGCAGACCAAAGAGCTCGTTGGCGTAGGCTTGGACCGTGCAAGACCACTATGGACCAGCCCACACCTCCAAGACATCTACACTTGAGGAGGTTCAGCATTTCGGAGGGCCCCCCCCCCCCAGCTGCTCCCAGGTCACCCCCCTCTCCCTGTGCAGCAGGGGCGGCCGTGGGCATAGCAGGGATGCCCAGGACAGCCCCCTCCCGCCCCTGGCCCACTCTCTTTCACACCCCGCAGCATCACAACTTGCAGGATGTGGTGGGACATGCCAGGAAGTGATAGCGGGATGCGTCATCTCCAAACGGGGCCCTGCCAGGGCGCGGGGCCCTGGGAGGATGGGGACGGCGGGGGGGGAGGCAGGTCCTACCTCGTCTGGCACCATGACGAGAGGGTATTTGTCTTCAGACAGAAAGTTGAAGAGACACCAGAGCTTGAAGGCATCTTGGTGGGATACGACGCTGTTCCCGTTCCGGTCAGGCTTGTAATTCTTCTTCGCAGTCAGGGTCCAGCACAGCTCGTCAAAGTTTTCTTTGACAAAAGCACCTTCCTCCACCTGCGGGCAGGAGTCGGGGGGCAGGGGGTGAGTGTGGTGCCGTGGGGGCTTATGGCGGGGGAGAAGTGCTGGAGGGAAGAACGGCTCACAGCTGAAATCCCCGTCCCTGCAGTGAGGAGCATGGGCTGACTGATAGGTGGGACCCACAGCTGGAGTGTCGGTGGGCACTGACCCATGATGCCAGTCTGTGTTCCCAGCACAGGACCCTTACACGGGCAAGCGAGGTGGCCTGGCTGTAGACGAGAGGCTACGGGGCGGCTGCAGCACCCGGGTCCTGTGGCATGGTCATGGCGGCTCAGCCGTGTCATAGAATCCCAGAATAGTTTGGGTTGGAGGGACCTTAAAGACCCCCAGCCCCACCCCCTGCCACGGGCAGGGACACCCTCCACTAGCCCAGGTTGCTCCAAGCCTCATCCAGCCTGGCCTTGGACACTCCCAGGGATGGGGCATCCACAGCTTCTCTGGGCAACCTGTCCCAGTGCTCCCCACCCTCTCTGGGAAGAATTCCTTCCTGATGGCCCATCTCAATCTCCCTCTTTCTGTTTAAACCCGTCACCCCTTGTCCTGTCACTCCCTGCCCTTGTACAAAGTCCCCCCCAGCTTCCTTGTAGCCCCCCAGGCACTGGAAGGGGCTCTGAGGTCTCCCCGGAGCCTTCCCTTCTCCAGGCTGAACCCCCCAACCCCCCCAGCCTGTCCCCATGGCAGAGGGGCTCCAGCCCTCGGAGCATCTCCGTGGCCTCCTCTGGCCTCACTCCAACAGCTCCGTGTCCTCCTGCTGCTGGGGGCTCCGGGCTCTGGAGCAGCAGCAGGAGCCCTGTGGGGCAGCACACAGCACCGTGTGGTGCTCTCCCAAGCCCACCCCGACACCTCCATGGCTTCGGGTCACTCTCCTTGTCCCGTTTGACCATAAAGAGGAACTGGGGCTCAGCGGAGGGAAGTGACAGACCACGGGCAGGCAGCAGCGGAGGCAGGAATGGCACCTCCATCACCCTTGGCCCTGATGCCTGTCCACGAGCCTCTGTCACCTCCTGCCCAGCCTCGTGAGCTGCTGCAGGCAGCGGTTTTGGTGCGGTACCAGTGATCTGCGACAGGGCCCGGAGCGCCCAGCTGCGGCACGAGGGCAAACCGCAGCTTGCAGCGGCAGGGCCGGAGCAAAACCTTCGGGTGGTGGAAAGCTGAAAGCCCCTCTTACTAGGAAAACCCACTTCCCCTTCTCAGGCCACCTCTGGGATTTTATTAGCCATGGCGAAACCAGGCGAAGGGGGTTTAAGTGTTTTCTCACAAAGAACTACATAGAAAACTGGAAGGATTTTGGCCACTCTGTGGTGGGGGGATGGGGCTGAGCTGAGCTCGGACAGAGGGAGCTGGGGAAGGCTCTGCCCTCGCTCGCTGCAGCCCAGAGCCCTGCAGCCGAGATCAGCATCCCCGGACCAGGCTGGATCCCTGGACCAGGCTGGGCAGCCCCTGACCAGCCCAGGGCACGGCGAGGACCGGCACGGAGCTCCGCACGCCCGGGAGAGGCCGGGTTCGGCCCTGGGGAAGCGGCAGGGGAGGGAAGGGTTACTGCGCCCCGCTCCGGGCCGAGCACAGGCTGGAAGAAAGTTGTCAGTCATTTTTCCCCTCCTCACATGCCTGGAGGAAACACACATCCAGCCCCCCGCTGCTGAGCCAAACAAAGGTGCTTTTGAGCCACGGGAAAAAGGGAGAAACCCCCTGCCCACCCCAACCTCCGCTCCTGCCCCGGCACCTCGGCCTCCCCCCTGCCCACCCCAACCTCCGCTCCTGCCCCGGCACCTCGGCCTCCCCCCTGCCCACCCCAACCTCCGCTCCTGCCCCGGCATCTCAGCCTCCCCCCTGCCCACCCCAACCTCCGCTCCTGCCCCGACACCTCGGCCTCCCCCCTGCCCACCCCAACCTCCGCTCCTGCCCCGACACCTCGGCCTCCCTCTCCTCCTCTGGCCTAATGGGGTCACCCCTCAAATTCGAACAGGGCTGGAGGGAAAAAGGGGCTGATTTCTCCCTCTGAGCCCTCGAGGAACTGCGGGCGGAGATGCACCTCCATCCAGAGCCTCGATGGGAAGGGCTGGCCTCATCCTTGCCAAGGAGACGTTGGGTATTGGACGTTTCCCACCCGTTTGGGCGTTCGCCCGAGCGCTCCCCAACTCCCTGTGTCCTTTTTTCCATGGGATCCCCGAGAGCAGAGGGGAGCGGAGCTGTGGGGCTCCCGTGGGATGCAGGAGCGGACCAGGGACCGTGGTGGATGAGGTGGGGGGAGCTCACCTTATCCAGGATGTACTTGTTGAGGTAGGGCATGTAGCCCTGGCTGGACACCGGCCCGTCGTCGTCATCGCGGAAATGCTCTTCCAGCGCCACGGGATCGTGGGGGATGCACAGCACCGTGTACAGGTTGTGAGACAGAACCTGCCCGAGCAGGAGGGATGGGGAGAAGGTGAACAACCTCCAACCCTGCCCAGCCCACCCCCACGGTGCCACCCACCCATCCAGCCCGACGCCACCTCCCTGCAGCCGCAGCGGCGAGGCGTGCCTTGGGTTTGGCAGAGGGAATATTCCCGGATCTAAACCTTAGAGAATCCTTTAGAAACACGCAAAAACTGAGGATTTTTCCACGTTCGTTTCTCTTCTTTCTTGGCACGCGGAGAGGGCTGGGGTTTATTTTTAAAAACAGGGCTGTTTCGAACGTTACGGAGCAAACAGGACACGCTTTGATCTCGAGACGATGATAAGCCACCCCGAGCCACGCTGTTTGGCAGATGCCCTTGGTGATGTCTTGAAAACACAACTGCCGACGCACCCAGCCTGGCAGCGGCTCCGTTCTGCCACCGGCGCCCTGAGAGAGCGGCGACGGGCGTAAGGGAAGATTTGTAAGAACCTAAGGAAAGGTTTTGTCTGGGAGGGAAGCAGAGAGGGAGACACGCCACCTCCAGAAGCATTCCGTGAGCGTCACCAGCCAACCCATTTTTGCTCAAATCCCCCCAAACAAAGCATGTTGGGAAGCTCCCAAACTTGCCACGCCGCTGCCAGGGCAGCACCCGAGCCCGGAGCACGGCTGCCCGTGAGCATCACCAGCGTCTCCGGGCCGTGATGCCGGGACGGCGGTTGGCCCCTCGTCTCGACCTCCCAGCAAGCAGGAGGTGGTGAAAGGAGCGCCCCGAAGCGATGCTGCCCCGGCGCACCAGGGTTTGCAGGGACAACGTGTGGGGTTTGCAGTGCGGCTGGCCAAGGTTTCAAGAGAGGGGCTGGAGGAGACGGCATGCAGCACCCCGTGCAGGGCTGGAAATGTCCTCCCAGCAGGACGGGCGCTGCCGGAGGCCACGCTGGCTGCTGCAGCTGGAGACGGTTCTTGCTCAACCAGATTTTTCTCTCTTTTTCACCCTCCAGACCGATGTTATCGGTGGGACTCCACCCTGTGCTCAAACACCAGCCTACAGCCCTGAGCGCTGCCGCTGTGCCTGCGCCCTTCGGGGTTCGGTGCGGCCCCGGGAGCCGTGCCAGGGGTGCAGAGGGATGGAACACCCTGGGCGTCCTCCGGGGTGGTTGACAACTCCATCAGCATGGATTGAAAGTTTGGGAATTGTCTCCCATTTCCAACGTGGGGCCTCATCCCCATCCTCTGTGCCTCCTCTCGCAGCACCCCGAAAAGCCCTGAGCGGTCTCACGTGTGGCCCTGGCCGTGGCCGGCACCCCGAGCCCCTCCATCCACGCCAGCACGCTGCAAACCGCAGCCCCCCCCACTCACCAGAGCGGTCACCTAAAGAGTGAAAGTGGGTCATGGGGGAGGAAAGCCCTGGGCAGGCTCACTCTGGGGTGTGTGGGGCCGGGGCTGCCCCAGCCCTACGGAGAGAGGAGAGGTGGGAACCCCCCCGCCCCGCCCTGGGTTCTGAAATGAAGGATAGGAAGGGAAAATAAGGGGGGTGGAGAAGGGAAGGGTTGCTCTGAGGGTGGTTTGGTGACACAACCTTTCCCCTGAGCGTGCAGGGGATGGCTGGGGGGAGCAGAGGTTTGCCTGCCACCCCCGAGCATCCCAAATCCCTCTGAGCCCCAGCCCCGATGCTGTTCTCCACCCTCTGCCCTGCTCTCCTGCCCATCACCCCCCACTCCCACCGCTCCGCAGCCGCTGCTGACGCGGGACGGAGCCGGGGGTGGAATATTTAACAGCGCTGGAGAATGGCAGCCCCTCTTCTTCTCCCCCGCGGGAGATGCCGGGGGCGGTGCCAGGGCTGGGGGTGACCTTTCAGGCTGGAGCCTGGCCCCCCATGTTAAACACAAACCCCTCTGGCCCCAGCAGGGTGGGGGGGAGCAGGGGGATGGGGGCTCCTGCACCATGCAGGCAGCATTGCTGCTGCCTCAGTTTCCCCACGTGCAAGCAGACTGGCCTTGCTGAGACAATCAAAGCCTCCCCGGCGCTGGGGGGGCAGAGTCCTGCCCCAGGGGACCCCCAGCGCCACGAGCCTTTGCCAGGGGCGAGGGTCCCTCTAGCTGCCCATCTCTGCAGCGAGGACACGGGACCCCTTGGGGCCAGCCCAGCACCGGGCCCGTCAGCTCCCGACCCTGGGGAAGGTCTTTCCCCCCCTGCTTGGACAGATGAGCTGTTACTGGCCAAACTGGGACCCACTGGCCTGTGCCAAGAGCCATCTGCCCATGTGACAAGCCGAGGAGCTTTCAGCCCAAGGTGGGCACCTCCCTCCTGCCCGGGGCGGGGTCCATAACCCGGCTGTGCTGACCCAGCCCCCCAAGGCACCAGTTAGACCCAGACCCACACGGGTTATGGGCTCTTTCCCCAAAAGCAAGCAAAGAACCACCTCCCCTGCCATTTGCACCCCGAGTCTGCCACCCCATGCAGTGGGTGGGGGGTCCCTGTGCCCCCCCAACCGCATTTAAACCACTCCTGTCCCCCTGCCTCCCCCTCTCCGCTCCCCAAGGAGTAGCGGGCAGCCTCAGGAGACTGAGCTGCGCTCAGCAAACCGCTCCTGTCCCTCTGCAACAGGGATGGCAGCGGAGCAGAGGTGCCGAAAAGCACCAGGACAGGGGTTGGTGGCTCCCACGCCCCTGCCCCAGCCGGGCTCGGCCCCCCCGGAGGGATCCTGCATCCCAGCCAGCACCCGCGGAGACGGGGAGTAGCCCCCCAGGCAGGGCAGGGAGAGCGCGATGGCACGGGGAGGGCGAACGCCGACGGGAGAGCGGGGCCGGCGCGTGCCCGCGCTGGGAACAGAACCACGCGACACCCCCCGCCGCGCGGCACCCAACCGCAAAACTGTCCTTCCTTCCTCTGCCGATACACCTACACACACGTGCACACGCGTGTCCGCGCCAGGAACTCAAAACGGCCCGACCCAACGGCTTCTCCGCTGAAACGCTGGGGAGCGGCCGGAGGAGTCCGGCGCCCACCAGCAAAATCCCACCCCAACCCCCCGGGCGCTGGTTTTGTCTCTGTCGGTGCCGACGCCGCCAACGCCCAAATTTCTCCCACCCTCCATCAAGACCCTTCTTGCCGCGACACGCCCGGGCGCTGGAGCAGAGCGCGGCCTGGGAGGGTTTTGGGGGAGAAGAGCCACTTGAACACGTTACCGCTCAAAGCCTGGGGTTCTGCGCTGAGCCTACGAGCAGCAACGCCGCCGGGGGCTTGCGCGGGGGGCGGCGAAGCTGAGCCAGCCGTGGGCGCAACGGGGACGGGAAGGAGCCGGTGGAACATTATCCAGAGTCGAGCTTCATCACGCAACGGCACAGCCCGACCCGCTGCCGTCCCCGCACCGAAGGCGAGGGGCGAATCTACCCTGGGCAAAGCCACTCGTGGAGACGCCGTCCCGAGCATCCCCGCGGCCCCCGCACGAGGGTTCGGAGCTCCCCCAGCCCCCACGCTCTAGGAACCTGCTGTTAAATGAGGGGCTCTGTGGGCTCGGCACCCGCTGCCGGTGACAAAGATCTTGTGAGACGAGCGCTGCACGTGTCCGCTCCGGTGATTCCGGGGCTGACAGCACGCCTGGGCAGGGCTCAGGCCCAGCGCCCCGGGTGCAGGGGATGCTGCGAGGGGAGCACGGCAGCCCGCGGGGATTGGCGAAGGGAATTAGGCTCTGGTTTACTTTGGGATTTTCCTTAATTCCTTCAGGCATTTCTACAATTTTAAGTCGGCGAGGGTGGCTGGTGGGGCACGTGGGGAGCAGGAGAAGGCTCTCAGCTGCAGAGGCTGAGCAGGGGGTGCTCGGCTCCCGCTGCTTCTCCAGACCCCTGCCGCCTAAACTCTTCATTTCCAGGCACGATAGTCCCCCCCCCGCCAAGCCCAGCGCCTTTCCTGCCGCCTGTCCTGGGGGAAGCCCTGTGAAGCAGAGGGAATAGAGGGAAGGAGGTTTCTTTGCAGCGTTTCACAACCCATCTCGCAGCCGGCAAGCCCTGACGCAACTTCTCCCCCGTGTTTTGCATGTTCGTAGCTCAGGTTTTTCCTCCACATCGCAGCCCTCCCCCGGCTCCAACCGACATTTCCAACCCCGGCACCAGGCTAAGAACCGCAACGGGACATTTACACGCCAGCAGGAAGGGATTCCCACCGTTTGCAAAGGGAAAAATAACCCAAATCAATCAAAGTATCGTCAAAGCCAGGGTGCAAGTGGGTGGATTCGACCAGACCCCGTCCCGGAGGCAGGGACGCAAGGTTTTTCAAAGCCACGATGGTTTTGAGGGAGGGCTGAACGCAGGAGCCATCTGCAAAGCTCTAAGGGGGGGAAATCTGAGCGTTTTTAAGAGCTCTGCGTTATTTCTGGCCAGGCCACCGGGGAGTTTTCGTTTAAAAAGGGTCTGTCCCTACCTACCGACCCGCGGGCTGAACAGGAAGCTGAAACGCGGGTGCTCCGGCAAGCAAGAAAATATAAACCGGGGTTGGGCGGTTGGTTGGCCATAAAAAGCGTAAGAAAATGAAAACAACTAAAAAGCAGATTTCTGCCTGTGAAATACCTTCGAGCATTAACCCCCCCCGGGCCGTTTTTTAAAGGGAGGGGAGGCAGAGCTGGAGAACTGCACCGAAACCCCCGTGGAGGGGACAGCAAGGGCTTAGTACCCTTAGCAATTCCTCCGTGGAGACCCCGGGGGGGACACGCAGCATCCCCGAACCCCGCACAGCATCCCCGACCCGCTCTGCCCCTCGCAGCCCACCCGGCAGCCCCACGCCGGGGCCGTGGTCCCCCTCGCCCCCCAACCCGCCAAGGACTCACTTTGAGCTGGGATTTGGAGACCTTGCCGCTCTTCTCCACGTCCAGGGCGGTGAAGGCGTACCAGATGGACTTGAGCAGCTCGGCTCGCAGGTCCATGGCTGCAGGAGCCGCTGGCAGAGGTGGCTCTGTCGAGGCCGAGGATCCGGTTGCAGGAAACCGCCTGCTTCGACAGCCCTGGGCGGCGGGGACGCGCGAAGCAGGAGCGCCATCTGCTTGGGTACGACCCGGGGGAGCCCACGGGCGGCATCACGGCCCCACGGGAGGCATCACGACCCCACGGGAGGTATCACGGCCCCATGGGAGGTATCACGGCCCCAGGGGCGGCATCACGGCCCCACGGGCAGTATCACGACCCCATGGGTGGCATCACAGCCCCACGGGAGGCATCACAGCCCCACGGGCAGTATCACGGCCCCACAGGCGGCATCATGACCCCACGTGAGGTATCACGGCCCCACAGGCGGCATCACGGCCCCACGGGCAGTATCACGACCCCATGGGTGGCATCACGGCCCCACGGGCAGTATCACGACCTCATGGGTGGCATCACAGCCCCACAGGCGGCATCACGGCCCCACGGGCAGTATCACGGCCCCACAGGCGGCATCACGACCCCACGTGAGGTATCACGGCCCCACAGGCAGCATCACGGCCCCACGGGAGGTATCACAGCCCCACGGGAGGTATCACGGCCCCATGGGAGGTATCACGGCCCCACGGGCCCCAGAGTCACAGGGTTTCCCCCCTCCCAAGACAGATCTCCCCACGCCCAGACTCACGGGGCACAGCCGGGGGTTCGTAGCCCTTCGCAGCTCAGCCCGGAGGTCAAAAGCCGCCTCGGCGTTCGGGTTCTGCGGAGAAAAATCCCCTCCCTGACTCAGAGCAGCTTCCTCTCCTGGGATTTGAAGGACGAGCTTCCCCCCCCCCCGCAGCGGGAGCGTGGGTTGTGCCTCTTGGGAAGGTTTCGGGATCAGTCGCGCCGGGGCAGGCGAGCCGAGCGCCAGCGCGCTGCAGCCCGCCCTGGGTTAGCTCCCTGCCTGCAGAGACCTCCCCAAACTCCTCGGCCGTATCGCAAACGTAAACACCCGATTGCCGGGAGCCCAGCGCCGGGGATTGGTTTATGGCTGGACTCGATCCAAAAGGTCTTTTCCAACCTAAACGGCGCTCCCTGCGCCGGCTCAGGGCGCGCAGCCGGGGCCGAGGCTTCTCCGTGGGGTTGGGGGAGCCAGCCCAGGCCTCTGCCCAGCTCGGAGGGTGGCAGGATGCCCTCGCGGGCACTTGTGTGGCATTAAGGGACGCGGTTCCCTCCATCCAGGCTCGCAGGAGCCCTTGGAAGAGCCGAGGGCTGATGTGAGGTTCAGGAGACGGCTCTCAGCCCCTCCACAACACGCTGGGGGCTCAGAAACTGCAACTTGTCTTGCTCACGCCCCCCTCAGCGCCGGTTCTGGGCAGCCGCCGCGTCGGCAGGACGCTCGGGGGCACACCACCGCCACCCACCCCGTCCTCCGCCGGGCACCCGCAGAGAGAAGGGGGCTTTGGTTTTATAAAGAAGGTATTTCGTTTGGGTTTATTTCACCTCCGGATTTACACCCCAGCCTCGCTTGGGCCGAGCGAGCGCTTCGCTCTGCTCCGCCGCGCCGGCTGCCGAGGAAGCTGGCTGCGGAGCGGAGCGCGACAGGGAGACGGGAGAACGGCTGGCGGAGGCCGCGTCAGGAACCGGTCCCCGGCGCAGAGGCCGAGCCCAGCACAGCCTGGGACGCGGTGGTACCGTGCTTGTCCCTTACGTGGAGGGGTGGGCAGGCAAGGCGAGCTGTCGGACCATTCCTACAGGGAGAGGGCAGGCAGCGCCGCGCTCCCGGACACTGCCGCCGTCTCTGCGGCTCCACCTCTACGGCGGGCGGCTGGCCCGTCCCGGAAACCTCAGCCGCGAAGAGATAAATACTAGAAGACACAAGGTGCCGTCCCCTCCGGACAGAGGGGGTCGGTGCCCGAGGCACGGAGCAGGAAAGCGGCGGCTCGGCGCCCAGGAAAACGGCAGAGCCTGCAGGAGGAGGCAGCAGCCGAGTCCCTTTGACATCCCTCCACGGAGGGAATCGCCCTTCCAAGGGCCTCACTGCGGTAGCCCAACGCCGCCCGCACCAGCTCGCCCCGCCGGCCGCTGGTCTCGGACACCTGCCCTCGCTCACGTCCCGCACCTCCTCCCGCGCCAGCCCGGCTCCCGCCGCTCCCGCCGCGCCAGTGGGGAAGAGGCTCAGGCCGCCTGCTCTCCCTGCCCGGGAGGCTCCGCAGGGTCTCAGCATCCGTTCTCCGACACGGCAGCGTCCAGCGGGCCGGGTTCCCGCTGGATCGCGGCTGCGGCCATGCCGATGGCTTCCTCCAGGTTCCGCTGCTCTTCCAGCTAACGGAGGAAAGGGAGAGAGGTAACGGCGTCCTCCCGGAAGTCGGGCGCGGGGAGCCGCGGGCTCGCTCAGGGCAGCCCCAGAGGTCCGAGGGGACGGCAGCGGGCGGCACCGGCAGCAAGCGGAGGGCAAAGCGGAGCGAGACACGGCTGCGGCGGGGAAAGGCTGTTGGCAAAGGAGCGTCCTGCAATCCAAGGAGCACGTTCCCGCTCCCCTCCGCACGCAGGGCATCTGGGAGCTACGGGGGCAAGCTCCCCGGGGCAGAGGAGGCGCAGCGGAGCAGGAGGGAAAGGGCTGAAGGCAGCGGGTGGACGGGGGAACGGAGGGGACGTGGCAGGAGGCGCGCGGTACCTGCACTGCGAGGTGGGTGCCGTTGGCTGCAGCCACCGAAGCCGCCTGCTGCTGCCGGAGGGGTGTGATGGCCGATTCTTCGGATACGGCTGCCCCAGGAGGGACCACGGGGACCTGGGAAAAATTAAGATTAAGCCAATCGTGTGTTAGAAGAAAATGCAACCCCTTCTGGCAGGCTCTTTCTCCGCAGGGAAAAGGCAAGGTCCCAGTTTTGTCCGTACCAGCCGCGTCTCGGTGCCACCCGTGTCGGCCACAGCCGCGGCGGGCGTGTCCCCAGCGGGCAGCTCCCCCTCGGGCGCGGCGAGGGCACCGCTCTGCGTCACCGCGCCGATTGCGCTGCCCAGGGCCTGCAGGTCTTCGTGCGACAGGCGGACCTGGGCAGGATAACAGTGGGTGTTCTCAGCCGGGGCGGCTCCGCGGGAAGCCTTACGCAAGGCCCGAGTTCAGCAACACAAAGGTCTCCGTAAGGATGAAACATTCTCTCCTCCTCTGCGAGCAATACCCAGGGAGCAGAGAGCTCCAAGGACTTTGCCCAGGATCACGGACAGAACCGACGGAGAACTCGCAGACCTCAGGACTCCAGCCCGCCCCCTTCCACCTCAACTCCCGTTAGCATCGCCCGCGCGGCGCTGCAGCAGGAGCATCTCGGAGCGAGAGGAAACACGGGTCACCCGTGGCAGCTGTTTCCTCTGCCCGGTGCCACGGGTTTGGCCCAGTCAGCACACGGGCAGCTGGTGGAGGGAAGTACAGGAAAAGCCATACACAAACGATAAACCCCCCCCCGAATCCAGCCTGCGTCAGCAGGGATGGGGAGCTGCCTCTCGACGGCGGTGCGGAGGCGAGGGGCTGCCTGTGCTGCACACGAGCCCGGGCAAACGCCTGCGAGGGGGAACCAGGGGCCTGTTCTTTACCCCCCGCATCCCGCCTGCAGCAGCGGGTAAGGCTGTAAGGAGGCAGTCCTCACGACAGACACAGCCCCTGAGGCCTGTTTTAGGCTGAAAGAAGCCTTCAGGAGAACCCCAAAGCTGGGCAGAGGCAGAATCTGCCCATCAATCGCTGTCCCCGCCACGCTGGAGGCTGTCAGCGTCCGTACCTGCTCCGTCCCATCCTGAGAGATAAGCGAGACCTGCGCAGGCAGAGCGTCTTCCTCTTCCTCTTTCTCCATCTCTGAGAGGAAAGCAACGCGCTGGCTCGTCAGGGGGGAGCCTCTGTCAGCAGCGGCAGCTGGGTCAGGGAGGGGGAGAGCAGAAAGGGGTGAGAGCAGCACCCACCCGAGCGTGACAGCACATTCCTGACCCCGGGACCTGCCCGTCCCCTGACGGGCTGGCACAGAACAGCACCACATCGTGACGACAGCCCCGTGTCGGGCTGGGAAGAATGGACGTGACCTCTCCCTGTGCTGCGGAACAGGCAGGAGTCCATTCCCAACCCTGACATACAGTGAGGACCACGGGGAGCCCCTGACACAGCTCTAGGGTGACGGGGAGGCAAAAGGCCGCAGCACAGACCTGAGTGTGAGGGGAGCGGCCACAGGCTCCCACTGTCACCTCCCCCCGCTGCCACACGGCCTGACCCCAGCCTGCGCAGGGCACGGGGAGAGGTTGCTCACCCTCCCGCCGCCGCCGCTGCTCGTAGAGGGCCTGCTCGCTCTCCTCCGTGGCCTCCAGCTCGCCGTGGCTGCTGCGCTTGTGCATGGCCAGCGTGGAGGTCTGGCGGTAGGTCTTCCCACAGCTACCGCAGGCATAGGGCTTGCAGTGCGTGTGGACCACGTGGTGCTTGTAGAGGCTGGAGTACTCCGTGAAACGCTTCCCGCAGCCCGGCACGGTGCACGCGTACGGCTTCTCTCCTAGGGCAGAGGCCACAGGGCTTCACCTCCTCGTGCCTGGGGAAGGGATTCCCCATCAAGAGGGAGGAGCTGGACGCAGAGCGCTGGAACACGGATCAGCCCAATACAGCAATTCCTATTTATTTAACTCCCTGCCTACCCCAGAGGCAACGCCTGGCCCGCAAGCGAGCGCTGCAGTCCCACGGCCACGCGGTCAGCGCAGCTGACCGGGGGGAGCCGCCTACGTTTCGCCCTCCCCTGCTCTTACCTGTGTGGATCCTCATGTGGTTCTTGTAATTGGTGGCACTGGTGAAGCCCCGTCCGCAGCTGGGCTCCGGACACATGTAGGGCCGCTCGCCTGTGTGCGTTCGGATGTGGACCTTGCGGATGTTGGATGTGGTGAAAGAGCGGCCGCAGCCCACAAAGGGGCACTTGAAGGGGCGCTCACCTGCATTGACAGAGTAACACGGGTGAGAGTCCTGCTACAACGCGCTCCCTGGAATCCCCTGGATGCCTGTATCCCTCCACAGTATCCACCGAGACCTCAGATCAGCCCTGACCGCTGGCACAGCTACTCTAGCAACATCGGCCGCCCCAGCCCTTTAGCTCGGCTGTGCGTAACCGCGCCGAGAACCCCCGGTACTGCTCACGCTACCCATCTCCTTCAGCCTGACAGCAGCTTCAGTTCTGCCTTGCCTCACCCAAAAAGCATGTCCTGGCCAAGGGCTGAAGCCTTTATCTTGGAGACCCTTTCAGTGGGGAGCTCAGCCTTCTCCTGTGCTGCTCACCTGTGTGTGTCCGGATGTGTTTCTGCAGGTCCCCGGAGGTTTTGAAGGCTTTGCTGCACATGTCTTTTGGACACTTGTACGGTTTCTCACCCGTATGTGTCCTCAGATGGCTCTTCAGCCCGTACCCTGTCCAGGAAAGAAATCACAGTTAATTTTATAACGAGAAAGAAGTAACGGCAAGCTGTGTACCAGCCCCACTTGATGCATTTCGTCAGCCCAAAAAGCCAACCGGATCCTGGGCTGGATCAGAAGTGTGGCCAGCAGGGCGAGGGAGGGGATTCTCCCCCTCTGCTCTGCTCTTGTGAGACCCCCCCTGCAGTGCTGTGTCCAGCTGTGGAGCCCTCAGCATAAGAGGGATATAGACCGGTTGGAGCGAGTCCAGAGGAGGCCACGGAGATGCTCCCAGGGCTGGAGCCCCTCTGCCATGGGGACAGGCTGGGGGGTTGGGGGGTTCAGCCTGGAGAAGGGAAGGCTTGGGGAGATCTTATTGCAGCCTTCCAGTACCTGAAGGGGGATACAAGGAAGCTGGGGGGGCTCTTTACAAGGGCCTGTTGTGACAGGACAAGGGCCAGTGGGTTTAAATGGAAAGAGGGAGATGGAGATGGGCCATCAGGAAGGAATTCTTCCCACAGAGGGTGGGGGGCACTGGGACAGGTTGCCCAGAGAAGCTGTGGATGCCCCATCCCTGGGAGTGTCCAAGGCCAGGCTGGATGAGGCTGGGAGCAACCTGGGCTAGTGGAGGGTGTCCCTGCCCATAGCAGGGGCTTGGAACTGGATGGGCTTTAAGGTCCCTCCAACCCAAACCATTCTGGGATTCTATGATGTGTGAATGTGTCCTGTGTCTGCAAAGCTGAAGGGGAACACACAACCCAGCTTCTTCCTGCAACTCCTTTAATCTGCCCATAATCAGCCAAGTCCCGGGCAGTGTCCCCTGCTGCAATTCCTTCTCAGAAGGCTTTAAAAGCCATGCTCACTGCGCTCTGCTGCAAGAAAAGCCAGGGCTGACGCTCAAGCGCGGTTGGCTCTGGAGAGAAACAAAACTTTGCTCCAAAGAGGAATCGTTACCTGTAGCAAACGCTTTCCCACAGCTGGGGAAGTCGCACGTATACGGCCGGTCACCTGTGTGAGCGCGCTCATGTACCTGGAAAAGAAAGGACAGGTCCCTAAAATCAGGTCCAAGACAGGCAGGAAGGAAAGCAGTCTGGAGGTATTCAGCTGGTGGAGAGACTCTGAAGTTCTCCGTTGGATTTCACCTCGGCCAACTGACACATCTGGATCTCCTGGGGAGCCAAGCCCAGAACCTGGCCTTCCGCGCAGCAGCGTTCTGACCGGGCACCGTGACACGGGACGTGTCTGCTCCGCGCACTGCGGGACCGCAACGTTACTGGTTTACCTTCAGGTGGTGGGCTGTGGTATAGAGGCGGCCACAGCCTTCGTACCCACAGCGGAAAGCTCTGCTGCCGGCCTGCTGCCCCTTCTCATCGCCGGGCGCTTCCTCCTCCTGCAAATCCTGCCGGGAGACACATGGGAATTAATTCAGCCAGCAGCTACAGCGGACAAAGCCCACACAAATCATTTCCCTCCTTGCTATACTCACTCCTGCAGTTATCCTCACGAAAACACGCTCCTACCCACACAGCTTGTACGCGTACCGCACCATCATCTGGTGCACGAAATCACAGGGTGCAGTGCAGTGACAGGGCAAGAGACCAGGCACCAGGGTTTCCCGTTCCCGCCTCCGGCCTCACCGCGGGTTCTCAGACACCTGGCTCACCTCTCTGCGCTTCGCTCATCCGTAAGACCTGCACTCATGCACGTGCTAACCTTGCAGAGAAGCCACGCAGCGTTTGTAATTACTAGCTAGTTCAGCCTGGTTTCAGAAACGCGGCCCTGAAAAAATCAGACCTGGGCAGGGACGTCGCCGGAGCCCTCGCTCTTGGCGAGGCGGGTGTCTGTCACTCCCTCCTCTTCCTCAGCAGCCACCTGCAAGCAGAGGCGGGGGCACCGTTCAGGCTCCCCGCGCAGCCCGCAACCCGAGGAGGAAGGCGTTCACGCCGGCAGTGCCACCCCGCTCCCCTCCAGGGAGCTACGAGGGCCGGCTCCTCCCGCAGCAGGAAGGTCTCCACCGGCAAACCTTGAAGCTGCCCAGCCGAGCGCCGTGTCAGCACGGTCCCGGCAGCCCCTTCTCACACAACGCCGTGAAGATGGGAGAGAACGGCAGCGCTGCGGCGACAACGCGTCGGGATCTGGAGCTGGTTTGGGGTTTTGGAGGCCTTTGTCAACACGGGGAACAGCGGCCGTAAGCGGGTGGGCTGGTTTTAGTCGGGACCGCGTTCGTGGTCTTCACAGCGGCGGGTATGAGGCTGCGGTGGATTTGCCCGGAGAAGAGCACTGATAAGGTGGATTTTAGCTGGTGCTAAGGACTGCTTGCACCAATCCAAGGACTTTTCCAGTGACTGATCCTGCCCTGTGTTCCCAACTTCCTCACTGCAAGCAGCCGGGGAGGGGACACAGCCCAGAGAGCTGCCCCAGACTGACCATAGGGGTATGTCATTCCGCAGCATGTCATGCTCGGTACCTAAGCCAGGGCTGGGCCGGGGGGCCATAGGCTTGTTGTTTGTTAGTTGGGGATCAGCTGGCTTTCTCGGTCAGGCTCTCGCTCGTGCGGCTCGCTTGGACTCTGGAGCAACCTCTCTCTCGGGCTCCCTGACTCTCGCTACTCGGGACCCGGCTGTGCATCGGTCAGTGGGTGGTGAGCAACTATAGAATTTGTTTTATCTTATCTTATTTTCCATTAGTTTCGTTGTCTTTTCCTCTGATTCTCCCCCTCCGCTGGAGGAGGGGGGAGGTGAGCAAGCAGCTGGGTAGTATTTATTGCGAGCTGTGGTTAAACCACAGCACTCAGCCACTCCTGACATGCAAAAGGTTCGTCTTGCTCCGCTGCCTGAATCATCTGCGGAAGGGAACATCATACCCAGGAGGACACCTCAACCCCAGGCCGAACGCGGAACGCACCAGCCCCTCCGTGCTGCTGGCAGAGCGGGAAAGAAGCGCTGCGCCCTCACCTTACTGGCGTACTGCTTGAACGCGTTCATGGTCTCCACATCAAAGGCATCTTCCTCCTCCTCTCCAGCCAACTCGGCTAGCCCAGTTTCTGCCTGCACTTCCAAGACGGCGCTGCCAGGCGGCACGATGACAGGACGATGGATGTAGGCGGCGGAGCCATCCTCCAGCTGGATGGCCTCGAAGGCGCTGGGGTCATAACCTTCTGCAAGGGGAGTAAAAGAGCTGCTGAGCGCGAGGCACTCCTCAACCCCCCGGGCTACCCACTGGGAATCTGTGACACTTAGCAGCTCCTACTCCACCTGCCAAGGGAAGAAACGGGAACACGCTTTACCTTTAGCTGTGTCGTGCAGGTAGGCCATACTGCCATCTTCCAACACTACGGGCTGACCGTCTTCAAAAGCGTCAGACTCTAAAATAAAGCAAATCCACACACCTTACTGGAAGATTCTGTGAGTTTCAAGAAACCCTTTAAGAACAGAAAAGGGAAGTGGCACACGAGGAGCTCGGGAGGGCAAAGGGAAGGCTGCCCCGAGCAGCAGAGCTCTTTCTACCTGCCCTTTCACGCCTTACGGTGGCTGGGGAGGATTCCTCAATGGCTGGCTCCTCGCTGGCTCCCGCTACGCGAAACGAATTCCCGTCGCCTCGCAGATTAATCAGTGCCACCCCGTTTCGGAGGCGACACTGGCCGATGGGTCAATGACCAAGATGACATTTCTTCCAGCAATCCCCACCCTCCTCCCCCGCCAACACCTATTCCAGAAGTGTATTATCTCCACGTTCAGAGGGAATTCCTGTCCAACTGCTTCTAGATGAAACGAACTTTGTTCGGGCGCCGCAGCCGCCACAGACACAGCCCACAGCCTACTGACCTCGCTTGTGGACTGAGGACCGTGAGAGAGCCCGCCGGTGAAACAACGCTCAACCAGCGTTTGCTTACCCCACCAGCAGCTCTGACACCTTGTCAGGCTGCTGAAAACTTTGCAGGAAATCACATGTTCTACATTCTTGCTCATTCAGCCTCAAAACCACGGGCAAAAAACCCTCACCCTACACCTACAGGGAATTCTTAAAGCGAGAGCCCGCCTGTTGGAACAGCTGCAGTTACCTCGACAACGTCCTCCTAAAAAGAAAGAGGTGAATTTATGGTCCTCACCTTTCTCAACTGTCACCTGGTGGATATAAGCTGTGGTCCCATCTTCAAGTTCAATGACTTGCCCTTCGATTAGTTTTTCACCTGAAATAGTTAAAAAAAAAAAAAAAAAGCCATCAGAGTTTCCTGCAGAGTCCAGACTTTCTGGTCCCACGAGCTGCCCCCTCTGCCGCATCTCTGCAAGGAAACCAGCTCCACAGAAGGCAGCAAAACTGTTCCTTAGGAGCTGTTATTTATCAAGCTTTCCCCTGACTAGCCACAGAGGCACTTCCCAGAGAGGCTGGAGCCTCCCTTTCCGAGACAGGAGGATACAAGCCAAAGAACCTCAGTCATCAGCTGCTCACCCCCTGCCCTTCACAGCCCCGTAAGCCGAGCAGCGGAGTGATGTTTGCTAAGGATCTGAAGTAGAAAGCAATTACACTGGTGCTGGAGAAAAAAAAAAACAACAACTGGGAGCTTTTAACCACATCAGCATGGACCTGAAGATGTATTTTCTTCTACTCTGGCGGAGGATCAACTCTTGGAAATACCATGACGGGGCCTAAAGGGACCTAAAGTGTTGCCGCCCTCGACGTGTTGTGAAGCCTGGACTCGTGTAACTCCGAGTAACCCTACGGTAACGTTTCAGTTACCAGATTACTCGACGCAGCGAGGACGTTGTTCCGTCCCACGTGAACACGAGGAATCCAGGCTGCTTTCACCTGGAGCACAATGCCTGGGGGCGGGGGGCACAGCACCGAGTGGTTTTCCCGACAGTCCAGCTCCACGCGTGATGAGCTTGCAGTGAGTCTGCGCGGAGAAGAAAGCGAGAGAGAGCAACCCCCAGGAGGTGAAGCCTCGCGACTCAACCGCCCTGTGCCGCAGGCTGGGAAGCAATGGTCCTCCTCTCGGGAACAGCGGGTGGTACCGGAGGGAGAACCTCACCAAACTAAGGGCAGGTGGTGAATTCGGCCACTGAAACCGCTTCAGTCAACCAACACTGAGCTCAGCACCGCTCTGAGTGAGAAAAGCACTACCGTGAACCAAATTCTACGCATCTCAGTGAAGTAAAACCTGCTTAGCTGCAGGGGAAGCTCTGCTTGAACAGAGCCCTGTAAGCCACGGCACGAACTCTGTTTCCCCAGTTACCCTGGCGAGCAGAGGGCTCGCTCTAGTCCGAACACCACCTTCACGTTCTACAGCAACAGCTCTCCCATCTCCAAAGACAGTTCCAAGCCAGAGGCACGTTTCACCTCTGCCGCGTCGTTCTTGCACGACGGGCGACAGCTCGCGTGCCGTGAGGGCGCTTGGGATAAGCGCGACTTTCATTCCACAGGGTTAATCGAGAGACTTTCGCACCTGGCAGCCCAAAGGAACCGTTACCTCTGACAGCCTGCTGAACGTAGGCTGTCGTGCCGTCACTAAGGGTCACTGCTTGCAAGCCCAAGCTCTCCATCCTGCCCCAGCGACCGGTCCTCAGACATGAAGCTCGCTTGACTCAGCGTGCTCGCAGAGAGCACTGGGACCCAGAGCAAGAGGTTTGAGGAACAGCCAGTTGTCTTCTTTGTTGCAAGCCTTAAGTAAAAAGAACAATCCAAATTTCATTTTCTCCCAAAATACGTATACTCGCTTTCACATACTGAGAAAGGCTTGAAGGGCAAGCTGTTCTGGAGACCACAGAAGGTTAAACTGGACAAAAGACCAACGGCAGGCAGGGCTAACAACCCGTCCCACAAAGCATCAGATAAAGCGTATCAAACCCACGAACCGACAGTTTTTAGAGATGCTGAAACTGCCACATTCCAGCCCTTCCCATCCTCCAGATGACCCGCAGGGAAGGCTCCTGCGTCCTCTAAAGTCTGAACCGACAAGCTGAAGGTGTCCTGTGCTCCGAGAGGCAGAGGCAGGACGATGAGCTTTGTCCCTGGAAGCGTTCTCATTCTCTCCTCTTTCCTGTCTAATTCCTGGCCTTCTGAGGAACAGAATTCTGGGCTATAAGCAGATGATGTTCAAACATCCACACCCCCACCAGAACATTTGGCCGAGGGGCACTCTGCTGACCGATTATCTTCAGAGGCAGCTGCAGTGGATTCGTCAGGAGTAACCTCTGAGGTAGCCTGATGGCTTATCCTTTCGAATTCCAGGAACGAGTCTGCCTGCCCCGTCACCCCAGCACCCAGGGGTGCACCCAGGGGGGCTGCCAGGCCTTGTGGCCCCTAACCCAAGCGTTCCCAACACCCCTCCAGCCGCTGCTTTTAGGACTGGCGCCTCCCGAGCTGCACGCAGCTCCTGTCCCAGCGAAGGCTCCATCCCAGCAGGGTCGCTGGGGGGGAAGCGAGGCCCCTCCGAGCTGCCGTGCAAACCGCTGCCGGCGCTGCTGGAGGGGCCGCGACCCCCTGGAGGGCCTGGGGCAGGCGCTGCCTGAGGGAAGGGAGGTGTAGGCTGCGGTGTGAAGCCACCCGGGGGGTGTCAGGGGCCGTGTCTCCCGCGCCAGGGCGGGCTGGGGACAGGGCGGGGCCAGGGCAGGGACAGGACGAGGCCTGGCGCCGTGGCGAGCCCTGAGGGGCGCGGCGGGGCAGGCCCAGGTGCCCTGGGAGTGGCGGGCAGACACGGCGGGCCCCCCCGTGGTGTTGGCCAAGGCGGGGGGGTGGGGGGGGTGGGTGGTGACAGCAGCTGCCCCTCGGCCGCCGTCTCCCCTCCGGCCTCCCCGCGCCACCACTGGCACCGACCTGCAGACACCCGCGGGGCCGAGTCCGCCGCCTGACCGCCATGCACCGGGGCGCGGGCGCCGCTCGCCCCGCCCCACAACCCGCATACAGACAGCGCTCACCGCCGCCCCTCAGCCGCCCGCCGCCCGCCATCCAGGTTCCGGGGTACCGTAATCCCGCCCCCCCCCCCCCCCCCCTCCGGAACTGGGCTGTCTTAGGGAGAACGAATCGCTGGGCAGGCCATGCGCGGAAGCGCATGCGCTCTGCGGACACTGAAGCTAAGAGGCTGTCAGGGCAAGCCCTTCCCTGCTGGGGGTCAGCGGGCAGCTGCGCCAGCAAACCCAGTAGCGAGGTGTTATAGCCCGGGAGGTGGAACCTGTCCCCGCGCCAAGGCGTTGTGCCCCGGGAGCTCCTCGCTCCGGGGCTGCCTCCCGTCTCCTTCCCGGCGGCTGCTGAGGGCTGCCTACCCTCGTCACTGCGCCGCGAAGCGATGGCGGAGCTCCCGGCCCGAGGCAGAGGGATCGCAGCCGTTGGTTTTACAGCGCGGAGATGCGCACAGGGCGCTGCCCGGCGGGGGAAGCCGGTATAGCATCCCCCCGCCGCACCCCGCATGGCGGCCGCCCCCGCCACTCCCAGCATAGCGGCCGCCCCCCGCCACCGCCCCCCCGCCACTCCCAGCATGGCGGCCGCACGGGGTCACGTTCCGCCACTCCCGGCGTAGCGCGAGTCTCGCGAGATTTCCTCCCCTATTTCTAGCGCGCGGGGCGCGAGGCCGCCTCTTCGGTCCCGCCCGGCCGCCGCCATGAGGTACGTCTCGGCCCGCCGCCCCATCCGCCGCCATCGGCGCCCGGCGGGCGGCCGCGGGGCCATCCGGGCCGTTGGCGGCGTAGGGGCAGCGGGCTCCGCTCGCAGGGGAGCGCGGATGGGCCGGGGTGGGCTCAGGGGGCCTTAGGGGGCCTTGTCTCCCCTGTCCGCGGCCTGCAGGAGGCCCGGCGCAGGGTCAGCCCTGAGCCCGCGCTGTCTTCCCGCCCCGCAGCAGCAAGGTCTCCCGCGACACCCTGTACGAGGCGGTGAAGGAGGTGCTGCAGGGCAGCAAGATCAAGAAACGCAAGTAAGAGCCCCGCGCCGCGGCGGAACCGGGCCTGCCCCAGCCGCGGCGGAACCGGGCCTGCCCCAGCCGCGGCGCTCGGCCGGGGTCGCCCCCTGCCCGGCTGGGCCCTCACCCCTTTCCCCCTCCCGCAGGTTTGTGGAGACGGTGGAGCTGCAGATCAGCCTGAAGAACTACGACCCGCAGAAAGACAAGCGGTTCTCCGGCACCGTCAGGTTCGGCATCCTCTCGCTCCCACCCAGCCTTCGGCCTGCGCTCCCCCCTCCCCCGGCGCCGCCCGGGCCCTGCCGCAGCGGGAGGGCGCAGCGCCGAACCGCTCGGGGAGTTCAGACCGGCCCGGCTACGCGGGCGAGGCTGGACGGACCCCTACCCTGGGTCTTAAAACATGAGGGGAGGTGCGGGAGGCCCCGGGGCTGTCCCCACCGACCTGCTGGGGAGGCAGGTTGCAGCCCGCGGAGGAAGACCCCTAGGCGCTGCGGTAAGGTACCCCCGCCACGGCCCCCTGGAAGCGCTCGTGGCGCCGGCGGGTCGCGGTAATTCGGCTCTTCTCTCCCCAGGCTGAAGTCAACCCCACGGCCCAAGTTCTCCGTCTGCCTCCTGGGCGACCAGCAGCACTGCGACGAGGCCAAAGCGGTTGACATCCCTCACATGGACATAGAGGCTCTGAAGAAGCTCAACAAAAACAAGAAGCTGGTGAAGAAGCTGGGTGAGCGTGGGTCGGGCCGGGCAAGCAGGACGGTTTGCCCCTGTGCTCGGATTTTCACGCCGCGGTTAACTGCGGGGAACGGAAAGCTGACCAGGGTCGGCCCGGAGCACGGAAATCTGCCTGGGAACTCCTCGGAAGAGGCAAGAAACTGTGACTGGTGTAGAGGAGACGGGTCAGCCCCCCAGGAGTCAGGCCGGAAGGAAGGGCTATGGGAAAACGGTTCCCGTTTCCCTGAAGCTTCGCCCTTAGCCGGTCTTCCTGCCGCCGTCAGGGAGCTGGTGGAGCGCGGCAAGAGCCGAGCGAAGCTGGAGGCGAAAGTTTAGTCCTGCAGTACTTAAGTAGAATGAAAATTGCTTGGTTTTACTTAGGTAAAACCCTTGCCTCCCTGCGAAGGCAAAGTTGTCTCGATACGTACCGTAGGCAGGCAAGAAAAGCTTCCCTCTCAGCCCATAATTAGCTTCGGAGCCACGTGCAGTTAGGAAATGACATAGGATCCCTCGGCTGCCGGCTGAGCCTCGCTGAGGTGCGTCATCCGTCCGTGCCCAGGCTGCAGGGGGAGGTTCCTGGGCGCGTTGGGAGCTCGGCGTCGCTCGCCTGTGCCTGGGCAGCCGCCGCGGGGAAATGAGCTGCAGGCGGTAAGAGCGTGGGACCGCAGTCGGGGTGCGGAGCGGGGTGCTGGCGGGCCCGGAGCAGGGCTGCTGGTGGGCTCGGCTGGCGCGTCGGGAGCAATTCCTGGTTAATACCAGTAAAAACCGCGTCAGCTCAGCTGGTCGGGAACGTGGAGGCGCGCGTGTGAGGGAACCAGAGCGGCGCAGCCTCAGCGGGGCGGGGGGTTCCAAGCTCGGCGTCCGTCCTCACCTACGCTGGTTCTCTCCTCGCAGCCAAGAAGTACGACGCCTTCCTGGCTTCCGAGTCCTTGATCAAGCAGATTCCTCGAATCCTGGGTCCGGGTCTGAACAAAGCCGGGAAATTCCCTTCTCTCCTCACGCACAACGAGAACCTGGTGGCCAAGGTTGACGAGGTCAAATCTACCATCAAATTTCAGATGAAAAAGGTAAATGGGGGCGTTTTTCCCCCTTCTAAAAGCGGCTGGGGGCGGTTCTTGGTGGTGGGTGCTCGCTGGTACGCGGCTGCGCTCTCCGGGCTCTAGGTGTCCCTCGAGCGGCTTCCTCGGAGCGCGGGGAGACGGCCCGGAGCGTTGGGCTGCTGGGAAGGAGGAGCGGTTTATCAGTGGCTGAAAGATCTCGGAGCAGGGCGTTAGGAGACAGTGGTGATGTTACGGTGCCGAGCGGCGTCAGTCGGAATTAACGCTCTTGGAGCGAGCGGGTGGCACTGGCAGGGTGGGCCCGCGGGCCAGGCCGTGGGTCTGCACGCGGCGGTGCCGTGCCAGGGGCAAACCTGGGGCTTGACTGCAAGCCAGCTCCGGAGGTGATTCCCTAAATCCCAGATAAACCCCATCCGGGCGGTTCCCCCTCCTGTCAGCGGCCCAGATGGGACTCGGGGCGCTGCTCGGGGTGAGCTAAGGAGCGGAGGTGCATCCTTGGGCTGATGTGGGCGCGGGGGGCACCCGTAGCTGGGAGGGGGCGGCGAACGCGATAGCGACCGCGGGAGCAGTTCTGAGCTGGCGACGTCCCGGCGCTGCGCCCGTCGGCTCGCTCGTAAACCCTTTTGTCTTCGGCCCGTGGAGGAGCGCTGGCTGGCGGGCTCCTCGGAGGCTCGGCCTCTGCGGGAAGACGGGGCTGGTGCCCAGAACAAAAAGGCCAGGCTGGCGCTTAGCGACGCCGGGAGCCGGTGGCGGCGTGCGGGGAGCTGCGGGAGCGCGGTTACGCCGGCGATCCGTGTGGCGCAGCCTGGTACCCGTCCTGCCCTGGTTTTCCCCGTCTCGGGGAGGCAGCGGTGCTCCCTGTGCCCCCTCCGAGTCACCGGGATGCCACCCCCGAGTGGGAGCCCCGTGCCAAACACAAGGCGCTGCGGAAAAGCCGGTGGATAAGCTGGAGAGGTCGATTTTTTTCCCCCCCCTCAAAGCCTGTGCCCGAGTGACCTGCGTCCTTGTGTCCCCCCCAGGTGCTCTGTCTGGCGGTGGCGGTCGGACACGTGAAGATGACGGAGGACGAGCTCGTCTACAACATCCACTTGGCCATCAACTTCCTGGTGTCGCTGCTGAAGAAGAACTGGCAGAACGTGCGGGCGCTGTACATCAAGAGCACCATGGGCAAGCCCCAGCGCCTCTACTGACCGCGCGCCAATAAACCTCTTCGGACACCCTCCAGCCGGTCGCGTTCCTCCGCGGTTTGTTGGGAAGGGTTTGCCGCCGCCGAGCCCGCTCGCTTCCTTTGGGCAGGGGAAAAAAGGTCTGGAATGCCGGGTTGGGCTGTCGGGGACGTGAATTCGGGTCCATCGGGAGGTTTTTGAGGGGAAGGAGCATGGTGATCCCGCGTTCCCAGCGGGGATGGGGGTTGGGAATGCTCCGCTCGCATCCGCGATGGCCAAAACCGGGTGGTCGCCGCGTCCCGTCGCCCCAGGATCCTCCCCCCAGCCCGCGGAGGGGACCCTCACCTCGCGCTGCCTCTCCTGGAGCCCACCCCGTGTGTGTGTGTGGGGCTCTCCTGGCCCAGCAGCGCCCTGCTGGGGGCCGGGGGGAGCACCTTGCATTTGTGGGGTCCTGCTGCCCCCCACCCACCCAGGGCTGGGCCGTGGGGTCCTGCCCGGCTGCCGCACGCGAGGCCTTGATGGGCCCAGTCACCCAAGGGATCCAGTGGAGCTGGGGGGGTGCTGGGGGGGGGACGCTGAGCTCAGCGAGGGGGTTGGGGCCAAGGGAAGGAGTTTTCCACCCCCTCTGCTTCCCCCTGAGCCGGCCCCTGCCCGCGTTCCCGGCTAAAAATGACGGCTGTCGGCGCTAATCAACGCGTGCAAATACGTTAATCGCGGCGGGGTCGTAGGGTTTGAGCTTTGGGGGTGCCCCCCGGACAGCGCTTGCCTGGGCAGCGCAGGGAACAGGCTGACAGCGGGCGCTGCTGTCGGGAGCCTCCGAAAAGAAGGCTCGGAGGCGGCTTCTGAAGGACACGGCACCCACAGAGTCCGTTTAATAGTTGAGCGCAGGCGGTACAACGACGCGAACGTTTCCTTTCCCGCTTAGAACCCTCGCGTACTCCCGTTAGTTATCCTTTCCAATCGAGTGCAAATAACTTCACGAGCCGCGTCTTCCTCCGCGCTCCGATCCTTCCTGCCACGGGCGGCTACAAACGCCCCGGCAAACCGCCCCCGCCCCCCAAAAAACCACCCCCACCCCCAAAAAACCACCCCCACCCCCCAAAAAACCACCCCACCAACCGCCCTCGTTTCTGCTGGCCGCGACGCGCGCTACATCGAGGCCTTTTTTGGGGAGGGGGTGAGCTGGGGGGGGGGTCTGGTGACTGGGGAGGGGGTTCTGGTGAACCCAGGGGGCTTTTTTTGGGGTGTTGTTTGAGGGGTTTGGTGAAAGGAGGGTGGAGGAGGTGTTACCGGGTGTCTTTGGCCGTGCTGCCCTTCCAAAACCGCTCTGGGGGGGGGTGCAGTGACGGTGACAACCGGGACACTCCGGGTGACGCCGGGGCCACCGCCGGAGCGTTACTCGGTCCCCGGGTTGGTTTGATTTTTTTGCTGTTGACCCTTTCACCGGGCACTGCTGTGCTGCGACCGCCCCCCCCAACACCCCCCAAATCCCTCCAGCAGCTTTTGTGCATCAACGCGGCTCCTCTCGGGCCCCCCCCCCCGGTGACAAACGGCTCGGCCCCCGGGGGTTGAGCTGCCGAAGGGGCTGGGAGCGGGGCGGATGCGCAGCTGGGATGAATCGGGGGGGGGTTTTTCCAATCTGGGGGACAAACCTCAGCCCCCCCCCCCAGCGGGTGCTGCCCGGTTTGGGCGAGGACTGGCCCGGCAATAAATAAAGGGGTTCGTTAAGAGCAGGGCTGGCCCCAGGGAGCGTCAAAGGGACAGGGGGAGCCCAGCGGGGACCTGCCAGCAGGGAAGCTGCGGGCGAGGGAGCAGCTCCAGGATGGCGTGAGGATGAGGATGGGGATGAAGGCGCCGGGAGGGGACAGCCGGTGGCAGGGCTGGAAAGGGAGCGAGGCTCGGGGAGGAGGAAGGGTGGCAGCAATCGCCTGTCCCCGGGGAGGCCTCTCCGTGCTGGGGGGCCCATCCTGGCGTCCACCCGGCCCATGGTCCCCAGCGGTGCCCGTCTGCGAAGCTGGGGGAGGCAGGTGGCGGCAGGATGGGGTGCCCCCCCGGATCCATGCCCCGCTCCCCGGGGAGGGGCTCCCGCAGCATCCCGGCAGGATGGGCACGCGGAGAGGGACGGGGCCGAAAGCACCTGAAGGGACGGAGGGAACACAGCTTCCCCGGAGCTGGGCAGGGCGCAGACCTCACACCTGGGGGAGACCCGGGGCTGAGCTGGGGGGGCAGCTCCCCCCTGCTGCCAGCATGGCCCCCCCCAGCCCCGCCCCGGGTCTCCCCCAGGTCTCGGCTCACCCCGCAGCGAAGCCCAACCGTTGGCACCAGGCGCCGAGCAGGTGATGGCGGGTTCGCATCCTCCTCGCAACGGGGCTCGAAGGACCCCGGACCCGCGGCGAATCGGCCCGAAAGCACCCGAGACGCCTCGAACCCCCCGCAGACACTCACCCCGTCCCACGCCGAGCGGGAGCGGCGCCGTCTCCCCCAAGAGCGGGCTGTGGGGGGGGTGGGTTGTCTCGGGGACAAACGCGGCAGAAAAGGTTGCGAGGCCCGCCAACGCCGTGCCGGGGGGGGGGGGGGGTCAGCGTCAGCCCTGGCGGGGTTGGCTTGGGGTGGGGGTGGGGGGTTTGTTAACAAACGCACATTCTCGTTTCTCAGGCAGGTATAAATATTGTCGTTTCTAGTAGAAAAAACACAAAAACAACACTTCCCTCTAAATAATATAAAGAAGACTCAAATGATTGCACTTAATACATGTGAAAAAGGTAGAAAGGAGGAGATCCTAGTGCACAAACGTTTACTCCTGCTCTTCACAAAGCTTGCTTTGCCGAGTTACTCTTTGGCAGAGCCTGTAAGAAAGTCTGGTTTCTTGGCACAAGTGTCTGGGGGGGGAGGGAGAGGGGGGGGGCGGGAAAAAAAAAACCCCGAACGCGGCTGAAAGTCCGTTCTCCCTCGCTCCCCGCGTTCTCCCGTGCAGCCGTTGTTCTCCGGGAACGTGGCTTGGCCGTGCTTTCCTCCCAGCGCCGGCGCGGCTCTCCGGCGGGACGGCCGCCGCGGTTGCCGGTCTCGCCTTTACGTTTTCGTTTTAACCAAATACGCTTGGTTTTCAAACTCCTTTCCCTGCCCCCCCCACCCCCCCCGGGGGTTCGCAAAGCGACGCCGATTCCCGCGACCCAGGCGGTGCCGTAAACGTGGCGTTACCTTCTTGCCATCCTCCGCGAAAGGGCTCGGTGGGGCTGGATCCATCCGTGGGCTGGACGGATGGACGATGACCGCCCCCTCCCCCGCGACGTCCCCGGCTGCCGGTGGGAACGGGGACAGGCCTGACGCAAAGGAAACCAACGGGAGGACAGAGGCCGGCGAAAGGACCAGCACTTCGGCTTCCGAAAATGAAGAAGCTGCTTCCAAGAGAGGAGCGACTTCGCCGACGGCGGCTGGATGAGACCGGAGCGTCCCCCCCCCCAGCCCCGGCCCTGGGGGGCACGGCTCTGCGGAGAGCGGTGGAGAAATCGCTGGGGGGACGTCTGCGGGGCGACGAGAGGTGGTTGGTCCTGCCGGACCCGAGCGGAGGAAGGAGAAAATCGGAAAGGGAGAAGGAGGGGAGAAGAGGGTTTCCTTGGCTGCGGGGCGGCGGGGGCGCGGGGGGGCTATTTGTAAGGCCGGAGGAAGCTGGAGACTTTGGAGCGGAGGAGTTTGATGAAGGAGCGGGGCAGCATCTCCTTGTGTTTCTCCGTGTATTTGAAGTAGTTCTGGGGATGCGCCAGCACGTCGAAGAAAGCTTTGATGAGCTTCTTGTCCTGCGGGGAAGCCAAACCGGAGGCGGGGAGGGGGTCACCGTCCCACCCTGCCCTCCCCCGCGGCGGCTCCGAACCGCGGCCGTGAGCACGGGGAGGGCGCGGGGGCTGCGGGGGGTCGGTGGGGACGCGCTCACCTTGAGGATCTCCTGATGGTTTTCGGAGGCGTAGAGCCGGCCGTCCCGCACGATGTCCTCCACCAGCTGCTCGTAGTCCTCTGCAACACCCGAAAGACACCGTCAGGGCGCGGGCGGTCGCTTGTCCCCAAACCTCTGGTCCCCCTCCCCAAGCCTGCTCCCCCCCCGCCCCACACGGGAGGCGTGGATTAGGGGTGCCCCGCGAGTGGGGGGCGACGCTGGGGCGGCCCATGCTCACCGTCGTAGGTGACGTAGGGGATCTGGAAGCCGCGGGCGCTGTTGGCTTCGCTGGTTTTGAAGTTGATCCAGAGTTTGCGGGACCGGGCGGTGAAGGCGATGGGCCTCTCGTAGGTCTGGCACGTCTCGTAGGTGGTGATGGAGGACGGGGAGGCTGCGGGGGCAGGGCGAGGGGGCACGTGATGCCGGATGCCCGTCAGTGGCGCTACCCCCGGCTTTACTGGGCTTGAGCGTGCGGGGATGGTCCACGTTCGGCGAGGCCGAGCCCCCACACCCCTCACGTTATACACCAGGGGTGTTATCATTCCTTCCTTGCCCTGGAAGGCTCCAAATGGGGCGTTTTACCCCCCAAAATGAGTGCTTGACCCACGCACATCCCCTTGATCCAGCAAGAGGGCGGGGCGGCGGGGTGACGCCGATCCCCTCGCTCACCCGATTCCCCAAAATCCCCTCCTGCCGCCCGGGGAGGCGGCTTTCTCCCGCTGCACGAGGCAGCTCTGCCGAAGCCTTTTCCTCCCGTGAGCACCGCAGCGCGCTCGGTTACCTACAGTTTTTCCGCATGACCAAGACATCTCCGCACTCGTCCTCGGAGGGGAGGAAGATCTCCGGCACCACGATGAGGATCTTGCGCTTGGGCGGGGGGTTGATGTTCCAGGTACACTCCACGTTGGCGGGGTAATTCCCCGGGTAGTTGGGGGACTCGATGTAGCCCGTGTACTCGCCCAGCTCTCCCCCGCACTGGCGGTCTGCAAGGCATGGAGAGCCCCTTCAACTGGGAACCAGTTGGGCGCTGGGATGGGGAGTGGGGGTTGCTGGGCAACCGTTAGCACGGCTCCACGCATCCCCCCCAACGCCTGCATAAAGCACAGAAATGACCCCAAACCCTATTTTAAGGGATTTTTAAGCACTTTTGAGGAAGGACGCCAGTTCATCCCTCCCCCCGTGGCACCCCAGTTCGCCTACTTTTGCACTGGGACACGGAGGTGGAGCCGTCGAAGTCGGTGGTGGTGTTGCCGGGACAGGCGATGCAGTAATTCTGCCGGAAATCGGGCTGGTAGGTGCCCACGGCGCAGCGGATGCAGCGGTGGACGCTGGTGTTGTAGTAATGCCCAGGGGAGCACTGGACTGGGGGGGTGGGGGGGGCCAGAGAGCAAAGGGGGCTGTGTCAGCCATCAGCACGGCCCCGCTGGGTGCCCCCCCCTTTCCCGGGAACCGGCTCTGACCCACCTTTGGTGTCGCAGTCCTGGAAGGAGAGGGCTCCCTCGAGGCGGGTGGTCAGGCCCCCGCCGCAGGGGAAGCAGAGCGCCCGCCCCACCTCAGGCTGGTAGGACCCACGGGGACACGGCTGGCAGGGCTTGAAGCCGTCGGCCGAGTGCTGGCCAGGGGGACACTGACCTGCGGGCACAGGCATTGCTCAGTCCTGGCGTCCCGCATGCCCAGGGCTCTCCCGCCTCATGTCCGGCTCCTCTCCCGCTCCCAGCTTTGGCTGGAGCAGGCACAGCCCTTCCCACGGTCCCCTCCGGATGATAAATGCCCAAAATAGCAACTTCTGTGGCTTCTGGGGATGCTCAGGGCTTTCCCCTCTTCTGGGTGGGGGCAGACGGTCGAGGCCGCAGCCCTGGACATGCCCTGGGTGTCCCTCCCAGCCCTCCACCGCCCCTCGGTGTCCCCCTTACCCGTGCAGCCGGTGATGTTGGTGGCTCCCACCGGTCCAAAGGCGTCACCGCGGGGACACAGGTCGCAGGAGAGCTGCCCTTCCTTCTCCTGGTAGGTGCCGGGGGGACAGGGCACGCACTGTTCCGTCTGGCCGTGGTAATACGTTCCCTGCGAGCAGCTAACTGAGGGCCGGGGGGGGACGTCAGCGATACGGCGGGGGTGGCTGTCACCACCGGTCCCCCACCCTGGTCCCCCCACGATGCTCCTTACCACACTTGCCGCCCAGGCGCTGCTGGCCGGGTCCGCAGCTCTCCTGTCGCTCCGGCGCCACGCTCAGCTTCCGGGCCACCTCGTACTCCATCCCTGCGAAGCGGAGCAGGAACCGCTCCTGGTTGATGGATTTCTTCAGCGCCTTGATGGCCGACTTCAGCTTCTTCTCCACTCTCTGCCGCAGGCAGGGCAGGTTGCAGCTGGCTGGGGGTGCAGGGGGGGAAGGGGGGGGTCAGGGTGGGATGCAGCAAGAAGGGAGGGATGGAGAGGGAAACCCAGCAAGATTAAACCATCTCCCAAATGCTCAGCTGCGAGCGCTGCCCAGCACATCCCGACCCGGTGCGGAATGAGGTCGGGTTGGGCTCCCCTTGCTGCATGGGGATGGCACCGTCCCTTTGGTCCCACCAGCGTCCCCCTGGTCCCATCACCGTCCCCCTAATCCCAGCGCCATCCCCCTGGTCTGACCACTGTCCCCCTTGTCCCACCACTGCCTACTTGGTCCCAGCAATGTCCCCCTGGTCCCATCACTGTCCTCCTGGTCCCAGCACCATCCCCCTAATCCCATCACCATCCCCCTGGTCCCATCACCATCCCGCTGGTCCCAGCAATGTGCCCATGGTCCCAGGACTGTCCCCCTAATCCCATCACCACCCCCCTGGTCCCATCACCATCCCCCTAATCCCATCACCATCCCCCTGGTCCCATCACCGTCCCCCTAATCCCAGCACCATCCCCCTGGTCCCATCACTGTCCTTCTGGTCCCATCACCGTCCCCCTGGTCCCAGCACCATCCCCCTGGTCCCAGCACCATCCCTGTGGTGCCACCACCCCTGCCTGCACCCGAGTCGGGCCAAGCCAGTGCCGTGCCCACCTGTGATCTCCTCCGGCTTGATCTCCGCCTCAAACTCCAGCGTGATGCGCGTCACCTCCTTGTTGGAGGAGTTTCGAGCCCGGCGCCCCTTCCCCTTCTTGGATGAGTCGCACTTGAGGTTGACGAAGGCGACCTGGCAGTCCGAGCAAGGTGCCGAACCACCTGCGCGGGGGGGACAGATCAGCACCCAGTCCCTCCCGGGACACAGGCGTCCCCGACTCCCCCTGCCATCACACCCCACCTTGCACCCCGGCCTTCCCAGCCTCCTCCTGCTTGCCCTTGGCCCGCGGGTGCAGGTGGCACTTGGCATCCTTGATCTTGAAGGAAGCCTTTTGCTTGATTGGCGCAGCGACAGTCTCTAAAGGAAAGAGCGGGTGCTCAACAACCCCGGCGCGGGGCAACCCGGCCAGCGGTGGCCGTGGGCAACCCGGGACCCCCTTACCGAGGCACTGGTGGCTGGTGTTGGTGAGTCTGTGCTGGCCGCCCTGCCGCAGGACGGGGGTCCCGCAGCTCACCGTGTAGCTGCTGTCCGACTCTGCAGGAAGGAGGAACGGGCGTCGGGGGATGCTCTGCCGGGGTGACGCGTGGCTGTGCCGGGGGGGGAGGATGCCCAGCACCCCACCGCGGGGATCCTGCACCGTGGACTCGTCCCCTGGGCAACCACCTCCCCCCCTCGCTCCAGCCACTACCCTTGGGTGCTCTGCACCTTGGCTGTGCAACCGGTCCTCTCCCCGCCCAGTTCGGGCCACGCAGGGAAATGGGGCCCCCCCTACCTGTGCCGGCAGTGGCACCGGTGCCGGTACCTGGCAGGAAGTGGGCCTTGGAGGCGCAGGTGAGGGCACAGCTGTCCTTCTTGCCCGTCTTGTTGCAGGTGAGGGTGGCCCGTGGTGGCACCGAACCTGGCAGGCATTTCACCAGCTCTGAGGGACACGCGCCGGCTGGTGATGACAAGCGGGGGACACCCGTGGCTGGCACTGCCCAGGGACCTGCCCGGGACCCCTGGGCCCTCCCAGCTCAAGGGGGGATTCACCGGGGAGGGGAGGGTGCTGGTGCATGGACGTGGGGACCCCGAACCAGCATCCCAAACCCCCCAGCTCCTCCTTGGAGATGTGATTGATGGGATTTGGGGTTTTTTAGGGGGGCAGCCAGGTACCAGGGAATGGTCAGGGCCATGCAAACGGCTCCCTTAGGGGCACTCGCTGGTGCACAGCCTCGAGCATGGTCAAACCAAGGGCAGAAGGAGCAGGGCAACACCTTACAGCCCTTCCCACCCAGACCCACGCGAGACGGACGTGGGGGTCCAGCCAAAAACAGCCCACCCCGGAGCACCCGTGTGCCGGGATACCCCAAAACCCCTACACTCCCCCCACCCCGACCGTGATCCCAACAGCCCCAAGTGATGGAGGGGCCATGGGGCATCGAGACCCTCTGGCTGGGGGATGTGCTGGCGTGTCCCCAACCGAGGTGTGTCCATCCCCGACGTACCTATACAGTCCTTCTTGTTCCAGTGCAGCTTGCAGCCCGCCGGACAGGTACACTGGTAGCTGCCGGGGGTGTTGATGCACCCGAATTTGCAGCCCCCCCGGTTGATGCTGCATTCATCAATGTCTGCGGGGGAGAAGGGAGAGGTGGTGGGTGTGGGGCAGGGGCCAATTTATCCATCCTGATTTTAGGATGGATAAATTGCATGCCTGGCTGGAGATGAGGGTGGGGACACACGTGTGGGCAGGGGGACACACACGTGGGCAGGGTGCTTCTAGCTGTGCCTTCTCTTTGCCCCATGGAGATCAGGGAAACCCCCAGTGTCCTCGCGGGCCGGGGTGCAGCCCACCCAGGCTGAGCTGGCCCTGGCCCCGCGGTGGGCTGGGGAGCTGCGGGGGGCAGCAGCCAGAGCCGACATGGAAGCACTTAGCAGCAGGATTCAAAAGGCAGCTGCTCTGCAGCCCAGCCCCTCTCCCCACAGCAGGGACCCTCCGCCCTGGCCTGAATTGGGGGGCTGATCCTCCAGGTCTGGAAGGAAGCAGAGGTGGAGGTGGGAGCATCCAAGGATGGAGCTGCCCCCCAAGCCCCTCCCTGCCTGCCTCCCCTTCTCGGGAGCATCGGTGAGAGCCAGTGACTCCTCTGTTGCAGGGTCACACCGGGAGCATCCTGGGGCCACGACGCACAAGGAGGGTCGCCTGTCCTCGACGGCCGATGGCCCCGCTGCCGACACACTCCGGCACACCCCCCCAGAAGCGTTTCATCCCTCTTCCCCCTTCCCAGGGTGCCACACGCCCCCGCCCTTGGGAGTTATCTGCCTTGTGAAACTTAAATCAAACCCTTTTGATGTTCCCCTTCCCACCCCGTCCCAGCTCCCTGCCAAAAATGCCGGGGATTTCTCCCTCTCTCCCCCTGCAGACAAGTCGCAAATTGTTCCTGTCGCTGCGTTTGAAGTTGCAGACACCAGCGTCTGGCAGAGAGCCCCCTCCCTGCCTGGCCCCAGCTCGGGGTACGTGGGGAACCAACTCTCCCCGTGGGCCCTTGGGGTGAGCGGTATCCCCGGGGGTCCCGCAGCAACCGTCCCATGGGGCTGCCCCATCCCTGGGTGCCCCGTATGCCTCCCGGGAGCCGAAGCCGGTGGGGCGATGGGCTGCTGCCAGCACCCAGCCGGCCCTACCTCCGCAGTGGGTGAGCCCGTACAGCGTGTAGCCTTTGTTGCAGAGGCACTGGAAGCTGCCGGGGGTGTTGATGCAGAGGTGGTCGCAGGTCCGGTCAAAGGAGCACTCATCGATGTCTGGAGGGAAGGCAAAAGGGGAAGGTGAGGGCTGGCACACTGGAGGGGCACCCTGGGGCATAAGGACTGTCCCTTTCCTGCTCCACCTGCTCCAGCAAGCTGGGGCTGCACTGGGATGCTCTGGGGACCAGCACTGGGATGCTCTGGGACCCTGCACTGGGATGCTCTGGGGACCAGCACTGGGATGCTCTGGGACCCTGCACTGGGATGCTCTGGGACCCTGCACTGGGATGCTCTGGGACCTTACACTAGGATGCTCTGGGACCCTGCACAGGGATGCTCTGGGGACCAGCACTAGGATGCTCTGGGACCCTGCACTGGGATGCTCTGGGATGCTCTGGGACCCAGGACTGGGATGCTCTGGGACCCAGCACTGGGATGCTCTGGGACCCAGCACTGGGATGTTCTGGGTATCCAACACCAGATTGCTCTGGGTATCCAACACCAGGATCACTGGGGATCCAGCAGTGGGATGCTCTGGGACCTTGTGCTTCCATGCCTGCATCCAAGTTCTCCCCTCATCCCCTCCAGCTGCTGCTACATGGAAGCAACAGCCCACTGCACCAGCATCTCCCCCTGCCCAAGCTCCTGCAGCCCCTCTGCTCCTCAGACGGGCCCAGCAGGGCCAGGCCATGCCCTTGGCACGGGGTGGCTGTGAGGACCCCCGGCTGCTGTCCGGCCAGGGCTCTGCCCCATGCCAGGGGGGTGCGTGGGCAGAGGGCCAGGGATGTCTGCTCAGCCCCGTAGGCACCTGGCTGGGGCAGGGCGGCCACGGCTGGGGAGGTGAACCCACCCTGGGGGGCTGAGCATCACTTCATTGGCTTCATTAAGTTAATTGCCATGTTCATGCCAAACTCCAAGAGCACAGAACCTGGATGGAGATGAAAGCGGTCGCAGCCAGAGCGTGCCAGCCCCCCCTTCCCGGCCACACGCTTTCGGGAGGCGACACTTGGGGGCCCACACACCCGCTGTGCTGGTCATGGGCTGGGGGTCAGAGCCCATGCTCCCCCCCTGAGACCTGCTGGGTCATTTAAACCTACTGGCTTTATGTGGGCTGTGTCAGGACAGGGAGAAAAAGGTGGAAAAAGCAGCATGGAGCAGCCAGCTCCCTCCGGAACAAGCAGGATGCATCTCCCCCCTCCCCTCCGACAGACGGGGAAGGAGGAATCCCTTTGCAAAAGCCACTGAATTCCTTGCTCTGCCTTCATGGCTTGCAAAACCAGCGTGTCCCCGAGCAGGGTGCGATCCAGCCCGTGCTGCGGGGTGGCTGGCAGAGCGGGAGAGGCAAGGCAGGTCACATCCCGCTGCTTTTCCCATCGCCCATCCCAGGAAAACCACGGCCTGTCGAGAGGGGAGGAAGCAGCCCGTGTGCCAGTGCGTGTGCTTTAGCAGGGAGCTACGGCTGTGCTGCTGCGGGATCGCTGGGGAAAGCTCTGTGCGGTAAAGCGGAGCAGCCTGGGAGATGCCCGGGGGTGCCAGGGTGGGTGCTGAGCTCAGGGTGCCCTCCCAGAACACATGGGGTGCTGCTGGGGTCCCCCGGCACGGGGGCAGAGCTCAGATCCTGGGCTCAGGGTGTGCTTGCTGCCAGGGCGGCCGGTGGCGATGCTCCCTGCACCCAGGCAGAGCTGCAGCCCAGCCCATGGAGCGGCAGGGAATGCCATGACCAGCAGGGAATGCCATCCCAGCCCTGAGGAAGGCCGGAGGACTTCTCCTGGCCTCTGCCCAATTGCTGGCTTTAACTCTGCCGCGAGAAGAGCCCAGATCCCCGGCTCGGGAGCAGAGCTGGGATGACAGCCCAGCTCTGCAGCTCAAAGGGCTGAGCTCAAGACCAGAACCCAAATCCAACACTAATCTCCTGAAGGATGTACGTGGTCCAGCGGAAAGCACAGAGGAATGAGTAACCGGGCCCGGAGGGGTGAGAAATGCCGAAGGGCAGGGACAAGAGGTGTCCCCGGGCAGGGCAGGGGGCCGGGGGCCTGCTGCCCCTTACCTTGGCAGTTCCTCTCGTTGATGAGCAGCTTGTAGCCCTTCTTGCAGCTGCACTCGAAGCTGCCCACCGTGTTCCTGCAGATGTGGTCGCAGCCGCCGTTGTTGAGCCGGCACTCGTCGATGTCTGGTGGGGACAGGGGACACGAGTCACGCTCCGGCTGGGATGCTCGGCCGGGAGAAGGGGGGTCCTCCCCTCCAGACCCCATCACCACCAGGAGCTGGCAAAGGAGGAAACACTCTGGGCTCTGATGGTCTGCGGAGTCACGGATTTGGGCTGGCGGCTGGTTTTGGGGAGCAGGAGAAGAAGGAAGAAAGAGCAAGCCGGGAGGGGAATCCCCTTCTTCAGAAACTGCTGCTCCACAAAATCAATATATTTCAACCCTCACCTCGCTGCTGGCCATCTTTTTCCTGCCACAGACAAAGCTAAAAATGACGATGTGCAATAACCGCAGAGCCCCAACAACCCAGAAGAGGCTGGACCTTGGTTTTTAGGCTGGTTTTTTTCCCCTTTTTCCACTAATCACAACATTTACTGTTAGAAACAACCTGTAAAATGAAGGAGACCAAGAAGAAGCAGCCGTCTTCCCCATCCCTCTGCCCCCAGCACCGAGGCCGGCAGCTCTGCCTCTCTGGGGCTGGGGCTTTCACCGTACGGCTGCGAGGGAGCGGGCTGTAAACCAGCCCGCAGCCGTAATAAAACCCCCAGACACAGGGGACGTGGCTCCAAGTTACTGCACATTCCTGGAAACCACAGAATTGGAAACAGAGGGGGGATGCTCTGATAAAATAACGGGGGGCAGGGCCTTTCCATAAGCAGTCGGCAGGTAGACGGGCAGCGGGATGGGCTTCCAACCGGAGTCAAGTTCCCGGAGCTGCCAAAAGAGACATCGCAGGCACCGGTCACAGCATCCCCTCGCTGGCATGGGGCAGGTTTGGGGTGTGTGGGGGGACCGGTGTGGACTGCTCCCCTTGCAGAGGCAGGTGGATGGGGATGTTGGTGGGAGTGTGCAGAGGTGCACGGCATCCCGAGGCATCCTCTCCCAAGTGGGATGTGGTGCCTGGACCCAACTCGATGGTGAACCGCAGAGGGACTCATGCATCCCAAATTCCCAGAGCGGGTGCAGATCTCCCAGCCCATGGCAGTGCCCGCAGGGGAAACTGAGGCAGCAGGATGCAAGGAGTGGGGAAGGGACCCTCTGCCCGCCCTACTGCCATGCCATCATCTCTGACATTACCTGACCCCCCTTTCCTCCTCCCCAGGTGCTTCCCAGGGGAGCGGGGCCCATCACAGCACCTTTAGTGAGGTGGCTGAGTTTCTGCGCCTCGGGGTGATCCCAGTCCCTACCCCAGGGATGCAAACACCAAGCGAGCAAACGCTGCGGGTAACATCAAGCTGAGCTAAAGCGGGGCCTTTCCTAAGGGCACGGGGGACACAAGGGGACCCTGAGGCACCCAAGGGTGAGCACGGACACCCCAGCCCCGCTCGCACCCACCTACCTTTGCACGTCTTCCTGTCGGGCTGGAGCATGAAGCCCATGGGGCAGCTGCAGTGCACGCCCGTGGCCGCGTCGTGACACTTGCTGTCGCAGCCCCCGTTGTTCACGGCACACGTCTCTGCATGGAGAGGGGAGAGAGTGGCCAAGGTGAGGGACCGGTGTCTAAAAGGTTGGGGGGGGGCACGTCTCCCAGTTGTCCCCATGCCCCCCAGGTGTCCCCCTGGGAGAAGCAGCAGGCGCAAACCTCCCTGCAGAGCCCACCGAGACTGCCCTTGGCTTTTCACACACCCAGTAACGAGGCCACGGAGCCCCCTGATTAATAAACACCCCGGATACAGCGTGAGGGTTGGGGGGGGGATAAGGCATCAGTGCTTGGTGATCCCTCAGCATCTTCCACCTCCGCAGACGACGCGGCGCCCGTTGCCTTCCCATCGCCCCACCACGCACCCAGGTGCTACTCCCCGGGGATTTTGGAGGTGAAATAAGAGTGCCTGTGATTCACCCCAGGTTGCAGACAGGCAGGAGGAAGCACCCAGATTTCCTGGTTCGCCATCCAAACCCATGCGGAACCCTCCTGCCTCCCAACAACCTGCTCCTGCGCACCGGGTGTCTGCACGGCAGGCAGCGGGGGCAGCGGGGACAGCCCTGTCCCCTCCTTGGAGGATGCTTTATCCATGGCAGGCAGGGAGCAGAGCAGCTCCCAGCATCCCAGAAGGATGGGGTCGGGGATACGGGCACGAACGAGCAGGCAGAGCCGCGGCACGTTGCGAAACAGCCGGCACTCCGGGCGCTGGGAAAAGCGGAGGTGGTTCGACGGAGGCTCCTCATTTGTAGCTGACGGGAGGGAAAAGCGGCTCCATGGGATTAATCCCACCACGCTGAGCCTCCATGCTGCCACTGGGCTGCGTGTCCCCCAAAACCAGGGTGTGGTGGAGTCCGGCTTTGGCAGCTCCAACGAGGAGGAATGGAATTTCCAAGGGATGAAGTCACGGCCCAAAACGTGGCCAGAGCCAGGGCTCGCCGGGGCTGCCCAGGCTGCGGCTCCCTGGGGACGCAGGTGCGCAGCCCCCGGTGGGATGGCGGGGGATGTCCTGGCCCCCTCGCTGCCAGGGAGCCACAATGCCACTGGTGACCCCGTCACCCGCCGCTCGGGCACGCCGGCAGGTCCAGTGTCGCGGGCTAATTTGGGAGACGCTTTGTATAATTAGAACACACACACAGAGGCAGGCAGCAGCAGTGGAAAAAAAATCAAATTAAAAAAAAATGCTAATTATTTCAGTATTATCAAAGTCAGCTGTTGCTGGTAGGACTAGAAGGGACACTAATTTAAATGAAACATTGTCAGCTTGACAGCTTCCCTGTGAGATCAATCCTCAATTTCGGTCCTAACCACCAGAACAATGGTTTGAAGTGCATGAAGTTGTTCACAAAGCATAATAAAATATTCCTTTCAGAAGGCTGGTTGCTTGGATAAATGAAGCATTGGGGCTTCAAGGAACCCAAGATGAAAATGCCTTGAAGAAATTCCTTGGAAAGAGCAAATCCCAGGTTCTCCTGCTCTTTGCGAGTGCTGCATGGGGTAGGAATGACTGAACCATCCAACCATTTGCCGCAGGGCGAGGGAGCTGGGATCGCTCTGTGCTCGTCTTGCCGCTGCTATTTTTATGATGTCCCATAATAAGAGAACAAAAGGGACCGTTTTATGAAATTAATAGCCAGCACAATTACAAAACCTAATGGCGAGGGAGGGATTTCTGCAGATATTATTCCCCCAGCCAGGTCCTCGCACCGCATGCAGCCCGGCCGTGCCGGGACCGTCCCCCCACCCCACGGCCCCGGGGCCAAGAGCATGGTGCGGGCGACACCGCACCAAAGGGATGGGAATCTTTCTGGAAGCCTGATGAATTACTTAACGCCAGCCTTTGTTCCGGCGCCCGATGCCGAAGCAGCGCAGGGAGGATTTAACAGGGTTGCTGCCGAGATGAGATGATGCTCTCGGTGCGGGCGCTGCTTTCGGTGGGACCGAGGAGAAGCGGCTGCACCGGGGAGGATGGGGCTCTCTGGGGAACGCAGGGCCCTCGGCACGCCGTGCTCACAGCCTCCTCCAGCGCTGCAGCACCCATCACCTCCTGGCCCCTTTGCACCTCTGGGAATTTTGGCTGAGGTGTAAATCAAGCCCTACCCGCCATCCCGTGCAGGATGCAGCCGGAGCTCGGGGCGTGCACGAGGTGGGAGCTGAGCCAGCCCGGCTGCAGCACCACTGCAAACCCCTTTGCAAAGTGGGGAGACCACCTCCTAGGCTTGCAAAAAGCTTGGAGGGGACTGCTGGGGTACCTGCGAGGCAGCAGAGGTGGCACGGGGCCAGGCGCCGGAGCGGGGCCCCGGGAAAGCGGCATTGTTCCGCGGTGCTGGCAGCCCGGGGGCTGCTCCAGCCTGGCGCGAGCCGGCGTGACTCACCCAACCACACAGGGCTTTGGCGAGGGCCTCCATCGCTCGGGGAGGGCGAAGACAAAGCAGCTTCCACACACGCTCTTTCCCACCCTCCTCTATCCCAGCTCTGGTCTCGCTTTCCGATCGCCGTGCCATGGAAATCCTCACCCCGCTTGGCACCCTTCACCGTGGTGGCCAGTCACCGGGGCCTGCCCGAGCCCCTTGCCCGTGCCCCCGCAGCGCCCTGCCTGCACACGCTCCAGCTTCGCCTCCACCTGCCGGGAAGCAGCAATGGGAGCGGGAACGCCATCCCACGAGCCGAAGGAGGTAACTGCGCGGTAATCGGAGGGATTACAGCCGCGTTGGCTGGAACGCGGTGACACACGGTGAGCCGTGCACCCACAGCTCCTCCGGGATGTGCCAGGAGTTTGCATGCACCCAGCACGTCCACGAACAAGATTCCTCACCACAGACAAGTCGCTGCACCCGCCGGCTGCCCCCGTTTCCTTGTTGCCAGAGCAGAGGCGTCTCCTTACCTTCGTGTAGGGCTCAGAGACCCGGCGGGGCTTGGAAAGAAATCCCTGGGGAAGCAGCCGAGGTGCCCAGCCCCATAAAGGTCAGTGCAGCTCTGGGCTGGGTGCCCCTGAGCACCATTAGCAGCTTTGCTGGCCCAAACCCTGGGACACCCTGAATGTCCCCGCACCCACAGAGGGGACCGTCCGCAAGCGGGTGGGCTGCGGGATGGGGTAACTTTGGGAGCGCACAGCGCGGAGACGGGCACGGGCATCCCCCTCCCCATCGCACAGCCGCCGGCAGCCCACTGCTGGCTGCTCTCAGACTGGCTTGGCAGCAGTGGAGGGGGGGGATGACCACTGCCACAGCCACTGGAAAGCGGATTGTGACCCCCTGCATCGGGCTGGATCGACCAAAGCAACGCGAGAGCCCCCGCCTCATGCAAGCGCAGCCAGGGGAGGGTTTCCTTCTCTGTCCCCCAAAAGCAAATTCGGCTTGCAGCCCGAGGCCAGGCTTGCTCTGCTGGGTGTAAAAGCAGCAGCGGGGACAGGGTTAGTGAGACATGCGGTTAGCGTGGCAGCTCAGCCCCCCGAGCCCCGTTATGATCTCGAGATGAGAGACCGTCTGCGGTTAGACCCCTTCGTAGAGATAGAGAGAACAAAAATATTTACCATTAGAAAACGTCTCAAGGATAACGTGTTGCTGGAAGTGTCTCTCCCCTGTTTAACATTATAAAAAAGTGATTTAGAAGCAGTGCCCAGCAAGGAGCTCCGTTGGTCACAGTCAATAGGTTCCACTTGCTGCCTTTCCAGCCTGGGGGATATTGTCCCTTTGGGGTTTTTCTCCCCCCGCCTCCCCAGAGACCCAGAACTCAAGGTTTGGGTCCAGCGCTACTGACTCCTCCATCACCCTGTCCGAAGCATCCCGTGTCCCGCTGGCTCTCCACCCCCCTCCGGTTTCACACCCTGCATCGTGCCGGCGGGAGCCCCATGCGAGCGGGAGGAAGCGCGTTAACGAGGAGCGTTAGTGCAGCCCGTTAGTCTGGGGAATCGGGTCCTCGCCTTCGCCGGAGCCAAACCAGCGCGTGCCGGGGCGGTTGCAATCCCCGAGAGGAGCCGTACAGACACCGCGTGGCCACAGGCTTTGGGAAGGTGACCGTGTCGTGTCGGCAGTGCTTGCGCCGCTTGGATTTAGCAGCCAAGCCAGCGGTGACCCCAAATTTGGGGTGCGCTTGGGCTGCTCAGCCGCACCCGCGCATCGGCGCACCCCGGTGCGGTGAGCCCCGTCAAGGCACGGCACAGCCCCGGGATGCTGAGCACCTGAGGGAGCGTGTGGGAGCCGGGGGGGGGACAAATGGGCAAGAAGGGGCTGAGAGCAGTCTGGGAAAAGCTGCAGATCCCAAAATCGGAGCGAAAACACCCAGGGATTGCCTCAAAAAATTAGCTTGAGCTTTGCCCTGAAAGGAAACTGCCTGGCACCACCCATCCCTGGCTGGGAGATGTCCTCCCTCATCCCGGTCACTCTGGGACACAAGGCTCCCCAGCACTTTATTTTGCTCCCGTGTGGGAACAGAGCCCTGTGGCAGTGCTGGACTGAAGTCAGATAGTCCCCGGAGCCGGGGTGCTTGGGGCACACGGAGCGCATCACCCACGGGACCGAGCGGAGATGAGCGCATCCCTGCTTAATGAGAAACGACGGGTCCACGTGGATGGGAGCACGGTGGAAGGGGAAAAGAGGGGAAACGCAGCCCCCGGCTGCGCCTGCGCTGTCCGGGGGGGCTCAGGCTGAGGACAGGCATTCAGCAGCCGGGACACGGGGTGCCGAGGCTTGACAGGGACCTCATCCTCCTCGGGGAGGTCGACATGTGCGGAGGATCACGCACGACATGTCCACGGCCACCCGCCTCGCATCCCCGTGCCCTGCTTTCCCCTTCCCGGAGCCCTCCTACGCCGAGGTCCCTTCACCCTGGTGTCCCCAACACTGACCCAGCAGCGGGGTCCGGCGCAGCCCCCGCTCCCGGCATCGCTCCCGCCACTGCCTGCTTCCCAGAGCTGGGGAGCATCGGCGGGTGCCGCCGCAAACCGCCCGCGCGCGGGTCAGGAAATCGGCCATAAAACTCGAGCTGGGTTTAGTTTCCTCCTCCATCTAATCGTATTTCCTCCCCATCCACCGCCTCCCGTTCCGCCGGCGCTCACTGCAAACAGGGGAACGGCGACGGCCCCGCTGCACCCCAAGTATCGGCGGGAGGGAGCCGCAACGACGCCCTGGCTAGCAAACCTTCCCGAAAGCCAAAATCTGCATCAACGGCGACGGCCCCGTTTGCATCTCCCCGCGGGCGCTGCACCCTGGGCTGCTGGAGGGCTGTTTTATGGGCTTTTTTTTTTTTTTTTCCTAAAAAAAGGCCACTTTTCGAGCATAAATATAAATATATAAGGTCATTGGCCTCCCCTCCCGGCTCCCCCTCCCCCTCGAGCCTGCAGACATGTTGGGAGCCATTAGGGCTGGCCTCGCTGCGCTCAGAGGCATGTTCTTCATTATCTGCATTTTTAAAAGCAGCAATAAAAAGCGGAAAAATGAAAAACACCGGCCGTGGCCTAATGAAACTGTCACTCAAAGGGGCTGATCGTGCTTCCTGCCGCGTGGTGTGATCTGAAGGGAACCTGGACCAGGGGCCTGTCCCGGCAGCCCATCAAACGCACCGCGTACAATTTCAAAGCCCATGGCCCGGGGAGCGAGTTTGCGTTTCCCCTCGCTGGAAACTTTATTCCCCTTGAAATGATGAAATATTTCAGAGGAAATGGGGAAGGGGCGACGGAGGGAGCACCGGGGATGGGGGAGGGCTGTTTGTTCAGCCCCGGCCGTAAAATAAGAAAGGGTGGTTATAAATATCCGAGCAGGTACCTCGGCCGTAAATCTGCCGGCCGGGCATCCCTGCGGAGCGGCCGCCGGCTCCCAGTGGCCGGAGCACAATCCCGCAGTGTTCCTGCGGTGGGGCTGGGGGCCAGGAATCCCCGGGGGGATGCGGGAGCCGGGCAGGCCCCTTTCCTGTGGAGAGGGGGCTGCAGACCCGCACGGGATGAACTCTCACGAGGGAGAGGTCACGGCTCGCGTGGGAGATGCCTCCCCAGCCGACACGGCGCGGGGACGAAGGGGGAGATTTTGGCCAAGGCCACGAGGACAAGCGATTCTGGAAACCCTCAAATCCCACCGTCACGCCTGTGGTACCCGGGGTCCGAGTGCTGAGACCAGATCCCTCTCGAGCATCCCCCAGATCACGAGGTGCTTCACAGAGCAGCTCTCCCACCCCCTGCACCCCCAGGCAGGAGCATCGTTTCGGAGCCAAACCTCCCCCGAGTCCTCGCACTGACATGGACATCACACGCAGGGTCCCCCCTCCAGGGGGAACACACGAGCCGACGCACCCCGGCGTCCCAAATTCCCCTTCGGAGGAGCGCTCCCCAGCCCGGTGGCAGCGATAACCCCACGGTGGGGTCCTTGGCGGGTGGGATGGGATGCAGCAGCCCAGAGGGACTGGGATTAATCCTGGCAGCGGGATGGGTGACAGCGGTGACATTAAGGTAGCAGCCAGCTGAGCCGACGGGGAGCAGCCGGGGGTTCGGGGGGGCTCCTCCGCCGCCCGCCCCGAGGACAGAGCCGTCTTTGGAAAGCGCAGAGGGTTTTCTGTTCAGGCACAGTGGGGACACGGGGAGTCAAAACTTCTCCCTTGCTTTCAATTCCTTTTTCCTTTTTATTTTGCAATAAAAATTCAAATGTCTAGAGCAATTTGTGGCCTTAATCACTCCCCGAATATAACATTTTTTTAAATCAAATCAGCTGTTAAACAGCACAAGCATATGAAACCAGTAAAACTTCTATCTCTGTTTGATGTTTTACAATTTGAAAACACACACAGGAAAAGGACAATTTTGGGGGTGGTTGAGTTGTCGGGTTGTTGGGGTTTTGGGTTGGTTTTTTTTTTGCTAGACAATTGTTCCCGAGCCGAGGCCTTGCGCTGCCAAGTCGGAACGGATCACCACGGCCACATCTGTGCCCTCTGTGTCCCTCCTCGAATGCTGCCAGTGACAATTTCTAGCGTGGGGACGTCCTCACGCCTCTCCCTCCGGTGGGGGGGTGGCAGGCAGGGACTCTCCGCCCGCACCCCAGCACAACCCATCTGTCCCCAAATGTCCCCTCAAGCATCCCTGCAGCAACTTTAGCTCCCCGCGGTCGAGCAGCGACGCATCCCCGCGCCCCACGGGTACCCGCAGCATCCCTCACGCACCGAGTTTCTCCAGCCTCAGCAAAAGGAAACGGCGCATCTCCAGAACTTGGAAAAATACCCCCAAAAACCTTCCTCAGGCCAAGCGCAATTTGCCCGGAGAGGAAGACGAGCCATCCCGCGCCCCAGCCCCTGTCCCCATGGCCAGGCGACGGCTCGCACCTACCGATGCACGTCACCCCGTCGGAGTGCAGCAGGAACTTGACGTGGCAGCCACACTTGGGCCCCTGGTCGGTGTCGTCGCAGGTATGCTGGCAGCCCCCGTTCCCGTAGTTGCACGTCACTGCGAGAGGCAAAGCACAGCCGTCACGCTGGGACCCAGCCCCTCTCCTCCCTGCATTCCCATAAAGCCAGCTTGGAAAAACCTTGTCTGTACCCTTGGAGAGATCCCTCCCTCCTGGATAATTTCTAAAGCCCTTCGACTTTCCCTGCGGGATCTTGGCACACGACACCGGTGGAGCCTGAGCGAAGGGGACTGATGGGCTGGTTGCCTCTGACCCTGGATCTGATGTTACAGGGGAAGGGTGGGATTTTCCCAAGCTCTGGAATGACTCAGGTGCTCCTGGGAATCCCTGCCAGCCCTCCCCGGAGGGCAAGGCGTACTGTTCATTTAGCTCGGAGGGAAAATAGGCTCGTAGGATTAAAACTCCATTTCATCAGCGATTTTACACATTTGCTGCAGACAGCAAATGAGAAACAAAACAAAAATAATTGCATAGACACATCCATATCTATTTAATAACCCTGGCAGTGCCAGCGAGATGCTGGCAGGAGATCAGACAGGCTGAGAACACCACATCCCCCGGGGAGAGGATTCCTGCGCTCCTCCTGTGCCGATCGCACTCTCCCTGTTCATCTCCCCTTGGGAAAGCGAAACGGTGGGACAGGGGATGCTGCGCCTCTTGGACCCCCTGCAACTGCCATTTCAGCCTAGCGTAGGGCAGGATGTCGTGTGGGGAGGTGGCAGAGGGGAATGCCAGGAGCATCGTCTGCAAGGGCAGAGCAGGCATTCCAGAGGAAAACGAACCCAGAGGGCTCCAAGCCTGATAAATCAACTAGTACCAGGGGGTCAGGGCTTTGCAGCTGGGCTAGGAGGGGCCTGTATCACTGGGACAAGATTGGGGGTCCCCAGGAGGCCATATCCCCATCCCTGCAGTGCTCCTTACGTTTGCAGTCGCGCTGGTTCTTGGTGAGCTCGAAGCCGGGGCGGCACTCGCAGGCGATGCCCCCCTTGGGGGTCTCCCGGCAGATGTGGGCGCAGCCGTGGTTCTTGTTCATGCAGTTCATTCCTTCTAAAAGAGAGAAGGAAGCAAAGAAAAGCTCCAAAAGCTCGCTGGCACTGGTCCATGGCGGCGGAATGATGTCTGGGGAGGGATGGGGACGGGGAGATGGGGGCAAGGAGGGGAAAGCCTTGCAAGCAAGGACCTTAGTGGGGCAGGATAACCCCAGGCAATGCCTCGAAGGGCACCATCTTCTGGCACAGAGCTGCTCGGGAAGGTGGGTAAATCCACCCTGGAGCCTTTGATTTCCTCCCCCCACCTCGGGCGAGACCCCTCTCCCATGCCTCGGTGCAGGCAGCGGATGCAGAAGCTGCTGCTGTCCACCAGCCCTTCCTGACACCCATGGGACGGAGGGATGCAGCTTCTTTTTGGAAGACGAGGAGGATGGGGTGGCCATGGCTGTGATTACAGACCCCGGAGCAGACAGTCGTGGCATTGTTCCCAGGGCAAGGAAAGGTTTTTCAGGGGGTAGAGCCGGCTGGGGTGGGATGGAGGGGCAGCCCTGAAGCTGCTCTGCTGGGATGAGCCCTGGGGCTGTGCCCATAAGCTGCAGGATGCACTGACAGCTCAGGGAGGATTCACATGCTGGCAATCCCTGGGGAATGAGGGTTTGGGAGCTACTGATTCCTATTACTGGAGCTGCCGTTTCACCCTCGCTGACCTGTCCACAGCCCCCTCCCACCCCAGCCTCTCTTGGGGCAAGGGAACACTCAGCTGCAGACAGCTGGGTTCAGCGGGTGACGAATGGGGCATCGACAGGAGTTGATGGGACATTGAACAAACCCCACACAAGCCAGGGGTGGGTCTCTGGGAGATGCAACTGCCTGCTCAGGTCCTTTTTCTGGCTGAGGGAGGGGGTCAGTTCCTTTCCACACTCCTGGTGCTGAGCCCACTGTGGGGTGAGCGGTGCCAGGGACCGGGCAGAGCTGCAAGCCTGTGAGCTGCCAAGAGCCTGGGGCAGGAGGGTGAGGAAAGGTCTTTATGGGGTCAGGGCATCTCCAAGGAGGATGCTGAGATGCATCCAGCATGCACAGGGAGGTTAAGAACCACAACCTGCGGGTGTCCCAGGCTGCTCTCCTTCACCTGCCCGGCAGATCCTGCCTGGATCCACCCCAGGACAGGGCGATCATCTGTAATTGCAGTGCTAGGCAAGTCCTCCTGCCTCCAACCACACCAGTCCTCCCTTCCCTGGCCTCTGTGTGGGGGCTGGAGTCCCTCAAACTGCAGGAAGCCCTGCTCCGTCCCTCCAGTACCTTCCAGCCTGCCCCAGGACTGGGATACTGCTGTGAGCCCCTGCCCTCCACCCAGCCCTGCCCTGGGACCCCCTGGCACACGGGATGCTCCAGGGATGCCGGGAACAGCCAAGCGCTCTCCACCTCTCCTCCACACAGCAGCTTTTCTCTCCCGTTTTTTATTATTGCTCTTCACTACCTGGCAGCATCTCTGCCACGTCCTGAGTACCACGGCGGACATCGGGACCTCCGAGGCTGCCCCTGCCCCGCCACTGCTCCCCTGGAGACGCCACCTTCCAGAGAAGCCAGATCCCGAGGGCCGGCAGTTTGCAGAGATCCCTGGCAGGTCCCAGCAGAGAAGCAAGTTCTGGCGTCTGTGTGCCCTGGCTCCCATCCAGGCCAGGACGGCCGCACGCTGTTTTCCTAAGACTCCCCAGGCGATTCCACCCGGACACGGCATCCTCCTCCGCTGAACGATGCCGGGACACAGCAATCCCTCCATGCCCACAGCCCCCGCCTGCAAGGTGGCTCTTGAGCTTCGCATCCCCTCTAATCCTTCCTCTCCCTGCAAACCATCATCTGCTCTTGCACCGGCACCGTGTGGGACCCTGCTCGCCCCTTTTGCTTTTGGTGGCCCCACTGCCATCGTGGGGCTGAGTGTGACGGGGTTTAAAGGCACCAACACCCCAGTGAGCCCCAACCGGTGACCTCGCCTTACTGGGAGGGACTGGCCAGTGGGAGGCGGGGGGGTCGCAGTGCTGCCAGAGAGAGGTCCTGGGATCCATCCCCTGGTTCCCCCAACCCAGCAGCTTTTCATCCTCTCTGAATCAGAAGGGAGAGAGGAAAGCAAGGAGATTGAGACACAGAAAGAGCAGAGGGAGAGGAGAAAGCCTCCTGCCAGGGCGGGAGCAGAGAGACGAGGAGCTGGCAGGGACCCCAGGAGGAAGGAAGCAGCCGTAACGCTGAGGTTTAGCTCTCTAATGCTGAACGCTTCTGCCTTGGCAGTGCCTGAGGAGCCAGGAGGGAAGTCAGAACACGCTTTAACATCGGACCCCAAATTGTCCTCAGCTCTCTGCTTCTTCCAGGCTCACAGCCCGGGGACCAGCTGCACCCCTCCCCACAGCCACTCCTGAGACCATGCTCAGGGACCGCACAGCAGCTACGAGATCAGACTCGGGGTGCAGAAGCAGCACAGCCCAACACCACCGCAGCCGTTCAGCTCCCAAAATCAGCTCAACCCAGCACCTGCATCCCTGCCTGCAGCGGGGGCCACCCACCGCGTCACCAGGGGGACAGGGCAGCCAGCTCGTCCCTCCCGGGCATACAGGGGATGGATGGGGATGGGGGAGATGCCACCACGGCCACTGAGCTGTCCTGCACTGGGTGAGATTCCCCAGGGAGCTGGAGGGACAGACACAGCTGGGAAGGGGGAAGGAGGAAAGCAAAACCACTCAGCTGGCTTTGCCAAGCAGCGGAGATAAAAATCAGCAGAGATGCAAAAATCTCTCATTTCCTCCTATTTTGGCTAAGAGATCGCTCCAGACGGCAGCAATTTAGAGCTGATACGGAGACGAAAGGTTCGGTGCTGCGCAAGACCTGGCAGAAGAAGAGTCTCGCAGGGTGGTGTGAGGATCACGGGGTATTTAATAAAACGCTCTGGACAGAGGATTAACGTCCTCCGTGTGGTGTTATGGTGCTTGACTCAGGGGCCTGCGAGGGTTTTATTATGGAGATGTTTATGAGCCCCGCAGCATCCTCTCCCCGTGTGCTCGTAATACATTTGCAACACCAAGAAGGGCCACGAACCAGCACCCAAACCCAGGCAGCGCGCAGGGGTGGCCAGAGGTGACAGGGAACTGACCTGCCCAGTAAATACAGGGGACGGAGGGTGCCCCGGTGCGGGGAGATGCCGCGCACTAACCTTCGGGGCGCTGGATGCAGGTGTGCTGGTTGTCGCTGAGGAAGAAGCCCTCCCGGCAGAAGCACTCGTAGCTGCCCATCATGTTGACACAGGTCTGCTGGCAGCCGCCGTTGCCCTCCGAGCACTCGTCCAGGTCTGCAAAGGGAAGGCGGCAGCGGGGTGAGCACGGCACCGCAGCACGTCGAGGGGACAGGGAACTGGCTGCGACAGATCTGCTACGTAGCAAACAACTTCTGCTTTACATCCATCATCCCCCAGCTAGAAAAAAGGGGCATGCTTTAGGGCTGCAGGGGATGAAGTCAAAGCACATCAAGGGGTGGGTCTCAGAGGCCATGCAGCTTCCCCGGCTGACGGGCAAAGAAGATCTCATTGTACAGATGGGAATGCCAAACCACGGAGAAAGGGATTTTCCTTGTCCCGGGACCCCCAAAGCACCCAGGATGCTCAGCCACGACGCCGGCTGCAGCCGCTCCCTGCTCCCAGCCCCTCCGAGCCCGTCGCTGGCCGGGGATGCCTGCAATTCATTAGGGGGAGCTGGGAAACCTTAGCCCAGAGCGGGGATAATTACTTGTGAGGAGACTCAAATCCCCCGCAGCTCTGCTGCCCTCGTGCCTGTTTTGGTTTAACAAATCAAGGCTGGAAGGGGCTCGACATGGGCACCCTGGCAGCAGCGACGCCCTCGCCCCGGGCTGCTCCTGCTCCATCCCTGCAAATCCCTCCTTTCACAAAGGGCAGCAGCCCGTTGCTCTCTCCAGAGGGATTCTGGGGATAGTGGGCCAAGCTGAGCCCGCTGGTGCCCTGAGGTGCCAGAGCAACCGGGATGCCCAGCTCAGGCAGAGAGGCAAACTGCTGCCACAGCCACCCCTGCTCCTTCCACCCGGGGTCCCAGGCGACGGCATCGGGTCGGGAGCGAGGGGCCCCGTGCCAAAGAAAACCTCCCGTGAACTCGAGCGTTGCAGAGCCGGCGGCCGAGGGGAAAGCTGAGCCTTGCCAGCATAGGCTGCCGGAAACCCTGGAATAGTGGCTCGGTGATGGCACGTGCCGGGGTGGGGCTCCCAGCCCCGTCCCCCCCCAGCCCCGCACTCCTCCCCAGGTAACACTGCATGCACCAAACCCCTTTGGTTTTGGGCAAAGAGATGGATGGACGGATGGATGCCCGAGCAGCGCAGGTGCCTTGCAGCGTGCCCAGGGAACCCCGGGGGGATGCTCAGAAATCAAAGCAGGGCTGCAGCTCCACCTGGGATCTGCCACGGGAGCAGAGCCCAGGAGCACCCCACAAACCCGCTACCTTGGGAAGGGGGTGTTGAGAACCTCATCTCCCAGCCAGGCACCCATGTGGTGGGTTAGGGCTGACAGCTGGGCGCAGCCAGACACAAAAGGGACGTCGTCTGCGATGGCAGGAGGCTTGCAGCTTCCCCAGAGGCTCGTCCCAGCCAAGCTATGTCCCGCAGATGCCAATAACTCTCCTCAAATCCCTCCGCTTATAACAAGGGCTTAACGTCTCGCGACTGCTCCTTCAAGCTCCACACAAAAATGAGGAGGCAGCCGTTCCAACCCGACGGCTGAAACGAGACTCCGCTGCTCTAATACCTGTTTTATTAAATGCAACAGAGATGGGCAGAAGCCAGCAGGGTCCGTGTCAGGACGGGGGCTCGAATTCCTGTCCCAGTTCAAAAGGTTGGATGAGGTGGGTGACGGGGGTGGAGTGGGCTCTGGGAGGCAGGCACCCTGACCCTCCTCTGCCTTGGCCCGCTGTGCCGGCACAGCCTGGGTATGACCCTCTGCTTTGCCCTGCTCCTCTTTCTTTTGGCCTGGGGGGATGCTTGCAGGCTGGGCCAAGCACAGCCAGGATATGGGGGAAGGAGAATGGGAAAAACCTGCCGGGATTCATCCATGCTGCCCCCTGGAAGCAGCCACCGAGGAAGCCTAGCTAGATTGCTGAGGGTCTCAACATCCCCATCTGTGAAATGAGCTGCAGGGGATAAACCCGCACCATCCCTACGGCAAAGCAATGGGGCTGAGATGCTAGGATGAGGTGAGGAAAGGCTGAAGGGGGAAGCCAGGGCTGCCCCCACCCGCCCCCGAGGTCCCCCCTTGCCCTGCTGCTCCCCAGCCGCCTCCATCCCCTCCTACCCAACTCTGTAAACACATGACGTCTGCGGCTCGCCAAGCCTGGCTTTCCTTTCTTCTCCTCGGGCTCATCCTCCCCTGGGAGAGGAAGGCAGAGCCGCCCGCGCCTCCTCCCAGCTGTGTAAATCTCCCCCCTCCCCGAGGAGGCTGCAAAGATCCCGGTGATGGTGGTTAATGCAAAGCGTATGTGTCCATAATCCCTTCCCCCTCCTCCTCCTCCCAGTGATGAGCTCATTAATGACCCCTCTGCAGACACTAATTAGAAAATAGCATGAGCTCCAGGCGGAGGGAAGGCAGGCGGCCTTGTGCCCCGGCGATCCCGCTCCGCCGCAGCCGGATGGAGTTTGGGGCGGTGGGAAGGATGCTCGGCTGCTCCGTAGGCAGATGCCGGGTTTGTCTTGGCCCAGGGATTATTTACCCAGTCCCTTCGCTCGTTCCCATCCCCACCGTATTTGCTATTAACTCATCTATTTTGGCAGGTGCAGGGCTGACCTCAAGCACGAGCGGAGCGGGCGGCAGGGCCCGGGTGAGCCCCGCCGGCTGATCCCTCCTTCGGCAGCAGAGCAGAGCTGCCGGCCCAGCCGCTCGCCGCAGCAGGATGCGGCCGTGCGGAGGCTGCGGCTTGTGCCCAGCACCCCCAAGCCCAACAGCAGGGGGGAGCCTCCCAGTCTGGCCTTATCCTAGCCTCCTCCAGTCTGTGGATGGACACATGGAGCAGGTTTTTCTCCCAGCATGCAGCATCCTCCCTCGGCATCACCCCTGTGGAACGGGGAGCGATTCTGTCCCCAGCGAGCCATCGCGGCACAGGACACGTCAGCAGCCAACTTGCTGCCCTGGGAGCGCCACCAGCTCTGCAAAGGGTTTTGGAGGGGGTCAGACCTCTGGGGGTGCTGCCAAGAAAGTCAGCAGGCTGGTCCCAAGGTGCCAGAGCTGCTGAGCGGCTGCGACACACCGGCATCCCCGCCGGCACGTGCCGGGGGCCCATCCCTCACCTAAGCAGTTGTGGCCGTCGTGGGCCAGGCGGAAGCCGTCGTAGCAGGTACAGCGGTAGTTCCCGGGGATGTTGACGCACTCATGGACGCAGCCCGCGTTGTCTTCCCGCTCGCACTCATCAACGTCTGCGGAGAAGGGAGAGAGGAGGGCAGGACCGCTGCGGGGCCGCCCTGGCTGAGGACGGCTAACTCGGTGCACGAGTGCTGCTCCCCGTCCCCAGCGTGTTTGTGACCCGGCTGATATTGTGCCATGGGGTCTCTGCCGGCTCTGCTTGTTCCAGCAGGTCCCTGGCTCCATCAGCACCTGCAGCATCCCTCCACGCCCTGCAAAAACATCCCCCGGCCTCCCCGCTCTAGTCCCTGGACCTCCAGCTAATCCACAAGGCCGTGTGCTGGGAATCACACGGGATTTTCCCGACATGGGGGGCAGAGCAGCCTGTCTCCATGGCGAAGCCTTGCTGTGCCTGGAGCGTGCTTTAATCCCTCTGCTATTTGTACCCAGCCCATCCCAACCCTGGACCTGCTCCGAGCGGAGCCAGAGCTTTCCCCTGCTTTCCTCCTGCTGCTCCTCCAAGGAGCTCCTTTATGTTCCATGCTCCAGTCAGCTGCATATATCTCCATCTCCCTAATCTATGTATCTACATCTAGCTCATCTATATCTTACTCTTACGCTTCCCATGTTTTAGCCGCCAGCCCCGCGCCGCAGGCCCCGGGTTGGATGTCCTGCGGCGGATCCAAGCCCAGCTTTGTTCCAAACAAGCCCCGGGTGACCCTCCTGGGCCTGGGCAGACACAGCCTCGCGAGCGCGAGGATTTGCAGAGCAGGGGGGTACCACGATGGCTACGGTGGGCAGGGACAGTGACGCTCCTCTGTCCGCATGCCCCGTGGCGTCAACAGGCCAGGAGTTTGGGGCAGAAAAGGGGAATAACAGGTTTGCAGCGGGCTGGGGTAAACGAGCAGCCCCTGACCTGCCGGGGCTGGTGCTCCTCGGAGGGGCTGCGGCTCCGGCGGCGTGTCCCTACCTTTGCAGTGCTTCCCGTCGCCGGTGTAGCCGGACTTGCAGATGCACTTGTAGGACTTGGGGGTGTTCTGGCAGATGGCGTCGATGTGGCAGTTGTCGGTGCCCTCCACGCACTCGTCGACGTCTGCGAGGGGAGAGGCAAGGGGGAAGCGATGGGGGGGGCGCGGGGGGGCTCTCCCTGTGGGAGCCATCGCCCAAGGCGGTGAAACCAAGCTTCCCTCCGGCTTTTCAACCCGCCGTGAACCAGAAAGGCTCGAGGGAGCAACGCTGCTGCCTTGCTCCTTAGCGGCTTCACCGCACCCAGCCCTGACGCAACAGGTGATGGGCTCAGGACGAGGCTCTGGAGTGGCAAGCGCTCCCAAACAGCCTGCGTCCCCGCTCTCGTACGAGCCACCCTGAGACTCCCCAACCCTTTCGCGTGCCTGATGGTAGGAAACACGGCTCAGGCGCCCGTGGTCCAGGCTGGAGCCAGCCCAGGCAGAGGTGAAAGTCTCTGTCTCCAATTAGCCATTTCCTGAGCCGACCAGTCACCCAAATAATCGTCATCGCTTTCTATTCTTAGGCGAGGAGGAATGTGCACGAATTAGCAGGGACCGCACTAAATAAACCTGGGAGCCGGGAGCGGGAAGCAGGATGGAGAACTGGGAAAAACTTCAAGGTTTCCTCAGGGACACAGCCAAAATCTGCGTCACCCTCGTCCCCCTTTTGCCCTTCAACCCACTTATCCGGGATGCAGCACTGTGGTACCCAGGACATCACGCCCAGAGCATCATGTGATGGTGATGGCCTCAAGCGGTGACACCCAAGGGTTTGTCATGGGAGGAGGTGGTGGGAGCGGAGGCTTTAATGGTATTTGGGAACGAGAGAAGCTTGGAGCGCGTGGGGCGGAGGTTTCTGAGCAAGATGCTGCTCACCTGGCCGCTCTCTGCCCTCCCTGGGCAGGTGGTGAGGGGGACGCAGTGCCCCGGAGCAGGCACAGCCCCTCTCTAGCTGTGGTGTAAGACAGCTGGGTGTCTGGGGGGAAGGCGAGGGCTGAGCATCTCCCACGGCCTCTCGGATATGGGCAGGGCTCCCAGAGCACCCCGGGGCTCCCCACTCCTCAGGCATGTGGGGAGCATCAGCGCTGCTCCCAGGGGGGTTCGCCTCCTGTGCCTTCCACGGGGATGGAGAGGGTCCCACCAGGAAAGGGGGATCTGAGGGTCCCTTCAGCTTCCCTGTACCCCAGAAAGAGGAGCCCGAGGCTGCGAAGCCCTAAGCTGCCTTTACAAAGCTGCTTTTCACCACCCCAAGAACAGAAGCCTTCCGGGACGTCCCCAAAGTCATGAAACATCCCTGCAAGCCACGGGCAGCCCCACCAGCCGCACCGGGATGGGGGCCACGGCCACGGGAGCGCTGACCCAAGCCCTGTCCCGGCCACCCCGGTGGATTTTTGCCGGGAGACGTGAGTCACCCGACCCGGGGGAGGAGAGCTTTGCCTTTGCACCAGGGAGGCGGCACGTGCCTGCGCATTGTATAAATATTTACAGCCCGCATTCATATTTGTTATTTGACATTAGCCATGGCCCGCGGCCACCACGGCCTCCCTTGGGCCATTAATCACTGGCTGGAGCTGACCCACCACGGCGGAGACGACAGAGGGACTGCATGGGGGATCGGCACCCCGCTCCCGGCCAGTACCGTCACCTCCAGCACCCATGGCACCGGCCATGGTGCCCCCGCGCTGCGAACACCCCAGCACCCGACAGCATCCCCAGGGAGAGACACGCTGCCCACCCTATGCGGGGGGTCTGTGGGGGCTGTTGTCCCGTCGGGGAGCTGAGCGTGGCTCAGGTTTGGTTCCTCCTCAGCCAAACCACATTTGGTTGCAAACCCCATCCCTGCCCTGGGGCACGGCCACCCCACCGCACCCCTGAGCCACCTGCAAAGGCCCCATCCTACAAACCAAAACGCGTGTGCAAATATTCACCGGTGGAAAAAACCCTGGGAAAGCCGCAGGAGTGCAGAGCTCGCTCCTTCTGAACCGTGTTTTCAGGCCTGAAGAGCCTTCCGGCACAGGAGGATGCGGCTCCATCACCGGTGAGCACCGGGCAGACTGGAACCCGCACCAAATTCGCCTCTGGCTCCAGCATCCCTCGCTGGGGCTCTGGGTGGGTGGTGGGAGGGACACAGCACCAGAGCGGGGGGACGCGGGCAGCGATGGGCACGGGGACCCGCCAGCGACGAAGCTGACACTGAACCAAAGATCTACAGAAAGCGCAAATCCCGGTCCTGGCGCGGCTCTGAGCCCTCTCTGAGCTCTTCCCTCTCCAGGTTATAAAACCCATCTCGATGCCTCAAATCGACGGTCCCAAGGTGGGAGCTGCAGATCCCAGCACGCCGGGCACCCACCCTGACGCACAGGTGGGTACCAGCACCCAAACCACACAGACCATCCATCAACCTGCCTAAAACCCCCCAAACCATGAAGCGTCCATCAGACATCCCAGCACTGACATTTTCCCAGCCTTTTGCCAGAAATCTCACTTTGCTGGGGGGTTTCTTTTCTATTCCCTTTTCCTCCCGCACCCTCGGACTCAAGACAATGAGCGAGGTCTGCGCGGCGCTGAACACAATGCCGAGCCCTTCCCGCTCGCACATGTATTATTTTTTTGTGTCTATCTTTTTTTTTTTTTTTTTCCATTCTGTAACTTCAAAACTTCTCTAACTTTGGAAAGATTACACAGCAGCAAAAGTACAAAAGAAAACATTATAAATTTGCCACTCTGTAATTTTTCCAAAGCTGGAGACATTCTGAAAGGTTACAGGATTAGAAAAAAAAAGGAAAAAAAGGGGGGAAAAAAGCATGCGCGTGCGTGGGAAGAGCGAATAAATACCCTCCTGGGCAGCCCAGGAGCCACCCTGAGATTGGCAAAGATCCTGATCTCAGAATGCCGAAATTTTGGCTCCTAAGAAGAAGGATTTCTTCAGCATTGATGTAGCGAATTAAAAAAAAAAAACCAAACCCAACACCCTTCTCAAAATAACCTACATTTTTGTCGACGCAACCGGTGTTTTCCCACGAAAGGGAAGGTTTGCCATCGGGACAGCCCGCTTTTCCCGCAGGAGAATTTTCTCCATCTAAAAAATGGCCCGTGGCCGCGCTGCAGGTGCTTCCAGCCGCCGCCAAGGCATGAGGGATTTCATTTTCAAGCCAAGCAAAGAGAAGATTTTATAAAAACCAACCCTTATTGATGTTCCCATCCCTATTTTCTCTTGCAAAATCCTTGCCGGGGTGTGCCCGCTCATCCCCCTGCTTGGGGGGACCTTTTGAAGTCCTGCTCCCAAGCCCAGGTGGGGGTCTGGGGGGCAGGCTGCCAGCCAGGACCCCCTGCAGACCTGCACAAATTACCAAAGATGCCCTTTTTCACCCAAAGTTGCCTGAAACGGGCCCAAAGCGGACGGCACAGATGGGCACATCATGCCCCGAATTCCCAGAACCAGGGATTCCGCACCGGGCGGGGAGTGTAATTGTGCCGAAGATGCTGAGTCCCGCTGGGGACCCGAGGTCTCGCCCACGCCCGGTGGCCCCTACTCCCTGCCCAGCCCCACCTCCCCACCCAGCCACTCTTTGGGGCTAATTAGGGCCCGTCGGAGGGCAAGAGCATCCCCGGCCTCGCCGCCACGCCGTGCCGGGGGGTTTGCGGCGAAGGGCAGGAGGCTACGACGCTCGCCCCGCGCCTGGGGCGATGTTTTTTATTCCGTTGTGGGTGGGATTTTCCAGCGCTGGCTGTTGGGCCCCGTTCCGCTCCAGCTGCAGCTTTATTCTCCATTTCAAAGGCAGCGGAGGCAGACGGTTTCAACGCCACTGCCATTTCGAGCGTGCCAAAAGCGGGGGGACCGCCAACCCCCCGGGACCAGCACGCACCCACCGCCGAGGCAAAGGGCTTTGACCGAGGCCGGCGGGGCAGGCGGTGGCAGAGCCCACGGGCACCCGGGTCCCAAGCGGGCGCCCTGCCCTGCGGCATCACATCGCCCACGGTACGTGACGGCGAGGGGGGATAGAGCAACAGCTCGTATATTTTTAGAGCCGGGATTGAGGCTCTTTCCTCACTTCCTTATTTTGTTTCCAACAAAATAATAAATAAGATGGTTTTATCCATAGGCTGAAAGTCCCAGTAAGTTCGAGGAGGGGGCTGAGAAGGCAGCAAAAACCTGCCAGAAAACCCCTAAATGAACAAAATCACCATCCTTTTTCTCTATTCTACAAGAGCTTCGGCTTTTTCGTTCAAATTAATTTTATTCTTTCTTTTTATATAGGCATATATATTAACAGCTTGTCTGTATAGGGATGTGTGTGTAGCTGTTGGCAGACACGCGGAGTTTCCACTCGGCCTTAATGCCAAATTAAAGCTTTATAACTTCAGTAGCTCTTTTTACCAGGGTATTAATAACCACCTCAGACACCGTGGTGCAGTTTATTAATCATTTGTTCGCCCCAGGGAGCTCGCGAGGGCGACTCGTGCTGTGCCGAGGTGGGACGGGGGCGCTGGGCACGGCCGTGGGCGGCTCCGGTGCAGCCCGCTGGGAGGGACTGGGGGCCGGGGGCTAGCAAGGGGGCAGGAAGATGCTCTGCAGGGCGGCTTTTCGCAAATTGACCAAAGATGCGTTATCCGAGCTCACGATCCCAACTCAGGTGCTTGGCGATGGCTTGTGGCCAGGATGGAGGTGATGTGCCGGGGGTGCCTGGGTGGGTATCCGGGCTTGGGTTGGGTCAGAGGGGGTGTCTGCATCTCACTGTGCGATGGAGACCCACACACCAGCCCCATGGCAGGAGCCCAACACCCCACACATACACCCATCTCTCCCAAAAGCAGGTGGGACCTGGTAGTGGCAGCCGCAGCGCTTGGCTCTGTGGAATGACGGAGCACGGATGAAGGATGAGGAATCACAAGTGGCACCGAGGACCTGGGGGGGCAGTTTCACAGGCTGGTAACCCTGTCATGCCATGCCCAGACTCTGCTCTGCACCCTCACCCCAGGTTTTGCTTCCCCAAAGCTGGCAGCACCCCAAAAGGGGCTTTTCTTCCTCCATCGACACTTCCCACTCCCGCGAGGGCAGAGCCAGGTTGAGCTCCCCGTCCCCTCCACCAGCTGGGTCATCCCAATGGATCCCTGACCCACCATGAGATCCAGCAGCGCCTGGGCTTCACCAGCTCGGAAGTTCCCCTCCATCCCCATCCCACCTCCCTGTGCCAAGCCCGGTCACTCCGACTCAATTCAGCCGCGATTCCTCCGAGAAGGGTTTGATGCTCGCCGCCAACAGCGTGTTCATCTCCCCGGGGAATTGACGCTCCTTTGGTTCATCAGCCTGACCAAGCCTTGCCTTAAAAAAACCCTGTGTTTGTTTTGGTCTGCGGGAGCAACAATCACAAGATCTCCAGCGGGGAAGACGGCCTGGCCGAAACGCGGCCGGCCGGGCTTCCTCCAGCGCCGCGAGACAGAGCAAACTTTATTTGCCATCCCAGGCTTCTCCTAAAGCCTCTCGAGGGACTTATAATTTTGAAAGTGAAGGTTAAGGTTATTCATGCATATTTTTTTCCTAAATGGATTACTCCGGTGCGACCGTCTGCAAAGGAAAAATCTATATAAATATAAAAGAAAAAAAAAAAAATAAGAGCTCCTGAGGAGTTGGGAGGCAGCAATACATCTCCGCACTGGAAGACTCAAGGTGTCTGAATATTTGTACTCCTGTTGGCAGTTACAAAAAAACTCTTCTTCCCTCTTTCCTACCCGCTCCCCCCCGCCCCCCCACCTCTTTTTAATCTCGGTACAGGCATGTTAGACGCCCTCAGTCAAAGATCCCCTTTGAACTGCTGTATGTTGAAATGTTTACAGTTTTACATTTCATATTTCAGAGGGGTGGAGGGGACAGGCACAACAGTCGCACACTGTAAATGCATGAGAGGGAGGAAAGCGGAGGCCAAGGGGGAGGAGGTTCGGCGGAGATGGGAGGGGAATCAAACAGCATCTCCGCGCCGCAATTGGAAAATTTTAGACTCCTTAATAAATTTATAAAAAAAAAAAAAAAAGTACTGCCTGGCAGCGTAGGCTCTGCAGGTGCATCCCCACCGGACCCAGCGCCGGGCGCGGGGTGCGGGCTGCCACCCAGGGCGGCCGTACGGCACCGACCAAAAGGGCTGGGTTTACCCACGGGTAACCATCGAGCTGTGCTGGGACCGTGGTCCCGCTCAGGACCCCGCGCTGGGTGGGCAGCAGGAGTACCAGGGGCTGCACGCTGGGGTGCAGGGGTCCCCCAGGGAGATGCTGCATCTCTCTCCTGGCCCCGCACCCCCCGGCACCATCCGAGGGGACGTGCAATTCGGTTACAGGGAAAGGTGGCAAATCCTGCGATGTGTCTGCGGTGATGGGGATGCTGCCAGAGGAGCGCGGCAAGGCCGGATCCGGGCACTCCCTGGTCCAAGAGGAGGGTGTAAAGCTGCCAGCCCTTGGGCTCCGTCCTCCCCAGCGGGGACCGATGCCAGCAGACGATGGGCAAGGGCACTGCTCCCCTGAGAGTGGGAGCCCAGGACATACTCTTCTGCCTGGCTGTGAGACAGGCTGAGAGATGACAGGACAGGACTGGGGGGGGGGGCATTATCTGTCCAAAAACCCAGGGAGCTGTGGGTACAGCAGAAGCTGGGGACACTGGGACCGCAGGGAAGACTTCAACCCAGCTGAGTGCGTGCCAGGAGCTTCCCTGGCGTTATTTGGATTTATACTGTCAGTTCTCCTCTTGAAAGCTCTCCTAGCCCTAAACTGACCCAATAAACCCCGCAGACAGCCAGGTCCTCTGGCAGACACCCTCCAGGCCGGGCGGACAACTCTGCTAAACCCTTCCTTCCCTACAGACTAAACTTCCCAGGCTAATTCAGTGTGAGAAATGAGCCAGCAAGCCCTACCCACAGTGCGATGTTATCCCAGCAAAGCAAGCCCCCCGACGGGAGAGGAGCCGTCCCCAGACTGTGACAGTCACCTGGCGAGAGTGGCTGTCCCCAGAAAGGGCAAAGGCTTTGGGTGAGGGCAGAGGGGTGACGTGCACCCCATCCTTGGGGCATCGTCCCGCAGATGCAGGGGAGATGCCCGGTACTTTTCAGAAATACCCTACTAAACCATGCCCCAGGCGCATGGGGTGGCTTCCAAGAGCTCAACGATGCTTCTGCATGCAGCAAAGCAGGTGATGATGGGTTCCTAGGGAAAGCACGGGGTTTATCTGCCATCAGTGATGCCGGGTCCACGAGTTCAGCCTCATCCACGAAGGACGGGGTCCACCCCTGCCCGGAGCCCTCCCATCCTCACAGGCACCAACCTTCACCCCTCTGCGGCCGCCTCCCCCTCTCCATCCCGCAGAACGCCCCAGCAGCAGCTTCGGGGATTAACTTCCCACCGCAAAACCCTGCGGAACCCCTGGGTCTGCCCCCCGGTGCCTTCGCTGGGGGCCGGGAGGAGCCAGCACCATCCCGGGCGTACGGCGGGCGACTTACCCCGGCGCAGGATTGAGCTCACCTCTCTCCACCCCCACTCCACCCCTCTCCTTCCCCGAAGGGATCTGTCAAGTCTCTGCACGATGGAATTTTACTTTGCTATTTTAATGCAATTCTGGCTCAGGCTTAAATGGAACTGGAAACCAAAAGGCCTTAATAAATAAATATTATGATAAGAAATGAAAGCAATGCATACACTCAAGATAATTTGAGGGGGGATAAAAACCTAAGCATTCCTTTCTGAGCTTAAATCATGAAGCTTTACGTGAAGCTGGACGCCTTCTTACCAAACCTTTACCCTGGAAAATCTCCCCCGCGCTCGCCCAGACTGCCCTCCCGAAAAGTCGCCTATTGTTTTAGAAACACTTTAAGGCAGATAAGACAATAGCCTTGAAATTCCTTCTAACTTTGTCGGTGACAGGGCTCGGGGCGACCACGCGCGTGGCTGAAACACGCCGATTGCTAACGCCTATGAGAGATCTTTAATTACATCCCGCGCTCCTATAGTTCATTCACGCTCTATTCAATCTCGCCGTACGCGTAAACACGCAGCTGCCGCACCAAGCAAGAGCCAGAGCTGGTTTTGATAAACCTTCCATACGGTTAAGAGTTATGGAAAAAAAAAAATAAAATAAGAAAAGCCAACAGATTGTATAGATAGTGGTGAATTAAGGAGGAAACCCCCCCCCAAAAAACCCCCCAAGCCCTTCAAGACAGCCGACAGGATCACGCACATAGGGCTGTGTGTGTTTGTGTGTGCGTGCGCACTCCCGCGCGTGTGTAGAGAGAAAAATCCGAGCTAAATATAGAGGTGCTACAGAAAACCTAAGGTATAGATAGACCATACATAAAGGTACGTGTGTACGTTGACGAAGGGGGAAAAACTCCGGCTCAACGCGGGAGCGGTGCGACGGAAAAGCCTCCAGTTGATAACGACGGGACGTACCTCTCTTTTCCTAGAGCTAGGGAAAGAGCTCCCGGATTTTTCAGGCTTTGCTGTGTTCGGCTACCCGAAGTTTTGCTGCAGCCCACACCCCTACAGCACAACGTTTGAGATTCGCCCCGCGCCTACGTAAAACACACAAACGCAGATGCAACCTCCCAGCGTTACAGGCACCCCCGTCCCTTCCCTCGGAGCCACCCGAAACGAGCCCTCCTCGCCCGCACCCCATCGCACAGACACCCAAAGCTGGAAAAGCCCCCAAACCCTCCCCAAACAGCAATATTTTCCCCCGGGATGGGTGCAGACTTGTTTGCCCACCCTCATTTTCAGCCTCTGCACCCCCCTGCCCTGAGCTAAAGAGTCCGAACCCTCTGAAAAGAAAATAAAGTGTAAGAAATGCAACTCATCAAAGAGTTTACAAACCCCCAGCCCCAGGCAAAGGCAGCAGGCAGGAATATCTGCAAGCAGCATTTCAAACCCCCTCCACTATTTGTTGCTATTGCTGCTGATTTCTCCAGCCCGCACGTAAAATCCCAGATCTGGAGAGGAGGTCCGGCTGCCTAACGCACATCAAACAGCAAAACCTTCGAGCTGGGAAGATTTTTCTCTTACCTTGACCGGCTTTATTTGCCAGTGTGTTTCCAGAGTGGAGGAGAATGAAAAGGATGGAAAATCCAGCAATCTGCAAAGCTCCCATTGCAATCCCAGTCTGCATGGAGGAGTGGGGGCAAGAAGGGGGGAATTTCTAGTGCTTTAAAGGAAACAAGAGGCTGAGCATGCGAAGGGAAATCAAGAGGAGGAAGGGGCTCTCCTTGCCGTGTGTGAGACAGAGGGAGGGAAGGGAACTGAACTGATGGAAAAAGCTGCTCTGGGTTCAGTTTGGGGCTCTTGGTGTTGCTAAAGAGGAGAGAGTGAGGGAAGGAGACCCAGGGCAGTTGGAGGAAAGTGGACTCTATCGCCCTCTCTCTGGCGGCTGCTCTGATCCCTTCTTCTCCTTCTTTTTTTTTTTCCTTAAATAATCCCAGCCAATTCCAGTTTTGCAAGAGAGCAGCAGGAGCAGCAGGAGCAGCAGCACTGGAGGGGGGAAGCAGCCGCCTTGCCCTGGTGCTGGGGACCTGAGAAAGGGGAGTGGAAAGGAGAGCCCCATCCAAGCAACGCCCTTTTTCTCCCAGCCTTTCTTTCTTTCTATTTGGCTTTGGTTACTCCTTCCCGGCTCCCCCCCTCGCACCCCCAAGGCTGGGCTTTGCCTGCAGGAATTTACAGTCTGTGCTGGAGGAGAAGGGCCAGTAGCCATGGAGACTGCTTCCCTGGGAGCAGGGAGGTCAGGCGGAGACCATGGGCGATCAATGCATCAATGCAAAGCCCCCCGCAACCCCCAGACCCACCCCGCACCTCGCAGCCCCCTTGGCCAGCCTGAGGGCTTGGGGTGGTGGCAAGGGGAGGGGAGGGGGGGAGAGCAGGGGGAGGCGTGTGACATGGGAAAAAGCAATGGGTGGAAAAGGGAAAGGAAAAAAATATATCTATAAAGAGGGGAGAAAAAAAAAAGAAGAGAGTTTGCTGCTGGCGTGACCTGGCCGGGCTCGGCGGCTGCGGGAGCATCTTGGGGTGCTGGACCGGTGGAAAGCCGGACCGGAGAGCAGCTCTGCCCTTTGCAAGGGAGAGGTGGGGAGGGGGGCTGGAAATAATGCGGAGGGTGGGGAGAAAAAGAGCTTTCTGAAATATTCAGGGGTTTTTTGTTTACTTGCCTGAGCGCCTCGCAGCCTGGCCCCCTGCAGCCAGTATCCCAGGGGTGCAGGGGGACCCTCTGCCAGACCCTGCACTGGGAGCTGCTGGCACCATCTCTCTTCCGGGGTGTTTCTGCCCCCTGAGTCAGGAGAGGCTTTACCAGCCAGGAAATTGAAGCGGGAAACAAGGCTGGGAGCCGGGAGTGGGGCTGGGGGAAGGAGTGAAGCGATTCCACCTGTCCAGGGACCTGCAGCCCCAGCAGTCACCCTGCCCACAGGGTCCTCCCAGCCCCCCGTGCTGCCCCTGCAGCTTCTCATATCCCCTTTTGTCCTAACAATCCCTAAAGATACAATAAAGGGAGCTGGAGGCGATGGAAAACATCCAGCTAAGCCAAGGCACTGCCTGCGGTCTCGCTGTGGAGAGGAGGGACGGCAGCTGGACAGGAGGATGCTGAGGAGCCCCTGGGTCTAGTTCTGCTTTCCCTACAAAACCCCACACCACTTGGGCTGCCTTTGTGGGACAGGAGCCTTCCCTGTGTGAGGGGAAGGTCTGCTTTAGGTGGGACAGGTGTGGCACAGCCGGCCCAGGAGAGCAGCGAGCATGGAAAACAGGAGCCCATCCACAAAGGCAGAGGCCAAGGGCAAGGCTCTGCCTCACAGAGCTGTCCCACACTCATGTAGCTCTGCCTGCCACCAGTGGGTCCCCCACGCAAAGTGTCTGGGTCCTAAACCCATGCGGGAACCGACCCCTTCTAGGAAGCAGGAGACCAGCACCAGCAGAAGGATGGATGCACAGACATGGCCATTGTACCCAACACAAATGTCCAACGTTCACATTCACGTTTGCACGGTGGCTGCAGGTGACCCGGAGCCAGGGGAGGCTGTGTGGCCCTCACCTGCCCGGGCTGGTAGCTCCCAGCCCACCATGGCTAACAGGGCTTTCTCAGCAGGGACAACAGGCTCTGCCATAGCCCAGCTGGATAAGAACGCCAGCGGAAGAGCGCTCGCCCCGACGTGACCAGCCCCAACAGCCCCCCTCACTACCTGGGTTAAATCAAGCCAGTAATGCACAACCATCCCTGGCACAGCCAGGCTTCAGGGCAGCCCTGGAAGGAGCAATGGTGCAGAAATGGTTATTAAAGCTGTAAAATAATGTTGTATATAAAAAGATGATCGCAGAGATGTCATCATTAGCCTATACTGGGAGTGAACCACGACCCACCAGTGGGAATGCGCTATCCTGCTCAGTGCTGCTGCTGGAGGAGGCTCCTGGCTCTCCCGCCAGCCCCAGGCTGTGCCAGGAGCTCTCGGGGATGAAGGCTGCTCCTCCTCGCGTGCGGTGCCGAGCGGCAAGGGGCTCTGGTCCCTGCAGCCCACGTTCCAGACAGAGAGCATCGCTAGCAGGATGCCACCACCCTCTCGCCAGCATCAGCTCGGCAGCCGTGGCACCACTTTCCTTTCCAGGCTGGGATTTGCCGTGTAAACACGGCTCTTACGGCTGTCCTAAGAGCAGAGTCAAAATGGAAACTCTCCGCTCACTTACGCCGGCGGATCCCTGTGCCCAGGGCCACACCTCGGAGCGGGTCACACTTGCACCCCTTCGCGTCATCCTTTATCATCATAACCAGAGGAAAGCTAAAACAGTCCTCCTTTTTTTTCCTCTCTAACCTGTCTTCTAAATCTGGAGACCGATCTCAAGGCACGAGGGACAAGACCTTCCGCGATGTTGATTTATAACCGAGCTTTTAAATTACAGGTTTACGCATTAGTATAAACACCCATAAACCAGTCTTAAATACACAGCATCGTAGGTAATCAAAACGCCAAAACACCGGGCAGGCACGTGACGGCGCCGGGGGGACGAGCAAACTCCTTGCTCGTGCCTGGAGTTAAGCGCTCCCAGTTAAACCAGTGCCTTGAACTGGTGGGTGGATCTCGGCATTGAAGGCAGGTCCTTGGCCGATGGCAGCATCGCTTGTGCCACGGGGAGCAAAGACACGAGCCCCACATCTGGCTCCTCCAACAAAGCACCACGGCAAAGCAGCGGGGTCGGGGGTAGGCTGCTGATGGTCAAAAACTCCCTAAAAATATATATATATATATATAACCTTGCTTTTTCCCAAAAGCACGCCGCCTGCTTGAGCAGAGAAGGGCTGACGGAGGTCCCAGGGCTGCGCGCGCCGTGGTGCCCCTCCGAACGCAGGGCCGTCCCCCTGCCCGGCACGCAGATGGGGAAAGTCAGGCAGATGGAGATTCCCGAGATCACACAGGGAGTCTGGAGGGAGGGCCATGAATCACACTTAAATCGCCTGCAAGACAGCCCGGCGCTTCGGCCCCGATGGCTCCTCACCAGCTCCTGCTGCCGCGGTGCGGGGCTGGCACTGGTCCGTCCCCGGGAGCTCTCTCCGGAGCCCTTCAAAGGCATCGGGACAACCCTGCCAGCCCGAGCCGTGTGTGCACACGTGTGTGTGTGAGTGTGTGTGTTTCGGGCAGGGAAGGAGGTGGCAGGACTCTCCTCCCTGCTGCCTCCACTCCCTGTTGTGCACTTCTGGGCAAAATCCATTTGCTTTGGCTTCATGTAGGGCCAGAAGATTCGGTCCATTGTGCTGCGGCGCGGAAGAGCCGGCGAGGAATTGTCAACCATGCTGAAACGGTTACATGGGGAGTAATGAAAATTTACTGCACCCTGCTCCGGTCCCGAGCCAAGAAATAAAAGCAAAAGATCACAACAGGCATTTTTTTAATTTGAAGCAAAATTAAAAAAAGAACCGATCCACACTTAGAAAATAACAACCACATCCACAGATCAAAGCAGCTGTTCTCCTCTCATTCGGGGTTTTAAGAGGTTTCTGCAGCTACAGGGATGTTTACACAGGGAGAGAGATACATACATTGTGCTGTCTTGATGCTGCCTCTCCCCCCTTCATCTGGCAAAACATTCCCTGGGAGGCGATATGAGGTCATTCCTAGACCCTGCGTTGTTTTCCTCAAGCTGCAAGGCTTCGGGGCAAGAGGCAATTCATTTCCCATTAGCACACACACATTTGCACTTGGAACCCTCCCATGTACATTTTGCCAGGGGAGCTCCGGACGAACAGGAGGGACCAGCCCTCGCCAGCTTGTTATTGTGTTCCCGGAGGGACTTCCAGCAGCCGGGGCTGCCGGGAGGGTCAGTGGCTCCGGCAAAGCCACTGGGAAGGGACATGGAGCCGGGAGGCGCTCTGGCATCTTCTGCAGACCAACGTCTTCTGCAGACCAGCCTTAATGTTTCTGTGGCTTCCACCACTTCTATTACAAGAGGGGCTGAACGGCTCTGGGGAGCACTAATGGGCTGTAAAAAGCTTTTTCCCCTCTGCCTCCTTGGCTGGAGCCCAATTCGGAGCGGCAGTGAGCCCCGCTCCGGTGCTCGCACAGGGACGGACGTCGCGGGAACGCGCCGGGGCAGACTCTCCCTTCGCCTCGTGGCATCAGCACGTTGGTCCACGCGCTCCGCGGGCAGCGCCTGCTCCAGCAAAGTGGACAAAATCCGGCTTGTGAGCGACCCTGCAAATGGAAAACAACTTTGAAACTAGAGCTCCCCATCTCTAGCATGAATTCAAAGTCTTCTGCCATGAACGAGCTGCATCTTCAGCCCTGACCGGGCTTACATGCACGATGCCGGAGCCAAAAGGGGTTTCGGAGGCTGCCAAGAAGCTGCTGTGAAGTAACGGGTGGAAGCAAAACCCCCGTGAAAGGCCTTACGGATCCCAGAACCAGCTATCGAATCAGGCAGGGGTGCTGGAGGAGGAAGAGGCCACAATGCTGCGAATCGGGAGATGGCCCTTCCCCTCCGGACCACGAGAGCCAAAGGCACAACACTGCCAGTCCAGGGCAGGACCCGACCTCTCGGCTGCACCCAGGGCACCCGGCCGTTGGGGTGATCGCTGCTGGTGCCGTGCCCCGACGCTGCAGGCTGGAAGGAGCTGGCTCGAGAAAGCAGCCGCCAAGAGGTTTCGATGTCCTAGTGCGGGGTGTGGTCTAAAACCCAGAACAGAATAGACTATTTTTAAAATCGGAGTGGAAAACACTGTATTCCCAGTAATACGCCAACGGCCCAGGCTCCGGCGACTCAGCCAGTCCCCATCGCCAGCTCCCGGCTACGTCCCTCCTTTCCCCAACCTACAGTTTTATCAAGATGCCTCCAAGGGGGGTAAAAAAGCACCGAGTCCTACTAAATGACTGCCTGGCACGCCGTGACGCCTTTTTTCCAGTATCGCGGAGCTTCCCAAAACGCTGCGTGTGGAGAAAGCCCTTGTTTGTAATTCCCGGTTTGCAGCAGGAGAAGGTGACACACGCTGAGGTGAGGTGACTTACCCGGCGTCACCGGGAAGGTCGATGGCAGCGCCAGGAATAGCCCCGTTCCCAGCTAACCACTAACCACACTTATCCCAGAATAAGGGTCCCTTTTTCCAGCTGAATTTATAACAGCTTTCCAAGTGACATAAGCTCTTACAGAAATAGGCAGGCTTTTATTCCGGAATAATTACTGGGAAATCGTACTGGAGCGTGTATAATTACACCGGTGTCGCTGCTGGTGAGTCGGACCCCGTGCCGCCGGCAGACCTGCCGCACGCTCCGTACGGCTTTTATCTTGTCCTGCTTTTCCAGGAGCACGGATCAAGCGGCGGATCGTCGGGATGTGGGTGGAGAAGGAAGGGGCTTTGGGTAGGAAGGAAAGCGATCCGTCCCTCTTTAAAGCTCTGCTCATCGTGTTTCCCATAGGAGACACCCCAATAATAGCTCTCACAGCCACTGGAGGCAAGAGGAGCCTTTTGGGGTGCGCTGGATCACACCCCGGACAGATTCCGCAGCGCTCCGTGCGTCTGCTCCGACTCCATCCCACGGCTTCGGAGCAGGTGGTGTATTTTAAACGCGTTTTATGTCCCACACGGGTAAAAACATCAAGCTCTGAGTTCAGGCCGAGGCCTGAACCGCGTTGCTGACACAAGCTGGGGGAACGCATCGCGCTTAACACGCCGCCAGCAGGCAAGGGTTAACCCGGCACCGGTGACACCGCTCTAACTCCAGGACCCAGACGCACGTGTTTAAAAGTAGCACTTCTCTCCTTAAAATAGTTTATGGATCTTACTTGGGGATAAATCCAACACCCCCGAGCAGAAGGAGACCTATTAATTCCCCAGTTTTTTCACGCTGCAGTAAAGCAGCGATTTTATTTGCCCGCCTTGTGTACGATGTCAGTCATTTTCCCACTTGCATTTCCATCTACAATTTAACAAGGCAGCAGTTTATTTCCAGAAGCCCCAGCCAGACCCCAGCCAACTGCGTCAATATTTTGTTGCTTGCACAAACGCCACCGTTAGAGTCAACACCGCGTTTGGGGGGGGAGGCTTTTTATTTTGGTTTTTTTTTCAAAAAAAAAAAAAAAAAGGGTTCCTCCGGGATGATGTACGTAAAACTCTTAAAATACGAAGGGTGCCGCGAGGCGTCCGAGCGGCTCACCTGGGCGCAGAGGCACTGCTTGAACGGGTGAAGCGCGCTGCTGGAGGGCACTGACCTGACCAAAGGCATTTGCTAATTAATTCATTCTTCCAAGAGACTTAACTGCCTCTTGCCGTGGGAAACCAAGGCAGACGCGAGCCAAATCCAAAGCCTGTCAGAAAACACGGAGAGACCCTTATTGACTGCAGAAAACTTCAGAGGCGGGAGCTGGCTGCTGCTCGGCCGGTGCCAGCCACCGAGAGCGGACGCGGGGCAGCCGTCCAACTCCAGCTGGTCGCTTCGCTCTCTCCCGCACGCTTCCTCGGTGCCGCTTTTGGGATCGAGGAGGGATGCAGAGCCTGGCTGAGACGGGGGGTCCCCACCTTCCTCAGCGCTCGCCTACGATGCTGTTTTGGGGTGTCCCTCCTATGCTGCAGCGGCAGGGCACGGGCTTGCCCTGGCTGTTGGCTCGTGCGATGGGTGCTCCTGCAGCGCGCGCCATCCTGTTGTCCTTGGCACGCTCTCCCGAAAACCCTCGGAGGTTTTCTGGTCCAGCGTGAGCTCAGCACGGCGGGTTCATCCTTTCGCCCCATGGACCCACTCCCGAACGCGGCTCCTGAGCCACGGGGCTCCCGAGATCCCCCCAAGCGCCTCACCCGCCGGCACCCCCGAACGCTGGGCGTTTTAACCCTGCGCACGGCCAAGAGGTCCGACAAAATCCCAGGCGCAGCACAAGCGGGAGGACGAGGGGAACCCGAAGAACTAGGTTCCCCCAGCAGTGCCGGCCGGGAAATCCCTGCAGGATCTCCTCCATCATCCTGCACCAGCCCAGTTTCACACGAGAACAGAGCGGCCTTAGTATGTCAACAAGCCCTAAACACCCGAGGGCAGCTGGAAGTGAGATGCCATTATTATTTTTTTTAATTTAAAACGAACTTCTTAACCTACAGGAAAGTAAACGTTCTTCTAGGATGGCCAAGAAAACCACGCTGGGATTTTCCAAATGGGTATGACTGACTGTTTATGAGCAGAGGCTTCCAAACGCAGAAATAAATGGCTTGCTCTCAGCAGGTTTTCCTTTCTATATTTACCCTCACCTGAAATGAACATTATTGCACACTGCAACATTTATTCCCTCTGATCAGGGGAGCGGGCAAAGAACCTAACCAGCCGCAACACGTCAAATAAATTGTTAATCTGCTGTTTGCGCTGGGGCAGGGGGAGGAGGGAGTCCCTGGGTTTTGGGCAGCGCCCAGGTCCCGCTTACAACTTCCATTTCAGCTCGGCAGGAGCGCTTCGCTTTCCTGCTGCTGCTCCCGTGGCTGCCGAGAGCTGGAGCTGGGTCCTCCATGGAGCTGACCCGTCGGTCCATGCCGGGTCTCTGGCCCTCTCCCCGTGGCACCCGAGCATCCTTGTGTGCGGGCAGGCAGTGGAAAGGGTTGCTCTCTGCATTGCGTGGGAGGAACTGAGCTCCAAGGTGCAAGGACCTGCCTGAGGTTGCACAAGAAGCCTTTTGCAGGGCAGGAAAGCGCAGCCAGATCTCACGCGAAGGCACAAACGTGAGATACCCCCTCCAACGTGCTGAAATTGGGCTTTGCAATCCTCTTCCTTGAGCCTCTATTTCCACACAGGGTGTTGCTCTGCCTGTTCTCGAGGTGGGAAGTCCCTATGGATGCCAAAAGGACAATTCTTCTCCAGGACAGGTCCCCAGCAGGCATGAACTTCCCTGCAGACACGCAAAATGGCCATAAAAGACCTAAAACATCCTTGCTGCCAAGGGCCCAGAGGGGCTGAGCCATTGCAAACTGAATCTTAGCATGAGGCCGGCCACTCAGCTGTAAAATCTCTCTTAATCCCGGCCCTGGGGAAGGGAGAGGACGGGGAGATCACCAGGATGTCGCCCACATCACATGGCTCCCTGGGTCACGCTCGAGCCCCCCACCACCTTCAAATCTGGGCTTGACCTCCAATTTACCTTGAAGTTCACTAACTAATGGTGCCAACCGCTTTGGCACTCCAGCCAAAAAGGGGTTCCCATCTCCCTGGAGAGAACAGGGGCGTTAATCCTCCGCTGGCAGCGGGGAAGCCCATCAGTCATTAGGGTGCGTGGGTGCTGAGGACGACCCTCGAAGGCACGGCATGGAGTTGGGCAGCGGGGATGAGAACAGCCTCGCTCTGTTTGCGGGGCCCGCACGGACTCAACACCACAGAGGACCTGACTTTCCTGCCCCCCCAGCTCAAACTTTTCACTTGCGGAAAAGTCTCTCTTCGTCGGAATAGCCGAGCAAACCCTTCCCCAGCCAGCTGTTCCAAGAGCATTTGTGTTAATCCAGATTAACCAACATAAAGCAATTTAGATAAACCGCATTAAGCCAAAAACACCTTTGAACTTTTTTTTTTTTTTTGGATCAAAATCCCTCCCCGAGCGCTGTGTGTGGTTTGGGCCTCCCCGTACCGCAGCTTCGCCAGAGCCAAGCTCTCCACCGAGCGATAATTAAGTGAAGTCAGCAAACACAAAGATTACCCAGAGCCAGCGGCACCAGCAGCGAACCGGCGCTTCGCACGTGGAGCCCAAACCAGATTCTGGGTCTGGGGGTGTCCGACGGAACGAGACAGCATGAGGAGCAGCTCCCTGGCTCCGGACACATCTCCCAGCCGCGACACCTGGGTGCTGGCCAGGCTGCCTACGTGACCACAGGCCAAACCTCTCCAAGCCTCAGTTTACCCAGCAGCAACCCATCCCCTAAGTACATGGATGACGGGATCGGTCTGCAATGCCCCAAGATCGGGTGCTGGCCACAGGAGGCTGGGCAGGATGGGTGATGGTTTGCTCGAGGTAGCCAGTCCCCACGGCTCGCACACGTGTGCCGTGACCGAGGTGGCAACAGCCAGCTCATGCATATGGGATGTCTCATGGAAAAGGTCACACCCCCGCTGAGAAGGAGGGAATTAATAGATGCTGCAGTCGTCGGTGAGGCATGTGGTGTGTTACGGGCACGTACGCACCTTGCGCACCCGTGCCACCACCGCAGCAGACGCTGCCTTTCCAAAGGACTCCCAAACGGAAATCAGGGCCTACGACAGACCCAGCACCAAGACATCCTCTCACCTGGACAAGGCAGACCCGTGAGCGCAACCGTGAGCTCCTCAGGATCCAGCCACCCGCCCGCATGTTTGCACCAGCACAGAAACAATCCTGACCTTGTCTGGTGCCCCAGGAGCTCCTGCAAAAATAGCTTTCCTGGCTGATGGGGCAGAGGAAACCTGCTGGCTTCCCCAGCCCTCCCCTCCACACCCTCCCCAGACACCTGCTAACGCTATCTATCTCCTCTCCGCCCTCCATGCCTTTTGCCCAGGAGAATTTCTAACGGAGCCAAAGCTGAGGCTTGTAGGCTCCAAATTCCCTCATTTTTTGGAAGCGGGGGGCTGTAACACCAAGCGGGCTTTGCCTCTCCCGCTGGGCCAGGGTTTGCTTTTTGCAACGAGAGCCTTCCGTGCCTGCTCGCAGCTCGGTGCACTGAGCCTCGCTCCCAGGTGATTTGGATCAGGATACACCAGGAAGTTTGCTTTCGGCTGCCTCCGTCGGCGCGTGGGTGTGCAAACAGTGACCAATTTCACTGCCGGTTCGACTCCTTTAAATGGGGACTTTCACATTCGTCGGGCTTGAAAAAACAACGCCATCTTTTAAACAAAAAATCCATTTCCCCTTCCATCGCCTGCCGAAGGTATTTCTGTTTGAACAAGCGGGCCCTTCCCACCCGCTGCCGCCTCGCCGTGCCCGGCGGGGTCCGGCCGGTGGGTTTGCAAAAGCGTGGCCTTTCCACTGGTGAGGATGCTCCAGCCACGGAGCTCTCTCTGCTCCTGCCAGGAAAATAGGAGCCTTTTTGGAAAGCTGAGCCCTTCCCACCAGGTGGGTTTTGGTTTCTTAGGGGAGTTGCTTGAAACGGGGAAGAGGAGAGAAGCACGGGTTCTCCGCCGCACGTCATCGATGCTGCTGGTGATACAGACAGGTTCGCGGCTCGGGTGGTCCCTTTGCAGGGTGATCAGCAAGGTTACAAATTTCTGAGGTGATAAAAGGGCAAATTGGAAATGTCCCTATGGAGTTTACTACCTGACACTCAAGCGCTCACCCTGAAAGACTCCGAATCCCAATTTCCTCTGTTGGGATTTCAGCTAGATGCTTGGCTAAAATAAATGAGATTAATCTAATCAGGGAGATGGATGGAGCTCATTAAAAAGGTAGATTAAAAAACCCAGCCTGCCTATTACTGCTGCTCCTGAGGTCTCCTGCCTTTAGGGCAAGTGAAAGTCACCCAGGAATTGGATTCCCTCGCAGAAATCAGGAGGAAATGCATTAAAAATACATTCTGCTATTACAATTCTTCATGTCACCAGTCACTTGGGAGAGGAAACGAATGCAGGGCAAATGCATACACATTTAAATACACACCACTGCCTCCTCTGGGATCAGGATTTATAGGCTGGGAGCGATGGGCCCTGCTCTGAGAGACAAGAGCAGATTGAAGTCACCTCAAGAACTGTGCTGTTTTATTCTCTATAAATGCTATTTCCTCACCCTCAGCTTCCTCACGTGAAGCTGAGCATCAGAAAGGGGCGGCAGTCAGCTCTGGCATTGCACAACACCGAACGGGGAGCACCAAGGGGAATTCCTGGACAGGATTTGGGCCAGCCTGCTCCCTTGATGAGTTTTACTGGTTTTATTTCTCATGTCCGGTTGCTTTCCTGCCCACAGGCCGCCTGCCCCTTCCTGTGGCTTTGAGCCAAGCAACCACCCCCCAAAAGCCTCTTTGTGCCCCCGTTCGTGGGTGCAGGAGCTCTCTGGGATGAACCCACCGCGTGGACGCTCCGGCACGCATAAATGTGACCTTTGCAGCACACGTGCAGAGCCCCGTCGCTGTCTGATGGTGAATTTTCCACGCAGGACCCACCAAGAGCTGCTCCGGTTTCCTCCCCAAAGCGCCCCACATCGTAGGTTTGGGAGGTTTCACACAGCGATTTCCAGCTTGCGCACGGCGAGCACTCAGCCCTGCTTCTGCTCGGGCTCAGCCAGCTGTGCCAAGACACGCGTTCACTCTTGGAAAGACAGTTAGCCCCAAAAAAACCACCCTCAACCCTAAACTGTGTCCAGGAGCCTGCAGAGTGCCCAGAAACCAGTGCTCAGGCCTGCGCTGCTCGACTGCACAGCCCTCTGTTCGGGAGGAGGTGAATTCCCCACAGGACCGGGTGAACTGGGAAACCAGACGGGCCCTGGGGTGCTTCAGGTGACAGCAAAGAGCCGTCGGCACTTCGGGGCCGATGGTTTTCCCAGCTTGGTTCTCAGCAGCATCCACCCCCAAGCCAAGGGCCGGTCGCTGTGCGGTGTGGCTGCAGCGCTGCCCAAGCCAAGCGGTTTTCCCTTAGTGCTTTTTGATGGGATGGTTTTTGCAGCTCACCGGGGGCTGGAGGAGGTCAGCCACCGCTTGAGGACAACGCTCCAATGCAGCCTCGTGCTGCAGACGTACGGCGGAGCAGACACGGTTTCAGGCTACGGCTACCCCCCGGCATGCAATCGTTTATGACAGCTAAACCGGTTACAGCTCATCAGCTGAGCTGCGTTAATTGCACTGGCAGCTCTCTGCAAGCCCAGGGCAACGGCGCAGGTCCAGCTCCCTTTAAACCCACCTGGGATCCGTTTTGGGAGGGCAGCAGGCTGAGAGCCGCGGGGTGGGTCGTGTCAGCCCAGCTGTGAAGCTGTAACTAATTAGGGGTGGTAACAGGGCTCTCCGTCCCCACATGGTGTGCCAGCCCTGCGCCTTTCATCCTCTGCGTTTCTCCAACCACAACACCCGGACAGCTTCAGCGCTTCGCAGGCTTCGGAGGACAGAGCTCTGCCAGGGCTGTTTTACGAGGGGCGGATCAAGGCCCCAGCTCCCAAACGGGCTGGCTCTCGTCCCTGTCCCTCGCACACACAGGTCGCCATCTGTGCGGAGCTGGGGGGTGGGTGGCGAGACCCTGAGACCCCCCATCCCCTGCCCCACGGCCCCAGTGTGTGCTGTAACCTCCCAGCTCCAGCCCCTGACAGTGCAGGTGTCAGCTGGCGGGTGTTATCAGATGCTATGGAAGTAAATTAAGAAGGGAAATAAGTGCTGGGAGGGAAAAGAAAGGCAAATTGTTTATTGGCACACAAGAAGCCTCATCCCAGACCGGGTGTTTTGCCCCACAGGAGAATTAATCCCAGTCCTGGTGAAGTCAAAGGGTGGTTATGGCAAATGGGTAAGTGGCTGGAGTCAGCCACTGCTTTCTGGGCCCACCAGAGAGAAAACGGACAGCAAACATGGATACTGGGGGGTGAAAAGCTGGCCATGAGCCGGCCGTGTGCGCTGGCAGCCCAGACAGCCAACTGGATCCTGGGATGGATCCAGAGCAGTGTGGGCAGCAGGGCGAGGGAGGGGATTCTCCCCCTCTGCTCCGCTCTGGGGAGACCCCCCTGCAGTTCTGCCTCCAGCTCTGGGCCCCCAACAGCAGGAGGACACGGAGCTGTTGGAGCGAGGCCAGAGGAGGCCACGGAGATGCTGCGAGGGCTGGAGCCCCTCTGCCATGGGGACAGGCTGGGGGGATTGGGGGGTTCAGCCTGGAGAAGGGAAGCTCCGGGGAGACCTCAGAGCCCCTTCCAGTGCCTGGGGGGCTACAGGGAAGCTGGGGGGGGGCTTTTCCAAGGGCAGGGAGTGTCAGGACAAGGGGTGACGTGTTTAAACAGAAAGAGGGAGATTGAGATGGGACATCAGGAAGGAATTCTTCCCAGAGAGGGTGGGGAGCACTGGGACAGGTTGCCCAGAGAAGCTGTGGATGCCCCATCCCTGGGAGTGTCCAAGGCCAGGCTGGATGAGGCTCGGAGTAACCTGGGCTAGTGGAGGGTGTCCCTGCCCATGGCAGGGGGGCTGGAACTGGATGATCTTTAAGGTCCCTGCCTGCCCAAACCACTCTGGGATTCTATGAAAACGAGGAGGAGGGACCCTGCAGCTGTTGCAAGCCCAGCAGCACTCCCCAGAGCCTGGCTGTCACTACGGAGCTCCCGTTTGCCCTTCATGCCCTCTGCCAGGCCTGAGGTGGGCCCGCTGGCCGCCGACAGGCACTAAGCCCCAGCACCTAACAGGCTTCAGATATAAACCGATGAGCCGCACACCGATGCCCAGGCTGTGGGGCACGGAGGAGCTTGTGCCATTCCTCCGAGGGCAAGGGCTGCCAGGCTGTTGTGCGGCTCTGGCCTCCCTCAGCGCGCCAAGAGTGCCCTGTGGGCAGCTCCGGCCTGTGACAGTCTCTGCGATGGCGGGGCTGGGTTGGGCAGGCCAGGCTTCCTGCCACACACGGGCCTTGGGTCCCAGGATGGCTGGCAAGCCCCTTCCCTCAGAGGAAAAGGCTGCCGGCCTCGCACCCCCGGCTCGCAGACCGGCCGCCGGGTGCGTGTGGAACCGCCTCACAGCGAGGCTTCGCCCGACCGCCGCCCCTCACACCCGCCGTCCCGGCTCGTCTCCCCCCGTCGCCTCAATGGGAGAGCCCCGCCGCGCCACCTCGCCCCGCCGCCTGGAGCGTTCCATTCGCAAGGAAGAGGGGTGTAGGGGGGACACAAGACCCCGCGGCTGCGGGGCGACCCATAGTGGGGGGGTGCTCGCCCCACCGGGCTCCGCCAGCGAGGCCACGCCCGGGGGCAGGCGGCTCTGCGCGGCGCCGCGGCAGCGATACAGTGCTATAGCGAGGTACGGCTGCCCCCCGGGAGGGCGCGGAACGCCCCCCGAGGTAACGGCAGCGGGCTCGGTTCCCCCCCTCCCCGCCCCCGTGGCTCGGCCCTGGTTGAAGGCGCGGCGGGTTGGCGGCACGCGCTGCGGGGTGACGGCGGGTCCGTGAGGGGAGAGCGGCGGCCCCGGGCCCGGGAGCCCCGCAGGAACAGCGCCGGCCCCGGCCCGGCGACCCCCGCGGGAGGACGGCGGGCCCCGCGGCCAGGAGCTGCCTGCCGCCGGCCCACCACCCCGGTACGGGGAAGGGAGGGCGAAGCGGCGCGCTGCCGGGGACCAGCGTACGCGGGAGCCTCGGAGCGTCTCCCTCAGCCCCGCCGCCAGAATTTACTGGGGTTAAATGTTCGCGTGTGTGTGTGTCCCTCCGTGCTCACAGCGCGGCCGCCGCTCCCGGCCGTCACTAGGTGTCAGCCGCGCTCCGTGGGACCAGCGGCCGCCCCCGGGCCCCGCTGCCCGGTGTGAGGAGGGATGAGGGGGAGGAAGGGCCCTTCGCTCCTGCGGCACGTGAGGTTGATTGTCTATACCCAAACCTTCGCTTTTTTCATTCCGTCACTTGAAAAGCTGTCCAGGAATTCCTTTAAACCCTCTCCTCTCGGAAAACTACGGTCGGTCTCCATTCACTTCCCCTCTGTTTTCCACCCCCAGCCCCCGCGAGCTCTCTCCGCGAAGCAGCCACAGCAAATAACGGATGGCAGCTCCAAACTGGCCACGGCGCACGAAATTCTGCTCAGCGGTGACGGGAACCGCAGGCGGCCAGCTGCTCCCCGGACAGGTACGTCCGAGCTCGGCTCCTTTCCGTCACGTTACAGAACACGTGAGAACGCGGGGAGGAGGTGGGTTTGGATCTGACTCTGGAAGTAACAAGAAAATCAGATAGCTCCTGAAATTAAAAGAAACAACCGTTGGCACTTGTTTTATTTATTCGTTGCTTCGTGATTTAGTAAGGAGTCCTTAAGTACGTCTCAGATATGACTCACTAACGTTGAAAGATTTAGAGGCTTCAGCTGCGTAAGCTGCGACTCTGACACGAACAGAGCAGGCTTGTCGGTGAAGATCCCCTCTGAGGTGCCTACCTTCTAGTTAAAGATCTGCTTAAGTGAGTGGCATTCTCTCCTTGCAAAAACAAGCGCTAGCAAGAAAAACATTCTCTGTTGATCTTCTCTGAGGGCTTGGAGAGTTTCCCTGGAAAATGCCATGCTCTTTTTACCCCTCGGTTGAGACAGGTTAAGTGCTGCCTGTTATGAACAGGGTTGAAAAGAAGGAGTTGTGCTTTTGACAATCTAGGTTGAGAGAGATTTCCATGTGACAGAGAAAGGTGAGGTGCATTGCTGCCAGACAGGAGTAAAGACTAAGAGAAGAAAACATCCAAAGACGTGAACCGCAATGAAAGTGGAGAGGAATGGTCCCATCGAACTGAGAGGTTGTGGTTGTCTGATGTTAACAGAAAACCCCTCCCTTCTCCTCTTTCTTAGCCTGGAAACCAGAGTGAAGAAGACATTGCACAAAGCCTTCTGGGACAGCCTGGAGGAACAGCTCCCTGCTAGTCCCCCAGACTCCGCTCCGGCAATCCAGCTGCTGCAGGAGATAAAAGAGGCGAGTGAGCTGTTCCTGAACCAGGGAAGATGGTTACATTAGACTTGGTCTTCTCTGAATCATCACCTCACCCCTCACATCCAATATTCCTATGTGAACATGGGCAAGAGAGAGGCGAAAACAGGCTCCTTTTAGTTTATAGGGAGACACAAATTACACAACTGCACCTTCTAAAATCTGGCTGAGAAGGAAACTCATTCTCTGGTCCCAGGCCTTTATACCCTACCAAAGGGATGGAAAGCCTCTGTTGGAGCAGTCGGCTGTCGTAACAGCCGTAGGCCATTCCCAGTGTAGCGTCTGCCAAACAGAAACTGCGATTCTCTGTACACAGACACCTCAGGTACACGAGGACCTGTACCTACTATTTAATTGTACAAGGTAGTAAGAACACGGTTAGACGCATGTTCTTAGCAGGGCATGAAGCTGTGTATAGTTTGCTCCTTCAGCCTATGCTCCCCTTAGGCTCCAGACAGATAACTCCCTTGTTTCATGCGTGACCGTATTTTGCAAGATATGAAACAGTAACCAGACATCCTGAAGTGAGTCATTAGACACAAGCATTCCCTTTCAGCGATTGTGCATCCCAGAATTTGTGTACTGAGCAGTTAGTTTAGTCTCAGTATTAAGCCAACCTAAATTCCCATTGAGCAACTCTGGAGAACCGTCGAGTTCCTGGGCCAAAAAGAGACTGCTGCTGCTGCTTTGGGCAGGCTCTGCTTTCGTTGCTGCTGCCACGGCACAACCAGCTGCGAACCCAGATTGAAGAGGCCTTGGACATGGAGTTGATGAGACAGGAGGCTGAGCATGGGGCTCTGGATATCCGCGGTCTCACCACGTACGTCCTCGGCACGATGGCAAGGCTGCGCGCGCCCATTCGGGATGAGGACGTACGAGGGTTGCAAGGCCTCGCAGGCCCAGCTCAGCTTCTCAGGTGGGTGATGCTGACTCTGCCTTGGTCTACACAGACCGGCAAAACCTTCAACCAGGAAACACTGGGTTAAGAGGAAACTGCCTTGGAATTATGGCCCCAGGACCTTTTGTGCATTCTGGGCTTTGACATCCTTGGTTTTGTCCAGTGTAGACATATTCCTGTTGCCCAGCTGCAACTTAGGCAGTAGGAGAGTCTTTAGTGAAGTAAATCTGGTTTATCTAGGAATTTTTAGGGCCCACTCCAATTAGACTGATCAACATTTTGTGAGAAAATGGAATCAAGTCAGAGGATCCAAATTCCCCTTTCTGAAACAGCCCCAATCTACAGCACTTACTGCAGCATTAAACCTTCAATTCACTGTGTCTCATCCCAGGGAGATTTTCCGGGTGTTGGGCCTGATGAAAAGGGATATGCCGAATTTTACCATCCAGAGCCTCCGCACCCACTTGCAACACCACACCGTCCACTATGAGCAGAAGAAATTCCAGGATCTCTTGGATAAGCTGCCCAGTAAGTCAGCGGGGAAGGGAGAGGAGAACGGCTACTTCTACGGGAGCTGTTAAAGCACTAAAGGGGAACTTCAGTATTCCGAAGGTGATGCTTTCACCACATGCTCAGCAACCTGAGAGAAAGGCCTCTAAAAGCTGGAGGCCTCCTGGGTCCCTTCTGGAGGCTTTTCACCTTGCAGAAAAGGAGTTACGTAGTGCGCTTCGCTCTGTGCATGTGTAAGAGCTAAGAGCTTTCTCCTGGGGGACTCCAAGTTCTCACGGGTTTAGAGTGTTTTGGGATCCTCAGAGGAATGAGCAAAACGTCATTAGGAGGCATATTTGAAGAGGAAAACCTGCATGTGATGTAGGCATCTCTTCTGCGAGGCTGCAGATTCCTCTCTGGCTGCCTCTCTCCTCCATCAGCTCCATCAAAGGTGCTTCTGGGAGCCTGAAACCCTCTGAAACACAGTTCTCCGGAGAGCGGTCACCGTGGCCTAACCCTGTGCCCTGGCCACAGGACATTAATACTGTATGTTACTGATGGCCTGACGCTCCCCACCGTTCCAAGAGCCAGCACGCCGCCTTCATCTTCCAGACGCACATCCCCTTCCCCCTGCCGTGTAGCACACCTGCTTCTTAGCCTGACCGGTCTGCTGACCAGCACACGTCCCTGTCTGTTACCCCACTGCAGGTAGCCTGGATCACACAAGAGGGTGGCTGCGCAGAGCAGCAGCAGAAGTGTCCGTGTCGCAGCCACCGCCCCAGCCGGCAGGCGATGGCTCGCCGGCGGCCGTCGGCGGTAGCAGCGTTGTGCCAAGCCTCAGGTCTGCGCTAAATCGAGGATACGTGAATCTGCTCTGCTGGGAGCCTGGGCAACAGGAATACCCTGAGGTAGGAGAAGTGCTTGGATACCTTTACAGCTTTTTCATAAAGATATACACAATGAGCAAGTGTACCAATTCTGCATGTTCTGTAGGCAGAAACGGCCACACTGTCCCCTCGACACCACGAGTCGTTACGGTTTTTCCCTATGTGAAGCAAATTGTGTTTCTCCCAAAACTAAACCTCTCTGCTGCCAAGCAGCTGCTTTCCTCTGTTTCATGGCGAGGTTACAGCCCTGCTCCATGGCTGGGTTAGCACAGCTGCTGTTTCTACACCCACAGCCCCGTTCGGTTTCTGTCCACAGACGCTGTTTATGGGTCAGGCCCGGCTGCAGGAAGCACAGGCGCAGGTCAGGCAGCCGACCGTCGTAGCCACAGTCCTGCTAGTGGCCATTGGCACGTGTGGAAGCACGTTATGTGGCTCACCTGGGTTTGTAGCTAGGCTGAAACCGGTAACAAAGGTCCTCTTGGAAGGGCTGTCTTGCACCAGGTGGGTTACTTGGAGTTTTCTTTCCCAGAAGGAGAAGAGTCAGTATGCAGGCACTGGTTGGTTGTGGGATGAGCAGCAGGAACCTCCCCTGGGAGTGGAAGTGGATCTGAGATCCAAATAGCAGCCAGATCTACTGCAAGGAGTGGGGGAAGCCAGCCAGCACTTTTAGCTGGGATTCAACTCTCTAGAGCACTCGTCCTCTCTTGATTAGAGGGGAGAATTAATAGTGTTGATCACTACTTCCCAAGCGAGCTAGCCACAGCCTAACGGCTTGCCCAAGAGCCAGGAAGGGAAGCCTAGTCCACAGAGCTCTGGCTGGATGTTGGTTGTCCTGTGCTAGCTGGCCGTGATGACACGCCACCGACACGTGGAGAGCCTTCCCTCCTTGCCCAGTGCCTGTGAGACCCCTTCCCCCGCCCCTGTGGGTTGTGGCTGGAGCGCGTGTTCCTCTGTATGGTTGAGGTACGAGGACACTTTAGAAGACATCAGCGACCAAGTGCTCCAGGAAGTCAGCAGGACTCTCTCCCAGCTGGGTCACCCTGCTTTTACCCCGACAAACGCGCTTCCCTGCAAGGCCAGATACAAAGCGTCACGGACAAGGGCAACGCAGTCCGGCGTATCATCGGTGAGTCTCTGGGCTTAGGTCTAACTCGACCTCACAGCCACTCCGCACGTGTAGGCCACAACTTGGGTTTAGGCTGCCCACCCTGGAGCGCGCAGGACAGGCCCAGGATCGGCGCTAGCAAAGCGCAGCACTGCTGCTCGAGGGTGGGAGCGGAGTTCAGTGTCTGGCCCCCCCCGACAGAGTCTGCACAAGAGAAGGGTAAGGGAAACCAGGTTTAGAAACTGCCTTGATTTTCCTACTCCACCCCAAAATGCTCCCAAACAGTAATTGCTTTGAAAAATCTCTTAATCCCTTGCTAAAAGCTAACCAGGCCCCGAGTGCAAGGCCTGTTCCTAGGGAGTGTCGCAATCTTCAGGCTACGCTGTAGAGCGACAGCTTAACCACTGGCTGTAGTGAAGCACCACACTAAGACCTTTAAATAATATTTATCCCTAGAGAGAGCACTGCTTGGTATTCAGCTAACCAGCTGCCCCACAATGCCGCTCCATCAAAATATTTATTCAAATGGTTTGGATAAGAGCTGGTTATTTTGACCTTTTAGTAGTACTCTGAATGCTAACGCCGCATCAGATTGCAGTGCCACGGGCAGCTACAGGGAAGATTATTTCCACATGGGAGACTAGCTTTTATCAGCTCTGAAAATAAGGTGAGGCTCTTCCTGCCCAGCGCTTCAGCTAGCTAAGTATCCTTCCCAGCCTGCGCGGCCTCCGCCGCACTGTTTATTCGGGTTCATTCTTTCGCGTCAGAGCAGGCCGGTTTGTTTTGATGCAATTCCGGAGGCTGAGTTAACAGCCTGACCCAAACCTCGATGAACTATAGCTGGGCAGTGGGTGATGGCAGTGACTCACCAACGGGGTGGCATGAGAAGCAGCAGAACCAGAGAGCCTTCCCCTTTCCGTGTCTGAAAACCGAACCCGCGTCGTGCCTGCGCTCTTGGCCGCTATCAACGTGTTCCATGCGCTCGCTTCAAGTGCAGGAACATCCAAAGCAGCCGGGTAGTTGAACCTCGGCTCCGTGTTCCCCCGAGAGGCTTCTTGAACGCTTTCAATCTCCAAACGCTGTGGCAGGCAAGATAAATCCCGGGCTCTGAAGTGCTACGTTCTACTCTGCTTCTGAGATGCTTGGCACTTCAGTACAGCACAGAAACGCTCGGAGCGGGTGGAAAAAGTCTTTCCTGTTGGCCTGCTCCGCGTTGGCGTTAGGTTTGGTGGATTTGACGGTTGTCAAGTCCTTCAGCCCAGTTCCCCAGCGACAGCCATCGTGAGAAGCAGCTACCCGGGAGAAAGTGAAAACAAGGCAAGTGCACCTGATCCTCGAGGACTCTCCGTGTGTCTCGCCGTTTCACCTCAGTTCCTGTGCCGGATGCTCATCTGCTTAGTATCTGGAAGAGGAATACGTTAATCCACTGTGTCCCCGAGGTGATCTAGAGCGTTACTTGTCCGCAACATCCTGCCACGAGGTGGCCGTCCTCAGGTCGGCTCTTGACGGCGTGAGGAACCTCTGTCTCACCACCCGCGTTCTGTGCAAAGGTCGATTGTCCATTTACGTCTTTGTTTTCATACTTTTGCTCCCTACAGAGCAGCGGGTTCATTCCTTCCTCAGCCTTTTCATTTCCTCCGACGGACAGGACTCTCCGAAAGATTTGCCGAAGGGCCTTGATCCCATTCAGGAGGAGCTGCTGGAGCTTGGGCGCAGGATTGGAAGCGTGATCCACCACAAGTGGCAGGTGTTCGGCCCTTACTACTCAGGAATTCTCAGGAAGTTGCTTCTCTCGGACGCAGAACCCGACTCGGCTGGAGGGACGGATTCTTTCTGATCATCATCACCACGCGGCGGGCAGGGTGGACGCACTCTCCGTCAGCTTCTCGAATCACGCACGTAAAAAATCACCCAGACGAACGTGCCAGGGCCAGCATCGCTACCGGGAAGCGCCTTGGCATGTCGATAAACCTCTCAACTACGAAAGGTTTGGGCTTTTCTTCCCAAAAAACCCTGCCGCTGTTTGGTGGGGAAGGCAATAGGAATGGGCTCAAAAAACTGCAGCGCAGCTTAGGGGGTTTTATGTTTAATTCAGGGCGTTAATTCTGCCGTGGGCCTGTAACCTGCTTTGCTACCACGTTACTCACAGCCCAGGGACGCTGCTGGCATTTGATGAAGCCACACGGCATTTCAAACCATTAAAACTGCTCCTTACGTCTCAGTGTTCGCTGGAAACCCCGACTTACGGACTTATTAGAAATGGAACAGGCGGTATAAATTCAGCAACCCCCCGTGTGCTGAATATTGTACATCAGCCACATTTCACTTGACATGAAAACCTGAACTTTAACCTGTGTTTAAGCATCTGGATTTCTCGCTCTGATTTTACAGCATGAAAACGTCCTACTTCTCGGCAAGCCGGAAATCTTCCCTGGTAAACACTGTGTACGGCGACTGCCCGAAGCGCTGGCGCTGGTACACCAAGCGCTTGCTGCCCTGCTGCAGAGACGTGGGTTTAGAGTTTAGCAGCAGTAAATTAGGGTCCTGGCAGCTCCCAGGGGGACAACCCTTGTGCTTTAGTGGGGGCAACAAGGAGCTTTTCTTGCCGTCACGTGGCGAAGATAAGGCAGTTGGAGAGCGCTGTGCCGTTCTGCCCTTAACGGAACCCGTGGGTGCGTTCTCACGCCTCGTTTGTGTCAGTGATATTCAATCCTGGGGGTCGTTATGACCCACTGCAAAAAGAGCAGCTTCAACCCACGCGCCTACTCGCAGCCAGCGCTGCCCGTCCCGCGCGCCAGCGCCCGGGGACGGCGCGAACCGGCGCTCCGCTGCCCAAGAACCACGGCGGGGAAGCGCCGCCGGCTTATCGCCGTCCCGCGCTCCGCTCCCGCAACGCCAGCGCGTCATCCCCGCGCGACGCCTTGACCTTGTTCCTCGGATTTACGGGGCGGAGAGGTGCAGGCGCGGTGCCGGCCCGAGCGGATTGAACGGCGCAAAGCCGCTCGCCCTCACCCCTCTTCCCTTCGCAGGCCGGGTCCGTTAGACGGGGACGAGGACGGCACCGCTTGAAGGCAGGTGAGCGGGAGGCTTGGGTACAGCACTGAGGTCACACCGGGGCGAACGCGTGTCTACGTTGGTTTATTAATTCGGTCTGGTCTAAGTTGTACAGTTGTGAAAACAACAAAACGACTGCTGGAAGCCCAGGAATATTTACAATCTCGCCTTGTTGTAGTGAGGTCAGTCTATGTTGTTGCACAGATTGGTTACGTTTGGTACCACAAGATGTTTAAAATTCAGACAAATTTGAACAGATTAACAATTGTATATACAGGAAATAAAAGGAAATTCAAGTATCAAAATACAGACAGATTAAATAACATTTGTATTACAAATCAGGCCCACTGCCATACATCACAATTAGCAAAAATGTCTACATTGCAAACTGAACTCGCCTGTCCTCTGCCCTGTTAGGGAATCTCAGGTTATTCTTCCATGGGTAAAAAAAACATTGGAGCTAGGTGGACTTTGCAAGAGCAGCACAGTTACTTCCTTTTGATAAAAAAAGAACCAAAATGCAGTAAATAATGCCAATATGAGACCTAAAAGGGAGACTCTTTGCAAGAAGACAGCGTCGCAAACGCCGTGCTTGCTCCGACTGCACGGGGGTGATGCGAGCAGGGGAAAACCCTGCCGCTACGACCCTCAGAAGTGGGGCGGAAGGAGCATTAAAGCGACCGAATTCGGCTGCGCACCGAACTGGGACTATTTGGCACCTGGTCTGCGTCTCAGCAGCCTGGTGAAGGTACGAACGTTTCGCTAGAGGTACACCCCGAAGGTGCCGTATCTTCGCCCTGTGAGGGGGACAGGCACGTACCCCACAAAAGCTGCGTAATTTCTCCTGAAAAGGACAATCCCAAAGGAAGTTCAGAGACAGCTGAACAGCTCAGGTTAGGTGGTGGGGGTTTTCTTGTAAATATAAAATAAAAAGGAGAAAGCAGCTTCAATTGGAAATAAAAAAATCATCCCCTCCTACATAAAAACGGACAACTCTGCGTCTTAGTTTACCTGTCTGGAGCTCTCGGCCTGGACTCACGCCGTGCACAAAGGGCGGCCTGTAACACACAGTCTGTTCTTGAAAAGGGGACCGCGGCCCAGGGCAGCACCACCTTCTCCCAGGCAGGTAATACAGCAGATGCTTTTTGATTCCAAGTCCTGTTCAGCACCAGAAATGTAGGGCATGTTCCTCCAGATACCAACAAAACCCTGCAGGGAGGATGGGCCAGAATACTGTGCAACGGATGGGCTAGCGGATTACTGGCGTGGTCCAGGATCAGTCTCCAGCACGCGAGTACCTTGAGAAACCCCATCGAAATAAAAGGGGAGATGCACTGCCACAACAACTGCTGTGAAGTGAGAAGGAGAGCATCTGGCTAACGAACTCTTGGATCACTAAAGACAACCACAGGATTACACATGGCACTGGAAAAGGACCACCAGGGTCACCAAGCCCAGGCCCCTCGAGATTGGAGTCTTCATCACCACTTCACCTCCAAGCCAACCTTCAAAAAAAGCTCATGCATCAAAAAAAAAAAACAAACCAACCAGAAAGAAAGGCGTCCCTCCTCCCAAGCAGAGGTTCAATTTGCAATCTCTCCAAGAAGACTTGTTGCCAACACACCAAATATTTACACTTACACCAGTATGAATTGCAACATATGCATAACAAGGAATGTTAGGTTTCCTAAATTCATCAACTTAAAAAAACTCTCCACTTCCCCCCCCCCCCCCCCCCGCCTCGATCATTTACAGGTCTGTGCCCTTGGGATTACGGTTCACTTCTCTCCCAGCCTCGCTGGCTGGAGACTAAATGAAATCCTGACGTACAGCAGCAACTGGAGTTCAAGAGAAATTATCCGGGCACATGGCTGTAGTAAAGCAGCAGGGTACCACCTTCCCCACCACGACACCGCCTGTCGAGAGCGCAACAAACCTGCTGCGCTACAGTTCTGCCTCTGAGGAATGAAAATCGCAACCGCTGGAACGTCCCTCTCTCGAGGGGAACGGTACTGTGAAAACACACGTCACTCGCAGCCCAAACTACGGTTAAACGCGCCGGTAACCCGAGAGGAAAGTCAGCACGCAGCACCTCCGGGATGGTGGTGTTTGGGGACGGCAGCCGGGGGCCCAGCCATCCTCAGGCTGATGTGATTTATCCTCAGGACTGTATCAGCGTAATGCCCAAAGTGTAACTCCTTAATCTGTTCATCTTCTGAAACTGTCGCGCTAATTAAATAATGAGCTAGTATCAAAAAAGTGCTAAATCACGATTGAATATACTTGAAAAAAAACAAACCCCACCCCAACCAACCCAACCCTTCGGGGCGTAACTGCATTTCAACGCAAGGCCGGGGCGCGGGAGGCTGGAGGAGGGCGGCGTCTCCAGGCGTTCGGCGCGGAAACGGGAGGAAACTGCGTCCTTGCCACAGACACCTCAAGGGTTGCAACGCGACGGTCCCCTGGAGGGGGAAGCAGGCTTGTACCACCGGTCACACGCAGCCGCTCCGGGGTGGAAGACCCTTTGCAGACTCGTTTCCTTATCCCCGTGGGCTGTAAAAGCCGGGAGCAGCTCTGAAACCCGAGGAGGCAGACTTACCCTGCACGGCTTCTCACACCGGAGGAAGTTATTTCCAAGAACTGGGCGCTCGCTCCCGCTCACCCGGCACCGAAGCGACTGGAAGTACCGTTAGAGATGCGCACACCGCTCCCGCTAAGACTTCCGATTGTGCTCCTTGCCGGACCGCGTGGATTCTCAGTAAATATGGATATATACATTTTTTTCCCTCACCCAAAACCTGCGGTGCTACATTTAAACCGTGAACTGGGTTCGCTCTGTATCGTTTCCCACGTTTAAAAAAGAAACGGGTCGAAAGACGTTTGTCTCGAGCTTAGAAAAGGTGACATCGCTCTCGGAAGTCTCAGCTTTGCTAGGAATGGAGAGAGCTGCTTCCTCAGCTGGTGGCTGGCAGCCCTCTCCCCCCTGTGCTCTGGGAGCCCTCACTGAGCAGCCATGCACCCGCTCCGAGGCCGACACCAGTGCCAGATGGAGACGATCTTCGTGTCAGCAGGCCACTGCTTCTTAGGTCTCTGCCCCGTTACTACATTGCCGTGGTAGGAGCCAGCTGCCCGCAGATCAGCTTGTCAGAGGCAAACAGAAAGGAAGATAACGGAATGAATGATTTCCCACGGGCTGGGAAAGATGAGGCGCACGGCCAGGAGATGAGGGAGACACGGCCGGGAGGGTTACGGACACACAGCGGAAGCTCTGTAGTTTAGGCAGGGCCGATCCCAGCCGAGTCTGGACGGTCACCCTGAGCAAGGCACATGCTCTAGTGCCCGGTGTTTAGGAGGCACTGAGGAACCTGCCCTTCCCAGCTGAGAGGAGGGGGAGACGCAAGCGCTCAGACCCCCTACCGTCAGGCGTACGTGTGGGCAACTGCGCGCTACATGCTCGGGCGCAGAAACTGCGCCACCATGGCAATCATCGGTTCGGTTTCTCTTGGAAGTAGCTAGAAACCCTCAGGGCTCTCTTACAGGTCGGGAAGATGCTGATCAAACCCCAACCCACGGCAATATTCTGCCGCCCGTAAGGCTCTGCTCACGGGGCGGCACCGCAGCGCTTCGGGCAGCTGCTGTGTGAGCTCTGCTTCGGGGCTCTTCGGGCAGAGGAGCGCTGGCTCTGTGTTAGGGGGCTCCATGACGTAGGAAATGTATGTACTAGACCGAGCTTTCCTTTTTTTTCATTGTTTTTCCTGCTTTAGGACAATCCTTGTAGTCCTCTCACTGGGTCCTGACTCGCCGGGCCCTTATTTTGAAGTCAGTTTGCTGCTCAGCACCATTAAGCCACAAATGACTTGGGAGGTCAAAAACTCGTACCTGAGAAAGAGCTCAGTAAAGATTTTGAAACATCAGACTTCACCACAGGTCTGGGGAAACAGAAACTTCGAGGCAACAGCTCTAAAACCCCAGCAAAACTCAGACCAGCTGCTTCTAGCCCCAAACACCGGGTCAAATAACCCAGGGCTGCTGCCCCCACGGGCTCTCCAGAACCGGGCTGCGCGGGAGGTTCTTCCCAAGACGCGAAACCCACGGTGAGCTCAGACGCTCACGTCAAGGCGCGCACATCAGCGAGCTCTGCGCGGCCCTTCTCCCGCTGCTCCATCTGCTCAGCCCTCTCCCTGGGAAAGGCGCGACAGCCCGGCACTGCCTGCCAGGAGCTGGTCAGGGTCCAACGTCTGTGCGAGCTGTCGGGAGAGCGAGGCCGAGCGCCGGGGGTTTGCTGCCACGGTGTGGAAGTCGCGGCGGCTTTCGCTAAAGGGGCTTAAAAGCTCTGCAGACGGAGCGAGCCTCTCAGCCCCGAGAGGTAGGCAAGCACGTCCCCATCCCGGCTATGGGGAAACGGGGGTAAAGAGAGGCAAAGGCGCTTGGCCGCACAGCACGTCAGGGAGAAGCAGCACTGGGGCAGCAGTCCTGCTTCCCAGCACTGTTCCTCACCAGACCACGCTCCTCCTCCTCCTCAGCTTCATCTCAGCGAGCTTCGCAAACGCGAGCAAAGGATCAGGGTAGGGCCACGGAGGGCTTTCACGGGGTCCTGCGCTGCCGTACGGCATTCCCGGACCTCTCCCAGCTCTGCTCCAATCTGTACCGAGGGCCCTGCCGTCTCAGCGATTCCCTGACACGCTCTGGAATTCAATCTGCTTCTACTGACGCACAGCAAAACGGGGACGTTTTCCCAGGGCCATCTCCAAGCGAAACCCTCACTCCACGGAAGCGACAGATGTTTCAAGATCCCTACAGCCCTCCTTGTGCAACGGTTGGTAGACTGGAAACACGCTTTGGGATCGGCAGCAGACTGATTTCAATCACGTTTCTCCCTTCGGCAGAGTCTCACTGCAGCGAGCCTGAACGCAGCAGAGCTCCGTCTGCCCGGCCAGACCCTCCGAAGTGCCCAGCTCCGCTCAAACACCCTTCCCAGCACGGGGCTGCCAACGTGTGCCCTCTTTACGCTCTGCCAGGGGAGAGCTACGCCCACGGCTCACGAGGAGCTTGGGGAGTGTAAACAGAAGGACTCAGAGAGGGGGGAAAAGCAGTCCTACCGGGGACTGAAACGCAACCAAAGCTGCACCTCGTCTCCGAGAGGGGACAGAGCTCGCAGTGGGAACGATGACACCCAAAGCAGTGCTCCCAGCGGAGGAGGTTTTCGGGCTTCGCGGGGAGAGCGTGCGGGCAGAGTCCCCGTGAGGAAGCCTAGCGAGCGTGTTATTTGCAGACAGCATCACAGTGGTTAGTGTCGATCCGATGGCAGGTAAGAGGAGGGGTGAGTTCACCGAACAGTACGCAGCCGTGGCTCGGTCGGGAAGAGGGGCCTAGGAGGAGGGAGTGCGTGCACCGCAGAGACAAGAGGTCTCCATCAGTCCAAAAAGGTGAAATAGAAAAAAAAAAAAAAGGCCTGGGGAGTGTCACGTTGCCCCAGGGATTCACAGTGCCAGAGTGAGGGGAAAGACGTGAAAACAGCAGGCGGCTCCCTGGATCCACACCTCCGATCCCCCCAGCCTGCATCCCTCCGCACCTCCCGCCTCACGGGTACCTAACAGCGCGTTACCCTTGGTTCCGAGTAAGGAGGATTCACAGTGTTGAGCAGTGATCAGGTACAAAAGCCGTGTAAGTCTACAGTCTCCTAAGCGCTGCCGCCTCCGACGGAGCGCCTGCGCGGGGCTCAGCGCGAGCAGCTGGAGGAGCGGGAGTTTAGAAGAGCAGACAGATCAGATCGCAAAGGCACGGTTAGACTGGGCGGACACGGGGTGTGTTTGCTTTAGAAGATAGTGGTCTCATACTTAGTGCTGAGGGTCCGCTTGGAGTCCTGTTTGGGGTCCACGACCCAGGAGACACTGGCATGAGATTGGGAGTCTTGGTCCACTTCGGGGGGCTCCAGCTAGAAAATAAGGAGAGAAAGGGCATGTTAGGTCACGCGAGCCTCTGGGACGGAACGGGGGAGGGTTCGAGGCACGGAGGGGCTGCTGCCTAACGCCCATCCCAAAACCGTGCACGGGGAAGCGGCTCTCACTGAGGAGGCGTTGGAGTCCTTCACGGCTCAAACACGTCTGGCCACCTCAGTCAACCCGGCAGCCCGGGACGCGTCAGGCCTGCGAGCCCGTTACCGCCAGCGACAGCTTCACTTCAGCTCAGGCGGCAGCGCGAAAAACCGAGCGCTATCGAGAACCGAAACCGGGGGGGAGAGAGGGAGACAGCTCCGGGCAGGTGAGCTCCTGCCTCATTTACTCCCCTGACCAAGCAAGGCTCTTGCATCTTGTCCTCCTGAATCAGGATCCTACGGGAGGTTAACGACACCAGGAAGAACAGTTAGTCGGGAGCTGCCACTCTCCATCAGCGGGGACGGATGTGAGCGGCTTGTCCCCGGGGTTCTGAGCCCACGCCACGGCCCTGGAATGAGCGGGGAGGGAAGACAGCGGCGAGGCAGGACACGGGACCACAGCGGGAGAGGCGGGAAGCGGGGAGGCAGCCACGGGTCGGTTCGTGATGGAAGATGGCAGGAAGAAGGGTAAAGACCTTAGCTCCGGGACTAACAGACTGCAGCGGCAGGTAGGAGGGGCGGTGTGTTGTACAGGTGTGACAGTAACAACAGCGAGTGTCGGGAGGGAGCGGCACCTGAGCGGGGGGAGCAAGCACAACACAGACAAAAGGAGACATTAAAGGAAGGCAGTGGCTTACGCGGCAGTCCCCGCTCCTCGGCAGCTCCGGCCTTGGCTGGCTTGGGCTACGGGGGCACTCCGGGGCTGCAAACCGCAGGACACCCGCTGACCTTACTGTGGCTCTGCAGGGTTTGCGCGTGGAAGCTGTGCCGGGCACTTAACCCCCATCCCACCCCGGCGGTTCCCACCTCTGCTTGCCCTCATCCTACCCGGAGGAAGCAGGGCTGCGGACGCAGCCACGGACACTGCAGGACCACCGGCACCGTGTCCACACCCGGGCTCCCCCACCACGGCGGGGGAGCTTTATGCGTGCGGTGCCCCAGAGAAATCCCAGCTCGGACCACGCGGATCGCGCCCGGCAGCCCGCCGGCCCGCGTGTACGTACTGCGGATTTCCTCACGCCGGCTCGCGGTTTAGGCACCGGTTTGGAAGATTTTGTTTCGATCGTCTCTCCTGCTGCAGCACCCGGAGGCTTCGCCCTCTGGGCTTGGAGGGCGAGCTGGTAGGCGACCTCGAACGCCTGCCCCAGCGTGAGGATGATCTCGTACGTCAGGTTCTTCGGAGAGACCGCAGAAAACAGACAGGCGTTAGGTGCGTACGAGGCGCGGAGTCCGCGCGCTCGGCAGCTTGCTCCGGAGACGCAGACCTCGGCAGAGCCCAGCGCCCTCCCGTGAGCCGGTCGCAGCCTGCCGTATCCCCGGCAAAGTCACGCGTGGGGCGGCGCTGAGCTCCTGCCCCGCAGGGGCGCCGACACCGAGCCGCCTCCACGCTCGCCGGTGGCACCGCCTGAGCCTGGCGACGGCCCCGAAAGCGTCGCGCTTCAGCGGCGTTTTGCGTTGTAAAGAGAAAAAGCCCAAACGTCTTGCGCAGCCGATTCTGCCCAAGAACAGCACGTTACGCTGCCGCACTCGGGTGAATCAAACGGCTGTTAAAGCAGCCCACTGGGCTCAGAGTAATTGAGAGCGTATCAGGGCTTTGTTCAGGGCTTAGTCCCCAGGAGGGAAAAACTGCCCTGCTTCATTCAGCACCGGAGCCGCAGTGAAGCCAGACAAATAGCCTCTCTGTAAAAGCATTTTGAGCCAGGACTCTGAAAGGAATATTTTAGGGTAGAAACAGGTAAAAGTGCCCTAGAACGGGGCAGATCCTGCTCCAGCTGAGCGATGGAGAGTCATCCACAAGCTCAGAGAGTTGTGGTCAATGGGGCAGAGTCTGGTTGGAGGCCTGTGGCCAGTGGCGACCCCCAGGGGTCAGTGCTGGGCCCAGCCCTACTCAATGTATTCATCAGTGACCTGGACGAAGGGATGGGATGGCCTCTCAGCGAGTTTGCTGATACCAAACTGGGAGGAGGCTGCCAGGCCAGCAGGCTGTGCTGCCGTCCAGCGTGCCCTGGCCAGGCTGGAGAGCTGGGGGGAGACAGCGGATGAGTTCAGTGAGGGCGAGTGTGAAGGGCTGCATCCGGGGAGGAACAACCCCACGGATCAGCACAGGGTGGGGGCTGGTCTGCTGGAGGGCAGCTCTGGGGACAAGGGCCTTGGAGTCCTGGTGGCCAACAGGCTGACCACGAGCCAGCAGTGTGCCCTCGGGCCAAGGAGGCCAGTGGCACCCTGGGGGGCGTGAGGGGGAGCGTGGCCAGCGGGTCGAGGGGAGTTCTGCTCCCCCTCTGCTCTGCGCTGGGGAGGCCTCCCCTGGAGTGCTGTGTCCAGCTCGGGGCTCCTCAGCTCCAGAAGGACAAGGAGCTGCTGGAGAGGGCCCAGCGCAGGGACACTGCGATGGGGAAGGGCCTGGAGCCCCTTCCGTGGGAGGGAAGGCTGAGAGAGCTGGGGCTGTTCAGCTGGAGAAGAGGGGGCTGAGGGGATCTGATCAATGCTGATCAATATCTAAAGGGGGGTGTCAGGGGGAGGGGGCCAGGCTCTGCTCAGGGGTGCCCAGTGACAGGACAAGGGGCGATGGCCATCAGCTGGCCAACAGAAGGTTCACCCTGACCGTGAGGAAACCCTTCTGCCCTGGGAGGGTGCCAGAGCCCTGGGACAGGCGGCCCAGAGAGGGGGGAGTCTCCTTCCCTGGAGACTTTCCAAAGCCCCTGGACTGGTTCCTGTGGGATCTGCTCTGGGGGATCCTGCTCTGGCAGGGGGTTGGACTGGGTGATCTCTAGGGGTCCCTTCCAACCCCTGACGCCCTGTGAACCTGTGAATGGAATGCACTGCACAGGACTGCAGCGTGCTGGGAAGGGAGATGCGATAACCCACTCACCACATCCACGGTGCTGAAGACGTGGCAGTAGTGGTGGCTGGTCTGCAGGTCCTTGGTGATGTAGGCAAACGTGCAGAGATCCTCGGGGTCCTGAGCAGCACAGGAGATGTTCCGGATCTCGTGCTCGGCAATGACATTCTGCCGGGGTCAACCACAAGCACCCGTCACCCTTCTGGGGATGGCAAATACACCCGGGAAACGGTGGTCGTGGCGTGTACAGGGAGCAAAACAGGGAGGGGGGGGGTCTCCGAGCTGGACCAGGCCTAGCTCCCTCCCCTGGTAGGAACAAATGGCACCATGGTCCACAAGCAGCCAGTGTGGGCGCCTTCGGCATTCAGACAACCATCACCACCTGGGTGCTCTCCTGCAGTCCTGAGAAACTGGGCTCCTCGGGATCAGCCGTGGCTTCTGGAGCCACTAGATACGACCTGCAGCCCCCCCCCCCCGCAGGTCTTGCCCCTCCAGACAGCAGCTTTGCGGCGTTTGACGCTCACCTTGTTAGAGGCATCGATGAACTTCACCCCCTTGTACGTGATGGACAGTATTATGGTCGGGATCTTCTTCATATGCTCTGTGGATTTCTTCAGAAACAAGAACGTTCAAGTGAGCAGCTGTGAATAAACAACTAAAACCAACTAAATAAACCTCCTCAGCACCTCCCCAGCCCGCCCCAGAGACCCCCAGGCCACTGCCCCATAGAGGCAGTGTGGGGCTTTCGGGCCAGGGGGAAGAAAGCCTCCTCTTGGTGGAAGCAGAGGGGGAGGGACGGGGGTCTGAAGCGAAGCCAGCACCCCTTTCCCCGGCGAGAGCACCCGTTCTCCCACCGCACAGACCTGCATGGGGGTTTGGGAACCGGAGCGCTGCCGAGATCAGAATCATTTGGGTTGGAAAAGACCTTTAAGATCCAGTCCAACCGTTAACCCAGCACTGCTCATCCCACCACTAAACCCTGAGCGCCTTGTCCAACGGCTCTGAAACCCCTCCCGGGATGGTGACTCCCCCCCCTCCCTGGGCAGCCCGTTCTGACGCCTGACAGCCCTTTCCGGGGAGAAGTTTCCCCAATATCCAACCTAAACCTCCCCGGCACAACTTGAGGCCGTTTCCTCTTGTCCCATCACTTGTCAGTTGGGAGAACAGACCCCTCTCTGCCCCCTCTTTTCAGGGAGTGATCAGGTCTCCCCTGAGCCTCCTCTTCCCCAGGCTGAACCCCCCCAGCTCCCTCAGCCGCTCCCCACAGGAATTGTGCTCCAACCCCTTCCCTTCTCCGGACACGGTCCAGCCCCTCAGGGTCTGTCTTGCAGTGAGGGACCCAAAAGTGACCCCAGGATTCGCGTTGCGACCTCCCCAGTGCCCAGCACAGGGGGATGATCCCTGCCCTGCTCCTGCTGGCCACACTGTCCCTGATGCAGGCCAGGATGCTGTTGGCCTTCTTGGCCACCTGGGCACATGCCAGCTCATATCCAGCTGCTGTCGAACAACCCCCCCAGGGCCTTTTCCGCTGGGCAGCTTTCCAGGCCCTCGTCCCCAAGCCTGCAGCGCTGCAGGGGGTTGTTGTGACCCAAGTGCAGGACCCGGCACAAGATCCCCCACTCCCCTCTCATCCACCACAGGCTGCGAGCAAACCCCCCCTGGTCCCCGCGGCCTCCGTACCCTCATCTTGGCACAGGCGTCCTGCGTGGACTCTGTCCCGCGGAGGTCTTTGATCAGCATGGAGCCCAAGTACTGTTTGGGAGGGGGAGAGACGCTGAAGGCCTCAGGCGGGAAACCTGCCGAGCCCAAGGCCAAGCCACGGCCCCACGAGCGGCAGCAGCCGTGCTGGGGAGGGACAGGTCACCCGGGGACGGGGAGGAAGTGTGGCAACACCACAGCCTGACCCCAGAGCCTCCTCGCCAGCCCCACACGCCAAAAGCCACTTACGTTGGCCTCGTACCCGCAGGACTCGAAAATGAGCTTCTCCGGCTGATGCTGCCAGTTCTGGACTGGGGCGTAGGGGGCAGCCAGGCTGGGGGGGCGCAGGGTCAGCTTTGACTCCCGCCGATCCTCCTGGAAGGGAAGAAACGGGGATGTGAGGCCACAACAGGCCCAACCTGGGGCTCCTTGGGTTGGTGCCGCTGAGGTTCCCCATGGCCAAATCCCAGAGGGGGGAAGGTGCCAGTGCTGACGGAAATGCGAGTCACCCCCTTTCGAGGGGACACTGAGGCACAAACGAGCTGCTGGCTCTAATGCTGAGGGAAGCTGTGCCTGACTGGCTCCTCATCTCTCCGTGCATCCTCCCAGCTCCTCGCTGGCTCCAGAGAAGGGAGAGTCTGCCCCGAACGGAGCAGAGGGGCCCCGGGACACCCAAACCCACCCACTGACCTGTGCTTTGTAGCGCTCAGCTCTGGAGTAGGGAGCGACCTCGGTGCCGCGGTCGTGTTGCCTCTTCCCGGTGTCCCCGGAGGGCAGCAGGAGATCGGCGGATCTGCCCGTGCAGGAGTCGTTCTGGCTCAGGGGCGAGGACGTCTGGGACATCAAGTCCTGGCACTGAAAGAGGCAGACACCCCGCACCGCCCCGGTCAGCCTGTGCTGTGGCCACGCTCACCCCTCGCTCCCCTTCAGCGTCCTACGTGAAGAGCGCGACGAGCAGCGTTAACGGGGCCGGCTCCGGCCTCGGCGCCAGCATCACACCATTTGTCCTCCGCGCGGTACCCCCGACGCGCTCCGGACCGTTTCGGGCGGGTCTGCGGCCCTCTCTGCCGAACACGTCTCCCGTGAGCTCATCCCGGGGCGCGGGAGACGCGCCGAGCTGCGGGCGGGGTGTTTGCAGAGGAACCGCGCTGAGCGAAGCGCTCGAAGGCGCTGACGATCAGCCACCCCGGGAGAGAAGCCCCGGGAACGCAGCGAGGGATCAGCCCAGGCGCCCAACAGCCTGGCTCTTCCCGCAGGCAACACGCGCTGCGGGTACGTGCCAAGCGGCCCGGCGGACAGCGCCGGGAGCTCGCAGCTGCACCACCCATTAGGCCTATTCAACGGACTCGCTTAATTCGCCACTGACGTCCTTCCGCTCCCCACGCCGGAGCCAGGCGCTGCATCGCACCAGCTGTAGCACCAGGAAATGCTGCGAACGGCCCATTCTCTCACGCAGCCTCCGCGTCCAGCATATCAATCAGCTGACGCTGCAGCGAAGGGTCTTCTCCCTCCCGCAACAGCCCGGCCTCCGCTCTCCTCGGCCTCCAGAGGACGGCTCGGAGGAGCGCAGACCCTCCGCGGGCTGCTGCTGTCTGGCAAGGGGGCGGGTGAGCAGCGGGGCGAAGGCGCGGGGTTTGTCCGCGGCACCTTCCCGGCTCCCGAGCGCACGCTGCCTGGGATGAACCAGCGTGAACCCCAGTTCCTAAGAGACCCGGTGCGAGCGAGCCCCGCTCGCTCAGCCACGGCTTTGGGCTGAGAAGCCTTGGGAATCCAAGGCAAGAGGGAAGAGCTCTGCAGCGGGCCAAGGGACAGATGTTTGGGACGGGGAAGCTCCAATCACCCCAACTCCTGCTCCAGGAAGCTGATCAGCAAACAGCGGGAGGAAGCAGCGCGACACGCTCGCCCTCCGTGGCGCGCCGCCCTGCTCCCGAGCCCACAGGTTAGCCGCAAGCCCGACGGGTTTTGCCAAACTCCGCTCTCAAATGCCGGTTTTCAGGAAGAAAAACGAACACGATGGCTCACACCCAGCCAGCCCCGGCAACACAGGGCCTGACCCCCAAGGGCTGCCCCTCCCGCAGCGAAGAACCAAGACCCACGCATCACGCCGAGCGCTCCTTGGTGGGGAGAGCTCTAGGGAAGCTCGGCCGGCCCGGGGAGACGGATCTCAGACTCCCAGCCGGCGCGCTCAGAACACCGGGTCCCGGCTGCACCTCACCCGCGTCCCGCTCCTGCCTGGCTCGGCAGGGAACGCTGGGAGGAAAGGCCGCTCGGAGTTCCCCCTTGGTGCAGGGCACGGAGGTGGGAGCAGCACCCCCAGTGCAGGCACCCACCTCGCAGGGAGGCACCTCATCCGAAGGAGCTGCCTGACGGTTCCCGTGGGGCTGAATGTTACCTTCCCTCCCTCATTTCAACAGCCAGGTCATGCCGGCGCCAGTATTCGCCGCTTGGGTCGCCGGCGGTGATGAGGCGAAGGGGTGATCGGGCACTGCTGGCCACGTTACGACTTCTCCCCGCACCGATGTGTCTGCGCGCTTCAGCGTCGTTTTGCAGAGGGAAGACGGAGCTCGACCCGCGGAGCAGCAAGCTGCGGGCCGCTAAACCCGTCCACCCCGTCACCTAGAGCGCGTCCGCCCGCACCACGGGTGACGCCTGCCGTTGCGCGGCCCGGCTGCAGCAGAATTTGCACGGCCCGATGTCAAACCTGCGACGGGTTTGGTGCTCCAGCCGAGCCGCAGCCAGCCTGGCTGTTGCGTTCCCCAAGTTCTGCTTGACCACGCTCCGACTGGGAATACTGGGCTCCGACTGGGAATACTGGGCTCCGAGTGGGAATACTGGGCTCCGCATCCGCTCCAGCAGCCGCCAAGGCGGCTCCACGGGGACCGTTCCACACAAACCACTCCCTCCTCCGCACGGCCAATACACGGCGGCCTCAACGCTTCCAGAAGTTTCTTCCCAAACCACAGAGTATCCGAGAACCGGGAATAACCCAAACTTCCAGGTCAAATCGATTCGTTTTAATGAGAAACCAGCCTTTTCGGCTGCACCCTCTCCGTCTGCGTGAGGCAATGCAGTTTTCTGAGATCACTCTCTATGCTCGGTACTTACCTTCAGAGGAGTTCTACCTGAAATACTGACATCGCAGGGGGTTTTTTTTCCCCTTTCTTATTGATTTTGCTAGGCAGAATTTCCTGTGCACGAAAGCAGCAGAGTAAGGCTGAACGTGCCTCCTTCTCGGAGCCTGGACACCCGCCGAGGAGCGGGGCCCTCGGCAAACACCCTCCGAGTCCCCCTCGTCGGAAGGGGACACTCCTTCCTGACGGAGCCGGGTTTGGTTCTTTGAAAGAAAGGCCAGAAAGCGGAGGAGAGGCAGGGCAGAGGGAAGCAGCCTGGGCACTGCCCAGCGCACAGGCACCCCAGCCAGGCACGGACACACGCTGACTCACTCTCAGCTGCGAGAACCGCGGCGGCTTCGCCGGTGGCTCCTCGTACGGTCTGTCTGCCAGGGAGGCGATGATCCTCTTCCGATGGCCCAGCAGATTCACTTTCAGCACCTGCAGGGACAGACCACGCTCACGCTGGCACCTTTCTCAGCCCTCTTGGAGGGGCGCCCTTCCCGTTCACCACGGCTCCCCGCAAGTCACAGCCCCGGCGGGACCGTGGGCAGGACGTCCCCGCCGCGGCAAGACAAGGGCGATGCTCACGTTTACGATTTCGAGCTCCCAGAGGTTTTTCACAGTGTCAATGGAGCTGTAGCCACTCGAGAGGAAGGACTGGATGTAATCCTGCAGCCCCAAAGAGTCGAGCCACGCAGGAACCGAAGGCTGGCTGTTCCCATCGCAGCCCAGGGGTTTCAACTGCAACAAGCATAAGAAAGGGGTTAAAAGACCCCGGGGACTGGGATCCAAAGGCACACAGCGTCGACTAAAATCAGTTTAAAGGCCGTCATCATCTCCACTAGCAGCTTTAAAGTATAAAACCCCTGTATAAACAGGGAATGAATGCACTCGGGATCAAGACTGGCAGGAAGGACAGCCACCCTCTCCCCAGCATCAGTCACCCCATCCGCATGGCCTGGCAGACCACTATACTCCCCCTGGCTATTCCCAAAACCCTTCCCACAGCCCCTGCGATCCCTCCCTGGGTCACAGGGCCGTGGCTTGGGGTCACAGGGCCTGCCTTTTGTTTCCTCCTTTGTTCCCGTGCTGGGCAATGCCCCATCCCTGCTCCATGCAAGGTGCGTCAGTGCTGACCTTCGGGAGGGAGCGAGCGGCCTGGAGGAGCTTCCGACGGTGCTGTGGGTCACCGATCCCGATGTCCCGAAGGTCTTGGTCTTCCATGACATTACAGCCCTGCGGGGACAGGAAGGAGCGACATGGGAGCAGAGGGTGCGGGAGCGGAGATCGCGCGCGTCACAGCAGCCTTCCGACCTCACGTCCCTGCAGCGGGAGGAGGAGGATGAAGGCTCTGCCCCACGGACTGACCTTGGGCACCAAGAGGGCTGACAGGAGAGGGGCTGCAGCTCACGCAGCATCGCTGGGGCAGAGCCTCATCCCCTCCCTCCGCCTGCCCTGCCGCAGCCTCGCCCAGGTTTCCGGCCATGGCTTGCAGCATCCCTCCCCTCCCGCCGCAGAGATGCTCCGATCCCTGCGCGACCCCCGCCCCGCTCCACGCGCGGTGCCCGAGAAGGGGCACAGGGCTCCGCTCAGCCTCCCTCCACGGCCACAGAGAAATCGGGATTTCTCTCCACGAGAGCAGGCAAGCTGGCAAAGGTCAGATCTGTGCCCCAGGCAGGGAGGCAGCCCACCCCACTCCAGTTGCCGCGCTGTTAAAGCCCGTTTTCTGGCCCCCCTTCCCCCGCAGAGCAAAAGCAGACGCGCGCAGGGCACACTGACCTTACCCCCCTCAGCCTCCATCACGACCTGCTGCCCTGCCCCTCGTGCCTGGGGGAGCTCAGCGGGAAGCCCGGGCACGGCTGCCCATGGCCGGAAGAGCCACGCTGCTGTTTGACCGACGGCTTCGGCTCGAGCCCGGACCCCCCGCTCCTCCCCAGACCTGCCTCCCTCCGCTCTCAGGAGAGTCACGGCTGAAGGTCTGTGCTGACAGCGCTTCGCTGCTCCACATTTCGGTTTTATAAGAGAAACCTAATTAAAATCGGCCGTCGGGCAACACGCTGCTGCAGGGGCGCAGCGGGCGGAACGGCCAGGGCTCAGGCGGGGGAAGGATCGCCGAGTAGCCGCTTCGGAGGGCGGCAAATGCTCTATAATCCTTCCCACCCCGAGCCTTCGGCAGCATTTCAGCCCCCACGTTTTGCCAAGTACACCCTGCTGTAAATAAACCCGCCGGACATGAAAGCTGGGGGCTGCTCTCGGAGCCGCCGGCCCAGCCCAGCGTGCCCCCACGGCCGGCGGCAAGGACAGAGGAGGAGGAACAGCCCTTCCACCGCCCCTTCTGCTCTCAGATGATGCTGGAGAGCACACGGGCCTGTCTGCAGCCCGGGCAGCCCGTGGGGAGAGCTCACCTTCGGCGAGGGCTTTATGCGAGTCACCGGGGGCTTTTCCAGGAGCCGGATGCCGGTCCTGCCCCGAGCGCCGGCCGGCTCGCTCCAGCCGTGCCAGCCACCCGCTCTGCTCCTCGCTTGGTTTGTGCCTGTCTGGGACAGCACCAAGCCCCGGCAGCACCGCTCCCACCACTTCCAGGGCCTGGGGGATAACCACAGGGCAGGATGCCACCGGGTGCTCTGCCCCCCGAGAGCTGCTCTGGCCCCTAAGAGCTGTTCTGCCCCACCAAGAAACACTCTGCCCCCCAAGAGCCGCTCTGGCCCCTAAGAGTCGCTCTGCCCCCCCGAGAGCCGCTCTGGCCCCTAAGAGCTGTTCTGCCCCACCAAGAACCACTCTGCCCCCCACGAGCCGCTCTGCCCCCTGAGAGCCGTTCTGCCCCACCAAGAACCATTCTGCCCCCCAAGAGCCGCTCTGCCCCACCGAGAGCCGCTCTGCCCCACCGAGAACCACTCTGCCCCCCAAGAGCCACTCTGCCCCACCGAGAGCCGCTCTGCCCCACCAAGAACCATTCTGCCCCCCAAGAGCCACTCTGCCCCACCGAGAGCCGCTCTGCCCCACCAAGAACCATTCTGCCCCCCAAGAGCCGCTCTGCCCCACCAAGAACCACTCTGCCCCCCAAGAGCCGCTCTGCCCCACCAAGAACCACTCTGTCCCCCGAGAGCCGGTCTGTCCCACCAAGAGCCACTCTGCCCCTCTGAGAGCCGGTCTGTCCCCCGAGAGCCGCTCTGCCCTCCTGAGAGCCGGTCTGTCCTCCAGAGCCGCTCTGTCCCACCAAGAGCTGCTCGGCCCCACCAAGAGCCGCTCTGCCCCCCGAGAGCCGCTCTGTCCCCCTGAGAGCCGCTCTGTCCCCCTGAGAGCCGCTCTGTTCCCCAGAGCCACTCTGCCCCACCAAGAACCACTCTGCCCCACCGAGAGCCACTCTGTCCCCCAGAGCCACTCTGCCCCCCAAGAGCCGCTCTGCCCCACTGAGAACCACTCTGCCCACTGAGAACCACTCTGCCCCCCGAGAGCCGCTCTGCCCCCCGAGAGCCGCTCTGCCCCCCCAAGAGCCGCTCTGCCTCACCAAGAACCACTCTGCCCCCCAAGAGCCGCTCTTCCCCACCGAGAGCCGCTCTGCCCCTCGGCCCCAGAGAGCAGCGTTTGGAGAAACAGGGAATTAACGCCCCAGATAAGAGCTGCCCGAAGAAACGTCGTGGGGAGAGCTGCCCTCAGAGGCAGAGAAACAATTATTTACCCAGCGACGGTGGCAAATTAAAGCAGCGGGTGGCCGGGACGCAGGGCCCTGCAGACACTCCGTGCCCGTCAGCACCCGGAGCACCGAGGCGGAGGCTCCTCTGCCTCCACCCTCCCTTGGCAGGCAGGGATGCCCGACGCCCTCGATTCCTCGGAATCACGCCGCGGGGGGACGGAGACCGCGGATCTGGAGCAGCCAGCCGCAGTACAAGAGCGTTTGGCTAAGAGTTGTTTGAACAGCAGAAAGAGCCGGGACTAAAGACCCTGCAGCCGATGGGGGGGCGGTTCGCTCCCTGTTTTCCAAAAGGTCAGTTCATACGAGCCGGCTGCGGCGCTGGTTTGGGGCACCCCTGCTCGCTGGGAAAAGCGCCAGCGCTCCAGACGGCACCGTGGGTGGGGGGCAGCTCCGCGGGGGCACGGGGGTGCTCCGATACCTGCCCGGCCTGGCTTGGAGCATCCCACAGCCTGCAAGGCCACGCGAAACCCCTGGGTCTCGCCCAAGCGGTACCGCCACACACAAAGCCCTGTGCGAGGGTGTCGCGAGGTCACATAACCTGCCCCGTGCACCCCTCGCCCGCACAAGAAATTTAACCCCCCCTCCAAAGGCTTTTTGTTGGCTGGGGGCTCCCAGGGTGCCCAGTTGGTGCAGCAGCTCCGCTGCATCCAGAGCAAACCCCCGAGGCGAGCGCAGCGGAGACGCTGCCGCTGCCAGAGGTTGGGCTCACGCCGGCTTGTGAGCCGCAGCATCCCGCCCCCAAAATATGAAAACGTCCCTCCCTTTTCTCGCTCGCAAATTTTTAAGCCAAAGAGCCACATTTAATGTGCATTTCTGCACCAGCGGGAGAGCGTGTGCTCAGCTCGGGAAGAGGGAAAGGATTAGCGGCAGCTTAACTCCCCCGACACGCCTGGCACAAGCGGTTTTGCACGCTACAGCTCTGCTACGCGCTCCTTGGGATGCGGCACGTGTGCGAGGAAGTCGCCTCCCGGAGGGAGACGGCTTTCACAGGGATTTGTTTGAACGGACAGATGAGGGCTGGGGCAAGTGGTGGGATTTCTCCTGGAAGCCTGGAGAGAACCGCATTACTGCCTGGTCTGGGGGAGGCAGGGGGAGCACGGGGAGGGACTGACCCTTCCTCGATCTTTAAGGTCCCTCCCAACCCAACCCATTCTATGACTCTATGACCCGCCGCAGTCCCTGTTTGTGTCACGGCCCGGGTACCTGAGCCTGCTCTGCCCGTCCTGGCGCCCCACTGCTGCACCCCCCCCGCACACGGATGAGGGTCAAGAGCCGTGGGGGCTCGAGGAGGGAGCGAGCAAGGGCCCAGCAAACCCGCCGCGTGCCAACCAGGGCGGCAAGAACAGTGGGTACCCGAATGGGCCACGGCGACATGTAACTGTCGGGTGTCAAAATGAAACCGGCGTGCTGATCCTATTCATGTTCTCACTCGTGCTCGTCCTCCATCGCTGAGCCTTTCCGGTGCTAACCCACTTCGGTGCGGCAACGCCTGGCGGGCACGGCCGTTCTCCCAGACTAATGCAGGCTCTCCCAGGCTGCCTGTTTTATGCTGACACGGCCAATTCCAGGCTCAAGGCGAGGCAATAGGTGTTCTCCCACTCCTGGCATCTCAAATTCAGGGAAAACGGCTCGCTACGTAGCACGGAGACAAGCTAGTTGAGTACTGTAAAGCCTACGGCTTTCTCCAGCGCTCCTTGTTTTTATGTGTCACGCTAAATTCCCGCAGCGCCGGTCCGTATTCTCAGGGTACTTAACAAGGAGAGACAAAGCACAGCAGCGCCGAAGGAATCGTTACGGTCTATTGTGCGTGAGCCTCCGCGCAGAGAAACGTCCTTTAAAGCCATCCGGGTTTCATCTCCCATGCAACAAAAATAACCTGCCACTAAACCAGATAATTAAATGCAAACACGCTGGAGATCTTTTAACCTTTGCCAGCCGAACAGAGGAGCTGTTCAGACCAGACTTTAAACCTGTTTGCCCTTACCGCGCTCTTCAGACAAAAGCCAAGGGGCAGAGATGCTCTGCCTGGGCCACGGCTGCCACCGGCCTCCGAGCCCGGCTCCTCCGGCACCGTGACTGCCGCAGGCTTGGGGAGCGCCCCGCTCTCTGCTCGGGGTGCTGCGCCCGCCACACCACCTCCCTGTCCAGCCAGCAACCAACGGCTTTGCACAGAACCCCCCCTGAGCGAGGAGGGGTCCCAGGCACCGAGACCAGGCTCTGCCCCGGCTTTCCTGCGTCTCCCTTGCCCCTCACCACCAGCGCCATCCTCCCTGACCTCCACACCCCCCGCTCGCACCGGGCACTGGGCTGCCGCGGGCTCCGAGGTCTGATCCTGGGCCAGGAAAAGGTGGTTTCTTCGCTAGACCAAGGGGACGACGGGAGACACGTCCACACCCGGCAGCTCGCGAGGGAAGAGGGAAGGGGGCGTTCATCCGCGAGAGGAAACAAAGCCTGTCCCGCACAAAGGGCTGCTCCAAGGCGATCGCCCGGGCGCAGGTTGCCAAACCTCGGTGACCGCCGCGGGGGCTCTGCCAGGGAGCGGGGGGCGTTCGGGTTTGAGTTTCTAAACCCAGAGCAGGTTTTTGTTGTTCGTTTTGGCTTTCTTCTTCTCCCTTGGGTTTTCATCTCTTTTTTTTTTAACAAACGAAAGGTCCCCTTCGGTGCTGCCAGAGGCGGAGCCGGGTCAGGAGGTGCCATCTCCCCAGCGCCACGCAGGAGGTGCGGAGCCATCCTGGCAGCCTGACCCCCCGCTCACGGCCACCCCCTCTCCGGGTCCTCTGAGGACGGACTCGGCAAAGGCCCGAGGCGGGGCAGAGGGAAGCTCTGCTGTTAGCCCGCTCCTCTACGGTGCTCCCGCAGCAGCCTCAGAAACGCCGATTAAAGTCAAAACGACTTTCCGAAGACGCGTTCCAGACTTTTATTCGTTCTGACAAGTGCTTTTACCTTGCGCCTTTCTCCCGGCTGCGGGAGGCGAGCGCAGCTCAGGGCTGCGCCCAGGCGTCCACGCCGGGTGGAGGGGGCATCCGAAAGCCCCCTTTATCCCAACACCCCCCCATTTTTATCTCCTTTCCCTCGGGAACTGGCTCCCAGCGTTTCCTGCACCGCAGGTGGCTTGGTCCGGGCTCGTTCCGCGAACACATCCTCGCGTTCATCCGGACTTTAGTAGAGCGCCGTGCGCACACGCTGGTCACCCTTGGTAGAAAAACCTTTGGTGATTTTTTTTATTCCCAGAGCTGGGATGATCCCTAAAATATTCCACCAGGAAGCAACAGCTGAAGTTTTTTGAGCAATGGACACGGGACAATTTCCCTCCAGAAAGGGACTATTCCCTCAGAACGGACGAGCACATTTGCACCGGGGTGCAGTGCATCACCCATCACTCTCCTCCGCTCCCACCTGCAACCCAGAGCCTGGACGATCCGCCCCCTCTGAAACTGGGCAAGGTGAATCCCACTCCCCGGGTCCAAACTGTCGGAGAGACCGGCTGGAGCGGCCTTCATCCCCCAGTCCGGCCTTCAGCTTCATCAGAGCGACCAGAGCTCTCTGCGTGGAAAGGCACCAACACCAGGACCACGGGGGGCATCTCCGAAACCCCGACTGTGCCCCGAAGGGGGCGGGTGCCGCCGACCCGCCTGCGGAAACAGGAGGTTTTGGAGGAAAGCTCTGCTTCAGGCACGCTTCACATCTCGCGCTGTAACTGAACAGCCTGCCCGGCTCCAGGTTTCTCATTACAGGGGAAAATCCGAGCAGCGCGCTCCGAGGTTACGCTGCGGGATGGCAGCGGCCCCTCCTGCTAGGCAGGCGACCCCGAAGGCAAGCGTGCCAAAGCCAGAGCCGCTGAAGCCTGCCGGCCGTCCTCCTCCAGCACGGCGCTCTGCAGGCACTTGGCCACCCCGTTTCCGGAGCCTGGCTCCGCTCCATCCTCCCCTTCCAGCTGAGGACGGGCCCGAGGCGCAGCCAGTTCGGTACAGGACGCGTGCTTATCCGACACAGCTTAACGGATCCCGTTAGCTCACGCTAACGCGAGCGCCGCCTCTCCTAAAGCCTGCGTTGAAGACGGGGGGAAGACGGGGCCCTGAATGCGTCTGCTATTAAAAGCAACAGATGCCAAACCCAAACACAGCTTTTCCAGACTACAAAGACACCCAGAGCAGAGCGTCTTCAGCTGCAGGAGCCAAAGCATCCATCTTTGCCCAGATTAATGCGCACAAAGCCCTTTTTTCTTTTTCCCTCATCAATACCTTCAAGACAATTTGCATCTTGTCAGGGATTTTGCTGCTTCACTGTTGGTAACCAAAAGCCTGGATGTGGGAGATGGAGATGCATCCAGCTCGCCACAGACCCGGCCTAAACAGGGATAAGAACGCAGCAAGGCCTGAAAGCAGAGGTTGCACCTTCCTTAGCCTCAACACCACTGTGATATCCCCTTTTCGGGTGAAAAAAGGATCAGGAAACCTCATTTTGGTCAGTTGGTACCGGCCAGCTGCAGCTTCCAGCAAGCAGGCAGGTCAGGGTCTGCAGTCCAGAAGAGAACGGCTCAATTGGGTGCCCAGGAAGGGGATTTGGTGAGCGCCGGGGGCTCTGCCTCAGCTCCGGGGTGCTCCTGCCCCCAGCCTTGTCCAAAGCCCCCCGGCTTCGCAGACCCCGAGGAGAAGGGAAGGCAGGGAAATCCAGAGCGACGCGCTACAGCGAAGGTGTTCCCGGGAGCTGCCAAAGCCACCGCAGCCGGCAGCGAGCTCCCCGTCCCCAGATCGACTCGGAATTAACGACCAAGCGCCTGCAGGGTTTGGTGGTGGCACATTCGGCCCCATCCAACCCCTCCGAGCTGAGCGTTCGAAGCCACCTGAGCAGGGGGCGGGGAGACAGCAGCCGACCCCGCTCCCACGGCAGAGCGCGGCCAGCCTCCCCCCCCCCCCCAGCTGCACTTGAACCCCGGCTAATACAGCTTATTCAACAGGGCAAGAGCAGCTAATGCCTCGTTAACAGACTGATTTATAAGCCTGTCCCAGAAACAAGCCCGCGTCCTGCACGATTTGCACTTGGGGGCTTCTCACCCGAGACCCCCGGCGACAGCACAGAGCATCACCCCCTTTTTACAGACCAAAAAAAGCTACAAACTGCCAAAATAGAGCCGTGACGACAGGCACCGCCGCATCCTACGGCTCCCCCAGCCGCCCCTGGCTGCTCAGCCCCCCCAACACCCTGCGCCAGCGGCTTGTTTACCCCAGGGCAGCCCCCAAGGTGGGATGTACACCCCCCCAGTTTCAGAGCCAGGGCAGCAGCACTTGGCCACACGGATATTTGTACTTGGCCTGGTGATCTGTGGGGTTTTGTGCCTTTCCTTAACGGCATCTGCAGTTTCAGTTGGGTGGAAACCTGGGGGAAGAAGCGTTTGGTCAGCCAAGGAGGCGGCCCCCGGCCCTGCCCAGGGCGCTGGCTGGGGAAAGGGCTCGTACAGCAAACCCTAGGATAAATCCCAGATTAGCACACGGCCACTTGGGTTCTGTTTAATTTTCCTCCCCACGCAGACTGGCGGCGTGACAATGGCAACGGAGGGAATCGGTCATGGTTGTCAAGCTCCGGCAGTTTTATTGAGAGGGGAAAAAAAATTAACTGCTACTTCAATGGCTTTTTAAATGCTTATTGGGCCTGGAGCTACTAATGAATCAAACATAAGTATCCTCTAAATTACCAGTTCTGGTCCACCCACTCTGCTCCTCAAAACCCACTCCCAACCCACTGCTCTCCGTGGAGTCCGCGTCCATCATCCGCGGAGCTTCCGGCGCGGGCGAGCGGCCGCACCGCCCTCAGACCCCGGAGCGTTGCGCGTCTCCGCTCCCACCGCTCCCTTGCCAGAGAAAACCCAACGAGCCGTACCATCGCGGACGAAGCGCGGTCCTCGTGAACCACCCAAGCTGCGTCCGAAACCCCCTGGAGAGCTCTCAATCTCCTGCATTTTGTAATTCGCCTCATCGCACGACTCCGCTCCCGCTCGGCCGCTTGGCAGCGACCCTCGCGCGAGGGGGCAGGTCCGCTCTTACGGGGCGTTCCGCCGGGGCACGGCAATCAGTCTGCGGACCCAGAAACGCGTTCCCAGTACGCTGGCAGCAGCGGCAGCGAGCAGATGACCCCGCGGAACGCGGGCGACGCACCCCATAAAACTAAACAGAGCCATTTCAGTAATGAACCCGCCAGCCGGCGTCAAGCGGCCAAAGAGACCCCCCCAAACCGCAGCACCTCCGCTGAAGGGCAGCCTGCTGGCACTTGTGGGAATCAGCACTATTTACTTTCGCCGCCGCGGGGCTGAGCTTTGGGAAGCTCCGGCTTTGGGAGCACCAAGTCCAGGATCAACCACCCGGGATGAGCAGAGCTCCAAGGCAAGCCGACCTGCCCCCGGCACAACCTCCACACGGTGGGGGGGGGCTTACCTGGGTCCACACTAAAGTGATCTCCAGCTGCGATCACGCCACGTCCTCTCCTCGTGTCCCCCAGCAGCAGTAAGACCCCGTCTGCGGGGTCTCTGATAGGTCACTGTCCTTCCAAGATCATTACTGGGTGCACAACGCTACTGGAACGTGTCAGTTCGGTTTTCCCCGGATGACTGCTATAAAATGACAAGTTTGACAGGAAAAGAGAAAGGAAGCTCTGGGGCACAGGCATTCTGGGAACGCGCCAAAAGCCCGGCTGCTGCCCAGGGGACCAGCATCCGCGAGCCAAGCCGGGTAGTTGCGGCGCGGAGGGTGCGAAGCAGCGCACTGAGGGCACCAGGAGATGCTCCAGCAGGAGGGGCATCGTGGAAGCGGTGCAGCACCCAACCCACGGGGATTTACAGGGCGAAGGAGACCCAGCTCCGTGCTGGGAGGGCTGGCTGGGACCCAGACACCCCCTGAGCGGCGTTTCGGCTCTGCTCACGCACCAAGCCGATGCCTCAGCTCCACATCTTTAAGGACCGCCGGCTCGCGCGCACGCAGGGCAGGGCAAGGCTCTTGCGTAACGCAGACCGCTGCAGGCTAACCCAACGTGGCACTGAATTACATTTAATCAAATTAACGTCACTGCTCTAAAGTATGCGCGGACACCCCGTTCTTCCAATGCCATCATTTTTCTACCGCTTCTCCCCAGTTATCTCAAAAAATAAGAAAAATAAACCGAGGAGCCCAGGGCACTACACGAGGAGAACAGATTTCCGTTTCTGACGCTGTCTCATTGAATCAGCATTAGCTGCTTTCCACACAATCCATGGGAATCCAGGCTTGAACAATAAAAAAAGCCATAAAAAATGGTTTACGTTCTCTTTTACCTGCTCGTCTGTGAATCAAAATATCTTTGGACTGAATAAAAAGTTCAGCTACAGAATAACGGTACAATGGGCAGAGCATGTGGGGTTTGCCCGTCTCGGATGTCAGCCTGACACGTTGCCCGGGGTAGCAGCAAACATCGTGCCCTCCAAGGGAAGGGAAAAGCTTTCGCAAGCATCTCGGACACATTTATGGGATCTGTGGGATCACAAAATCCCGTAGGGAGGGTGCAGGTAACGGCGTTTCCTTCCCCGTTTCCGGAGCGGGGAGGGGGGTGGGATTACTGCAATTCCGACTGCACTGGCAACGTCCCCTCTGTCCCCAGGGGAGCAGAGCCCAGCCTGGCCTGTCCCCAGGTCGCTCCTGTTTGCCGCGGGGCAGCGGGATGCACTGTGCATCCCAGTTTCCCGACGGGAGCATGTGCTGCAGGGACACTGGTGCCCACAGGAGGCACGACGGGACCAAGCTCTGGGAGCAGCAGAACATCCCTCTCGGTCCATATTCCTGGGGCGTTTTTCCTACAGCTGCCCCAGCTCAGAACCGGTCAAGGCCACTGAAGTCCACTCAGAGTGCATTTTTCTGGCTGCCACAGCTTTGTGATCTGGCCTTTCAGCCTCCTCCCCCGGTGAAGGACGAGGCCGCGGCTCTCCTCAAACTCCCAGCGCTCTCCTCCACGTGGGAGGTAGCCGCGCTGCCTTCTCCTGGGTGGCGGGGCGCTCTCGGTTCATTAGGCCCGCTCACATTTGGCGTGAGACGCCGCTGAGGATTCGTCCTCCTTACAAAGCTGTATTTTCCCTTAGTCAAGGACAGCACCGCCGACGCCAGCGGTGCTCAGCCAGCAGCTTCCATCCGGTCGTGTTTACCCACGGCACAAATAAACCTTTCCCCTCTGCTGAAGGAATTCCAGCAGGCCGCGGAGCGCAGGAGGAGAACCTGAAGCCCCATCTCCATTTCAGCTGGTTTTTAAACCGCCGGCTGGCTGAACAGGCTGAGGTCGGAATTAAGGCCCCGTATTAAAAGCAGAAGCTGAGTGTCACAGTCCAACTGCCCCGAGCCAGCTACGCTGCAGCGAGGGTCACGCAGCGGCACCGGGGAGGGTGAGCGACAGCCGCTGCCGCCTCGGACCGCGGGTATCGGCAAGAAGACGGGGAAAGTCTCCTTCCTGCCGACAGACACAGCAAAGCTACCGCAGGCAACTTAAAGGGAAAGTAAGAACTCCTCCAGACACAGAAATGCGGCCCAATCGCAGGTGTCAGGATGTGGGAAGAGAACTCAGTCTTTTAGAAAACTAAGCTACCTAAACCCATCTTTTCTTGCCCGTTTCTGCCCCCAACCAAGCCGCAGTTACACCGTCTGCAGCCACCAGCCTTCAGTCCCTTCCCAGAAACACGTACAGTGGCTTGAACGTCAGGTCGGACGGAGGTTTGAACGATCCCGCCGACCCGCGTCAGCAACACCCGCGACCGGAGCCAGGACTCGGTTGGGATCGTTTCCTCCGAACCGGCCGCGAACGACCCCGGCTCGGCGCCGGGCGGAAACCGCTCAGCGCCACCGAGAGCTCTCGCGTGCCGAACCAACACCGCGGCACTCGGCCTCGTCCTGCAGGTGTAACAGGAATTTCACGTCACAGAAACGCTGATCAAGAAACCCCGATCCCAGTGCTGGAGGAAAGCGGGACCGCGAGGGTCAGGGCTGCACACCCGGCCCCTCCGCACATCCCAGCCCAGAGCCCGGCCCGTGTCCGGGCAGGATGACGGTCCCTGCCTTTATGCATTAACGCTTGCCATTCCCTTCACCTTGCCATGGCTGTGGCAACTCCTTCTCCCCCGACAACCAGTTCACAAGCCCTCAAAAACCTCTGCACGTTCCAAAAGTGAGAATATTCCCCACAAGCACCGTCTGACACCCCTCAGAACCAACCGGTACCACAAGCACTGCTCTGTCACTTGTCCTGAATCCCCCCAAAAGAGAAGCAGCACTGGCAGACACGCACACATGAGGGGGGCCGGGCCGGACCCCAGCATCCCCCTTCCCGAAGTGGACCCGAACCGCAGCAGAACACAGGACAGTGGAATCGCTGAGCTCTTGTGGGCACGGGGTCCTGCCGGGGCACGGGGCCTCCAGCTGGAAGTTGCCAAAACCCGGTCCCAGAAGAAAAACGTCTAGCTGTGGATAATAATTCCAAACCCTGGAATTCCCAGGAGCATAGATGCTTCTGCTCAACATTCACAGCCCACCCCAGCGCCCCTGCTCAGAGGGAAACCCGTAAAGCGTTCACAGCTCACGCCACGGCTAACGTCTCCAACATAAACCTGTGACAACTGCAGGTCTCTGGAGGCTCTTTGAGCTGTCGGTGCTGCCTGCTAAAGCCTACGAGCAGCCCCCGCGAGAGGGAGCAGGGCTAGTGCCCCCTCCCCACTCCCCTTGAGCGCTGCTGGACATGCAGCCCCGTGGCCGGTCGCGTGCCCGGAGAGCACAGCTGATCACCCAGGAACGAACCTCTGGATTTCTGCAAATAACGGAATTACTCCTCTTGGAAACAAGGCATGTTTCTGCCTTCCTAGATTATTCCTAGATTAACATCTCATTAAGAAACCCAACATACTTACAGAGCACTTTGTCACGCTGTGCATGAATCACGTCCCTCCTCCGGGGGGTAAAGGCTTTAGCAACACAGGGTGCAAATTAAGGCGCGAGCCACAGAAATCAGGAATTCCTGAAACCAGAACTGGCTAAACTAAGGCTACAAGAGCCCTAAAAAGCACCAGACTCCCACACCTGGGTTTTGCCTCTATATTTTTGCCAAAAAACAGAGGTTTCTGCCTCTTCCCAACTCCGTATGACCTCTGGGGTAGACAGTACAGTTTAAACCTCTCTTTTTCTTTGGAACAGCACCGAATGTCACTGCTCCAGCCAACACCACATTTCACCCGCTCCCCCTGCGGCCACTGCTCTTTTCCAGGCTGTGTTTCTTAATCCCTCTGTAAGTTACCACCTACTGCAGGCTGAGCATTCTCCACGAGCGTATGAAAGCGCCCCCCTCGTAGGACGCTGCCCTGTCTCACAGCTGCCCGCCTGCCACTCTGCTCCCGAACGCCCTTCCTGTCCACCCCACCTACAAGCTTCTCCTCTGCTCCCAACCGGGGACTCAACCGGCAAAGGGAACGTCCTAAAGCCCCGCAGCACCGTGCGCGGGGAGCAACGCAATGCGGAATCTTAGAGAAACGCTCCTGGTTTTCCGTGTAGCAAAAGACTCCAACTTTGGGATTTTTCCTACTCAGCCGTAATCAGCCACACAGCCCATCTGGCAGTTTGCAAACCATTACCCAGCATTCTTCGGACCTTGAAATATTTAACATAATGAGGCCCTAATAAGGACTAATCCTTTCACAGAAACCATTTAACTCCAGGAAAATAATGCCACTTAGTTTGAAATATTCTTCATTAGCAATTGGAAGCCGCAGTTTAAATAAAGAGGAGGAAGGGGCAGCCCGGCGTGCCAGGAGCCGAGCACCCGGGCCCCCTCGGCACTCGCCGCACCAGCCAGCTTCGGTGTTTACAGCAACTTTAATAATTCATCTGAGAACATCAAAATCGCTGCTAACCCCACACTAACTGCTTGTTCCTCGTTTGTACTAGGATCTGAAGGTTCTGCTCCCGCCTCAGAAGCTGAAAGCAAGTAACACCACGGAGGGAGAGATGCTTAATAATTAAACTGGCATACTGGGCTGACCGTACCAGCTTGAAGTTCCCAGGATGCGGATGAAAGGATTTAAAGCCGGTCTTGGAACGGGTGCCAGAGTCAGCTTCCTAGTAAAAGGGATAAGCAGCAAAATGGAAATCAGCCAGGGCTCGCAGGAAATCTCTGCTAAATTCTGTGACCTTTTAGAATTGAGAGGAACGAAGTGAGGAGCGTCCCACGTCCCGAAAGCAGCGGGAGCCGATCTCCTACACCGGGAGCGGTTACCCAGCGTTGGATGGGGAAGAAAAACATCCGGCCGTGAACATAATATTGCAAAGCAAAGCCCATACACCGTAAAATCACGTTACGAGACCCGTACCAGGAGCCTTCGCTTTCACTTCATAAACGACACCGTTCCGCGTCAGACAGTTTGCGACTACGCATCGCAAATAGGCAGTCAATAAAAATTCCTGCTTCCGAGCCGCCAGCTCCGGCCTCTCCGGGGACAAGCGGGAAGTTAATTTCCTTCCTTATTCAAGTTCCGTGCTGCGAGAGGTCTATCAGCACGCTTGTCAGGCGGGGGGGGGTTATCCGCTAACTGCTGGAGTGAGAGCAGCCACGGACACCACAGAGGTCAGCGATCCATCAGCCGAGGATCCCAAGCAAGGATCCCCAGGGAATGATTTAAGTCGTTGGACCACCTCCAGAGCACCCCAGAAGTTGAATCAGACCCCCCCTGCCAGCACGCAGGGGATGCTGAAACCTTGCAGAGAGATGAATGACCTGCCCAAAGCACAGCGGGGCCCGTGCCCGAGGGTCCCCCCAAGGGCTGGGAGCAGCTGGGTGGGACTGAGGGGGCCAAGGCCCCCTGGGAAGGGCCGAGGAGTGGTGACAGGACCTGTCCTGGTCCTGCATGGCTGTGGGATGGGCTGGAGCCCTGCGAGGGTGCCCAGGGCTTGTGCGGGGGCAGCTCGCCCCAAATCCTGCCTGGGGCAGAGGGAAGGTGACACACAGCTGTGGGGACGGGGCACGGCAGAGGGTGCGTGGGAAGGCATCGTTCATCGCCCACAGCCCCTCTACTGAAGGGACAAAACCCACAGCAAACCCAGCCCCCGGGGAGCGTCGGCCCTGCCAGGCAAAGGGCAGGCGAAGCTGCTTGCCACGGAGGACAGGCTTGGCTGGATACTGCCACAGCATTCAACTTCCAGGCGTGCTTGGAGATCCCATGACATTTACCCTGTTGGTCTGGTCATGTTTTAAAAGCGTAATTACATCCTTAAAGATGGAATTACATGCTTAAAGAAGTACCCCTACTGACACTGCTCTGACGTGCCCTTCCTTGCTCCTCCATCCATCCCTACCCAGCCTTCCCTTTTTCTCCAGCTGCCCCCCACGTACCCTCCTCCCCGTGGGATGGCCGCTGCGTTTCCCGAACCCCTTCACCCAGCCCACAGCACAGCGCTCAAGCAGACGCCCTCCTGGATATCACCTCTCCACAGTACCAGAGACGTCCCCACCCCCCTTCCAAGGCAGGATACTGCAGCAGCCAAATGACTTCTCCAAAGGTTTTACACCCATTTTTAGAAATTCTTTATTTGCAAAACTTGGAGTCCACACTCAGAGCGTTTCATCAAGCCGTGCAGGAAGAACCCTCCCACAGCACCAGGATTTTCTGGCTTTGCAGTTCCTCGTTCCATACCAATTCCCAGATTTTTACACCACGCAGGTTTGAGCTTCTCGACACCGGTTATTAAAAACCCCTCCTCCACGTTCCGCATTACTGTCTCGTCACCCATTAGGGTTCAGAGCCAACAGTATCAATGCAATTAAGTACAGCTCATCAACAGCCCGCCGGCACGCTTGGAGTACGGATACTCCCAACAAGAGGTCTACCACCTCCTTCACGGAACAGACCGCTCAGCGATTTCATCACAGCACTAGCGATTTTCACCTCCCCTTCCTGGAGTAAATCGGATGGTAAGGATTCAGGGGGCAGAGCAAATAAAAATGGGTATCAAAACGTGAGCGAGAAAATTGTAACGCCTGAACTAAACGTGCAGATGAACGACCCAACACAACTCTCATTTCCACCTTTTCTCCAACCATCCACACACACACCCCCCCCCCCGGGACTGTTCTGCTGGGCTGCAGAGCCCAGACCTGCTCCGCAGCCGGCCCGGGGTACGGATAACCGCTCAGGGTTTGGCCGAGGCCTTTGTTGGAGCCCGTGGGTCCCACCCAGCAACTTACCAGGAAGCGGACATCGTCAAAGCCGTTCAAAAGCAGCTTACTCTCATATTGCTGCAGGCCAATGGACTCCAGCCACTCCCCGACACTCTGCTCCAGCATCCGCGAACCTGACGAGAGAGGAATCGGCAGACGCTTGAACAGGGAGAAACCGTTAAGGCGGTAGCAGCGGCACTCTGAGGAAGACAGATGGCATTGCCACATCATAGTCATTACCATAAGGAAACTCAAAAAATTATGCTCAGAGTACAACAAATCAGCTGGCAGAGAATTCCTCTGGTGTGCACAGACCATGGACAAGCTTCCAGTGCCGCCGCGGGCTCCGGGTCTAACTCGTATCCCAGTTAACGCTCCGAAAAAGAAACACCTTGCCCGGGCAAAGCGTTTAGGAGTGCTCCTGGCACCCGGACATCACATGCACTGCGTTCAGGGCGAGTTTCTTGCCAGGCAAGCACACGAAGCCCAACCCCACCGGGATGCGGATCCACTCCTTGGCTCGGCTGAAGGGGGCGGGAAGAGGGCAGCGAACCTTTCCCCCAAGGCATTCCCGGCCAGTCGTAGGTGCGAGGGAACGGGAGCGGAGCCGCTCGGGCACGCACGGAGCTGCGCGGGTCCTCTCGTCCGCCAGACGTCGGGCGCACGGCCCCGCTCAGGGGCCAGCGGAGCGGGACGGGAGCGGTGGAGGCAGAAAGCAGCTAGAGAGCAAATACATCCTCATGCAGCTGGGACACAAAACGGACACGACGGAATTTCAGGGAAGCAGCAGAAGCCAGGCTAGAGCAGCTGTCCACAGGAAGACATGCAAGACAAAGAAAGCGCACAAACTGCAGCAGGAGAAAAGAAGGGCCGGTACTTTTTTTCCCCAAGCAGTCCTGAAAGAGGCAAACCATGGTAAGGGCTTTTTCTTGCCCTTAGAGGAGCGGAGACGTGAGTGACCCCGAGCACGAGTCTGAGAGTCCCAGCATTGGCATTTTACCACCTATCCGGATGCGTGGCATCTCAGCACGCTGCTCGCAGCGGGCTGGCTGCACCAGAGACCCTCTACACCGCTGCTCTGGGTGACAGCGAGAGAGACAGAGGAACACAACCCGTTCGGTCCTGCCAGGCGTTTGGTGCCCGCTTGTACTTGCCCTTCCTTCATTTCCATCAGCTCAGCCCGGCGGCTGCAGCCCCGCACTCACGCAGGGAGCAGCGCTGGAGGAAGATGCATTTCAGTTCCTTGCTTCCAAACCACGTCAAAGCAAAAAGAAACCCAGTGCAAGCACGCTCTCTGCTCTTCCTGCAGCAGCTCAAGTCCAAGACATGCCCTGGCACCTCCTCTCAGCCTCTGATAAATGAGATTCTTCCCAACACCCCACAGAAGCTGTGCAGACCAGCTCTCTCCTTCCTCACCCCTGGGAAGAGAGTCCGGTGACTTGTTACTCCTCTCTAGAAAAGCTGGAGACCTTAAATATGACCAAAAGAAAGTTCAGAGGTCTCCTTTTCATCAGGAAACGTGCCACGAAAGAGAGGCAGAATTTTGCAGGCTTCTTAGCACATCTGTTACAAGGGCATGTGCAAATAAAAAGACGATCAGGAAAAGCAAGTTTGATTTCTCTGAAGCTTCAGGTCAGCTGGAGCCGTGTGGCACCTTCCAAGCCGTCCTTTCCCACCCCCGCCCCCTGCAACGGCTGCACAGCGCGGAGCTCACGGCGTCATCTGGAAATGCCAGGGGTGAGGGATGCTGCTGCTCCGGTCCACGGGAGAGCTCCTCTGCCAGGCGAGCGGCGCTCGGCGAGCTGGAGAGAGCCGGCCAGCCTTCCCGGCGCACGCTGCAGCACGAGAAACGCAGGGATCACAAAAGGTTTCCGTCTCCCTCCCCTAACGCAGCCCCTGCAGAAGGGCAGCATCTAAACCTGGAATTTATGCCACACGCTCCCGCTCGTCCGGGGTCTCCATCCTTCCTTTTCCGTGGATCTCGCCGGCAGCCGCGTCCCCTCACCGAGCGACGGAGCGTCCTTGCGGAGGGCTGCAGCGGCGTGCTTTGTCTGAAGGCAGCCAGCTCCACGCTCGCCGCTTCGCTCTCAGTCCTGTCTCCTGCTCTCGCATTGCCTGTCCCTCCCTTCTCCTCATCCTCTCACCCCTCCCAGCTTTCCCATCCCCTGTACCAGCGGCGTGCAGCCTTGGCGGCAGAAGCCGCAGGAGAGGGGAGGGAGGCAGCAGCTTCAGAATTCCCCGTGAAAATTCCTGCCTTCTCAGTGTTTACTCGATGACGGACTACCCGGCTCAGGTTTTCAAACAATGATGTTACAGGTCTGCTTCGACAGTTCCAAGTGATTTGTGGCTGGCTCAGAATTAATTTATTGAGGGAGAGGTGAGGAAACCGCTTGCTGCCTACTACGGCGTTTCTGGAAGCAGCCGGGGTATTGGCAGGGGGAATGAAACCACAGCAGTTCCTTCCTCTGAGCGCCTGAATTTCCTTTTAAAGAACTGATTTATTCTACTCGGCCTTTTGCACACTCGTAAATGCGTTTCTGCTTTTAAAGGGGAAACCTGCAGTGACGCCAAGTGCAGCTTTTCTGGTTTTAAACCCCTTTCAAACCAAGAGAAGATGAAGGGGGGCTCTTTGGAGGGAAGAGAACGGAGGGCTTGTTTTTAAAAAGAAAAACAGACGCCCCAAAACATCCCAGACTGAAAACAAGGAACTCCAAATTACACTTGACATTTGCACGTTACAAGGATGAGAGGGGAGCGAAGGAAGCCCCAGCCTGTGCCCCCCAGCAAGGGCCCGACCACAGCTTCTGACTGAAACAAACTCAGCTCCCTCCTCTCCTCCTGCTGCTCCACGCTCTAGGCACCTTAACCTTCACTAGGTCTGCAGAGGGGAAACGGGCAACAGAGCACAGTTAGAAATAATCAGGGTGTTCACCGGTTGCAGAAGAAGCGAGCCAAGCAACTCAGTTCCTCTTGCCACAGTCGTCAAGCGACACAGCGTGCTTCAAAGAGAACAGGAAAGGGAGAGGGCACCAGGGCTCAGAAAGGCCCTTTTACAAGCGATTGTTTCAACAAGGACCTTTAGTGCGAAGCTGGAGTCTGGCTGGAGGAAGAACTAAGCTTCCAGTTTGCTCACGGAAACCGATAAGCGGTTTAACACGGCCTGAAGGCACACGACCAAGCTTCACCGGGAAGAAAAAACCCTGCAAGTCCGAGGAAGCGGAGAAGAAACCGCTGTCCACGCACGAAGCCAGGATGCAAGAGAACCACGTCGGGCCGATACTGCCACAGCCGGGGACGATCGTCACCTCAGAGTCCTTAAACCCACCGAGCGGGGCTACAGGCAGCGCGTTAGGCGAGACGGATGGGCGCAGAGAACGCAGTCGCCTGTGCTATCAGACGCAAGGAACGCGGCCAGCGTCCGACTTACTGGAACTACGATCAATTAGCCAAACGCAGATCGCTAACGATTTTCTCCCTCTTTTGTCAAGTAAAACACCGAGCACGCTCCTCGCGTCCCAAACCAACCGCAGGCTTCGCCCAGCCCCAGACGCGGGCCCTGCCCAGTGCAGCTTGGCCCCTGCCTGCAGCGGGCTGAGCGGAGGCCGCTCAGCTCTAGTCTGGGGGAGAAACACTGACAAAGCACCACAGCCCAGCGAGCAACCCCCTGTCTTGTCCAAAGGCAGCGGCGCGATGAGACGCCGCAGCGCAGGGGGTTGGCTTTCTGCTGCCAGACCTGGATGCCCCTACGCCTCTGAGCCCCCGCCTGGAGGGAAGGGATGAGCAGGAGTGGGTTGCTGGAGCTAAACAAACGCGTGGCTGCAAAACACATGTGGAGAGAGAGACACGGACTGAACACAAACATCTGCTCCCAGGCCAAAAATCCTTTTAAGGCGAAGGTGGAATCCGGTATCCTCTAAGGGATGGTGCTCCCCGAGTCCTCCACTTCCAAAAAGCACTTACCAACACGGATCAGTGACAGGCTCCTCCTTTCCTCCCGCCTATACCACCCACCCTCGGGAAATACATTTGGAACATTATCTTACAAGCTCTACCAGGAAACGAGAGGATTGAGTCTGGTGCCCACAAAACAGATCCTAGCTCCAAATTCTAGAAAGACGCCAGGATTCATCTGCTTATTTTATCATCCACGGGCCTCGGAAGTTTAGCGCTTGCCCGTAACACCATGGCAAGACGGGGAAGTTTGCTACCCTGTTTTATGGTACAGAAACCAGCTGTTCGCCCAAGTCTGTATGGGATGTTTAGGGCATGGCAGGGACCTGGAACCAAGTGTCTCGGGGCCTGGGCTTGCTCCAGCACGACTCCAAGGGTCCGAGACAGTCGTACGCAATAGCTGCTCGTGTAAACTGACTCCAAGCACGCCTATCCCGCAGTAACCACCAAGCAAGGCATTTTACCTTCACAGCCAGATTAGGGATCCCAGACACCAAACCAGCCAGGGGTCCCCATACCCTCAAGGTCCACCCGTTTTTGAGGACGTGAGAGCATTTGGAAAGTACCCTGCAGCTTCCTGCACATCTGTGATACCATCCCAAGTGTTGAAACAGCCCCAGCAAAGTCCCGAGCAGCAACGGCCCAACGCTGCCAGGACACAGGAGGGTAAGGGTGCCCTTCGTCCTGGCAGCAGGGGGCCAGCAGAGCACTGCCCGCTCCCCAGCTAGCTGTGCTCGCAGGGAAGGAAGGAGAAACAGGGAATCTGCGTGCTGATCCGCGCACGAGGGATCCCAAACCAAGCGTAACGCAGCACAGCCTGCGGGAAAACACACGGCTTACGGCCAGGCCTGCTCCGGGGTCGCGGGCTTCCAGGGATGGGGGTCCATTGTGCTGAGAACTGCCCGCAGAGCGGCAGCGTTGGCTGAAGTGCTGGCTCCTCCTCTCCCCTCCATGTTAGGCCTCTTCACTAGTGATATCGATCCATCACACGCGCTGCGACAGCTACGGACCGGCCCGGGGAAGGGAGGGCTTCCCGCAGAGCAGGGTGCTGAGCGGCGGCTGCTGGATTAGACCAAACGCCACACAGCGTTTCACATCCCTCCACAAAGGCATTTGACCCGAGAAAACAGAAGCCCTGATCAGTACGTGCTATCTAGGGCAGGCAGGGGTTAAATTCCCACTGGGAATGCACCGTGGGCTCCTCCTCAGCAAAGCAAAAACCTAAGTGACAAATGGATACGAGGGAAGCTTTATTACGGCAAGCGTGAGCTGCGTGTGCGGGCGCGAATTAGCATCTCATCAAGGAGGCGCTGCCCACCCGGAGCAGCTCGGATGCAGCAGTCGGGAGGTGAAGGATTTAAAAGGACAAAGTCCCTCGCGGTGGCAGCTCTCCAGCATCCTCCATCACGCTGCAGTAAAGCCAACGAGCGTTCTGCTTTTCTCTGTGCTCCTGATTCACAGGCGGAGAAGGGAATTCATGCTTGCAGGGAAGCACCTCTCCTGCAAGCAGCCTTGCTCAGTGGATATCGATCCCTACGTACTCAGGAAAAGCCTGGCATCACCCACGTGGCAGATTAACCACATCCAAAGGGCACGGCCACCACGGCAACCGCGCCGACCTGCAACCGGCATCACCCCAGTCCTGCTCCCAGCACAGCCACTGCCCTACACCAACGGCCGGGGAGGATGATGCCCTCCAAGAGGCATCGGGAGAAGGCCATGTCCCCGAAGAGTCAGGACTGTTCCCAGCTGCTGGGATGGTGGCACTCGGCTCAGGCAGGAGGATCCCAGAGGCCGGCACTGCCCCAGTTGAACTGGTCTCACTGTCAGAAAGCATTTCCTAGGACAACAATGGGAAAATGAGGATTTTCTAAACTCCCCGAGCGGTATGCGGTATCTGGCACCTTTGGTCCCCAGACAGCAGAGTGCATCAGCATCCATCTAATCGAGCCGGGTTCGCCCCACCTCACCACAAACTGCTCCGTTTCAAAAGGCCCCATTAAAGCCAAGTAATTGTCTCCTCCTTTGAAGGCCACAGGCTCGGCTCCATACGGGAGACAACATTCCCAAGGACAGGTTCCTTACACTGCTGCTTCCCAGAGTGAAGCTGCATCCGGGAAGGGAAGAATTAAAACAACCCTCCCGAGCAGCTGGGAAAGGCAGAAGCGTTGAGCTGGCTGGGAAAGGGGCAGGTTATCTCCCCGCTCCGCAAACGGCACGGAGACACGGCGAGGGGCATCTGCACCGGTATCAAAGCTCCTTCCTCCGTCGGTTCCAACTGCCTTTCACATCGACTTTCCTCAAAAGGAAGCACAAAAATACAGGAAAAACGCTGGCAAAACGATGCCGTTTGACGTGTGGAGCCTGGGAATGCAACGAGGTGGCTGCAGGAGCAACAGAGGAAGATGGTTAACCAAGACTCGGTTCCCCACTGCTCCAGGCTGGATCCCGAACACAAGCTCGGCCCAGGGTCCGCTATTCCCCACACCCCAGCTACCTCTACTCACAACGTGTGCGGAAACGGGGGTGTTTTAACCCAGGATCGTCTCCCGGCGCTCTGCTGCTGCGTTGGGGAGATAAGAGTTACGCCAGCGGCAAACACGGCTGGAGGAGGACGCCGCTCTGCGTGAGGAAAATCGAGGCGCTAAACGACACTTCAGTTCCTTCTTCACCTTGTTTCACGGGAATTAGGGAAAGCAAAAGGCGAAACGCACCGCTGAACCAGCTCGCACACTATTCATAAAGCTTCATTATGAAACGAATAAAACGGGATACTACAAGGTCACCGAGGTGTGGAGGTGAGACGTACCGAGAAAAGAAGTTGTGAGGAGTTGTATCCGATCTGAAGCAACGAGAGGGCATCTAGAGTTTCACAGGTGGAAAGCTGGACAAGAAATGTTAAAATATGCTGGAAAAAGTATGTTATGGGCTGCAGAAAACCAGAGGTTTTGCTGGAAAATGGCTGCAACACTCCAGCAGCTCCGGGCGGTTTGTTTTAGAGGCTGGGTGGCAGAAGCAGCCCTTTATGCCTTGTTCTAGTGCAACCAACCTAAAATCTGCCCCTCTGTAAGCTCCCGCTAAGACAAACAGCTTGAGCAGGCCCCTTTGCCCTGCACAGGCTTTGCTCAAGCATTCCTGGGCCCCAGGAATCATTTCTTAATCCGTGAAATACGAACAGCCTCCGAGAGACGCCTTCTCCAACAACCCAACGCACACCCAACCCTACGGGGTGGCCAGACAGCCCCTCTGAGCCCACGTTTCCCCATCCGCTGCTGCCTTTCCCACAGGAAAACCATCCCAACCGTGCCCACAGAGCATTTCCAAACCTGGCAGCAGTGACCACACTGCCAGAATGGGCAAGTTCCCGTGGAGATCCCACGGATATTCCCTATCTTGGCTACCGTCACTCTGAGGTACAACTCTAGATGCAAAATTCCCACCCTCCCAGGGCTGAAAGGATTTGAGAGCCTTAAAGAACAAGATACTGGACTGTGGAGGGCTATGGACAGGTTCTGCTCATTTCCAAAGGGACAGACCCACGCTTACCCAAAGGAAAAAAGCCAGAAAAAAGAGCATCTCGCTCCTGCATTATGTATTTGAAACAAGAGCGAGACTGTTGTGGCATTGCAAGAGCAGCCAGAAGACAAATACGCGGCGGCTCCGTTTCAGACTGACTGCGTAAAGAAAATCTTGTTGCTATCCACCAGAGAAGGGAAACGTGAGACAAACACAGTCTGAAAGGCAGGAGAGAACGGTAAGCAAGCAGTTGGACTTTCTCAGAGGCGATGTCGAGAGCAGCAGTAATTGCAGGAGCCAGGATCAGAAGAACCTGCTATCCCTGGGACGCTGGCTGCAGACCTTACACCATCTTTCAGCTGTAAATTAGGTATTTTTCATACGTGCAGAAAACCTCATCTTCCTCCTACATGTTGAGCAAGGACTAGTTGTGAAGTTTCAAGCGTCAGAACACAGTGTTATTGGGCTGTGTGAGCAGGAGCCACGAGCCAGTCACCCTGGAGCCGATTTCACTGCCGCGACCTTGCAGAGGAGCACGAGAAGCATCCCAGACCCCTCGCACGAGCCGGCAACTCCCACCTCCACCCAAAGGGAAGGACTGTGAGGATCACTTCACGTTATCGGAAGCCACCAGTAAAAACTCCACAATTCTCCACAATAAGCCTTTGTTTAAAGCTATTCCAAGGTGCGGAACATCACCCCAAAATTGACCATACCAACAGCAACACGAAGCCCCAAAATTTAGGAACAGGCAGTCTCAACAAGAAACAAGATGCCCTAAAACACACAAACTGCTGTCACTGGGTGAGTGTGAATCAACACTGGGGTAACCAGGGTCCCCCCCTTCCCCACCAGGCCGGGGGTACCAGCTGCAATGCTCTTTACCCAGCCCGTTTCCCCACACAGCCTGCTGCGAGGGCAGGACAGCTGTATGACATCAAACCAATCTACGTGGGGGAGTACTGAGTTAACTCTGCTGGCAGCAGTACTGAGCGTTACGCTGGGAAGCCGAGGTCTGCTCCTTCTGTGCCAGAGCCTTCCCTTCCCCTCTGTGAGCCAAAGCAGGTTAAAAAGCTCTGCAGGCGGGAGCCAGCGCCGTGGGTTTGTACAGAGCACAACCAGGACAGACACACACGAGCTGGGTACGCTACCTGAGATCCTCTGCTGCTCCTGAGAAAAGTCAATGCCTTCACCGATGGAACTCATGATTTTCTCAATCTGAAAATAAAAAGAAAGCACAGGCTGAGTTATTCATAAAGCCCCGGGAGAGGTTAAAGGCAGCCCCAGGATCTCACCTGCCAGGTGACGGCTGAAGGGAGCCAGGAAAGGATGTTAAGGTACCTCTGATCCCTTAACACCTTGCCTGGAAAAGGCTTCCTGAGGATGGATGACGCAGGAGGGATGTGGAGAGGTTGGGACTGCACCGAGCCTTCCCTTCCACAACCTGCCAGTGCCTGAAAACACACAGCTCCAACAAACCCATCCCTCTGGAGCACAAAACCGGGGAGAAGGAGCCCCAAACTTCCCAGCTCACCCTTACACACATGCAGCCCCACCTCCACCAGCGGCAAAGCCTGAGAAACGCAGCTCGCAACTCTTTCCCGGCCTGCGGAAAGCGAACTCGCCTTCCCCTCGCTCCGGGGTTTGCGGGGTATTTTTGGTTCGGTTTGTTTGTTTTTGAAAAGCGTCCCCTTTCCCAGCCCCTGCTGGGATGCTGTGCTCCTCCCCACTCCCACTGAGCGCAGAGGTGCTTAGAAAGAGTTGGGAAACAGATCCAATTTGCGAAAGCAGCAACATCACGGGGGCAAATGCCTCATCTACCCAGGAGAGGGAGCTCAAGACAGTTCCATCCCCTGACTGAAGCTCAAGGCAAACCTCATGCAATTAAGAAAAAAGGTGAAAACCACCGCCTGAGAGGGTGTCGAGTCCACTTCAAAGCTGCATATAAATGTAAATGCACATTAATGACCGCATTTGCCACCAAAAAAAAAAATATTAACACAAGTTGTAATTTTCGTACAACCTTGAGGATAATTTCTTAAATGAGAATATAAACTTTCCAATCCCTGAGCAGAATTTGTAAGCCGAGGGTTTCTGCTGCAATGCTGCAGAGGGAAAACGGGCAGCGACAATGCCGAGGGTAATTCTGTTAAGATGAAAGACCCGATAAATTGCTCCTCGGTCAACTCAGAGTTTTCTAGAATCTCAAACGCTGAGGTCCGCTATTTTCCACACGCAGGAGGCTCAGGTCTGGTTGCTTACCCCAGCCCTCAAACTATAGCCAAGCAGAAAATAAAAGCAATGAAGCCCCCAGCGAGGGATTCCCGAACAGGAATCTCCCAAGGAAACGTTCCTGCGAGGCACTCCAGAGCAGCGGCTGCTGAACTCAAAGCCCGTACAACGACTGGCAACAGAAGGGGGGGGGATAAACTTCAGCTCTTACACAGCTTTTTGGTTTTCTGGTCTTTTCAGGATAGATTTGGGGAAGGAATCCGAGTTTTCCTGGACCTCATCCCCCAGCCACGTTTGCACTGCCTGCATCCCAGTGCGACGCTTTGCTTGGTGCAGCTGCCCAAGCTCCCAAAACTGCTTGGCTGGCGAGCGGGACCCCTGGAAACGCTGCAGGGGGCCGGGAGTTCAACTTCCAGTCGAAATCAACAGCAGCTTGAAGCCGAGCTCCACCACGGAGGGGTTTTTTTGGGCGAAACAAAGAAACAGATAGTCTTAAAAGGCTCCTGCCAAGCCAGATCTCCAATAACGCCCCTCCTGTTTGCAGGGAGCTTGTAGCGTTACACCTCACCAGGGAGATGGCATTCGTGAGATCTATACAAGAGTCATTAAAGGGTGGGGATCCTCTGCCCCTAGAAAACCATGAGGATGAGCACTTCTGTCGGGCGCGGAGGACAGGTAAGGCTAGCTTGCTGTGAGCTTTATGACCAGCCTGAGAAAAAAATACATCAAACCTGAGCATCCAAGCATGTGTGGAAGAAAAGTGAAGTGTGTTCTAAAGAGATTTCAGCTGAAGGAAGGGGTTTGAATCATGGAATGGTCCGGGTTGGAAGGGACCTTAAAGATCAGCCAGTTCCAACCCCCTGCCATGGGCAGGGACACCCTCCACTAGCCCAGGGTGCTCCCAGCCTCATCCAGCCTGGCCTTGGACACTCCCAGGGATGGGGCATCCACAGCTTCTCTGGGCAGCCTGTCCCAGTGCTCCCCACCCTCTGCAGGAAGAATTCCTTCCTGATGGCCCATCTCCATCTCCCTCTTTCAGTTTAAACCCGTTACCCCTTGTCCTGCCACTCCCTGCCCTTGGAACTCAAATGTGACCGTTGCTAAACCCAGCGCCGGGCTCTCCATCGGGCTGCCGGAGCCGTGCGGGTCTCAGAGAAAGGTCAAACGCCGACACAAGGGTTAACAGAGTCGCTAACGGGCAGCAGAAGGAGTGAAAATGTAAAAAGGTAAAAATTACGAAGGAGAATGGGTGCGAGAGCCTGGGATGTGAACGCCTTCACTGACAGGAGACACATCACGCAGAGCTTTAATCCCAAACTGCAGCCAGCTGTACAGGAAACGGGATTTTGTGTGCTAAACTCAAGTTTAAAAAGATGCACTTTTAGAGGCCAAGGAAAAGGCAAAAATATCCCAGTTTCAAGTGGACAGAGAGGCCTTCAGGGACAACCACCAAAACACAGACAGGGTGGTTCATTTTGCAGCTGCTCACATCACTAGCTGTTGCTTCAGATAAAAATGACACGGTTAGTCGTCGTGTCACCTGATCTTGCCGTTCAGTCTCGCTGGGCCTGAGTTAGGAAGCCCCAGAAATATGGAGAACCGCAAGGAAAAGTTGGGGCTTTATGTCAGCTAAGCTCAGGCTCCTGTGTAAGTCAGCAACTCCGCAGGGCCAGCAGAAGAGAGCGATCAGCTAAACCGGAACCAGTCAGGAGGGAAAAACGGAATTTAAAGCCTGCCTTGTGCTGCTGAGTTTCAGTTCTACCCCAATTATGCCTCCTGCCTTCCTCCGTTGGAGGGATTTGTGGCCGTCGCCTTCACCCCACCAGCCCCGCTCCTCTCCAGGGGCTCGGTTTTAGAGCGCTTTTCTCTTTCTCGTTAGCCGTGGTGGAGCCTGAAGGATGCGGGAGGGATGCAGCAGCTTCTGCCCAAGCCTGCAGACAGCGTGAAATAACCAAAAAGTAGGAATTGCCTTGCGCTTCTCCGCAGAGGTTACGGACTGGGACCCAGAGGTAACCCCGGTCTCACGATGCACGTTTTCGCCGGGCGCCGTTTCGGCAAGAACCACCCGTTTTATCTGCTTTGCCCCGCCGAAGCAGCAAATGCTCCCCAGCAAAGCCCTGAAATTTCAGGCTGCCCTTACGGACCATCAGTACATGTAGGCCAGGCAAGGCTGGAGGAAAACACAGGATGGTTAAAATACGCCTCATTTCCAAATAAGACCAAGGGCTTTGCTGCCGTTTCATCCACGTCCGTAGGCAGGCACTGAACCCGAGCTCCGGCGGGATTTCTGGGATACTGCCACCACCCTGAGGGCTCGCTGCACAATTTAGATCTTGAGGTCAATTCAGTTCAAGCCCCAGAACTTTAAGGGCATTAAGCTTTGAAGATTTATGTCAATTAGCTTCATGGCAAGATATATTCCTGAGCTGGAGCTGCTCTCCCACCTACCGCCTGGGATCTTTATCTAAAAGAGGTTTACTCCAGCGGGCCTGGAAGCCTGTGAGGTTCTTTGGTCTCGTGGGATCACTTGGAGCAAGAATCACTTGGTTCCAGCCAAGTTTTTCCTGTGACCAGTCACCAAGAGGAGAAAAACAAAAAGAAAACCAACACAAATAGGTGGGGAGGGAGGGAAGGGAGGAGGCGAGGAGAAAAGCGTGTTTGTTCAAGCAGCCCCAGCTCCCTCGCCTGTCTCCCAGCAACGGAGGCAAAGCTTCGCGGATCTCTTACGCTGTGCCGGGACCCGGCTCTGAAGACGTGCGGGGACTGCTGCCGGCGCTGCTGGGAAAGGCAAAGAGCACATGAGCATGTTTGCGAGGCAGGTTCAAACCCCACGTTTGCAGCCCCTCTTCGGTCAGAGCGACGGCTCTGAACGCTGATGGCAAGAGCCAGGTAAGCTCCCGCCCATCAGACGGTCCTTAAAGAACACCCCGTTTATTTCCCAGCAGTTTTGCACGGGTAGAGCCAGCGTTTCGCCCTCCCCCACCCCGCCCCACGCTCGGCTGCCCTCTCCCACCCTCACCCACTCGCAGTCCTGCTCTCTCACGACGCAGGGTGAAGGCTAAGGGAAAGTTTTAACTTCATTTTAAGAAGGGTCGGCTCCTCCGCTGTGTTTCTCACGGGGACGGAGCAACGCCTACCGCGGTACTACAGCCCTGGAGAGGACGGTGCGGGATGGAAGAACCCTCCCCGTCTTTTCAGTTCCTTTAAACGTAGCTAAAGAGTTTTCTAAAAGCACTTCTCCCCCACGCACGGAGGTGGCAGGTTCCCAAAGGCTGCGGACGAGAGGACAACGTGAATCCGGAGCACAAGGGACTGGATGAGTTCCCCTGCTCAGGGCAGGTCGCCACGGTCTGACACCGTGAAAAATCTGCTTCTTCCGTCCCTGCATCCCTTTCCCATAGCTGGATTCAAACGGCAAATTAACTCCGGGTGCCAGGCCAAGCTCACTCGTGTCCACCACGCTGCCCTCCCCCAACAGGAGCGGGACGCGATGCTTCCCAGGCTCAGGCCCCGGCGCTGACAGCCCCGCGGTTAGAACGCGGCGGCGAGGTGCTTCTTCGGCATTAAAACGCCCCCGACCGTTTCCCGAAAAGCAGGGAATTACCTTGTGCTCTGTAAAACTGAACGGCAACGAACTAATCGCATGGCGAAGGACTGCCTTTCACCGAGTCCTTCGCTACACACCAGCTGGATCTGGGGGCGCTCAGATCTGTACTACACCTACCGCAGGGGGAACTCCCGCTTCCCGCCCCCGGCTCTCCACGAGGAGAAAACACTCCCCAGTCACACACCAGCTCAAAAACCAGTTTATTGCTGATCATCGCGACGCAACTGGGAAGAGGCTGCCAAGGTAAAAAGGCAGGGGAAGGACACAAACCTAGGGAGCATCCCCGTCCCCCACAGCCGGCCCTCAGCTGCGCTCCACGGCACTAAGACGGGCTGGAAAGGAAGATACCTTGAAAACAGCCTACGCCTCGCGTTTTGAGGCTGTTCTTTCCCAGTGGTTAATTATTAAAACACAAAAATACCGTGTTTAAATATAGCACTGCAGTTCAGACTGTCGTAGCCTGAACACTCAGTTCCGATCTGTTTTGGCTTAACCTGTTTTTTTCCACCGGAGCACCAAGCACCCGTCTCTGAACAGGCTGGGGGGTGCTTTGTTGGGTTTCTTCCACTCACAGAAAGAAAAGGGCAAAGTGCTTTTGCCTCCTCAATTAATACAATGATATCTGTTATTCCTAGTTTAGAGCAGTAGCCGGCTCCACTCCACAAAGATATTTCAGCCCGTGAGGCCTGAGACCCTGCCAAGACAGGGGACGAAGCACTGCACAGCTAAAACACGTCGGGAGCAGGGAAGGCTGCAAGGATGGGAGAGAGCCCTTCAGCAAAGCCCGCAGCGAGCGGGGCGATGGGAAGGAGCTGCAGAGCGGTCACAGGACTCAAGCACGCCGATTTATTTTCACAGACGTATTGCCGAGGAATAAAAATACCCCGAAAGAAGGAGCTGGGTGCGGCCGAGCGGCACGGCCTGGCTGGGGAGGCGGCAAGCGCTCCACGCAGGCTGGCAGCCACGACAACATAGCAACTGGCAATTTACTCCAAAACAGAACTTGATCTTAAAACGAGCTATCCCAAGCGACTGAGCTCTGAGTAACGTAGGAAAAGGCATTTGCAGAAGGCCAGTAAAAGCCAGGGCAGCGTGGAGGACACGCTGGATGCCGACGTTTGTTCAGCTGGCAAAGATTTCAGCACCGGGGTCCTGCAAACTCCCCACCTCGCAGCGCCCAGGGCAGGAGCATCTAATGGCTCTCAGCATAAGCAGGGGGCAAAGCATCTCCTTCCCTCCGATCCCACCCTGTCTGAGCATTTGGAGACAGGTTCCTCATCGTCTCTGATGACAACGGTGCCAGGTATTGAACCCTGCAGGGACCCTACTCCTCAGATGCAGGTGTGGCCCCGCAGTGGCATCGCCCCGCAGCCCACAGGGACCCCTCTCCCTGGATGCATGCATCGCCCTGTAGTGGCATTGCCCCCGCAAGGATCCCTCTCCTCGGATGAAGGCATGGCCCTGCAGTGGCATCGCCCCCGCAAGGATCCCTCTTCTCGGATGAAGGCATGGCCCTGCAGTGGCATCGCCCCCGCAAGGATCCCTCTTCTCGGATGAAGGCATGGCCCTACAGTGGCACTGCCCCGCAGGGATCCCTCTCCTCAGATGAAGGCATGGCCCTGCAGTGGCACTGCCCCGCAGGGATCCCTCTCCTTGGATGCAGGCATGGCCCTGCAGTGGCACTGCCCCGCAGGGATCCCTCTCCTCGGACGAAGGCATGGCCCTGCAGAGCATTGCTCCAGCCCAGACATGCTTCGTTTCCTCTGCCCTGATGGACGTGAAGCCGTGGTGTCCACATTAATCTCTCCAGTGTTTCCTCCCCAGAGCCAATGCTAAAGGTTGGAGCCAGCGAGTCCATTGAGAGAGACAAAGGATGATTAAACAAGTCCCAGGGTCTTTTATCACCAAAATAAAGGGCAGCCTCATGCACCACAAGCTGTCTGCAGCAATGTGTTTGCATGCAGGGAAAGGAAGCAGAATCAAGCAGCACTCCGTTAGCGTGGCACTCACCCCGCTTTGGGGGGCATCTTTATGCCATTGGAGCTTTCTGGAAGCGGCTCAGTAAAACCTCCCCTGCAGCTGAAAAGCCCTCACATTCACCAGCAACAGAAATGCAGAAGTTGTGTTGCATCAGGTATTCCCAAGGACACAGCAAGGTTGGCCTGAGAGAAGAAAAATATCTATATACACGTGGACGCAGCGCTCGGATGACCAGAGACTCCCCAGAGCTACAGCTATCCTACCCCGCATGGTTTATACGCAGGATTTCCCTCTCTCTCCATCCCCTCCGAGCACAACTGACGGTCAGAGCATCCTGCTGCTCCGGACAACGAGCTGCACTGCTGTCCTGCAGCCCTGCAGGCCTAACAGCCCGCACCCCCAGGCTCCGAGCCCCCCCGAACAGCCCTGTTCAGAGTAAAGGAGCTTCGTGCTTCCAAATTAAGGCGGCCAGCCAGGAGGGTTTGCGCGTGTTAACGCCGAGGTTGGAACGTGCCTACGACACAGGGCGACGTCGGCCAACCTTTCCAGGCCGCCTCCCTCGCACACGCAGGCACCGCCTCGGGGCAGGGAGCCTATTCCCGAGAAGCCAAGTACTACCATTAATATCCAGGTATGCCTTGAAATACAAAGGAGAGCCCCTTTGATGCTTTTATCCTGGCGAAACAGCCTTTGGAGTTAGCTCAGGGGCACTGAAGAGAAACTCCCGCGGAGCGTGTTCCTCTTAAATCACCGAAACAACTTCAGGCTCGTTACATCGGGGTCGAACAGGAGACGGAACAGATGGCTTCATTATAGTGGGGTAACGAGGTTTTCTCCTCAAAATCTCCCCTGCCTGGTGCTTCCTGGGCTCACCTTCCCCTACGATCCAATTTCTGGTACCATGCCCGTCTCGGCGCCGTGCACGCAGCAAGGAAAAACGCTGAGCGGGGTCAACGCCTTCCGCTTCCTCTGTGACCCCTTCCCAAAACTGGCGGGTTAAAAATGCCGAGTCCAGAAGCCTGATCAGAAGGAAGATAAGCTACAGCCCGCCGCACAGGTGTCCGAGGAGCCACAACACCGAGCAGTGACGTTACTCAGCCTACGATGAAAGCAGACCGAAACAAACGGCACGCTCTCCTCCGTACGCGCGGCACCAGCGCGTGATAACGACACCCTGCGGCACAGGCACATCCGGAACACGTCAGGATTGCCGTTACAAACCCTTATTATCAAGGGGTTCATAACCCGCTGTACAAACTCGCCCGGGGCTGGAGCTCGGCGGACAAGACGGCAGCTCCAGCAGCATGTTTTATTCTTGAAAGCTACTTACAAACTCCGGTTTAAGGTTATCAGTATTCTGAATTTTTGCAATTCCAAGTAAGTGTCGAGGGTTAAGACTTCATTATCCCTAAGCTCCTACAACTGACGGATGGGGCAGATTTGGTTTAAAACGATAAAAATACCCCCAGACAAGCTGTTTCTAAGTTTAAAAGCCCCTCTGACGACAAACACCCCCAGTGACAAAGTGACCAGCCTCATTACAGCCCAACGGCTCAGCTCGGGGGCACCGGGATCAACGGAGGATGCGGGGGGTGCCCTGAACGCCTCCACCGACGCTTCCCTTCGTACCAGCACCACAGCAACACCCCCCACGTACGGCAAAGATCGACCAGGAGAGGCACGGTTGCCTGAAAAAGACGATCCCTCCCGCACACACACAAAGCCTGACTGCCAGCCCTCGGTATCGAGGGTGACAGCGTGCGTCAGACGGTCCCGAGGTGACTCCAGCTGGACACGAGCTGCTGCCAGCCGTTTCCAACTGCTCCGTGGGTTTCCTAGCGGATAAGAGCAAGTTGTTTTGGGGTTGCTGGGAGGAAAAAGAAAGCAGAGCTATTTAATCAGGATTTAGGATTTTCTAATCGCTGACTCGTGAAATCATCTCTCGAGAGACGCGGTACGCGCTCCGGCGGGGACGGAAGAGGTCAGCGCGAGCAAATGACTCAAGTAGCAGCTGCGCAATGGTGCTGGGTACCAACCCCTGCACAAGAGGGACGGAGTGCATGAAGAAACAGCTTTAACCAGCTTTTTGAGCACCCCAAGATTAACACTCAATTTACACCATGAGCCACGAGTCCCGTAACTGGCAATAATAATGCCCCTTCGCTGACACTTCTAGACCTTCCAGGCTTCACCGCACCAGCCCAGCTCCTCCTGCTTCTCGCTTCAAGCTTAGGAGACATGTAGAATCCCAGAGTGGTTTGGGTTGGGATGGACCTTAAAGACCCCCAGTCCCACCCCCTGCCACAGGCAGGGACACCTTCCACTAGCCCAGGTTGCTCCCAGCCTCATCCAGCCTGGCCTTGGACACTCCCAGGGATGGGGCACCCACAGCTTCTCTGGGCAACCTGTCCCAGTGCTCCCCACTCTCTCCGGGAAGAATTCCTTCCCGATGTCCCATCTCAATCTCCCTCTTTCCATTTAAACCCGTTACCCCTTGTCCTGTCACTCCCTGCCCTTGGAAAAAGCCCCCCCAGCTTCCTTGTAGCCCCCCAGGCACTGGAAGGGGCTCTGAGGTCTCCCCAGAGCCTCCCTTCTCCAGGCTGAACCCCCCAACCCCCCCAGCCTGTCCCCATGGCAGAGGGGCTCCAGCCCTCGCAGCATCCCCGTGGCCTCCTCTGGCCTCGCTCCAACAGCTCCGTGTCCTCCTGCTGTTGGGGGCCCCAGAGCTGGAGGCAGAACTGCAGGGGGGCTCCCCAGAGCAGAGCAGAGGGGGAGAACCCCCTCCCTTGCCCCCCTGGCCACGCTGCTCTGGATCCAGCCCGGGATCTGGCTGGCTTTCTGGGCTGCCAGCGCACACGGCCAGCTCATGGCCACCTTTTCATCCACCCCCAGGTCCTTCTCCTCAGGGCTGCTCTCATGCTTTCACATGGTGAAAAGACACCCCAGACAGCGCCCCCGAAACGAAGCCCACTACATCTGACATGCTGCTTCACGTTTATTAGCAGCATCTCACGCACTTGCGGCTCTTCCAGCCCGCAGCCCAGGAACGCGAGCACGGCCGGCACCCACGGCCCCACACCGAACACGCTGCCGCTTCCAAGCGTTTCGCAGACTCACTATAATTGAGGCTGGACAACAGCACAGATAACAATAGAGGGGCTGAGGCCAACAAAGAAAGGCAGCTTTTCTAAAAGCCAGCGCGACGCAGGCTCAAAGTACCCCGTGATCAGGGCGCTCGCAGGCAGCGGGCGAGCCAGGAAGATGCTGAGTGCAAACATTCATCTGGGAGACAACGTAGCTGGTGCTGCTGTCACAGGCAGCTAGGTCCTGCCTGCCTCCCTGCTCATCCTGCTGATGCACGATGAGGGACCTAAGGTATTTTCCCTAGAAAAGCCTTTGGTTAATGGATACCGGGCAATACTAACTGATACCGCATCCCCGAAGGTGGAAACAAGGCTGCTCTGCTCCGAGGACGTAGCCCACCTGGCTCTGAGGGACAGCTGGATCGCAGCATCCACCAGGATGGAGTTGCAGATGTTAGGAGCAGGATCTGGCACAACACCTGCCTGGCTCCATAGCACAAGTGCAGTCCTGGGAAATTTGGCTCTGGGCCGTGAATCTCTTATCTAGATGGGTGACAGCACATAAACCACTTCCGGTTTAGTTTACGACGCTTCAGCGTACGTTCTCAACACGCTCCCGTAGGGCAGAAGCCTCGTATTTCATCACTGAAAATATTCTGTGTATACGGAAGGTACCGGACCGCATCGCGACCTCCCCATAACAAAGGCCTGGAAAATGCAACGCTCAGTTCATCAATTCAAACCTGAACTACAGCAGCAAGCCCGTCTGAGGCACATTTCAACACTCGAGCTTCAGTTCCCAGGCTACGTCCCCCTCCGGCAGGACGTGCTTTCCACACGCGGCGCGAGGACTCGCTAAATCCGTTATTTATTTCAAGACGTTCTGCGACTGCCCCTTGGTGACAAAGGCACACGCACGTTTTCTGGCCTGATATGGTCTCTGAGAAACTCATCTGGATGGGCAGCAGGGACTGTTGCTTCATCCCCAAATTACAAATCTGAACACATACCAAAAGGAAAGGGACTTACGGGATGGATTTGTATTTCACCACGAGCCTGTGGTGGATCTGAGGTTTCAGAGCCCTCCAAATATCAGTGGTTTTGGACAAACACCCAGTAAAATTCGACAGCGCGACAAGAAGAACGGTCAAATGCGATAGTGACGTTGGCCAGGCGCTGGTTGCTCTGAACTCCCCAATAAAAAAAGGCATTTTTTTATGCCTCTTAAGAACACTGAAGCAATTGGCGGTCTCAGAGCTGCGTTTTCCTGCTCTCCCATCCTAAGACACAAAGCCGAGAGCGATGTCAGGCTCGTGGTGCAACGGTTGCCTCCAGCTTGCAGGATGCAAGGCAGCACGGCGAAGCCCATTTGGGGACGGGCTCGAGCTACAGAAACACTTTTTTTCTTTAAAAATAAAAGCACTTGAAGTGCTGGAAGATGTGATGTAAAGCGGAGGAGAACATACTGAAAGACTGAATTTAGTAAGGACGCCGAGACCGGACATCGCTGTTCCTGAAAAAGAGTCCCGATAACGCTAACGATCACAAGATCGTTACATAACCAAAACATCCGCCACGGAGCACAAATAATTTACATGGAGGAATCAAAAGCTTCTGATTGAGAAACACTGAGTTAATACACGTGAGAAGTTAAGAGAAGCACAGAGCAGCAGCGGACCGCGATCGTTACACCATCCCAGCGCGCTGGGTGCACGCAGGCTAATTCACATCCGCGTTCGGCCTGTAACCGGCGACCCGTAACGAAGAGGAGAAAGCGCTGGCTGCGCGCTTCCACCTGCACTGAGGGCGTTTCCCCAGGTCCCGCTGACCGCGTGGATGGAAGGCTTCTTCCCCGCGCAGGGCAGCCGACAAAGCTGCAGCGTCTCGCTGCGTTCTGCCAACCTGCCTTGGGGAGAGCCGCCCCGGATGGACTGATACGATCCGAAGAGCTGGCAAACGTAACTCGTTATGTCTAAACCTGCTGCTAAATACAGGAATAAAGGAGGTTTAGTCTTCACATTCACCTTTCAGGCCAGAACACCAACCAATTTTACCGCTAAAACAACTGGTAAATTGTCTTAATTCAGCTTAGTTCAATATCACCTTATCATTTTACCTATAAAACTGATAAATTGTCTTAATTTGGCTTGGATTGGGTTAGGCCAGCGTTGGTTTATGTTTTTAACAGGCTGGCCATTCGCAATAGATACGAAGCAAACCTGTATCCTGGGAACACAAAAGCCTTCAAAAGCTAATTGGGATGGAGGAAATCTGGCCACTGGGGGCAAAGGGAAATGAGATTTGAGACAAGGGATGATGTAAGAATTCCTGACCTCCACACACGAAAAACCAAGAGGAAACGTTGGGATCTGGAGATAATAATCAGCCCAGTAATTAAGTTGATGAAGATCCTGATGGACACGCTTGCTCAGAAGAGAAGAAATCAGAACAAAAATACCGGCCATGTTACCGCTTTTCCCCTAAACAAACCAAAAAAAATCATCTAAACCATTCCAAACAGGCGAAGGGAGCACTGGAAGGAGGCTAGCAACGGGGGCCAGCTCTAGCCAAGGGACGCCGGCCGAACAGCCAAACACACCTCGTGCTGACGACAGGCTCTGCCTGCTCCCACGAGCCAGGCCCAGGGCAGGGGAAGCGTGAGGATTCAACCACCCGAACCAAGGCAGTAAATTACACGTCCCAGGAGGCACAGGCTGCTGGCGCCAGGGACAGAGCCTGGTGACCCGCGCGGCAGGGACGGCGTGGGATGCTGGCCAGCCCGCGCGCTGCGGGCGCGATGGGTTCGGACAGGCTGAACATATTATCAGGAAGGAATTCTTCCTGGAGAGGATGGGGAGCACTGGGACAGGATGCCCAGAGAAGCTGTGGGTGCCCCATCCCTGGGAGTGTCCAAGGCCAGGCTGGATGAGGCTTGGAGCAACCAGGGCTATGGAAGGTGTCCCTGCCCATGGCAGGGGGTGGGGCTGGGGGGGCTTTAAGGTCTCTTCCCACCCAAACCACTCTGGGATTCTGCGATATTGTCTCAAGGGTGTTTCTCACTTGAAACACCAGTATTTCGGTCTCTGACGTGGGTCCTACAGGAGCCCTTACCGCAGGTAAGCTGCAGGAGCTTCCCAGAACAAACACCACCAGCTCTCGCCAGATGCGGTTTCACCGGGCACAGAAATAGCAGCTCTCCCCCTGAGTAACAAGGGAAATATTTGCATTTTCTTTCAACACCAGCTCCAAGCAGCAAATTTCGACTTCTGGGCGTCTGAATTTCAACTTCTGGGTGTCCTTTGAAAGCGCAGAGGCAGGTTTTGCATCAAGAGCTTTCCTGAAAGTCTCACATTTCAATGCAAATGTTCTTAATCCTCAACAGTAAGCATGTAATTAAGGCACTAATTCCACCAGGTACTTAAGCACCCAAGCAGTCCTGACAAGGTTAATGGAGCTCAAGTATTTAAAGCCACCCCACAGCAGCCACAACCCTTGACAAGGTGCTCCCCAGCTCTTCAAAACCTGGGTGGGGGGGGAGGACAGAAGTGCCATTCATCCTGGCATCCACCCTGTATTACATGAAGATCCCAAAAATGGATCAGCAAGAGGGGAAACCCCACATCCATAGTTACTGCCAATGGGAAAGAACAGGTCCAGAGGAGGCCATGGAGATGCTTCGAGGGCTGGAGCACCTCTGCTGTGAAGAAAGGCTGAGAGAGTTGGGCTTGCTCAGCCTGGAGAAGGGAAGGCTCCGGGGAGACCTTATTGCAGCCTTCCAGTGCCTGGGGGGCTACAAGGAAGCTGGGGGGACTTTTCCCAAGGGCAGGGAGTGACAGGACAAGGGGTAACGGGTTTAAACTGAAAGAGGGAGATGGAGATGGGACCTCAGGAAGGAATTCTTCCCGCAGAGGGTGGGGAGCACTGGGACAGGTTGCCCAGAGAAGCTGTGGGTGCCCCATCCCTGGGAGTGTCCAAGGCCAGGCTGGATGAGGCTGGGAGCAACCTGGGCTAGTGGAGGGTGTCCCTGCCCATGGCAGGGGGTGGGGCTGGGGGGGCTTTAAGGTCCCTCCAACCCAAACCAGTCTGTGATTCTACGATAGAAAAAGACGGAGCAGCACTGCGATTGTTCATGGGAGGTGGTGATGGCTGTCCAGTGCCATAATTAGTTATGGAATATTCATTAATTCTTAACTAATTCACTTGGGAAAAAGCAGACAAAGTGGGTGGCTGTGTATCTCCTTTTTCTTAAAAAAAAAAAAAAAGCTGAAAATACATGTTTTATTCAGTTCCCCAATTTCCTTTTGAAGGTTTAATCTCTGTCTACAAGAGCTGAAGCCAGAACACAAAGCAACTCCCTCATTTTCTGAAACTGGTGCCGGAACCTCTGCGCCCAGCATTCATTACCAATGCAGCACTGGAGCCACTTACTTAGAGCAGACAGCTGCAAGTGGAGGATTAAGGGATGTCAGGAGCTGGGTCTGGGGCTAATTGCGAGTTCCCTGACTCATTCTTCGCCCCTCAACACTTAACAGACCATTTTTCTCAGAACCCAGAAGAGCAGCTGAACTCCAACATCACTGAGCCTCAAGCCCAGACGCCCCTACCTGGAGCAGGGACACAGATACGGGCTGGTGGCATCCGACCGTAGATGCACCTTCTGGAGCACACACGTGTTAACGACCACACTGCAATCCTCAAAAATACCCTCGCCCGGAGCGGGGCATCCCAGCTGCACAGGCAGGAGCGAACATCCGTGGCAGCGCTTGCCCCAGCCCCAATTCTTCTCCAGCCACCGCAGTTCTTCGGGGACGACTTTACAACATCCTCAAGCCCAGCCGTGGCTGCTCCATCGCTTCTCCCCAGGAGAGGACATCCCTGCTAGTGACTCTCGCTGTCAGGAAGCTGCTTCTCCGGCGGAGCCGTGGCAGCTCTGCGAGCGACTGTGATAAAGTTCTGCTTCACCTTGGTCAGGCTCTGCTTTAGCGCTGTCTGTGCTATCCATCAAGTGGATAAACGGACCTGGAAGAGGGGGGAGAAGGAACCATCCACCACCTAGGCCTGTCTGAGAGCGACCAGAGCGCAGGGGCTCAGAATAAAGCCAAGCTGTTGCGCACCCCTTGGCCGTCGTTACGCAGCTTACCATCCGAATCAGCGACCTGCTGCCGTGCATCCAGAGAGACCTGGAATAGCTTATCGCCAAGAGAGGAATTGGCTCAGCCCTCCCGGATCACACCCCGGGTGGGGGTTTGCTGAGCAGACTCAGCCGCCGCCGGACCAGCGGGCACGACGGGGTTCGCTGCCTGGAGCGGGGCTCACGCCCGGACCCCGGCACACATGCAGGGCTGGAGCTGCTCTGCGCGGAGGAGGCACAGCAGACGCGAGTTAATCCGCCCCGGAAAGGGGGCTGGCAGCCGAGCCGGGGGCCGGGAGCCCCCCTCCTTCAGGAGGACACACAGTTTATTCTCCTACACAAAATTCAGGGTGAGCAGCGACTACTGCTACTCATCTTCCGGCTGCTGAATATTTATGAGCCGATTACCAAACCCAAATTTATCTCTCTAGCCCTAAGCCAAGTTTGGAAGGATTCTACTATTTATGCTGACTCGGAGCTCTAACCCCTCGCACGCTTCCTCTCCCCCGCCCTGCTTCCCACTCCAGCGGGGAATCGAGCACTTGCCATCCTCATCCCCTCCCTGGGCAATACCCTGCTGTGTGCTTTAATAATTTCCCTGGCTTGCTTGCAAAGAGTTTGCATCCTACAGCAGCTGAGGGGGACGCCACGTGTGTGCTCCCACTCCCACGATGAGCCGGTGGGTCGGGAGGCGGCCGGGACACGCGCTGAACGTCCTTTGCGGCGCGGAGCACAAAGCCGCGTTGTTGGCATCGGTTGTTTGGGCCAGGCCCTCGGAGCAAGGGAGCTGCAAGTGGGAACGGGGACGGGCTTTGCCAAGTGAATCATTCCTTCCCCATCCCACCCTTCTGGCAGAGCCGGCACCGCCTTCCACTCCCAACAAAGGGCATTGGCAGCGCTCGGCTGGGGAAGGGACGTGACCCGTCGCTTCCAAGCGGTGGATTTTCCTGCTGTCCCCAGTCAGCCAGACTGGCTGGGCACAGTCACCCACGGCCTAGAGCGATGCTAGCTCAGCCTCCGCCGCAGATCCCATCTGTCCACGGACATAACCGGGTCCCTCCCCAAATCCCCGGTGCCCTGAACACACCTACTGCTGGCAACGCCAGTGGGCACAGCCCTCGGCTTCTGCGCTACAGCTGCCTGCTGCGTAGAGCTGCACGTGGATCACTTCCATCCTGCATGAAGACTATTAAAATTAACAGAATAATGCATATAAATCTGCCATTGTTTCCCCTCAACACAGAGGAAGAGCCAAATCATCGCTAACAGGGGCGGCTCGACACGGTTTTATATTAGCCTGGTAAATTCAGAGGCTGCAAGTTGCATCTAATTCAGAGCAGCTGCATCATCCCATTCAGGGAAGCAATTAAAGCTCCATCAACAGCCCTCTGTTTATGTTTAAGTCCCACTGCTGCCGTTATGACCAGCCTGATCAGCCCCTTTCTGCTCATACAAATCACTGCAAAAAGACCCCAAACGCTCCCCGAAGGCGCGTCATCACCACTTCTTACCCCCGATCACCAGAGTCTGGTTTAGGATATTTTATAGCAAGAACCGGCCTGACCGTAAAAACTGCTGGCTGTCAGCAGCTTTCACACTGCTTCTATAGAAAACTGCCCTGCCCCGCCAGCCGCGCGCCTCTTGCCGACAGCACCAGAGGGCAAGCGCGGCCCGGAGTCAGACTGAGACCCCACGCGCCTCCCTGCAGCCGTTGGAAAGTGATGGGCAAAGGAAGCCGCTGTCTTCTCCCCCATCTCATGGGAATACTGCACTTTACACAACGTTTTCCAGTGGGAAAACAAAACCATTCTGTAAAAAGAGGCTATCGTCATCTCAGACAGGGAAACTGAGGCAGGGAGGAGGAACCCTTGTCCAGAATCATCGGGGCTGGTCCATGACAGCCATGAGACCCCAAGGCAAATCAGTGCTCCAGCCACCAGGTGAAAGCAGTCCCAGGGAATGTTTAAATGACCCCAGACAGCAGGAAGACAAACCCAGCAGCTCGTGTTTTCTCACGTCAGACCTGCCCCGTTGTACGCGGCCGTGAATTTTTTCACATGCCTTCCCCCATTTCCTCACCTAAAACGTAAGGGTAAGAAAAAGCAGCCTTTCCTCTCGTGGCTCGTTACGCTGCCAGCGGGTGGAAACGCTGGGTTTTGTTTACGAGCAGGGAAGCAGCTCCGCGGGTTCATTTCTCCGAGCAGAGGAAGCCCAGGCACGCTAACGCTTGACCTCTGCTACCAGTCAAGCCGTGCCGCGCCGCGAAGCCAGAGGCTCCCTCCCTTTCAACGCTGGCTGTAAACAGCTCCGTTAGGCATGAAAAGCACACTGCACATTATCTGGTCCTTTCAAATAAGCCTCGTGCTGCAGGATCCTGCGCTCGCAGCCGCAGCCCAACTGACCCACGCCGTTAACAGCAAAGCCTCTGCAGCCACGACAGCTACGGAGGAAAACACGTGTGTTTGGCCACCCTAAAACACTGCCGGGAGCGTGAGTATGAACTGAGAGGCTGGTACTGCGGAGGGATCCCTGCTTTGCTTTTAGCACCTGTGAACCCCTCGCTCTTCCACAAAAGACGGTTTTGTCTCGGTTCAGGCTCAGAGAGGCGGCTGAGCGTCAGCCGGCGTGCCGAGGACACGTGAGTTTACACGCCCAGCGCGCGCAGCTCCGCGCCCCAGCCCCACGCCGGGGGCTTCACGTCCGAAGAGTGGTTCATCTGAGCTTATCTCTGCCGCAGCCCCGCCGCGCTACCAGCGGAGAATCATCTCCAAAGAATGTTTCAGTAATGCTGCGGTGCTGAATTTCAGAGGGACACTTAATCTCGCCCGAGTGGTTCACTAGGGCCAACTTTCTGAGCATGAAATATTTAACTATGCGTGGGCCTCCTGCGCTATAATAAAGCGACTTCTAACAAGCCTCTGATATAAATATGCGAAGAGGAAAGCGGGAGCTATTAGCTTCACGAAACGCAGCCTCATGACTCCCGTCCTTCCATCCCCGTGAACCCAGGACACTGCTCAGCCCCCTGCCAGCAGCAGGGACCCAGAAACAAACATCTCCTCGGGATGCTGGGAGAGCCCAGAGGGGAAGAACCAGAAAGAGGAGGTCAACATAAAGATTTATACGGAGCACTTACCAACTCTCCCTCGTTTTGGGGATGAAAACACTTATTTGGCTTGCCTAAAAGAAATCAAGCCCTGCGTTTCAGCCAGCTAAAAAGCTTTGAAAAGCTCCTCACTTCTTGGAATCCTGCTTCTCCCCCACTTCAGTTAAGTCTAACTTTAGGCATTTAGCACCCTAAAAGACTTCCAAGGGAGCGGTTGCCTGTCAGTGTGATGTGAGGGTCAGCAGAAGTCACGAGACCCACCCAGGACCCCCCCTGAAGGCCAGCACGGTAACGCGCGGCTCATGCCGTACAGACTCACTCCTGGCACAGAAGCTCTTTAACAAGGTCAGCCTTACCTCATCCCACTCCGAAGCGAAGGACGGCGACTTCTCCAGCCTCTTCTTCCCAGTGCTGCAGTTGGAGAGCGATTCGCTCCGGCTCCCCATGGCATCGTCTTCCGTCGGAGAGCAGGTCAGAAGATCAGAGTCCGATTTGGACAAGCTGCGGCTGAGTTTAAGCTCTGCTTTGGGCTTGCTGCCCGGGTGGGCTCTGCCCACAGCTCGGTCCCCCTCTTCCTCAGCACCGCCGGGGTGCTGCAGCACGTGGGGTGTGACTACAGTTTCAGGATCCGCCCGGTTGACGTGCGTGTGCTGGACGGTTGCGTAGACCACTGCCTGGTTTTGGTCCGGAGAGCTGGTCCGTACTGATCCAGAGGCAGGTAAATCAGCATCCTCCAGCTGCATAGCAGGTGGGTGGCTTGTAGCTTCCGTGCCTCCTTTCTCCACGGAGGAAACAAGTCTGAAAGGGTCCTCGCTTATCTCGCAGATCGGGGAAGAACCGTGAAGCAACCCAGAAAACTGCTCTGGAACCTGGATGTCCTGGCCGTCGGCAGAGTCCTGGCTGCGGCTGCCACTGCTCCTCCTGTGGTCTTCAAGGGGATGAAAACAGGGCGGGAGGGGGGAGGAAAAATTAAAAACATGGAAGAAGCAGCAAAATTCCAGCTCTCTCCCTGCCCTCCCTCAGCGAGGGAGGGAGAGATAAAGAGAGAACAGTTCGGTATTGTTCCGCGTGCTCAACTTGTACCCAAAGTCATGGCATTTATGAAATTCCAAACACTGGCCTGATTTATGCAATCTGGCAGCTCTCCTTGTTGTTTTATTCCTGTTAACACTAACTATCAGGCCTTGCTATATAAGGCTAAGAGAAGTGCTAACTATATCCTGCAGAGAGAGCAAGCGAGGTAGGAGAAGCAGAGACGGAGGCTCCTGGAACATCTGATACATTTCCATAAAGGCCAAAGTGTTATTTAGAGCAGCGCTCCCTGCTCTTGGCACGAGCTGCAGGGTGGGAAAACTTCTGGACCGTAATCAACCTGCGAGTTCCAAAAATCCGTTCCCCCAAAAAAAATAAAAACAACCACCACTTTTCCTCCCTCGTGGTTTCCGAGTTTAACCTCTCCTCCTTACTCAGGGGAGAGAAATAAACAGTTTATGCAATAAAAAACAGTCTCTCTCCTGCAAGCGAACGACCGAAGGCGGAACGGTCTGACGCGCTGGCGCAGCGAGCTGCGTGGAGCGCCGGCTGCCCAGAAACGTGACGCTGTCCCTCAGCTTCTCCTGCTCCAACATCCTTAATATCAGGTACCAGGCCCTGCATAAATCATGAATAACTGACCGCTCCCAAGCGCGCGCAGACACACGCGTACTCACCTTGGTCGCGTTACACACACGTGTGCTTGACTAGAAAACCAAACTCTAAAGCTGACAAGCGTCACCTTTTCTGTTCCAAGGATTCCCCTACCTGCCCGTAACCGCCTGCCAATTTTAACCGCTTTCACCTGGTGCTGAAGGAACGTTCTTCAGTCAGAGCACCCAGCACTGTACTGCAAAGGAACAATAGAGCCAAGCCCGCCGAGAACACGGCTCTGAAATGCAAGGAGGATGTTTGGATGGGAAGAGGAAATTCCTTGCTTTGCAAGACAGCAGCTCTGGGAAGCCGGGGCAAAGGAATCCTCATTTCAGTGAGGCAAAGGTAAGTAACATTCGTCAGCGTATTTTAACTAAAAGCAGGCTATTAGCAACAACGTGAGACCAACCCCTTCCCCCAGGGAACCTTTCCAGCACTAAGCTTGACCAGCTCATTTACAGACACGAACACCCATCGGGTTTTGTCGTCTGTCCCCCAGAAACGAGGCAGGAAAGGACCGAATTGGTCACTTGTCTTTGCAAGGCGCTCCAGACCCTGGGGTCTCACGGCCCTGCGTGTGGTGAACGTAGCTACTCCCTCTCACAGGCATCTGTTTACTCCACAGAGACGCTAAAAGCGGCTTGCTGGGCTGGCAGCTGAGTCAGGAACAGCAAAAGCCCGAGCGGAGGTTAACTGCCGGGGCAGCGCGCCGGCAGACCTCGCCGGGATCAAGTGATGCGAGGGATTATTTCATTCTGGATCCTATGAGTTAAAGATTCCAGGACAATGAAGTAGTTGTTGATTATCTTGCACGGGCACGTAAACCTCAAGTTTTGCAGCTGAGGTTGCCAAGGGGAGTTGGGGAGGGCACATTCCCCAAGGGCTGGTGGTGTCACCAGCATCATCCCTGAGCTGGCTGGAGGGTGCCAAGAGCAGCACCCCATGGGAAGGTCTCCAGACCGGGCTTTGTGGAGGTACTCTGAGTAAAGTTATGAAGCTGTAATGCTGGAGAGAAACCTCAGAAGAGATCAGCCGCGCTGCATTCGTACCGACCGGGTACGAGGGATGCGGCGCCGACGGGGCGGTCACTTTAACCTGGTGGGGAGGGAAAAGCTTTTGCAAAATCAACAGTCTTTCTTCTTAAACTCCTTCCTTCCTTGGAATTAATTTCTTCCATGCCCCGGCTTAACCTTTATGGCCATTTCTGCTGAGGGCAGAGAGGCGGTTGGTGAAAGTTCATGCCACGTGCTGGAACGCTCGGGTCGAGCCAGAACGACGTGCTCCAAATCCAGCTCCAGAGACTCACAAAAGGGCTCCTGTTGAACGGGAATCAGCCGCCCCTGCAGCCTCGAGCCAACGGAGGAGGACTTCAGAATACAAGGCAGCTGCCAGGGAAGGAAGGGATGGAGCAAGGACAGCAGGACTTGCTCAGATGAGGAACACCTTGAAGGAGACATTTCAGAGCAGGGCACAGGCCCGGGCTGAATGCTGCGGGCAGAAGCACAACGCAGGGAAGCGCAAACTCGCTCCTTCCCGTGAGGTGCAGGTGGCAGGAACACTGAGGCTGCCCAGGGGATCCTGGGGTTTTGACGAATCCCTCGGGATGGGCCAGGATGCCACAGAGAGGCCAGGACGACCACGGCCAGCTGGGCAAGGTGCCCCTTGCTGGGACAGCTTACTGACACCATTCGGCTGATGTGCTGATCGCTTCTCTCACGCCAAAAAGACGATCAGTACTCGTTTCTTTGGGATGCAGTGAATTTGGAGAAGAGGAAGATAATACATAGGTGCTAGAAAAGCAGAGACCCCTCCGTTCTATCCATCTGCTGCCCTTCAAGGGATTCGAAAGCATCCTTCTCCAGTTACACCTTTTACCTGGGAAAGGGAGCAGACCTTAGCACAGGGACTGCTGTCCCACTCCTGTTACACCCAAGCACAGACCTCGGACTGCTCCCGACTTCTTCAGCCAATGCCTGCTGCAGGTTTCCCTGACAGGAGGAACTTCCAGCACCGAATGGGAAGAGGAACCCCTTTCTGGGTACAGGCTGTCTGCTTCCCAGGGAGGATTCAATTAAGAGCTTCCCTGCCAGCAGCCTGATGAGTCCAGATACAAATCACTTCCCTAAACTCCTCACACTAAGCTGCAACCGCCCTGCCTGGACTGAATTTCTTTCCCTGTATATCATCAGCAGGATTTGTTTCATGCCCCTGGATCAGGAGAACGAAGCTGTTATTGCAGCTGCTCTTTGCTCAAGCTCCCCAGCCTTAAAACTAGCGAGGGCCTATGCTAGCCTCTAGCTTTCATACAGAAAAGGCTCCCCGTGCCACCATGCCGGGAGGAGCACAAGTGGGGAGCACACAAATCTATCTCCTGTGGCATAAGAGGACAGAGAAGAGCGGGAAGCTGGCCTTCAGAGGTGCAAAAACAACCCTCAGCTGCAGTACGACTGAAACAAAGGCTCATTTACACAGCACGGTACTGCACGTGCAACCCAGGATGCACAGCAAGCTCCTGTATCAGTCCCATCAAGCTCAGTCATTTTGGGCAGTTTGTCCTCCAAAAGCTACCTGAATTGTGCTCACTCGTACTCCCCGCCCTACTCCTCTTCTGAGAAAGGGCAACAAAACACTGCCCAAGCTGCTTAGGGATCACGAATGCGAACGCAGAAGCTGCTAAATACATCAGGACAGCAGAAACGCAGGCTCGGAGCGGAGACGTGGGAAAAGGGTCTGTCCTCCAGCCACCATAGAGCCGAGGGCGGGCACCCAGGCTGTGGTTCTACACTGCCCTCACGGCAAACCGAGAGGTTGCTGCCCCTTCCAGCCCTTCCTTGACAGCACCCACGTGTCCCCACAGATCCCCTGCAGTGACACCCATCCCCCTGATCCTGCAGCCATGCTCTGCCTCTCTGGAAAGATATTTCCTTTCAATCCCTCGGCAGCATGTTCTGCCTCTTGTCGCTGGGTCAGATACCCGGTTTAGAGCACAGCCACCCATCTGCTTGAGCCAGTACAACCATAAAGAAAAACACTAGCAGGAACAGGAGCGGGAGCTGGGATTTCAAGCTGGGCTTCCGATGGAAGCAGCACCGCAGAACCTCACGTCAGAAGGAACCAAGACAGTCCTACCTGCTGACAGCACTTGTGGATGACTCTCCTGAGAAGCCAGACAGACATCAAAACTCAGAAGTATTTTCCGTATCCATCCTCCATCGGATCTCGGGGAGCGCAGCGGGAGTTTACAGCCTCCTCCCGGTCAGTTCGCCGCTCTTGGCCTATTTACAAGTCCCGTTACAAGGGCTGAATGCCCTGACTTCACGCATGCGACTGCACGTCGTTTCCTTACCAAAGGGGATGGGAAAGCATTTGGCTCAAACCACTTCTGATCCTCTGCCCAAAACATTAGGCCAACTTTCCCTAGCGCTCCGGCATGTGACAGCAAACTGCTGTAACACACACAAAAGGCAACCGAAGCCGGCGGATAATACCACATTCATCTACTCACTGGATACAAGACAACTTGCAGCAAGAGGAACAAAGGCAGCTATCCCATATGAAAGGCCCCGTTAAAGACAGCGTGCCTGAAATCCAGCCTTTCAGCTGCCCCGAAAAGCCCTTCTCAATAGCCCGCAAGAATCGGAGTCCTCCTCCTCTGGCCAAAGGCTCCTCCAGAACGCACAGGGTAACATCTAGAAGCCCAGCCTCTCAGATCGAGGGCCAAGAAGCAATTCAAAGCCGTGCTTCAGCCTGTTCCTTGCCTTGGGATTGAGCTGCTGCCTTTGATGCTCCAGGACCCTTCTGATCCAGAGGTGGGAAAATTCTCTAACACCCCAACCAAGGCTTCAGTCCCACACTCAGCCCTTGTTTAACTTCCTGCCAAAACGACTCTGCTACTCCCTAAACGCATCTTCCAAGAGCATACACCTCGCATTCCATCCTCCGCTACATCTGCTTCCACGTGCCCTTCCGGCATCCGACCCCAGCTACCGCGAAAGCCGGAAACGTTTGCTTTTGTTCCCAGTGTAATAAAGCGGATTTCAAAGCTGATCCACCCTTCCAGTTACGGAACTCGTGTGCAGAAAGAAACAACCTGTAACGCTACGGCAGAAAGCGGAGCTGGACACCACGAACCAGAAAACCAGTCGGTGCTGAACACGAGGGAACAGTCAGAGCCTCGTTTCCTGCTGGGGCTGAGAAGCCTGAGGTCCCTGGGAGGACAGGAGCAGGTGAACGACGACATGGGGCACTGGCACAGCTCAGCTGCTCCGGCGGTCTGGGGAGCGCTGCCAGCCAGGGACACTGCCCCACGGGCAGCCGTGCCACTGGGATCACTCCGGGATGGCTGGGAAAACAGCTGGTACCCTCCGGAGAAGGGGGATGAACAATCATGTCCCTTTCTCCAGGTTTGGCACGAAGAGCAGTGGGAGACAGCCCCGGCCAGCTTCAGAATGCAAGAGGTGAGGAATCCATCGGCTGCGCCCCGTCGCCCTTGGAGCAGCTCTTCACCTCCACCAGACGGCAGGCCCCACCCCGTTAGTCTCAGTGCTAATTGCATTTAAAGCGAGGACAAGTCCTGGAACACGAGAAAACTCAACTGCATCCTTGGATTGCTCTCCCTCCAACAGCAGAAAGGGCTGTAGGTTCGTTACAAAGACAGTAACACTTCCCACAGACCCCAAACCCCGAAGGCACAGCTATTACCTTTCTAGCCGCGTGCTAACAGACCAGACTCTGGATCTTTAATAGGCTAAAGAGGCTCCCTGTAACCTCTGCAGGGAATGGGGCTCAGCCAGCCTGCGGTACTGACGTCTTCAGGGGTTCGGGGGGAGAGATTTGCATCGAGAACAAGCAGACACATTACTTTGAGCTTTTATTTTAATCTGACACACCTTCACTCCTATTAATCAAACCTAGACACGGTTAGCCAGAGAAAGGAGCAAAAGCAGTCGGGAATAGCTCACACTTGAATAACCAGCAATAGCTGCACACTGAAAAGATAGCCTGAAAGCTTCTGGTTCAATGGCTGTCGCCCAAGGACTATTCCTGGCCGAGACCGCAAAGCACCAACCTGAAAAGCATCCTAACTTTGCCTCCGGCAGCAAGTGGCTTTGGCAAATGCTGGTGGGAAAACAATGACCTCTTGTGCCACCCTGTACAAGCTAGGAGGGCGGCAGGACTCAAGGAATGAAAGCTGTCATGCTGCAAGGAGCGGAAAAAACCCCAAGCTGTGAGTCTTAGAGGGCAGTCAACGAGGCATCACATCGAGCCCTCGTTATCCTCTCTTCATCCTCAAAGTGAGATGGTTTCCAGCTTTAGAGTCCAAACTAAATCCTTCCAAATTCCCCACTCAGGACTTTTGAATAAAGCAAGAGCATGTTTTTCCCTCTACATAAATCTGTTGTTGTTGTTGAAGGAAAGCCAAAAAGCCCAGCAACAGCCAAACACAAGAGACAAGGTGTTCCCAGATCCTTTGCAAAGCACAAAAGTCCCTCTGGGAGAAGAGGGACTAGTCTGACACTTAACCTGGCTACAGAGTGGGGTTCCAGGCAGTTCTAGCCAAGGGCTGCTCTTCACGTTTGTTTCCTCCTCTGTTAGTTTACATCTCCAATTAGCTTTAATACACAGCGGGATGTTGATTTTAAGACCAGGATAGCAGGGCCAATCATCTGCTGCTATAAACATGCAACGCCAGCAGGTCTCCAGATTCAGCTGGACAGAGAATACGGCTCATCCAAACGCTTGCGCTGGCTCGTCTCACTTGTAACAACACGGCGCAGCCTCCCGCCCCTCTGCACCTACTTGGCCGTGCACCACACCTGCTTATTCCCTAAGTTAGGGGAGGCCCTCGCAATCTCTTCGCTGTCAAGATAGCCGAGCTGCCCTTCCCGCGCGTGCGTTCTGTGCAGGAACCGTTAGACGTCTCCTTTATAAAAGTGAAGATTGCCAGGAAACAAAACAATTGGGACCCAGACCCGCCACCCCACCCAAAGAGTTTCATTGTTCCAGTTACTCTCTGCCCTCTGTATTTTCCTTACAAGCATCTAAACAGCTTTTTGGATGGTCACTTACCTTTTGTTTTCCTATCCACTGCAACTGGCTTCTTAGTTTCTGCTGTGAGCAGCAGCTCGTAAGGGTGTTCCTCTTCCTCGGCTCCACTTCCCCTGCTCTTCCCTCGTGTGACAGAGGCCTAGTGAGAAGGAGGATAATGGAGTGCTCCACAAAGCAATGCTATTTATCCCAGCGATAAAGCACAAGGCCTCTTAATGCCACGCTTTAAGCAAGGAATTGGCAGAGGCAACACCTTCGCCGTGGAGTGCGATCCAAACCAGTCCTTTTTCCCTGCCTCCCTCAAAACAACCCACCCAACCCCCCTTTATACTCTTGTATTTAAGGTTGCTGACAGCTTTCTAGCACCGACCAACTGATCCGCCGCGCCAGGGCTGCAGACAGCCTGGAGCGGGAAAAGAGCTGAGCCCGTTATTCCTGTTCATCCCAACTCAGACTGACTGTTGCTAGTGGAATTTGCATCGTCATTCACTATTTAGTTGCCGGCCCTATTAGGACACGGCTAAAAACCAAAAAAAAAAAAAGCCCCTATCCCTTGCCACCCTCTGAGGAGTCCCAAACCTAGCATTTCTAACCTCAGGATGCGCAGCGTATTTAGCACTAAGGAGCCCTCAGGCAACACGATAAACTGGGGTTAACCTCGGGGTGCGCAGCGGCGGTTGCGCTCGTTTAAACCCCCAACAGCCTCTGATCAGAGCTCGTTTGCGAGGCTGGCAGACGCTCCGGCAAGCTGCACTGGACAGCCCATCCACGCGTGGGGATGCGGCCGCGACGCAGGATCCAAACGAGTCTTGCTGCAGCCTCACGCGCGTTGGTCTGCGCGGCGCCAAGGAGGGCAAGCATTTGACACCCTCCGAGAGCCACGCGTGCCATCCCAGTGCTAAACTGGTCTTGAAGGCACCCTGCCCGCACGGCCGGCTGCCTTCCAGCACCATCTCCTGGCCAGACCCCGGCAGGTTGATGCAGCCCCGTCCCAGGAGCCATGGGTGCCTGCGGCCAACCGCGCGGGGGTCAAACCCAAGCCAGCGATCCCTGCCTGCTGCCAAGACAGGGAAGAACGGGTCTGAACAAACCATCCCCCCCAAGGAGGGGCTCTGACTCCGGGAGCTGCCACTGTCCAGACAGCAGGCTAAGCACCACCTCCAAATTCTCCCCCAAGTGAAAGCATCGCTTCAAGTGCAAAGAGGTACGTACCCGACCGCGATCTAGCCAGGACCCCTGGAAGCCCAGGGAGCCTGGGAAAGACACAGGAGGCCGCAGCACGGAGAGGAGCCCTGCACCCGTGTACTGTTTCTGCGTAAGCCCAGCTGGCTTTTAAATCAACTTCCTCAATGGGAGGAAATGGGCCATGTCCGGCACAGAAAGTATTTATCCTACCTGCTCCGAGCAGGAGCGGTGCAGCAGAGCGGCTCCTTTGCAGGTGAAGGAGCTCATAACGAGCAAACTAAGGAAAAAAACCAAAAACCCTTCTGACCAGATGGTGGCACAAAAACATCAAGACCCTAACAGCAGGTAACAGGCTCTCGCCAGAGATCTTGGAAAAATACTGCGCAGGAGCAGGCTGTCCTGACAGCTGTGGCCTGGACCGCGAGGCGGGTGTCGGCGTACTCCTGCGGGTGACGGCTGGGCTGTCCTCTCAGTGCACTGAGGGCATCCCGAGGCAGGAGCTCCCAAGCAGCACCCGGCTCCCGCTCAGTAAGCTTCTGTGCATCCAGGCCTGGTCACACTTTAGAGTCTCCCTCTCTCATCCTTCCAAGCGTTAGAAAGCCTGCTCTGGAGGCTCTGCAACGAGGAGCAACACGACCAAATAAAACTGTCTCCCCATTCATCTTTCATGCTGGGTAGCGTGTATTAACCACTCACTGTCAGCAAAGCCCCAGGATGAGAGGCTGTTAATCACGAGCGTGCTCTTCGAAGCGTACTTGATCCACAGAGTGGACTTTGAAGAACTTTTTAAAGGGAAGCTCATCTCGTTTTTCTCTCCTCCCCCACCAGAACCACAGACCAAACTGCTGGAACAATCACGGCGCCTTCTCTTATGTCTGCACTTCCCTTTCGGAGACGAGCAGTAAACGAATGAAGCTGAAGATGAATCTGATGACACAAACTGTTGTTTGGCTACAGACCCAGAAGGTTTCTGCAGATAGTGCAAGGCAGCACTGGAGCACCTCCAAACAATCGGCTCTTTGGCCTGTTTGTACTAACGTTTTTCCCTGATGGAAGTTAAAAGTTCCCTGTTTACACTCATCTGTTCTGACCGATAGCCCCAGCCTGGCAACAGGATGAAACGACGACGCTCGAAACCAACGTCTGGCCCAACTCCAGGATACGCAAGGACTGTCCCGGCTCTGTGAGAGCAGGTCTGGAGGATGGAAGGCAGATCAGGATGCTGCGACAGGGCGTTTGCAGCATTCCCTAAGCCTGTATAAAAGCCCAACCCGGAGAGAACGTCTGCTGAGATGATGAATAACAGGCAGGAGTCGGAAAAGCAGAGCACCCCAGAAGCAGCAAGCAAAGAATCAGGCCCCAACCTGCCTTATCAGTACCCCTCGAAGGTCGCTTCCAGGCAGCGACACACACTGTGAGCTACAGCAATGAAATTGGTTGCAAATCAAGATCTCCCCAGCGGGTCACTTTGCACAAGTCTGTTTGCCTGCAAGATTTCCTTCAACAGATCACATTTCCAGAGCTGTTAACGGCAGGACAAGGCTGCAGGTGTTTTGTAATTAAATATGGCAAGATAACTCAGCAGGAGCAGCCCATGCACGCTGCCCTTCCTCGTGTCTACAGTCACACACAAGTTCTGCTTTCCAATTAGGCCATGACCTGCTACCCAGCTCTCCTCTGCACGGAGCCAGCCACGGGACCGGCGAGCACACGCTGCAAGGCCATTTTAACAGCAGTGGAGAGATCAGTCTGCAATTTCACACCTTAATATTACTGTTTATGCACTGTTTGGAGCTTTACTCCCTCTATAAAAAGTCAGTTCTATTAAGGCCAATTATATTTTCTCATCTCTCATGTAGATTCGACATAGTTCAGAAAACAGAGAATCACAGAAGTGTTTTGGTTGGAAACGACCTTTAAGATCATCGAGTCCAACCGTCACCCCAGCACTGCCAAGTCTACCGTCAACCGTGTCGCTGAGCGCCACACCAACACGTCTCAAACCCCCGCAGGGCTGGTGACCCCAGCCCCTCCCTGGGCAGCCCGCTCCAGCGCCTGTTCCAAGGATCACATTTGTGCCTTGCAGGAACTCCAGCAGATCAACGCGCTCGAAGCAAAGCATCTGGCGAACGGCAGTCTGTTCCGACAGCTCGAGGCAGCTCACGCTGCCCTTGTTTTACATACAACCTACTGCATTTGGAAAAAACAGGAAATCCACAAGATTTGGGTTTGCTTTGAAGCTTTTCTTGGGTGTCAGCACAAGCTGGCAAGGCACATCTGTGGTTTGACACCCCCACACACACACACAGGTCTCCCAGAGAGCCTTCACGCCTGACGCTCGCAGGCAGGTGAATAAAAACGACCAGTGGGAAGCCCAGGAGCAACATTAAGGAGCTTTAGTTTAACCAAAACGCAGCTCAGACCCACTGACCTCTGCAGAAGACAGCTTTAACATATGCTGGGCCAGATCCTCGCCTGAATTCAAGCCCCTGCTCCCTGTTCACATCAGCGGGACCCACGAGCCCACGCATCTCCTCCACAGCTGGAAGCTCAGAGGAAGCAGGAAGCGCCGTTCCTCTGGGTTTCGGGCTCAAGCGAAGATGCGTTTGGTGGGATCGTTACAAGTGGGCAGCAGTCCCCATGGCAACGTGCTTCAGAAAAATCTCTTCCTAAGGGAATTCCCAGCCAAGAATAGGAAAGTAAGGCTGAAGGTCAACACGGAGGTGCCCTGGAAGAACCGCACAAAGGAAGTTCCCATGGCAAGTGACAGCAGTAAAGAAAACGTCACGTTCACAACCTGACTCGCAAGGGAGGCAATAACCATCTGGGAGGAGCCGGCTACGGTAAAACCGTGCTTTAAACCCCCATCGTAAAACCCACGCCTGATCAAGTCCCACGTACCTCACAGGAAGCACCATGGCCTATCTTCTCCACGTGCTGATCCTCCTCTTCATCAGGTGGAGGCTTGGCAGGCGGCGGTGGACGTTCCCTCTGCGGTTTAGAAGACCACCGTCAACCGCGTTGTGTTAAAGCGCGTCCCCTTCCGCCTCCACCAACACCAGGCCCACGCCGCTGAGAATGCAGCGTGCTAAGGCCCTCCTCAACTGAATCGGGGCGGAGAAGTTGAGTCCTAACAGCACAGAGCTGGGCAATGGTTGCTGCCTTTCCTCCTGCTCGCTGGCAGGATTTGGGCGCAGTCCTGCAGATGGACTGCCACAGACAGCAGCGACCACCCGCCTCTGTTCCGCAGCAGTAACACTGCGGGAGGGCAGCTCAGGCCCACAGCAGCACCAACCACGCTTTCAGGAGACGAAAGCTGCTTGGGTGGAAGGTGCTGTGTTCATTGCTTCGTTACGCCAGCCGGTTCATTCCGACGCAGACTGGTAACCTCAACGGCACCGCGTTACACAGCGAAGGTCGGGCATGAGCTCGTGCAAATGGGTAGAAAGGGAAAACTCCTCGCTCGTGTCTTAAGGAAACAATAACCTAAGTGACTGCAGAGGCACCTTTTATAGTGAAAAACCCCACAGACCAGGAGACCACGCTGCACCACATTGCCCAAGTATCCCTAGACTGCCCGCCTCCCTCCACCCAGAGCTAAACCCAGCTCAGGTCACCTCCTGCCCTGCAACAGCTCCATCTGATGGCAAAGGGAAAGAGAGCAGGGCTGAACCACTCCAACTCCAAGCTCCTGGAGAACGGGCCTCTTCCTTCTCCCTTTTCACTGCAGTTCAGCCTCATCTATCATTATCTGTGACTGAGCTGAGCTTATTTCACAGCAGACAGCATCACCGCGGGGCAGCACGCAGATGGGTGGAAGCCAGCGAGATTTAGGCAGTAACTGTGCTTCTTCTCCTGCGTACCTGAAAGGTCTGGCTGAAACGTCCGTTTTCTAAAGCCTGTGTCTCATTCCTACTCCGTTTGCTAACAGTACAGGAAAGAGGATGCAGCTCTCTGCAGCGAGGGGAAGCACGGTTACGGCACCACCAGCAGTTTAATTATTCAGGGTTGCTCCGCCTTTCGTCCAAGACCACCTCCATGGAGCAGGTGTCGTAAAACCAAGCAGAAAACAAACCCTGAAGGGCACACAGCTTGCTGCAAGGCCAGCCTCCCCTCTGCCCCACAGCAGCGTTGCCACCGATCAGCAGACGCTACTAACAGAGGGTGAGGAAGCCTTCTTCGGAGACAGTTCCAGGAGCTTTGCATTGCCTTGTCAAGCCTTGAGTACCCTCTACAGATCTCTGCAAGTAATACACGACAAAACGTTTGCGCTGCTAACTAGTTTCCAACAGGATATTCTCAATTTCTTGTGAGCCTTCTCTTGGGCAAAGCAGAGAGCAAGAGAGGTGAGAAAAACGCTCCACATGCAAGTTTCCAAAGCTGTCTTCACGGAATGGTTTGGGTTGGATGGATCTTAAAGCCCACCCAGTGCCACCACCTGCCATGGGCAGGGACACCCTCCACTAGCCCAGGTTGCTCCCAGCCTCATCCAGCCTGGCCTTGGACACTCCCAGGGATGGGGCACCCACAGCTTCCCTGGGCAACCTGTCCCAGTGCTCCCCACCCTCTGTGGGAAGAATTCCTTCCTGATGGCCCATCTCAATCTCCCTCTTTCTGTTTAAACCTGTCACCCCTTGTCCTGTCACTCCCTGCCCTTCTGAAAAGACAGCACCCTAGACAAGGCCTTCGCCCTTCGGCTCACTGCAATGTCCTGGCAAACCAAAACTCCCAGGCACCAGCATTCAGCTGCCAGAATACAGGACACAACACTGGGGGAAAATCACACGTGTAGAAGTGGCTACTCGTGGGCAACGCATGGAGGTTGTATGAACAGGCCAGTGCAGAAGGAGAGGTACCTGCCTGCTCTAACCAGTGTCAGGGGTGGGTTGAAAGATTTCCTCGAGCTGGGGGGTTGGCGGCCTGCTGCAAAACCGTGAAAATGGAGACAAGTTGCCTATCCTTTCAAGGCAAGCCGAGACGAACACAGAGAGCTACATACAGGCCTGACTCCTGCTGCCTTCAGACCAGCTGACTCCACTTCCTTATTCACAGACTCTCGATCTGAGGATCTCCCACTGGCGAGGCTGTCCAGCGAGTGGCAGGACGTCGCATTGTATAAAGCTTCATACGGGCTCTCCTCTTCTGGATTGACATCAAAATCGATGATCAGCTCCGTAACTGCTTTCTCCACATCACCTGCGAGGGGAAGAGAGACAAGTCCATCGGGGTTCCTGCCCTCGGACGGTCGGCACTCGCAGGAAGAAGAGCGCCAGCGACCGCCGTGTCGCACGGAAGCCTACCCTGAGATATCCGGCACACAGGATCGGCGGCTGGAACAAGCGGTGCTTGAACGGTCTTCTCGGCAGCTCTGGCACTTTTCTTCCCAACCGTGTAATCTGCAGTGAGGTGGGGCGACAGGGTCAGCTTATGTCAGCCTAGTTTTATGCCCGCTTCAGCATATGGTACTTCCTCCCTTGGGGGTGGAAGGCCAACGCTCAGCTTAGCTAGTCTCCAAAGAATAACCAAAGTACATTGTTAAAACATGCAGCTCCGTTCCCAGAACAGGAGCGGGCGGCCTCTTTAATCGCACGCACGAGGTTAAGGGTGGTTCTTTGAACTCCTACAGAGTCTTTAATCAGAAAGCTGCAATGCTCCTGTGCGGACACAGCGTCACGGAGCAGACTGCTTCATGTTGTAGACACAAGCTGCATCACTTAACAGAGATGTAGTCTGGCCCTCCGGAGTCGGAAGACGGAGAAATCGAGTCTCGCTGTGGTCCCCTAAGCCCAGCGCAGCCAGCAACGCCAAGCTTACGCGAACGAACTCGGACAGCAGCACCTCATGCAGGTCGCTCGCTTACAGGAGCCAAGGAACTTCCGTTTTAGAGCCCGTCTGTCTCCCATTTCAGACCAGACATAACACCTACCGGCCTCACAGGCAAAGCTTAATTAAAAGTCTGCAACGCGCTTTGAACCTGTAAAGCTCTCAGATGCTAAGCGTGAATAATGCACACCAGTGGCGCACGCTGATCTTTCTCCCCACAGCTGAGAGGAAATTGAGACAGCATAATTACAAGGTATGAATTTAGCTAAGATGCCACATTTTGTTCCCTAACTTGGACACAATGGGCCAAGCTCCTTTATAAATCACGAGTAATCAAGGCCTTTTCTGTAAATCTCATCTGCAAAATCCATGCCCAAGCTTCACAATGAAGTGAGGAGGAGGATGTAAGATCCGTGGACGACTATTTGTCTACACAGACACATAAAGGAGAGTTAATCCAAACCCATTTCTAAAGCCATTGCTTTGCATTTTGCAAGCAGATTTAGGCTATCCTTAATTTTAATTAACTTCTAAAGTGAGTTAAACAAAGCTCAATTAAGCCCATTTAAACTGTAAAAGTCAAGCCGCACTCCTTCAGCAGAGGAGCTAATCCCCCTAAATCCCCCTCCTGGCAGCCCCCCTGCAAACACTTGGTCTGGGGACAGTTCACCTGGGCGTTCAAGCATCGTTCCTTCCAACGCCCCTAAGATTCTCCTTGACAGACCTGGCCTGAAGCTGCTTTGCTTCCAGCACTTTCCAGGACTAGAGAACAACCCCCCGTACCTGCAGCGGCACGATTAGCACCCCAGATTTCCCCTCCACACACAGAGCTACATCACTCACCTTCGATAAGAGCTGCGATGTGCTGGCTTTTCTGAGAAGGGAGTTCCCTCACAATATCCAGAGCTGTCAGGCCTCGGTTATCCTTTATGTTCACATCAATACCTGCGGCAGGAGGGGTAAAGAAGGCAAAAGCAAGAATGTTTTCTAACTACGTGCAAATTCATGTCTCTCGCCAAGTCAGAGCTCACATCTGTGATCATCGCTGGGGACAACTAAAAATCCTCTGGACCTAAAGCCGGACACCAAGAGAGAACTTCTCCTAGAACCCTCTCCGAGGAACGCGGAGAGCCAGTTGGAGAGACAAGCTGCCACTACACAGGGGTTTCCTCAAGCTGTGGGTGAAGGGATCACCACGTTATGGCTTCGAAAGGGGATCATTCTCTCACCTGCAGCCAGCAATATTTGTACCACATCTGTCTTGCCAAACAAAGCAGCTTCGTGCAAAGCACTGCCTTTTTCAGTCTGCAAATTAAATGGAAAAATAGCATGAAGCTAGACAGGGGGGAATGGGGATGGAGGCATGTTTTAGAAGGTTACAGAAGCAATAAATATACGGCACCATATACGAAGTGGGGGCAATGATATCTACGACTGAGGACAGACTATCAATGTGATTACAGTGCTGAGAAACTGGAATGGAAAATGGGGGTGATCTCTTCAGAAACACATGCGGGCCCAGGTTAGAGTCCAAGAAAGGACTTTCTACAGCTTAGCAAGAGGTCATGTCCTGAAAAGGCAAGACGAGACCACCACATACAAGCTACTGTTGTGAAAACAGCGTATTCACAAGTGGCTTGATAGGAAGAGACACGCTTTGTCTCCAGCGCTGTCAAGAGCTCGCAGTGTTGCAGGGCAGAACAGCTTAGGCAAAAGGGCTTTTTCCCCTCCCTCGCTGTGTCTGGGGCTCTCAGTCCGACTAACAAGCAGGCATGAAGCATGCACAGCACCAGAATCCCTCTGAGCAGCTTCTCCGAGCAACCACGAGCTGAACGAACAGCCCGGAGGAAAACAAAGCCATCGCTCATCTGTCGGAAACGATCCCTCTGGGTTAGGTGGAGCGCTCCGTATCGCGACTACAGGGGTTCTCCATCCCCAGGTCAGCCCAGCCCTTCACACACCGACACACCAGGTACCTGATAGTTGCTGTCCATGCCGGCATCCAGGAGGACATGGACTACAGTTTTGTGACCGTTCCTGGCTGCCAAGTGCAGGGGGGTGTGTTTCTTCGTGTTGCAGCTTAAAAGATTGGGGTGAGCGTTCAAGAGCATCTTCACGACTTCCAGCCTCCCGTAGAGCGCGGCCAGGTCCAGGGGAGTCTCGAACTTGTTATTGCGCATGGTGGGGTCGGTCAGCTCCTCCAGAAGGACCTTCACCACCTCCGTGTGGCCGTACTGCGCGGCGCAGTGCAGCGCCGTCTCGTTGTCGTTGTTCTGGGGGGAGGGGGTCACAAACGCCAGCGCGTCAGAACGGGGGGAGAGCAGAGCTGCTCCGTGCCTCGCTCAAACCATTGAAGTTTAAATGCAAAAACAAGACAAAAAAGCAGTGGGGAAACAGAGAGCCCAGTTTGAAACAGAGCCTGGAGGGATGTTTTCATCATCCCAGTAGCCATTAACCAGGCACAGATATCCCCTCACGAGCTCGTCAACCAGCCCACCCAGTAAAAGCCTCAAAAACATCCAAAACAGTAAGATATTCTCAGTATGGGAAATCTGCTCTACAGGAAATAGGAGCTAGATAGGGAATAGCCTGCTTTCAAAGCACTGAGGTCAAAAATCGAGGGACCACGCTACAGTTTAAGGGACTGTCAAGCGCTATCTGGACTCCCACTAATTCTGCTAGCACTTGGGGACAGCAGCCTGTGACCTGGTGGCAGCACCCCACACTCGGGGGAACCGCCGAAATTAAAGGCTGCAACACACGACAGGCAAAGCGCAGCACGAATTCTATCTGCTGTAGCTCAATCGTCATCAGTTTAGATTTAAACTTCAATTGTTTCAAATCCTACTTATCCTGATTATAACAGTCATTCCACCTTTGCAATTCCGAAGCTCGCAAGCCAGCCGGCTCGGAGAGAGGGTGCCTGGAGTTCCGTGCAGTTCATGAATTAGAAAAGCAGTGCAATTAGATCAATCCGCTAACAAGGCCTTGTAGCCAAGGTCTCAGGTCAACTGAGGGAAGAGATGCCCAAGCGACAAGAGAACACCTCCTCAGCGAAAGCCAGATCCAATTAACGCATGCAGCTTCTGGCAGGTTAAAATAAAATCAGCGATGCAAAGCGGTGACAGACGCGCAACCGTACACATTTCCCCTGCAGGTGCAAAATAGGAACGCTGCCAGGTTTAAAAGAGCCTTTATCAAATTAAATTCAGCTCAAGTTTCTAGTTTTGCTACTCAAAACAGAGGATTTCTGTTAAAGGACTGCAGAAACAAATACTTATCTAAGAATTTGGCCAAAAAAAAAAACCCCTTAAATACAATCTGCTACACACTTCAATGTTAGCTGGAAGAATTGTGGTTGAATTTGTCATTTCAAGAACAGTTCCTATTAAAAAAACCCTGAGAACGTACTTGTCTTGGAGCGAGAAGTCCGACTTTAGAAACTGAATTTCATCAAAACACCCTCCTTTTCGCTCTGAGCGCGCAAGCGGGGTTTATTTTTTGGATAGCAGCTTGCAGGAGCGGTCAGCATTTTGCAGCGTTTCACAACCCCGCTGCAGAACTTGCTGTTGTACTGTAATCCTATTAACGCGTCCAGTCATCCTAGGGATTACAGGAGTCACGCATGCAAACTCCATTTGTTTTTATCCGCATCAGTTTTCGGCCACGTGAAAAGCGTAAGGGCAGCGAGGAGCTCTGGAGAGGAGTCGAAGCTGCAACGTGTAGGAAAGGAAGGACTAAGGAAGGCAGAAGCAGCAACAGCCACATGCAGAAGTGAGAGATTTAAGAAGGTAAGGCAAGCACGGCATCGCTGGTAGCACAGAAGCTCAATCAGCAGGCTCTATACTTGGAGTGGCAGAGGCAGCCATGGTGAAGGAAAGCACATACGAGTGGACAGAAGTTACTGTAGAACAGAAGTCTGCACAGAAAATACACGTACGGAGTGAGAATGGGAGAGAACAGAGATTTATAGAGATTACACCTATCAGACGGCTTACACTGCTGGTCTCGAGGTGTTTAAAAGGCTGGTACATGGCGCATGTGACGGAGAAGGGAACCCCGGTGTCGGGGAGCCCGTGACACAGCCCGGCCGAGGCCCCCCGCCTGCCCGGGGCGGCTCGCTGCCAGGTTTTGCAGAGGAGATAACCCCGGCCTCTGGAGCCGCGGGGGTACACACCTCCCGTGCCACACTAGCCCTGGGGACCGCCACTCCTAGGGCTGTCCCCTGCCTGGCACACGGCCCGTATCCCTCAGGGGTGCTTTAAAGCAGGCAGCAACTCCAAACACCTGCCTGGCGGCTCAGCAACGGGAACACAACATCCTTTAATAACGTAATTGTTGAAGACTTCCCCCATCTTCTCTGCAATTGAGTCTAATTTTCCTTAAGCAGCTCAGGGCGCAATCCCCAGACTTTTCCTCCTGCAGCAGAGACCAGCAGGTGGTTAACTCCCTGGAATCCTTGCAGTGAGTCCTGCCCCATCCCGGACCGTGTGCTGGAAACGCCCGCTATCGCACAAGTCTTTATTGCCTCCATTTGGGGAGGTTTGAGCAGCTAAAAATGCTGTCCCGGGCAAGGGAGTTTGCCTCCCTTCCCTGCATCGCCTCTCCAAGCACAAACCCGAGCGGAGCCTGAACAATGAGCCTGAGCACTCAGACACATTTATTGGAGATGGAAAAAAGAAAATTCCTTTCCAGCAGCCAGAAGGCATACGGGTTCAAATTTCAAAACTTCTCAGAGAAACAGAGTGTTCGACAGGGCCCAGGGGCTGCATTCTTGCAGGAAATCCTAGCAGACCCCCCCAGATCGCAGCTGGGCTCATCCGATGCCCGCCGACAGACCACAGACCGGGAACGCAGGCAGAAACGTCTCTGCTTTCGCAGGGGCTCCATCAAACGTTCCAAGGCCTGGAAACTAGACACCACACACCATAACCCTCGCGCTCCTCACCACACAATGAACTGGAGCATCCACGGCTCCTTAAAGTACGTCCGTCTGCACCCCTGGTCCTGACGCACCGTAAGAGGGACATGATTGAAGAAAGGGAGATTTAGTTTAAATAAGGGAAAGTTTTCTCACTTTCTAACCCATGGGGATTTGAACGGTCGAATAAACTGCCAAAGGAGACCGCAGAGCTGCCTCTCCGAGGTTTTTGAGAGGGTGCTCGACAAACACCGGCCGGGAACAGTTGAGGTAGACATGATGCTGCCTCCGGGCTGGGGAAAGAGGCTACATGACCCTTCGGTCCCATCCAACCTATTTCCGAGATTCCTCTGTAGGATTTCTGTCAGGGTGTGCATGTCTAACGCAGGCTCACCCTATTCCAAACCTGCTGCTAACTGCTCTGCCGACACAGCTGATCCTACAGCACAGGACAGGGCTCTCCTGCTGGCACGCACTCCACAAAGCTGCTGTTTCAGTGAAAAGCAGGCCACAATAAACGAAAATAGACCCATTAAGCAAACCCCAGGCTTGACAGGAGGCCAGCCACGGCACATCACAACCCTGGGCACAAAGCAGGCCAGAGATACCGGCTGAGGCTGTCGGGTCGGCGGTCCCATCATCTTTGGCAGCAGACGACCTCCATCGGTGCCCCACACGGCACTGCCAGCGGCGGAGTCAGGCCCAGCAGAGCTCCTTCCTTCCCACAGGTGCCCCACAACGCCAAACGCATTCCAAGAAAACCAAAAGTCATCCCCATGTGTCCAAGAAGCTTTCGGGAGCTGTGCGGGTGGGTCCGCTGCCCGGGTTCATTGGCAGGCTCCAGATGGTAGGCTCCCACTTTTCTCAGCAGCCCGGTTAGGTTTGCAGCACTTTAAACTCCATCTGCATGATTCATTTGCTTCCAATTAAAAATGACAAAGGTAATTTGTGCGGTGCGCAAACCCGAGCTGTGCGACAGCTTCTTCGACTTCGGCTCCGCTCGGCTGGTTGGTTCCTTCACACAAATTCAGTGACCAAAATCAAGGGAGCGGGAGCTACTGAAGCAGAGCTGCTGCTCCATCTCTGAACTTGGCTTCTCTCATTTGCTTTCAGAAGCCCTTCAGGCGTGTAATCGATATATTGCAGGGACTCCTGACGAAAAGGTGGTGGAAAGGGGCATAAAAAGCAGCTGTTAACTTTTTCTTTTTAGCTTTTTAAACTTTTAGGAAAGCAAGAAGCTTCTGGCTTTCTTATCTCTTCCTCAACAGCATATTACATTGTAGTCCAGCCCTATAGAAATACTTTCCCTCTCTTTTAAATATTCCAGAATGTTTGGAAAGCTGGAACATCTCACTTGGATCGTTTCTATAGGACAGCCCATCCCACATGGGAGCCTCTTACACTTTGCACTTGGACCTCTTCTGGTTCTCCCACCTGCCGCCATGCTACTGTGAAAACATCAAGGATTGTGTGACCGGTACGGTTCCACATGGTTCTTCATCAAACTTGCTCAGAAACTGGTAGAAAGCTGGTCAGAAACTTGTGATGAACCTAATGGGTTGTGTATAAATCACCCCTCTCTCCTCAAAACCAAGGCAAAGATTTAACACTAGCCATCACAGAATCATGGAATGGTTTGGGTTGGAAGGGACCTTAAAGACCCCCAGCCCCACCCCCTGCCATGGGCAGGGACACCCTCCACTAGCCCAGGGTGCTCCCAGCCTCATCCAGCCTGGCCTTGGACACTCCCAGGGATGGGGCACCCACAGCTTCTCTGGGCAACCTGTCCCAGTGCTCCCCACCCTCTCCCAGAAGAATTCCTTCCTGATGGCCCATCTCCATCTTCCCATTTAAACCCGTCACCCCTTGTCCTGTCACTCCCTGCCCTTGGAAAAAACCCCCCTGAGCTTTCTCGTAGCCCCCCAGGCACTGGAAGGGGCTCTAAGGTCTCCCCGGAGCTTCCCTTCTCCAGGCTGAACCCCCCAACCCCCCCAGCCTGTCCCCAGGGCAGAGGGGCTCCAGCCCTCGCAGCATCTCCGTGGCCTCCTCTGGCCTCGCTCCAACCGGTCGATATCCTTCTGATGTTGAGGGCTCCAGAGCTGGACACAGCACTGCAGGGGGGCTCTCACGAGAGCAGACAGAGGCCTTGTTCGAGAGCACTTCAGCCATCTTGTCAAAAAGTGACTACTTAAAAATCCACAAGCCAACAAGCCCCGTTTCATCTGTCTACTCCTTCTTCATTCAACTTTTACTGCTGGAGTGTGCAAGACCGTACTCGGTTACTGACAGTGGTTTAGAAAGCTCCTTTCAGGCAGCTGAACTGCTCGACTGTTTCCACAGGAGACGTTTGTTGCTGTAAAATTCCCATCTGGATTTTTCTAAAGAAATCACCAATACGGACGAGCTTCATGTAAGTGTAGTTGTGCTCAAAGAGGTACACGCCGGAGTATGTCCTGACAGAAGCCTGCAAAACCAAACACGATTCCGAGCGGGCAGCAAGCTCAGGAATTTTGCATGCGTGTTTTTAAGGTACAGGGTGAAAGTTTTAACTAAACTCTGAGACAGAAATCCGCCACGGATGGCTGGATCCAAAATAATCAGCTGGAAGCAACTTGGCGTGGTGGCTTGGAGAAGTATGTCACGATAGATCAGCAGGCTGCTGCGCCATCACCGGCCGGCAGCTTCGCTACGAATAAAAGCGAAACGCGGTGTGTGTCTGAGAAATCACCCCCTCCTACGCACGGGGTGACCCCAGGAACTTCCTCATCTGCTCGGCCGCGGGGCATCCTGAGTGCTGATGTCACGCCCTTCTGGAGCTCAAGAACGACTGAAAGCAGGAGAGGAACAAAACAGGGAAGAGAACAGGAACAGAGGACTAGGGCTGGAGGGTGAGACGGCACAACAGACTTCACACCAGAAAGAGAGTGATGCGATAAGCAGGACGTGAAGGATTTGGGAGGGAGGCGTGAACGTTACTGCCTTCCCTCCTCCCCACCACCACCGAAGGAATTAACTGCCCGTTCAGACGACAAACAGAGCGTTATGCATTCTGTAGGAGAAAAGGCATGGAAATTCACTCCAAACGGCCCACAGAGGGAACGCACCCATGTTTAAGCAGGGGAAAAAACCACCTTCTCTTTGCATTTCTCAGCAATATTAGCACATGAAACAAAACCTAAAGCATTCTAATGGAGATAACTTTACCTTTTGGAAGTCATCCAGCCATATCAAGCAAAGTGACCATCACCGTGAGTCCTACACGGCTAAGCAATGAAGGAGCCCCAGGAAAAGTTAGGAAAAGCTTCCCCTAAATTATGTTTCTCTAACTGCATTGAAGAAAGAAACCCACAGTAAACCAACGGTCCCGTTTTACTGTTCCCCAGGCGGCTGCACGCTGCACGGGCGTTACGGCAGCTGGATGCCATTGCACCTGGAAGCACGCGAGTGCGGGTTGGAGCAGTGACGCAGTGAAATGCTGACAGCAAAGTACACACCTTGGCATTGATATATGGGTCAAAGGGGCCGTACTTTTTGAGTTCTTTGATCTCAAGAGCATTCTACAAAAAGGAAGAGGAAAAAGAAAAAAAAAAATGTGATAATGAAATGGGTGAGAAATAGCAACAAAGCAATGGGTGACTCCCAAGGGGTGGAAATGACAGAACACAGCATCTCGTTCCAGTCGGAGCTATTAACAGCAGAAACCGTTTTAGCTGCCGATGCCCGTAACTCGAACCACCGAGCGTTTCATTTACGAGGCTGCGAACACAGGCAGCACAGGCTCCTCGGCTGGCTTTTCTCAGGTACAAGGGTTCCTGCTGAACAGACATTAACGCAACCTTACCTGGAAGGATTACACTAAGCTTTTAATCTCTTGCAAAGGTTTCCCCTGTACCTATCCTACGCAGCGAACAGTTGATACGCTCAGGGCCCTCAGTCAATTCTCCTCAGGTTGATTGCGAACAGTTAACTGCAATTCTCAAATCTAAACTGAGCGCCTGCGGTTGTGCCTGAAGACACGATTAACCACAGCCCCAAAAACTACCAGAGACATTAAAAAAACACGCAATTTCAGTGATCTCTGCTCCATTGAGGAGAGGCAGTGAATAGCGCTACCGCTACGTTTTTCACTTCGTGATGCTTCAGAACCAACCATTTAGCCTTGGAGCAGCCTGATGCATCGAGTCAGCCGTCTTATACTGAGGCACAGAAAACTTAGCGTGGCACTTGGGTCCCCACAATACGGCTGGAAGCAGGATTAGGGCTCCTAAACCCGACTCCAAAGGGAGTTTACTCAGAAAAGTATACGCCGCAGATCACAATTACACAGCAGAAACTCACAGTTCCCAGCTGCTCGGCCTGACTTGGACAGACTCCGCTAAACCATGAGCATCTGACCTACTGGTGAGCTAACCTCGGAGCGATTATACGTTTTTAGCCCTGTGGTACCAAGGCAGACAAACCTACTCTCCTCCCGTAAACCTGAGTGGTTTAGGAGTTGATTCACAGGGACATCAGGTATTCCTGCCTGAGGGTCAGGACAACCGAGGGCTGTTGTAGCTTTAGCCTCTGATTTGGATCTGTCACTGCACGTCTGCCCAAGCCCACTCAGCCATAAGGGCTGCAGCAACACCGCTCAGCTGGCCCCACTCAGGAAACCAGTGCCCTTATCCAAAACTCAGCACAAGAAGCGCTTGGGTCTTCCAGCAGTAACGCTTCAGAAGTTCCCTGGAATTGTAAGACACCTGCTGACTTCCACGGGGAAGTTACGCAGGCGCCAGCCTCCAAGGCGGACCCAGCGGCTGCTGTACAGAATAGCCGCCTCCTACAAATCAATCCCTCTGCATCCCGCGCCAAAAACTAGCACTGTGACAAAGGGAAGAAACCCAACAGATGGGGTTTTTTCCTTGCCTGGCTGAGAAAATAATTCTTTAAGATTAAGCTAGGGATTTACCTGGGGGAAGCAGAGTTAAAATTATCTTAGGACTGACAAATCAGTTAACTGGAGCAAGTGCTAGAGACAAGCCAGGAGAGTAGCTAAGAGAGCATGGCCAGACTAAACAAAGCTGCTTTGATTAGTTCCCAAGGAGGGAGCCAACGTATCCTCTGAGAGAACTAGAAACCTTCTCAGCTACCCAGCAACTGAAAGGGGTTAGTTTCAGAAGCCCAGTATGAAAGCAGGAGATCACTCCCTAGGTGCCGAGTGGTTCTCATTTATCTCTCTCATTTAAACACATATAGCTTACTCCTTTGACCACAGGCTCAGAACTGGAGGTTCTGCTTTAGGCAGTGCCCTTTTTGTCCCATTTATAACAACTACAGCTAGCTTGGGAAGGGTCAGGAGTCAGCTGCAGTAGTCTCTCCGCATCCGAGGGAAGCGATTCAAGGGTATGTTAGAGAAAACCAGGCAGACCTGCTCGTTCACTTTGGTATGGGAAGGTCCTTGGTGGATGAGGAGCTTCACGATGTCTGCATCGCCCTTCCACGCTGCCAGGTGCAGAGGGTAACAGCCCTTGCAGTCTGCCACGTTGGTCAGCGCGTCGTTCCTCAGCAGAACTTCCACAACATCCCTGCAAGAGACGGAAACTCGAGTCCGTCAGATACTCAGACCGTGCTTCACGGCTCACATGCTGCAGTATTTCACAAAGAGTTAATCCCGACAGGAGTATTTCAGAGATCCCTCTTGAAACGTGATTGCAAAGTGTTTCTATTAAATGCTGCCCAAGGGGGAAAGAAAAAATAAAGGGAGTGCTGAGATGAGCTGGGGAGAGATCTGCGTCATCCACAAGCCACTGGTGAAAAGTGAATCGCACCAGCACAATGAAGCTGAATAAAGACTTTAACCCTATTCCATGTCTTAGTATCTTGCGTAGCAAAGAACAATACAAGTTTTACCACACTGAAGACTGGAGTTACTTAAAAATGTAACAAGCACGAAAGCAGGTTTTCAGTGGTGCGGGCACAGCAACACGTCGGACACCAGACAGACAGCAGAGGACTGTTACTGGAGAAACCACCTTTAGTATGTTGTTATACCTTACCCAAACTGCTTATAAATAAAAGGGTGGTTGAAAATGTCAGGGTTTCACCGAATTTTGAGGGATGTGTGATGGTACCGTGCGGCAGCAAAGCCTCTACAGCTTCACTGCACTCATGTCCTTCACTGCGTGACCTGAAGATGGTGTAGTGCTGCACCATCGCCACGTTTTCAGGGGAAACGGCCTTAGACTGGTGAAGGAATTAGGAGAGAAAGCATAGTATCCCCCGTGACCAAAGGCATTGTAAGAGGACTCACTTATGACCATTCAAAGCAGCATGGTGCAGTGGAGTGTATCCAGTACTGTCAACGCAGTTCACATTTGGCCCTCTCCAGATGCTGCAAGACAGAAAACGTACAGGCAACACTTAGGCGTACACCAAACAGACGGACAGCTGGCAAGGACAAGTTTCAGCAGAGTTCTCACACCAAGCTGGTTATCTGGAAACAAACAGTAACACAGAGAACAGACCGCGCAGCGCTGCCCGAGCAGCTGGGTTAGTGTCACAAAGCACGCAGCCGGTACAGGGATTCGCTACTCGAGGCTTTAGCGGAGCATCCTGGTTGTAAATCAGAGCTCCCACGTTCTCCTGCCACCAGACATCTTGTAGCCATACGTGTGCTTGCCAAGAAGCATCTTCAGGGGAGCAGGAGTCTATTCAAGTTAACCACAAGAGACAGCAAACCATCAACCCACTGCTGATTCACACCCCCCTGAAGAATTCTGATGGGTCTGGGAAACCCTCTTCCCGCCGTGGCAAGAGTCACTAGGGGCGCAAGTCAAAGCCTGTGGGATACAGAGCCTGCTCCTGGTCACCAGTGGGATTCCACGCTGACTCCTTACCGTCCAAAAACCATTTCCACCTGACAGCTGCTGGCAGTCTCTGTGGAAGGGTAGGTGGTCTCCAAGCACTTCTGCGAATATTGTTAACTTCCCTCCCTTGTTCCAAAGCCCAGTGCCAAGGATTTACCCTGTAGAGGATTAATCTTCCCTCCAACCCCTGCAAGGTGTCCTCTTTAAGAGTGGAGAAACGCGGGTGTAAGCTGCTGGCACTGCTCTTCGGTTTGCTGTTCCAGGAGCTCCGTTTCCACCGCCACCCCCCCTCCCAGAAAGGGCACGGGGACTCCAGTCAATTCATTCCTTCAGGCAAATGGAAACCATTCACCTCTCCCGAAGCCGGCGCTCTCCGTTACAGCCACCGCTCCTTGTACGCTGGCCTTCGGACTTCCAAGAACCATACAGGATTTACCGTCAGCCTCGACAATCGCGCTCTGGCTAATACAGTCCCTTTTCCTAACGTGTTTTCTTTAACAAGGGGTAGAACTTAGCAGCGCCCTCTAATCCCCAATTTAATTGGCTTAAAACAGTCAACGGTTGCTCCTTATGAAGCAGGGCCTTCCCAATCATTTCATTTCCTCCCCAGCATGCCATCGCTACGGCTCGCGGTGTGATACGGAGGCAGCCCAAGCGCTAACGAGGTTTTCTAAAATAACAGTCATTGCTAGAGGGCTCCTAGCCAGAAAAAACTCTACACCACAGTGCGTGAAAGCAGCAGGAAAGGCACCAAACCAACAGGAATCTGGGGCAGTCCGAGTGGAAATTCAGCAGTAAACTAAGCAGCACGCTTACGCTCAAGCAGGTTTCGGGTGGGATTCAGGAGCACGCTCTGAAGTGGAAAGTCTCCCCCCTCCAAGTGGCTCCTGATCCAGCAGAGCCTTACAAAAGGCTTTGAGTCCTGGGGCAGACACGAGCTCCGCTAGAGAAGAGGCAGCTAAGGGGAAACTTTATCCAAGAGGACAGGGAAGTAAGCCACAAAATCCCATTTGCAAAGGATCAGAAGGCTTATCCAGGGCATTCCCGCACACCACACACCATCCCGCCCTTCGGAAGCAAACGACAGACCAATCCACGCGTGCAACGCATTTCAAGCGGTCGTTTGCAGGATGATGGCTTTAACTGGGTCCAGAAGACACGCGAGACGGACACACACAATCAGACTGGCCCAGGGGGTGCCTCACCCCACCCAGCTGCAGCAGCCCCAGGTACAAAGGGGACCCCGAGTTAATTCTCGGGCTCTGGTTTATTTTTGGCAGCGGGCTCACGCAGTGTGATTGCCCAAATAATTTCTTGCTGGATTTAAAGTGGCAATTAACGGTTAAAACTAGTGCCAGGAAGGCTCGCGTGCAGTCTGGAGCATTATAAACACCGCGTGTCCCCCTGCGCGGGCGGCTAACCTGAGCCAAGGCGGAGAGCTCGGCGGTTTTACGCCTCAGGCAGGGCTGTGTGCGGACGCTGGGCTCAAAACGCCTCGGGGTGTACGTAGGCAAACCCAGCAGCGACCAACACAGGTGTCGCTTTCAGCTGAAGCTAAGCAAGGAGACCCAAGGTTTGCTGGGCTCAAAGCGATCCGCCCTGCCGGCAGCCAGGTCAGGGACTGGGGCCCACGCGTCTCCACCAGGACACGGTGTCCCGGTGAGAAAACACACTTCCCTAACCCTCCTTAGAAACTGTCTGGTTAATGCTTTGGAGTAAAATGAAAAGCTGGACTCCGAAACAGAGCTGGTTCAACCGCGAGCGCTGGGTACCGCAGAATCAAGCGCTGAGATTTAAAGATACTTTACAAAAAAAATAATAATCTGCCGTGTCCTTTCCTCCCCTTTGCCCTTTTCTTCTTGCAAATAAAGAAAGCTCTTATCAAAGAAAGGTCAAATAACCCAGAAGTTCAAACTGAAAGGATCCAAGAAGAGAACTATTTATATTTAGCTGGGAGGACCACAGGGAAGCCTATCACTCTCTTCCCTCCTCTTCCTCTCCAGCTCCGCTAGGAAGGCCACGCAGTTGAGCAGAAACCAAACCTTTCATCCCATTTTTATTTACACAATGCATAGTATTAAAGTCACAAAGATAAGTTCCCGAGCCTCTCCCGTTGGATCTAAACACAGGAAAACAACTCCACTCTGGCCTGCAGGAACGAGGAGGTGGAAAAACACTAGCATGGGAACGTGACTTCTGCAGGACACTGCCGTTCCTTCAGAGCGCTGTTCGCAGCGCCTGGCGCATCCGATGGGAATGACATCTAGGGAAAAGCTGTAGGAACTGCGGCAGAACTGCTGGAAACAAAGCCCAGGCTCTCATCTGGTGAAGCACTGGGACAGGTTGCCCAGAGCAGCTGTGGGTGCCCCATCCCTGGGAGTGTCCAAGGCCAGGCTGGATGAGGCTGGGAGCAACCTGGTCTAGTGGAGGGTGTCCCTGCCCGTGGCAGGGGGTGGCACTGGGTGGGATTTAAGGTCCCTTCCCACCCAAACCATTCCGTGATTCTATGATCTAAAACACCCTCAGACCACTTTGGGGAGGAGGTGGGTGCTGTGGGATTGAAATTACAGCTTTTGAAGTGAGGAATTTGTCAGGGCTTTTCAAGCCAGACAGGGAAAGTTAAAGAGGTTTAAGTCAACAGGAACAACTCATCAAGCCTCGGCGCTGTCAGGCTCATGGGCACACAGAGCCCCGCTCAGCCAGCCCCACCCCGGGAACTCTGATGGGACAAATAACACCCCTCCGGGTTCAGCCCGGCGCGAGCACGCAGCACGGAGAACAATAAAGACTGCACATTAAGCATCGTGTACGTGGGTTTTACAGACACAAAAATCGCCGCAGGGCAACTGGCAGCCCGCAGCCCGGGGCTGGCGTGATCCCTTTCGGAGGGTTTCCCGTCAGTCACTAACCTCCCGCTACACGGAAGCACGAGCTCACATCAAGGCCCAGGGCTCCAGCGAGGATATACAGCCTCCCGCGGCTTGCAGACGAGCAGTAAGAGATGAGCGCTTATTTATGGCACTGCGAGCTCACGCAGGGGTAAACCCGGGATGGACAACACCTACCTACAGACCTGTTGCCCTGATTTTACAAGGCGGGGGGAGGGGAGCAATTCAGAGCAGGGCAGTGCAAACCTCACCCTGCGCAAAAACCAGACAAACCAAACCAAAACGCAGGAAAGCCTAACGCCAAACCACTGGGATGCTCGGAGAGCCCAGCAAGCTGGGGTGTAGACGAGCCTGGAAGCCACCAGGGCTCTGCTCCCCGCTGTGCCACGCAGCCTTGGGAAAAGCCCTCCCTCCAGACCTCAGTGTGCCCCCTCTGTAAATCGGGAACGTGGCACAGAGAGACCAGAGTCCAAAGCCAAGCACTATCCACAGGGTGACTGTGGGCTGTTTCTGATTAAACAGAAACACAGACCGCGGCACAGGAAGGAGAACGCCGTAAATACGAGTTTCCAATAAAGCCCGGCGAAGGTCTGGAGCCAATTGGGCTACCGCCGCCGTTCCCGCGCTTTCCTCCCCCAGCTCCTCAAGACCCCTTCGCGTCAAAGAGGGGGTTTGCTTTTGTGTCCGCAGTCTCCATCACGAAAACAAACTTCTCACGTGGTCGCCTACATTCCCCCTCCCGTTCGCCGCGCCAGGGTAGAGTCCTAACGACGTTCCCGACGTCTCCGTTCAAGGCAGTTAGGGCTGAACGTTACGGAGAGAAGAAAAGCTCTGAAGAGTGCAAAATCTGCTCTGTTTAAACTAATTCCCAGGCTGAGCTTTCTCTCGCTCCATGATCCAGCAAGTGCTGCGGCCTTTAAAATAACGCTTCCTGTTTGTAAAAATTGCTGAATAAAGCCCATCGCTTTAGGCCACGATAAAACCCAATAGTTCCTTTAAACAAGACCGCGTTTGTCCTCCTGCTTTTCCATTTATTTCTTCCTGACTGTAGTAACTTTACTCATAAAATTGGCTGGGGCAAAGGCCAAGCCACCTATAAAACAACTCGGTGTTTTCAAGTCAAAGGATGAGCGTCAGAGCTGATTTACAGTCTCACTTACCTGGAGTACAGAAGCACCCAGAGACTTCAGGGGTGAGTACTCTTCCTCAGCAGAGGCCACTGCTACCCTGTGTATTTACACACCCAGCAGTAAAGACAGAAGGCACAACGCCAGCGCTATCGCCGCGTTAGATACAAGAACCCAGTGGCTTGGCCCAAGGTCACAAAGGAAGTTTGAAGTAGCTGAGAACTGGTCCCAGATGTTTGGAGGCTTAGTTCAATGCCTTAGGGACAGTGTCACCAGGGCAGCTAAGGCTGGAGGCGGATTAACTCCTAGTCCGCTGCCCGGAGGACGTCGCGAGCAAGTCACTACTCAGCTATTAATATCCATACAACGGCGAGATCCTCGCAATACTAACGCGACCCTCTTGTGGTATTTCCTGCTTACAGACTGGAAACACAAACAACTCCAGGGCTTTGTGCAAGACTTTAGGTTTAGAAAGCGTGCTTCAACGTTTCCGTAGGGCGAGGAAGGCAGCGCCAGGGCCATCTCACCAACGGGAGGGGTACGGCGCGGTAGGGCTCACGGCGGAGCTGCAGCCCCTCTCCTTGCGTGCCACCACCACTAGATAATACAATAGCCTTTCCAAAAATAAACTGCTGATGTAAGGCTGGGGAAGATTAAAGCGGAGTATTCCTGGGGCAGGGGAGAACGTGGCCACATCCCAAGCAATACTTTCTCAGCCCGGGCAGGCTGCAGGGAAGGCCGCGGAGAACAACCCAGTCCGATTCCGGCTATCGGAGAGGCTGCAAAGGAAACCAAAGCCATGATCCTTGGCTTCTGCACTCCTCAGCCTCTTCATCCAGATTTTTCTTTGCTATAGGGAACAGCAGGCAGTTGGGATAATGGCTCCCACCCAAAACTCCTTGGCTGCCACCTTCCTATTCTCCAGTCGGCACTATCACCCTCATACACCTTTCACGTTGCCCCCCTTCCTCCCTGTGCAGCAGATTCCCTCCAAACACGGCTGTCCCCCGCCCAACGATGCAAGGAACATGCAATCCATGCATCTGCCTGGTCTGTTCTGCGCAGGGCAACGGGAGCGTTACCGTGCCGCTGTCGGCTCGCCGCAGAACCCCCGACAGAAGCGGGCTGTCACGACACCAGCGTGACCCACTCACCGCGGCAGTTAGCTCTAAAGCACAGCATTTCGGAGCTTGGCATCGTCATTTTACAGCTGCAGCACCTTACCAGTTACCAAACCAAATTCAGACATACGATAGAAAACGTGGGTGGCCATGTAACGGGGTAATTATATAATGCTTTGCTGAGAATCCAGGCGTTTTAAACACATACAAAGCCTCACTTCCCCTTCCAGTCCTACGCAGGAAGCAGTCGCCGTATATAGAATTTTCCCACTAATATTTCGCTCCGTTTTTCTATGGGAAAAAATAAAAGACAGGAATTCACGTGCAGCCCTTCAAACACGATGATGTTACCAAGCATTTCCCAAGCAACTACAGTAATTACCTTCGACCTGATGCAGAGGAGCTCTGTTAAGGGCCAAGGGGACACACAGGGGGAGGCAGAGATTGGTTCTGTTGGATTTGTTGTGGGAGTTTGGTTTGATCTTTTATTTTTTGCAACAATTCAGAAGAAAATTTTCTTCTTGACTGACAAGGTGAAAATGCAACTTCACACGGTTAAGTGAAAGGAAGGGAGCTGAGTGATCCGAGCTACACGTGCTTCTCGAGTGCCTCTAGACCTGGGAAAAACACAGGCAGGAGCTGTCAGCAAGGACGCGATCCACAGATCACACGGCCCGCAAGACGCTGAAGCTCTCCACCTGCTTTTCACCCTGCAGGAAGCAGGGAAGGGAGAGCAGAGTCTATTCCCAAAGCCGTCGGGAGAAGCGTGGAGAAACCCTTTCCCACTGCAAGCACTAAGTGACGCGGATAAATCCTGATGGCAAAATGGAAAAGGATCAGCGAGCTCGAATGGTGACGGGTAAGTTGAAGAGCAGATCTGGATTTACAGTCCGACCACAGACAACTCAAAAGGAGTGATGCCGAGTACGTACCTGCAGCTGGCTGTGAGCAATTACCGCCCACGCTTCCTGCCTGAGCTCACCAGGTCCTCGCTGCTGCGCCTAAAAATCCCTAAAATTAGAGGAAACAGGAGACCGCTGACCCCACGCACAAGAATTAACACACTGCAGAGTACAGCGCTCCCCGGCTGCTGGCGTCAGCCTAGGTCTACACGCTTCTTTGAACACCTCTCCCTTCCAGAAAGCACCTAAACCGTGAAAATTGGCCACTGAAACGCTGTGAGTTGGGGCTGCAAAGCAGAAACTTGCCTGGCAATTAACACCCAGGAGCAGGAAAACAACACTGCAAGGAAAGAACACTGGGATCAAAGCTTACAGTTGTCAAACACACACAGACCCGTCTGAGCGGCCACGTTGATCCTACTGGGACTTGCACACACCGTTCCAGGAAATCGGGATACTTGAGACAGGGTGCAGAGGTTAAAGTCAAAGTTAAGGGGCAGATGCATTAAACGTGCCGCCACGTGGGGGCTGTTGAGCCAGACACAAAAGGGGTAAGCATCGTTCCTAAACCGCCAGAGCATGCCAAGCCCAGGCTCCTTCCAAGACAGCCGCCAGCGAGGGGACGACTCGCCTCTTGCCATCAGCGCAAGTCTCCGTCCCGCAGGGATTACGGTTGTGCCGGCCCACACAAAGAGGGACTAACAAAGGGGTAACAAAGCTATTGGAGAGATTCACAGGGCAGCAGTAGGAGATCTTACTGTCTGTTTTTCCACACTGTGGGAATCACAGAATCGCAGAATGGTTTGGGTTGAAGGGACCTTAAAGCCCCCCCAATGCCACCCCCTGCCATGGGCAGGGACACCCTCCACTAGCCCAGGTTGCTCCCAGCCTCATCCAGCCTGGCCTTGGACACTCCCAGGGATGGGGCACCCACAGCTTCTCTGGGCAGCCTGTCCCAGTGCTCCCCACCCTCTGAAGACACATACCTTCTTTCCTTACAGAAAGGAAGGCTTACACCAGACAGAGCCGGGTCAGGCAGTCAATCCGGCAAGGAACGACAGCCGCGTTTCCCATTCGAGCCAACAGGTGAAGACACGCAGTACGCACACTGCGAAGGACAATCCAGAACAGGTCCTGTCCTCACCTGAGAGCAACTTCCAGATCTAAGGGAACATTCATAGGGAGAACTTGCTGTTTGGCGGCTGCATTTGTGTATCAAGCAGGTTTTGTGGGAGTAATAAGGGTTTTCAACGGCTACATCCACAAAACCCCCTTTCATCATCGCGTACGGGTCCGTCTGCGCGCAACGGGCGGCCCTGCGCGGCTGGGCACGCTTTCATCCCATCGCGTAGCTGCGGCGTCACCTCGCGCTTCCCAGCGGGCTTGGTTTCAACCGCTTTTAGATCGGGCTGAGACCAGGATCTTGGCGAAGAAGCGCTCCGCAGCTTCAGCAAATCTTAGCTACACGCCAACTTTTAACGGAAACGGCCAGCTGAACCTGCCTGGCACCAAGAGGGGCAGTTAAGTGAGCACGAGACTGAAATTCAAGTGTCACATCAAGCACGGAAACCCAGGGATGTTTACATAAACCGAAGCGAGCAGGAGAGCAAATCTCCCATCTCGGCCAGTTCCCTGGCAGGACAGCGCGTGGGCGGAAGGAGAAGCTGCAGCACAGCTCCGTAAGCTTACAACAACAGAGAAAGCTCGGAGGTGAGTTTTTACTAGATGGACTTTCTGATCATGCATGCATCCGGGTTTTTCCTTTCAAAATTCTGGCCAAAAGAAAGAGGTTTGGCACGTGAGAAAAACACAACTTGCTCTAGAGCAAAGCTGTCACACTGCCCAGCTTCCAACTGCGGGATGCAGCGCCGAGGTTTCCCAAGGGAGAGGAATCCATGTGTTCGAAGGGGTGATGGTGGGAACGTGTCTTCGACAAACACAGCCACCTCCACACACCAAGAACAGCATCGGGGCGATCGCTGACCGGGCAGCCGGCGTGGACATCCGACTCCAACCCCGTACGGCAGCATCCATCCGCTCCGAGGCCGTTACGGGATCGTGGCCACCGCGGCTCCTTTTCCCTCGCTCTCCAGAGACACTTCAGTCGATGCACAAGCGAGAAGGTGGTTCTGCTGCTATTCAATTGGCATCTGCACCTCCCCCAAACCACTGCACACATCCTCCGTATACACTTGCTAGTAACAGCCAACCCCCCGCAGGAGATGCTCACAAACATTTCTTGGGACATTCTCCTGGGTTTTATTTCACTCCAAGGAAAACAAGTGACTCCAGCGAACAAGAGACTCCTCAGTGCCCAGCATCACACTGAAATCCTGCACATTTCCAGCCTTGGGACACAACTAACCCACTGCAAAAAACCCAAAGACAGGCTTTTTCATGCACCAGGGGGAAGGCTTCACCCGTGGGAATTACAGGATTTCCCATTTACCTTCTGTCACGTTCAACAGACACACAGACAACACAGGGACCCGCTCAGACAGTGAGAAACTAGCTGACAGCAGGGCTAGCATCACACTTGAGGCTCACATTTATCTCTACCCTTCCCACGTTACTGAGCACACTAAACTGTGAGACCAAACATACAGGACAGACAGACTAAAAGACTTAACACATCCCCTCCATGCGTATTCCACTCAGTGCAATAGGGTTAACACCTGCAAGACGGCGCTGATGGTAAGCACGACGCAGCTACCGGGGGACACCGATGCCACGTGAAGTCTGAGCAGTAACACAAACCTTTGGCCACGCAGGTCCCCGCAGAACTTCCCTTTCCTCTCCGGCATCAGGACCAGAACAAGCAGCTCCATGCCAATCCACCTGGAAAGCCTCGGGGCTTATTCTTTAGCACCTGCCAATTATCTGGCGGTGCCAACTCTGCACGTGGGCAGCAGGAAAGGTAGAGCTGAGCAGAGGAGGAAGCCCCACTCCTTCCCTATATCCCACCAGGCAAATTAGAGCCAAAATACAGATTAAGAAGGTAAATTTTCCTCCGAGTCATAGGATGAGGAGCTCCAGCACGCGATGCCAGACTGGATGGGGACCTTAGGGGCAGGACATGTGAAAAGACCCAGCTGACATTGCACAACGCCACCGCTCGGCCCAAGAGCTGCCAGAGCTCCAGGCTCCGGCATCGGACACTTGCTCTCAAGCTACACAGCAGCGAAGGCAGCGGGATTTGGGGGCAAATGTTCAGATTCAGGCTTTCCAGCCAAGGCACAGCAGCAGTCAGGGCTGTGCCTGGCCCTCTGCGAGACCCCAGGCTCCCACCCTCCAAGTACTTCCACTCCTCCAGCTCGTTTTCAGCGTGAAGTGATAGTTACGGACAGGGATTGCCGACAGCTCCAGCCTCATCGCCCAAAGCCGACAGGCAGCTCAGCCAGCGCACGGTTAACAGCGTGCTGCGAAAAGCCATTCCAACCAGCAGAGCAATACCAGGCAGCTACCATCCTCCAACAGCCAACGTGTCCCTTCCCTTTACAGGGAGCAGGACCGCTCGCCTCCGAGACGCGGTGCCGGCTAAGGAGGCAGCGGGAAACCCGCGCGAGTGTTCAAAGCGACGGAAACCCTGTGAAGGAAGTGGAAGAGGCAAAAGGTAAGCTCATCTATTTCTCTCAAAACCAGCCTACCATGTCCCACTCCTCATTTCCAGGAGGAGGCTGCTTCAAGAGCCACGACAACCGCACGTTTAACCTCTGGGCTTGCAGGCTCATGCTCTAAAGGAACAAGCCAGGGTTGGCATCGCAAATAGAAACGCATCTGTCCAAGCTAAAATTCCCCCACTAGGAAGAGGGCAGCCCTGCCCTTACAGACAGCTCCCGGCAGTGGAAATGCATTTCTTTAATGTATGGGGGGGTGACAGTGGGCTCTGTCACCTGCTGCATTATGCAATGGGACTGAAAGGACGTTATGCTACATCAAAGCATCCCTCCAAGCAGGAGGCAAAATGAATAGCTGCAGGAGAGAGAAAAAACAAACCAACCAGGTCTGGTTTGAGTGCATATGCTGCCCTTTATTCTTAAAAGCATTAGACATTCACTGGGCAATCTGCTCCCGTTACGGGAGCATTTCCAGCTGATTACATGCGACGGAGCAGGGCTCGCACACCAACACGGGCTCTACGTGCTGGCACCGGCTACGGGGGCCACATCTACACAGAGCTTTGGGAGAAGCGCAAAACATTCTGGTCATCAAGGCAGGGGAAGCCAAGTGGTGTCTCCAAGGCAGAGTGGCCAGGAGCTTCGGTTTCCGCTGCGTAGCGTCGGGAGCATCCCCCTCTCCGCGCACGGTCCAAGGGCAGCGCGTTGGCAGAGGAAGAGAAGGGAAAAAGGGAAGGTCATGGAAAAAGGGCATCACCCAGAGGTCCTTCACATTTTCAGCTGACCGTGCCTGAGGACTTTGGTACTTGGCTGGACTGAAGACAAAACTCAGAAGGGTGAGGAGATTTCAGAAGGAAAGAGAAGGGAAAACGCTCACTGGAGTCTTAAAAAGAGAGTTTGCATTTAGCCCTGAGGCACAGAGTGCGAGATGCGGTCTCCACTAGAACCAGATCGACACTTCTCTCCAACGGCAGCGCCTGCGCTGGGCAGGGAGCGCACTCCGACGCGGATGTACGACTCCACCTGAAGCACCGAAGCTGGAAAAACTGCTCTGCTTTTTCTAGGTGAGGAAACGGACCTCTGAAAGAGGACAGAAACTCGACAGCACCTGCAAGATGCTCACAAACCGCTTAACGAGGTTTACTAAATACCAGTCTCGCAGCGCGTTCTCCTCTTTGGCATCGGATAGATGGGGGGTGAGGGACCTGAGCAGAAGGAAGCAAAACCCTGCTGCAGAAATCCAGTTAACTGAGCAGCACTACCAATGTCCAAGAAAAGAGCCTGGCACTGACAATACCGCAGAGTGGCGAACGGGAACCAGCAGCACCGCTAAGGCGAGCGTTCCCTGCTCCCTTTGGAGCTAAGCTCTGCGGTTTCCCCAGTACCGGAGGAGATGCCGGAAGCGGAAGAAAACACAGCGTTTAAAAAAAATTAGACGCAGAGAAAATTAGCAGGATACTAGATGGTGCAGGACCCCAGGTTCTGCTGAAGCCAAATTCCTTAGGAAGGTTCAAGACTTTCCCTCCATCCGGCGCTTCCAGAGCAATGGAAGCGAGCCTGGGCAACCACAAATCCCTAATCAAAAAATACCAAGCAGCTCACGCCGCAGCGCTGAGCTGGCTACAGCTGGCAACCTCGCGCTGTGTTCTCCCTCCCCCTTCTTCTGTGAGATGATTTAACAAGCTGCAGAACTCCCAAGAGACGCGACAATCAACCGGCAGAGGCAGAGCATCGTGGGCACGTCCGGCTGCTCTGTTCCCTCGTGCAGGCACACAGAAGGTCCGAGTTCGGAGTGAAAACGTTGCCAAAAGGAACATGAGCAGTAGAAATACCGGCAGAGCGGACTTCATCCCCGCCACCTGCCATTCTCCCCGTACGGGGGGAACCGATGCACCCGTGAGGTGTTTTGGGATGGCAGAAAACACGTCACCCTCTGCTCTGCGGAACAGCTACACGTTCGCTGCCACACAAATCAACGGGATTAGAACAGTCACTGGGTTTTTCCCAGCATCTCAGTGGGAATTTGGGATTTCGAGGAGGGAAGCTTGCACCTAGAAGCACAGAGGAAAGGTGATACTTGAAACATTGACACCCTCCTGGTTAAGCACTGGGTACGCTCTCTACACAGAAAACCAACACGCCTCCACGTTTCCCCCATCACTCGGTGCCAGACTGCTCAAAAGACCTGTCCCGGCCCGTGACAGCCGAGCTCAGCTGCTCCACTTGGCCACCACGTCCTCCAGCCCCCACAGCCACCTCCACCGCGCACCCTGGCACCACCAGCCCACGCCAGCCCGCTCGCTTCCCCAGCGGCGCGGGTTCTTCCTTTGCCGACTGGAACCGGTGCCCGAAACACTGAGCCACGGCGCTTGTGCCTGACCCGGAGTTGATGAGAAACAGGTGAGTAGGCCAAGTAAAGCAGAGCCAGAGAAACAAAGCTTCCGAGATTGAATTAGCCCTTCCCTACATCAATTAAAGAGCAAAGGCAATTATTTGGTAGGGATAACTGCATCTAGAGTGCTCTTTTGCCCTAGGGAGACTAAAAACTGATGGCAGCTCACACAACATCCCGTTTCCCTTGTGACAGGGCCAAGATCAGTGACATGAGGGCTTTGAATTTACGTGGCACTGAAGCGCTCAGTTGTTCAGACAGACGGGGAGAGGGCACCGCACACGCGGGGCCCCAAGCCCAGTACATCATGACAAGCCGGGGGCAACGTTAAGCTCGAGTAAAAAGGTTAGCTGCTCTGCTACTGAAGACCAACGGGATGGGAGAAGAGGCCCTCAAGGAACACGAGACTGGAGAATCGAGAGCCACGACACAGAGCCCACTTAAGCAGACTTTGCCCTTCAACACAACCCACATCAGCAGTCAAGCCGTTTCACCCACAAAGCTCAGCGTGAGCATCACATCCCGGCGCTCCGGCTTAATCAGAAGTCCCTGGAGGCTGAAGACAGACACGGCCAAGCAAGAAATTAACTGGCAACAACGCGGGACACAAACAAGGCAACTACGTACCACAGCACTGACTCCAGATGAAATTCCTTCTTGATGAGCTTTTTAATTGGATGCCTGAAGAGCAAGTAACAGGGAAACAAGAGAGCAAAGACAGCAGCGGCAAGGCGGCAAACGGGACAGTGGCTGGGATGGGGACATAAGGACACGCCGGAGTGTTTGCAGGGGACTGGGATAAGCTCCTGCTCATCCTTGGTGTACGCCAAGCAAACAGAGAAAACATCAGCTTAAGACACGTTAGGAAAGGTGAAGAGGAGGAGGATGGAAATTAAAAAGGACATCCTTTTCTCCAGAAGCATCTCTGCACTCTGGCCCGTTAAACAGCAGGCACGAGGGTGAATGGCCGAGGCGGTAAATCAGCTCCGAACCCTGAGAAAGCTTCTCTGAGGTGGTCGTTACTTGCCTATGTTCTCTGCGGAACACAGACACGGTCAGAGCTGAAAAATAAGAGCGTTTAAGTCAGCCACCAAACGACGGGTGTTAAACGAAGGTCCGTTCCGGCTAAGGGCTCGGGCAGAAGCGCAGGCACTGCTCCTCGCAGAGCTGGCAGACACGCGTAGACATCCCCAACCCCAGTAAGCTGAATAAATAACAGAACTGGCAGCAGAGAGCCCCTTCCCACACGTTTCACTGTACACCTTCAGCTTCCAGCTCTGTTTTTATCCACCTGCCACATTTGATTTTGCCCAAGATGACAAGCCAGCCTCAAACAGCAGTTTTCCTCACCAGGAAAAAAAAAAACCCACCACACATTTTCTTTGGGGAACGTACACAACGTAAGATAACATGTTTCAAAACCCTTAAAATATTTCTGCCCACTTATTTGAAAGCCTACAAAAAACAGTTCTGGACTTTTTCTCTGTTAAATACAGTTCTCCCAGCCAGGAGACGCTTTTAGTGGCAGAGCCTTTCCCAGCCTGACAGTTTTAACGTACAGGAGGAACGTACACATGCAAGTCATAGAAAGATCATCCAGTTCCAATCCCCTGCCACCGGCAGGGACACCTTCCACTGGACCAGGTTGCTCCAAGCCTCATCCAGCCTGGCCTTGGACACTCCCAGGGATGGGGCACCCACAGGTTCCCCGGGAACCTGTCCCAGTGCCCCCCACCCTCTCTGGGAAGAACTTGAAGCCACACTACTAAATCATAAACTTAGGCAGGGATAAAGCTCTCCATTACTTCAAACCATTTCAGGGTCACTGCAGCTCTACCCCAGCAAATACCTCAGCTGAAACAGCTTCTACCTGGTAACTACCAGGGTCCTAAAGCATTTCAGATGGCTGCAAAAGCTCCCCCAGCGCTGACAGCTTGTGAGATGGGGAGCACAAACGCCAGTTCTCAGACGGTAGCGCCGCGTGGCTGTCTCGGCGCAGCGCTGGAGACCATTAACGTGTACCCAGCCTTCCCGGGAACCTGAGACTACAAAGCACAAGCCAAGGATGAGCGAGTTGTGGAGAACAACAGAACGTTTAATTACCTCAAACTTGGATGGTGTCAGAGACCGAAAACTGGAGTGCTGTGCAGTCAGGGTCAGCGCGCCAGGGAAAGAGAACGGCGTGCCACGTACCGACGTAGGCACAATTCCAACACCACGTTTAACAGTCGGAGCTCACCGCGAGACTCCAACGCACAGTCCTCAACCGCACCTCAAGAGCCGACACGCACCTCAGTTATCTCTGCAGCTGACAAACCGGTTCCAGGCGACGCCAACCAAGAGGCCGGGAGCAGAGCCCGCGCTGCGCCGGCCGGCACTCCCGGGTGCGGGAATCACGGCAGCGCAGCGGGAGAGGCTGGGGTTGGAAACACACGTGCACAGGGATGAAATTCCGGGCACTACAGCGGCGGTATGAATGAGAAAAGCAAGGCGAAGGGCGACTCACCGCTCTTCCCAGTCATTCTGAAGTTGCACTCGGGAGCTAAAGCATCTCTGGGCTCTCCAGGAAAGGCGGGCTGGACGCTCCCGCGGCCGAGCGGATTCCAGCACTGACCTCAGCGCAGACACCGAACGCTGTGTTGGAATGACTCCTCCGAGTTGCATGACCAGAAAGACAGCGGTTTGGGGTTTTTAACTGATTCTTCTTCTGTTAGGTCTTTATTTGCAGCAAAAAGGAATGTCAGGGACACATCCTGTTTCACTCTTGGTGAAATAATTCCCGTTGAGGTTAAAGGACATATTCCCCAAATGCGAAACCCAGCAGTAATTACACGTCCTCCCAGTTCTCTGTGTTTTCAGCTGTTTCTAACTCCACAGAGACGTGCCATAGGAGTTCAGACATACGGCTTCAGACTCCACCAGGCTGGAATGAGGCTGAAGCAAGCGCCCGGCATCACAAGGAGAATGCATGTAACTTGAAATCACACAGAGGTGTGACTAACCACTCCATGACTACCAGGAGTCATCCACCGGGGGTCACAGAATGAACCGAGGTCACTTAAACATCTCTGACTGACAGCCACCACTGTGCAGCCAGAAACCATGGCTTGAAAAACACCGAGGAGAAGTACCAGCAAAAAGACCCCAAGTCCTAGTCCTTTAAGCCATCTGATGGACCAAGACCAGAATGCCAAGCCTTGAAGCCTCCAGAGTTTATCATAATCCTGTTCCTGCTTCCTAAAACTATCGTGCTGCTTTCTGAAATTCAGAGCAGTAAGGAAGGGGCTGGGGAGCCGGTGTGTATCACTGCCCGGGAGGCTCCAGAGCAGGCTCCTTTAATCAGATTACATTTTAAAACCAGGCCGTTTACCTTCTGACGCCAAACTTGAAAGCATTTCTCATCGGGTCTTAATTAGGATGGGGCAGAAGCAGTTTCACCTCATTTCCAACCCGCTTCACCATCAGATTTGAAAGGCCACCTACGACATCTTCAGCCTTGTTTGGCCAAGAGTCTGAATCCCAGCAGGCAACGGGATTAGGTATAAATCTAATGAGATAATGCATTTACGCCGTATTTTACTCACTCACTCTTCGACAGGGTTGTGTTCTTGTGTCCTTACTCCACGGCACCACAGCCCCTTCCTTTAGGCTGGAGAAAGCTTGAGGTTTATTTTTAAATTCCGTTTCCTTTTAAAAGAAACCACGTGTTTAAATAACAAGGGCAGAGTGCTAATGCAATCTGGGTTCACCAAACCTAAACCCCACCAGCTCAAGCTCCGATTTCCCTTAAGCTAAATAACACTCGGAGAGCCCGGTAAAACTGTGCACACACATTCCTGTTTTAAAAGCATCTTCTTCTGTAATTTCATTAAATGCTGCCAGTTTCAGACGTACACACTGATTTTGGCTCGCTCACACTCAGCTCTTGGCACCTTAGGGTCTCCTAAACAGGAAGGAGTTCACCTTTACCAACCATGGGGGGAGACAGCCCCCTTAACACCACGGTACGCACTGGTCTGCCTGAATTCTTGGGTCAGGAAAAAGTACAAACCTACACAAATCTACACACTGCAGAGATAAAAAGGGTTTTAAACTCCAGCACTTTATCCAGCAGTCTGTGTGCTCCACGGGATTTTCTTCCAGGATACAAATATCTACGGAAAACTCTGCCCCGGCAACATGCCACGGAGCATCCAGCTCCACATGCAGTTTGAGTTACAGGGGAATCAAGGAAATTCAGCCCAGCTACTCATCCCGACTTCTCAAAGATCGTCTCCCAGTTCATGCAACTAAGATTCCCCGATAAACCTCAAACATTTCTCAGGCAAACCTCGGTGACTCACTGCAGGACCGAGTCATTTTCCATTCAGGTTTAGGAACGTGCACCTGACACACAGACCCCGCTCAGCAGCTGGGTGTTTGAGCTCTGCCTTACTTTAAGCAGGGCATTAAAGCAGGGCTCCGGTTGGAGTGAGGCCGGAGGAGGCCACGGAGATGTTCCGAGGGCTGGAGCCCCTCTGCCATGGGGACAGGCTGGGGGGGTTGGGGGGTTCAGCCTGGAGAAGGGAAGGCTCCGGGGAGACCCTAGAGCCCCTTCCAGTGCCTGGGGGGCTACAAGAAAGCTGGGGCAGGGGCTTTTCCCAAGGGCCTGTAATGACAGGACAAGGGGTGACAGGTTTAAACAGAAAGAGGGAGATTGAGATGGGCCATCAGGAAGGAATTCTTCCCACAGAGGGTGGGGGGCACTGGGACAGGTTGCCCAGAGAAGCTGTGGATGCCCCATCCCTGGGAGTGTCCAAGGCCAGGCTGGATGAGGCTTGGAGCAACCTGGGCTATGGAAGGTGTCCCTGCCCATGGCAGGGGGTGGCACTGGGTGGGCTTTAAGGTCCCTCCCAACCCAAACCAGTCTGGGATTTTAGGACTTCCCCACCCGTAGAAGGTGGCAGGGAAGATCAGAAAGCAGTCCTTTGGGAAGCAGGACATCAATAGCTTGGAGGACATCATCCAGGCTCTCCAGGTTCTGCACAGAGAACAGGGCAGGTTCACACACTCTAACAGCAATTTCTTTCCAGACACAGTCACGTCTTCCTGCCCTCCTCTTTAATTAGGCATGTTACCCCTTCATCAGTCTATGGAAGATCTTTCTTTTGCTGACAGCCACAGTCCCAGGTGGACTAACATTTCAATTTATGGTTTTCTCCCTTCTGCAGGGAGCAGCTGTATTAGCTTCTCTGGGCTGTTGCTATAGAAACAAATCAATCCTCAACAGTTTTATTTTTACCAGTTTCTCTGTGAAATAGGATTTCTTTCATTTCCATGACTAAGCTGTACTCCAGAGTGAGCTCTCCGAGGCAGTGCCAGTGCCATCTCAGCATCGGATGGGACCTCGCGCCTGGTGTCAGTGACAAGAGGTTCCCCTTCGCCCTTGTTTAAACGCGCCTTCTTCATTCAAGAGGACACTTCACCTTGAAATGACTCCCATCGCCAGAACGCTGCCGAGACGCAGCTGTACCCGTGGAGCAGAAAAGAGCAGAGCGGATGGCACAGCCTGGAAGGTTATGGACATGCTGGGAAGGCTCAGCAGAGCACCCACTGGTGTCAAGCACTCTCACAGGCGGAAGGATCGCCTTCCTCGAGTCCCCAGGGCTGCACACGCGGGCTGAGCTCAGCTCAGCGTCAGCTCCTCGCGAGAGGCCAAGGGCTCACAGGGGAGTTGAGGCATTACCACGATACCTGCTGCCAGCCCGCGCAGCGGCCCCTGGGGCACTGCCACAAGGGGCTCAGCCTCCGGGATCTGCTCATCCTTGCCCAAGCGCAGCTGGAGAGGGCTTTCCCTTTCCGTCTGGCATGAACGCAGGTGTAATCTGTATGAGTTACCTCTATTCTGCATCACACCTTTTACATCCCGCTTGCTTTTCCTACCAGCTCACTAAGACAACGCGCCACATTAAAAAACAACCCTGGATGAACACTGTTTCTTGGCTCAGCTGCTCCTACTAGATCAAATACTGGTTCATAGATCCATGTTTAAAAGTTCAGCTCTCTGCCAAAAGCCTCAATCAGCCGGAGTAGCGCAGGGCCTACGTCAGTCACCAAGCTGAGCTCCACTTCCATAAATACACGCTGTTTAGGCAGCCCACGTGCAGATACGAACGGCTGCACGCGGAGAGCTGCGGCAGCACAGCTGCTCCGCGAGCGGAAAGGAAGGGGAGATCCTGCTCCTCCGTACTCTCACCTGCGGGTTTCTGCCACGTCCCTGGAACTGAGCAGCCTCCCGAAACAAAAGTTTCCGGTTAGACCAGCCAGCGGGAGCGATTCACCCCGGCACAGCCCCACAGCAGCGCAAATGACCATCGGGGACAGAGGATGGGGCAGGACAGGGGCACCGCCCTCAGCAACCAACTGCTGGGCAAGTGTGTTTTAACCTTCAGATTTCACTATCGGGAGGCAAAACGTGTTGGTTAAATACTCAGCGCCCAGCTCTGCGTGGCTCCTGCCTTCGAAGCCGAGCACTCTGGACGTACTCAAATCTGCCGTGACATTCCTTCGGTTTGGGGACTGCCAACACAAGTAGAGGGAACCAAGGCCGTGGAAACGGCTGTGGAAGTGTCAGTATCTCATTGCCCAAGTATCCCCTGTCTGTTTACACACATAGCTGTGGCTGTGGTCCTGAATTTCCTGCACACAGCTCCGTGGTAGGATAATAACTTGGGGTATTCAGATCAAAAAGCCAGCAGGGAATCTCCCAAACATCCACTCAGTCCACCAGCGTCTCACGAGCATCCACTGTCGCCGAGGTAAACACGGATAAAGCGCCTGCACGAACGTGCTGCTAACTCCAGCGGCAGCAGAGCGAACCCCGAGGTCTTCACGACGCAAACTGCAAGACTGCGCCCGGCGTTTTAACCAGCCCAGCAGCACCCGGCCCAAACGGCTCCCGCGGGCACCCCGAACACAGACCACCTGCTCAGTCCTCCAGCTTCTTACAGGGATTTGGGATACTGCAGCCAGCCCTTGAGCCAGTCTCGTTCAGGGCACGGAAAATAAGTGAATGGCACATCACGGATGCATTTCACTGTTCCCCCCCGTGACGGAGCAGAGCACAGACCCGATGTGAGCCCTGCCAATGCCAAAAGCGGTGAAACGATCCTCCTGGGAAGGTGTAACCTAGCAATGGGAAAAAGCACCCTGGGAGCCCTGCCCCCATCCCTGCGATGCGAGGGGATAGCGCAACCATTTAAATCCTGGCATCCGTCAGCGAGCGATAACCGGCTCAGCCCCGATGCCCTCGGCATCCTCAACCCCACCTGACCCACCTAACGCTCCTCACGCCACGTCTTACCCACGGAGCATCTGAGGTAGCCTGTACGAGCATATGGATGTTCCCAAAAGCTCTTTGGCACTTCCAAACTCCCCTGAGAAACCCTCCAAGCAAAGCGAAAACGAAGCTCACGCGTTCTCACCCTCCGCCTGACACAAACGCATCGGCACTCCCCAGGGAGCACGTCCCAGGACGCCGCACGTGGGGCAAGACCGATGGGAAGTTAAGAGCCACAAGAATTCCCCCGGCCTGGACACCCACCGATGTCTCAGAGCCAACGTTGCAGCAATCAGCCACACAGGGTTTGGGCCACTGCCTACACAGCTAAGACACCGCTACTCGGGGTTAAGACCTATCCGACGTGCCGTGCTCGGAGCATTGTGCTCGGAGGCTGCGCCACGTCCAGCGATTCCCATCTGCTCCCAACTCCTTACCCGTTTAATCCAGCTCTCCCACACCCTCCACAGCACCCCCGCGCCTCCCTCCGACTGCCAACCCGCCACCCAGGCGGCACCGGGGGCTGTGCAGCGTGGAAGCCTCACGCCGCAGCGCGTCTGGAAGGACAACACCCTCCCGACGGAGTTTCACAGGCAGGGAAGCCACCTACGCCGCTGCCCCGGGCACGGCGAGCCCTGGGTGCGACGCACACCCCACGTCCTCGGCAAACAGGCAGCACCCGTGGCTCAGGGCACGGCTAACGTGGCTCCTCCGAGGTCCCACGGCGAGTTTATGGCACGGAACACCCAGTCCTCCCCAGACACAGCCCTCACCGCAGGACCGTGCTGACCACGGCCAGCAACTGAAACGGTCCGAAGCCGAATCAGACGATGACACAGACCCGAGGAGTCACTGCCAATAACTGCAGCCTTCCTGAACCATTTCAGAAGTGCTTAGAAACCAATCCACAGAAAGAGCCGGCGCACACCTAATGCCCGTGGCACTAGCGCTCTCAGCACTACCGGCGCTCAGCTATCTAATTACAGGGATCTGTCCTGCTTGGCTGTTTGCACGCAGGGCGTGGAATAAAGGCAGGTTAAAAGTGGGCGAGATGATTAATCCCAGCACCCGGAAGAGTGAAAGACCCGGCCGTGATTCCCAACACAGCCTTCCTTACGTGAACGCACCGGGAGCGACCCGCTTTGAGGGGCGGAGGGAAGGATCGGGAGGTGATTTGCTTGCAGCTTCACACAGTGCTGGACCCTGGAGCTGAGCCGTTCCTGCTGTTATCTCAGCTGAACGCTGCCGGACTCGCCGCGTCATCGCCGGACCTGGCCACGCACAACACGGTAACGATGGGCCTGTGACTGCACAGGGACATCGATGGCCCTTCCCCTGCTCCGTCCAGGGCGATTCCTGCTTTCCCACGGCGGCTGCACCCTCCGTGAGGGACCTCCCCTCCCGAGGGAAGGGCAGCGGGGCAGAAAGGCTGCAGACGGGCTCTTGGACCAACCGAATCCTCTCCCACAACAGGGGCAGGCAAAGAAGTCCTAATTCCCAGCAGAAGTTTCTCCTCGACGCACTCACAGAAGGTTCCATGTACAATCTGGAGCTCAGTGGCAGCCTCAGTTTCCCCTCTCATCAACAAAGATCGAGTCTTTTCCCATCAATGGATGAAAATAAAAAGCTTTTTTCTGCAGATTTGGCTTTGACACAATCCATCCCTTACTGCTGCTGGCAAAACCCACTGAATGCAGATTGATATTGCAGGGTACAGATTGTTTTGTTGCTTCCTGCCTTTAACTTCACAGCGAAACAGCACAAAAACACACCCGAGTTCCACAGCCTCTCGAAAATGACCCCTAAAACCCAAGAAACCTTGTGGATTCACAAGGCATGTGCAATTTCTGGACTCGCTTTTGCTTACAGGCACTGAGCTGTGTGGCAGGAAGCTGGTATTCTCCCTAGGTGCTCGCTATGTACAAGAAATGCTTTTGCCCCTGTTACACGAGTCTGCAAACGCAGCGGCCGGGTACCATCGGGGAGCAGATGTCTGCATCAGACTCCCGGACCTGGCTTCCCACAGATCCCCGGGCTCTGAACGGATCCCAGCGTCGCGTTACCTGAGCAGATCCCGGAGGCTGCGTGGACGGCAGCACAAGCCAAGCCTCCCCCAAACCCTGGCAAGGCACCACCTCTTCGTAAGCCCCACCATCTGCTTCGGAGAAAGCCAGAACCCCATCTTCCCTCTCCTGCTTCTCATCCCCCCCACATCCTTCGGATCGCCCCAACCTGCCGTTCGCCCTCCCTTCCAGCACCTCTCCACCGGCACTCATTTCCCTACCCGGTATTTTCAGTGTCACACCGCGGCGCGTTCAACCCGGGGAGAGACCTTATCTTTGGTTCTATCTTCGCTTTTCCTTCTCCTTTGGCTTCTCACATCGTGCTTCCTGCTTATCGGCAGGAATGGGTGATTCTGCGTGGAGTCTGCGCACGCCTCACCCGGAGGGCTCAGCCCACCGACCAAGCAGGAAGTACCATCGGACCTTGACAAAGTTCACGCCGAAGGACAGCGCACGCGGTGGGCAGCTGAGTTTCCAGTTTACCGCCGGCGGCATCCTCGATGGCGTTACGGACCAGCGCTCGCCCTCCTTGTGAGAAACGTGGCAAACCACCAGCGTCCCAGCTCAAACCAGTCCCCCAGCTCAGACACGCTTGCCAGGTGTAACAGCGGGAACGCAGCTTCCCGCACCGTGCCCGCAGCCACGCTCCTTCCGCCAGGAAACGCCCGGGTTGAACCCGATTCCCAACCCCAGACACCTGAAACTGCAGAACTGCTGGGACCGGCACCTCGGCTGGTCCGTGGGGAACAGGCAGTCCCAGCACGGAGACCTCAGAAAACAGGGACTGAATACCATACGGACATCGTCCCGGAATCAGCCGGAGGAAGGAACAAGGGAGCTCTGCCAGCCCAGCCGGGCGTTCGGGACCCCTGGAAGGAGCTCTGGGGGGGAGGACAGCTCAGCAGCTCCCGTATCAGGTGAGAAGTTTAAATACGTGAGCAGCTTCTGCAGGAGCAGGAATGAGAACGACTGCACAAACGGAGGAAGGGACACTCTCCCTCTGCTCTCATTCAGGGTTTCTTTCTCCACCACAGCTGAGGGGAAAGAAACCCTAAATGAGAGAAGTTCCCCTTTTCTAGCGTTGGCGAAGGTCAAGTTCCCCACGGCACGCACGTCCCTAAAACAAACGGAACACGTCTCCTGTTCAGGCCATCCCCCCCAGCTCCAGCCAGCCTCCATCCCACAGGCTGACCGCCGTTTCGCAGGCGGGTCCACGGGTCTCCGAGATGCTTTTCACGGGTCCCACCGAGAAGTGGCGTTTGGCTGTTATGGAAGGCACACGGCCACACCGGCCAGACGCTCGCAGCAGGACCCACTTCTGAGCGAGGACAAAACCCCGTGCCTAAACACTCCCAAACCTCAGTGGCAAAGCTCCGTAACCCAAATTCATAGACTCACAGAATGGGTTGGGATGGACCTTAAAGATCACCCAGCCCCACCCCCTGCCATGGGCAGGGACACCTTCCATAGCCCAGGTTGCTCCCAGCCTCATCCAGCCTGGCCTTGGACACTCCCAGGGATGGGGCACCCACAGCTTCTCTGGGCAACCTGTCCCAGTGCTCCCCACCCTCTGCGGGAAGAATTCCTTCCTGATGGCCCATTTCCATCTCCCTCTTTCCGTTTAAACCTGTTACCCCTTGTCCTGTCATTACAGGCCCTTACAAAGAGCCCCCCCAGCTTCCCTGTAGCCCCCCAGGCACTGGAAGGGGCTCTGAGGTCTCCCCAGAGCCTTCCCTTCTCCAGGCTGAACCTCCCAACTCCCCCAGCCTGTCCCCAGGGCAGAGGGGCTCCAGCCCTCGGAGCATCTCCGTGGCCTCCTCTGGCCTTGCTCCCACAGCTCCGTGTCCTCCTGCTGTTGGGGGCCCAGAGCTGGAGGCAGAACTGCAGGGGGGGTCTCACCAGAGCAGAGCAGAGGGGGAGGATCTCCTCCCTCTCCCTGCTGGCCACACTTCTGATCCAGCCCAAAGCGCGTTTGGCTCTATAGTTGTCTCAGGTACAGCCCCACCATGCACACAAAAACCTAAATCCCTGCCCCAGATACCCCTTTCGTGGTTTCTTTACCCACCAGCACTGAAGACACCGATAGTTTACGCTGCTTTCCTGCACTGTACACCTACACCTACCCACCAACTGAGCACCTCAGCCTTCATCATCACCATCTTCCATTAATGTTTCCACTTAATTGGCCCCGGGCTTTCTCTGGGCACGTGTCCAGCCCTTCTTCACTTGTTTGAATTTAGAAAATGCATCTAATCAACATTAGTGGGGAAAAAACCCACCCCACACCAAGATATAAGATTTAAGAGAAAACCCTTCAAATTTAAAGTTATTCCAGTTGTTCACGACCTGCTGCACACCTTCGGACGCGGCGCTCGGAGCAGGCAGGGCTTGGTGGGGTGGACGCAGCGCAGGCTCTTTTCCATCACCTCTACCCTTCCACCCTCCTCCCACAGCATCCCGTCCCTTTAATTAACCAATCTTTGACTTTCCATGAAGCGTCAGGCAGACAAAACATCATCTTCCCTGTTTCCAAACTCTTGGAGTTCTTGCAAAAGGAGCGCAGAAGGCGAAGTTAGCTGTAATTAAGCATCGCGCCTGCTGTGCAGAACTTATTGCAACACCCTGCCTGCCCCCGGGAAGCAGGGAAACCGCGGGCGGAGGTGCTCCGGAGGGATCGTGCATCTTGGTGCCGAGCAAAGCCAGCAATAGGGCTCGGCACCAAGAGCTGGTTTCACACCTGGCAGCGTGAGAACAGCCCGCAGCAGAGACGGGGTGCCACAGGCGCAGAAGACAACGGCCCAAGTACCTTCCCTGCCACTCTAAGGTCACTTTGAAACAGCCTGGCTACCTCCTCTGGAAACTCGACCCGCAGAATCCAATGGCTTGCTGCTGTGCCAAGGGGACACGAAGGAGCTACGTTTGCTACTATAATCTTTCGGCACAGAATCATAGAACCACAGAGCGGTTTGGGTTGGGAGGGACCTTAAAGCCCACCCAGCCCCACACCCTGCCATGGGCAGGGACACCTTCCATAGCCCAGGTTGCTCCCAGCCTCATCCAGCCTGGCCTTGGACACTCCCAGGGATGGGGCACCCACAGCTTCTCTGGGCAACCTGTCCTACTGCTCCCCACCCTCTCCATGAAGAATTCCTTCCTGATGGCCCATCTCAACCTCCCTCTTCCCATCTAAGCCCATCACCCCTTGTCCTGTCACTCTCTAGCCTTGTAAAAAGTCCCCCCCAGCTTTCTTGTAGCCCCCCAGGCACTGGAAGGGGCTCTGAGGTCTCCTCAGAGCTTTCCTTCTCCACCCCCAACTCCCCCAGCCTGTCCCCACGGCAGAGGGGCTCCAGCCCTCGGAGCATCTCCGTGGCCTCCTCTGGACTCGCTCCAACCGGTCTATATCCCTCTTATGCTGAGGGCTCCACAGCTGGACACAGCACTGCAGGGGGGGTCTCACAAGAGCAGAGGGGGAGAATCCCCTCCCTCGCCCCCCTGGCCACACAGAGTCCGTGTGTCTCAGAGCCATCTCACAGCCACACCAGGACACTGAGCCGGCACTTGGACCGAGCCCACGCTACAGACAACGCGAGTTTCGGATGCTGCCCGGCTCGTCCCAGCTGCTCTCCAAACAACCGTCAGGTTTCCTGCGGGTAAACCAAGCGGCGCGGTCTCACCAAAACCTCGTCGCTATAGAACAAGCGGAATTCTTCTCACGAGGGGTCATTTAACCCAAAGTAAACACCCAACGAGTGGCCAGAACACTGGGAACAATCATTACAAGTCCATTTTCGGTATCTCAAGGGCATCATTCACCGGAGCGCCCAAACCCTCAACAACCCCCAGTTACCTCCTGCTTCCCGGTGCTGCAACCGCACGCACCGCGACCCCAGTGCCAGCGTGAGAGGTGACGGCAGGTAAGAGCGAACTGTCCTCACGGTCACTGCCCGGCGTCCGTAAGGCTGCGACGGAGGAGGGCTGCAGCTGCTGCTCCGGGGTCGCCAGCGGCTCCGGGCGAGCATTCACAGGGGCGCGGCACGCCAGCTCTCGCGAAGCCAGGGGTGCTGCCGCGGATCTCGCACGGCAAGGTCACGCCGCGAGGACTCCCAACACGCTTCCACAACGAGAAGCGCCATCAGAGACATGCGAGAAGCCTGACTGTCACTCAGCGGCAGGGAGAAAAGGGTTCAGGGATTGGGATGTTCGGTGGGAGAAAGCGATCGTTGCGGCGTCAACCGACAGACACGCGAGACAGTTAACGAACACCGGAGCTACGAATGACGGCTGCGACGTTCACCACCCCCCGCGCACGCGTCTGCACACGCAACCACGTTTACGCGTGAAAAAACGGACGTCGACCGGCCCGCCCGCTCCACAGCGCGGCCGGCTGTCCCAAGGCGCTGTCTTACGGCCGCCGTCGTCACCCCGCGCTGTCGGAGAGCGCGGCAGAGCTGTTACAACGAGAGGCTGATAACACCCGGGGTGCGTATTTAACCCACTGACCCTCTCCACGTTACCTAAACACCCTGCGAGCGCATCCACCTCCCAACGCGGACAGGCCTCAAGCGGGCAGAGCTACTTCCCCACTCGAAACGAGTGTCTAATATATGAAGAGAGAAGAATAAAACTCAACCCGAGAGCAGATTTACAGTTTGGAGGAGCAGACGGATGCGTCGGGAAGGCACGAGCTGGCCGTACCGGCAGGTCTCTGCCATCCCGCCCAGCAGCGGAGCTCTGGTAAGGTTACGTGAAAGGAAACGCGGAGCAAATCTGGCTGCGAAAGGGTAAGTCATATCCCTCCAGTCAGCCTACGCAGGGACAGCATCACTCGGCACTGGACTCAAACCTCCTCCCTCCCGCCCCCCCACCCCAAACCAGTTGCTCAGGGAGCGGAGAAGGTGAAACGGCAAAGAGACGCAACTCAAAAACGCGCCGGCGAGCGGTTTCCGCGGGAGACGCTGGAAAACAGGGGGAGGAGAAAAAACTAACACAGGTTTAAGAGGTTCGAACCCGAGCAAATCGTACAGTAGGCTGCTTCAAAGGCTAAAGCAGATGACTGTGCCCTCCACCTGCTCGTGCGGCCCCAGCACAGCCCACCCTCAACGCCACCAGCCGCCGCGACTTGGGAACCAGAGCGGAGCGTCCCTGCAAGCCGTGGAAACGACTGCGGAAGGGCGAGCGTGCACGGTGCCAGAGGACGCCTTGGCTGCACATCTGCCCAGCGGATTCCTCCAGCAGTTCTCCTCGCCGTGGGAACCCACGTCCTTGACTTCAGTGGGCAGCCTCTGCCAGCACCCTGACCCGGCTCGAGTCCCAGTCACACCAGTCTGCAGCTGCCGACGTACCCAGCTGCATCCACCACTCCGAGCCCCGGGGGACACAGCACACCACCCCCGTGCAGCTCCCACTCCAGCCGGCCTGCTCTGCCCTCCCAGCCCACCACTCCTGGACTCGGGGCACGCACACCCGAGGGCCCCGGCCACCAGACCCCCAGCACGGCCTCCTCGTGCCCCTGTCACACTGGCAGCGCTCTCGTGGCTCCCCCAGCCCGTCCTCGCCCCCCCTACGCACCCCACACCCGTCACAGCCCGCTGCAGCGGCTCACCCCGTCCCCTCGGTCCCTCCGATCCCACCCAACGCGCCCCCTCCTTGGGCCCAGCCCCCCCGCAGCGCTGCAGCCCACATCCGCGGCCCCCGGGGCTCCAGCACCCCTTGTCCCACAGCCCTCCCACCCACACGCTCCACCCCAAACCACCGCAGCTGCCCCCCAGCCGCCGCCTCGCCCGCCCCAGCCCCTTCCCACGACCCCCAGCTCGCACCCACCAACCCACACCCGCTGCCTCCTTCACCCCCAGCCCCTATCAACGTGACCCCATAACTCCGCACCCCCTACCTGCCCCCCAAAACCCAATTCCCCCCACCTCACCCCCAACCCTACAGTCCCCACGCAGCCCCCCCCCTCCCGTTGCAAGACCCTCCGCGCTCCCCATCCCCCCCGCCCTGTGCCCCTGAATCTCCCCAGGCCACACACGGCCCCACAGCCCCCCAACTCCAAACCCCCACAGCGCCCACCTCCTGGGCCCCGACGGCTCTTCCCGCCCCGCAGCCTCCCGGGGCCCCCTGCCCTATACACCCACCCCTCCCAAACCCACAGAGCCTCCCCAAGGGGCCCACAGCCCCACACACCCCGCAAGGCCGCGCTCACCTGAGGAGGCTGGACAGGGGGTGCCCCACACCGCCGCTCCCGCCGCCGCCGCCTCCTCCGCCGCCGCCACCGCCGCCTCCTCCTCCCCCCCCGGAGCCACCTCCTCCGCCCCCCCCGGAGCCGCCGAACCCGGAGCTGAGGCGTTTTCCCGATAACAGTTTCTCCACGGCGGGCAGGTTCCCGGTGCGGGCGGCCTCCAGCAGCTCCTGCTCCTTCCCCATGGCCCGGCCCGGCCCGGCCGCCGCCGCCCGCCGCCTCCCCCCAGGCCCCGCCCCCCCACACCGGCCTTTCCGGGGCGGGGCCTGCGGGAGGCGGTACCCGAGCTGGGGGCGGGGCCTGCGGGCAGGGGGGCGGGGCCACCCCTGGAATGAGGGTAACCGCTGGGCTCTTCTTTCCGCAAACCCTTCACTCCGTCTCGGGTTTTAGCTCGTTTTAGTCAATTTTATTCGTTGAGCGCGCGAACAACAAAAAAGCGGGGTTCCGGCAGGTGCTGCGGGGTGAGAGGAGCAGGCCTGGGGCAAACCCCATCTCCCAGGGGCTTGATACGTGTAAACGCACAGCCCGGGGGGGTGCACAGGAGGGGTGACGTGAAGGAGCAGGACAGCAAAACGTACAGAAGGACAGCTGAAATGTGGGCCAGGGGGTTCATCTGAGCACAGAGCCACGGAACGGTTGGGGTTGGAGGGACCTTACAGCCCCCCCAGCCCCACCCCCTGCCATGGGCAGGGACACCCTCCACTAGCCCAGGTTGCTCCCAGCCTCATCCAGCCTGGCCTTGGATACTCCCAGGGATGGGGCATCCACAGCTTCTCTGGGCAACCTGTCCCAGTGCCCCCCACCCTCTCTGGGAAGAATTCCTTCCTGATGGCCCATCTCCATCTCCCTCTTTCCGTTTAAACCCGTCACCCCTTGTCCTGTCATTACAGGCCCTTGGAAAAAGCCCCCCCAGCTTCCTTGTAGCCCCCCAGGCACTGGAAGGGGGTCTGAGGTCTCCACGGAGCCTTCCCTTCTCCAGGCTGAACCCCCCAACTCCCCCAGCCTGTCCCCATGGCAGAGGGGCTCCAGCCCTCGGAGCATCTCCGTGGCCTCCTCTGGCCTCGCTCCAGCAGCTCTGTGTCCTCCTGCTGTTGGGGGCCCAGAGCTGGAGGCAGAACTGCGGGGGGGTCTCCCCAGAGCGGAGCAGAGGGGGAGAAGCCCCTCCCTCACCCTGCTGCCCACGCTGCTCTGGATCCAGCCCAGGATCCAGTTGGTTTCTGGGCTGCCAGCGCACACGGCTGGGTCATGTCCAGCTTTGTTACACCAGTGTGAACGGTCTCAGCTCCACCAGACGCCCAGGTCCACTCTCTCCCTCAGATTTGCATGAGCTGACTTGGCAGGTTTTGATCCCGGTCTTTGGGGAAGCCCGTTACGGCATGGTTTGTGCCCGGAGGAGGTGAAGGGAGCTCATCGTCTCGTGTTGTGCCACGCACACAGGAGGCGACTCACAGGCGACCGCAGCCTCGGCGGTCCCGGCCTTGTGCCGCTGAGCCTTTGTGTGGGGCTCCACCTGTGTGACGGGGGGCTCGGGACCACCAAACCTCCCCAAGGAAGAGGATGCTTAAGGGAACTGGTGGCAATTTCACGTATTCAGCACCTTTTTCCGAAGGCGTTCCAGGGCTTCGGACGCCAGACCGAACCCTGCGGCTCTGCAAAGCGGGTTAACGTTGTCCTGCCTTACAGCGCAGTGAGGAAGGAAACGAAGCAGCAGGGTGAGGATCCAGAGGGGGGCACGGGGCCGGGGCCATGGGTTCTGGGGGTCCCCCCGCCCTGCCCAGGCCGCCCCTCTGCCGGAGCGGCGCCCAGTTAGAAGGGCAGGAGGAAGATGGGCTGTGTCAGCCGACCCAAGCTGAGCCCTGCACGGCCACAAAACCAGCGGGAAGGCCGCAGTGGTACCGCAAGGCGATGTGGCCCGTGGGCCCAGGGCCGGAGCTGCGGGCTCCCCGCCTGCCCCTCCGTAAGGCGGCTCCTTCCAACCCCCAGCTCCGCCCCTCGTCCTACACAAACCCCCCCCGCAGCCGGCCGGGACCTACCCGGCCCCCTGCCTCCTCCTGCCGCAGCCGCCAGCCCGGCTCCCCACAGCACCCTCCCTCGGCCCAGATGTCCCCTGGCCACCCCCGGACCCCAGCCCCACCCCCAGCCCCCCGCCGTCCGGCCTCACCCGCCGCCGCAGGCCCGTTGCCCTGGCGACAGGCCCCGCCCCGCCGCCGTAAAGGCGCGGCCCTCCGCGGCAGCCGTGCTGTAACGTCATCAGGAGGCGACGCCGCTGCGGGAGGCGATGGCGGATCCCGGCGAAGCGGGCCGGGAGGAGCTCGGGGCCGCCGCCGCCGCCCAGGAGCAGCCTCCCGCGGCCTCGCCCCCTTCGGGGGATGGGGCGGTAGCCGCAGAGGAGCCGGTGGCAGCGGAGATGGCGGGCGAGGCGGGAGAGGCTGGCGGGGGCGGCGAGCCCAAGGCGGAGGCGCCGGACGGGGAGGTGAGGCCGGGCCCGCCGCGAGGGGGGAGCGGGGCCTGGCCGGGCCCTGGGGCCGCCGAGCCGAGCGCTGCTCTGTCGCCCAGGTGAGGAGCGCGGAGGGGGAAGCGGTGGACGGGGAGGACGCCAGCCTGCAGCCGTCCGCGGGCAAGAAGGTGAAGCTGGAGCTGAAGGAGCGGAAGGAGAAGAAGCACAAGGTGGACGAGGACGAGATCCAGAAGATGCAGTGAGTGCCGGGGGGCAGCGCTGCGGAGGGGTGGGCCCCACACGCCGCGTGGGGTCTGCTGCTGGGAACGGCAGTAATCCTGTAACGGGTTTACGAGCCCGTGGCTAACGGTGGCCGTATCTGCCCAGATCCCCCCTCTCCCGAACAGGCCCAGCCACTTAATAAGACCCTCAGCACTGCTGGGGCACTGCCCTCCCTTCCCTTGCTCCGCTCCGTGCTGCGGGAGGCTGGGGCTGGTAGAAGGGCTTTGGGGGACCGGTGCAGCAGCCTGAAGAGCTTCAGAGTCTCGCTTTTGCTGTAAACGATGAATTCTCTCCGCTCCAGAATACTGGTGTCCTCCTTTTCCGAAGAACAGTTGAACCGTTACGAGATGTACCGCCGGTCTGCTTTCCCCAAAGCTGCTATTAAACGGGTACGACTTCGGGGACGCTTGGCTGCACGAAAAGCCCGAGTGGCAACTGGCTGCGGTTTCATCCGGGCCTTGCATGACACGAGCTGGCTCCATGCTCGGCGTGGGCTGTGGGTGCTCCCCCCTCCAGCTGCGTCTCAGCCCTTGTGGCCGGGACCACTGCCCTTCGGGTCGGCTTGTCCCGTTACGGTCTGGCTCAGTGCCCTTGTGTGGTTTATGCAGCTGGAATCGCTGCTCACCTTCAGTGACGGCGGCCAGGGGAGCGGCGAGGGAACTGTAACTGCTGGTACAGGGGCTGCAGCTGAATGAGGGTAAAATCCTGACAGCCAGCACGTGCCCAAAGCCGTAGGGCCTAATTCCAACGAGCAGCTACTGCTGTTGAGCACGTTTCGGTAGCCCTTGGTCAATACTTGAGGGCTCAAACTGCTAAGTAAGGGTTAAGACGTTCCACTGTGTGTACCTTGCTCAGCTGACTGTCCCTCTCTGCTCGTCCAGCTGATCCAGTCCATCACCGGCACCTCCGTCTCTCAGAACGTGGTTATCGCCATGTCAGGCATTTCCAAGGTCTTTGTTGGGGAGGTGGTGGAGGAAGGTGAGTGGCCAAAGTGAAGAATATGGGTAAATTCGCTGCTTGCAGTAGAGCAGAAAGACACGGAACAAGGCCAGACCCTCTGTGGTTCCCCGTCTTGCTGTCCCGCGGGGCCCTCTGACCTTCCAGCCGCAGCAGGAGGTGCTGGTGAAGAGCTGAGGGAGGGGCGCAGCATGGCGTTGCCCAGAGCCCCCTCTAATCCTGTCGCTGCCCGTGGCTCGGCAGAGGTTGGTGGCTGCTGACCTCTGCTCTGGCCTCCTGCAGGATAAGCAGCTTCACTGCTGTTAATGGCTTTGTGTCCTTGGCAGGAGGCGTGAATGATACTGGCTAGAGAAGAAACTGGCCTCCAGGTCCACTGTAGGTTGTACCTTCCTGTCACTGCTCTCTACAAGCACCCCAAAACACACCGCCTGGCCCAGGGGTGGCTTTAAGGTTTAAGATTCTGAATTCCTGCATGGCTCAAACCAGCCTATTCCAGAGTAGCCGAGGGGTTTGACAAACAGTTGGTTCTGGTATCGATGCCCCGAGGAGTGACTTTTCTTTCAGAGAGAAGCACACAACACAGTTCCACCTGTGTATTAACAAAAGGCGACCTGTAGCCCCGGAGCAGAGATGTGACCTGTTGCCTTTAAAGCTCAGGCAGCAGGAGACAGGCTATGCTGAGCCGTCAGGCTCACCTGAACTCTTTGGTTTTGTCATTTAGCACTGGATGTGTGTGAGAAGTGGGGGGAGCTGCCACCTCTGCAGCCCAAACACATGCGAGAGGCGGTCAGGAGGCTGAAGTCACGAGGACAGATCCCCAACTCCAAATACAAAAAGATCATCTTCCACTGACGTGTCCCAGGAGCAGCCTTAAAACAAGCTTCTGGCTGGGAACCGCACAGCAGTTCCTGCGGAGCTACGAGACGGAAGCCCCTTCAGGAGCCGCGTGTGGACTGCAGGGAGGTTTCCCACTGTCGCGTCACTGCTGAAGCTTGGCCAGTTGGCCGAGCGCTACGGAGAAGCCAAATCCCTGATCTGGAGCCTCGGGCTCCTCTGCTTCAATGGAGGGATGGGAAGGGTCAAGGGTTTGAGTCTATTTACCCGCCCAGGACCGTCAGGGTGGTGTCTGTGTACAGCGGTGTCTTGTTTTGGTACATTAAACTTGTTACTGTATTGGTCTTGCTGGGAAATGCCACCTGTGTGAGGGCAGCCGCGGGATTCGGAGCGGAGGGAGCGCAACAGGATGATGGGTCTCAGCCAGCCCTGAAGCTTCACCTCGTCTGGGGTTGTTTCATTAGCACAGGGGAAGGCAGGCGGGGAGCTGGCACTTCTCAAGTCAGCGCTGGGCTCTTCCCAAAGCCCGCTTTGCAGCGCTGCCTAGAAAACTGCACTGAGGAAGGGGAAGGAGACAAAAACCAAGCGTGAGGAGGTTAACAAGTTTAATTTCTTTTTATGGTTCATAGAACCAATAAATGCATGACTGGAAATATACTGCAACAGAGTCCCAATACTGCTTAAAATCCCATCCAGCTCAGACTCGCACATCACCCACCTCTACGTACAGTCCCCTGGGAGCACGCTGCTTCTAACTGCGTAAAGGATGCTGAGGCCATGTGCTCTTCCTCGGGTAACTGGAGTTACACGAAGGATTAAGGTGGCTCTCATCATAACAGAGAAAGAGTCCTTCAGTAAAAGGCTCTGAAAAGTAAACTTTGCTAATCATCCGCGGAGACAGAGGCGTTTTTGTCCTCCCACACGTATGCCTTGTACGAAGGAAAGGGACTTAGTTTTAGAGTACTTGTTACTGGTACTTAAAACAATGGAAGTGCTTTAATTCTTAAACAAAACCAGTTGACTTCAGTTGCTGGAGCAAGAAATTTGCTGTAAACAACCTGGCCTCAGCCCTGCGCCGTCCGCACACGTGGGAGGGAGCAGTGAGGAGCTGAGCGACACGGCGAGTAGGCACCACGGCTGAGGGAACCCTTTGCACCCTACCCGTTTCCCAGGCTGGCTGGAGATGAAGCTGGACACCTACTCAAACAAGGAGTCATGAAAATGTGAAAGAAAAGAAAGAAACCTCCCCTTTCCAAGCAATTAGTGAATAAAAAGTAAGAAGGCCATCGCATTCCGCCTCGGGCAAGCATTCTTGGGGTTCTCGCTTTGCGCAGGGAGAGGGAGCAAGCACAGAAGCACAAAGGTCTGACTAAACACACTTGGGCTTAGGTGGGCTTTGGGTGGTTCGTGATGGTACTTGGAGTGAGCTGGTCACAGAGGGGTTTGTTTCACGGCCCGTCTAGAGACGAGGATGCTCTGTTACCTCCTTTCCCTCTTGCTGAGAGCACTGCTCACAGCAAGGGTCTTATTTACAACCGAGGGTAACTTGTGTTGTGGAACCCGGCTTTTAGGTCCAAGTCCTGCCGTGCAGGAGGCAGTATCGGTGAAGGAAATGCCCGCTGACGCTCACAGGGTTAAAGTGCGTTTGCCTCTCGAGAACAGGCCGCGCCAGCGTTTTTCCATCACAGGCAGCACCACAAACCCCTCCTGTCAAAGGCTGCATGGAGCAGGGGACGGGTCACAACGTGCTCCAGAGAAAACAGCCAGGCTGTCCCAACAGGGAGGGGAGGGGAAGCAACTGGCAGAAATCACAGCAGGGAAAGATCAGCGCTAGCGCAGGCTGTGTGGGTGAGGAGCGTGAAGCCTCCTGCAGCCCAGCTCCCACCGGAAGCGAGTACTCCTCTCCCTCTCAATCCGTGCGTTGGCCACCTGCTTCCAGAGGAAGGTCAGGCTTTGCTGCCGCTGTCACAGCTGGCTGGAGGCACTGCTCAGTCAGAAATGCCGGACTCCGGCTGCGGAGCCCGCCCTGAGGCTGTCTGTTCGCAGGGAGCGTACAAGGGCTAATGCCAACAGAGGTTGTTCAGAGCTACCTTCAGCCTAACGGAGTCAAACACAGGGCTGAGATCTTACGAGTGACGGTTGTTTTAATCACCATCCCTCACGTACCCTCTTTTTTCAAAGCGAAAGCTAATAACCACAAGGAATCCGCTCTTGGCTCTCCACAAACCACCGACAGAAGTGCCTCCGCTGCCAGCCTAGTGCTGTAAACACGTCCCTGCTTCCCCTAAAGAACAAAAACAGCCCCCGGAGTGCCTGGTAAGGGGGCAAGGGGCAAGTTTGTAAGAGCACGGGTAGGAGAACCAAACAACTCCCAACTTGCTTTCTTTTGCATAGTTTCCAGGCCTCACCTCATCACGGCTTGTAAATCGGGGGCTGCTCCTTTCACAGCGAGCAGGATTCAAATCTTGTATGACATCAGCTAATCTAGCGCCAGTGGAGTGATGCTTCCACAGAAAACCCGTTAAGAGTTCTGGGGAGCGTGTTCTGCTAAAAACACCACACGGGTTACGTAACGATCACAGACAACCCAAGTTTTCACCCGGTTAATACAGGGGAACGGAGCTGATCTGTCCCTCTTCCTAGCGCTCAGCGGGCGGCCATCGTCTCGCGTGCACGAGAACGCCTGGGCGTAAATGGTGTGTTTACACAGGCCCCAAAACGCACCTGGAAAAAATCCAAAGCCAAGTTAGAAATAAAAATCCACCAAGCTCTGCACACAGAGATGCCATGTGTGACGGGAGGGAACCGGCGTTCCTCCAGACCACGGCAGGGCGAAAGTCCCACTGTATCGGGGCAGAGAGCAAGTTCTCCCCCGGAACAGCTTCCTCCTTCAGCACGTCATGGGTTGCCTGCACTGGGGGAGCCCAGAAACCACCGACCAGAGGGTCTGATTCTTGCAGTTCATCAACGGCACTTCCTTTTTTCACTTTGTAAACTTAGTGTTTCCTTCATATTTCGCTGGGGTTTTCTCTTATCCCCTCCACACTTCCAGAGGCTCGTTCTTTATAAATTAAGTCAGCCACTGACCACACTGACTTCCTCTCCAGGGAAGCGGCTCCAGGAAAGGTGAGGGTACAAACCATGCTCAACCCACCGGCTCATCCCCACCCCACAGTGAGCAGCTAATGGTGTCAGCCTCCACCCAAGGGCCCTGCTCAGCACTCCTGACCCATGTACCAACACCCCCGATTTAAGTCCGGGCATGAGCTCAGTGCTAATAAAACTACACGACCCCGTAGGAACGCGGACAGCTATTTCCTTGGGCGGCCAGCGCTGCTCTCCCTCTCCACTGGCGGATCTGGCGCACAGTGGTTGGAGGACAGCGTGCATCCCGAAGAAAACGCGTAGGTCGTCTCATTCGGTGACTTAATCGACTTCCTTCACCCCTGTTCTTTGACAGTAATAATAAAGCAAGCTTAAACAGTGCCTTGTAACGCAGCAAATCCATTCCTTGGTGTGTCTGCATCGATACAGCCAACAGGCCTAAGTGAGAATGAACCAGACTGAGTCTAACATGCTACCAATTCTGTCTCAACACAACCAACTCCTGGTGAAAAAAGAAAACTGAAGGAATTTCTTTACTGTCCTGATGCTGTTCTTGAGGAATTAGTGAGCTGTAGCCCCCCTCCCCCAGGCGAGGGAAATCCCTTCCGCATGTCCCACACCCACCCACCTCCTGCGCTTGTTTTCTGTGACAGCACACACGCATTCACTGCGGAGCTCTGAGCAGTTTTCTGCTGTACCTCATCTCCATCACTCCTCGACACGGGGAAGTAACTGCGCTGCCCTCGCTGCGTTCTCTGACAGGCAAGAATGCAGCGAGGAAGCCCAAAGCAGCACGACCCCAACACACCCATCTCTAGACGCTGCCAGGGAAGGTGAAGGCTGCCGCACGCTGTCACTGCCCCCACGGGTGAAGAGACGTGGGGTGAGTCCCCCAACTTCTTGTTGGCAGGCTGACCGCTGCCCCGGCTCGGTGACAGAGGCACCAGCACCAGACACTGCCAGGACAGAGAGAAGTGGCTGCAAACATAATTCCTTTAGTTCCTTCCCTGTTGCTCAGGCACGCCCTTCCTCTCTCCCCCTTTGAAGTCTGTTTCGCAATCATGGTTGGTTTCCATTCTCCCAGGTGATCCGTCTCCAGGAGGTTGACCCGTTTAGCAGCAATAGAATCGAACGAGCCGCCTCAGTGCTGGTGGTGGTCTCCGCTCCCCCTGAGCGGCCGCAGCCTGCGTCCTCACTGTCAAAGCTGGAAGAGGGGATTGTATTTCCTAATTTCCTGCAGAAGGCGAGCCTTGTCCATGTTGGCCTCTGCAAGGGCTATTTTCATGGTCTGAAGCTCCCTCTGCAACTCTGGCAGTTCCTTTAACTACAAGAGACAGAAAAAACCAACCAGGAGTTCCCAAAGGTAAGCAGCAGGGCAGACCTGACGGCACCCGTCTGCTGAAGGGGGAAAAGCAAAACGAGAGCTTCGGAGAGGAATTACACCGACACAACACACAAAGCCCAGGGACAGCGGCACCCAGTTTGAGCTGCAGAAATACCTGCCAAGCAGTGCCTGCTGACGTCCCTACCGGTCATTACAGTCAGCTCAGGCTGCCAGCGATGGCTGGCGAACGCCTGTTTCCTCCCAAGACTTCCTTTCACGTTTCTAGGCGTAGGAACAGGACTGGCAGTGGGCACGGTTTTTTCCTGCAAAGCAGCTAGCTGATGCTGGCTGAAGATAACGATACAAGGAAGCAGCAAGAAAAAACGGGGCTCTGATCTGCATTTCCCTTTTCTAAGGGGTTCTGACACGCCTCTAAAGATTTGTTCAAGTTAAGATGACAGCTGGAACAAGCGTTCCTATTCCTTGTCTCCATGAACAAAGTTAATTGTGCCCTCCAGCACTGCCAGGGAGATCCCACAGCAGCTTCATGGCACAGGACAGTGTTTTCCTTGGACTCCCAGAAATATTAGTGAAGAATTTGCCTTTGTTCCCATTAAATTCAGTAACAAACCAAACCAAAGGTGAGCTACTGTGACACTTGTGTACTCCAGTTCTGGTCAGGGCCCCGTTTCACAAGATGCCGTGAACGGGGAGAGAAAGTCTCAGCACTGAACGGAAGAGACAGATGAGAAATGACGTGTCAGCAGCTAAGCAACAGAACCCACAGTTCCAGCTGTGTATCTAGTCAGCCACACTGCTCCCGCAATAGGTGTTTTCTCATAGCAAGTGATCAGTTTACCAAGCAGACCTGGCATCAAACAGCAAGTGGAAGTAGGGAGCAGTGCGTACTTAAAAATAAACCAGTTCCTGGCATGCAGGTATCTGGATCGAAGTGGAATGAAAGTTCAAACTAAATAGCACAAACTTTGGGAAACCTGAAACCCCCTGGCTGTAAGACTTCACTGACAAAACATCCTTGTGGGAACCTCCCAATTCCTGCTTTTCTAACAGGGACCCAGGCACAGTGGGAAGAAGGAGCCACTCAGAAAAACAAGGGATTTCTGGAAGGGAACGAGAGTTAATGAAGGGCAAGGTATCCTTACTTCTCAGGCAGCCTGCAAAAGGAGGCACAGGCTGCTTTTGTGTGCACTCCCTATCTGCAGCACACCACACCTACCCGTAACTGCAAACGCATGGAGACAAAAGACTGACTTTTCCAGGCTGCTGCCAGCTCGCTAGCTGTCCAGACAGCAACCAGCAGCAGTGACTCACCTGCAGCCCACGTGTTCCTGCTCCTGGGGCTGCCCAGGCACACTCCGCCGGGGCCTTCTGTTCCTGAAGAACTGACACAGGTTTTTCCTGTTTGGGCGAGCCCTCCCCTTGCAGAGCTGGAAAGCGGCACAGAAAACATTCAGGTGTGGACATTTGTACAACAGGGTTCTCAGGACAAGAAAATAACTTAGGGTTTGGGGGTTTTCTCTTTTTAAACAGGGGGGAAAAAAGAAAATCTCATTCCTATTTTAAAATAAAGACAGTGAATCGAGGGAAGCAGCAGTAATCTGTCCTGACTCTGAGCTCAAGGTAACATCAGGCACGAATTCAGGCTGCCCGTTCATTGTCTTAGGTATTAACCTAATGCCTGAGGTATCAGATTTGCTGTCAAAACAACAAAGGCAGCAAGGACTAGAGTGACAGGAACGCGTACATCCAGAGATGAACACGGCTGAGCAGCCAGAGGAGCTGGGTGCTTGCACTGGAGGCAGCAGCAGGGACTGCTCACACACCAGAGCCCATCCTTCCCAGCAAACACCATCACGTTTCAGTTCCAGTCTCCTCCAGCACCAGGCACAGCAGAGCGCACTTCAGCACAGTCTGGGGGATGCTGGGGAAGCACAAATTAAGTTTCTCAGTGCTGCTGACCTGTTAAATAGAAAACCCCATCATCCCTGCGCTTCACAGTGACGTGATCTACTGCCAAGGTGATGGGAACAGGGCCAGGGGAGGTGGGGTACACCCGGGGGCTGTCATCCTGGAACAAAACAAAGCAGAGAAGAGATTAACTGCTGTGATAGCTCTGGCAACTCTGCAAAGGATTCCCCTCGCCCCCAGCCTTCAGAGGAGTAGCACTACCGACTGGCAGCACTCAAGAGCTCACCAAGGTCACCCACCACATGGAAAAGCCTGGCTTTCCCTACAAGGCTGTACGGGAGTTTGAATCTGTCAGTTTGAATCTGTCGAAAGCATTCCCACAGATCAGCACCAAGTTCCGTCATATCCATAACAAACGCTGAGGAGAGGCCTAGACCATGTCCCTGAAGGCTGCGCTCACAGCTGTCCTACAAATTCCCGATTCAAACCTCTAGCCAGTATTTTTTAGCCAAAAAACCAAGCCAATATCCCTTAGTCTGGAGATTTTCAGCGGTGCTGTGCAGCAACACTAGCTCCTGCTCGTCAGCGGAGCCAAAGCACTGCTTTCACAGTCAAGAGCTGCAGTGCCACCCTCCTAAACATCGACCAGCTCTTACGCAGCGATCTGCATCTGCAGTTCTCTAAATGCTTACAGAAACGGTCAAATATTTCCCATTTCACACAAGCACTTGGAGAAGCAGTAGTTAACCCTTTCCCTCGAGTCTGCAAAACACGTCAGCAGCAAAGCTGGGGAGAGAATCTGAATGTCAGGTTCCCATTTCTCCACAATCTGATGACTCAACAATTCCACTGCACGGCTCCTTCATCCCTAAGGCAGTTTTAGGAGCAAAACAAAACAGTATCAGGAAAAGAGGACCCCTGCAGAGGGCCACAGCAATCCCACAGCATCCTCGCCCAAGCAGAATCTTGCAAGTGAGCACTACCATCTTGGGGGGGGCAGAATCTCTGGTTCCCCATACTCACCTTCAATGTGATTTTGGTATCCACAACTTCTATCTCCATGGGGATCACCTCTGGAATTATTTCGTCCTCGAGAAAGGGGCCAAGGTTGGTCAGGAAGGACATGAAGAGCTCTGCTGTGTAGCTACGCACCAGCATATGAAGGAAGCCGTTCTGAACGGCGAGCGGTGAGTGCACAGCAGCATTAGGTCCCACTTCAAGTCGCAAGCACACCTCTGGCTGGGGCTTGGCAGCTTCAGGGACTGAAGGCTTCTCTATACCTGGGTCTCCTAGAGCTAGAGCGGAAAGATCTCATTGCAGAAGACGGCATCGGTAATATAAACTCAAAATACGTATCCTGAAAAGGCAGTGTTGGGGTATCTTGAGGACACCTATTTACTGTCTGGATGCAGAGAGGGGTGAGGTTCATGACGACAGCAGCCTCAAGTCATCCTTCACGTGAAACGAGCCCAGGTTTCAAACGACTGACTCCACACCACAGAAACTAAACACCAGAACTGGACGGTTTAAGCCCCCAGACGCACCCCCCCTCTCTCACCACCTCAGCACACTTTAAAACTAGCCTTTTTTTTTTGCATACACACGAGGTGACCAAAGTCACTCACCACTCCGTCCACTGCCCTCAAGGCCCTCGCCGCCCGTAACCCACTTTGCCCCCCCGCGGCCACAGGCAGCACTGCTCCAGGGAAGGAACTGCCCGTGCTTCCGAGGTTTTTGGGTGGTTGTTGCTTTCGGTTTGGGTCTTTTGGAGTTGTTTTAGGGGGTTTTGTGGTTTTTTTTTCAGTGGGTGGGGGTTTTTTTAATTCCACTTCAGCCCTGGGGAAGCACCCAGAAGCATTACTCTCAGGGCAGGAATAACTTCAGGGTTTCCCCAGATAGCTTTATTCACTCAAATTCATTTCATACATCTTAGCAGCAATTAAAAAAATCCCCGCCGATGATTACTAGGCACCACAGCGCTTGGCTGTGTGGGCACTTTGCAAACATCTTTGCAGTACCAGATCTGAACCACTGACACCAAGATCCTTACCTTTCACACAGTCACGCACGAGTGACATTCAACCCTGAACAGGCTCAACACCAACCCTGAAGTACCACTTCAAATGGCATGTTCCCCGAGGGTGGCCAGGATAAAGGGCAGCTGTAAGAGCGCAGCTCTACAAGCCGCAGACTCCAAGAGCCAGGGTCTTACCCAGGTAGCCACGCAGATACTGCCACAACCCGATGTTGTTCAGTTGCTCCGGAACCACGTTCGTTACTTGCAAAGCAACAGCCAAATCATCACCTCGAGCCTCTATTCCACAGTTCACCTCATTCATCTTCAGCACGAGGACAGACACCTGAAACAGCGACAAGCTCACTTGTTAAAACGCCGCTGCACGGTTCGCTTCCAGATTCGCTTAGAGACACTACTGAAGTGAGGAGGAAGAGAACTCTGACCGGCTGAAGGCTGAGGTCTTCACTCGGTGACGTCGAGCTGTTTATTTCGGGAGACACGCCACCCTCATCCTCTGCCATCAGGCTTGTTCTACTGCCTGTGTCATTGTGGGCCTGAGGAAGATGCCCTGAGGGAAGAGGGTCCAGGCTGGGTTCTGAAAAGGAAATAACAACAATGCTCCTCAATTTTGTTTCTTTTTCTGGTTTTAAGAATTCCTGCTCAGTATCTGCCTGAACCTCATGGTCCATCAGCCTATACCGTCCTCTAGGGAACTCTGTCCAGCTCCTCAGATGAATTTAAGGGATACAGAGCCAACGTTAAAGATATCCACTAAAACACTCAGCGCACCCTATTTCCAACCAGCCCTTACTAAACCCTTCCAAAATGCTACGTACCCGCCACCCACCTGTACGCGTCTACAGTCCTTGTTCTGTTATGGCCAAATGCCCCAGAACATCGTAGTTATGTGCAGGACTCACCCTCCCCACTCATTTATACTCCTCATCTCCAAAGAAAAAGCACCTATGGAAGTAGAAAGAGCTCTAGAAAGAAGAGAGTCTACTCTCATGACCTCCAAAAAGGAGAGGCACAAGTCAATCCCACACAAACTCAGTCACCCAGGGCAGAAAACTGTTCACCAACGTGAAGTGAGAGTGGGGGAGAGGATAAAGCCGAGGGCTCGTTACCAGAGTCTGTGAGCATCACAAAACCCTCACTGCCGTCGCTGTCCACAGACAGCCCATCCTCAGGGCCGCTCCCGTCCACGGACGTGGTGTCAAAGGAATGCTGGGATGCGGTCCTCTTCATGGAGAAGAAACGCATTCGGCTGCTGCCACCCCCGCCTGGAGTCACTGCTCCCTCTTCTGCTTTGGGCACAGAATCCCTACCAAAAGAAGTGAGAAAGGCTTTAGGCTCCAGATTATACAGTTATTGGGCCAGACTCTGAACCACCTGCAAGTCAGACTTTAGTGCACTTAAACCATCCCCAGGAGATGAAGATCTAACCTATCTCCGATCCAAGTGATACGGAAAGAAAGGGAGCAGTCGGCCTACACTCCCCCCGGTCCCAGCAGAGGATGGCCCACTCACTTGGCTGGGGGAAGAGAGAGCATCTTCTGCATGGTGGAGGTCATTTTCTCCCGGCTCAGGCTCAGAGCATCTTTTGTTATGGACATGGCTTCTTTGGTGAGGTCCATAGTCACGTGCAGCGCCTCCTTCGTGGCATCCTTTGTGATATGCAGTGCGCTAGACAACTCCACCTCTATGTTCTTCAAAGGGATGAGTTCTGCCTGGCCGTTGAGCGTGAGGTTGCCTCTCCCCACGGGCTGCGTGTCTGAGGTGGGGCTAGAAGGGAGGGCGGGAGGGCTCTGAGGCTGGCTGCTGGTCTCTGCTGGTCTCTCTGCAGCCAGGGCTTCCACAGCTTCATGCGCTTCCTCTATCAAACCTTTCTCCGTGTTCTTGCTATGCGGAGCTGCACTTAGCGCTCCGTCACTTGCGGATCGCGGGAGTCTCTCCAGCGGCACGCTGGTTACACCAGCACCTGTATTTTCCATCTCACTGTCCTCCGGGACCTCTGATGTACTGCACGCTCCCTTCTCCGAACTCGTCTCCGATTTGGGCTCCTTCTCGTTGGCCCGCAGCCCCTCCTTGCTGTCTGAAGGCGAAAGCTCAGACTCGACCAGGCTTGTTGTGTCCGAGTCAAGGGATCTGGGCTCCAAGACAGAGCCCGGTGCAGGGTTCATAAGTAGGGCCACTTCGGCACTGTGGAACATAACTCCTATGCAAGCAGACATGGGATCTAAAGGAGAGCCGGTTACATCCTGGGTATCTCGGGCCAGCTGCTCCTGTAGTGTTTGCAGAACTTCTTTCATCCTGAGCAGCACCAAGTATTGGTAGTGGTTGAGCCGAACTTTGACGTGAACAGGTGAGGACACGAGCATGTGGATATCAGCAGAGGTTTCCAGCTCTTTATCGTCTGCTCCACCATCAGCTTCACACTCAGATTCTCCCAAGACATCCATTGTCTCTGGGACCTTGTAGATGTTCTTCAGATCCTGGTCAGTCTTGGATCTCTGACAAACCCCATGTTCTCTGGAAAGGTTCTCATTCTTGGAGTGATTGCTGAAGCTGGCAGAAGGCTTGATCTTCAACTCAGAGGCAGCCAATTCCTGCCGTTTAGATATCTGAGCTTGGCCCCATCTCCTGGGAAGGCAGGCCCAAATGGAAAGGGGAAAAGGGTCAATAAAGCTAAGGGCTCTGCCCTTCGAGCTTTCAGCCCCCTCGAAGTCCAGGGAAAGCTCAGTGAAATTCATAGACCACAGATCTTCAGAGGCAGAGGTTTTGTGCAGTAGCTGGGGAACGCCTGGATGCTTCTGAGGCCTATCGTCCACCTCATACGCATGGCGCAAGAAGAGGGTGTGGAGGAGGCTGAAATTGTCCTGAGACCTTGGGAACTTTGTGTAGCTGGAGTGGAAGAATTCTGAACTGGCAAATTCCCGGAAGAGGCTCTGCAGGTCCTGGCAGCTGCAGAAGGGAGCATGGCGGGTGTTGGTGGCAGTCATCTCTGACGTGCAAATGCAGAGTGTCTGCGGACGATCTCGATGATCCGTGACTTTCTTCTCCACGGGGATGTTAAGCTACACAGAGGAGAAAGACAATTAAAGCAGTGTGAAGGGAATTGAACAGACACTTATCCCGGCCATTTACATGGAAGGTCAGCTGTGGCATACATGAACAATTGAGAAGTCCTGGTCTCTACTAAAACCCCAAGAGCTGGACTAGACACTCAGTTTATCCCTATCTGAAAAATTTACAAATCAGGGAGGAGGAATCGGACATGAGGGAATTTAAATCGGGTTTAATTTCAGGTTGGTTTACTATCCATGGCTTAGGTAGTGGCTTAGCTTACAACATTTGATCTTTCCCTGCAAGGACTTGCTGTACTTTCAGGGCTTTAAGCCTCCTCACACAGCTGCTAACGAGGGCAGTCAATGACTGACACCACAGGACCTCGATGCAGCAGACACAGGCTCACTGGGAACAGTACGAGAGTCAGAGGGGCTTCCAAAGGCCAGAAAACAACTTCTGACTACCTCAACCATCAGTTTCTCCTTGACATGGTTTTCATAAACACTGCCCTGCCGCCTGTTCCGGACTAGAGCTCAAGCACCTGTTTTGCTGCCCACAGATCAAATCAAAACCAACACAAAGGTGTCAGACAGAAGAAAGGCAGGGGAAGGCGGAGGCTCTGTTTTCCCAGTCTGGACTCCAGCGATGTCCTGGTCTCGTGTTCCTTCCACGACAGGGAGGGAGCAAAACACTGAAGGCTGGGAAAGAAAGGAAACGAATGGTACCTTCAGCCGGAAGCCATCCAGTCGAACGTCAAAATGCTCATCACGCTTGCCTGAGTCCTCCAGCTTGTAGATGGCTTTGAACTGCTCCAAGCTGCGATAAAGATCCAGACAGAAGAGGTTTATCCAGAGCACACTTGCTGTATCCAGGGTAAGCATCAGGCCATTCAGCTGTACGTACAGGTTTGGGCATGGAACTAGAAGAAACAGAACCAAGACGGATTAATAACAGAAGAAAAGGCCCTTCAAGTGGTCTGCAGGGGGCCCCAACACCCACTGCAAGGCACATCTCCTGACAGAAGGGAGCAGCTGTGGTGCACCCCAGGAACAAGGTGCTCCAGGTCTCACACTATCAGCTGCAGAGCACCTGACAGTCCTACTCCAGCGCTGATCACTAAGGGAGAACCCCAAGAGTCAGGCAGGCACAGCAGCTCCTGGCTGTGTTATTTTGCAAGCACCACTTTCCCTCCACGTTTTGCACTGGGCAAACTCTATCCCACTTCCCCCCAGGCAAAAAAACCCAGTACCTAGAAAGGCAAACACCAGAAAACTAAACAAAAATAGACACCCAGAGAAGGTGTAACAGGGTTAACACACCGAAACACTTAGGAGTTGACTGATGCTTTAAGAAACTTATGGAAGAAGGTGCTAACCTTGGTGTATTACCTGGAAAGTCCTGATTGTCTGGGAAGTAATACTCTGTGAATTCAATATGGATTGCAGAGACCTGATCAGGAAGCTTGAAGAACTTTCTACTACATGAAAGCAAGGTGGAGGGTTTCTTACTTTGCTGACCAGCCGTAGAAACCTGAAAACACAAGGGTAAGACTTGTGCAGAACTCAGACCTAGCAAAACAGTAACCCTGTCCCAGTAACCCTGCGGTCTCCCGTGTTCAGTCTCTCTCATTTACACATCAAACATACTCTGCTTTCAAGAGAAAATAAAACTTCTTCTATCTGCTACTACTGTCAACTCTTCTCCTTGGAGGGAACTGAGTTCTCTCTGTCTGCTGTCACTGCTAGTAACAGCCATGACAATTGGAATTAGGTGATGTGAATAAACAGAACTGGAGTCTATTATAGCTTCCTTCGAGATTAACAACGTGGTGGTAAGTCCATTATAGTCTCTGGTACTGGTTATGCTCCTGCAACGGTTCCAGGGTATATGGATGTAGGGCCTGACCCAGTCTAGCAATGCTTTCTGTCCTGGGTCAGAAAGCATGAGGGAAGACTTACTCCTCCTCTGTCAAAAATCCATATCCTCACCAACTTCACAAATGCATCAAATCTGTTACCCCACGCTGCCTAACACTCGATGCAAGTTTAGATGTGAACAGACACAGCGCAGAAACTCAGGTTACGCATGCGATGTCCTCTGAACATGAAAACTATCAGCAGTTTTACATGCGACATAACAGCATTTGGGTTCTCTGGGCAGAGTTTTGATTGGCTTGGATAACATGAGATTTGCATGATTTGTTTCAATCATAACACATTAAATTTCTTTTTTTTAAAATGGCATGGACATCTCCGGACACTGCCCACACCCCTACCTGGTGAACATCCAAGTCATCCACTCGAACCACCACACAGCTGGATCGAAGCCGGTTCCACGGAGGGTGCCGCAGTCGTGGCAGACTTGTGGGAGGTACACGGCCTTTCTCCAAGGGACTTTTATGAGGACTCGAGGAAGTATCTGCGGGGATGGAAAAGCAGAACCAGCAGGGTTTTACTCATCTCCCTTGCAGCAAGCTTCACCATCAATACCAACACGCATGTGCTTCCAGCAGCCCCAGAATTAGAAACAGATGGGCACAGCTAGGCAGGAAAAGAAACCTTAGGACTTCTGAAGGAAGAACACTGAAGATGAGTGTGCTCTGCAGCAAGAGAACACTCCTTCAGCCAGGCTTTTAAGTATTTAATTTACTCCTTATATACTCACTCATGGAGAAACTCAGTAAATAAGCTAGGAAAGAGATCATTGCAGTCTGTCCATTCTTGCTGAGGTGTTATCCCAGTATGAGCACCACTTTCCTTTGCCGTTATATTTATGATTTTTAGCATACTGTGGATTTCTGCACCAACAAATCAGCCTGCTAAATAGGGGAGAAGTACCTAGAGATAGTGGTGGGTGCAGCAAAATTGTTACCATCTCCTGCTTCACTAAGACTTTTATCAAATACCATTACCTGGTTTCCTTTTGAAGGGGGAGAGTGGAGTCCTGGCAAACGCAGGGTCCGTTTCTTCATAAAGCTTCTCAATCTTGCTTTGAAATTCACTGACCAACTTCTTTGCCCACTGCCCCCGTGTTTCCATTGCTTCACTGTACCTCACCCAATGCTTGCAGGCATCTCCTGCATGAAAACAAACATCCTGGCTTTAAAAATGAGGTAAATGGATACACACAACCCTCCTGTGTCCCCAGAATGTACGTGAATCTGTACAGCATTCCTCTTTATTGATACCGCATCTGGAACCCACAATATGCGGCACACTAAGTGCTTGTGAAACAAGTGCAGGCTTTCACACAACAGAGCTGGTCCTACCAGCAAGTCTCCCAAATTCAAGCGTTGGGAAGGATGCCAAGGTCACTTTTCCTTGATCTGTCAGTTAACCACAAACAGATTTTTCTCCTGGGATAGATCCTATAACCCTTCCAAATTGATTAGGCACATGTAAGAACCAAATCCAGAGTTTAAGTGATTTAAAAGGAATCTAAAGTCTCAACTTGTGTCTTCACAACTGACAGCAACCTATTCCTCTCCTTATCATCTGCCCTGCCAGCAACCTGTCAGTCATCCACCACCAGGTAAATTAGATTAACCCTGTCCGTGAGGATGGAAGTCCCAAGCTCTTTGTGTAGCCTTTCTTCCAGTCCCATCTGAAACCGTACAGCATCGCTTCAAATTGTGTTACATCCCCCTTCTCAAGTTGGGAGACAACACACTCGCCTACCTGCCCTGTGGAAAGGATAATAGTCAAAAGCCATCCTCCTGAAGGTGAGCTGCATGGCACCTCCCAGCATCCCATGCTTCAGAGCACCTGTGGAAAACAGAACAAGGAAAACCATGGTCAGCTCTGCAACCCAATTCCTGAGCCAGGAGAATTCGCAACAGCGTCACTTTGATTGCCACAACTGAGTCACTGTGGACAGTACTAGGGCATCATCTTTTAGAAAGAGGTATTGAAATCTTGTCCTAGGCAAGGAAAAGCACAACTGAACGTAACAGGCCAACAATTCAGACCACAAAAAACCAGCCCTAGAATCTCAAATACCAAAATGCAAGATCCCATTACTTCCTACGCCCCTATCGATTACACTTCCCACTACAACAACCAGCACTTTTGTTTTGAACACTTGCTGGTAGGGCCAACAGAATAATGACACCAACACTGTGCTGATGTCGGTAACAGCAGCCCAGGTGACAGCAATACACAGAGCAGTTCAGAAAGTCTGGAGTAGCGATGGATGTGGGTAGTAGAAATGAACAGTACAACTTGGATCAGAGATGGTTGTGTAAAGGGGGGAGGGGGGTCCAATTGCCTCAAAAGAGAAAGTAGTACTTCAAAGTATCTCTCAGCAGGGAGAATCTAGGAGTAAAGCACATACTAATTAGCAAAGCCTTGCTTGAAAAGATTATGGAAGGCAGGGGAATGGCCCGTCAAAGGCAGCAAAGAATCCTTGTAGCTGTCATCCTGAACACTGTCGAAACACTTTCTCACCAAGTGCAATGATCGCTCTTTACTCCCATTGCTCAAGACCAGGTTGTTCCTAGAGCATATCCTCTCTCACTTCAACTAGGGCACTGGCTACCACGTCCACTGATGGACTTCCACGTTTGTCCTGCAGAGCCAGATTTTCCCATACCTAGTTCAGACACACAGAACTGATCTCTCCTTCAGCCTGAACAACTGCCTAGTGCCTTGTTAGCAAACAGCAGCAGCAAAGATGCTTGTTTTCAAGAGGAAAATCCTCCTCCTTCAAGAAAATTGATGACCAGGTTAATGTTTTCCTCCTGATGCTGCTCTCAGTTACCTGACTCCCGAGTGTGGCTGTCATCGCAGATATGCAGATCCAAGCGCGAGATGAGGAGGTGGTACGATGACTCCTTCATGTCATGCTTTTCAAAGTACTGACCAATGCTACTTGCATTTGGGCTGACTGCAAACGGCTGAGCCCAGGACTGCTGGGTACTCGGAGCAGGCGGTGTGATCTATTAGAGAGAAACAAGCTTGGTAAGAACTCATAGAAAGAACAAAAAAAGAAAAAAAGAGAGGCTATAGTGCAATTAAAACCAACTCATGCAATCTTCCAGACTTCAGGGCATTGATTTATAGAAAGTGAGTTGGGAAATTAGAAATCTGGACCCTTTCCTATGAGCAAAATGCTTTGTCTGTTGTTCTGCCTCCTCCAGGTCTTGCAATAAGCTTTAAGACTCCTGAATAAAAAGGACTAAGAACTCCTGAGCCCCCTCCTATATAATGTCACTGCACTATGTGCATGGCCCTCCTTCCCCAGGCGTCCACCACGAGCAGCAATACTCCTCTTCCCTCATCCTGGTCTCTGAAAACATCTTTTGTCCTCTACCCTATGTATTTATTCTGCGACACTCGTCAAACAATTACTCAGCACAGCATTGTGGAACAAAGAAGGTGGTAAGGGGAGTTCCAGGTTACTGGCAGAAGCAGCTGCCCTAAGGTTCTCACACACTAAGCTATATGTGAACCAAAGAACAATCACAAAGATCAGGAACTCTCTCCGGAGTATTAGGAAGAAAAAAAGAAACCTGAACAACAGTGAAATTGGACACCAGTGTTTTCCCCTGAGCATCACAGCTCGCTGTGGTTTTGTGTCAGAATTTATTATGCCGCAGTCCCTTTCCCCCAGGCCCATGCAGACTGTCATTCAGCACCAGGAAAGATTATTCCTAGAACATGTTTGTTGCTTATTACCAAATCAAATCCTCGTGGGACCCTCTGCAACTTTCCACGTGCCAGCCAAATCCGGAAAGTCATGCAATCTAACACCAGTTCTTCCCCGCCATCTGACAGACGTGACTGCGTACAGACCGTCTCTAATGCTTACTGGCAGGAATCTACCCCCTTGGTCGCTTCAACACCCAACAACGGCCCACAGTCCAGGCGATGTCGACCTGACACTAGGTAAACTTCCCAGTTTTCCGCAGGGAGATGCTCTGTGAGCAAGATGTCACACAAACAGTCTCTTTCACCTTGTCTTTTCCTGTTTTCTTGGCAGACCAACACTCAGATCATGACTGACTCACCTGTACAGACTCCGGTGCCAAGCTTTTCCTCTGCTGCGCAGACTTCTCCATGGCTTCACTCAGAGACTCCGCGTATTTCATCATTGCTTTCAGCTGAGAGTCCGTCAGCACCCAGAGCAGGTCATCAAGGAGGAACATCAGCTTAGAGGCCACCACATTGCAGTCTTTGGTCTGGAACACCAAGGAGCAGTCAGGGACTTTAAGAATTGCAACCATACACACACGTTCTTTGTCATACACAGAAGCTGTAGCAGAAACAAGAGATGCTGCTCTGAAACTCATCTGAGAGGGAAGTTTAACTCATATGGTGAATGTCCTCTGAGGAGGAAGGCAGTCAAAGTACTTCCTTTTTAGCAGGCAAATTGCTCACTGGTTTTAAAAAAGGTAAAATAAACAGCAAAACAACACAAAAAGATGGTTTAATTATTACTTTTTTTTTTAAAGCTACTCTTCATCACATTTCTGTTGACAGCTAAAGATAAGGCTACCAGGCTTTACCCTCCCAGTAAGAGATGACAGCTCTCCTTGGGATGTTCGAATGGATTTAAAAGCCTTGCTCCATACATGTTATCCTCCCTTGGGAAATAAAGTGCTTTGACATTTGTCAAGAACACAGCTGTTTCCGACAGAAAACAGAGCGATGCAGCAGCTTGGGCTCAACGTTTGTGAAGAAAAAGAGGAACGTGGGAGGAAATCCGCAGCATCGCTGCACCAGGCAGCGAGACTGTATCCTGCAAAGTACGGAGGAAACGCTCACCCGTCTCTTGAGGGAGATCTGGATCCTCCCTTGGTTGGTAATGAGTCTCAGAGGAGTAGTAACAGGATCCTGATCACCATTGTCAGTGGCATCTGCTTCTATCCGAAGCGTCTGCCAGGTGAGCTCTTTGAATGTCAAAACCTACCCAGAAGGAGAGAAATAGGAAAATGTTGACATTTTCAACAACTTCAAAGATTAAATTAAATGCTTAGAACGTGTGGAGTGAAACAAGTCCACGGAAAATCATTCAACACACTTTTCTTCCATCATCCCAGCACAAAAGCAAAATCACGCCTCAGGTAACACCTAACCCCTTCTCGCACGCCGAGTTTAAAACCAGACACACCACATCCAGCGCTGCTCCGGTTTCATTCTCGCACATCAGAAGAGCTCAGAGAAAGCTCTGAGCACAAGTCAGCTGTCAGCCACTCTGTTCCAGCAGACGGCAGGGCAGCTCACCACGGCTCCCTGCCGTCACTGAGTGACAGTTCGAACAGCCCAATTACCCCAGAGGACCGGGGCAGCAGAGTGCCGCTCTCCCATGCGTGTCAGGACAGGCAACACAAGGCGAGTCTTTACCTCTCCTCTCTGCGGATCAGTAATGCGGGTGAGTCGCAGGTCGCTCTGTTGCCAGTTTGGGTTGACGCTGTAGCCTTGGAGCTGCCATAGCTCAAAAGAAGCATGAAAGGCCTTGGAGTGAATCTTGATGGTGATGGAATTGACCACAATAAACATCCCCTCCACCACCTTTTCAGCAAAGCCATATTCACTGCAAAGAAAAGACCCCTCAAAGTCATCACCTGTTACAACAAGAGGCCCGGGAGAGGTCAGGCAACACGCAGAGATTCCAAGGTTTACAATCAATATTAGAGCCACTTAAATCTGAGTGCAGAGGGGCCAACGGGTAAGCATGAAGAACACTGGAGTGCTGTGTCCAGCTCTGGGCCCCCAACAGCAGGAGGACACGGAGCTGTTGGAGCAAGTCCAGAGGAGGCCACGGAGATGCTCCGAGGGCTGGAGCCCCTCTGCCATGGGTGTCATCCCTGGTGTTCAGCCTGGAGAAGGGAAGACTCTGGGGAGACCTTAGAGCCACTTCCAGTGCCTGGGGAGGGTACAAGAAAGCCATGGGGGGCTTTTTACAAGGGCAGGGAATGGCGGGACAAGGGGTAACGGGGTTAAATGGAAAGAGGGAGATTGAAATGGGACATCAGGGAGAAATTTTTCCTGGAGAGGGTGGGGAGCACTAGGACAGGTTGCCCAGAGAAGCTGTGGGTGCCCCATCCCTGGGAGTGTCCAAGGCCAGGCTGGATGAGGCTGGGAGCACCCTGGGCTCCAAGGTGTCCCTGCCCATGGCAGGGGGTGGGGCTGGGTGATCTTTAAGGTGCCTTCCCACCCAAACCAGTCTATGGCTCTATGAACAATGGCCACCCATATCCCAGCAGCACATCAGAAAGAAACCACAGTGCTTGGACTCTGACCTTTGACCCGCAGCAAGAGCAATGGGAGACTGTCCGTTGGGCGGCCGCGGCTCTTCACATGTTCGCATCTCTACCTCCACTTTATCCAGATACTGTAAAGACAGAACGTGGGAGCAATAAATGCAAGACCAAGACTCAAACTCCCAACCTTGTCTGAGACTCTGGGGCAGGGATAACGAAGCTCTGGAGCCTCTTGTCCAAGAGTCTCACGTGTTAAAACTCTCACAACATCAGGGCCAGGATCATTGGGTAATCTGAATCCCCAAAAGTCAGGGGAAAGCAAACAACAAAAACCAGGCACAAGGTTGCCTGAGACTTCACTGAGAGCTAAGCCCAGCTCCATCCTGCAGTGAAACATGGGTCTCAAGGGAGGTCACTCATCGCCACACAGGACTGTTCTGAGAACTCCCCTTCCCTCTGTGCTAAGGGCCTAGAGGATTTAGGTCAAATGAAAATTTGAGCATGCAGTTCACAGTTTGCCTTTGCGGAATTTTTCTCAAGTAGGAGAGGTGAAAAAGAGCGAGGAAGAAAAGGGATGAGCAAGAGAAGAAACATTACCAGGCAGATTGGGTGTGTTTTCAGCTTTGTCCACTGGATCTGAAACAATAAAGTTGAGGTTACAAGAGTTATATTGGCATTGGAAAGTCTGAGGAACTGCAGGAAACCATTGGAGCCTGGAGTTTGAGTCCCATTTCTCTGAGAAGTGACCACAGTGACAATCCATCATGTCTTACCGAATTCTGATCAACCAGGCTCACGCAGACAAGTGAAAACACATTCCAGCCACCAGTCCTATAAACCCAGCTTAGCTTTTGGATCGCACCTATCATCGTGAGTAATAGATACTCCACAGATCAAATTCCAATTTTTCATATTCCCTTATGGAGAATGTTCTTGTCCTTAGAGTTTACAATTAATTGCTGCTGCTACTGGGAGTCAGGTAAGTCTTTCGAAGACTGTGCACAAGCCAAAAAGATGTGTTTTATTTTCTTACAGCAACACTTATCCTGCAGCTCTCTCGTAGGAGGGAGAACAAATGTTTGTTACTAAATTAAGCAGATCCAACTCTAAAAACAGAGCGGATCAGATGAGTGAGACAGGCTCATTTTTATTGTCACTTGGCAAAGCAGACCCATATTTCGTTTATAACAAGTCTCTTCAACATACTAAAAACGTTAGCATTCATGTAGTGCAACTGTGGGTAGCACCAACCGAGACTAAACAATCTGACATTACACACCAACCGAAAGAAAATCAATTTTTTGCTCTATAAAGCACAAGGAGGAAGAATTTGTAGGAGTTCAGTGTGCAAAAGTGCAAGCGCTTGCACAATTTCAGCGATTACGTGTGCAAATGGACAGCTGTGGGCATAAAGGCTGAGCACGGAGTGCGGCTTTTCACCTGCACTACTCCTGTCTTGCTTACGAGTTCCATTTTCAACAATTAAGCTTTAAGTTCAATTTATTTTTACAGCTCCTCACGGTATAATTAGGCTTTCAGAGAAGTGCACTCCGTTTCTCTGACTCCTATTCCCTGTTGGAGGTCTGTGGTGCTTCTTTAGCATTTAAAAATACAAAGCAGCAGGGATGAGGGGAGGCACAGAAAACTCCGCTGCTATCAAACCAGCAGGGAAATGGGAAGGAATGACCAGAGAGGTCTGTAAAATCTAGTTCTGTTTAACATCTGTATCAGTGATCTCAACAAGGGGATCGAGTGTGCCCTCGGTAAGTTTGGGGATGACACCAAGTTGGGTGGGAGCGCTGATCTGCCTGAGTGCAGGAAGGCCCTGCAGAGGGAGCTGGACAGGCTGGATCGATGGACCAGGGCCAACTGTATGAGCTGGGGGGGTTCAGCCTGGAAAAGAGGAGGCTCAAGGGAGACCTTATCTCTCTCTGCAACAACCAAGAGGTTGGTCTTCACTCCCAAGTGACGGGACAAGAGGAAATGGCCTCAAGTAGCACCAGGAGTGGTTTAGACTGGTTATTAGGAAAAATTTCTTCATGGAAAGGGCTGTCAGGCATTGGAATGGGCTGCTCAGGGAGGTGATGGAGCCACCATCCTGGGTGGGATTTAAGAGCTGTGTGAACGAGGCACTCAGGGACAGGGTTTAGTGGTGGTGGGATGAGCAGCGCTGGGTTAGCAGCTGGACTCGATGATCTTAAAGGTCTTTTCCAACCTAAAAGATTTTACTATTCTAAGTGACATGGAAGTGATGAACAGCAAACAATTGTTCACTGTTTCTTCCAACAACAGTACCAGCAGGTTATCAGCTCTAACCAGTATATGCAGGCTTGATACAAGCAAAAGCAGATGTGGTTAAGCTGTGAAATTGTTTGCCGTAGCACACTCTGGATGTTAACTAAGTAAGCGGGTCCAGAAAGCATTTGGGTAAATTCCTGGGAATTCATCACTGGCTGTTAAATACAAAGACCACACTGCTGGCATAACAAGTCAGAAGGTGCGGAAGGACCACAGCACACTTCTCCTGTGCTTCTCTCAGCATCCTCTACCATCTGCTGCCAGCCACCACAGGGGCAGAGCACTTGGCAAAGGCCGCCTTTGGTGAAACCGCCGTGGCTACCTCATAGCATTCACTGGCAAACGTCACACCTAAAGCACAAGGTGCTACGTGTGCACCGTGGTTATTCATCAGAAATTTCCAACTGACAAACAGAAGCTGCCAACGGAAGGCCTCGGCTGCCTCCGCTCACCCTGATAGACGCCTTGTTGCAGTAGACCCGAGTGATGGCCAGCCAGGTGGGCAGCTCCAGAACATTCTGCAGCACCTCTTCATCCAGCTCCAGGTTGGTGAGCTGCCCTTGCCCTTTCAGCGTGCTCAGGTTGATTTTGTCTGGAGAGAGATTCTTGGTAAACCTGCAAGAGAAAAAAAAAGAAGTGACTAAACCCAACCCCCAGCAAAGCTGCTGAGACTAGAGAAGCCTTTAAGAGACCTATTTTAAGAATCTGCTTGCTGTTTTGTTAAACCCTTTCTGACATTTTTAAACCCAGGGCATGTTGGTTGCTCCAGAATAAAAACATCTTTACACTCTGACATTTTAAGGACTTTTTTTTATTTGCTTGTTTGATTCTTTTAGATCAAATTCAACTTTGAGAAACTGAAAATTCCTTCTAAAGCACTGGGAACACGGAAACCTGCTAAACTGCCCTAGGACAAACCCAAAAAAACCACAGCCAAAGTGCAACAGGTCAGCAATTTTACTCCTGCTGGACCTGCCATATCAGCAGTGAAAAGTTTAATTATCTAGATTCTTTTTGAAGTTTTGATCATTAATAAATTACTTCCATGGCTGCCTCTTTAAGCCCAGTCCCACAACCCAGCCTGCTCTCTGGTCAGCAGGTCCAGGCATGCAACTTAACTCCCCTCCCCAGTGACCAGCCCAAGCTCCCGTCCTCCTCTCCTTTTGGCAACCGGCAGCTGCTGATCTCTCTGGTTGCAATTCCTCCTCCCAAGGGCTTCGGTTGTTTCCACCTCCCTTGTACGCAGCTTAATATCTTCAGATCCCTTATGTGCCTGAGATTTAAATGGAATAGATGAAACACTCCACTGCTCAAGAGCAGTGTATTCTCGTGTAGATCTGAAAACCTTCGCCTTTATTAAAACCACCGTGGCCCCTAAGGAACCAGGGAAGCCAATTTAGAGGGCAACAGATCACAGAGGCCGTATGTGTGTGTGCAATACCTCTCTGGGACAGCTATCTCCATCAAACAACCCTTCTGAGCAGAAGGGGCTGCCACCAAGGCAGCTTGCACTCCGCAGTCACAGGATTCAAAGTTGAAGACTTCCTGCCAAACAACTTACCGGCTACTGGAAGCCAGGGTTTATTCCACACATTCCTCCATGCTAATGCTAATTCAACTTCTGTACAGTGGTCCAGAAAGCGGAAGAGAAAGAAAGGCCCTATTGTCAGCGTAAGCAGGATTAACCTCAGTCAGTCACATGCTGCCATTCCCTCTCCTTCCCCTGCACCAGCAGCGTGGGCTGCTTCTCCCTGAAAGGCATGAAGGGCGTCTTGAACAGTCACTGCTAGAAGAGGGGAGGAGGAATCAGAGCAACACCTCCGGGATGGCAGCTGATGCGGCCACCCCAGGAGCACCAGATGCAGCACAAAAGGGGCTGGGATGCCAGAGCAGCTGCTGGTCAGTCAGCCCAGGGCTTCCTGGGGGACAAGTGCCTGTCCGATGCGAAGGTTTTGTTAGGAGAAAGTCTGAAGGATGGGGAAGAGCCACCGATGGCAACCCTACATTACCAATGCAGCAACTCCTGGCAGAGGAGGGTGGCACAAACAGCTGCCAGTTTGCTTTCTATCGTTCTCTTGCCACGGCAGAGTCGTCTGCTGCTACAGAAGCCTGAGTCAGACAGTTGCTGTGTTGTGCCATCACCTCTCTCTCTAAGCCGAAGGTACACGCTGACAGCTGATTAAAGACTAAGTTTGTAACACGCCCGCTAGCATCTCAGGCTGACACGTTCACTTCAGACTTGTTCCTCTCTTTAACCGGAGGCCCTCTTGTTTAAACACGCCCAGGAAAGGTGACCAAGTTCAACACTGCTTCTCAGCATCCGTACCAAGAACGAACATCTTCCAGAGCGTGCTGCAGCGGCTGCTCCACTGGAGGGGAGATGCAGGGATAGGCATCTGTAAGGTTTGAGTCCTGTTGTGAGCACCCACTTTGTGAAAATCAGACCACATACCTCCAAAGACAATACATGAGCACCCGTGTCTTGCATTAGTCAGTCAGCTCTGTTGGAAGCTGTCGTAATAATGTCCACGGGATTGGACACCAAAACAACTACAGGCTGAGCAGGTAGGCAATAACAAGCACTGCGCACTGTTAAGCTCAGTGCTGCTGTGGGTAGGGATGAGCTTACAGGTGGGGAGAGGCTGAGTCGCAGAGCAGCTTTCTCACACTTGTGAAGCAAGGATCAAACTGCTTGTGCCTCAAATCCTCATCCCGGGCTAAGTATGCTTAGCTGGGGAAGCTGCTTTCCACTGGTAATGCAGAAGCAAAATATATAGACGTGTGTAAACCAGGGCATTACTTTTATTTAGTCTGTATGTGTATCAAAACAACAGTAACAGAGGGAACGGATGCTAAAGCTGTGAAACAGGACACTGGTGGAGAGAGATATGAAACCTGATCCAGCTAAAACCAAATAGCTATTTATGAACCGTCTGCAGGGCAAGGCTGCAGAAATCGGGCTGAACAGGTAAGAAAACACAAGTACTACCCGACTTGACAGAAGAACCCTTTTCATGAGGCATTCTAGATGCACCAAAACATGCTGTTCCACTCCCAAAGAAGAAGTTACAGACCCCACAGATGATGGGACAACAGAAGCTACAAGTTTTATAAACAAAAAAATCTAAAACTGAAACAAGGTCTCTCTTTTCAACCACACAGTCAAAATTCCCAAAGCTACACCCAGCAGCAAGTCCTCCACTGCTGGATTCCTTCGCAGGGAGAGGAACCGAGATCATCCAGTGGAATATCTTCCAAGTTTAAGACATTTTGGTACAGGTAGCACATGTCACACGGGGTTTACAAGAGATACACATACAAAGTCTGCCTGCAAACTCAGGATTTCATTGATGCCAAATCTTCATGACTTCTTAACAGAACTGCTTGGGTCACTGTCAGGGGAAGGAAAAAGCAGTGAGAGCAGTCAATTTTAGATGTTTGTTGGCAGACTTGCTCCATTCATGCTCATCAACAGGAACATTTTTGGCAGCACGGATTGCTGGCTTAGAGAAAAGTGAATGAAAATGGCTATTAGAACACTGACACTGTGAGATAGTTGCACTTTTTTTTTTCCACTCTAACAGAAGTCACATAGAGCTAAGCCAGCAAACTCAAAGGACAGCACTCCTTTTGAGCTTGCCAGGATTATCATGACAAAAGTCAAAGCAGAAAACCTTTTTTCTGTCTTCTATGGAACTGTCAGGCAGAGGTCACAAGGGCATTTTGCATGTGTGTACACTTACAGGAGCATGCATGCATCCAACATACCCTGTGCCTGTCAACCCGAAGCTGATCTGCTGCGCAACAGCCAAACGGACCATCACAGCATCAGCATCCGCAGAAAGCCTTCAAGCGGCTAGGAGGGTCTTGGTGTCTTCACAGTCAAGGCCATGGGAAATACAAGCCAGAAGCTTGTAACAGCTGTAGCTAGGGAAGGCCTGCTAGGTCAAGCCCCTTCACCCAGTGGGAAGTCTTCCCTAAAGTCTGTTTCCCACTGTTTTCATTTTAGATGACAATTGTTAGGGCTCTCAGCCAGCGTTCACAAGAAGCAGACAGATACAGTCGTTAACAGTGCCGGTCTCGGCCTAAGATGCTAACACCATCCAGACAATTTAAGTCTCAAACCTTTCTTGGGATTCGGCCTAAAGGAGTGATGAGCTTTACAGAAACCTTTGGCTTTCTTTGGCAGTTTCTGAGATCACCACAGACTGGTTTGGGCTGGGAGGGACCTTAAAGATCAGCCAGTTCCAACCCCCTGCCATGGGCAGGGACACCTTCCATAGCCCAGGGTGCTCCCAGCCTCATCCAGCCTGGCCATGGGCACTCCAAGGGATGGGGCATGGTTTGATTTGCTCTGAAGCCCCATTTCAGGTTTTAGATGGGGAAGGCACAGGAGTGTCAATTTATTTGCTCAATCATCAGCTTAAATATGTATCAAAAAATGATGTCACTACTAAAAGAACAACTGCCCAACTCATCAACTTGCATATCCAGAGGCCAAACTCAGTGATTGTGAGATGGAGTTTGTCCAAATCGAATTGCTGGCCCGAAGCCAGGCTATAATCATAAATAATAAATCTATGTTCACATTTGTAGCTGTTTGGCCATGCTGTCTCCAACTGAGCAAACACACAGATAATCTCAGGAGAAGACGCCTGAAATCATAAAACTTCTTTTCAGATCCATCCTTCATTACCTTGCTGCCACGTGGCACGGGAACCCTCTTGTCAGCAGCTTCATACGCTCAAACCAGATTTTCTGCCTCAGCTTCTTCTGCAGTTACTCAGTAATCACTGCCTATTGTATGTAATCACTACCTACAGCTAAACACATTTAATTCTATTAATATCTTTGTTACTATGGTTATTACATGTGAGAACTAATTAGCATACTCCAGTGACCTTGATTTTACTTAATGACAAGCATCATCTATTGGCAGAAGCAAGTGGCTGTACGGCTTGCAATACCAGCCACGATTGCAGAGAGCAGATGGAAAAACACTCAGAACACAAGAATGCCAGGACAGGGGGAACTTGTCAGCTGCAATCTGAAAACAGACAAGCAGTATCAAGGGCCTCAGGGAAACTGCTGCAGACAACGTCCTTGCCTTCGTAAGGATAACAGCAAGGGATGAGGTGAAGATACTCCACTTTAATTTGGAAAGCTAACGTAATCTAAGTGACTATGGCAGAAGAGCAGAGATTTTGGTTAGGTTTTGGACAGGCCATTTAATGGGATTTCCACCTTCCTTGGGAAGATCTTCTACAATGCAAAAATCTCCATGATGGGTCGTTTCCCCTCATATTAAACCTTCTTATCTCAGGAGCCAAAGAGCATGTTTACTTGGAAAAAAGGTTCATGACTAGTACAAGAAAAGGTCAGTGACTTCCAAATACAAGAATACTTTCAAGGAAGACAGCAGCAGCAGCTTTAACTGCAAGACACATGTCTGAGAATGAACTGAAAAATCATTTTGGAGGAAATAAAACTAGACAAGAGATCAAAACTTCTGTGAAAAGGGGAAAAATAGCTGCCTCGAAGACACACAGGAAGAAGAAGTAAAAGCCCTTTCAGGAAGAAAAGCCATTTTACTTAAGCTTTTGGTATAACTGTGGAACAATCTGCCTGGTAAGCATGCACAGTGCTACTCAAGACAAATTCAAAGGTGCAGACAAGGAAGAGAAACCCACTGAACTGGCAAAAGATGAGGCTAATTTGTGCACAGTATTAGATGGTACCTGGAACTAGTCATCTTGGTATCACACCAGCTTCATACACAGCCATTCAGAATTTAAGGGAATCTGATCAATACCAGACTAGCCATTGTTTACAAGATAGAATCCCAGAGCAGTTTGGGTTGGAGGGATCTTAACGACCCCCAGCCCCACCCCCTGCCATGGGCAGGGACACCCTCCACAGACCAGGTTGCTCAAAGCCTCATCCAGCCTGGCCTTGGACACTCCCAGGGATGGGGCACCCACAGCTTCTCTGGGCAACCTGTCCCAGTGCTCCCCACCCTCTGCAGGAAGAATTCCTTCCTGATGGCCCATCTCAATCTCCCTCTTTCCATTTAACCCCGTCACCCCTTGTCCTGTCACTCCCTGCCCTTGGAAGAAGTGCCCCACGGCTTTCTTGTCGGCCCCTTCAGGTACTGGAAGGTGCAATAAGGAGTTCCCAGAGCCTTGTTTTCTCCAAGAAGATGGAGAACACCACATCTTGCTAATGAGAACCATCTCCACAGCTCCAGCTCTACACTGTACAGCACTGGTGCGCCCTAGATAGACGGATAGCTGACAAACAGGTCCCATTGCACTAAGCCTGATGATTTCGCCCTACTTAAGTTACAGAACAAACTCTGTACAGCCTCCCATGTAACCTGGTATCAGCCTTTAGCACAGGCAGGCTCCTTATCGGGGTGGATTTAACCGAACCGATGTGCCTGTATACACATGCCACTGGTGGCTTTCAATTATCAGCCTTCTGTTTTTCCAAGCTTCAACCACACTGAATAAAAGACTGGATCACTCAACTACCCAAAGCCAAAGCAGTCTCACACGGGTGACAAAACACCTTTATCAGTAACCAGTTGGCTCCAAGCTGTCTGTCACAATACAACACGGCTAAGGTAAGAAGACTTCAAAATTGGGTTCTTGCAGAAGAAAACCAACATTTCCAAAACGATCAGCAATGAGACTGAATGCAAAGCATAGATGTCTGGTCACCCCAAACTGAAGCCTGCCTCCCCACGAACTCGGACCCCTGAGGACGCTTTCTTGTCCCAAACAGAAACGACTCAAGCACTCTGGATACTGGAAAACTGCAGAGGCTCCAGACTAGGTGTGCTTTGGGCACCCACACCCACTGTCAACGAATTTGGTGCCAGGAGACCTGTAAAGCAAACCAACTAATCCGAAAGGAAGAGAGGCTGGGATTTTGGCAGGGGTTGAACTCCACTTCGCTGAGGAACTGGTTTACTATTTCTAGCTCATCAGCTGGAAGCTCAGCAAAGCTTAAATGCCAGCTGCCCCCACTCTGAAATCTGGAACGCAAACCCTCCTCAGCTGCCAGGGAACTTCCCAAGACTAAACCTTGAGCAAATAATAACACACAAAAGAAAAATGTGAAGAAACATAAATAAATGCACTAGTGTACTGGGTTTGCGTGACAAGGGTTGGGTAGCTGGGGGAGCTACAGGGGTGGCTTCTGTGAGAAGCTGCTGGAAGCCTCCTCCGTATCTGATAGAGCCAATGCCAGCCGGCTCCAGCAGGGACCTGCCACAGGCCGAGGCTGAGCCCATTGCAGTCCTAACGCCTCTGGAATAACATGTTTAAGAAGGGGGAAAAAATACTGTAGAGGGGAGATTTTGCAGACAGAGAACAAGATGTGAGAGAGAGAGAACTCTGCAGACCCCCAGGTCAGTGGGGAAGGAGGTGCTCCAGGTGCTGGAGCAGAGATTCCCCAGCAGCCCGTGGTGACGCTGGTAGTGCCCCTGCAGCCATAGAGGGTCACTGGGGGGGGGGGGGGAGGCACAGACCCGCCTGCAGCCCCCCACACCGGAGCAGGGGTATGACTGAAGGAGGCTGTGACTCTGTGGGCAGCCCACACTGGAGCAGGCTCCTGGCAGGAGCTGTGGCCCCATGGAGAGAGGAGCCCAGGCTGGGGCAGGTTTGCTGGCAGGACTTGTAACCCGGGGAGGGGACCAGGCTGAAGCAGGCTGCTCCTGAAGGACATCCCCCCATGAGAGGGACCCACACCAGAGCAGTTCATGAGGAACTGCAGCCTGGTCGGGGTCACCCCGCCACAACTAGCCAGAAGCCCCGCTTCTCAGATTTTAAGAAATAATTCACCCTGCAATCCAATCTGCATTTTTGTTCCCCACTTGCAGAAAAACCCAGGTTATTGAATAATTCAACTCAACTGAGCAGCTGCAGGAGGTAAGAGCTCAGGGTGTCTAGGAGAAATAAGACAAGGGGAGAAGAGTTGTGTTTATGGGCCCCTTTTCCTAAACCATGGCTTCGTCTTCGCCTTGGCTTCGAGCAGCAGTGGTGTGGTCCATGTAGCCAGCGCAAGGCTCTGCAAATCCCAGCAGCTGATCTGACCATATATCCAGCCACATATGCCTCCTGAGCTACCAAATTGCAGTTCATCTTTGCTGCAACAAGCGTCTATTTAGCATTCCAGAAACGGCACATGCTTCCCTCTCAAGCCGAGTGGAAGCGGTTGGAAACACCTTGCATCCAGCAGCTGACACGTGCTTCGGAAGACTGACAATTTGGTTCTTCTGGTACACTGCAGCATAGCAACCCTGATTTTAGAGATGAAGTGAAAACACCACGTCCCGTTACATGCGCACTCTTTTCCCACCCCTGTCTGGAACAAAGAAGTGGCAGCTGTTTATTACTTTACTCCGTAATTGCCTGGGGTTCTGCCTTTCCATCAAGAATTCCTCAATATTAACATTTTTACAAGTAAAAAAGCCATCAAAATGTACTAGGAAAATAAGAAATTTCCAGATTATAATAGTAAAGGGTTTGCATCCCCATGCTTTGCCAGACATGGCGTGTAAGAACTTGAGACACACTTACCGCGGAACCTCAGGAGCTCTGCCTGCTGGCCCGCACAACAGCAGCCACTGCTGGGAAGGAGATGCCACAAAGCTTCCTTCTTCTCAATTAGCCCAGAGTGTTCTTGCTATAAACAGTTTCCACCCTATTCCCAAACTCCTTCAATTTGTCAGTGTTCCCAGAGCTATTTTCAGAGCAACGTACGAAGTAGCTCAATAGTATTATCTCTACTTAAGCACTGGGGAAACTATGACGCCACGTGATTGAGCAACTTGCCTATAGCCCCACGAAGGACCATGCTGCCAGCTGCCCTCCAGACACAACCGCACACCCTGCCCAACACAGCCCCGACAACCTCCCATCTGTCCCTGTGCTGGGTTTTAGTGGGATAGAGTTCGTTTTCCTCACAGTAAGCATGACAGTTAATGGCATTTCATGTCACAGAATCCCAGACTGGTTTGGGTTGGAAGGGACCTTAAAGATCATCCAGTTCCAACCCCCCTGCCATGGGCAGGGACACCTTCCACTAGCCCAGGTTGCTCCCAGCCTCATCCAGCCTGGCCTTGGACACTCCCAGGGATGGGGCATCCACAGCTTCTCTGGGCAACCTGTCCCAGTGCTCCCCACCCTCTGCGGGAAGAATTCCTTCCTGATGGCCCATCTCAATCTCCCTCTTTCCATTTAAACCCGTTACCCCTTGTCCTGTCACTCCCTGTCCTTGTAAAAAGCACCCCCCCCCCCCCTCCTCTCCCAGCTTCCCTGTAGCCCCTTCAGGTACTGGAAGGTGCTATAAGGTCTCCCTGGAGCCTTCTCTTCTCCAGGCTGAACAAGCCCAATTCTCTCAGCCCTTCTTCATAGCCGAGGTGCTCCAGCCCTCTGAGTGTCCCCTTGGTCAGTTTGGGTCAGCTGCCTGGCCTGTGTCCCCTCCCAGCTTCCTGTAGAGCAGCTTGGTGCGCAGCTGGCCTCTGTCCTTCTTGTGGAGAAGGAGCTGGGAAGACGGGCAGTATCAGAAACTGAAAAAGGTCCTTGAGTTGACATAAACATTGCTTGGCAACAACTAAAAGCAGTAGTATGTTATCAACAATGTGCTCAGCGCAGCCAGAACACAGCCTCATGCCAGCTACTGTGGGGAAAACTAACTCTATCCCAATTAACCAGCACAGTCCCCAGGCCCTCCCCACTTTGGAGACGTGTGTCCTGCTGCTCTCAGCCTCAGGAAGACCAAGATGTATGAACTTAGGGAGGTCACCCACACCTGGATTACCTGCCCTCTGTAACATACTTGTGCTGCTCAAGTCCTCTTCAGCCACATCCCTCCTCTGCTACCCCCTGCCGTTGTTTGTCCGAGCGCTGGCTGCAGGAGGGGGTTATTTGGGGGTTTAGCTACCAGATTGATTTGTCAAGCCTTCATGCTTTGGATTCCAACTCGTGTGCTTTGTGGCACTCGGGTACCAAAGAAACTATTACCTGGCTGAACAGAACGCACTGAAAAGTGGGAACAGAACGCTTTGCAGATGGAAAAGTAATGGCTTTTTTATAATTGGTTTTTAACTGCTAGCAGCTTTGTGGTTTCACGTATTTCCCATCGCTGCAACAGCTATTTTAGTCAAATTATCATCTTCAGCAGTAGAAATTTCCCTCATCGCTGAAGGATATTAAAGCAACTAAAGCAAAAATTGCAATGTTGGTCTCAATTCTAGCAAAGAGACTGTCCCAGGCAAAGGTTCTCCAGAGGTCCCTTCTGCCTAAATGACTCCATGATTCTGTAGCTTCCTCAGGCCATTCCCAGGTGGGACTTCTTTGCTTTCCTCCCTACTCACCATCCTCTTTAAATTGTTTCCAGTTAATTCACAGTCAAGGTCAGGAAACTGGGAGAAACCTGAAGGCGTAGGTGGTAAGCACACATACTGACAGTGGGTCGTTCGACACCAGAGGGTGTCCAACACCCCTTACTGACTGAACGTGCTGTCACTTTGACTGTCACCGCAAGGGCACAGCTGCATCGCAGCACTCAAGCACGCAGCGATGCTGCGGAACACTTCAGGACACGCGAGAGGTAAACACAGCAGAGAATTCAGGCTGTGTTTTCTTACAGCGATTTGCAGACTGCAGCGTTTAGCCAAGAAATCTAAGCACCAAGGGGAGAAAAGTGCTCTTCGGACCTCGGGAATGCCCCACACCTCTTGGACAAACGAAGCATATGTGATAACATGCTGACCAGTGCAAGCCACAGAGCCCATCGCACGGATTCCCGTACGGCAGAGACGGAAACCCATTTTCATGGCTGAAGAACTGCTCCTGCCTCTTGTCCCCATCTTTTCTGAGGAGGACGGGTCCCCTCAGGATAACACATCTCAATTCTGCCATCCCCACCTCAGAGTCGGTACCACCAAACAGCAGGATGACCAGCACGGCAATAGCCTTTGTTTGTCCTGTCTTAGCCTGGCAGCACATCTTCGATGCTGGGGATGGATGGAGGGCAGGCAAGGAGATCACATATTTCTGAGCACGGCGGCACCAGCAGCTCCAAGACTAACTGAAGAGCTAATCCAATAATGCTACAGAAGAGGCAGGGCTCACGCGGCACAGAGCAATTCTGGGTCTTGGGGCCGGCTCTGAATGCTTTGCATGGGGCACAACGGCGTGGAAGGGGCAATACCAAATGCATTTTTAGAGCCAGGAAGGGATTCTGACATTCTTACATCCAAGTTATGAAACAACAGCCCACAGAGGCCTACACGTTCCCAGCTCAGCACACTCTGCGACACCCACGTGTCCCTATCTGCTAAACTGATCTAGAAGAAACTAAGGATAAGCTATAGGCTTTCCGGATATTTTTGCTTATCTGCTGGCTTTTTATTTGCTGCACGGACTAGGTGCAATTGCAAATGAAAAAGGGGGAGGAGTCAAGGCAATCTTATGTGGGAAAAGGGACATACAATCTAAAGCACAGGCAATCGAGAGGACAGGCTCTACTCAGGTGCAGTACGACGTGTGAGGAGTTACACGATGCTCTTTCTGGCTGTGTACTTAACCTCCATCTACAACCATCAATGTATTACATCCTGCACACGCTACTCCTTTTGTTTCCTAGGATTTTTTAAAATTCTCTTTCTAAAGCCCATCTTATTTATCCAAAAAGGTGACCCCAATACTGTGCTGTGAAAGACTGTTGTGCAAACTTCGGCCATGCCTCGTCTTGCCCGCACGTCACCTGGATGGAGAAGCGACAACCGACGTCACGATCGATAAACCCGGCTGCGCAGCTTTGCGCCCGCCAAAGATAACCTGGCTTCAGCTTCACTGGTCAGGTTGTACTGTCCAAAACGTTACCCATCATTCAGCAACCTCCAAATGCTGGGAAAGGAGGAAACAAACCAACCAAGAGAAGCAAAGCACAGTGTAAAATGACGCAGAAAACCTTGCTACAAACGCTGTCTTAATCCCTTCCACAGTCTTGCTCCACAGCAGCGTGGCACCTTGCAGATACTGTCCTGACCGACACATGAAACAGTGGCTGAGACCCTACGGGTCTGGTAACCCCGTGTAACAGACTGGGAGTTAAACACAGCAAAACCCCAGTGGCACTCAAGTACTTCATACTCCCAGAAACGGGCCTCTGCGCGCGTCAGGCGCTGTTTGCAAGCACGGCTCTAGCAAAGAAAGGCACCAGCCCAGCATCATCCGTATTTCTGCTGCACCTATCGCTATCAACCCAGCCAGCTGCCTGGGCTGGTGGCTCACACACCACACTCTTCCCTCTGCAAACAGGTCTCGTTTCCCGTGGTGGTTTTCTGTTGTATTTTCTCAGTGATAGCGCTGGTGTTACCTCTGCCAACTTCCCTCTCTCATTTCCCCTCTGCTTCCTTCTCAGTCTACCCTGAGGGATTCCTGAAGTTCACCCAGGCTGCTGTCAAAGCATGAACCACTTGTGGGCTCCTTTCCCTGCATTCAAACCTGCTCCCAAAACCCCACCCCAGCTCCTCTGCTGACACCAGCTTTTATTTCCTTCAGAGGCTTCTGACTCAGCCGCTCTTTCACATGGGCCCTTTGGAATTGCAACAAGCAAAGCTATTATAGCAAAGCTATTTCCCCACCTCACTTTTGTTGTTTTCTTCCAAACAGAAGGATTACACATTGCATTTCCTCTGGAAACCATGGAACGAGGGCAATTAGATGGCCTATTACTCCACAAGTTCGTTTTAACACGTGTAACGAAGAACATGTCACAAAGCAGTTGTCAGATGGATACAGCGGACATAAGCTTCCTAATAAAAGTAAACACAATTTTGATAAGAATTTTCACTGCAGTGATGAGAATTCAAACCCTGGAGCGTTATATTAGGTAAATTTGGACAGTTTGGCTTGCTTCAGCTTACCAAATGGGGATACACACCAAGTATCTACTACAGCTCTACTGAGTGCTATGAACAAAAAAAGACAGTAAAAAGAGGGCAGAAAGAGGTAAAGGCAAATCCCTGCTGTGTTTTAAAGCAGTAGATGTGCTTCCATGAATAATTACAGGCTGGAAAACACAGCACTGCTCTCGGTGCAGAGCCTCAGAGGAGTTGAAACGCTCCAAGTTCACGCACACAGCAAGCAGCTCGCGGGGCGAGCCCTTTGCAAAGGTCTGGTCAAAACCACCCTCCTGCAGAACCTGCCAGCCCAGCACTGCAGCGATGTGCCAGCGCAGGAGACGCAAAAAGCGAAACCACCTCAGCCGTGTTCTTTCCCAAGCTAAATATAGGACAAAAGAGCGAACAGCACAGATGGTGAAAGCACTACAAGTTTTTAGATTCTTCTGCTCTAGGAATTTAAGCTGCTAAAGCACAACACAGGCTAAGCCTTCTGAAATACATTCACGGCTCAGCTCTGTCACTGACGCCAAAGCCCGGCTTTACAGATCACCGCAAGTGACCGCTGTCATCCTATTAGACATGTGATTCACTTAATCACAACAGTTGGGGTGAAGCAGCTCTTTCATAGTTCCCTGATCTTGCCATCTCTCGTGACCTTCCTTGCAAATTTCCACAGAGAAGAGGAACAAAAGCACACCCCATGCAGAAATTACTTCAAATGAAGACATACCAAGAGGAACAAGGAATTATTTCATATGCAAATGGAAAGCAGAAAATAAAGGCAGATTAATGATTCAGTAGCAGAATTCTTCCAGGCAAATGAGCATAGCTGAAAGTAAGACCCAAAGGGAGGGTGAAGCTGAGGTATTTAGAGGAAACTAAATCAGAGTGGAAAAACATAACTCCTTTTATCCAACATTAAACTGTTCAAAATGTATTATTTTAATAATACAATGCATTATCCAACATTAAACTGTTCAAAATGTAATACAATGTATATTGTATAGCAGCACCTAGATAGAGCCCAGCTCTACCTCAGCGTCCATTAATAACCTCTCCTCCACCTCTCGTTGTTATAAATACTTCAGCCCCTCCTGACAAAGACTGAATCCCTGACACACACAGCACGCCAATTTGGGGTGGAACGAGACAGAAAGCTCGGATTTGTGATGTCAGGTCTAGCAGAAATTCATTTAAATTAGTGCTCTGAACAGCTCGGGCAGCAGGCTCTGTTACACTCCTTTCTGGTACAGTGCCTGGAAAGCTGGAGGACTGAGCAACTAGTGACTCAGAAACGCCGCAGACAGACACTTGGTTGAGAAGACTGCTTGCTGGAAGTTTGCGGGGATTCTTGTGAGGTCCCAGAAACGCTCAGGATTTACTGCCAGCCTCAGGGAGTCAGGTCTTAATTCCTTGCTCCAGCACTAACACCACATAAACCCCCAGAAGTCACTTCAAACCCCTTGCTTTGAACCTGAGCTTCTCCACCAGTGAAAATGGAAGGGACTCGATCACCTGCAGCTCAGAAAGAAGAGCGGAAAAGCCCTGTGCAACGCTATGCCTTCGCCGCTGTCCTCAGAGACCTGCCACCTTTGTATTTCACCACGTAATTCTGACCTTTCAGCAGCGCAGAGGGAGGATGTGCCCATGGCCACGAGATAACACGAGAACCGCTAGCTCTCATGTGGCTCTTCTCTGTCAAACGAGAAGGAAACTGAGGCACCACAACCTGTCCAAGGTCAAGCCCCCAGTCAGCGGCTGCCACCGTGTTTACCGACTTGCAGCCTCACACACGCCTTTTGGCGCCTTTAATGAACTTCACTGGATGACAAAACAGCAGCTGAAAATGACAACCAAGCGCCTGAGCCGTGCGAGGTGTATCAGGTATCACAGCATTCCACCTCGCCACCCTCCACTGCTTACATTCTCTCCTGAGCTCACGCTCACCCTCTCCCAGCCGAGCCCAAGCTGCTGCTGGAAGCAGCCCAGGCCTACAGCTGTCCCGGAGGGTCAGCAAACGCAGCCCCGCAGCAACACACGCTCACCCGGCCGCTCCCCTGCACCGCCAGCACCGAGGCAAGACCGGCAGCGGCAAGAGCCAGGCCAGGCTGGAAACCTCCACCACAGGCACCGACCCGGGGGGCTGAGGGGCCCGACCCCGGCAGGGCACGGCCCCGAGGGGAAGGCGGCAGGGCCCACTCGCGGCAAGCTGAGCCCGCTACCCCCGGGCCCTCAGCATCCACCCCTGGGCCGGGCAGGTGCACAGCCCTCAGCGGGGCCGGCAGCTGCACAGCCCTCAGACCCTCTCTGCGCCCCAAAACTACCCCCTTCCCCTCGGCCCGGCAGCTCCACAGCGAGGCTGCCAACCGGGCCCTGCGGCCCCCGAGCCCCACAGCAGCTCCACAGCAGCCCCACAGCGAGGTTGCCAACCGGGCCCTGCGGCCCCCGAGCCCCACAGCAGCTCCACAGCAGCCCCACAGCGAGGTTGCCAACCGGGCCCTGCGGCCCCCGAGCCCCACAGCAGCCCCACAGCGAGGCTGCCAACCGGGCCCTGCGGCCCCCGAGCCCCACAGCAGCCCCACAGCGAGGCTGCCAACCGGGCCCTGCGGCCCCCGAGCCCCACAGCAGCCCCACAGCGAGGCTGCCAACCGGGCCCTGCGGCCCCCGAGCCCCACAGCAGCCCCACAGCAGCCCCACAGCAGCCCCACAGCAGCCCCACAGCAGCCCCACAGCAGCCCCACAGCGAGGTTGCCAACCGGGCCCTGCGGCCCCCGAGCCCCACAGCAGCCCCTGGGGCCCGGGCCTAAGGCGGGGCGGTGGGCCCAGCCCCTTCTCCCCCACAGCCCCCCGGGAGAAGGAGGAGGATAACCGGGCGCAGGTGTCTCACCGGGAGAGGTGCTTCAGGATCTGCTTCTTGATGATGCCGGCCATGCCGCGGGGCGGCGGGGCTCAGGGCCGCGGGCGGCGGGACCCCATCGCGCCGCCGCCGCCTCCCGCCCCGCCCCGCGCCGCGCCACCGCCTCCCGCCGGCCCCCGCGCGCCGCCGCCGCGCCCCCTGGCGGCTCCCGCAGCCCACCCGTGCTCACGGCGAGGCGTGCGAAGAGCACGGCGGGGGGGGGAGCCGCGAACGGGGGCGGCTTTTAGTGCCCGGCTGCGCCTCGGTTGAGACGGTGGTTGTTCACGCTCGGGGAGCTGCAGGTAAACCGCCCCCCCCCGGGTGTCACACCGCAGGTACCGCTGCCTGCGGGGAACAGCCCAGCGCAGCCGGGAATGAGGCTTCCTCAGGGCGCTCGCGTTGGCAAATCAAAGGTGAAATATAGAAGAACGTGAGCAGCGAGGCGGCTCAGCGAACACGGCATCGTCTCGGTTGCACGAGGTTCCCGTGCCCAGTCTGCGCCGTAACGCTGACGGATGACAACCCACCGGACACCTCCCGGGCGGGTTCAGCCGGACGACAAGGGAGCGTTTCGCTCTCAGGGCGCCCACAGCAATGGTGACACTGTTAAACACAGCATGCTTCCCCCCTCCGTCACGCCCTAACGGCTCCAGGACAAGAAAACCCCGTGCTCTGTACTTCACTGAGGACATCGTGTTCCAACCCCGGCGTGGGCGGGGGGAACTCCAGTGGCATACGGGCCTGGGACTTCAGCAAAGCCTGATCTTGTATCAAAGTGCCGATCAACACTAATTCCTGCCTTTTTTTTTACCCCCAAGAGAAAGTCATTAATACGCACTGACGGCGTGTGTTGTGTGTTTGGTGTCCGAGCAGCCCAGCTGGAGCGTAAAGCTGAGAAACACATTACTGACCAGGGAGACACCTTCCAAGAGGCACATTGCTACAGCCACTTCAGCTCCCGGCAATCCACGCTGACGCCTGCAGAACCTGACGTGGGAGGTGACACTGCACTATGATCCCTTCGCTCTCACACCATCATGGGATGGTTTGGGTTGGGAGGGACCTTAAAGCCCACCCAGTGCCACCCCCTGCCATGGGCAGGGACACCTTCCATAGCCCAGGTTGCCCCAAGCCTCATCCAGCCTGGCCTTGGACACTCCCACGGATGGGGCACCCACAGCTTCTCTGGGCAACCTGTCCCAGTGCCCCCCACCCTCTCCAGGAAGAATTCCTTCCTGATGGCCCATCTCAATCTCCCTCTGTCAGTTTAAACCCACTGGCCCTTGTCCTGTCACTCTCTGCCCTTGTAAAAAGCCCCCCCCAGCTTTCTTGTATCCCCCTTCAGGCACTGGAAAGTGCTATAAGGTCTCCCCGAAGCCTTCCCTTCTCCAGGCTGAACCCCCCAACCCCCCCAGCCTGTCCCCATGGCAGAGGGGCTCCAGCCCTTGCAGCATCTCCGTGGCCTCCTCTGGCCTCGCTCCAACAGCTCCGTGTCCTCCTGCTGTTGGGGCCCCAGAGCTGGACACAGCACTGCAGGGGGGGTCTCACAAAAGCAGAGCAGAGGGGGAGAATCCCCTCCCTCGCCCTGCTGGCCACACTTCTCCTGATACACCCCAGCGTACAGTTGGCTTTCTGGGCTGCCAGTGCACACAGCCAGCTCATGTTCAGCTTCTCACCCACCATATTTAACAGATATTAAACATCTCTCTCAAGCTATGGCATGAAAAATGAGACTACCACGGAACTAAGCAGAAAAAACTCCTAAAGAATTCTGTGCGAGACAGGTAGAGGAAGCAACTAAAACTGACACCTGCCGGGCTGAAAACCCGCACACAGTAAGGCTCAGATTTTCCACATGTAAACCAACATCAATGTTTTATTGTTGTTTAACGATTCAACGGGGAGGAAAAGAAACAACCAAAACCCACAAAAAAAAACCCAGACTGGGTACAAAGGCATCAGTCCAGTGTGTATCTAGTCAAACCGTCTGTACTCTGAGGTAACAGCAGATCTCTCCTACACACTGATTTAACACGAAACCCTAGGGACATGGGTCTATGGTATTTTATCGTATGGAAGATCAGAATATGAAAAAGAAAAGGTAGCTCCACTTCCACCTTTATCTGTCTGGACGGGTCATTCCCGGCCTGGTTGGCACCATCATGGGTCTGGAGGGCGGTCTCATCATTGGGGGCCCTGGCATCATCGGCATGTGTCCTCCCATCGGTGGCCTCATCCCCGGAGCTACAAGGGGAAAGACAGGACGTTAGCCAAGAGCTCTTGGGAGCAGCAACGGCCGAGTCACGTCAAAACAGCGCGCAGGTTCTCTCCCAACCCTCCAGGGAACTTCCACTTACAACCGTGTAAGCTTTGACCTGGAAGCTGGCCAACACGGAGTACACTGCCCTGAAGGATATTAGCAATTAGCAGGGGAAGAACCAAGTTTCTGGGTCGTATGTCCACTTTTGACAATATTCACTGATAAATTATTTTCGACCGCTCAAAAGAGACACTGGCTTCATTACGGAATTGGAAAGTTCATTTGGAAAAGAAGCGTTGTAGAACCCTTCAGTGTGTTTAAGAGACGGGTGTATTTCTTCCAGCCGGGTAACAGCATTACCAGCAAAAAGCAGGTGCCGTGCTAAAAAGCACCAAAATCCGGATTGCCATCCAATTTCTCCACTTCTTTCCAGGCAGCCACTACGGTGCCTGGTATCACAGATTAAGTGTTCGTTAAAGGCACAAAATACGTGCGGAAAGAGCAGTTTCTACCAGCAAGCTGATCATTGCAAAGACGCTTTACTACTTTTAGTGCCCGTGTGTGAATTGCTTCAGATTTGTTCCGGTAACTGCTGCAATAAGACGTCCTCTGAGACTTTGTCAAATGCCAGTAAGCTCAAAAGCAAAATGGATCAAAGACATTTTAGTTTGCCTTTATGGGTTTGAAAAAAAAAAACAAACCAACAACTTTAAGGCGTGTTGTTTCTCTGGAACACATTATCCCAAGACGTTTTAAACAATAAAATTCACCTAGTGCTGAAATGTACTCCCTTGTGCAAAAACATAAGCACCAGAAACACACAATTCCTAAACAATTCTACATCGTGCTGCTAAAACCAGAGGTAGAAAAGCTACAATTTGCCAGAGTGATAACCGCAGTTATACAATTCTCAATAAGCAGTAAATGATCTTTAATTAGCAAGTCTAAGACTGGTTTATGTCTCATCATGCAGAGGATAATGGATCAGAAAATGCGCCTAGCATAGGGAAACTGGAATACTTCCACAGCTTGACACTAGGGGCTGTCCAGCTACCACCTTGCATCACTACAGCCAGCACCCAAGTACTGCAGCTGCTTCCCATTTTCCTTTCACAACTCTCCATCACCCAGAGAGACAGAAAATATAACCCAAAATCCTGCAAACCAGGCCACGCAGTACCACAGTTCCAGAGATTTACCTATTTCCAGACTTACCAGGTCCAACCGGCATCATTCCTGGTGGGGGTGGGCCCATCATTGGCATCATCGGCGGTCCACCCATATGAGGGGCCGGCATCATGCCAGGCCGCGGGGGGCCAGCTGAACACACACACAAATCGGTTAGGCCTCTGGCTGCTTTCACATTCATCAACAACGTGCAACTCCACGCGGTTACTGAACTTCACGGGGCACTTTGGTAATTAAGGTGTTTTATGACTGCCTGCCTTCATTTTCAGTTTCAACTCTGAACGCAGGTGCCAAAAAGTGAACCGGAGAAAGAATATGCCAGCTCTTATTTCCAACTCTGCATACCTAACGCAGCTGACCACCACTTCCGACAGCAGGACTCTGTGCAGAAGGACATCTCAGGCGTTTGCCAGCTGAGGCACAAAGGAAGGGTACCCATCCTACTCTGTTTTTAACTTAAAAAACCCACTCCCCCGGTGCTGGAAGTTTTAATGAGACTACCCACACGGCAGCTAGCACGTAGTGAAGAGACACACACTTCTGTTGATGCGCCCAGCGTTATTAAAATAAGACAAACTAAAGATTAAGATGGTTGCTGAAACACTCTCACCAAGCATTCTCACACATTTTGGTATTCATAAGCCCAAAATGTCTTGACTCGATTTCAGGCTAAAAGGACTTTTCTTTACAAGGCCAGGAAACATGCAACACAGCTCAAAAGGGCTGGCATCCCAGGCCAAAACTGCCCGGGTCAGACTTACGGATGCTGGGAGGAGGCGGTATCATGGCTCCTGCGGGAGGTGGTGCCGAGAACGGTGTAGGTGGAATTTTCCCTTGCTGAAATGCAGCCGCTACATTGGGGGGGAAAGAAAAAAAAAAAAAAGGAAAGAAAGAATCCCAGGAGAAAAAACCAGTTACTAGGCCGAGGAAGCTCCTGCATCAATCTTCCTTCACATGCCACGCGGTCACGTCATGCTGCGTGCTCGGTTGGAAACAAATCCCTGGTTTGTGCTGCTCGTCATGGCGGAAGCACCTGATATTCTCGAAGACAATTATTACAGTAATTATTCCAGCTGAGACTAGAGAGCTCCTGGATGTTTCACACACCCAACAGGAAGGCGATGGTGGAGAAAATGCATCACGTGATCTGCAGCTGCAACTTTCACCTGGGATCTCCGGGTAAAGACACACCGTCCTGAACATGGTAATAAGGCAATGACTGAGGTGACAAGAAGCATGACAAACACACTGTGTGAAAGGGAAGAGGAGGAATTCAAAAGTCTGGAATCGACTAGAAGGAAGGCAAAGGATGTGAAAGTTGGAAGCATCACAAGGAAAATGGACATGAGGAAATGGGATGAAGCTGCGTCAGGGAAAGGCTATACTGGACACCAGGAAAAGGCTCTTCGCTGAGAGGGTGGCGTGTCCCTGGGACAGGCTCAGCCGGGAAGTGCTCACGGCACTAAGCCTGTCAGAGTTCAAGAGGCGTCCAGACAACGCTCTTAGTCGTATGGTTCAGTTTTAGGTAGTCCTGCGAGGTGCAGGGAGTCGGACTCAACGATCCTTATGGGTCACTTCCAATTTGATATATTCTATGATCTAAAGAAAGTTGCCATAGAGTTAATCTGGCATTTGTATTTCTTTTCACAGATAAAAGAACCATTATTCAGAGGACTAGTGACAGGACAAGAACCCTGTGAGCTGACAAAGGAAACACTTCACACTTTATTGAAACCTTAAATAGCAAGAGAGTAAAAAAAATTATCAATAATTCCCAGAGAATTTGGGGCAAGCAACTACAGCATTAAAAAAAAAATAAATCCATACATTTTAATGTGCATTTTCCTATCTTTTGGATTTCTTATTCATGCTCTTCACATGCTACTACCAAAAAGCAGAAGCATGTTATGTGACCTTGTACGACACCACCAGCAGTGCTAGCGACAGTGGTACCTACAACCCTCTCAAGCACTGTGAAGCTGTAAATGCCTGCTTGCAGTGCCCCCTCGGGCAGAGCCCTCTGTCTCTGACATGGAATCCCACACTCTGAAGAGTTCAGGATTCAGATTCTAAGCGAAGTTTTCGCTTACGATTCACAGAGCAAAGACTCACCAGGGAACTAAGGAAGAGTCAACACGGAAAAAAAGCAGCTAGAGGAAAGACAAGGGAGGAAATGGGAAAGCAGTCCTGGATCACAGAAGGATTAACCTTACTTGTTTTGTCAATCAGGCTCTGAGCTTGTTCCTCCATCCATTTTTGATAGTAGTCTTTCACATTCTCTTTGTGTTTTCGGCCACTGCAGTGGGTTTTTCTCACGGAGGGCTGAGAAAGATCACATAAAACCAAAGTTTACTGGGAACCATTGCATAATTTTAAACATATGCAATCTGGAAGCATAAGATAGGTTGGTTTCTGCACCCAGTCAGAGGCGGGTGACGTACAAAACCTTTATGTATAAACTGTAAGCGTTCAGACTCCGGTTTAAGTGGAAGAGGTTGCCCTAACACCCGGCCAGCTCAGCCACTAACTCACGGCAACACCCGTAGGCAGCCGTGAGCGTCGGCTGCCCTTCACTGCTGAATGCAAGTGACACTCAAATTCCTCCCGTCCTCCTTCCTTTGCTTTCAAAGGAGCAGGAGGGCAGGTAAGGACGCCACGCTATTTCAAGTAGACCGGTTTGAGGCCATGTAAGTTTTACTTTAGTACTCTCGATACAAAAGAGAATCCAGAAGCTTTGGTACTTACCGAGTCATGGGTGAGGTATGTGTCACAATAATCACAATAAAACCTGACAAGGGAAAACTCTTATGAAGAAATCGCTTTGTCCCCGTGGGCACTCAGCCCCTCACAACGGCTCCGCGGCCCTGCCCGGGGCGGCTGGAGGAAGAGGCGCTGCACCCAACAACAGCCCAGGCCTCGGCCTGCCAGAGCCCCCGCCCGCGGCCCTGCACGCCCCGCGGCCCCGCCTCTCCTATCCCCTCGCTTCTCGAGGCCGCACCGAACACGAACTGCCCGCCAGGCCGGGCCGCCGCGGGGCTCACCAAACCCAGTCGGGGAGCAACCCGCCCCCTCCTCGCCGGGCCCGGGCAGCTCCCTCGCCCCGGTGCCCCCTCGCCCCGCCTCCCACCACCGCCCCGCCGGCGCCAAAGCCGCGCTCACTTGGGCATGATTCTGCCCGCGCCCCGCCACCGGCGCCGCCAGGAAGTGACGCACTCACGCAGCGACACCTTCCGTCACATGATCCCCCCGGCAGCCCCCGTAGAACGACGACGGTGACACAGGGCGGAGCTCAGCGCCCGACGGCGGCCGGCGAGGGACAAAAGAGATTGCGGGCGGGCTTCGCTTTTCCCGCCTCACCGGCGGGGCCTGCGCCTTTCCCCTCAAGTCACTTCTCCCGCCACGCCACAGCTTGTCCCTCTACAAACCTGCGTCAGAGCTGGGCACCGCCATGCCCGCGCCCCGCTCCCGGTGCGGCTCATCCCGCTCGCTGTTCCCCGCTGGAGCGGGCCCGTGGGCGAGGCGGGCCCGCGGCGGGAGGCGGCCGCTCGGCCCGCGACTGCCCTTGGGAGAGACAGAACTTTGACGCAAGGCACTGCGTTTGCTTCCGGCACCAGCGGGGAGTTTATTTACACTCGCGACGTGCGGTAGCTTGGGTTCCCCTGGTGCTGACGGGGCAACAACCGCCACCTTGTCACAGAACCACGGAATGGGCAGCGTCGGAAGGGACCTCTGGAGATCCGGACCAAGCCCCTGCCGAGGCAGGTTCACCTAGAGCCGATGGCACAGGAGCGCGGGAACTCCTCCGAGTATCCCCAGAGGAGCCTCCACACGCTGTGGGCAGCCTGTTGCAGCGCTCTGGCACCCGCAGGGACTCCCCCTCAAGCACAGGTGGAGCTCCCTGTGCTGCACTTCGTGCCTGTTGCCCCTTGTCCTGTCGCTGGGCGATGCCGAAGAGGCCAGCCCCCTCCCCCTGACACCTGTCCTTCAGGCACTGATGAGATCCCTCTTCTCTCCAGGCTAAACAGACCCAGCTCCCTCCGCCCTTCCCCATCAGGGAGACGTTCCAGTCTCCTCCTCATCTTCACACCCTCCTCCGGGCTCGCTCCAGCAGCTCCCTGCCCTTCCTGCCCCTGGGAGCCCAGCGCTGGGCCCAGCACTCCGGGTGCGGCCTCAGCAGAGCACGGCAGAGGGGGAGGCTGACCCCCTCGACCCGCTGGCCACGCTCTCCCTAACGCACCCCAGGGTGCCCCTGGCCTTCCTGGCCCGAGGGCACACTGCCGGCTCCTGCTTAACTTGCGGCCCAGAGCCGCTTCCAGCAGCGCCCCCCCCCGCACCGCAGCGTTTTGCGACCCGCGAGGGAAGCGCTGGGCGCGGCCGGGCACGGAGCCCCTCGCGGGGCTGGAAACGGCAGGAAAAGCGTCACGCCGGGATCAACGTTCCCCTCCGCGAAGCCCCGCCCCGGCAGGCCTTGCGCCGCCTCGTTTGCATAGCGCCACGTGACGTCACCGAGCCCGCCCGCGCCTAATTTGCATACATAAACACGCGCGCTCACCGCCCCCGTATATGGAAGCGCGCGGCTGGGGGCCACGCAAATTTACACCCGCCCTCCCCCCCCCCCAACCCAGTTGTGACGCAGCCCCTCCTCCTCCGCGCGCGCGGAGCCCCCGCGTGCTCAACCCTGGTTTGCCGACGCGCCCCCGCCGGGGACGCCCCGCCCCCCCCCCTTCCGCCCACGCCGCGCGGGTGGGGAGGGGGGGTGTGTGACGCCACCGCGCTCGGAACTGACGCGGTGGCGTCACAGAACGCGTGCCTCCCGTGCGAGGTGGAGCGGCGCTTGCGCAGTACCGCTAGCGGCTGGCGTCGCTCGCGCCCCCTCCCCCTCGCTTCCCCCCCCCGCCCGCCCCCCCCCCCCCCAACTCCGCGCCGTGCCCGCGCTCCCCCCCTCGCCCCCATGCGGCGCTGAGGCGGCGGCGGCGGCAGCGGGGCGGCCCCGGGGCGGCGGGGACCGCTGAGCGCCATGGAGGGCATGGACGTGGACTTGGACGCGGAGCTGATGCAGAAGTTCAGCTGCCTGGGCACCACCGACAAGGACGTGCTGATCGGCGAGTTCCAGCGGCTCCTCGGCTTCCAGCTCAGCCCCGCCGGCTGCGCCTTCTTCCTCGACATGACCAACTGGTGCGAGGGGACGGCGTGTGGGGGGGGGGCCCTCGGGGAGGCGGCGGAGGGCAGCGGCGAGGGGCCGCCGGCCCTCAGGCGGTTGAGGGGAAGGGCGGGAGGCCGCCCCGCGGAGCTTGAGCTCCCGAGCGGAGCCTCGGGAGGCCGCCGGCGCTGAGGGGCCGCGCACCACGCTGGGCCGGCCGCTTCCCCACCCCCCCCGCCGGCCCGAGCTGCCTCGGGGGCTGCAGGCCCGTCCCGCCGCTCGCAGGGCCCCGCCGCGGGAGGGAGCTGCCCCGAGGGCGGTGTGTGTGTTTGTTGCGGGTCCCCCCTTTCCCCCTCCCCTCCCCCGGGGTCGGTGATGGCGGGGCCGCGGGCGGAGCGGGGTGTACGCGGTGGGGAGGGAGCTATCATGGCAGCGCGGGGGAGGAGAGCAGCAGGCACTGGGGTTCGGCTCCGGCTCGGGGCTGTGATTTTGCCAGTTCGTGGAGCTCGGCGGTCAAAGGGCTGCGAAGCTGTTAAAGAGTGACTAATTGATAGGAAGAGGGGCATGTGATCCGGCGGCCCCAGGAGCTCTTAAAGGGCGCTTTCTCTGCGGAACGGGAGGATGAGCTGAATTCAGAGGTGGATTATGGTGCCCTGGACCCTAAAGCAGACTTGAGAAGGAGGGAAAACTCTGGTAGAAAGGCTCTGTGGCAGTGTAAACGCTACCATGGTCTCCATGTGGCAGCTGCCCAAGTGTTTGGTAAAAACTTACCACCCGCTTGCAAAGTAGGGACCTCTATCCAAATACCCTGGCTTTCGTTGTGTATTTTGGTTTTATAAAGGCTCTCTGGCACTGTCCTAGGAAAAAAAAGCAGGTACAGGTTGTCAGGGAAGCTGCAGTTTGAGATAAACGTGGGAAATAATGCAAAATAATGGTGACAAACAGAAACCAGGAGTTAGTGGTGCAGCGAGGCCAGTGACTGTTGAAGAATGTTGTGAATTGCTGCTGCCTGAATTTGTGGGGTTGGGCTCGTTATTGTCGCTGGCATCTCTTAACCCGTCTGTAGTAGCCGCTGCGTAGGGCATTTCCCAAAATGTGACCCTCTTGCTGGGTTTGCATCCTTCCACTGTGAAGGATGCAGGAGAGCAAAGAAGTGGTTTCTGGTTCAGATGTCATGAACAGATTACTTCACTAAGTTGTAGCTACTGCTTTTTCTCAGTGGTAGAACATCAGATCCAGAGACCTCAGGGCTGAAACTTGAAATCCAAGCGAAGGTCTGGATATCAACAGTTGGGAAAAAACTTGTGTGGAGTTGTTGAACTAATAACCGGGAGTAAGACAACTTTGTCACCTTCTTCCTTTTATCTTTCCCTCCTTCTACAGTTCTGTGTTGAATTATATTGGCAAATCTGCATCTGCAGAGGGAGTAAGGGAATAGCAAATAATACCATGTGCTTTGAAAGCTGATACAGTGCGAAAGAAGATCTCTTTCGAGGAGTTCAGGAGTTTGCCTGGTTCACAGCAGAAGATGCTTTCCCACCTTATTCATGTGTTGATAATATGAATAAAAGTACCCGCACAACGTGCATTGCTTTGCAGCGTATTACTGTGTTATTCTGTGGTGTTCCTTAGCAGCGCTGAACCTGAAAGTTACTCGGGCAGTTACTATGTATAACCATAGTATTCCTGGTTTGCCTTGAAGAAGCTCCTTCTTTTACAGGAGTATTTAATGTTTTTTGAAGTAATGGTATCTCAAATACTATCTTATTACCAATGGCTTTTTAAAAAGAATCTCTAATTACAGTTGAAGAAAATCATAAGTGATTAAAATAGCTTCAATTTCACAACTTTGCTGGCTAGTTAGGTTCTGACAACATATGTTTTCAGGGTGGTTGTTTTTTTTCAAGTGTTAGTTGGTAAGCCTTGTAGATGGCTGTGTGTAAAAAGGAACTGTTAAGTTGGTGTAATGTATAGAGTCTACGAAAACTAGAGCAGGCTGTGGTGTGACTGCTCTTAGAGTGGGCTTAAAGCCTGGGAGAGTTTAACCTTTCAGCAGTGGAGCTGGGTTGGGTATGCTGACAGGTGCCGCTCGTTTTTCTCGTGTGTTCTTGCCAGGACGCTGCTCTCCTGACCTGCCCTGTCATTTGTTGTGCCTGGTTTTGTACAGTTTGCAGTTCTGCTGCAAACTGTGTTTCTGTCCCATTCTCCAGCTCCCACCTCTTCTTAGTGTGGCCTTTGGGTTATTGGCCTGAATATGCCAACCCTGCTCAGCCGTTATAAAAAGCTGCAGCCCAGACACCTTTTCCAGCTCTGGAAACACCTTTCCCTTGTCACGCTGAGGACCCTGTGTAATCCCCAGTGCCCCGGGTGATGTTAGGCAGTGGCCTATGAGCTTTGTATTTTGTGGCCTAGAATTAGGGTCAGAATCTTGTATCACCAGTGAGTAATTTGTCTAGATGAGACTGTCAGGTCACCTTTCCTGTCGTTAAAGGTACAGCTCTTTCCTGCCCCTTCACTTTCTGCATCAGGATTAATGTTGATCTGCAGGAAACGGTGAGGGAGCTCACAGCAGGGATGAGCCATGCACTCACGGGCTAGACTGGGTTCTTGTCAGCCATGTCCACGCATGGGTTAATTAACAGACATAAATAATTTTCACTAGAACCGTTTTCCCCACAAGTGAGGCACGCTGCTCTTTGGCGATCGTTATGTAGTCTGCAGACCTGACATTACTTCCCTGTTGTCTCCCTTTCACATACTGAGTAGTAAATAATCCAAGGTGTAATGTGTTTTGAAAGAATATTTTCAGTATTATTGTTAGTAATTGTATTTGACGTATTTCAAGTGACTTTGCAGTTCTGCTGAAATAGAGGAATTATTTTTAAAGAGCTTGTTCAGCCAATTGGGGGAAAAAAATGAGTGGTTGGCTGTGGAGCGATGCAGATACCTCTAAACAGCCTTTAAAATCTGCCCGCTTCTCCAGTCTACCTGGAATTTACTCAGTGCCTTGCCGAAGCTCTGGCAGACCTGGGACAGTGCTAAGAACCTGCCAACTGTTTTATTAACACTATTGCAAAAATGCTTCAGGTGGAACATACGCAGCAGCGCGTGTTTCGGAGAGTGTTCCTTGATCTTCAAGAAATACAGGTTAAACACTTGGAGTTGTCTTTTTCCCTGTTAGTTATTAAACACTTTCCTAGAGTTCTGCCTCTTCTTAATTATGCGCCGAGCTCTGTTTGTGGACTACTCTAACGCCTTACCCATCCAAGTGTGCCCTTCCTGGGAGTCCCGGCTGTACGTTCTTCGCCGGCAGCGCACGTTGTCCTCCCTTACTGTTTCTTTCTTTCTTTGTCACTAGAAGTTGTGAGGCTTTCGAGTGAGAGGCTGAGCCTTTGGCCTCCAACCAAAAGTGAATTTCTCCAAAAGATGTTTTGGCACCGCAACGTTTCTTCCTCGGGAGGAAAACCCAGGCAGCCTAGTTGGGAGGGCATTTTGCTGCCATTGCATCTAGGATAGAAATCCACCCTCCATTAAATAGCATGCTTAACTCTCCCCGCTCCCTTCCCCCCTCCAGATGTTATGCAATGCAGAAGCCCGCCTGCCCGCACACTGAAGCACATCCAGCACCGCAGGTTGGAGGGAGGGGGCTTGGGGGGCTGTTAGGGGTGGGTTTGTGGTGAAGTGAAGTTGCAGGTGTTGCCTGCAGCTCTCGGTGTTATGTGATAGGATGGCCAGGAGCGTGCCTGAGCTTGCCTGGACTCCGGCTGCCTCCATGAGGAACTCCTCGTGAAACCCTTTGTACTACTGCTCCATGGACAGGGCTTGTTCGGGTCAGACAGTTGGTGCTGAGTGAGCCCCCGCCGAAATACCCGCTCGTGTACTCCTGACGCGAGAATGCCTGTCGGTCTCTGGAGAGGTGGCAGCCGGGCAGCTCGGACTTCCCAAAAACACCCGCAGAACTGAAGTTCTGATGTGTCAGCCTGGCCTTGGGGCAGGCAGCAGTGCGGGTCGGCATCAGTGTGGGAACAGAGGAGAGTCCGCACAGCACGTGCGTTCTGCTTGTTGGTGACACTCGGTTAAGGCCTGTTTCATAGAAGTCATTAGATTCCCCTAAAGCTGGTGTGGAAACTGTTCGGTGGCAAGAAGAGGAATTGCTTAATTGGGGAGCACACCGACTTGGAGGGTGCGAGGCTGCAGCGTAAGGCTTGGGGTTTTTAGTTCTGGGAGAAAGTGCATTCATTTGATGTGAAAGAGGTAGTGGTGCTGGAGTTACCATCCGTGTTTCAACAGTTGGCTGTGAAGGGATTCCTCATGTGGAAGAATTCATTCACGTTTCAGTAATTTACATGTAATATTTCTTTGCATTCTCTTTGTAGCTTTTGTTTAGAAAACTGAATTTTTATTAGTCTAGTAGGTGTGATATTTAATTGAAATGTGGCAGCTAATGATGGTTTCCATTGTGTGCAGGGGAAAAAAGTTTTACTGTTGCGAACCACAGACTGTTTTTGATCTTTCTGGTGACAAAGGTCTTTAAGGTCACTTTCTGTAAGGTAGCCAGATCTTTCTGGAGGTCTTCAATTTTTTTTTCATATGCTTAGAAGAATTGGTAGCGGTATCACGGTTTATCTAGAACACCAAAGATGATGTTTTGTGTGAAGATACAAGTTTATCTCTGCAAGTACTACAGAAATCTGCTGTGAAAACTCGTTCTAGGTTGTGTAAGATGTAGGGCATTTCTGTGTTGTGTACAAGTGAGAGGAGCCAAGGTGAGGTGGGAATTAGCTAGTGGTAGTATCGATTTTTACATCAGAGATCTGAAATTTTCAGGCATAGCGAAGAATATATAGCTGACATTCCTGTGTGTTTTATTGGTCTTGGAGAACAGGCAGAATGTTGGCTTTTAGCAAAATTTAAATTGCCTGATAAATGCATGGTTTTATCCCTGTGTGTGGGCTGTTCAAATTCTCTCTATCAAATGAACCACCTTTATTGCCATCATTTGAATGTGCTTGATTGGGACTCTAGAGGTGTGTTTTAGTTAATAGGGGTTTTTTTTGTTGCTTTTAGTCTGACTTTGTGTGTTTGACTTTTGCTTTCTAGCAAAGATGCTGGGATGCTACTTTCAAGTAAAACTCAGGTCTGTGGATGAAAGCATCTCTGTTAACACTTGGTATTAGTGCTGGACTAGATGTACTCTTCAGAGAAATACTTACATTTAGGTAGGACATCAGGACACACAGAGTGTAACGTAACAGACACAGGGGTAACACTAGTACACCTGGTCTTGATTTTTAACCTTGCAGGTGTTTGCAGAACTGGCATTTAAAAAAAAGCATGCAGATGTCCTGTGTTAACAGATGATTGGACTGCTTTTCAAAAGAAGCTCCTCAGCTGTGTGTCGGGAAGAATCTCAGGTTTGGAATGGAGGGGAGCTCTCCTCCCCCTCTGCTCTGTGCTGGGGAGGCCTCCCCTGGAGTGCTGTGTCCAGCTCGGGGCTCCTCAGCTCCAGAAGGACAAGGAGCTGCTGGAGAGGGCCCAGCGCAGGGACACTGCGATGGGGAAGGGCCTGGAGCCCCTTCCGTGGGAGGGAAGGCTGGGAGAGCTGGGGCTGTTCAGCTGGAGAAGAGGGGGCTGAGGGGATCTGATCAATGCTGATCAATATCTAAAGGGGGGTGTCAGGGGGTGGGGGCCAGGCTCTGCTCAGGGGTGCCCAGTGACAGGACGAGGGGCGATGGCCATCAGCTGGCCAACAGAAGGTTCACCCTGACTGTGAGGAAACCCTTCTGCCCTGTGAGGGTGCCAGAGCCCTGGGACAGGGCCCAGAGAGGGGGGAGTCTCCTTCCCTGGAGACTTTCCAAAGCCCCTGGACTGGTTCCTGTGGGATCTGCTCTGGGGGATCCTGCTCTGGCAGGGGGTTGGACTAGATGATCTCTAGGGGTCCCTTCCAACCCCCAACACTCTGTGAATCTGTGAAATGCTCCTTCTCGGCGCAGACCCAGATGGGTTACCTTGTGTTGGCAGAGGGACAGTACTGGTGGCGGGCAGGCTCTTCATCTCCGTGCCCTCAGCTCTCTCACTACGTATTCAAAGGTTTGCTGCTACAATATAGCCAGTCATCCTAACATCAATCTTTTTTTCTTTATTTTTTTCCCCAGTCTTCAAATAGTTGTGTGATGTGTTTCAAAGATCTATGGAAAAAGCATGTATCGAAAGCAAGTATAATGACATGCAAAGTCAGACTGCAGCTGTCAAGTTTCTAGGCATTACCTATCAGGATCTGAGTATTGAGGTGGGTGTGTGGCCTTAGCTGCTCCTGTCCCGTGAAACCTTTGCTCGCGTGGTTAAAGCAAAAGCTGGTTTTATTGATTACAGTATGGCTCTCCATGATTGGGCTGGTAGAGGAGTTCACTACAACTAACTGCTGCCATTAAAATACCTGCATTTGTATTCCAATCCTTGCTTGACACCAGGAAACCCCCAGGGATTTAGTTGATCTCATAAATCAAAACACTGTTTTTATATCGCTCTGTAGATGCAAATATGTGTATCTCATCACTGATCAAATACTTCTGATTACAGATCTAACGTGTTGTTAGATTTGTTTGTTGTGGAGAAAAGTCTGTCCTTGTCTGGCCTTATATCAAGATCTCTTCTTCAGCTTTCTCTTTCCCTGAACTAATGAATATAAGCCCTTCTTCCGTGTGGATTTGCCACGAAGATGATCATGCCATCTGAGCCGGGAGTTGTGGTGCGTGCACTTTACCTTAGAAGAGTTCAGGGGTCCCTCTGCCCATGTTTTGTCTGCTCTGTCTCTCAGTCCGTGAGAATCCTCTGACTTCCCTTTTGCTAATCCACAGGCAGATAAAGCTGAGAAAGGCTTCCCCAGTGCTCTGTATAAATCTCAAGCTCGGTCTTGATATTCCTTTCCTTTTGAGAGGGCAGTGGGGGGGATCCCTGTGTCAGGGAGGAGGCAGGAAACCTGAGACCTGATCTTTCAAGTCAATCCTCCTTCCCTGGAAGGTCTTTGGGTTAGTTCAATACTCATCCAGGCTTCTGTTAGGGAAGTGATAGTGATGGGTGGGAAGTTGTTTGCTTCTCTTCTTCCTAGATCAGGTGATAAAAGCCGAACGATCTTGTGTTCTTCCATGTCTCAGGGTATAGGAATTGTTTTAAGTGATCTACATCTTAATACGACTCCAGCTGCTAATATTTGTATGTGGTGACCAGGGTGAAGCACTTGGCTTAGAAGATCATTTGGGTTTTGATCGAGTTTAGTAGTAGGGAAGAACTTGAGGATTTAAAGTTGATGACGTTCTTCCTCTCAAACGTTTGATGCACTGTTGGCCGTACAGGCAGAAAAGGCACCAGGGAAATGAGTCTAGTGGCTCCTGAGGGAGTTGCCAAAATGCCACAACAGACTGGCAGCCTCTGAGCGGTGGCTGCTGCAGTGTGCGTAGGGTCATTCCTGCCCGATGGCTGGCGAGCGGAAAATAGTTGTTAAACGGCTTAATCCATTGTGGCTAACTTAAAGCATAGTGGGTGTCATCTTAGTACGTGTGAACTATTGTAGTGTTGCATCTCTGGTGTCCATAATTGTCCCCTGATGCTACTAAAAGTAACATAATTATAGAATTAAACAATCGGAAAATAGTTTCTTGGACAGCTTTTATTCAGCGTGTTAAAAAAAAGGCAAACGCACACCCATTCTCAGCAATAACTCAGATATTTGACCTGATTATTTTGAATGAAAGGTAGACTTTATTGTATTTTTAACTGTAGAACACATGGTAATTGTGCTGTTCTTCAGGTTGCAAAACACTTAAAAATCAGGTGTGTGTGAAAGGGAACAGTAGGCAGACAACTGTAGCACAAGGAGTCGGGTGCAATGCGATTTTAGGCCAGCTGGCCTGCCTTACATGCCTGAACTTGTTCTCAGACAGTTTCTGTAGCTTAATCCCCCTTCCCTTTAATGCAGACGGTTATAGATTGGTGACATGGTTTATGCTGAGGAATTAGCAGTTACAGGATCTTTCCCATACTGGCAGCTCTCGCTCACTTTCCGTGGGGAAGAGCTGTAGCCTGTGTTCAGTGGCAGCAAGTAGAGAGCAGCTCCTGCTGTGACATTCTCAAAATACCCCACACCCAAAGCTCCTCACCACCTGCTTTTTATGGTTCAGCTGCTGGGAGGGGGGCTGTGTGGTCTTGTGCTCATAGCAGCATCCCGGCGTTGATCCTGTCGTTGGGACCGCGCGCCGGCGTTTGGCGAGGCACAGCGCGAGTGCAGGGACCGCCAAAATGGTTCAGCTGCCGACGTGTTCGCTGGTAGGTAGGTAAAAGCCTGCTAAAGGCAAGTGATTTCCTTTGGTGGTGTGGTGTGCCTCTTTTGTGGCTTCTCCGTTTCTGTCCTCGTGCTGCCCCTGCGTGGAGTACAGCTTTGCTTCTAGTCACCACAGGTTTCTGTCTTCTCCCTGGAACATCCCACTTGTGTTTTGAACGGGCTGTTTTCAGCTAAGACAATGAAATGTTCTTCTGTGCCTTAATGTGAGAAAATACATAAGCTTCAAATTAGCCAGCTCTCCCCCCCCCCCCCCCCCCCTTCAGCTGTGTGAGCTTAAAGCTTTCAACTTCCCTCAGCGGTCCGTTTGGATCATCTTACACCTTCTAAGGTAGCTTCCCAACCTCGTGGTTTAGTGTAAGAGAGGTCAAGAACGAAGATAATGATACACAAATTTTGCTTTCTGCAGTGATGTCTGAAAGCTCTTCACTGATTAAAATTCCAGCCCTTCACAACATCTTGAGACTTTCCACTTAATTGCCACGTGTCAGCTCTATTGAAAATGTTTGAATTGAAAGCTCCAGGTAAAAGTGCTTCCCTGTGGTGTAAGGAGCTTCTGTTCCCCACCCCCTTCGGCTTTCTCAAGGCTTTGAGGCGTCTCCTGCTCGAGGAGCAGTAGGGTAGCTGTGCGAGATGTCCTAGCCCGCGGTATTGTCAGCCCAGTTCTCCAGTAGCTGGAGCACGTAAAATCCAAAGGACGTACTGGAGACGGAGTCAAAAGGAGTGGCTTTAGGATTGCCTCATTTGGATGTCCTCCATGTACGTTTTTAGCCTCTCCCACCTGTATCATGTAGAGACGTTCCATTATTTAGGAGTGAGGAATTGTCCATCTGCTGCGCTGTTTATCTTGCACGCTTCTTTCTGTTTATAACAATAGGCACCTTCTGGGTGTTAGGGTGCCTGGGTACACGCTGCGTTCGGAGAGTTCGCAGGAAGGTCTGTCAGGGTGGAGAACGCAGGTATGGAAGGCGTTACAAGGTGTGCTACGTAACCTGTTACGGGCCTGAGGTTCTTATTGTACTTTGATATCACTGCTCAGTTCTTGCTTTGCGTGTTTCCAGGAGAGTAACACCTGACTTCTCCCGGCAAAATATCGCACCGTATGCGAGCGCTGAGGACATAGAATCCACATACATTATGGCTTGGACGCTTGCCTGGCTTTTCCCTCCCTCCAGAGGGAGAGAAATGTAACCTGGCGTTCGCTTTATTACAGGTGCTCGGCACGAGGGAGTGACTGGGGCCGTTTGTCAGAGTGCTTTCTACTTGACTTCATAAACGTGCTCCGCTTGCTGTCCGTGTATGATCGAAGGGCTGCCTCCTGTGTGAAAGTCCGAATCGAAGGCTGACTCGGTGTTGCACGGCCAAGTCCAGCCTTCGCTTTTCCTGACAGCTCAGGAGAATTGGAGCGCTGGAAGCTTTCACCCGTTAGCTGGTCGTAGGTGGTGTGTCTGTAGGACGGGGCAGGAGCTAGTAAGAGCAACATTTGTGTGCTGGATTTTGAGCTTAAGCTTTGATCTGAGTTGCATTTTTACTCCCCAAAAATCTTTTTCTTTAAAAAAAGAAAAATTGGATCTTTAATCAAATAATTTGACAATCAATGAAAACTTAGAGATTCCTATAACATTTATGGTTAAAATTTTCAAGTTGTTGCTTTCTGCCGTGAAGGAATCCTTCCGTGTCCCCACAGAGACCAGACAATCAACGCCACACGGCGTTTTTTAGGATTCGGCTCTTTAAGCTGCTGGATTGCAAACAAGCAAAATGCCATCCCTTGTGCCAGCCAACACCATGGGTGGTGGGAGAGGTGTGTGGGAAGGTAGACGTTCCCTCTGCCTGTTCTGTTGGCCAGGACTCTGATGTCCCTTGTCTCTGTTAGGATGACCCGTTTGTATTGCTTTCCTTCCAAGGTGCCCAACTAGTCTGTGTTGAAAGAATCCTACCTTTTATTGCGAACAGAAGGATTAGGTACTGTGCATATGCCCGGCTTGACATAAGGCTGCAGTGAGTAAGCCTCGTGCTTCTGTTTCTTCGTTCTCCCAAACAACAATCTGATTGAATGAATAAAAAATACTTCCAATTGCCCATATATTGCTTTTTGTTTGCAAAACAGTGAGGGTGTATGAGGAGGCCTCTAGCTTGTGAATTGATTTGGAAGAGTTTCTTTTATTTTTGAATACTGTGTGGTGACCTAGTTAATTGGGAGTAATTACTGTCTAAATATATTGGTTTAACATAACAAAAGGTTGTCTGGAAAAAAAAAACAGGGAAGGGAAAGAATGGCTCAAGATAAACCACCACTTCGCAAACACTTAAGAGTTGTTAAGGGACATCTCCAGAGCTATTAGCAGAGAAGGTTTTAACTTCACTATTGTAATTTAGCTCTTGAGGCTTGAAACAAGGCAGCAGAGCAGAATTGATCTGAAAAGAAACACTTTTCTGTAGGTAGCTGTTTTGTTGGAAAAGCACTTGACGTGTCAGAATCATGGGATGCCCTTGGAGAGGAAGGAGAGGGATATCCATTGTTAGAATGGATTTGGTTGATAATGTGGAGCAATAACCTTTATTTGCTGCTTTCTCCCCTCTCCCTTTCCAGGATCTTGTTGTTAGGACTAAAATTGAGCCCCTCTTGATTTTAAGCAGGTGCACTGGTCACTGGGGTGACTGCTGCTTGCAGGCTTTTTCAGGAGCTTGAGGCTGAATCCTGTCAGACCTGCTCTGTAAGTACAGCTACAAACTGTTGCTCTAAAAATGGAAAAATTGCTTAATTTAGGAAAGGTAAGGAGGGCCTGACACCTGAAGGGCTGTGTTAAGAAAGAGATGTATGGCCATCCCTGTAATTAGGAGAGATCAGTCATGTGAATGACCCTGCCTGCATTTGGCACGCTCATCTTCCTTTCAAAGGTGGTTGGTTTATAATAGCAATTTGTCTGCTGTGGCAGAGAGCAAAGGAGTAGCGTGGTGCAAGGCACACCTAGGCGGAGTAAAACAAAGCAGGCATGGATGTGTAAGCAGAAGCCTTTAGATGATAACCCCTTCCTCTCAGAGGTCTGACTCTTCATTCCTGTCCCCGCGGTATCTGCAGTTGGTGCTATGCAATTACAACTGGGGCACGCGGCTAAAGACCTAAAAATATATAGAGATGGCAAATTTCAGGGCCTTAAGCGTGTTTGACCTTGAAGCCATCTCTCTTGAAACTGGCTTATAAAGCCCACCAGCGTTGCGTGTACAGCCGCAAGGCAGAGCGGTGAAGTGTGCCGCGTAGTCTAAGAACCTGCAAGTAATCAGGCTGCACGTAGCTTCCTCCTGCAAGCGGCCCTCATGTTCATCAAGCAAAGTACTGCATTCAAGCTGATAGTTGGGTTTTCTGGGGAGCAGGGAAGGAGGGGGAGCACTGTCTCCTGGAAGGAGTGGAAACAAAGCCAGCAGTGATAGGCTGCTGGTTGTGTAAGCAGAGAGCATGACTAAAATGTGAGCGCTGTGGGTATCTCTTGCAGCGTAGCGGTGCCGTACAGCCGCAGCGGCTATCTCTTAGGGTCGCCTGTGTCAAAGAGCTTGAACTTCAGTCAGATTTGCTTTGTCATCCTGACTTTGGCTCTTGCCACTTTCGATTTCTCTGTAGTTTCTGGAAGCTTCTTTTTGATTCTCTAGTGGGAAGGCCAGGATGTATCCGAACGTACAAAAGGGCTCACTCCAAACAGAACCTACTGCACGTTGATCAAAACGGTGGGAGCAGGAAGGCTGGTTTGCAAATAAATATCTGATTGCAAAAGGGTGGCAAATCTGTTTTTTCCAGCGTGTGTTCTTCTTTGGTTAGTTTTTAACTAAATGCTGCAGAGGACTGGAGTTGTTTCCCAATGGCAAAGCAAGCAGTGAAATATGACACAGGGAGGGGAAGAGAGTTGGCAGAGGGCCTATGTGCACAAATAGCCCACTACCTTTTGAAGCCTGTTTGCAGCCAAGCAAACAAAAAAACACTGCAGGCTGCCTTACCAAGAACTACAGTAGCAATCATCCCCTTGGAACTTTTCTTTTTTCCTCTCTATGTCAATAAAACGTCATTACTACTGATTCCAGAATCATAGCTCACATGATGTTGTGGTGTGTCTGAAAATGTATTTATGTAGTAGTGACTTAGGAAGAGAAAGAGCTGTATTGTCTGCCGTAGCTCTCGGGATACCTTTTGCCTTGGATTGCTGTAACGCAGGAAGAAATCCTGTTGAAAAGTAAACTCTAGATCATAGTGTTAGCTGGTTGAGCGCACAGGAGTCTCTTGGCACAGCCCCCTTGTGAGTTATGTAAATCTTGTGCAGTGTATAAGCAACAGGCGGTTGGTGACGTAAAACCAAGCATTTGTCTCTATTTATTGGCTAATGTGACATGCACCCTTCCTGTAGCATTCGACTGAGCTGGCTGTATTAAATATAGCCCTGGCACTCCTAAGTAGAAAAACGCCTCAAGCTGAATAATGGCGTGGTGGATCTTTTGTTTCCCCTTTGTATCAAAGTCTGTTCTGTGTTGATGGCGAAAGGTCTCGCTGGAAGCCTTGGTTGGCTGAATTGCCAGTCGATCACCGGGGCCCTGTTGTGCAGAACGTTCCTCCAGTGCCTCCGAAGGCATTGGCTGTGCTCTGGGAGACTTAGCAGGATGTCAGTAACTCCTGCGGTGATTATCTTCTGTCGTTCTTGATGGATTACCACACTGATACATCTGTTGTTTAGGTCCTCTCCCACCCCCAAATCGCAGGAGGCGCACAGATCGGATACTGCTGTTACCCTCTTTGACCCAAGCTCCAGTGCAGTTAGCTATCGCATTTTGGGTCCTGTGTTTTCTGTCAGGAGAAAGCAGTGGTCCTTCTCCCGTGCAGTTCAGATTTTATCCAGAATGTCTAATTTATTTTTCCCTTGCACACTGTAGGAGTTGAACAGGAGGCTGTTTCCTTGCTCACCGTTTCGAGCCTCTTTCCAGCTGGCAAGCAGTCCAAAAAGCCCTATGTTTGCTCTTTCTCAGGGTCACGCTGCAAATGTTTCTCTTGCTTTCACCTTGGTTTTCTGGCTTTGGTTTAGACACATGACACTCCTCCACACAATGCAAACCCTCGGTATATCACTGCAGCTTCTGACTAGCCTTCTGCATGACTGTTCTAGGTGGTGGTTCCCAGTTCTTGAAGTTGTGGGTTTGGGGTTGGGTTTTTTTTTTGCCCTGTCCTGCTCAAAAAAGCAACACAGATTTTTGTAATCATGAATAAAACATAGTTGTTACTGCCTGTTGCTCTTGGGGTGATTTTACTCATCTCCGTTCTCATAGCACCTACTCACAACATGTAAGTTAGGGCCACAACCTCACACACATGCGTAAACAGAGGAATTACATGACTTGCCAAACACTTACATAATAACTTAATAGTGTGTCATGGAACGGCAGCTAAGACTCATGAATCCTCTTCCTGTTTGACTGCTCCTCTCGTCAAATTAATTATCATATGAGCTTCAGCTTCACCACGGCTCAGGAATCGATAGCGTTTGTGGCTTTCCAAATGTCCTTAACATATCACCGACTTCCACTGTCATTTGTCTTTATTCAGTAAGAACTTTTGACTCAGATGGTTTAGAAGTTCCTTTGAGCTGTGACTATCCAGAGCTGAGCAGGCACTTTAATGATTAATAAATAGTCTTAGAGTACTCGTGGCTCATACATGACCGTATGTTTCAAAGGCAGCAGGACTTGAGTTGTTATCCATAGCTACTGCTGCCCTTTGGCCCTGAGAGTTATCATGAGAGTGCTCTTTGTGTGTCATTCGTCTTGTGCTCCTTTGGACCTTTTCTGCCAAAGCAAAAGGGAGAGGTTCAGTCCTTTTGAAATTAGCTCAGGAAACAAGGCTGGTGTAAAGAAACCACCCTCTTGTTTACGTACTGAGGGAACTGCTCTGCAGCAGCATCTCTTGAACTCTTTGGCAGATTTCATAAAGAGCTGATGGGGTAGAGGTCCCCAAGACTCTTGAGTTCTGAGATGTCCAGTGCAAATAAGAAGCAGAGTGTAAAAGTGGTCTAAAAATAGTGTCCCTGGCAAGTAAAATGCTTTGTTATCTTGGAGAATCCGTATGTGATAGAGAGAAAAGCTTTTAAAAACTGTGAGCAGCAGAGCTAATACAGCCTGGATAATATTTTTGCTTAACTGTTTAGAATGATATATATAAACCTGTGCAAAAGGACCTGAGCCACTTGTACTTCAGGTTGTAATCTGCTGTTTTGCTTTTTAGGAATCTACAAGCCGCCATTGGAGCCTACTATGATTTCGAGAGTCCAAACATCAACGTACCCTCCATGTCCTTTGTTGAAGATGTCACCATAGGTGAAGGAGAGTCCATCCCTCCTGATACCCAGTTTACAAAAACATGGAGGATACAAAACACAGGTAAGGCGCTTAGACTGTAGCAAACCCCGTGTAGCGTGTATTATGGGATGGCAGATGTGATGGAAGAGATGCTGGCTTCAGGCAGGAAGTTTATGTGCACTGAACGTGGAATAGAGCCGCCCTGCCACTGAAGGGGGTGACCTGCCAGCCTGTGTGTGTTCCCCTTCTTATGCTGGCACGGGTTGTGGCTGGATGTGCAGCTCACTCAGTTCCCCAGTCTTGTTCCTTGTGACACCGCACAAACAAAAGCTCTAGGAACATTCAATAGGAAGAAGCAGGTAAAAGAAATTGAAGTGCAGAGGTTTGGGGTGTTTTGTTGGTTTGTTTTGTGGATTTTTTTTTTTTTAATGGAAATAGTTAGACGTGAAAACAGATTAAGTATCCTTAGCTAGTCATGCTTCTGATCACTTGATGCAAACACGTGGAATAAGTTTTTAAGTCAGTGAAGAGATTCCTTTTAATCTCAAAGCCTTTTAGCTCATGACCAGCCTGCGTATTATCACTACAGTTTATTGCCATTGCTCTGACCGTCTCTGTTGTTCGGTCATTCGGCTCTCTGCAGAGCTGTGTTCTCTGTGGAGGCAGTGTTGCGGTGATCTAACTCTGAGAAGAGGTAGCTGGGCAAAGGTGATGTGGCAGGTACCCTTTACGCTTTTGCCAGAGTTATTTTTTCATGCTTTGAGAGGACACAAGGCTGGAGAGACCACATTCCAGTATGAAATAAGTCAAAACAGTGACAGGAATCCAGGAAGTGAGACAGGGCAAAATACCTTCTCAGTGCTTGATCTGCTGGGATGCAGTTGGAGAGAAAAATGAGATCCATGGATGCAAAGGTGAATACCTTGTCTTCACATGTTGGCAATGACAGGATGTTGCATGGATGTTTAAGCTGTGTGTCTGAATTTAATTGGCCTGCTTGCACTTTTGTGAAGAAGAATGATAGCACAACAAGGTGTAGTATACTGAATCATCGTGAGTCACGTTCAGCTGTGTTAGTATTTCTGCTTGTAAATAACTGCAGGATGCGAGTGCTGTACAGGTTTGTGCTGAATTTCAGAGTGTAACAGATTAAAACGGTGCTAAAAACCTAGGAGTATTTTATCAGGATGTGAGAGGTGAGAAGAGAGTGGGTGGGTGTGAGTACACTGATTTATAAAGGCTGTAACCTAGAGAAAGGACTTAATTATTTAGGTGTACTTTTTCTGTGTCTATTTGACTTGGTACAGTGGAAAGGTGACACTCATAGAACGGTTTGGGTTGGAAGGCACCTTAAAGGTCATCTAGTTCCCTCCAGGAATGAGGAAAATTGACTGGGCATTTTTTAACTGTGTCTCAAATACAGGCCTTACAAATGTGGGAAGTTTGACAGATCTTGTTTCTCTGCTGTTAGTATCTCATTCTGTGTGTGTTACGACTACACCCCTATCTTGCCCCTTTCAGACTCCTTACTCTCTTGCTCCTCTGATGTACTTTCCTGCATGCAAATCCAGCCTTAATTTAACATCCTAGTTTGAGCAGTGTTTCATTGTTCTTGGAATGTTTGACCTTCTGAGATTCGTGGGCCTTCTAAAATGAGAAAAGGGAGTTAATCTTGATTTAGGAGATCCTGGCAAGGCCAACATTTGTTTTGGCTTCTGTGTGGGTTAAAGCCTGACTTCTTATGTCTTACAATAGAGATGTAAGTCACAACGTAGCAGTGGTGCTGGAGGCCAGATCTTGTTAAAATCAGACTGTTGAGGCATGTTTTAGATAAATGCAACTTCTCACTGTGTTATGACTGTGCAGCTGGAGGAGGACCGTAGCATTGAAAAACCATTTTATGGTTTAATTAAGGTATAGTATCAAAGGACTATAGTGTTTCCAGATAGTATCTGCTTGTTAGGTAGATAGCTGAAGCAAAGCCAAGGTTTTAACAGCTCTACAGGAACCTTTGATTAAATGACTTCAGTTCTAGAACACGAAATACCTGAGGCACGTGTCACCGAAGCACTTAGTGTCTGACAAGTATGACAAGCAGAGCTCCGAGAGATTGTCAGTTTTAAGCATGCAAGCAGTAAGCTAGGTTCAGTCAGGTTTTCATATGTGTTATTAAAAACTAGTGCCCTTTTCTGATACCTTCCAAGATGGTGCTTGGCTTGTCTGCCAAAAGACCAGTTTGTATAGTAGAACCACTGCTGAAAGAGCAGCAGGATTTAACAGACTTATTTCCTCTTCCCACTCTACCTCCAGCTGCTGCTGGCTCTGCAGGACAGTTACTACAACTTATCTCCTGAGAGATGAGTGTACTGAAATAGAATGACCTAATCATCATTTCATTTTGTGGGCCTTATCAGTTGCAGCATTCTAGGCACCTTGCAAGCCTAAAGCCATTAAACCCAATAAAAATCACATAAATTATTAAAAGTGGACCATGTTGCCGGGCTGCCAACCTTTTCAGATGAGATTTCATACTCAACTCCCACACGCCGTAGTCTGAGGTCAGCTAGTCACTCAGCTCCTCTTCCAAAGACCTTCCTGTCTCAGTGCTGTTTCCAGCTATGGAAATGTGTTCCCCACTCTGAATGTTCCATGTTACTGGTTCACATCGTGCTTTCCCTGCTAGGTTGTGAATTCCTCAGTTGAGGACTGGACTAGAAAACCACTCCCTGCCATGTCTTCGCTGAAGTATCCACAGGGATTAGGTTAGCAGGCAAGCTGTTGCGAAGGATGCTCTTCGGGGTAACCTGAGGACAGGTCAGCATCCATCGTCCTTGTCTCAGACTAGACAGAGTGGTCCCAAGCTTCTTGGTGGTTCAGACTTTCCTGAGCTGTTTCCATCGACCTTAACCAAGGAGCAGGTGTTCTTAAAGTCACCAGCTAAGTTGTGTTGCCTTACTGGGGAAGACGCAAAAGATTCTGCTAAATGGATTTTTCACAAGTCTCAGAAGCACTTTCCTTTTTGTTAGTGCCAGTACTTGTTATCTCTGGTGGAGATTGCTGTGCTTGCGTGCTGTAACTGTTTTCTGTATCTCCACAGATTGCCAGGTCACGCTGTCAGCCCCGGCATCTGCAGTCTAAACACTGATCTCCACAAATAAATCCTTTGTTCACAATTCTTTCCACCTTTGCACAAGAGAAGGGTTGGTGCAAGAAGGGAAGTGAATCCATGTAGAAAATAGACCTGGCTCTTTGACTGTAGTTCAAACTATTTGTTCCTCTGGAGGCTGCTGACAGGCTTAAAGAATGTATCCCTGAAAGAAAATGTTTCCAGCACTCTATTATTAACGTGTATTTTGATGTCGTATGGCTCGGGAGCTACATGTAGGGAGACAGAAAGAAATGAGGGGGGAGAAAAAACCCACCTCGGTCTGACCTCATCTGTGTCTGTAGCATTGGTAAAACACATGTGTGCATGTTGGTTCTTTTGCTGCTGTTACACTGTGACTTTCAGAGCTTTTCTGGTAAAGAAGACCTAGAGGTTATTGAAACAGAAATGTAAATTATCCTGCTGGTCTCAGAATGAACCACTTAAGCCTTGTCTGGAAACTGTGTTCTTCAGCATCCATCGCTGGCTGTTATGTGTCTTGGTATTCCTTTGACTCTTCAACAGTTGCACAACTGTTGTAATAAGCGTGTTTCATCCAGTCTTACACAAACAGACACAAAGCTTTTCCTGGTGCGCTGTCAGTAATTCTTTCTTCCGTTTAATCCCAGGGACAGAGGCGTGGCCCCCGGGAGTTTGTCTGAAGTATGTCGGGGGAGACCAATTTGGCCACGTAAACATGGTGATGGTCAGGTCCCTGGAACCCCAGGAGATTGCAGACGTCAGCGTTCAGATGTGCAGCCCCAGCACGGCAGGAATGTATCAGGGACAGTGGCGAATGTGCACCGCCACAGGACTCTATTACGGAGGTGAGTGATTCCTTTTCTAGCACTTGGGGCTCTTCTTCGGGAGGTTCCCACCGCTGACAGAGTGGCCCCTCGCTGACGCTCCCCTGATAACCAGATGGTGAAGGTAGAGGGCTGCCAGCTCTGAGACTAAATATAGAGAACGGAGAAAACATCAAGTGAGCTGCTTTGTTGTCTTGGTCAGCACAGAACTGTTTTCTAAACACTGGAACAAATTGCAGATTACACAAAGCTCTGAAAAACAAAGGGGCTTGCACAGTTCTCCTGGAGACTCTTTCCCAGTCGATCCTGTTCGGGATTCTTTCCCAGTTTTCCAGCACTGAACTACATACAAGCATAAAATCTGTTTAAGTGGTGAAAACCTCATCTGAGAAGCTGAGGCCCAGGTTTTACTACAGTCATTTGGTGCATCTACCATGAACCATTTTTCTGTGTTTAAACCCCACTTTTTGATACTTTGCCCGCTGCTCAGCCTGAGCCACCACCATCTCCATTCATTTGGAGTCTTTCAGTCGATTTTAGCCAGTTTTAGTGTACACCGAGAACGTCCTTGTGTCTGCGTTGGCAGTTGGGAGTATCCCGAGTACATGGCTTTGGGTGAGAGCTGTTGGCACTTGGAGTCGAAGTAAAGCTGCTCAGATGTTTCGGGCAGGATTGTCGGTACTTTCTGGCGTCAAAAGTGGATGTAACTTGTCTCTGAAGAAAGAGCCAAAGTTCCTCTGCGCAGGTTGAAAGGCCTGTTCAGCTTGCGTTGCCTGCCACAGGCCTGTGCGTTTACAGAGGTGGCTTTTCCCAGCTGCTGGCAGTTCAAGGTCTTGTTAAACTTCCCGAAGTTGAAGGATATCGACTGGTTGGAGCGAGGCCAGAGGAGGCCACGGAGATGCTCCGAGGGCTGGAGCCCCTCTGCCATGGGGACAGGCTGGGGGGGTTGGGGGGTTCAGCCTGGAGCAGGGAAGGCTCCGGGGAGACCTCAGAGCCCCTTCCAGTGCCTGGGGGGCTACAAGAAAGCTGGGGGGGACGTTTTCCAAGGGCAGGGAGTGACAGGACAAGTGTAATGGGGTTAAACAGAAAGAGGGAGATTGAGATGGGCCATCAGGAAGGAATTCTTCCCAGAGAGGGTGGGGAGCACTGGGACAGGTTGCCCAGAGAAGCTGTGGATGCCCCATCCCTGGGAGTGTCCAAGGCCAGGCTGGATGAGGCTGGGAGCAACCTGGGCTATGGAAGGTGTCCCTGCCCGTGGCAGGGGGTGGGGCTGGGGAGGCTTAAGGTCCCTCCAACCCAAACTGTTCCGTGATTCTATGATTTTGAAAGGAAATGACCTACCAATTAAAATCCCTTTGGGTACCGAGCTTCCAGTCGCATGCTCTTCCCTGCGAGAGCATGAATGGCTTTTGTGTTTGTTAGCCCGCAGAGGTTAGGCCCGACAGCTGTGTGAGGGCCTGGCAGTGGCAGTGTCCCGGTGTGTTTGCACCCCGGCACGGCGGTGACAGCCCCGGGGCCACCGGGACCAGTGGCCGCGCCGGGCGTTGTGCCGCGGGCGGGCAGCAGGGGGCGCCGCGGTGCCGCTCCGCTGCGGGCGGCGCGGCCCGACCCGGGCGGAGGGGGGGGGGGCGGTGACCTGGGCTGTTGTGGAGCCTTAATGGGGTTTGTAAGGGGGTTCCAGCCCTGGCAGGGTGCTGGGGGGCGTTAAGCAAGTCGTGTTTTGGTGAGGTGAAATCCCACTGGCTTTTAATTGGGTTGTAAAATGTGAAGTAATGAGCCCAGCCCTGTTCAACCTGGGGAGGGGGGGCTGGAAGGAGAGCTGCAGTGACTGAATGCTGCTTGAGGAGCGATGCTGGTCAAACCAAACAGCAAAAGTACCTGTTGCCTCCTCCCCCAGGCCACCGGTGGCAGCACTAAAGAGCCCCTTGTAGGTTAACACTTGACTGCTGAAAACCTGGGAACAATTACATGGGACGTGAGGGGCTGGTATTAGATCTGCTGAGATAAGGCGCTGCTGCTCTTCTTTTTAATTCTCCCTCTCCGTGCAGCAAAACCAAACTGGAGCACGCTTAACGCAGAGGTGAAAAAAAAAAAAAGGCAATAAAACTGAATTTGGATACATACCAAGAAATGCATTTATATAAATAGACCATAATGTTTGCATGCAGTGTCAATGAAATGGTAAGTAAAATAACAGTCTTATCTATGTACAGGAGACAGGCATTAGGAAGAACTGTAAATATGGTTCTTATTCTAACCAGTAGTTTGCAAATTGGTGTAATATTATACCAAGCTTTGGGTGTCTTATCCACATACTGTGAGTGTTTTGGAACTGGAATGGAGATATTTTGCAGTGAATTGTCATAAACATAATTACCTTCTAGGTCACCCTTTTGTTTTATTTTAATAGTCAGGCCTTTCAGAGCTAAACAAAAACCATTGCCTTTTCCTTACCATCAGGGTAGGAGATTGGCAGCGATATCTCCTGACTCTCTTTTCAGTCTTGCTGCGTAGCCTTGGATAAAACCACTTAAGGTTTTCTTTTTTTTCAGAGCATCCTATTGCCGGTTGGAAGTACGGAGCTTCAAGTTGTTGTGTCAGTTTGGTTTTTATATGTTCTTTGCTGGCTCATGTAAGTTCAGTATGAGTAAAACTTGCCTGGTTCTCTTGAAAGACTGGACACTAAATTAGTGTTTAACCAGTACTTCTGGTGCCTCATAAAAATGTATTTTAAACAACCGGTCTTTTTTTCTTGCTGTTGTAAAGGATGGGCTTCGTGTTCTGGTTTTTTCCCTTCTCCTTTTCCCTTCATAAACTCCACCTAGTGACAAGCAGAGTGTCTTTTTCCACAGATGTCATCTGGGTGATCCTGAGTGTGGAAGTTGGAGGACTTCTAGGTGTAACACAGCAGCTGTCATCCTTTGAAACAGAGTTCAACACACAACCGCACCGCAAGGTAGAAGGAAACTTTAACCCGTTCGCCTCTCCACAGAAGAACAGGCAACCAGATGAAAACAACCTAAAAGACCCTGGGGGTTCCGAGCTAGGCACAATCAGCAAAAACACATGGGGGCCTGCTCCTGACCAAATCGAACAAGATCAGAATGGACTGTCACAAAACTCTGTAAATCTCTCCCCCAGCAGTCACTCGAACAACTTGTCGGTAGTGACATACAGTAAGGTAGGTGCCCTGGGAGAACAGGAGAATGGGTAGGTGATGAGACTGGGATGTATGTAATAGTTCTTCGTTACAAACTGCAAAGCCCTTCCCTTCTGCTTCTGCCAGACCTGCTAAGGAAGGTTTTGAATTTGACTGTCTGACTCTGCCAACTCCTCATGTTATATTAAAATCTTTTTGCCTCTGATAAACTCTACCAGATCCACCTTTTTTGTTTTGCTTCAAGTCCTTCTTAAAATTTATATAATCTTGTCTGGGTGCTGTAACTCTTAGTGGCTGGAGCCTGCTCCGGTTGCGTGTGCAAATAAGTCAAAATATCTCTCTAGATGTGCTCCTGAGTTTTACATAATTTTGAAAAGAGGAAAAAAAAATAACCACACCCCTCAAAACCTACGGTTAACCAGCTAATGTCTCTTTAGTTGGTGTGGGGAGACTACAGAGCTCAACATTTTGATCACAGAAGCTACCTGTCAGGAACAGTCAATCAAAGACTGGGCCTGTCTGTGTCCTTGTCTTGTTTATAATTGTAGGTGACTTTTAAATTACCTTTACTTTAAATCTCTCTCAAAAGCTTGCTTGGTGGATGCTATATGAGTCTGAGTGATATTTTGACTGTTTTTATTTGCTTGTGTGTGAAAAATGAATTGCAGGATTATTTACAATTCAGAATCCACCTGTTAATGCAGCCAGTATGTGTAGGTGTGTACTGTCGTATGTCAAACTAGTTTGGTTTTTAAAATCCTTTCAAAATGCTTTACTGTACTTTAAGCAGGCTGTGTAGGACAATAACACTTGGTTGCTGAATGACTTAATAAAGCCCTAATGTTAGTTCACCTACAGCACTTTAGTTCCTAACTGGATGAACTGCCTGTCCCCTACCAGCGGATCCGATTTTAGTGACCTACTTTGCACCAGGGCTATGCATTTTTTTACCGATGGCATGCGTGGGTTTAACTGTTTGACAGAATCACCCTCTTTGTGGTTTGCACCCCAAACATAAATCGCTGTAAGCTGTATTGGCTCCTGCTTCAAGATTCTCGCTCACTGAAAGTGAAATGGGTGGCTTAGGAAGTGATTAAAAAATAAAGCCTTTCACCTCTCCGTTCAAACACCACCTGAACCAGCAGCGACTGCAAGTCACCGCCTTTTCGTGGTTGCTGGGTGGATAGCGGTGTTCTCTGAGGAGACGGGGCCGTGTCTGAGTGCAGACACCGTCTGTATGCTGGTACAGCTTCTCTGCACGAACGTTCTCAGGGGCTTCAGGTGGGGAGCGCTGCCCAGCGGCTGTACGGATCCCAGCAAACACGGGGACAGCTCTGTGTATCAGTCGATGAAAAATAAACATCAGTTCCTAACCGCAGCTTTGGTGAGAGAGCCGACTTACCCAGGTCTTTCACAGCTGAAGTACTAGGTTTAATTTAGGGGAGCAAACTCAGTTCCACTTTTGGTGCTCGGCTTTAGGCTGGAGGTGGCTTATTTTCTTTTTTCCCCCTTGTGTATTTTCTGAGTGCAGAGCTTGGCGACTGCTTCGCAGTTGATCTGCCCGTGCAGGTGGATAGGTGTGGAACTGCTAATGTATGCACTCCTGAGAGAGCTCCGGTGTGGAAATTCGGGATGTGGGGTTTTGGCAGTGATGTGGCCTTCCGTTTTCACTAGGTCTCTCCCCGTGGTGTATGTCCTTACCTTCCTAGGGAGCGGAGAGTGGTGTGGGCACCAGGAGGTAAAGCGTACCAGCAGGCTCTCGTGGCTGAGGAGCAGACGCTTTGTCTTTTCTAAGACCGTATGTGTAAGAAACAGATACCTGTTGAGGGGCAGGGGACATGGCAAAGGTCAGCTGTGCAGTGGAAAAGCCAAAGAGGAGGGTGAAGCAGTGGCAGAGATGAGTTCACTGACTTGAATGCGCTGGTGTAGCTAGTAACCCAAAGTCCAAGATCAGAACTCTCACGAGATGTGAGCCATTATAATCTAAGCTCAGATGTAGGGTGGGTGGCCTTTCTCCCTTTATTGTTGTTTTGGGGGGTTCTTTTGTTTCTTTTTGTATTTACAGAATAGTCTTGAGTGGATTTGAGATGGATTGTCTGAGCTAGAAGCAGAAATCTTGTTTCTCGCTTGCTTCAGAAGGGCTAACTTTATGGTCCTTTCTGGAGATGGGGTGGGGTATGTAAAAGTGCATTGATTTTTTTTTATTTTTTTGTTGTCTTGACTACAGTGCTTCTATTTGTGACATAATGACACAATTTAGCTTTCCCTTTGGAGGCCATTATTAAGGTAGCTCTGAAGATCAGAGTCCTGTTCCCACCCTGCCCTTCCTGTCCAGGGCAGGAACCAGTCTGCCACAGGCTTAATACTCATATTGTAGCAACACCGTTTCTGTAGCTAACAAGTTTGAGTAGGTTTGACATCACAGATACCTGGACTCATTGAAAATCGCCAGGTGAACATGCCCACCTTCCCTGGTTTAGGCCTGGCGTTGCTGCATGCCGCCTTCCTGCAGTCTAGCAAGGATGATCCTTCTTGTCTCCCTAAAAAGGGGTGGTGTGTGAGCAGCAGCCCCAGCTGATGGTACGGTTTAAGAGGAAAAGGGCTTATTGGAGGTGATGTCAGAAGTATTAAACCATCTGATCAGCAGATGGTATTCCAGTACCTGGTAGGAAAAGCTCTATCTGGCCCATCTTCCCCCTTTCCCTGGGCACTTGACCTGTACTCCGCTGCTTGAGGGGGAAAGAAAACTGCATTTGGAGCTGTTGTCTTGTGATTGAATATTGATGTGAAAGGCTTTATTTCAAGTTCTGAGAGCAGACGAGCGCTGTGGGTTGGTTACGTAGCTGCACGTTAGGATTCCTGGATTATATTTATCGTGGGCAGACCTCTAATCTGTCTGCTTTCATGTACCCAGAGGGTGGAGTGAACCCCTAGTCATGTCTGACACCCCATTTGGTGAGATACAGAAAAGGGGGTGGGTAAGGCCTAGTTAAGGTGTTCAGAAGGGCCTCTGACCTGTATTTAGAAATAATATTATAAGCCCTTAAATATTTCTCCCATCACTGTGGAGACTTCCTCTCCGCCAGGAGACCGTGGAGAGCCCCAGTCACGTAGTTGCAGGAGACCACAGAGTCTTTGAGATAAAACTAGCAGCTTCTGGCGTCGGCAGCTGTAAAACATACCAGAAGTTGCCAGGCCTTGTCTGTGTTAGTTCTCCCTCTGGTGCAACTGAGCAGGTGTGACTTGTCCTCTAAAATTCCCTGCTGGAGTCAGGATCTCGGTGACGGTGGTGTGCCATCTGCCGCTGGATTAGATGAGTATATCGGCGTTTCACATGTGGAAATGCTCAAAATACTTGTATACAGCAGCACAGAGTATATGCTCTGCTCAGTGAAATGTAACTTTCCTGGGAAAAACCAAACCAAACAAGATGCTGAATTCCCTAAAGCAGATAAGGTGATGTGATGTGGTTGAAACGAACCGATTGTGATCTTCATTCCTGCTGTAGTGTATGCCTTCCCTGGATCCACCCTCCTCACCTTATCAAACAAACTGCTGGGAGGTTGTAGAATCAGGGCCTGTGTTCGGGGCATTGCTTCAAGCATGTTGTTGTTCTATCTATTCCCAGCAGGGTTTTTGCATGTTCTTAGAATTAAAGATGTGCTTAAGTGCAGGATAGGATGCTTATCTCAGGATAGGGATGAGCTGTATTAGAGCCCGGAGATACCCATGCATGGGTATTTCCTTCTCCTCTTTGGCGATCGCTTTCTCTCTGTATTCTCGAGAGAGACGAGGCTAATATAGCTTCCTTCTATTTACTCGCTCCTGTCTCGTAGCAACACTGTCGAGGTCACTGCTGCTCTCTTGTGACAGTCTTTTACATTAAAAGCACAAGATGCAATCTTCCAGTGCCTGGGGAATTAGAGTTAAATTTCTTAACTGAGGAAAGAAACGTGCGGGTTTCAAATGTCTAAAGAGATCTGAAGTGGATAGCCATATACTGACGTTCAGATTGTACTTGTCACCTATATGTAAAAAATATATATATCTAAATCCTGTGCCCATGTGAATTGAGGAATTGCTGCTTTTCTGCAGAAAACTGCATGTAGAAGTTCTGATTCTGCAAAGGTTTGCCTGTACAGAACAATTTGCGTAGTCACTGCTGTAGCAAGGGGCGTTCTGTGGCCCGTCTGGTGTTAATCTGTTACGCTACTCTTAAAGAACCCCATGAAATATAAGCATATTCGGAGTTCCCAAAATCAAAATCTTGCCACCTTTTTTCCTGCTGTACTTACGCTCTCCATCTTCATCTGTGTGGAGCTGAACTCTGATCCGTGCTACTTTACAGCTTTCTGTGTGTAAGGGGAAACCAAACCTCGCTTTATCCTCAGAACCCTTAGCTGGCTTCCCCTCTCCGAGTTTAAAAGTTGCCGCTGCTTCTAGGTGTGTGCCTCTGCCAAACCAGGGCACTCCGATTTGCGTATTTTTGGAGTACCTCTCTAAACTTTGAGCAGAAATCCTTTTCACTGGAAACTTATTTGGGTCCCAAACTATATTTGTGAGGAAGATGCCCCCAAAATGTTTGCATCTGTGTAGGAGAGATGGTCTTTCCATCCTGGTATCTGGGCTTCAAACTGGGCAAATCGCCACGTGGTTCAATTCATTTAGAACAAAGTGGGAGAACGTTGGAGTCAAAACTACTGTAGCTCCTCTGACGGCCACGCCGCTGCGTAGCATCTGCAGGCTACGCCGATGTTGCATGAGCTGGTGTGCTTGTCTGGTGAACGACTACCGTGTTTGGATGCTGCATGTTAGCTAATCCGTGAAAACCAAGTGTGCTTTCGGGCTGTGGGAAACGGGAGACAATCTGATCGTAGCTTAACTTTGCTCCGTGGCAGGCCAACAGTTTCCCTGTTTTGTCTGCAGCCTAAAAGCACACCATTGATTAAGTTACAAGAGCTAAGTTGTTGCATGGTAACTTAATCGCGTAGCTGAGCCCTTGTGTACTTCATCAGCTCTGTGCATCAAAACCAGCCCTGCCCTGTGAGAAGGCTCCCGACATCCTGGTGGTCCTCACCGCCACACCATGTTTGCACAGCATGCGTGGAATTAAGAAAAAGCGCTCGAGACTTTGTTCTTCTGTTTGTGTTCCGTTTACGTAAGTTAGTCAAGAGAACTCTGCGTAGTTTGGAGCAGCACTGACTAGGAGCGGCCCAGGAGGTGACGAGGAAACGGGGACTTGTAGCGTTGCCTGATGCTACTGTCAGTGTACACTGGGAGACGCCTGTATCGCTTTGCAGCTGTGCATCAGAAACTCCTGTCTCTTGAAGTGTACCTTTTCTTGATCAGTCACAAAGGTGAAATAAAGATAGCTATTTGAAAGCCTGTGTTGTGATGGTTTATGAAAGATTCACTTCGTTTTATTTCTAGCCCAGGTGCCTTCACTTATCTTTACAAAAGGCCTTTAACTTTCCAAAATGCCTCAGTTCCCTTCTAGATACGGAAGGCAAACGGTAATTTATACCAGTAATTTTCATGGAGAGCCTTTTCTTGCAGAAGTACAGTCCTTTGTCCTCACCTCATCTGTATGAATAGCCATGTGCCTTCGCTAGCGAGTTAGCGGTTACTTCTGTGGAAGATGCTGGAAGAGCCGAAAGTCAGTTTGCAAAGCTGCAGCTGAGATTTCCTAAAGACAGCGAGCTCATTCTGAGAACGGAAGGGAATTCACCAAAAATAGCGTGAATAATTCTTCCGCTGAAATAGAACAACTGCCATTGTGTGCAGAATGAGTTTTGCATGTTTATGATGTGAAATACCGCATACAAGGGATAATCCTTCTGGAAAATGTCATATAATGGGGTTTGGTGTTTGCGTTGCAGCAGTGACTGAAGTTTTTGGGTATCAAGACGCTACTACGCTGTGCACGGTGAATAAATGCCATGAGAAACAATTGCTCTGCAGAGAGCTTGCGTCTCGCTGAGGAAGAAGGAAGTATTCTCATTTCACAGAGGCGAGTAAGGGTTTCTTGCTCAGGGCCTGATGTTAAACCAAGCCTACGCTTGATCTTAAGGCAAAGAAACAAGTACGTTTTAACCTTGGCAGTCCTCGCGTACGGTAATAAATCCCACGGGTAAGTGAAACGCAGTGGAGAGCGGTGATCCCAAAAGCAACGATTTGGGGCTTTTTCTTGGGGAGAGGGGTTGCGTCAGGAGAAGCCAGCCTTGGCTGCAGAGCCTGTTGGAGTTGGTCGCGAAGCTCGCCTGGGGTTGTCAGCCTGAGCGCGGCGTAGCAGTGGTACCGAGCTGTACGGGCTCGGTAATCTGACACTGAAGGTGAGCTGAGTTCTGGGTTTAATTAACAAATGATTAGCATAATTGTGTGGCTTTAAATTAGATGCTGTGGGAAACTATCTGAAGATCCAGAGGGTTTCCCCTGAAAACAAGGTTAATAGCTTCTTCGCAGGGTCTCTCTCTGCATACAAAGAGACTCACGAACCGTTCTCGCTGCAGACTCTGGGCTGTGTACAGATTTAACTGTCAGTTCTTTCATGCCGTGGGGCGATGCAGCTGTCTGGGCTTACGGCACGCACAAATTAAGCCGACAGGGTGTTGCCCGTGACACAGACTGTAAGGTACATAAGCGCTCCAGCGCTGTGCAGGGCGAGCGGGCAGCTGGCAGCAGCTGGTGCTCAGCCCGCTCTCGTGAGGCTCGCGAGCGCTTGCCAGTCAGCATCTGCAAACAAAGCCTTCTGTGCAGGTAACTGAAAGATGAAGCGAGTTCTGGCCGATGTGTCTGTGCAGGTAATCGGCGACAAGTCCTGTTTTTTAGAGCAATAAGTACAGTAGCTTAACCCCTTAGAGGTGAGAGTGCTGAGATCTTGCTGGTAACGTCGTTTTCCTTCTGTGTCCTTGGGGTTTTGTTGTGCTTTTTTCCCATTCTTGTTATACTCGCGTTATTTTAATGTTTCTCTTCTGCTCTTCCTCTTTCCCCTGTTCCAGTGTATTTTTTGGAAATGTTGAATGTCTCAGTGTCTTGAATCTGGTGGGAGCTGCTCCTTTCTGAGGTGAACTCTTGTGCTGGGATCTGCTGGATGTTATCTTCTGAAAAGCTTGCTTTACAAACTGGGAGCGCAGCGTCTTCCTAGGGTAGAAGCATGTTTGTTTTTCCATCCCTTGCACGTATTTGTCTGCAAGGAGCGATTTCCAAGTTTCCAGTCTTCCCTGCAGCTCATGAGATGGCCTGTTTAGTTGTCTGCTGATCCTCCTCTCTTGGCCGAGGTTGGAGGGCTGCCGATAGATGCTCCGTTTTACCGTTGCCACCAGATGTATCCTAACGAGTTAACTTCTTCTCACCAGCTATAGTGATTACAGGCTGCGTATAGCGCTTCTTTTGCAGTATAGATAGACAACAGCGCTCTTGAACGTGGGCCTTTGCAACTGGGCTTAGGCCAACGAAGGTGATCCCTTACTGATCACCTCATGTTAGGGGCTCACTGCTTCATGGCTCTGGCTCGCACAGCGAGGTGGTCAGAGCTGTAGGAGAACGTGCAGGAAACAGCGTTTCCATTGAGATTTGCCCTGTTAAAGGCAAAATGGTGAAAACTGAAGTCAGAGCTTCACTTACAGACTGAGAATGGTTTTGTGCTACTTGGGTTCTCAGCTGTCTTACTCCTCAGCATGCTGGACAGAAGCTGGACTGTGTTAAAAAAGGCACTTGCTTAGTGGTCTTATAATGAGCTTTTCTCCCTTGTCTCGCTTCTGACCTGAGGGTGTGTCTGGATCTCGCAGGAGGATTCCGTGTGTGGTTCGTACCTCCATCATTATGACAAACTTTAGATCCCCGTGGCGTGGGAGGTCTGTTGCCTGCCTGTCGGACGCTTTCTTTTGCTTCCTGATGAGCCCCTGGATAGCTGCTTCGAACTACAGAAAGGGGTTCCTGTTACTAGGTCTGTCATTTAGGCGTCTCGCTTCAGGATGCAAAGGAGGGAAACGGATTCTGTAGCAAACATTTTGGTTGTTTTGGTTAAATGTGGTTGATTTTCACTTGAGGAAATATACACTGTTGTCTGGAGAGAGCAAAAGTGGCAGTTGTGGGAATGTGGATTTCCAAATCTTGGTTCTGTATTTTTTTTCCCCCTTAAGATAGACTATTCCACCAGTTACAGCCTCTTGCTTAACTGCTTGCTGTAATCTTTAGAACAGACTTGCGAAACTGCGGTTGCTTGGCCTCGCAGGTATTGTAGCATCTAGAGGGGATTTTTGCTCTGCTGTAGAAAATGCAGGTTACCGAGTGGCCCAGTAACACCTGGCTATAAATAACACCTAAAGAGGTAAGTGGATAGCATCTGATGTCTGTGGAAAGCAGCTACGAGCACCGAAACCTGCGCTTTAGGAGAGTTTGTAAGGCTGGACAACAAAGGCCACGTTGGTGGGTTGAGGGTTGCCTTTGGCTTAGAAGCGCTGGGACGGGACGGTCGGTATTTGTAGGTGAACGCTGATGGGTTTTTGTTTCTTGCCTATTGAAATTGATTATGTCTCCCAACTTTCTTTCAGGGTTTCCACGGTCCTTATCCCTTCGGACAGTCTTAAAACACAAAAACACAAAACGGGTATCGACAAGAGGAGAATTTAACAAAGAACTGACTTTTGGGGGGCGGGAGGGGGATTCACGTGGCAGACAGACACAACGTGGACCCCCCCCCTTCTCTGCCTCCGTGTTCTGGATAAAGAAGAATAAACAAAAGCCCAGTAACTTAAGACTAGCTGTTTCCAGAGGAAAATACAAAACCTAAGTATGCATGTGTGAATGCTGGATTTCAGGAGTGTTGTCAAATGCTATGAGAAAGAAAATAGACCGACACCGTGGGGTTTTTTTGGGGTTTTTTTTTTTTTAGAAATCATTCTCACATATAATTAGGTAGCTTAAAAAGTTTAAAAATGAAAATGAAAAAGCCATCTTTAAAAAACAAAATATTTTGCCTACAGAGTGGTTGTAGTTTGAGCAAATGTTTAATTTCTGTTTGTTTCTTGTTCATAACTTTTTTTTAAATAAGGGACAGCGTGCATTTTTATGGAACTGTCATGTTTTGCTTGCTACCCAGTGGGAATTGCTTGGCATCTTCTGGGCTTTGTGCAGGGACTTCTTTTTCTCGGACATTTTTTTTAATGACCGGTTGGGTCTGCACCCAGCTCTGCATTTTTAATATCACCTGCTGGTTTTAGTTACCTACTTTTTAATCTTTTATTTCTCTTTTTTTTTTTTTTTATTTTCTTCCCCTCTTTTGGTTTGGGTGTTGCTCTCAGTTGTCCTGCGTGTCACCGGAAACCATGCTGAAGACCAGGTCTTAGTGAGGTTGGAGAGAAAGATTCTGGGACTCTAGATAACACAGAGGGCTCATTTCCCTTCCCCTTGTACGTGAAGTACGCAAATACACACCCATATTAATCAGATTTATTAAGGTTCCAGAGCTGTCCTGTGTGGTTAGCGTTTTAAAATACCTTTTTGTTCACTCTTGATGTACAGTAGCTGTGCCTAGAGCAACCAAGCGTCAGCTGTGCCAAGAGGAAACTCCTTTTCTCTAGCTGTAATTCACTTGGTAGTAGTTGCAAAGCTTTACAGAAGTCATGTCCTTTTAATTTTGAACCTCCCGCCTCTCTCTTAGAGAGTATAAGTTTCCATTTCTCCTGTGATGAAGTATGAGCTTAGAGGCTAATTGTTTGCATTTTTGAATGCAGAGCAAGAGTTGGCATCATCTGGATTCCCTTCCGTCGCCTTCTATTCACTCGCCTTTATTGTCCTGGCTTGTAGCTTTGTGAGGCTCTTACCTTCGAAACGGGCTCTCCAGGGCTTGGCGTTAGAGGAGGAATCACTTCTCTAAACGTTCGGGTCGCGCTACTGTTCCTCCGATGTGTTTTCCTCCTGTGAAGTCCAGTGTGAAGGGTGAGAGAATGGCCTCGAGTGCTGTGGTGGATTTCTGAAGTGCTGTGCCACCACAGGCCCCGCTGAAGGGGAGCGAGGTGCGGGGACACCGTCAGAAGGGCCAGCAGGGCTGCAACAGCCACCTGCCAAAGATCCAGTAATATGCAAGGCTCCCGCTCCCTTCTTCCCAGTCCTTCCAGTGAAGACTCTTGTTGGAGCAGAGGGCAGGCTCGCTGCATGGCTTTACACTGATTGCTCTTGACTAGCTGTATTTTCTGGGTTGGTTTTGAATAGGGGGTTCCTCTTCATCACAGCTACCGAGGACTCTTTATCTTAGTGCGTACAGCCAGATCTCGTGGAGGACAGCGAGAGGATCTCGTGGAGGACAGCGAGAGTTCCTCGTGTCCATCCGAGGAAGAACTGGTGATCGACTTGGTTGTATTTCAGAGGTTCAGTTGTTGAAGGTCGCTGTTAGCCCAAGTCTCCCTTCAGAAATCTGCTGGGAGAAACAGGAGTAACGTCAGAAGTGAGCGTAGGCCCCGGAGGGTTTGGACGGGTAGCCCTGTGCGCCTGCAGGTCGGTGAGCACCCGGGCGGGTGTCGCAGCTCGCTGGAGCTGGGCGAGCGTTAAGATGCGGGGCAAACCCACGCAAGATGTGCTGCGCTGCTCGGTGCAGCTGTAGGGTTTGGTTCCCGTCGCGTCGTTTTGCCTTGGATTGGTTACCTCCTCGCGGCAACTCAGTGGAGAGTGTGATTTGCATCCCTAGTGTAGCGTGGGCAGTGGGTTCTCTTCGCTCCCTCCTTCCCGGGCGGGTGGCGTGTGCGGCAAGCGCTGAGGGCTCGAATGTGACCATCGCACCTGCGATACCGCTGCTTCCCTTCTGAAGGCGTCTAAACCGCTGGAGGCTGCCGTGACGAGGTGATTCCTTATCTTGGTGAGCTCCTCTCATTAGCTGTGTAGTGGAAAGGAAGGGAGAATTAAGATCCGAGTCTGTGTCGTTGCTGGTGCTGCGACCTTCTGTGTCTGCTGAGGTATCTGGAGACCCTTGAGCTCGGATAGCCCCACGCCGGCTTTCTCTGCTCCCAGCCACGTGTGCTTCTCTGCGTATAACGGCTGCCACATGCGTGTTCCTGTGCTCCCCCTAAGGCTGAATTTCCATTTTCCTGAAAGCAAACCCCACGCAGTGGTGTGCTCTCCCCCTCAGAAGGCAGGCTTGTTCTGCACAGGCTCGGATTCTCGCTCCTCTGGAGTGTTTTCAGCCCGCGGTGTCCTTGTGCCAGGGTTGAAGAGAGGCAGGGCCAGACCCGAGTTGGTGCTGCAGCCTGTTCTGCTCCCGTCACCGCTCTTCCCCCGGGAGCTGCCGGTGAGGCTCTCGTCTGCGGGAATGATCACACCGAGCTCTGGATGCTTTAGGGGTTGGGGTTATAACCCTGGCTGTGGCGGTGGAAGAATGTTTAAATTAGCGGTTGCTCTACCTCTGAGGTTTTTTCCTTGAGTAAAAACTGTTTCACCGAGGCCAAGGGTGGTTTTGTCTCTGGTTCCTCGGAGCTTAGTGGTGCAGCTAGCCCTCAGATTGGTCCTGCCAGGTTTCCAGCATTTACGCAGGGGGGTTGGAGATGTGTTCAGCCAAGCTTTTTCCAGGTGACTTCAGGGCACTGTGCTGATACTGGTTTCTGTAGGGCTGACGGATTCCACCCCGCGGAGTCTTTACATGAGACGCAGGAAACCAGTGGCCTCGTTTTTCAGAAGTGCTGAATGCCAAATGTTTTGGTGAGCCTGAAGTGCGAGCAGGGGCTCGGATAACCCCATCCGGGTGAGCGAGGCATGCAGACCTTGGGCCTGTTAGAAAACTGGGGGGGGAATCCTTACCGGGTTGAAACTGGTGAACCTGTAAAGAGGCTGTTACCCCAGTGAGGCTGGCATCCCTGACTGGGGGAGGGACGGAGCTGGTACCCACTGCTGCGGGAGGATGCAGTGATGGAGAGGCTGCGACTGGCTCCAGTCTCTGATTAACACCCGCTGTCTTGAAGTCGCAAGGAGGAAAAGCGCGATCTTCCTTACCCCCCCACCCCTCCAAAAGAAACAGGACAGCGCAGAACATCTCTGATGGTCTTTCAGTGGATCCCTTTGTCAACGTAAGCCACGTAGGATGTGTCACATGGCCAACACGAGTGGGGCCATGGCAGCCCAGACTCCCTCTTTCATCCTAGGCACACTGGAGCCCGCAATCCCTAGGGCTCCCCCAAAACTGGTAATGCCACATCGGGGGGTGAGGGGAGCTGGAATCTGCTGCCCGCTTCTCAGGAGCGTTGGCTTCAGCCCCCACCGAGGTTTGGGAGATGCGGCTCCCCCCACCGCGGGGTGATGCCGTGCCAGCCAGAGGGCAGGAGAGCCGCTGGCGTCCGCGGGGCGAGGAAATGCACGCTGTCCCATGTCTGGGTTTCTGTTGTGTGTTTAATTTTTTTCCGTGTGTGAGTGCGTGGGTGGTTCTGCAGCCTGTCTGTTCTCTCGGGGGGAGTGCATGTGTAGAACAGGGTGGTGTGTTGCCTCGTTGAGTCTGGGAGAAGTCCTATGATAGCACATTGGGGGTAAAAAATAAAGGAAGCTTTTTCCTTGATGTATAAATGAATATTTGTATGATTAAATTAACACAGAAAAATGTTCCGTAGCTGTTGAGAGTTTTATTGAAACTGCAAAAACTGAATCTGTCATCTTGTAGTTAAACGTACCCAGCTTGCTTCTGTCTCCAGGGTGTTTCCAGCACCCTTAAACCCAGTTTTAGCCCTGTCTTGACCCCAAATCACTTGAAAACCAAATTAGTTCAGTGCGTATTGCGTTATCAAGCAACCTTTCAGTCCAGGCAGGTGGGTGAGAGGATGGCTGAGAGGCCCATACGGATTTTTTCATGAAGGGCGCTGGGGGAAGAGAGCCTGTGAAGAGGGAGTGGGTCACTGCAGCGTCCGTTCTGGGAGGAGGGTTCCTACTGGGGCTGCCTGGTGCCGGTACAGACCGTTACCGCCTGTGGTTATACCTATTCACCGGTGCTGGTGTGGATGTCCCTCTGTACAAGGTCAGGTAACTTCTCCATGATAATGCCATCTCCTGCCCGCACCAGTCCTCAGCTGGGGCTCAGCGCCACGCTGGTGTCCCAGCCAGGTGACGGAGGGGGTGGCTGAGCGCCGTGCCGGTGCCCTGGCCAGGTGACGGAGGTAAGCGCCAGCTCAGCACCCTGCTGCTGGCACCGTCCGGCTGCGCTCCGGACTGAACCGGGAGGGGAGCGGCACTGAGAGGTTGGGGTGCAGGTGTGAGGAGTGGAAACCTGGTTTTGGTGATCTCCATACGAGGGTCACCAGTGGAAGCAGTACCGCAGCCGCATCCTTAAAGGCTCCTCGCGTGGCTCCTTCCCATCCCGCACTCGGAGCCTTGGTACAGCCACGGGTCAGACCTGCTGTTGCCGTGTCTCTTGGCGAGGCAGGAGTTTTGGGTGAAGGGAGTCTGGGTTTTTGTCTTTCCTTACTCCCACTAAGGCATACCTAGTGTTCCCGTACAGCAGGGTTGGTGGCATGGGAAGGTCTGCGGGCACTTGCATGGCCATCGCGGGCCGATCCTCTGTCCCAAGCATGGCCTGACCCCTCCGGGCACCCAGCCCAAACGTTTGCCTATATAAACTACACGGTGGAGCCCTTCTTTTGCTTACAAACGACTTTACTACTAATCCGTGCATGAAGCCTGGATATGTGCGCTCTGGGTTTGCTTTTTAACATTTGAATAAACGCCTGGAGCTTTCATGTGCTGTTTAAGCTTGACTGAAAGCCTCGCTGGGAACAGACATCCTGCTACCTGTGCCTCTGGGTGTTTATTTTGTGCCTTGAAAAGAATGCACCCCTTGAGCCCTTGGTGTTCACGGGTGGCTTTAAGATCGATCTGTTTGGGTAGGTTGGGATCGCCTCCCCTTCTCACTGCCCAACTTGTCATTTCCTAGTTAGTTGCTTGAACGAATCTGTTTGTCTTTAGGGTTGCAACCTGTCAAAAGTTTGCCAGTACGGGACAATACCATCACACCTTCTAATGCTGTCTCTTGAGCAGGCAAATAACTCGACGGGTTGCTATAACGGAGGTTGTCCTACCAGCGGCATCCCTGCGCGGAGGCTGGGGGGGGGCGTGCTGGGGGCAGGGCAGGAGGCCAAGGCAAACGCTGCCGCAGTCACCTGTGAACGACTTGGGTTCGCTTTTTCTGCTCGTTTTGTAGAGGAACCGGATTGTTGGCCATTAAAAGTTGTAAAAATAGTTATTTGTAAGCAGCTTGGTTTGGTCCCTGAAGCGGTGCTGCGGTAGGCAGGAGGATGTTCTCCGCTGTACGGACTGTGTGATGAATTGCAGAGAGGAGGGCGTGCTCAGCGCGCTGGGTCGTGCCCAGGACTGTGCCCGTGTTCCTCTTCACCAGTGCCTGTGGCTGGAGGGTGCCCGGCTCACAGCAGAGCTGAGCGCGGGATGTGCTCCAAAGCCTCCACTGCGTCGCTGCCGAGCGTCCTTGTCCCCGTGGGCGTGGGCTGCCCCAAGCTCCCAGCCTTCCCGGAGCCGCAGCTGGAACTGCAGCGGGGAAGAAAAGGGCGGCTTTTTATGGTTCTTGGTATTTTTTCCCCTCCTACGTCCTGTGTCCGCTACGCTGTGACACGCTGCAAGACGCTGAGGGCGGGACCTGTGCTCACTTCACCTCTTCTTCCCTCTGCTCTTGCTTCTCCGCAAATCCTTTGGGGATGCGCCGTGGAATATTAACAGGCCAAGTGGGAAACCAGGCCATGCTGGCGAAGGGGATGCTGTGAGGGGTCCGTGGGGAAGGAGCACGGGATCTGCGCGTACGTACGCGGGGTCAGGGGTAACTTCCAGTGTAGGCTTTCTGTATAACCTGTAATCTGTCACCCGCATGCTCCGCCTGCGTGTTAGTGGGAAGATACCTGGTTAAACAGAAATCATTTAGGGAAATCTAATCTCCAACGTTTCCTACCCCATTCATAAAACAGCTGAGGAGTAAAAGCAGGCAGCAGGGATGGGGCGAGGAAGCAGATGGCACGCGCAGGTAAGGACCAGCCTTGTTTGCCCCATGAAGAGCTCTCGCTTGCTGTATTTCCTTATTTTGATTGTCATCCCTGCAGAAGCGATACCTTCACGATAACGGGCTTAAGCAGGGTGGAAAAAGGATGGTTTTCACCTATTTCCAGTCGGAGTCACCGAGGCAGCACCCTGTGAGGCAGCTCGGCTGTGCTGCCAGTCACTGACACCGTAGAAATCATGGCTTGTGTCTTCTGCCGTGGTGGTGGCTGTGGGAAACAGGCAGTGCTGGGATCCAGGTGGAGGGGTGACGTGGATGAGGTATCCCCCAGAGAGGGGAGAAGCTCGCTGCTTGGCTGTTACACTCCAGGAGTTCCCCAGAGGCGGCAGTCTCGGCTGCTGTCGGTCAGGGCTGTGTGTTTGAACACCATCTGCATAAAACCAGTTGTACAAGCGGCTTCCCAGTGCTCCCGTGGGCTGCTTGGGCCCTTCTCCCAGCTCAGGTGTGTAACCAGTCAAGCTGAGTGTGTTTGCACAAGCCTGAGGCTGGAGGTGGGATGTAATTATCCTCCTTCACCAGGTGGTGTGGGGCTTTTTTCAGCAGTCAAGTGCCAACTGTTCGTCTCTGGGGCTGTGCTAGATCGGCTGTTCACGGGAATTCATTAAGGATTTCTACAAACAAGGATAAAAACCTTCTCGAGAGCTGTCCCGCTAGCTGGCAGGGCTCAGCCCTGTGCTAGCTTGCCTGCCTGGCTCTGAGTGCTGGTGAAGGTGTGCGTGCTGTCCTGGGAGAGCTGCATCCCTGCAGGAATGAGCTGAGTGATGCTGGTGTACCTCCTCAGGCACTGTGAAACTCCCCAGAGCCACCAGCCTCTTGCAGGCAGCTGCTGAAAACGCTGTTAAAGTGTCCATCAACTCCCAGTGAACTCTGAATTTGGCTGGCCAAGGGGAGAGCAGGTGCTTGGGCAGTGCAGGATGTCTTGCAGAGCCTCTCGTGCAGTGTCTCCATAGCAATTTCCCTTTATTGACTTAAAAACAAAGCTCCTGCTTCCCAGCTGCTGCCTGGAGCGTGGCTGCCGTGGGTCGAGGCGGGTGGGTCAGGGCTGAGTATCGTGCCCGCATGCTCTGGGGGTGATGAGTGTGGTGGCGGCCGGGGGTGCTGTATCCCCCAGCCGGTGAAAGGCGCCTGGCCGGGCAGTTGTGCTGCTTCGTTCCCAGCGAGGTCAGCCCTCGCTGTGATTTACAGGGGAGAGGGGCTGAGGCAGGAGATCCTGAGTCCCTATCTCCAGCTGTGGGACCATCCCCTGTCCCACAGGACTCGTTTAATACCCGAAAGAGCTCGTGGGTGTCTTGTCTTTCCTCCCTGGGGCTGCCCCTGGCCCAGCAGTTGTCTTGCCTGTAAGACCAGGATGAAGGTGGCTGGACGGATGGCTGTGTGTCCTTCTGCTCAACAGGCTGCTTGGGCTGGGTTGCTGCGTGTGGTGGGAGCGGGGGAGCATCTCCCAGGCTTTGGGCTGGGTGGCACCGTGTCCTGCGGGCAGGGAGAGCTCGGGAAGGCACCTGGAAATGTTATTTATATCCCGGGCTGGCTGGGGAAGGGCCTGGCCTGCAGCAGATGCCAGCAGAGGGAGCTGAGGTTGTTCCTTAGCTGCAAAACCCCTCCAGAGCTGCTGGATGGGGCTTTTCTAGGGTTGGGGACCTGCTGGGGTCAGTGGCCAGCCAGGCGTGAGCAGTGTCCCCACGCAGCTCCAGAGCTGCTGCCGTCCCGCACCGAGCACGGGGCTGGGGAGGGGGTTTGCATGTTGCTGGGGGTGTGGGGTGCGTGGCCCACGCTGGTCCCACTAGGCGGGGGGGTGGCACTGTGTCACCTGGCTTGTCACCACCGCCGTGGGGCTGGAGTGATGCTGCTGAGCCAGGCAGGACCTCCGCAGGGCTGAGGAGCCCTAAAGGCAGACATGTCCCATCAGTGAGGATGAGAAAGGTGTCGGAACATCAGTGGGTCCAAGTGTGGAGGGTGACATGCTGCTGGGGAGCAGAGGGGGGTCTGGGTAACACGGCCTGGAGCCAAGCGTTGTCCTGATGGGGAGACTTGGATGCGGCCAGCCGGGAGGAGGTGAGAGTTTCCCTCACCTGATGAGGGACCCTGTGCCTGTTACGATGCTGGGGGGACAGTAATTCTACTCGCCGGGACCCTGTCCTGCCTCTCTCTCCACCAGAATGAAGCAGCAGGTCCTGTGCCCCCTCGTAACCATCGTTCCCGCCTACCCCCGTGTCTCCTCCAGGAGCAGTGGGGAGTGGGGACCCTGCTCTGCTCTTGCTGCCCGCATGGGCGATGCGTGGCTCTGGGGGAGGTAGGGGACACCCAAACCTCAGGTCTGGGGTGTAAGCCAGACCCTTGTTTAGGAAAACCATTCCACGGATGAGGGATTCCAGCCTCTCCTGGGGCCGAGTCCCCTGTGCTGCTGGCGAGGAGCAGCCTGGGCTTGGCAGGTTCTGTGCCCAAGCGAACGGGCAAGGCTTGCCATCCAGGGGGAAAATACAGCAAGAACCTCGCATTCCTCGTTATCTAATCTGCCCCGTTTTCCCTCCTCGTTGTTTGCTGTGGCTGGGTTTCCTCAATTAATTCTGACAGCTGCAGGCTGGGCCGTGACGTCAACCTGCGGTGGCGAAGCCCAAAACCCCAGAGTGGCTTTGGATGGGATCCTGGGAGGTGACCCCGGGGAGGAGTCCCTCGTGCCCCAGCCGAGCCTGGCAGGACGTTGAACCTCTCCAGTAGGTGCCAGCGAGAGCTGCCTGCAGACCCACGCTCCCGAGTTCGACAGCAGAGAGGGTCTCTGTGCCCAGCGAGGCTGCAGGGACGTCCCGTGTCCGTGGGACACTTGAACCCCTCCCACCTTCGCCTCCAGCGGCTCTGGGTGCTGCTCTAATTGGTGCTGTTAATTGCCCAGAGCACTACTTGGCTGGACTTTGCACGGGGGAGTGTTGGGCAATCGCAGCCGGCTGCTGCCTTTGCCTTTCCGACTACCTGGGCGAGCGCCCATCACTTCACCCACCCCGGGGCACTTCAGGGGGAAAGGGGGCTTGGGCAACACCGGGCTCGTCCTCTCTCCCTTTGGTCCCCAGCAAAGGCCTCGTGCGGCGACTCTGAGACCCCTTCACGGTGGGCAGTGAATGTGTAACGTCATCCTGACCCCCTCCCTGCCGTCCCCCCGCAGCGTGGCAGGACTTGGCAGCAGCCCCTGCATCTGCTGCCGTGGTGGGATGGGGAGGAGAGGACAAGCTCCCCAAGCCACGGCTTTGGAGCATCCCCGTTGGGTCTCCATGTCGGAAAGGAGGGGGTAAGCGGGGGCTCGATGCTCTGCACGTACCTCCCCGTGCAGGGGACCCTCCTCCGGGCGAGCCTGGCCGTGCTGCCTTGCCCGCAGGGAGCAGGGTGGGAGGAAGCGGGTGACGGTGCCTGAGAAGCAGGTTTGTCAGAATTTTAAAGGGATCTAAATAAATAGCGATAAGGAAACAATTATTTAACGAGCAAACAAATGGAAACTGCTAAATGGCCTTTTTTTTTTTTTTTTTTTTTTGGTGTGTGTGTGCGGGTGAAGGGTGCAGGGCTGATGCTGTCGAGCACTGGGAGCGGGTCCCTGCGCTGGGTCTCGTGGCTGGGCTGGAGGAGCCACCCTGGGGTGGGCAGCGGGGGGGAGCGCTGCTTGCTCAGCCTCCAGCCCCAGCCAAGCTGGAAATGAGCCTCACCTTGACAAGGTTTCGCTTCATCCCACCAGGAAAAACGTTTCATGCTCAGGTGGAAGCACCGATCCCCGGGTGAGCCCGCTCCTGGCCGGCTCAGTGTCACCGCTGAGTGCCGGCTCAGCAAGGATGTGGGACGGGGATGTCCCCGGCTGTGTGGAGGGCAGGTTTGCTGCATGGATGCTGCAGTGTGTTGTCTACGCTCGCTGGCTTTGCTTTGGCTACAGGGAGGGAGATGCCTTCACTTGCTGCGACACCAGGCACTCTCTTCGGAGCAAGGATGTTCCTTGCACCTCCTACGCGGTGCCCTTCTCGCAGTGATTTGTGGCAGGGCCAGGCTGGAGCTGGAGAGCCCTTCCCCCTTCCCAGCCCCAGCGCAGGGTGCTGGGGCTGTGGGGTGCCAGTGGGGGGATCCTCATTCCCTTCATCTCTCTGGCTGCGCCAGCACCGCACGCCCCGGAGATGCTGTCCCTCCCTTCGGGGCTGCGGCTGTCACCACCTGGGCTTTGTTTCAAAGGGCAGCTTATTCCCATCCTTCCCCCCCATGGCTTTTTTCATCGGCTTTTGGTTGGGGATTAGGCACGTGTTGACAGAACAAACATTTTGCTGCCCTCAAAATCCACCGCTGAGGAGAGAAGCGACGTCCTCGCTCTGCCGGTGCCCGGAGCCAGTGCTGGGATGGGGAGAGCTGGGCTTGGGGCTGGGACAGCCCTCCAGGGGGACAGCAGAGCCATTTCGGGTCACATCCCGCACCGGGGCTGGAGTCTGGTTCCAGCTCTCTGCTCCCTTGCAGAGCATTAATCGCTTTCTGCTTGAATGTCCCGGCCTGTGAAACCAGGGATGCCACCGAGGAATGCTGCTCGTCTCTGCTGGGGCTTTGGCGTGTGCCGGTGGATGGGGTCTGCCCCTCCCCTGCCCATCTCCCAGCTTTGGTCTCAGTTTCGTTCCCCCCAAGCCAGGCGCTGAAACCGAGGCTCCTTGTGGGGCTGGGGCGGCCGCTGAGGCCAAGGATGCCCATGAACTGCCCCCAAGGAGCTTGTGTTTGTGAAGGGGAGGGGGTGAAGTCAAGACACGCCACTGCAACTCCCTGTCCCCAAGCAGGGGACCTTCTCTGGGGTCCTGCCCTACTCCTGCACCACTTTTGCCTACCCAAGACCCCAGGTCCTGGCCCCTGCTGAGCCCCCAGATGAGGGTGCCTGGCCTGGGCGATGCTCCCTGTGAAGGACACGTTTCCTTAGGAGCCGGGTGACTCACCGCTGAGTCACAGCTCGTGCCGCAGCAGCTCCATGTGGCTTCATCCCCAGCCTTCCTCCAGCCCCGTGGGTTTTTCCCTGTCCCCACTGCCGTGTGCGAGATGCCAGGGGTGACATGCCAGGGGCCTGGGCCCGTGGTGCCTTTGCCCAAGACCCACTGCTCCAGGCGAAGCTCTGGGATACAGAGTACCCTTGTCCATCACCAGGGGGTCCCTGCGTGCGGGGGGGGCACGGAGGAGTCCTCCCCCAGAGCTGCAAAGCTGGCTCAGCAGGGTTGGGGCTTTCTGATCCCGAGAGCAATGGGCCAAGGATGGTCTGCTCCCTGCTCACCCTCTGCCTTCCCTTCTCCATCGCCCCAGCTCCTCCTTTGAGCTGAGATGGGGCTGACCATGGGGTTTAGGGTTATTTTTAGGGATTACCCCCCCTGGAGCAAAGCCTTCCGCAGGGGATGGATAGCTCAGGACCCAGGGGGAAACCACAGCCAAGAGCCTCTCCTGCTCTCCGGGGCATTGAGTGCTGCCCTGTCCCTCCTCGCCTTTGAGACCATTGGAGCTGCTCGTGCTGCCTGCTCCCCCCCTACCCCCCGGGAGGTGTTTCCCTGCCCCTGCAGCTCCCACGCTCTCCAGGGCCATTGCTCCATGGGGCCGTTATGCCCAAGGATCATTTTGCATGTGGGGAGAACCAGCAGCAGAAGAATGAATTTGCATTTCTTAATGGCAACCAGTGTGGGAAAGAAAGCCGCCGAGGGTTTTGCTGCCGCTCGGCTCCGCACCGGTGCTGTGTGAAAAGACAACATCCCGTCTGCTGGCACGGAGCCCTGCCCGTCTCACCCGGCTGCCTGTGTGTGCCTGGGAACTGCCACCACCAAACGGCCCCGAGCCCTGAGGAAACGGGGGTGCGGTGCTTGTATGGGTTGTTTTGGGGGGGTTTCTCCCATCCTGGCTGGGATTTGGGGTTTGCACACGGATGTGTGGAGAGCCCAGAGCAGGAGCCATCCCTGTGCGCGGGTTTCCTCCATCTGCACCCCAAGTTGCCAGTGATGGGGAAGGGGGGTCTGTGACCTTTCATTCCCCCCAGCTGGGCGCACCCGTGCCACCCTGGGCCCTCTCTTTCTGGCAGCACCTGCACCCGCTGCCCTCTCCAGGCTCTTAATCCCGAGACAAAAGCAGGAGTTGAACGCAGCGGGAGGAAGCAAAGAGCAGGGCTTTGAGCAGGGAACAGCAAACACGCTGTGGGTCCCGCTGCTCCCAGCCCGGCCGGCTGCCCTGGGACCTCCCTGCCTGCGTCACCCGGCGTTTGCCCCAGCAGTGCCCGGGGCCGGGGGTTGCTGTGGGCAGGGTGGTGTGTTTGGGTGCGGCGCTGGGTGTCCTGGGAGCTGGGCTCGAGGTGGGAGACCAGGGTCGTGCTGGCATCACCCTGGTGTCTTCATCCCCTGGGGTTTGTCCTTCCCCAGCCACCCTCCCCGGCGTGGCTGGGCTGAAGGAGGGGGGCTCTGGCACCCCAGAGCCAAACCTAGGCACCCCCTGCTGCCATGGGGTGGGGGCGAAGGAGCATCTGCACGGGCCAGGTGAGCACCAACGCTCTGCTCAGCCGAGGGATGGCTCTGAGGCGTCCCGTGCCACCAGTGCACCGCAGACCCCCATCCCTGCATCCCTGGGTGGAGCTGGGTTCTCCGACACCCCCCCGTTTACACCCTCAAGGGCTGCCCCGATACGCAGGTGCCACCGTTTGGGTCCCGATGCCATTAACCCTCCTCCTCCTGCTTCTTGTCTGGGTTTCCCTGCCGGAATACGGGAATGCCGGGAGCTGCCTCGTGCAGCCGGGATGGAGCACCGGAGCGGCAGCCGTGGACGGGAGCCCTGGCTCTTTTATCAGGGTGGGCCCCGCAGGCGGGTGCCAGCAGCAAGAGCGGCGGCTGTTTGCCTGGAGCACACACGGTCCCCCGTAAACGGGGTTTATGGCAGCATCTGGGAGATGGGGAAGCCTGGCAAAGGCGGCCCACGCCGGTAATAAAGAGGAGCGGCTCTGCTCGGCCCCGCAGCACGGGGCCGCTCGGGAAACGGGTGTGTTTGACCGGTGTGAGGAGGAATTTAACGGGGATTCGGATGGGCTCTGCTCTGGAGCGATGTCAGCAGTTTGAGAGCTCCGAGGATGCTCCCCGGTAGATCCGCATGGGGTCATGGCACAAACAAAAAGCGTGCTGGGCTTCTCCGTGCACGCTTGTGAGTTCCTGCTCGTGCGCTCTCTGGTCCTTTGGGGTTCTGTCCCTGCTGGAAAGCCCTTTTCCCTCCCAGGTCCCTCCGAGGCCAGTGGAAATCTTGGTGGATGCCCAGGTGGGGAGGGTGTGCTCAGCCCTGCTTTGCACTGGGGCTCTGGGAGCGCCCGGTCCCGGTGGGTGCCCAAACCGGCACCTCGTGCCCCTTCCCCGTGGGGTTGGCTGTTCGTACCCCTCTGCAGGGGCTTTCGGGAAGACCATGAGCTCAGCTGGGTGCTGGTGTCATGCTTCCTGCTGGGTGCTGTGGTTTGGTGGCGCAGGGACGCTGTGCAGACACGCCGGCTGCGGGAGCTGTGACCGAAGGATGCTGCTCTGCACCAGCCCTCCTCAGGGCATCTCCGAAACTCGCCTGCACAAACCAGCCTGCCCGGAGCAAGGAGATGTCTCCAAGAGCGGGCACTGAGTCGGGACTGCAAAGCTGACAGCAGCTGGGATGGGAAAGTGGCCGGTATTCCCACCTTCCGCCAAGCCCAGTGCCCTTTTCTGGGGAAAGAAGAGCTGGCAGGCAGTGGATGAGTTGTGTGTGAGACCCTCTGGCTCCCGGGCCCTCTGCTCGCTCCTCCTCACTCTGCTCCTGCCATCCTCTTCGTAGGATCTCAGGGAGCACTCCAGGCTCTGACCTCCCGTACGTGCCTGAGCTTGAAACAACACACGAGCGAGGTTGATAAACCCTCGGTGCAGGCCAGGAGGAAACGGATTGCTGTTAGCAAACAGCCGGTGAAGAGCAATTAAGATTACGAGCGGCAGGAGGGGAGTGAGCGGCCACCTCCTGCACCAGTGGCTTCAGCCCCAGGATCCCTGGGCTGTCCCTCGCCCTCAGCAGGGATTCCCTACATCCTGGTGCTTTCCCGAAGGGTAATTTGAAGGCTGGTTTCTGCTCCAGTCTCAGCCCAGCATTGGGATCATCCCCCTGCGCCCAGAGCGCCTGTGGGTGACAGGGTGGGGGTGATGGTGCTGGGAAGGTGGAAGCCTGAAGGATGCTCTGGCTGGTGGCAGCCTGGAGCATCCCTCCTCATCCCACTGCCAGCTTGGAGCCGTGGTGAGCGTCTCGGGACGAAAATACCCGCCAGCACGGGGGCTGGCCTGGGCTGAGGTGCTGAGCACTGCACACATGACTCCCATGGGTTCATGCCTGCGGAGCAGGATGGAGCTGGGGGATATATTTAAAGGCACTTCAATCATTTCCAATCTCCTCTGTTTGCAGAAAAGCCTGAGGGAGCCCATCCTGCAGCCTGGGAGCGGGGATTCATCTCCTCCCCGAGCATCACCCGGAGGGTTGGACTCAGGATGCAGGATAAGGCCCCTCGGAGGGACCCCAGCTTGTGGGTTTGCTCTGCGTGGGGACCTCCGCTGTCCCCAAACGCTGCCAGGAGCCGAAGCTGCTGCGGGGGATGAGGAAACGCTGCTCAGCTCGGGGACAAATCAGGCTCAGCGGCCTCTGTGGCTTTTGCAGTGACTTCAAGTGCATTCAATAGTTTTATTATGTATTATGTAGCTGCTTATCTATTATTCTTGTGATAGAGCCAGCGATTAGCTGCAGGCAGGTGGGCAGAGAGATTCTTCCCGGCTGATTCACCAGTCGTTTCTCCATCCCTCCCCTCCGGCCGCGTTCCCAAGCGCTGAAGTTTCAGCCGTGGCGAAAGGCGCTGGAATCGGAGCCGATGGGTTGTCAGGGAGGACGAGGAAAAAGCACTGAAATCTGCGCACTTGGGGCAGAAAAGCCAGACTTCATTTCCCCTCTTTTGTTGTTCCCCGGGTGTTGCAACCTCTTCTTTTCCTGGTTTGCATATGCAAGCAGAGCTGTGCCGAACCCCGATTGCGAAAGGCGGTGGGAGAGCATGGCATGGCCCAGGCACCCAACCTGTTCTGGGGAGGAAAGCGGAGGTCGCGTTTTGGGGCCGTTTTCCCATTTTCCCAGCTCCGCGCTGCCCAGCTCCCCCTGAGTGCAACAAGGCAAATGTTTTTCCCTTTAATCTCTTTTGCTTATCGAAATCCCCAGTGCCACCGATAAGAGGAGCAGGGAAAGCTTTTTCAGACCCAGATGTGAGTCGAGCAACAGGTTCCTAGACAGACCGGGATGACCCGGGTCCGGGATGCTCCGGAGCAGGGACCTGGCACCGGGCACTGCCAGCGCACCCCCTCTGCTGGGTGACATCCTGCTCCCACCCGGTGTCCCTGACTGCACTCCCCTCCAGCTTGTTCCTGCCTCCTTCGGGTGCACAGTTTTCGTGTTTGCTCTGGTAACAAGTAGTAATTAAACCTAATAAATGAGGGAGACCTGCGGGTGAAGTCACGGCGAGGAGGTGCAAAATCCAGCTCGTGCAAACCGCAACCTGCTCGGCAAACTTTCCCCCACGCCGGCAGCGAGGAGCTGCCGTGGGAAGGCGCGGGGTGGCTGCAGTGATTGCCCAGCATGGCTTGTGGGTGCAGAGTTTATACCTGGTTTTACCCCGTATCTCAGGTTTCCGCATCCGACGCCTGCATTTCTGGGCTGTGATAAACTTTTCCAAGCTTGGAGGGCTGCGGCCTCAGCTCCGGGGCTGTGCCGGGATGCTCCTGCTCCTGGTTCCCATGTGGGGATGCTGGGTGGGACACAGGAGCAGGTTTGGGTGCTGTACACCGGCCCCTGAGCTGGGCAGACCCCCAGCGTGGTGCCCACTGCTCCTGGCTTCCCGTGGCGGCTCTGCCCAGTACCTGGTATCGTGGGTCAAAAGCAGGCAAGAGCGAGCCAGGGGGGCTGCAGCCCGACCTGCTGCAGCTGGCTGGAGCTTTACATCGGGCTCCGAGGGGTGCAGGATCAGGCCTGTTGCCGCGGGACAGCAATGCTGGGTCGTGCATGTGGGGCCTTGCCCGAAGCGGAGAGGAGATGCTCCGAGCAGTGCGGGGGGCTGTGCTGTGGCTACTGCAAGCTGGGGGCACTGGGGGGGCAGTGGGTGGCTGGGACCCTGCTCCTGGCTGTGCCACATCCCCATCCCCAACCCCATGGCAAAGCCTGTCTGGGGGCTGGTGGCTTCCCCACCGCAGCCACTCACCCCCCCGTGTCCTCCCCAGCCCGCATCTCCCCACAGCCATAGCCACGTCTTAGGGGCCCGGCCGTGTTTACCAAAACAGAGGAGGAAAGCTCCCCTTGGACGGCAGGAGCCCTAATCCGGGGGGAACGTTTTCCCCACCGATAAGATAACATTGAGGCCTTTCTAAAAGGAGGCAGAAACTCCTGGTGCTGCCGATAGCGTGGCGAAGCCCTTTGCCAACGCGCCGGGCGGGCTGGGGAAGCTGTAACACGAGGGTCACCTGCGATGGGGTTTTATTTTCCTCCCGCCTTATCGACTGTGCCCCGCCGCTGCTGGACACCGGCCCCGGGGTCAGGGCGGCTGAGGGATGCCGGCTCTGGCATGGCGCTTCCCGTGGGCCGGGGATGCGAAGCCTAGGTGTGACGGTGACGTGGGTCCGACCTGGGTTGCACCGTGAGCGTTTGTGGCTGGGGTTTTGTCTGACGTGGGTTTTAGGGCCGGGGGGAGTTTGGTTTCGGCAGCGCTACGTGCGCGGGAGAACTGCCTGAACTGCCCCGTGTTAAAAAAAAGACAATAAATACCAAGTTGTGGTGTCTGTCTCGGTCGAAACAGCTTTTTCCTGCTTTGCCGGTGAAGACAACCCAGGCCCGGAGCGCTGCACATTCCTGCCGTGCCCCGGGCACCCCGACCTGCCCCAGGCAGCAGCAGCACAGACCCCCAGGGAGGAGACAGCGCTGTACCCCTGGTGTGAGCGACGGTTTGATGGGTGCGAGGGTTCCTTCTGCCCCCGACAGCTCTGAGCATCCTTGCTCACAGCTTGTTGCCCCCACCACAAGCCCTGCAAGGCTGTGCTGGAATTGGTCAGGGATGCTCCTGGGGTATCGATCGGGGATGCTCCTGGCCCCAGCCTGTGCTGGGGGAGCGATGTCATGCCGCAGGGTCCGACCAGGGACTCTCATGCATCCTCTGTGCCGCAGAGAACAGCAGGAGCCTTTGGGCTCACCCCCTTTGGCATCCCCATCTCTTGAGTGGGTGTTCCACAAGAGGGTGGGAAAGGGTTAACGATGCCCTGATTTGCCCCGTTCCCCTCCCAGCGCCCATTTGGGTCTGAGCCCAATGCCTTGACGCACCCCTCAAGGGTTAACCCCAGCTTGGGCTATTCAAACACCTCCAGCTGAGGTAAGCACACAGCTTATTTGTTCAGGTAAATAAGGAAGGAATTAGATATAATGGGCAACGGAGGCATTTGCTGAGCACCTTGCACTGCGCTGCCGGCTTCCCCCTCGCATCCCTCAGCACGCCTGCCCCACGGCTGGCTTCATCCCTCCGCCGCCCTCGGGGCCGCTCAGGGTGTCCCATCCTCATCCCTGTCCCGGTCCCCATCCCGCCTGTTGAGAGCTGATGTGGCTCAGCCCGTCCGTCCTGCCGCTGCGGAGCCGGCGTTGAGCCGGGCAGGGTGCTGCTGGCCACCCTCCCTGCCGGTCGGTGCCAGGGCACCCCGCTTCAGGCCATGCCCGCCCTGGCCACCATGCCAAGCGTCACGGGGACGGCTTTTCCCACCCTACGCTGGGACCCGTGCGGATGCTGAGCCACCTACGCACCCTCGAGGTAAGCCCCACGCTGCTGCCGCGACCCTTCCCGGCTGCCCAGTGCTCCACCAGCACCCACCAGCACCCACCAGCACCCACCTTCCCTCCCGTCCCACGGCTCCTACAGCCCTTCTGGCAGCGATTCGAGTCGGTGCCGTCCCATTGAGCATCCCGTCCCACGGCTCCTTGCACCTCCAGGTGCTGTCAGGAGTGAACAGGGTCAGGTTGTCCCCTGGACGGAGGTTCCTGGCACTTCTCGGGATGGTGTCACCCGAAATAAAACGGGATTTGCCAACTTTGTGCCTTCGCAACCCCCCGCTCGGGTGAGGAGGGTGGGATGGGAGCCAGGGCTCCTGGGGCTGGCTCCTCCTGAGCCCACCTGCTTCTAGCAGGTACACGGGAGGGTCTGGAGAGCTCTGTGCCCAGCGGGAGGCAGAGGGCAGCTTGTTTTGGGTCACGGGTTGACCGCTAAGCAACTGGGGTCCTTTACAGAACACCCCTGGTCCTGGGCGGCCACCGAGGGGCTGCCAACTCAGGGGTGTCTCCGTAAGGTGCTCGGAACCCCTTTACCAGACCTGTGCTGCTCTGCTTTCCTGCTGGGTGGTGGGTTTTTGTCAGTGCTAAAGGCCCGTTGGCGCTCGGTTTGATTTTTGTGGTTCTGCTCAGTTAGTGAAACACAAACGCCGCTCGGCTGCCAAATCCCCCACAATACGGGCTTTCTCATGGCCAGGGAGCTCGCGGGGGAGGAAGGTGCTGCTATAAATAGGGGCTCCCTGGCCCTGCATGGGGAACACCAAGCTCTGCTGCTCACCTGGGGGACAGCGAGCACCAGGGCTCTGCTCAGGCCGGTGGCGGGTTGTGCCCATCCCCCCCCCACTGCTGTTTGCCTCCCCGCACCGATGGAGAGGGCAGCCTGACCCGGGGCGTGGGGACACCCAGTCCCCGTGCCAGCACCCATGCAGGTAACGGCAGGAGGAGCCGGGGGCACCTTGGTGATGTTGGAGAAAGCTGGGTGGGGAGCTGGGACCCCCGGGATGGGCTGTGTCCCCCCCTGGGCTTACATCCAACGTGAGCTCTGGGCTCGCCCTGAGCCCATCATCATGCTGGTACCAGAGCCAGCCCCCTGGGCTGTCACATCCCCACCCCCCCAGTGCCATCCCAAGCCCCTGCCCTGGCTGTGGGGAGATTTTGGCCAACCCCTCCACCCAGAGATAAAAGGGGTGCGTGGCACAGGCGGGCAGGGTTTGGCAGCCAGAAGGGACGTGGCACGGCCGGCACGGTGGGGCTGGCAGGGTGGGTGGGACGCGCTGGCAGGACCCCAGATTGTCAGCAGCCTCTGAGCACCCAGGTGTCTGCTGCAGCCCCAGCTCATGCAGGGACCCTGGGTCCCTTCGCCTGCTTAAACTGGGCCCCATAACATGGCCCGTGGCTCCTCCCGGCCAGCAGAGCCAGCGGCTCCGTTGCCTCTCCGTTCCCCGGAGCGGTTACCCTCGGGGTGAGCATCATGGCATGGGCTGGGGGATGGAGGGGGAGAGCTGAGCCCAGGGAAGTGCTGGGGCAAGAGGTGCTGAGTCAGACCCAAAAGCAGGGGAAAACCACCCAGATCGCAGCCCCAGGTGGGCTTTTGGGCAAAGGGAGGATGCTGGGTCCATGGGGTCCTCGCCCCCCTCCCACCCCCGGGGTCCTGGCTTGGTGTGCTGAGGCACACACAAACCTGAAAGGATTTTGTTAAAGACAAATCGCCCTGCTTGGGGGGCTGTTCCGGGCAGTCTGGGACAGCTCTGGATCCCGCACCGCTTGGATTCCCTCCCCAGACGGCACAACGCACCCCTGTCCCCACCCCCATCCCGCTGCCTGGGCGCTGGAGGTGACCCCAGAGCCTGGCCTACTGCCCTGTCTGCCTGGGAACGGCTTTCGGAAGCTCCTGGGGATTTGGGAGACATCCTGGGCGCCGCGGGCAGCACCTCCTCCCGCAGCAAGCCAACCTCCGCCGGTCCCACGGGGCTCCCCAGCCGTGCTCCGGCACAACCTGTTTAACCGCAGATTTAATTTTAATTAACGGCCCCATTGTTCGAGGGTGGTGGTTGGGTGGATTTCCTTTTTTTTTTTTGGTTCCTGGCTCCCAAGGGCTGATCCCAGCTCCCCCCCATCACCGGTGCCGGTGTCGCTACCCTGGGCGATGCTGGGTTGCATTTGCCAGGGGTGATGCGGGAGGTCCTTGTCCCCATCCTCCTCCCCTTCGGCTGCGGCATCCGCTGCCTCCCTGGGCTCCGGGTGGGGCTGGGTCCCTGCAACCACGTGGAGCTGAGCCGTGACCCAGCAGCACCCAAAACCCCGGGTGGGGACGCCGGTGCCGGGACGGGTGTCCTGTGGGCAGCACCCCACTCTGCCTGGCATCCCAGGGATGGCACCGCTCTCACTTGGAGCCTCCCCATGGGCTGCGGAGCCCCCCGGCACCGCGTCTTGGCCCTCGTACGCCCATGGAGGCAAAACCTTGGGGCCCCGGTGGGTTTGTATAACTCGGTGGCAGCTGCTTCAAGACCCAATTCCCTGACGGCTTCCCCTCTCGCCGGGAGCGGTGGGACGAGCACGTGGCTGCGCCGGTGTGGCTTTGCCGCCGGCGAGCTCCGGCGCGAAGCCACGGGGCCGGAGCCGTGCTCAGCGCCGGCACAAGCCAGGGAGCGTTTGCCGGGGCTGATGCAATTACCAACGCATCTTCGTTTAGCTCGGGCGGGGAGTGTGGAGGTTTTTGGGGTGCCGTGCGGCTCGGTGCTCCCCGTGAGCATCTCGGTGCACCCTGGGCTGCTCCTCCAGCTCTCTTTTTCCAGGGAAAAGCAAAAAAGGGAGAGGAGAGGGAAACGGCCGCCCAAAGCAGCTTCTTAGAGCAAACAGGACCCCACCCAGCCCGGCCGCCTGCGTGCCAGCGCGGGAGAAAGTCAAACAAAGGCCCCCGCCCTGGGAGTACAGCGCCGGTGATTGCTCAGGCTTTCGGGGCCATTTGCCCAAGGGGTCGGGTCCTGGTCCCAGCCGTGAGGAGTGGGACGGGATGGGGATGGGGCCGTCCGACCCGCCGCGTGCCCAGGGATGGCTCCTCAGCACTGTTCCTCCCTGTGCCTGGCTCACGGCTGCGGGAGCGAAGGCCGGGAGAGGTGGGAGGGGCGGAGGAGGCACCATGACCCCAGAGCATCCTGGAGGTGCTGGGGATGAGACCCCCATCCCCTCCCCAGAAAGCCCCCGAGGCCGGCACAGCGCAGGGGGCTGGAGCTGCACAAGCTGTTACCGCTTCCCTTTTGTGCCGGGAGCAGCGTGAGGCTGGATTTAGGGCTGATCTCCTAAAGCTCTTCTTTTAACCCAGAGCAAATCAAGGAGAGGTTTGGAAGCCGGCACCATCTCTCAGGGAAACTGTTTGGGCGGTGGGAGCAGCTCGATGGTGCGGACACCCCTTCTCCCTCCTCCTCCTCTCTGCGATGCCACCGAAACCCTTCAGGGACATGGACCCCAACTCCCGAACCCACAACCCCTCCCTGGGTCCCCGTGGGGTCGGACTGGCGTGGGTGCTGTTTGGATAGCCACAGTTCCTCCTTGCGTTTTTCCAAGCTTTTTGGGATTTTCCAAGAGTGAAACGATGGGCAGAGCTTCCACATGGAGCAGGCGACGCAGAGCTTCCAAACCCCGTACTTCTGGGGGCACCAGAATCCTCAGCGTCTGCATTAACTCACCCCTGAGAGCGGGATGTGGCACGTGCTCCCCATCGGTACCGCTGTGGTTAACAGGGCCACGGCACGGGGGAGGCCCAGTGGCATGGGGCTAGGCGGCGTGGGGCACGGCAGAGCTGTGGGCACGGTAACGCACCGTCCTGGGCGCTCGGTCGCTGCCGTCCCTCCCGCGCCGAGCACCCGGCTGCTCGGCTCCCTGCACTCCAGGGACACCTCTGCCTGGACGAACCCAATGGTGTCTTTTCCTTTTTAGTCCTTTAAACACCTTTTTTCCCCCCCGGCTGGGATTTAGAGCAAACAGGGCCCCCACTTGCCCTGCCCACTGTCCCCATTCCCCTTTGGGGGCTGCCTGGTTTCCTTAGGGGGGTTGGGGCTGGTTCGGGCTTTGCAGGCTCCTCTTTTATTCGAGGCTTGGGTGCAAAAGCTGCTACTTTTTCTGCTTTTAGATCACCAGTTTGGGGTTTGGGTTGTTTTTCCTTCCTGTAAAAAGCAATGCTGGAGGCAGGTAAGGAGCTCGGCAGTGCCCATCGCCAGCCGCTCCCCTGGCAGGGGCTTTCTCTTCCCAAAGCCTTGGGATGGCTCTTGGGGGGTTTCTCCATGGATGGAGCCGTTCCTGGTGTTGCCATGGAAATTCAGCAGGTTCATCCTCTTCTCCATGGCCTCCAGGACTCCCTGTGTACCAGAGACAGATGGGGACAGGCTGATTTTGGGTGGTTTTGCTTGTGAGAGGGTAAAAGGAAAGTTCTCATCCCGGGGTTTGCAGCAGTGGCCAAGTGCCCGGGGCTGCAGTGCTGGGCTGGGTCTCTGGCTGGGGGGAGCCGGGGCTGGGGGCTGTTGTGCTGGGACATCCTCAGGTGACAGCAGCAGGCGATGGATGTTTTCCATGCCCAGAAACCTGCCAGCGTGGTTTAGGCATCCTTCGATGCCCATGGGCCACCCTGTGCGGGGGCCTTGGGGTCCCTCCAGCCTCCCACTGCCTCCAGCAAGGGCATCCAGCACCAGCTGGGACGGAACTGCTGCCAACCTGGTGTGTGATTCATGGGGAGACCCTAAAATCCTGCGGCCGTCAGGACCTGCTTGTCCCCCAGGCTCCTTCTCCCTGCTGGCTGCTGCGGCCGGTCCTCCCAAAATGAGGACAGCCCCTCCAGCCCCACAGCTGACCCCGAGCCTGCATTCATCTGGGGGCTCGCAGGGTGCCGTGGGTCTCTTTGGAGGTTTTTTTCCCCTCTAACAGGCTTAGTTCCTCCCTTTGTGCCTGGCCGCTGGGCGGGAAGGCAGGGCTCGGTGCTGGGGTGAGCTTCTCCTCTCCTCCTCTCCCGGCAGGTTCGGAGCCGGAGCTGAGCAGAGCGATGGGCAGCACCAGCCCTGGGCTGACCGCTCTGCCCCCCAGCTGCCTCGTCCGGCCGGATCCCACCCTGCTATCCCCTTCACGAGACCCCAACACCCGGAGCTGGAGCTGCCCGGATAGCCCCAGCCCCCCCGCCACCCCCGAGCAGCCCCTGCCCACTTTCTGCCTGCACTACTTCAACATGCTCTACTCGGAGGACATCGCCTGGGCCACCAAGGGCCTGGGGGAACCATCCCAAAATGGTGCCCAGGGCGGGCGAGGGGAGGCACAGGAGGAGCCGGAGCAATGTCCCATCATCGACAGCCAGGGCTTGGGGCTGGGGGCTGAGGGGGACCTGCAGGCCAGCCTGCACCTGGAGGAGCACTCGCTGGAGCAGGTCCAGAGCATGGTGGTGGGCGAAGTGCTGAAGGACATCGAGACGGCCTGCAAGCTCCTCAACATCGCCTCAGGTGGGTCCCCGGGGGGGCTGCGGGCAGGGCCAGCCCCGCCTGCGGGGTGCAGCGATGGAGGGATGTAACTCTGTGGCTTGGGGGCAGGGGGCTGACAAGGTGCTGAGGTCTGGGGGAGCCCCCCAGCATTGCTCCGGGGCAGGGCTGTTTGCTGATGCCCAGGGATGCCAGCGAAACAACCCCCGCCCTCGCCGCCTTGGCGTTAGGTTGAGGCAGGGGTCAGCAGAGCCCTGTGTTGGGTGTGGGGTGTCGGTGTGACCCAGCCGGTGCCACAGAGAGGGGCAGGGACACAGCGACCTGATGCTGAGCCTGTCCCCTCCCCTGAGCTGGGGGTCCCTGCCCCTCCCAGGGCATGGTTATCCAGGTGCCTTCAGCCTCCTGCGGAGGGTGCTCAGGAGCAAGGGGCAAACAGGGCTTTTATTATCCTGTTCTCTATCCCATTTTCTCTGGGACATCAGGAACAGGTGGATGAGCGTGTGGGGTTGGGGACAGCCTGGAACCAGCTGATTTTCCCTGAGCTGAGCATGGGTTTGAGTGCAAGGGGAGCAGGACCGCTCCGGGCCGAGTTCCCTGGGGTATTGGTGCCATTGGGCATCACCGGGATGTTCTCGGGGCACCGCTGCCGTGACACGGGCAGTCTCGAAATGTGCCTGGGCTTAGGCAGGCTCTGCCACCTCCCTTGGAGCATTCGGTGTCACCCGGGACGATGCAGGGAGCAAGTGGTGCTCCAAAAGGCTGGATGAGGCTTCCCAAAGTGAAAGAGGTGACCAGGGGACAGGCTTGTCACCAGGGACCAGGGCAGGCTGGGAGCAGGGTGCTCCCACGCTGGTGGGTGATGCTGCAGGAGGGGCCGGGTTCCCAGGGCCGCTGTGGAGTGAGTTGAGTTTCCATGGGCTCTGCACGGGCTGTCACTGGCCGTGCTCACCCTGCGCCCCCAGACCCCGTGGACTGGAGCCCCAGCAACGTGCAGAAGTGGATCCTGTGGACGGAGCACCAGTACCGGCTGCCGCAGATCGGGAAGTCCTTCCAGGAGCTGTCGGGAAAGGACCTGTGTGCCATGTCCGAGGAGCAGTTCTGCCAGCGCTCACCCATGTGCGGCGACATCCTGCACGCCCACCTGGACATCTGGAAGTCTGGTAGGTGCCAGGGACCAAGAGAGGGCTGGGGAGGGAGGGCGATGCTTGCAGCGGGAGAGCCCCCTCTGACCGCCCGCTCCTCCCTTCCAGCTGCCTGGATGAAGGAAAAAGTCGCGCCGGGAGATGTGAGATACTGTGGTGAGTTCTGTGTGGGCTCAGCTCCACTGGCCTCACTTCTGCCTCAGGCAGGTCTGGGGTATTTGAGAGGGTGCTCCCTGCTTAATTGCAATTATCTGGTGCATTGGAGTGGCTGCTGCAGCAACACCCATGTGGTTGCCCCCTGCCTGGAACAGCCCCTGGGCCATCTGCGGGCTGCAGGGATGGGGAGAGGGCTGTGAGACCCTCGCAGGACCCAGTTGTTTTTCCTGCTCCGAGGTGGGGAGGAGAAAGTGGTGCTTCGAGACCCAGAGCTTGGGCTGAGACCCCGGAGACCCATGGGCATGGACCATGATTTCCCAGATCATAGGATCATGGAATGGTTTGGGTGGGAAGGGACCTTAAAGCCCCCCCAGTGCCACCCCCTGCCACGGGCAGGGACACCCTCCACTAGCCCAGGTTGCTCCCAGCCTCATCCAGCCTGGCCTTGGACACTCCCAGGGATGGGGCATCATGATGATGAGCACTCATGGGTGTCTCTCCCCCCACCTCACCCACCCCTTCCCACGGCAGGAGGTGATGCCAGCTGGGCGGACAGCGAGGCAGACTCATCCTGTGCCGGCCAACCCATCCACCTCTGGCAGTTCCTCAAGGAGCTGCTGCTGAAACCCCACAACTACGGCCGCTTCATCCGCTGGCTCAACAAGGAGAAAGGTGGGTGGGTGGGCAGTGCCGGGGTGGCCGCTGGGGTGGCAGGTGAGGCTGTAACCCCCACCCCACCGTGCCCTGCTCCCCTCCCAGGCATCTTCAAGATCGAGGACTCGGCGCAAGTGGCCCGTCTGTGGGGCATCCGGAAGAACCGCCCGGCCATGAACTATGACAAGCTGAGCCGCTCCATCCGGCAGTATTACAAGAAAGGCATCATCCGGAAACCCGACATCTCCCAGCGCCTCGTCTACCAGTTCGTCCACCCAGTCTGAGCGGCGGCAGGACAGGCTGAGCCCCAGGAGGGACAGGGGACCCTTTGCCACCTCCCGCTGCCTCCCAGCCACATCTTCCAGCGCTAAGGACCGTGGATGGGGTGCCCCAGCTCACCCCTTCCAGGACCTGCTGGCAACGGACCGTGGGACCCCCCTTTACCCCTCAGCCTCGGAGGGGAGGGATGAACCCCCAGCTAAGGGACCAGCACCAACGCGCCCTGGTGCAGGGCAAAGGGCTGTGCAGAGCCCTCGTCTCCCATGAGCGCTCCCAGGGGAGGGTGGGCACGGAATTTGGGGCCAGCGGAAGAGATGTGGGTTTGACCGGGGTGGGATGACGGCAGATGGATCTGTGGCTGTCGTGGGGCTCCCCACAAGCTTGGTGCCCTTTGGTGGGAGTTGAAGGTGGGAGAGTGGCTGGGGTCACCCGGAGGGGAAGTGGGGGACACAGGAGTCCTGCCCCAAGGTCTCTTGGCCCCTCCGCACATCATCCTCTCACCCCGCAGCCCCAGGGCATCACCAGGACACAGGGACCAAGGGCACGTCCCAGCAGGAGACCCCAATATCCCAGTGGCACCATGCCCCAGGGCTGCTTTGGGGGGACACGACACCATTGGGGCCACAATCCCCTCCACCCAGATGCTGTCCCCATGCCACCACCAGCCTGGCTGTGGGACTGGCTGCCCTGGGTGTCATCAGGGCTGCTCTGCACTTACCCCAGCAAGCAGCTCTCGTCCCCCAGTTTGGGGCGGGGGGCAACGTGGGAGGGTCTCTGCCCATTGCTGAATCTCAACCCTCAGCTGCAAAGAAAGAGGCTGCCTGAATTTGGGGGGGCAATGGCTAGGCTCGTCCCTTCCTCCTCCCCTCCCTCCCCAGAGCTGGCTGCAGGTGGCTTCACCCCGGCCATTGTTCCGGGAGGACAAAGCCCAGGCATGAGCCGAGACAATGGCACCCGCAGGGACAATGGCACCCACAGGGACAATGGCACCCACAGCTGGCCTTGGCTGGGCCCTCGCTGACCCGACCCACACGAGAACAGCCTGGCACGGGCAGCACCGCAGCACCCAGGGATGCTGCCGGCCAAGGGAGCTGGGTGCGGGGTTACTGTGCCCCTGGGGACCAGGGCGTCCCCTCGGCATGGGCGCATCCCCCCTTTGCTTCCTGGGACGCACTCAGCTTCTCCCCTCCACAGGGATTTGGGGCTGAAAACGGGTGTTTTGCAAAGGGAGCAGCTGTAAAACGCGGGCCCGGGGCTGTGCATGCCGGGGCATCCCCGCAGGTGGGAGGGGTCCCCTGATTTGTGTCCCCTATCCTTGGGCACAGGGACACCCAGAGCCCCCCAAATCCTGCGGGTCCTTGGCCCTGGCACAGGGCTCTTCCCTTGATTTGGATTTTATTTGGACTGCCTGATTCCTGAGTTTGGGAAGAGGGAGGTGGCCGCTTTGCCCTTTCCCTCCGGACAGTAAATCTGAAACACAACCTGCCGAGCCCGGCCTGGGGCAGAAAACTGGGGATTGCTCAAACTGCCCATTTCCCAAGAGTTTCAGTTACCTGGCGACGTTGATCTTTTATATTACAATTTTTTTATTTGTTTATTTGCTTTTTGGTTTTGGCTGGTGGCAGGTTGTGGTTCAGGTTCACGTGACAGGGGGTAGGCGGGCGGCCCCCGGTACCCACGAGATGCTTTGTGGGAGTTTAAAAGGAAAGAACACCTGGTTATCGGTCTGTTGGTTTTAACTTTAAATAGCTGCCTGCGAGGCTCCTGCCTTTGCCTTTTTGTTCTGCCCGTCTCGCACTCTGTGTGGCAGAGGAGCGGGCACGCTCCGGCCAGCCTTGCGAGCATCCCAGCTGGAGGGATGGAGGGCGGCCGGAGCGGGGAGAGGAGCAGGAGAAAGAGGAAACACTGCCTTGGTCCCTGGAAAAGGGGGGAAAAAAATAGAAGGGGGAGGGGGGAGTGGGGAGAAGGCGCAAAATGTGTCTTGTGATTTCCCGTGTGCGACTGATGCTCTCGCAGCCGGCGCGGGGAGCACCGGGAGGATGGGCTGGGGGTGCTGGTGCCCCACCTCTTGTGTCCCTCGTGCACGTCATTCACTGGGGTGGGTGAAGGTGCGGAGGGGTTGCACATCCCTGCTGGGAAAGGGGTTAAATGGCGATTTAACCTGCCAGCTGGGGAGGGTGCACCTTGGGGACACGATGTCCCCGGGGATGCGGGGACCTGGCCCAGCAGCCACCCGCTGCCATGGGACAGGCAGCCAGCGCTGTGGGGCTCGCAGCTGGAGAGTCCCCCAAACCCCTTCCAGCTCCAGCCCTTAAATAAGGGAAAAGAACCCCCTTTTCTCTGCCCTCTCCCCATCGGGAGCCCAGGGAGTGCCCCCCATGCCCCCGCAGGTCCCGCTCCCTCACCCCGTCCCGCTTGGCCTGTCCGGGGGCTGCCCCGGCTCTCCGTGGAAGGGACATGTGCGGGTGACATGCGGATCAGTTTTCCCAAGGTTTCCGGGCTTGTAGGGAGCCCGGGAGGCTCTGTCCCCTCTGCCAGCATCAGCTGGCTGCACCGGGGTCTTCCCATCTCCCCCTGCCCAGGGTAGGGAGGAGCACTGGGTCGGGGGCCACTGCTTTTGCTGGCAATAGCCCCCCAAAACTGCTTTATCTTGAATCCCCCCGTGGGCTTTGCCTGGCAGGTTGGCACAGGGTTCCCCAAAGTCAGTGGCTCCCCCTTCCCACACCCCCCTTGCCCCCTAGGACCCCAGCAATGCATCCGAGCCCCCATCCCGCTGCACCCAAAGCCTCAGGGTTGGGACATCCCTACCTGGGGGGTGCAGTGGCTACGACCGTGGTTCCCCAGAGTGCGTGGGGCTGTCCGTAACCCTGACAGCCGCCTCCACGTGAGACAAGACCGGCGCATGGAGGCAAACGAGGACCCAGACCCGGAGGACGCTTACAGAGCTCAGTTATTTTCGCTTGCTGCTTGTTGTTGTTGTATCCACGGTAATACAATCACAATATATATATATATTATATATATACTTCTTAAATTACACAATCAATGTACAAAAACCGGGGTGCATTGCTGAGACAGGTGGTTGGTTGGGTTTTTTCTGACTTGTTTTGTGGTTTTTTTCCCGTCTGCGTACCTGGCAGGGGACGCGGGGCCGGGCGGCTCTCGCCCGCCGTGCCCAGCACACGGTGCATCTCCTGCCTCCGCGAGAACACTTGATCCCTGGGGCCAAAAATTCACAGACCGACGGAGGGGGCAGGAAAGGAGCGGGAGGGTGATGGTTTCGATGCTGCTGAGGGGGACGGTATGGAAAAAAAGAGAGAGATGATCTGTAGGGAAGAGCTCGGGATGGCAAAGGTGCCCGGGGCAGAGGGGTCGGGCTGACCATGCTGGGTGGCATGAGGGGGTCCTGTCGATGCTGCAGCCGGTTGCAGAGTCCAAGTACAGGAGGGGTAGAGCGCCTTGGGGAAAAGCGAAGGGCAAAGCCTGCGGCCGCTCCCCTGCTTTGACGTGTCTTGTTTTCAGCCGTCTTCACCTGGCAGCTGCTTTGCTGCCATGTTGGGGTCTGCTGCCTGCGCCAACCCTCCTCATCCTCCGTCTGACTGCGGCTCCTGCCGGCACCGTGCAAGGCTGGACGTTGCTTATCCCCCATCCCTGCTCTGCTCCTGCCTCTCTTCAGGAAGGGGGTGGATGGGGACCGTCCCCAGCAGCATCCAAGCTGGTTCTCGCTATCCCAGGCTGGGCGTGAAGATGCTTCCAGCAGCATCGGGCCACAGTGAATCCTTCTCCGGACGGAGCTGGGTTTTACGGTGATCTCACCTTGGATCTGGTGTGTGTTGGATAACTGCCCTGGCGAAGGGCGTTGCTGCTCCCTGCAGCACACACGGGACATTGGCTTGGGAGCCTCTTCCTGCTCCAGACAGTTGGCAGCCAGGATGTGAGGAGGAGGAGGAGGAGGAGGAAGAAGAAGAAGCTGAGGAGATGCCACCAAGCTCCATGGCAGGGCTGGTCCCACCTCACCTGGGCATCTCAACCTGCCACGGACCCTGCCTGTGAGCAGGGACCTGCCCACAGATGGGGCCGGGTGGCTGCGGGGCAGGAGGGGAGGTTCAACCCCTTCCTTCGGGGATGAAGGGTGAACCAGGGAGAAGAACATGGAAACACCAAAAAAATAAAATTGGGTGAATTTGATTGGTCCCAGGAGCTTCAGCGCCATGCATTTTGGAACAGTTCCAGCCAATCAGAAGGCGGCTCATGATTTCAGTATCTTTAAAAACCAACCAATCAGGATCTCTCACTGGTTGGGCTTTAAGATCTTGAGGTATCGGCTTTTCGCTCGGAAAAAAAATCAACTAACGTAGACGGACGGACGATGTCATCTCTCGCTTCACGTTATCTTAGAAGAAGAAAGCGACTATGCAAAATACTCTTCGGAGACAACTCTTAAAAAAATAAAAGCTTGGTCGGAAAATATGTCTGAATCTCTAACTGTGAGGAGTGAAGGACCAGACGGCAAAATGGCTGGTTGGCTGGTGGAGAGATGGAGACAACGGAGGGTGGATTTTTCTGCTTACGGCGACGAGGAGCACACCACAAGACTTAGATTGCCTCCACGTAGTTGGCGGGGTAGAGACCTAGCTGCCCGTTGTCCAAGCGCCCTTTACACCATCCTTGCTCGTCTTCTTCACCGAGTTTGGTTAGTTCATCACCTGGAGAGGAAGGTGGAAAGGGGAGAGCTCGTTGCAGGTGTTGGAGACCCCTGTCCCCTCATTTCTCCCCTGGATCGACCTGCTGGGGGTTCTAGGACTGATCCTGAGCACACAGGTGTGTGGAGTGGAAGGGCAAGGGGTGACCCATGAGACCTCACGTGTCCCATCCCACCATCTCTCCGGTCCCACCCGGGTTTGTGCTCAGCTCGCCCCTTCCCCTTTCTGCCAGTTCAACATTTTGAAGGGCTGGGTCACCCCAGAAACGATTTGAGGGATTTTACACCAAAAAGCAGAGCAGCCGAGCCCTGGCTGTCCTAGCACCGGTGTTGGACTGACTGTACCTGCTTTGAAGCTGAGCTCATCCTGCTCCTGCCCGTCGTAGTCGTACAGAGCGCGCACCCGCACGCCCTTCCCCGCCGACTCCTCGTCGAAGGGGTTGGTGCCGCCGTTGGCCTCGCTGGTGTTGAAGGAGTTGCTGCCCTCGTCGTCCGACCACTCAGCGCTGTATGTCTGCCCGCGGTCATGGCTGCTCACGCTGGGGTGGTGGGGAAGGAGGGAGGGGGTCTGTCAGAGCGAGTGGGGGGACAGCAGGGTGGGCAGGCACCGTGTGCTGCCGACATCTGGGATCTGGAAGGATGCTGTGGCTGTCCTGAGGTTACAGGGGAGCGGGACCCCCAGCTAATGACATGTCCAGCAAGACATGGAGGGGGGACAGGGAAGAGTGGTGGCTGTCACTGAGGCCATCCCGCGTCCCCGTGGGTGTGATCACAGCACTGACCATGTTGGCACGGGCAAATGCCATGCATTGCCCATGGCTCTCACCTCCCGCGCTCGCCTGCTGGCGCCCCCGTCTCGCCCGTGCTGCTGGCATTGGTCAGGGTCACCCCCTCGCCCTTCTTCTGCTTCTCCTTCCGTGTTATCGTGTGCGTCAGGTCCGGATTCCACTCCTGCAAGCACAAAACAACCGGCCCCTGAGCACCCAGACCCCTGCAGAGCTGTCAGCATCCCGGTGCCCAGTCTTACCTCAAACTGGGGCCAGTTCATGGGCATCCCGGGGCCGCTGGTGCTGCGGAACCACCGGAGATCCTCCTGCGCATCCGAGAGGCGGATGGTCTGCTCCAGCTCCCGGTAGACGTTGGCGTAGCTGCAGGGAGAGACGTGGGTTGGGGTGCTGCAGGTGGGTTGGACCCCACTGTGGGGGACGGGGTAGGATGGGGACATGCCCAGAAGTTGTGTCACCTCCTACAAGGCACTGGGGGGCGCCAGGCTCCTGCACAGCCCTCCTGCCACTCTGGTACCTCTTGGTGACCATCATGTTGGCCAGCAGCCCCTCTCCCTTGTATTGCAGGGGATGGGTTGCCCTGGAAGCACCCAATTGCTCCAGGCCTGGTTTGCTTTCCAGGCAGGACAAAGAGACCTGGTGTGGGCACCTTGTGCCCAGACAGCACCGGAGGCACCTACCTGCTACTCTCGGCCAGGTTCAGGTGCCTCTTGATGTCCAGGAGCACTTCCTTGAGGAAATTGAGCCTCTTCTCCTCAAACTGCTGGCACTGCTCAAAAACCTGCTCCATGCTCTCAATGTACTGCGGGGTGCACTTGTTCAGCTCATCCAGCACCTTCTCGTACTTCTCCTGAGCCTGCAAAGGTGCGGGAGGGTGCCTTGGTTACACCTCAAGCACCTCAGAAGTCTTTTCTGGGTGCTGAAAGGGTCTGGCTTGGGGGCCACCACGCTGGAGAGCCCAGACTGGGCCCAAAATCCTCTGTGGGGTGAAATGAGTCTGGTTGCTGGAGAGATTTTGCCCCAGTAAGAGGGGTGAATCTCTGCCCCGTTGACGCTCCCCTGAGCTCCCCGCAAGTCCTTGCCCTTCTACCGGAGCACAGGGAAGGGAAAATGGGAATGAATGGAGTAAAAGGATGATGGTGGCCATTTCCCCTGGTTTCCCCAGCTCAGTGTCTCGTGAGCCCGGAGCAGGGCAGCAGCTCGCACCTTTTGCACGTCCTGCTTGCACTTTTCCACCTTGTCCTGGAGCTTCTTCTGCTGCTCGGGGGTGTTGGACTGCTCTGCCTTGCTGTTGGCTTCACGGGTCATCGCCAGCTTCTCCTCCTTGCAGGCCAGGTGGTAGGCTTTCTTGGCTGTCTCCAGCTGCGGAGAGGAGGGAGAAGGGACCTCAGAGCCTGCAGGGATGTACCACCCCACTCTCCCACCCTGAACCGGACACCCAGAGCCAGGGGATGGCACTGGTGCCCCAGGACACGCTGCGCTTCTCCACTCACCTCCTTGAGCTTCTTGGCCCAAGGCTTCTGGGCTTTCCGGAAGCCATCCTCAGCCTCCTTGGCCTCCTTGAAGCCTCCCATGATCTGCTTGTGGTAGGCATCCTTCTGCCAGTTCTTGACCTTCTCAAAGTCGTCGTTCAGCAGGCTGTTCTTCACCTCCTGGTGCAGCTCGCTCACCTTGTCCGCCTCCGTCATCATGGCCCCCCACGCCTTCTCCAGGCTGCCGTACTGGGGACCTGGGGGGCAGAGGGGACAACTGGGTGGCACTCTATAGCCCTTACGCCCTCCACCTCTACCAGGTGAAGCTGGGACGGTGCACGGGGCCCCATGGTACCCAGGTGCCCTGGGGGAAGCCTCCCCCGGGTGACCCACGGTACCTTTCTCGATGAGCTGCCTCCACCGCTTGGACCAGTCGGTGAGCTGCTGGGCGTAGGACTTCTCGATCTTGGCCCGCTCGTGGACGCAGTTCATGAGGTCATTGCAGAGCCGGTGCCCATCGTCAATCCGCTTCACCGTACGCTTGTAGTTCCCCACCTGGAGGGGAAGGGGATGGGGACAGGCAGGCGTGGGAGCAGTGGCCGTGCTGCCCAGCTCAGCCCCAGCTGGCCCAGGGTGGGGATGCACTTCATGAGGGCAAGGATGGAGCTTTTGCTTTGGGGCTACTCAAACCCAACTGCCTTCAGTCCCCTCCATCGCTCTGCACCGCTTGGGAACAGCGGAGCTCGAAACCTCCAGCAGAGCTGGCTCAGACAGCTGAGCCACCCCGGCAGGGATGCCCGCAGGCAGGGCTTGCTGTGAAGGGGGAGGTCAGTGCCATCCCTCCCAGCCCAGGGGGCACGCTGGGATGCAGTGACAGCAGCAGGGGCCCCGTGGGAGGAGGGGGTAGCTGGGACTCACCTCCCAGAAGCTGTCGGTTGTTTCCTCCGCGGCTGCTGCCGACTCGTCGTAGGAACCCGACATGGTTCCCGGCGCTGCCTTGGGCGTCAGTGCAGGCGCTGGGTGGCTCTCGGGCAAGCACCAGCCTCATGCACTGAGGGGAGAAGAGGGGGGAGTCATGGAGAGGGGTGAGCAGGGGTCCCCCGTCCCTCCTGCCCGCAGCACTATAGGACAAGCATCCGGCTGCAGGAGATGGGGATGGTGCCCGGTCCAGCTCCAGACCCACAGACCCGGTGCCCACCATGCACCACCCGCTTGGTGCCATCCAAACCCCCCCAGAGCTGGCTGTGCTGGGAGGGGGGATTGTGGGGAGCAGCACTGTGGGGAGCTCACCAGCCAAGGGCCTGGCTCGGGCACCCCACGTCCCCGGGGAGCCGCAGGGTGAGGGGCCGTGACAGAGCCAGGGCGGGGGTGATGCACCACACGAAGAAATTCTCGTCCTGATATTCCAACCTAATCCGTCCTGATCTTCAGAAAAACGGCATCCCCGGAGTGTCACGTGGCCCCGCTGCATGGCTTAACCCTTTGACGCTGTGCTGAGAGCCGTGGCTGGGGATGGGGCTGGTGGGTGGCATCGAATGGGGATGGAGGGGGCACCACAGTGGCCATGAGCTTCCCCTTCCTGCCCCCGCTCCGGACAGTGCTCACACAGGGAGGTGCTGGGCCTGTCCCACATTGCACCGGCCACTGGGATGGGCACGGAGTGGCCGTGAACTGCCCCAGTTTCCTCCTGCTACGTCCCCACAGGGGCTGTGGGAGTGGGATGTGGCCGTGATCCCCGTGCACCACCGCTTCACCCAGGGAGGTGGAGCAGGCAGCGGGAGACCTGACTGCCCGCATCCCACCCTGCACCTGGGAGAGGGCGATGGTGTGGGAGGGCAGGGCTGGGGGCAGCAAGGCACTGGTGCCCCAGTGCCCACCCCTGGGGAAGAGTTGTTGGGTGCCTGCACACTCCAGCTGTGTGCACAGCTGGCTCCAAGGAGCCCGCGAGCCAGGGCAGGGCGGCAGCAGGGCATGGCCACGGGGAGGATTGGGGGCCGAAACGGTTACTGGAGCGCAGCGCAGGGCTCGCTGTGCTGGAACTAACAGGGCCTGGCAGGGATTTAGTGATATAACCAGGGAGGCACCAATCCCCGCCGCCCTCCTCAGCCGGTTAAAAATAAACGCGTGACTGTCCCTTGCTCAGCCGCCGAGACGCAGATGGATGGGGGACCGCAGCAGTGCTCAGCGCAGCCGGCCCCGGCCCCCCGCAGCCCACGGCCCCCATGCCTGCCTGGCACCCACGGCACGACCACCCCCCCTCCCCACCTGTGAAAGCGCCCGATCTGACCACCTCCGGAGCATCCTCGGCGGTGGCAGAGCACCCAGTGGCACAACCCCCAGGGTACCTCGCAGGGTTCCACGTGTGGCTGTCCCCACCCCCACAAGCCCCGGGCATGGCGCGGTGCCCAGCGCCGGAGTCTTGGCGTGTGCCAGCTGGGCAATCTGTTTTGTTGCAGAGGCTGCGCTGGCATCTTAAGGGCATCCTTGGGGTGACAGCCCCAGCAGACCCCGGGGAGGGAGCATGGGGGTACCCTTGCACCTATGAGCCACCCCCAGCCGCCCCCACCGAGCCGCCAGCAGCCGAGGCCGTGGGGCACTGCGGGACACAGCCGCAGCAGCTCCCACTCCTCACTGTTACCTGGTCTGAGCCGCAGCCTGGGGATTATTTTTGGCTCTGCATCACTTCCCAGCTAGCTCTGCCGCCTTGTTGCCGCTCTCTTGCCACGCACCCGCACGCTCGCCCGTCCTCGCCCGCCCACGCGTGTGCCCCCCGCCACCCTGGGCCGCCCCAGCCGCCTGCTCAGCACAGGCCAGCCCCACCGGCGCAGCCCATCGCTTCGCATCAAGGCGGCTGGCGCTGATGCCCGGCGCCCGCAGTGCCGGTGGCTAAGCCGTGGCGTGGCGAGCTGCCAGCCACACGCTGCCACTCAGGCACCCTCAGCCGAGGGGGCCCCTCTTCACCCCCGCAAGCCCCACATTTCCCTGAAGCCACCAAAGAGAAGCCACAGAGCGATTGGCATCGAGGGACGGTGAAGTTTGTCCCTGCTCCTGCCCCAGTATGCCCTTGGGTCACTCCTGCAGCAGCCCCCCTCGCCGGCATCCCTCTCCCCAGCAGCCCACTGAGCGCTGAGCACTGCCACAGCTCATCTCACCCACCAGGCAGCTCTTGCCACCGGCGTTGCCAGGGGTCTCTGCCCTCCGCGGGGACCAGGGATGCAGCCGCTGACCCTGCGCAGGCAGGAGGCTGCTGCAATGCAGAGGGCTGGCGCTACCGACACTGTGGGCAGCTGCCCGTCCTCCCACAGCCCAGCAGTGCCCTGTCCCCACGCAGGCAGAGACACCCCGAGTTTGCTGTCCCCTGCTGTCCCTGGATGCACTGTTGGATGGGGGTGCCCCATTCTGGGCTCAGGGGTCCCCAGGGAGGTGCCAGGCACCATCTCCAGCCCCGGGGAGGCTGCTTCTGGGTGGCAGGTTGCCCTGCTTCCAGGTTTTTTGGCTGCCCTGGACCCAGCACCTCTGCTGCAGCCAAAAAGCAGGTGATGGGGACGTGACACAGGGAGCAGGCAGCTGCCTGCGTGTGCTCCCATCCTGCCTGCTTGCACATCGCTGGGGACCAGGGGCCACGGGGGGCCTACAGAGCCCCCGAGTGCGGGTTCTCGTGCTGCACAGAGCCCTTCGCCAAGGCAGGACGGTGGCAGATGCGCTGCAAGGAGGGGAGCAGAGCACAGAGCCAGCCTGTGTCCCTGTCCCCTTGCCTGTCCCCATCCTGCCATGGGGGGTTCGCAGAGGGCCAGATGTGAGCCCTGCTGCAGTCCGGCGCTGGGAGGGGGTCGGTGACTACGCCCGGGGAAGGGGGAAGCCATGCTGGCAGCTGCGCATGATCTGCGGGAATCAGAGCAAGCGGGGAGCTCCCCGACGCCAACCCCGAGAGCACAAACCGATGCAACGCACGACATTTCCCTGGCGCGAGCCCCTTCCGCAGCATCCCGCCACAGAGCCGCAGCCCAGCGCGGCCGGTGCTCCCCGAGCCGAGGGCGCCGGGGACCCTCGCTTGCCAGAGCACGTGAGCTGGGGACAGGACGGTAAATTGCCGCTCGTTACCTGGGGGGTCCCAGCAGTGAAGCTGAAACTCAGCAGTTGCAGAGAACCCAATGCTCTGGGCCAGTTTTGTTGCGATTAAACGCCAGGACCGACGTGGCTTGTCGAATCAAACCATCCGTGGGGCTGCAACGTGAAATAGCTGCGATGTTTTGTACGCACGTGAAGCCCAGGATGAGTGCAGGGGCTTAGGGGGAGGGACGCAGGCTGGGGTTCAGGTTTTTGGCTGCAGGGAAGGTCATTTGCTCGCCCTCATCTTGGCACGGGGCTGGTCGAGGCTCTGTCAGGGGGTGCAGCACCAAATGCCACCGCGACACGCCACTGCTCTCTCCACATGAAAACCACTCGCAGCAAAGACAAATGGACTAGAATTGGCCGAGGAGGCCCAGGGCAGAGCCACGGGCAGAGCCCAACTGCCTGCAAACCCTCCTGGGAGCCCGGCAGCAGCGTCTCCCACCGCGCCGCGCCAGCTCCAAGGCTGCGGTGCCGCTGCTTCGGCCGCCGGCAGTACCCGACCTCAGCACCGCAGCCGGCGTGAGCACCGATGCCCACGTGCTGCTCCTGCTATGGCAATGAGGGGGCGTGAGATGCCCCTGGCATGATGGCAGGACCTTGGGCAAAGCCAGAGACGCCGGTGAGCTTTGCAAGGGGCTGGTTTGCCGGCTGGTTTGCTGCCCAGCGTTGACCCAGGCGGGCGGCTGTGGGTTGCCCACCGGACCAGGGCTGGTCCATGCAATCCATGGGGCTGGGGCAGGGAAATGCTCCTGTGGGGCTGGCGAGGGTCGCAGCCCAGGGAGCGAGGGGTTGCAGAGGGGTTTGGCTGTGGCGTGGCTGTGCCGTTCCCCTCTCCGTGGACGCTGCGAGGAAACGGTTAAGCGGGTGCTGCTGATTCACGCTGGCAGACGGCTCTGCACCAGGCGCTGGGCGAGGAGGCCGGAGCGGAGCTGGAGCTCGGGGCTGAGCAGGCTGGAGGGGTGTGAGCACTCTGAACACGCATCCTTCTCCCTCGTTATCAAACAGAGCCCAAGGCCAGGTGGGAGGTGAGCCTGGGCCCTTCCCAACCACTGGCTCCATGCGAGCAGGCTGCAGTGTCAGGGCCCCATCCCGCATCCCCTGGCAAAACCCCTCCAGATGCTCGAGTTGGAGCCCCAGGGCAAAGAGCCAAACTGCAGCCAGATGGGAAGGGGTGGATATTCCCTGCACACCGGCTGCTCCTCCGTGGGATTTGGGCCAGGGCAGCACCCTGGGTCTGGCTTGGACCTGGCACACGTGGCTGCTCGAGGTGGTGTGAGGACGGCAGGTCCCCATGGGTGGCACGTAGGTAACGGTGGGAAACTTCTTCTGGGAGCCACTTTTCCGATGAATCCTGTGCGGGTTGCGCCCGTGGCAGCCACCTTGCTTCAATTAAAATTCTCTGCATCTACCTGGGGGGGTCTGAGGATTGGGGGAGGGCTGCAACAGGGAATCACTGGACCCTGCCAGGTCAGGAGGTTCCCCAAAACCGGAGCATTTGCAAAGGAGGTTCAATGACCTGGGAACGCTACTGGGAGCCACAAGTCCCACGTGCAGACGGGAGGATGCCCACCTCGCTGGCCGGGGCGGGGGCCACGTGCCGTAGGTGCTGCCAGGCTGCAGTAGCCAGGGGAGACTCGTTCGCCCCAAGCCCCGGCAGCAAACGGCTTTGCGTTTCGTGTGCGCTCTGCAGAAGCCTTCAGCTCCCTGTGCGCTCCCCAGAGTTACCCTGCTCGGGGCGCAGGACACCCAGCAAAGGCTTCCAGGGATTTTATGAGCCTCGTGCAAAGATTTCTGGAAATCTGCATGGCATTTGCGGATAACGCAAGTGTTTCTCTCCAGGGGAGCTCGCAGCCCGGCGCAGGTACAGCGGATGTGCCGGGAATGTGGATAGGCACCACGGTGGGGTGCAGAAGCAGGATTGTCAGCCCCATGCATGTGCTCAGGCCTGGGGAAGGGAGATGGGGCTGACCCCCAGCGTGTGGGGTTCCCACTTGCCTTCCTCCAGCTCCTTCCAGCCCGCCGCCTTCGCTTGCCACTGTAAACAAGGATGCTCACAGCCTCGAGCGGGGATTTTGGTGGTCCCAGGAGAGGGGTTTGGGCAGAAATCCAAATAGGAGGTTTGCAATTAAACCGAGAAGTAGCAAGCGAGGGTGGTGGAGGGGATGGCTCGCTCCCGCATCAGGGAGGGGGGAAAACAGAGCCTCACGCGCTGGCTGGGGGGGTCCCGTCCCCTGTACCTCGGTGGGACAGACCCGGGGCTGGCCCTGCAGGAGGCTGCGGGGAGCAGGGTGATGTGGAGGGACAGCGGGATTTCAGCTGTGGGAATGGAGACTTGGAGCCAGAGGGGGGGTCAGAGAGGGGGTAGGAGAGCTGGCGGGGGGAGAGCAAGGGTGAAGTTGGGGTGACAATGGCAAAGGAGGGGCTGGGGTGGTGCTGGGGTGAGGCACTGATTTGGGCAGGGGGACAGCGATGACATGGACAGCACAAGTGACCCCCCCCATCATTTGCAGCTGGGGAAACTGAGGCACAAAGCCCGGAGTGCGGCAGTGTCGCAGAGGGGGTGTCCCTTGCCCCAGCACCCCATCGGATGCATGGGGGGGGGTGAAGGTCATGTCCCCCCCCAGCCTCCCTGGCCTGCAGAAGGGATCAGGGGACACCGTGTCCTGCCGGGGGGGTGTAAACCCGTGCTGTACTGCCTGCTCCTTGCACACCATCCCCCCGGCTCTCCCCCCATCCCCGCAAGGGGCCCAGGCATCCCGTACCCCCTCACCCCCATCCCGCCCCCCCCCCCCCAACCCCCCCCCCCCCCGCAAAGGCCCCACACAGCCCTATCCCCACGGGGACATCAACTGCCCCTTCCCAGGCTGCTCCCGGCAAAGCCCCCCCCGGGGCTGGCGCTTACCTGGGCCGGGCGGGGGGAGCCCGGGGGCCCGGGGGCTCCGCCGGGCACGGCGGGACGGGCGGGCTGCGCTGCGCTGCGCTGCGCTCCGCACCAGCCGTGCAGCAGCGGCGGCGCGCACGGCCGCGGGAGCGCGCCCTGCCTGCAGCCTCCCGTTGCCATGGCAACCGGGGATGGAGCCGCTGCCTGCAAAGGTTGCAAAAATCATCCGGGGAGGGGAGGGGGTGGTGGAGACACCCCCCCACCCGCCTTGGCCTGCTGCCCCCGGATCTGCACCCCACCCCCCGGGGTGCTACACCACTGTCAGCCGCTTCCAGCTGGCCCCCCTCACTGCCACCCCCCGTGGGGCCATGTCGAGACCCTTGCCCAGGGCATGGTACCCAGGCACCTGGCCCCCGGTGCCAGGAGGGTGCTCAGCACCCACCAGACTGAGTTACCTCACTGCCTGGGGTGCTGGGGCATGGGGATGGGGGAGGCGGTGGGGTGCCAGGAGCCTGTGGCTGGGTGCATGTGGGTGTCCGGCCCCATCTGACACAGACTGTCACTGCAGGGCTGCATCAGAGCCACAGATGGGCTCCTTCCCCTTTGGCTGTGCTGCTGGGTGGCTCTTTGGGGCGCTGAGGATAGCCCGGGGGTCCTCATCCTGCTGCTTTTTAGGTCTTTGTCCCTCCTGCAAAGGATGGGACAGAGTGAGGCACTCCCTTCTCTCCTCACCCCGGTGCTCTGCCACCTCCACAGCCCTGGGAAGGGGCTGCAGGGAGGGTTTTAGGGCTCAGCCACAGCTTTTGGAGAAACAAACACCCCAAAACACCTCGGAGAGGCAGCCGGTGCCGCCTCTTTGCCAAATGTGCCAGCTGGGAACAGGAGAAGCAGAATGGTCCTTCCCACCTGGCAGGGCTGGGGACAGCAGGGCTGGGGAAGGGGGTGAGAAGGCTGCACCCCCCTATGGCTTCTCTGAGGCCAGGGAGCCAGGCAGCTCCCCCCTCACTGCCATCTGCCTCCTCCCGAGCTCTGGGGCTTGGGCCTGGGGTCACTAAGGCTCATCACAGGATGCAGGTCTCAGGGGAGAGCAGGAGGCTGGAGCCCTCCCACCCCATGGATGGGGATGTCAGGAGGCCAGAAGGACACGAGTGCGGTTGGAGACAGGCTCTCCCCCTCTCAACTGCCCGATATTCCGCGCCTGCATTTCCCCAGCTCGCGGGTGATGTCAGGAAAATTAAAAGGCAGCAGGAGACAAGCGCTTCCAGCCGAGTAACCGAAGCCGCCCGCAGAAGCTGCAGTAATGAGGCTGCCGGGCCACTGCCGCCGGGATCAGGTTGCCCAGAGAATGTGACCTGGTCCCGAGAGGCTCTGCTGGCCTCCAAGGCCGGCTCAGCTTTCCCTGACAAGCGCCTTCGACTGGTTATTGAAGCTCGGTGGGGCTCTCCATCCTGCCCACCTTCCGGCTCCTTCCAGCTTTGTGCCACCGAGCGTGTCTTCCCACCTCATGGCCAGACGGAAAGGCCCCCGAAATATTTCATGCCTGGCTGCAGCTGGGAGCAGCATGCGAGAATCAAGCGATCCAATGCTCCCTGATCCCAACACGGGAGCAGGGATGGACTGCGGTTCCTGCAGGTGCTGGGGGATCTCTGCCCATTGGCATTTCAGGGCGAGGAACCGGAGGGTGCTGATTAACCGAGCATCATCCTTACATGCAATGAGTTGGCAGTTCTCAGCGCAGGGTCGCTGTCCCAGCTGCCTTCTGCCCTGACAGCACCCATGGCATGAAGCATTGGGTGACAAATGCTCTCCAGGGGGGTGACAGGGTGGGACCTCAATGACTTGGGGGGCTTTCCCAGTGCTAACAGCCCATCACCACCAGCTTTGTGGCAGATGCGGTCCATGCAGGTAGGACCAACCCACATCTCCTTCCCCAGCACCTCGCGCTGCTCGGTGCTGGTAGCACGCTGGTGGCGCTGCCTCCACAGCACAAGGCTCCCACAATGAGCGTCAGCCGGTTCCTTCACCAAAAATCCAACCACAACAAACTTTTCCCTGGCTCTCACCATCCCACCACTTACTATTTCCTGCGGTAAGTCATTTCCTCTCCTGTAAAATGAGTTTTCTTGTGGGAAGCGGCGGCCAGTATTGGCAGGAAATAAAGCCCTGATTTATCGGGCCACTTGCCGCTCTGAAATTACGGCTCTTGGAGCGCCACGGCAAACTGAGAAGCACAGCAAATTAGCCCACACCGTGCTCGCGGCTGCCAGCAGCCTGCCTGCACAGCCAGCCGGTGCGGGCAGGAGAGGAGAGAGATGCCACCAGCTATCAGCCGCTCTGCCCGTCACCCAGCCACGAGTACCAGCCTTTGCACGAATAAGGGGGAGATTTTCAAGCGTGGCATGTTCCCGTCTGCATCCCTAGCAAGGAAAGGAAAAGGCATTTCCTAAATCCCGGTAGACCCCTGGTTATGGTGCTCTCTGAGCTGGCTGGCGCTGGGAGCAATGGGAGAGCCCCTGGACCCTGGGTGCTGCAGGGAAGGCTGCTTGGGGATGGGGACAGAGAGGGGTCCTGCCATCCTGCGTATCCCAAGCCCATCCCTGGCCTCCCACTTCCCACTCAATGCCGAGGGCAGAGGGGAGCGTGAGCTGCGGCTTGTGGGGCCGGATGGGTGCCCCCATGCTCGCCCTATGCCCAGGCTGTGCCCCGCCGCAGATGTGCTGCCGGTCCCAGGAGCCCTCTCGGGCTTGCTGGGAGAATGCAAGCGCAGGGCTACTTTGCATCTCTAATTAGCAGTGGAGGATAATTGGCTGCTCTGCAGCGATTACGCAGAAAGGCAGCCATTGTGGAGGTCCCCAGCGCAGGGCAGGTGCTGCCAGAAACCCAGCTACCCCCAAAACAATCCCCTCCTTGTCTGCTCATAACTGGCCCGGGAGCATCCCCCAGCCCTTCCGGGGAAGGGAGCGGGACATAAAGGCTCCATTTTTCCTGGGAAGCTGCGTGGAGCTCGGTGCAGGCAGCTGCCTGGGAGCAGCCCGTACGTATTGCCCACGGCCACAGTGATGGCGACGGTGGGGCCTTGCTGCTTCCCTCCCCCCACGTTGTGCCACGCCGAGGGCAGCCGGATGCCGGCTCAGCCCCTCCGGGAAGCTGCCGGCTGGATGTGGCCTTTCCTTCTCCAAGATTTATCTGCAGAAGCACGGCAGGGTCTTGTGTTTGTCCTGCACAAACACCAGCCGGGCTGGCCACTCTGCGGGGACAAAGTCTGTCCCTGGGCAGAGCCGAGGTCTTCTCCTCCTGCCGAGCTGTGCCGGAGGAGCCCAGCTCCAGCCCAGCTCCATCCCGACTCCATCCCACCCTGAGCAGCATCGCCTCTCGCACGGCCAGGGGTACCAGCAGGGATGGGCATGCAGGATTCCCAGCAAGGAGGATCCCACATCCCACCCAAAGCGCAGGCTGTGGCTCGCCGCAGCATGTGCCCTGGCGCAGACGCGCTTTGCTGGCGCTGATGTTCCCTTCCCGGTCTCACCCTGCCCCGGTGCACGTCACTAATCGGGGCCTGTCAGCTGCCCGGGCTCGCCTTCCTCAATCCTGTTACAGTTAAATCCAGCTCTCATCCTGCGGCAGCCCCTTCGGCAGCCGTGCACCCTGGGGAAGGGTGGGAGAGGAGGGGGCCAGCGCCAGGCGGAGGGGGCTCAGGGCTCAGTGCAGATCCCAGGGCAGGGTCAGCACCATCCAAGCCAGCTGATGGATTCCCCAGTTTTCCCTGGACGCCTGCGAAGCGAACACAAAATCCCAGGAGGTGGGAAGGACCCTCAGGACTGCAGCCAGGGCTTTGGGGTGGTGGGAGCCGCAGTGTGGCACCGAGGCCTTTTTTGGGGCCCTGGCTGGGCCAGCCATACTGCGGCAATGGTCTTGCCCCGAATATTTGGTTTAGGGATGGGGTTTGCACGGAGGAGGCGGTGTGGGGGCCGAGAGAAGCAGCCTGAGAAGCTGCCAAGGAAGCGCTAATCCGTTTAGCAAAGCGCTTGCTTTGCCATTTCCAAGGCAGGCGCAGGAGCGGCGCAGAGGAGGAGCAGGCAGAGGTGGGCAGCGCGGCAGGACGAGGGGGGCAAGGGCAGCTCTGCTGCTCCGTGGGGCGAGCCGGGACATGCGTTTCTCCCGGGGGTTGCTGCAATTGTCGCAGCACCCCAGGGGCTGCCCGGCAGCGGGGGGATGTCCTCCCCCCAGCTCCGTGCCTGCTCTCCCAGAGAGGAAGAAACGAAGCGTCAAAATGGTAGCAAAGGCCCAGGATGGCAGCTCCAGGCGGCTCGGGAGGTGCCGCATCCCTCGGCCCCTCCTGCCCCAAGGATGCACCAGCCTCCAGCTCTGCCTGGGAAGCCCGAAATGTGCAGGCACAACCCCCGGGTGGGTATGAGCCTCCCCCAGGGACCCCACTGGCTTCCTGGGACAGGTCCCTCCAACCTCACGGTAGCACAGCCGCAAAATCCCAGCTCTATTGCCCCAGGTGCCTCCAGAGCTCACACCCTGGGGGCAAATGTGGGCTGGGGGAGGGTGAGCATTGGCCCCTGCCTACAGCTGGGAAGGCAGAGCCCCCCGGCAGCACCCAGGCTCAGCCTCAGCTCCCTGCCAGATGCTCGGGCAGCCCGGGCTGACGGGATTAGGGACCACTGAGGGGGGCTCTGCCATGAGCACCCAGGAGCTGGACTGGGACTGCCAGTGCAGGCTGAACCCCTCGATCGCAGGGCTTGGAGCAGGAGCCTGTGCCTCTCACCGGTAAGATGATGCCAAATGTGGGGGTGGGGGGGGAGGGTGTGAGGCAAACACGGGTGTTTCCAGCCCCCCAACAGCGGGCTGTCCCTGCTGGGGTCCCAACCCTCTCTTACACATCCATGGGGAGTTTGGAGGGACCCCGTGCCCAGAGCTGAGAGCAGTTGATCCTGGCCATGCGGTCAGCGTGTGGGGCCAGCTGCCCCCCGCCAGGAAGCCCCTGGTAGCCCTGGGTGTAGCGGGTGCCTGGGTGGGCTATGGGGGTGACGGGCACAGCGTGCAGCTGCATCCCACCAGCCCCACAGTGTCACGTCTTGTGAGCCCACAGCTCTGCCCCCTGCCAGCCCCCTGCCCAAACCCCTGCCAGACCCCTGCCAGACCCCTGCCCAAACCCCCGCCAGACCCATGCCCAGAGCCCTACCAGAGCCCTGCCAGACCCATGCCAGACCTCTGCCAGACCCCTTCCCAGATTCCTGCCAGACCCCTGCCCCTCACTGCTGCTTCACACCAGCCCCCAGCTGCCCCAGGAGGTGCAGGCAGCTGGGCAGGGGTCGGTGGGACCCATACTGCCTCCCAACCCTGCCAGAGACGCCATGAGGCCAGGAAAATCGGGTGAACCTGAAACTTGGGGGGAGAACCCAAGGCAGATGGCAAGCCCTGCTCAGCACAATCCGTCAGAAGTTGGAAATTGCTTAAAATGGGTCAGGGAGCTGCTCTGCCGAGATGGGTTTCATTTCCCAGCAAATAACCACCAGCACGGGGAGGGGGGGGCCCATCTCAAACCCACCACCATCTGGGGACCACTGGAGGGGACTTGGGGTGATGCTGCTGTCATCCACCGAGCCCCAGCATCCCATCCACCCCCTGGGGACACCATCATCCGCCGTATGTCGGCAACCCTCACCGCCCCAAGCCCCGGTCAACTCACTGACGCCAACCTCCCGCCTCGCCGGGAGCCGCGTGGGCCCCAAATCCTCTGGGAATTGCATGGCGGTACCTTTTGGACGTGGGGACGGAGCGGGGCTGGCTGCCTCTCGCCGGGGCTGGCTCTGCACATCGGCAGGAAGGTCACAGCAGATGGGGAGGAGGGGGGTAAAGATCAGCACGGAGATTAGGGAGTCATTTTTAGCCAACCAATCGCTGCCCCGGTGGAACGACTCCTTGGCCGCACAAGGTGAAAACACAACTGATGGGAATAAGCCAGGATCCCCACGTGGCCCGGATGACAGCAGTGGCAGGGGGTCCCCAGCCTCCTCGTGCTGCTTTTGTCCCCTCCCGCCCTTGCTTTCCCCAGGAAGAGTTTGCTCGCAGCTTCCCTTCCCTCTCCCCTCCCCACCCTGAAAAGTGTCAGGGGGTGCCATGAGGAAAAGCCCCCTCCCAGGTCCAGGGTGTTCGCGGGGGGCAGCAGGGACGTGTCCCCTCTGCCGGGGGGTTCAAATGTCCAAACAAGGCAGGAGCAGCCCTGGTCTGGGGGGGACATCGCAAAGGGTGGCCTTAAGGGGACACAGCGATGGGACACCCCCCCCGCACCCTGCCCAGGGCAACCACCTCAGGACAACCAGGAGCCTGTCAGGGGGGCTGCAGGCAGGGAGGCTGCGGGTGGCCCCGTCTCCTGTCCAGGCATTTTGGGGCACAAAGGGGACTTTGTGTGGCTCCATCGAGTCTCGAGCCCTTTGCTCGGGCGTGTGATCCTGGCAGGGAGCAGCCTGGGGTGGGTCCCGTGGCTCCCCCGGGACCACAGCCAGGGCTTTACGCCCGGTTCCAAAGGACGCTGCCAGCGGGATGGGCTGTGGTGGCAGCCGGGATGCTGCGGTGGCAGCCAGGATGCTGTGGCAAAGCACCGAGCACCGGTGGCCGTGGACACCCCTGCCATGACCCTGTGCTCAAACCAGGGGAGCGGGAGCCCCCCAAAACGGCTGCCAGTGCCCAGCAGATGGCTGGGGGATCTGGGGGGGGCCTCTTTGCCCCAATACTCCCCAGGGTGGGACCAGAAAATGTCCCATGGCTGGGGACAGCCCAGCCATCACTCGGGCCGTGTGGGGATGTCACTCGTGCCCCAGCACGGACTCAGGATCGGGCTCTGCCCGCAGAACCGCTGCCCCTCCAACCCTGGGGGGCCGATGTCAGGGCCAGCGCTCGTGTCGGTCCCTGGGGCCACAGTGGGGATGAAGGTGTGACACAAGTGGGGACGTGGAGGGGTCTGTGGTGACGACATGGAGGGGGTGACACGAGTGGGGCCATAGGAGGGATGTCACGAGTGGGAACGTGGAAGGGGATATCTCTGGTAGCCAGCCCGGGACACAGAGCGGGTCTCGGGGTCGGGGGACCTACTGACCCCGCTGCTGACCCCGCGGAGCCGCCGAGCCCCGGTCAGCGCTGCTCAAAGCAGCGGCCACAGCTGCCATCAGGCACCGCAGCGGGCACCCCCCCGCCCAAGCTGGAGGGGGCCTGCGAGCCCCGCTCAGGCAGCGCCGCGGCCACCCGCGCCGCCAGGGGGCTTTCGGGAGGCCGGAAGCGGCGGTGCGGCGCGTGCGCACTCCTTTCCGTTCTCGGGCCCGCCGGTGCAGTCACGGTGAGGCCGCGCGCTGGGCCCGTATCGGCCTCGCATCGGCGCCATCCCGGGGCGGTGTAGGGGGGTGGCTGCTTGGCAGTGCCGGGGTGCCGTGGCCCAGCCCCCCTCGGGGGAATATCCGGAATAGGGGGGGGATCTAGGCCCGAATTTGCGGGACGGGAGGGACCCGCGGGGGCACTAGGCCGCGGGGAAGTCCCGTTACCGGGGGGAGCAGGCCTCGGGCTGGAGGGCCCTGGGCTGGGGCTGCTGGTCTAGGCTGCCCCTCTACCAGGCTGTAGGGACGAGCCGCGGCGGGAGCCCCAGCGGTGGCACCGGGGCCTTTTCCACCCCGACAGGCTCCCGCGGTGGAGGTCGTCGGTTCGCGCGGCCCGGCACGGGGTAGCAGCCCTGTGTATGCCGTGAGAGCCGGGAGCTGCGCGCTTCCCCGGTGCTCTGCGCTCCAGCTCCGGGGCCCGGCGTGTGAGGAGGCGGCGCCTAGAGCCGAGCGACCCCTCGCTGGGCCGCGACGTTGGCAAGCAGGTGCGCGGTTGCGGGCCTCGGGTGTGCTGCCGTGGGAGGGAGGAGTGCTCCGCTGCCGGCCCCGAGAGGGGCATGTGAGGAGCGGCCTCAGCTCCTGCCTTAAGTGTGAATCGCCAGCAGCGACACAAACCTCCGGCCGTGAGCCGAGCATGCCTTGCCCAGGGCTCTGTCTCTGCCCCAGCAGCCTCAGCCCTTGTCTCTTGTTTTGGCTGACGTTAGGTGGTTTAGAGTCTTCAGTGTGGTGGTGTGATTAATGACAAAAGGTTTGGATTGCTCAGTTTTCTTTCACAGGAAAACAGTGGGAAGAGGTGCCCAGGAGCTCAGGTACTGCAAAGTAGTTCAGGAAGTTGTTGTAGGAGGCAGTAATCTGGGGGGTGTTATTTAAGTGTTAGGCTTTTCATACAAACCGGCACTGCTGTTACGTTACTACTTCTGCTGGACTCCTCAGTGCGTTTATTTTAAGCCAGCAGTGTTTGCTGTCTACCGCTTATTTCCTGTGTAGATGTTGATGCCCAAGAAGAACCGAATTGCCATCTACGAACTCCTTTTTAAGGAGGGAGTGATGGTAGCCAAGAAAGATGTCCACATGCCGAAGCACCCTGAGCTCGTTGACAAGAACGTGCCCAACCTCCATGTCATGAAAGCCATGCAGGTACGGAGGCGAGGGCGGGCTGCGAGGGCCGGGCTCCCAGCCAGCTGGGATCTGGGCACGCGCGGTTGTTGCGTACCTGTGAATAAACATCCTCATACAGTATCAAATAAACGTCGTCTGACATTGCCTTGCAGTTGCCGTTTCTTTCCTGTTACAGTTGTTCTCCCAATTTTTGCTCTTTCCTCTTTGATTTATTGTTCCCCACAGACCGTGGAAGGTTGTTATTTTGTGGATCCACATCTCTGGCTCTGTTTTTGAAGCAGTGATATGTCTGTGTGGGGTAGCCTTGTATTTTCTCACAGATTGGGAATGATTCTGTAATTTTGCACGTGAAAATTCTTGTTCCCCGCGTACCCCCAACAAGCTCTTGTGTTCCTACAAACATCTGGTGAGGGTATTGATCGAGGATGTCGAATGATGTTAAGGATCACACGTGAAGTAATGGAGAATTCTCTCTCTAGTCTCTGAAATCCCGTGGTTATGTGAAAGAGCAGTTTGCGTGGAGGCATTTCTACTGGTACCTGACCAATGAGGGCATCCAGTACCTGCGTGATTACCTTCACCTCCCCCCTGAGATCGTCCCCGCAACCTTGCGCCGGAGCCGCCCTGAGACAGGCAGACCGCGGCCCAAAGGTAAGCAGCAGTTGAGGGGCGACTGCTGAGTCAGCAGGAGGGAACAGGGAATGAGGTGGATACACAGCTGAACGTCAGCTTTTGGAGCAGACTGGTGTGAGTTGCTGTGATTTCGGGGTGTATAAACATTTCAAGGAGGCCTTGGTTTTATTGCTTTTGTAGTTGGCACTAGTCTGCTGGTCACGGGCCTGCTGAAATGTTGGGGAGGGCTAAAGAAAGCTGTGAGACTGACTGGGAGAAATGCTTTGGGTGTGGGATTTGGCCTTCGCTGGTAACACAAGCACCTGGAATTACTGAGAGCAGGCCTGCTGAAACCGCAGGCCGTGGGTTGAGGTACCAGTTGGTGGCCAGAGATGGCTGAAGTCCAAGACACGGGATGTCTGTAGCTGCCAGGGGTTGTCTAAAACTCTTCTTGTCTTTTGGGAAGAGCCTGCCGCAATCACCGCTTTTCTCCCTCAGGAAGACTGTGTGCTGCCTGCCTCCTTCAGCAGGGACACAGAACCGTGTCTCTGTCCGAGTTATCCCTAGAAGAACTACCTGGGAGGCTGTTGTGTAAAGTTGAGAGCCCTTGGCTAGGATTGTTGAGATAGGGAACATCCTCAGCTCAGGTGTAGCACATGCGTACAGGATGTGATGGCTGAAAGTGAAAGCTGAGCTTGGGTGCTGGGTGTGCTTCGCATGGCGGTTTATCTGTGGTACCTCCGGTCAAGTTCGGGCTTCATCCCATACACTTAACGAGCCGTTAGGCATGTCAGGTTATTAAAGCTGCCTTCGCTTTTGTTTAAAGATATGTAACAAGTAGGTGTGGTGTGTTGGGCTTGTAGTTCTCCTTTTTTTTTTTCTTGGTGGGTTTTTGGTACCCCGAAGTGAAGGAGCTGCCAGGAGATGTGGTGCTGATGCTGACTTCTCAGGTTGCCCGCGGCTGCCTCTGCGCACGCACCTCCCTGCAAAAATGTGTTGTAGACCCACCTGCAGACAGCTGAAATGCATTTCCAGAAGGTATTCTCTGGTTGCAAATAGCAATATTAAATCATAACCTTTGGGTTGCAGACCTGCCTGTTTAGTCCACACGAGTCAGAAGCTACGCTTTTTCCCGCGTGGATGGTTGGTATTGGGCTGTGAATGGCTTGTGAACCTTTCATACCCTTCGTGGTGAGCAATGCCGTACCGTAGCGCGGTACCAATAAGCTTGAGGTGAATGCGCTGAAGCCACCGTGCCCTTGGTTCAGTGCTACTGTGTTCCAAGCTCGTAAGTCGCAATAGTAAGGATGGTTACGTTGCTTGAGTGCGTTTAGAAATGCTTTGCGAAATCCCCCGTGCTTGGTTTTCCTGGTGTTTTGTCCCGTAGTAGAGAAGAAACACCACCATGCAGAACATGGATTGTAAAGTTACCCAGACGACCTCTGGGGAGATAAAAACTTGTGGAAACTGAAAGAAGTGCTGTGGTTGGCGGAAGAGCATTGGCAGGTCTCTAGGGGCAAGGAATGTTTCTCCTCCCCCAAGGCAGGAGGCGGTGGGCCTGTCCGCCGTGTGCCGAGTCACCTCTTGCTTCTACCAAGAGTAATGCTGTAGGGGGCCATCCTGCCCTTACGGAAGGACTCTCCTGCATGACAAAGCTCTTTGTGGCAGACAGCAGGAGTCTGCTCCTCCTGCGTCAGACCTCGTATCCTGGCCCCAAGCGCTGGGCACTGCACAGGGGACGGAGGCTGTGGGGTGCTGAGGAGTTCACCTCCATCTCCTGCAACTTGTGTTTTAGCCTGACAAAACTGTAGCTTCGTCTGCTTCAAAGAGAAGAATTGCATTGGAACTGGGAAGATGATGGTTTCTTTGATCTCCGAGTAGCTTTGCATGTTACCACGTTGATCCTTCAGGTGTTGTGTTTATCCAGCAGCTGCCTGTGATGGGTGCGTGGGCGCTTACGGTTCCTGCCTAAAATGTGCTCAGGGTTTCTGTGGCGAGGAAGCTTCACACTGCAGCATCACAGCCCTCTCCAGTGCGGTGCCGGTGACCTCGTTCGGTCTGCGCCTTGGCAGGGTTAGCTGGGGAGGCTGCACGGCTCGTTTCTGTGCAGTTTCTCTCTGATTTACCTGCCTTAGGCTGCAGCAGGCTAACGGTCGCAGAGGTGGAGGGTGGTGCAGAATCCAAACTCACGAGTCTTGCTTGACCCCTTGGGGTTGGAGGGCCTTTTCTGGTACTTCTGTGCAGTGCTACAGACTTTCTCAAGTAAGGTTTGCTACAAAAGCTGGAACAGTTAATCTAAAGCAGGTTTTAGACTACTGTGGACTTGATATTTGCAATTTGTGTCTGTTACAGGTGTAATTGAATTGTTAGAAGTTAAGGATGCAGAGATCTAAAGTTTAGGGGGAAAGAAGTGCTGTGATGGTTTAACCTGACAGAAAGGAAGGATGTAGAAGTACAAGTTAATCTGTTTGCACATCAGTGGGTGGTGTTTCTCTTTGTAATAGAAGCATCTGTTGTAAGAACTGGTTTTTTACATGTGAAAACAAAGTGCCTGTAGTATAAACCAAGCCTGTGGAAGTGCATGATTCGTGTTTCTTGCAGCATGCTTGAGATTGCTAGTACCCTGTCGTGTGCCAGGCAGCAGCAGCCCTTAAATATGCCTTGCTGCCTGAGCATGAAGACCTTGGCCTGGTGCTGTGGGAGCGTATTTCATCTTTGGTGCTCAGGGCGAACCCCATAAGAGTGCCGCAGAGCCTGGCAGTTGCACTGCATCTGTTTGTTTCCTGCGAGTGTTGTGTCTGATACTAAGCTGATGTTACATAGGTAATCTGCTCTTGGTTTTATTAATCTGCTCCATCGTGGAGGATTTGTGATTCTGATAGTGTAGCTGTAGTTTAGGTTGGGGTCAGAATGTCACGCAGTTTGTGACTTAGCTATGAACAAGCTTGTCGGATGTGACACAGATTCCCTGTATTTCTGATTCTTTTAATCACCATTACTTTTTGGCTCTTGTTTGAAGGCCAGGAGACTCTGGAGATGATGCTGTAAATGTCTTTTTCACATTATTTAACTTCAACCCAAGCACAAGCTGGTGCGTTTTAGCAGATTTCACCCTTAAAGTGAGGTTTTTCGTATTATATCACTTTTTTTATTTAGGTTTGTGTACACTGGGTGCAGGGTGCAGCTCTGCTGGTAGATCTAATGCTGGACAGGAGGGCTTTTTCCCACCTTGAGAGGCAGGGTCACCCGTGGGATGAGTTCTGGGTAAGCCGTGTATTTGATGTTGCTGTCTTCACTTTCAGGTCTGGAAGGTGAGCGCCCTGCGCGTCTTACTCGGGGAGAGGCTGACAGGGATACGTACAGACGCAGTGCCGTGCCACGTGAGTGTCCGTGTTGCTGTGTGAATACCAGGCTGACCTTGCAGGTTATCTCTTTGGGAGAATTGTCTGGCGTATTCGCCTCCTTTCAAGAAGAAAAGGGGGAAATGAGACTCTTGGTGTCGCTTAAGCATTTACGCAGCAGAGTTTGTCTGTATCTGCTTATGGTTGTGATTCTTTTCAATTTTGTCGAGCTGGACTGTGGTGATTTCTCTGGGGTGGGTTCAGTAACTAAGAGTCTCCATACCAGCAATTGTCCTTTGCTGTATTTCACCTCAGTTTTAGTCATCTTTGATTGTAAAGCGCTGATTCCTAGCAGGAGCGCTGTACTTGGGGACCGTGTTCTTTGGTTACTAACTCATTCATCTCTCTCTTCAGCTGGCGCTGACAAGAAGGCTGAGGCTGGTGCTGGAGCAGCCACCGAATTCCAGTTTGTGAGTATTTCCATTTGAGATTTGCTTCCTTTATTGAGGCTTTGCTTAGGAGAAACTGGATAGGTCATGCCTGCCCGCTCTTGGGGCGGTGCTGCTCAGATATGCCGGCTGGGGTTGTGTAAGAGGCTGGCAACTGTGACCCGTTGTGCCCAGCTCGCTTGCTGCCTTCCTGCTGGGGAAACTGCATGATGGCCTCGCTGCGGTGACAGCAAGCCAGCGAGGCGCTGGAGAAGCAAGCTGAGCTCTCAGGAGGAAATGCGTGATTTTATACATCAGAAATAGCGGAGTTTTGGGCACGATCCACAGAGCAAGGCTGGGTTGAGTTTGTTCAGGGAGCTAGTCTCAGATCAGAGTTAAGCTGTGCTTGGAGCAGGGGGTGCTTATCAAAGTAATGGGAGGTTGAGGACAGACAGCTAGCTCCTTGATGATGCTGGTGGATTTGCTGCTGTCACTTGCTTAATATGGTGACTTCTAATGCTCTTCCTTTTCTGTTGCAGAGAGGTGGATTTGGTCGTGGACGTGGTCAGCCTCCTCAGTAGAACTTCCTGCTCATGTTTTGTGTATAATAAAATAGGTGAAAATGCCACCTGGGCCGCATCACTGTCTTATTTAAGTACATAAATGCAGAGCTCACGTAGCAGGGAGGTGACTCAAATCTTCGGCATTTGTAACGACAGTAGTGGAGGAATTAGAAAACAGGTTACAGAGAAGGAATTTTGCAGGTTTGGTGGTTACTGACATAGGATTTTGCTGGTGTGCAGAGGCGATTGTTAGGGAGGAATGAGGAGCATTGGTTCAGCCCAGTGCAGAAGCGCTGCAGGTGGTTTTTCTGCTCTGCCCAGGAAGACATTCACTTCTACTGATTCCCAGTAATGCAGTAAATCGGGGCTGAGAGACAATTCTGTTTTGCAGACAGAAAATTCAGCCAGTTGAGTTGTGTTGGCCTCTGTGAATCCGACCCAAGCAGTGCAGGAGGTGAGCATTTCCTCTGGCCCAGTTCTGAAACCACTGGGCTAATTACCCGTGGCTTAAGGACAGGGTGGCTGTGACAGCACCTGCTCCTGGAGCAGAGCAGAGCTGGGGCGGGTGGCGCAGCAGTGCCCGGGCTCCCTGCAGCGTGCAGCCGGCCGGTAGGTGTCACCCGCCAGCTAATAACGGGGCGATGCTCCTTGGGAACGGGGTTGCCGAGCCTGGTGGAACTCGTTCAGGGCAGCCTTAATTCCACAGAAGTACTAGGCACTGACCTGGGGGAAAGGAGTTCATTCCCGTCCTCGTGTGGGGTGAGGGAGATGCTGGGCGTGTGGTTGTCTTTTCTGTTTGTTTGAGGGAGCTGGAACTGCAGGGAGAGGCTGGGTGTTTCAAATCATCGTTTTAACTGATCCATCTGCCTCTTGAAGTTTGTGTGTTGTGATTTGGCTAAAACCTGATCCAGACTAACCTGCTGCATCCCGGGTGACTGGATTTAACCAAGATGCACTTCACAGCCTTGTTCTTCGTGGGAATGTGCATTAAAGCAGCTCATTTTTCAACCTGGCTAGTGATACTCTTGAGTTTATGGGTTGTCTGCATCCACTGGGGCTTTTTGTTCAAGGTTCTGCTTACTGTACCCGACAGCTTTAGCATTTAGCTGGCCGCTGGGCGTTCCTCGTCGTCATTCCTTCGGGGAAGCGGTCCTGTGCTCAGCAAATCCCTCAGCTTCACGTGAATTAACCAGCTGTTTAAAATCGCTTGGAGTGCTTCAGTGTGTGGCGGCGGGTGTGAAGTGCTAAACGTTTCCTTCTAAAAGAACGTTTGGTCGAGGCAAGATCCAAATGAGCAAGTAAATCTGCCTTTTGGGGTGACCCATCCGAATGGTCTCTTCCACCAGGGAATTACTACCCTCATGGTTTTAATCTCATGCTCGTCTCCTAACCCACTGCCCAGCCTGGGATGGGAGCTGTGCGGATGGGGAACGGATCCCATCCTCGGCTTCCCAAGGCTTTTTGGCATTCTGCAGCCTGAGCCGACGGACGGGGGCTGAGGGACATGGATGTTACCGGGGCCCCTGCTGCCCCTGCTGCGTGGGCTCCACGCCTGGCAAAGAGCCTTTGATTCCGCCCGTATACACGGTTGGAAGATGTGAAAGGCTCTTTGGCTTCGCTCTCCAGCCTCAACTTTCCCAGGCTGCTGAAGCAAACCAGTGTTGGGCAAATACCATCCAGCGAGGTCCTCGGCCTGGGGTTTTCCTCCTGGGGGAGCAGACAAAACGGGGACCGGTGAGCTGTGCCACGATGGCACTGCTCTACCTGCGGCTGCTGCGTGCCCGGGCCGAGCCCCGCGGGCGGCTTGCAGTGGGGTGATGCTGATGTTAGCCACCCCTGGGGGGCAATTTTGGGGCTTACAGTGAAATTGTGCCCGGGGGCTACAGCCTAAAACCGCCCACGGGAGGCCTGTGGGGAGCATGTGCGATACTAGGGGAGCCCCCCAAAGGGGGAGCCCCAGTGTGGTGACTCTGCTGCTGCTTCCCGGGCTGAAAATCCCCTCTCCCCACCCCGGGGTGCCCCCCCTTTATTCCGCTCCCGCCCGCGGGGTACAATGGGACCCCCGCAACGGCGCTCCGCCACTGGCGTAAACCGCCCGCCCCCCGCCTTACGCAACATGGGCATTCTTCCCGGCGTCTGCGCGCTTTGCGTAGCGCCGCTGTCACAGCGGAGCCATGTGCGCTGGCGGCCGGCTCTGCCTCGGCGCCTTTTGCGTAACTGCCAGGGCACCCCAGCACGCAGCCGCCCGGCGGTTTACGAACAGCCTTATTCTCGAAGGCGCTGGCGCAGAGCCCTCGCGGAGGCGTGGTGGCGCTGTCTGCGCGGGGTGTGGGGGGGTCGATTCTGGAAGCAGAGCTGCGTCATCTGCGTGGCGGGCGCGCCGTGAAGCGGCAGGGGGCAGCCGGCGGCTCTACGCCGTTTCCGTAGCGTGCCCCAAGATGGCGTCGCGGTCGTCGTCGGCGGCGGTGGCCGGAGCGCTGGCAGCGGCGGCGGAGCGGCTGGAAGTGAAGGGAGGGATGAGGCGGGCGAAAGGCGGCAGCGCGTAGCGGGCGGTTCCCGGCCTGCGGGAGACAGAGCGAGACCGAGAAAGAGACTGTCGCGGGGAGGCGGCCCCCCTCTCCGTCCCCCCTCCGTCCTTCCCCCACCCGCCCCTCGCGGGAGCCCCGGCGGGTCCTTCCCGGCGCCTCCACCCTGCCCGCCCTCTAGGCCGCGAGCCTCGCCGTCCTCCGGCCTGCCCCCACCCCCGGCCGCCCCCTCGGAGCGGAGGATGATGAAGCTCAAGTCCAACCAGACGCGCACCTACGACGGGGACGGCTACAAGAAGCGGGCGGCCTGCCTGTGCTTCCGCAGCGAGAGCGAGGAGGAGGTGAGGGCCGGGGGGCCGCGGCCGACTGGGGAGGGGGGCTGTGTGCCCCCCCCGACCCCGGGGGGCAGGGATGGGGGCGAACCCGGGCCCCCCCCGTGCAGCAGCCTGCACCCCCGGACCCCCCGAGCGGTATCTTTGTAGGTGCGATCCGGCGTCGCTGGGAAAGTTGGGGGTTCCCTCTTTATTTCTCTGCTAAACGGGAAAATTGCCCGGAGTGGAACGCCGTGGGGTGGTGGAACGGGCTGGTGGGGAGTGTTGTGGCACGGGATGGGATTTGGCAGTGGAGTGGACCGAGCACGCTGGCAGAACTTCAGTCCAGCACATCACATGAGATGGGAGAGGAAACCTGACCTTGGATTTATAAAAAGAAACTGGGATAAAAGGGGACTGATGGAGTGCCAGAAGTTGCTGTCCAGAGAGGCTTGGGAGGAAGTGGGAATTAAAGGTAGATGGGTTAGTTTCGGGGCTGTGTTGCTGAGTGGTTCTATTGTCTGTGGAGTTGGAAAGAGAAACTTTACTCGGATGGGCATTTTTCCCCTGTTCTTTTTTAATATCATCTTAATGTGGGCTCGGGGCGTTCAGGACAAGCCAGGCTGCGGGTCTTTTTATGCTTCTTCTGGAGTCAGGCACACTTCATTTCATTTACTGGTTCCTGAGTGGCTGTGCTAAAGTCTTTGTTCTCCTGATTATCATATTTGTAGCTACAGGAAATCGGAAGGGAATGCAGGCAGTTCACCGGAGGGAAGGACATTAGCATACCGTTCAGTTATTATTTAACATGGTGAAGGAGGCTCCACGAACCCCTTGTAGCTGCGCTGTCATGGTGAAGAGCGTCAACATTTCAAGCCTAAACGGCCTGAAATGAAAACAATATGTTCTGGTGCAGCGTTCGGCGTGGCCGGTCCTTCCCGCTTGACTTTCAGGGAATTCGTGACACCCTGGAGTCGCTGCGAAGAAGGACGAAATCGTATTGTGTAACGACGGTGGGGCTAATCAGCATGGGTGGTTGAAGGCATCGGAGGTTCCTGATGCGGTTTTACACAGTTTGTGAGGCGTGTGGCAGTTCTTCTCAAGAGTTAGACGCCTGGCGGTGTTTGGTTACGGTCTGGTCGAAGGTAGAGATGTCATTTTAACAGCCACCTGACGCAGTCAGCTGTTGACTGGTTGTTACTCCTTATTTTACAACTCCTCAACCTGCAGCGTCATACGGGCTCCAGCTCACCCCACGGCACGCCCCTTACGTCTTCTGGCCGGTGGGAACGGCTGAGCAGAGCTCTTGCGGCGTTGGTGACCCCCAGGTTTGTCAGCACGGCAGTTCCACGTGCTGCCCCGGGATGGTTGAAGAATTCAAGTAACGTGAATGCTAACCTGTGACGGATTTCTTTCAGCATAGCTTAAGCTGGTTTGGTTTGTTTAAGGTTCAGCTTTAAAGCCGTTTTTCTGTCCAAGTTGTGCCTGTGTTGTGGCCTGCAACAGCTTCAACCGGATTGAAAGTTTCAGTCTGTAGTTTCGGGGTAAGCGCTAGAGCAGAAGAAGGCGTTTCCAGGTCCAAAGGCAGGAGCGGGGGTACCTGTCTCCCTGTGCTAATTGTGCCTTGCCGTTTCCAAGGGTCTGTTATGAAGGCTGGAGGTGAAGCTCTGGAAAACCTCTTGTGTCTCAGAGGTTCTCACGTGAGCATCGTTCTCTCACGCGAGCTTTGGTCGCTGTTGGCGTTCGGCCTTGTCTCCGGTCTCCCCAGTAAAATCAGGCGGTGCGTTGCACAGTTCTGTGACCCGTTACGGAGCGCTAATTGCTTTGTAAACGATGCAGCGTGGGATGGAGAGTGATTTCCTCGGGTAGGTGCGTGCATGTGCCTTTCTGTAAGTGAGCCACCGAAACAGCGAAGCAAGGAACTACAGCTCGGTTCTGGTTTTGAATTGGCCTCCTCAGGACGTCACACAGACTTCGAAACACCGCGTTTGTTTACGGTATCTGTGTAGCTAACGCGGAGCTGACGCCGCGTCCTGCGGTCTCACCTGTCACGTACCTGCCTCAACAGCCGCTCTAAAGCCGCTCTTTGAACAAGTACCTTTAGGACAGTCGTTACCAAGCCACACCACGCTGACCACCCCCCGAACGGACCCTCCGCAGCTGCTGCTGTGGTCTCGGTCAGAAGGCCTGGAAGCCATTTGAATTGGGCTTGTATCCATTATTGAATTAGGAAACCTTGATTTGTATTAATTCCTCTTTCAGTTTATTCCTTAGGTTAATTCTCAGTTGCTGGCGTTTAGATTTCTCTTACAGTTTAAATACTTGTCTGATCTTATTGCTGTACTTCTTCGATTCAAGAAAGGTGTTTTCCGTGCACGCTTAATTATATAGTGTAGTGCATCTGTGAAAGATTTTGGGTTTTCTCTTGGAGAATAACTTTTTGTGTGCTACTGAGATTTTCTTATTGATTACTTCTGTTTAACTGAAAATTGAGACCTATTTCAAAGGCCTTTCCAAGGGGGGAGGGGAAGAAACCACAGCCAAAAGAAGTTAGTTCAAGAGCTGTTAAAAGCTTACTGTTGAAAAAGGGAGGAAAAAAGCGCATGTTTTGATAAATAATTTAAACTTGCTGTATTAAAGTATTATCTTTTCCTAGGACTGGCTGTTTCTGGTTACTGTTTCTTTTAAGCACTGAAGAAATAGTGGATCTTAGCTCTCACATTTCTTTGTTTCCTGCTATGAATTTAAAACCCCAAGTTTTCTCCCTTCTTGAAACCCTAATTAGTTCCTGAATTAACCAATTTTGTCAGTGAATCACAGAATCCCAGACTGGTTTGGGTGGGAAGGGGCCTTAAAGCCCTCCAGCCCCACCCCCTGCCATGGACAGGGACACCTTCCATAGCCCAGGTTGCTCCAAGCCTCACCCAGCCTAGCCTTGAACACTGCCAGGGATGGGGCATCCACAGCTTCTCTGGGGAACAAGAGGAAATAAGAAAAGTTCTGTTTCCACCTAGAGAGGAGGTTATTTTTTTCTTCAGTCCATGGATTTAATTTTCTTCAAAATCTTAGCGACCCATGGAGATGGCAGAACAGCGTCCCTTTGGTTAGGCGTTAAATTTGCAAATAAGGAGTCTTAGAGGAATAATCCTTGGTTTCTTTTTCAGTTTATAAGTGATTTATTTTTTCCTCCTGATGCCTGAGGTTGCACATTTTCTCTGTATTGCTTTTGGAAGCTACTTTTGGACATGAAAGCAGCTCTGGAACGCTTTTGGAAGACCAAACGTTGGCTGAAGAGGTGCCTTTGTTACATCTTCTGTTAAACCGCAGCGCAGGGAGAATTCATTTAAACACGAATCGCGAATGGAGCAAAGAATACATTTCTTAGTTGGGCTGTGAGGGGACAAGAATAAACCTCTAGGGGTGTTGTTTGATAAACAGGACACCACCGCAGAGCGATGTCTGGTTGGGCAGGAGGGAGAGCGGGGGAACCAACAGGGTTAATTCGGGGAGTGGGAACAGACTTCAAAGGACCTTTCGGCAGCCAAACGCCAGGACTCCGCTATTTTCATCTTTTCAAACGGGGTAAAATCCCTCGATACTTGCTGCAGAAGCGGGGAAGGCGAGCATGCACGTCGAGGGTTGTCTCTGAGATCACTCTGTTTACTGCTTGTGATGTCAGCGCCTCTCAGTGTTGCCATTGTGGTGTTATTTTTAAGGAACGCAGGTATTTTTTTTGTGTGGCCCAGCTGTTTCAATGAGGAAGCGTTCCAAAAAATTTCACTAACGTCTCACTGTTAAGAAGCAGATGGGATGCTGTTCATCTCAGCGTCGTTCAGATGCTGCTCGGTGGCAGCATCTCTGTGCTGTATTTTCACAGAACTCCAAAGGAACGGGCTGGCTTTAAGTCCGACGCTGGTGTAGCTACAGGTTTCAGCATGCCTGCATTGTATCCGCTGAAAGGACGAGCTGCTCATTAACAACTGGTATTTTTAACGACTATTTTTTTGGAGGAAATGCTTTGGGAAGAATAGGATCCCGGATCGGTCTTCTTTTCTTAGTTGTGAATGAAGTCTAAATTGAGATGAGAAAACAGAACTTTCACACAGTGTCTGGTGAGCGCCCTGGCTCTGCCGCTCCGCGAGCGCGCCAAGCCACTACGGTCACCAGAAAGCTACGTTTATGTAGCCCCACAACAGCCTGGGTTGGGGAAAGTAATTTGAATGCAAACGACCCTTTTTCTTCTTGTTTCTCCTGGGACAGTTCTAAACCGAGCTGTGATGTAAGACGGCAGTTCCCACATCCTAACCGTGGGCTGCGTCGATGGTCACACAGTGTTCTGGGCCACCCTTTGTGCCTTCGCTGCGATATAAACATAATAATAGCTAACAACACTCGCCGTACTCGCTGTTGGGATGTGAAAGGAGCCCAGCGTCCTGTCATAATCATACTTTCCGTGGAGTACAGGCTCAGAATCTCTGTTCCAATGGCTCGGCTTGACTCTCCGTGTTCCCTTCAGCTACGTGAAAGGGTTGTGGTTGAAACCAAGTTCTCCCTGTCTGTTGCTAAGACATTACTACATTGCCAGTAGGATATAGGCCGGTTCTTGTGCTTCTCCTGTCCCTCTCCCCTCTGCTTGTAGCTAGTTTTCACCAAGAGTATAAGCCTCTGCAAACCCCAGCTTTCTCCCAAGCGTGGACTGTTCACGAAGGCAGCTTTCATAGGCAATTTTACCAGCAATTCCACGATCTCTTGTACTTTCCCAAACTACAAAAGAATGGAAATCGTTAAATTTTCACTTAATTTACTGGAAGCTCTTGTGAAACTGAAGAATTGAGTCAGTAGTTGTGCAGCAGCTCGGGGAAAGTGTTGAGTACGGACAGAGGGGGAGTGTGTACTGCGCCCCTCGGTTTGCCGAGAAGGACCCGGGAGCGGTGGCTGCTGTCCCTTCTCCTCTGCGTAACGCTTCCCTGAAATCCCTTCGCCCCGGGTTCATTTACCACCTGCCCGGAGGCTGTAGCTGGTTTTCTTACCTTTTTCTCCTCATTTTTCCTGTCCTGTCCCCCTTTCATTTTTTTAAACTGATCTGTTCCCTGACTTGGCTCATCTCGGCATCCTTCAGGCAAGCTATTGAAGCGTGGAGTTGGGGGGTGTGCCCACCTGGGACCGCCGCCACAGGTCCTAATCTTTCCATGGATGGTCTCTCAGGGTCTGGAAAAACAACTCTTTCCCTTTTCAGTCAAAGTGAAATGTTCACACATTCTTGGATTTTATCATTATGGTTTTGAAAATCATCCTGGCTTGCAAACCTGTGGGGTGGGGTCGCCCAGAGGAATTGGGTAGAACAGCGTTAAGAAACTCTCAGTTCTACTTCACGAATAGTAGTAAATATCAGTGTTCAGGAGCTGCATATAGCCCCCAGCAACTGGGAAGCAGGTACTCGGTTCCTTTAAACAGGAACTCTCTTTTAATCCATCCGAGAGACAGACTGACTGGAAAGATTCAGGATCTTTCAAATTTTGTGTGTATTTACGTCAGAATTTGTCTCTCTGTAGCTCTGTTGTGCAGTGGATAATGCACACTAGCTCTTTGTTCTCGGAAATTTCATGTTAGTATGTGAAATTCAGAGGGATACTATTACCTATGAGTAGCTCGTTTAATTCTTTTCAAAGATGCTTCAGATGGTTTGGATGTTATTTTAATCCGTATTGACTTGGCTGGTTATTTTTCTTGTGTAAATAACATCTATTGATGTTATGGGTAGAATTAACTCCTTCCCTTTGAAACGCTTCTCCAGGGTTTTCATGGCTGTAGGGTTTTTGTGTGCTTTATTTTATGAACAGGACTTGTTAATCAAAACAGTAAGCGTGTACGTACCCAGCTGCTGACACCCAGAGTCGTTTGGGCTGTGCAACAAGACCAAAATACTTCATTTTCTTTTCCTTTTTTCTTTTTTCCATAGAAAAAAGTAGTTTAAAAGCTAGCATTCCTTCTGGAAAAAGTCTGCCTGGCCAAGTTGTGTAAGTACCGAGTGGTCACCAAGCTGGTTTTGACAGGCAGGAGTGGGTTATCGAGTTTGGGGTCTTTCACTGGGAGTGCCCCCCTTATCAGCCCATGGCTTCTGAAGCAAGCGGCTGGTGGTTCGGGTGGCTCAGCTGTTCTCTCTGCCCTGTCCCTGCTGCGAAAGGCACCCTGCAGATAATTTTTGTGGTTATCTGAAGCGTCATTTTGATGGAGGGAGAGGACTCCCGATTGCGCTCTCCTTCGGTCACAAGGAAGCTGTAGTGCCAGTAATTTGACCCCGGGGGTTTTGGAGCCAGAGTAGCAGTGCTCCATGAGATGATTTATTATTTGTTATTCTAAGAAGTAGCCTAAAACCCAACAGTATTTTCTTTATTTTTTTCCTCTGTGGTTCGTACTGAAGGTGCGATCCAAATGCTGGAAACGACTTGACCTTCCTCCAGTTCATCTCTTGGTCCTCTTTCAAGACTTGCACTTTGCTTCTGTCACCTTCTGTAGCGCAAATAACGATAGAAAGGTAAAAAAGAAAGTTAATTCCCCGTCTCCAGTTTCTAGGTACCCCGTTAAATCGCACCATGCCACGGCGCAGGCGGGGTGATAATCACACTGTTCTAAGGCAGCGCACAGCGTTGAGGAGCAGCAACGCTCTGGCGAGGACATGCTGTTGTGGTCAGGAGAGGGTTTTTCTGTGGCTTGCTGTTGAGGTGGTGTGTATTCTTGCCTTAAAGACGCTGTCGTGTTTCAAGCTGGCTGTAGCCTTGCTGACCGCTGGCTGTACTTGTTACTGCTATGTGCTAACTCGCTAACGTGCCCTGAATAGCAAGAGGAGGGTGAAGCCCTCCTGTCAGCCTCGGCATGCGTTTAGGCTATCAGAAAGCCAACTGGATCCTGGGCTGGATCAGAAGTGTGGCCAGCAGGGCGAGGGAGGGGATTCTCCCCCTCTGCTCTGCTCTTGTGAGACCCCCCCTGCAGTGCTGTGTCCAGCTGTGGAGCCCTCAGCATAAGAGGGATATAGACCGGTTGGAGCGAGGCCAGAGGAGACCACGGAGATGCTGCGAGGGCTGGAGCCCCTCTGCTGTGGGGACAGGCTGGGGGGGTTGGGGGGTTCAGCCTGGAGAAGGGAGGCTCTGGGGACACCTTACTGCACCTTCCAGTGCCTGGGGGTCTACAAGAAAGCTGGGGGGGGCTTTTTCCCAGGGCAGAGAGTGACAGGACAAGGGGTAACGGGTCTAAACTGAAAGCAGGGAGATTTAGATTAGATATCAGGAAGGAATTCTTCCCGGGGAGGGTGGGAGGCACTGGGACAGGTTGCCCAGAGAAGCTGTGGGTGCCCCATCCCTGGGAGTGTCCAAGGCCAGGCTGGATGAGGCTGGGAGCAACCTGGGCTATGGAAGGTGTCCCTGCCCGTGGCAGGGTGTTGGAACTAGATGATCTTTAAGGTCCCTTCCAACCCAAACCATTCCGTGATTCTATGATCCTGCATTCGTGTTTGGACCGAATGTGTGTTTTGTTGTGGTGTAATTGAGGCTGGTTAAATGAGATTCGTTTGTGCATGGCTTTGCTAACTAAGCACAGCGTCTCCTTTCCCTTCCTGCTCCTCTTGAACTCCGTCAGCCTGTGCTGTGTGTCAGTCTGATGTAGTCAAATTGCGATCCCAGTGTTGGCAGACATAAAAGCATGAAATACAGTAGCAATAATATATTGGGGTTGTGAGAAGGTTTGTTAACTTTGAGTAAAGCATGAAAGGTCTTTATTATGCCGGACACAGAGCTGCACCGGCTACAATACCCTGCCTGGTCACAGGGCAAACCGGAGAGCTGCTAGCACAGCTAAGCTCCAAACTCCTGAATACAGAGACTTATTAAATTGAAACTTTCAAACAAAGACGGATTGTACGGGTGAAAACCATCGAACTCGGCCGTCTTCTCCAGCGGCCTCGCTGCAGCGTGCCGGGACGTGTTATTTTCTTGCCGTCTGTGTTCTGATAAATAAGCCTAAAGTGTGAAATGCATTTAAATCTTGGGAGGTTTGTGCCATAGTCGCTGCGCAAAATACGCAATTTTGGGACTTAGCGTTGGTATAAAACACGAAAGAGCGTGCAGAGGCTGTTTGAGGAGCCAGTAGCTATAGATTGGCTTCTGGCAGCAGGATGCTGGCTGGGCCAAACCCCACGTATTTAACATGTTGCCTGCTGTTTCCTACGGACTCTGCCAGCTTGATTGTCCCTCGGCTGGCGCGCGTGGGTAGGACTGTCTTTTCCTGGAAGGTTCACAGCTCGTTTTCTACTAATGTTGTAGCCCAGCTTCTAATAGTGCTGCAGCCCTTTTCGTCTTTGCTGCAGGGCTTCTGTGGAGCCTCTTTCTAGGAATTGTGTTCCTTACAGCATAGCTACTTGTGTTTTGTTTATGGGTGGTGGTTGTTTAAATCCACCATCGCGTGAAAGAACCCGGGAATCCCTCAATCTCTGTTCTGTTAGCTGGGAATTTGTTCTCTGCCCTGGTTTTGGTTTGCAGAGCACCGTTATTTCTGGGGAAGAAAATAAACTTCTGATGCGAAGAAAAGGATTTGCGTGTAATTAGGTTGGTTTGGGGTCGGCCCTGTGTATCAGGGACTCCAGATTTATCCCGGTGGCGAACTCCTTTCCCCTTTTCCCATGGAGCTCCTCGCTCCGCGTGTTTCGGTCCAGGCAGCCTTAGATGTCTCTGTGTTTCGTGTCTCCTCCGAGGGGGAAAGTTGGTAGGCTGCTCCCGGTTTGTTTGGATTTTTCGTTTGCGTGCTGCTTTGAAGGTTGGTAGAGTGTAGCCCTCATGGTGAGCGCTGTTCAGGAGCCCCAGCTGTAGACTTCCAGCTTTGCTTATTTTTCTAACCTTTCTCTTATTTCACTGATGGTGTGTGAGAGCTACTTCAGAGCTGCCTCCTGCATTGCCAGAGGGCTTCCATTGCTCCCTTCCCTGCTTTGAAATGACATCAGTGTCTTTCAGATCCTGGAAAACAGAATTTAGCTATGTGATGTCATACCTGCAAATGTTTGGCCAAAAAGACTGGTAAGACTTGGCTCCAAAATCTGCCCCCTCGTTGGCCAAGGGTCTCAGTAGCCACCTCAGACACAAGCTGCCCGGCAAGAGTGAGATGGGAATGTCAACCTTCTGTTGTGTTTTGGCATGATTTTTAAAAGAAGTCAAACCAATCAGCTGTATTTTTAATGACTGTTTTGATGAAAATGTCTTTTTTAGTATATATTCAAGTGAATATTTTTATGTAATAAAAAGTTAATGAATAAAAGAAGATAATGAACCAAAAATTTAGGTTTCAAGGATGTAGGAGCTACCAAGCGGTCCTTTAAAAACCGAACCTGTACTCTTTAGTTTCTAGAATTCAGTTGTATTGCAAAATGTAGGGACTAATTGAGCAATTGAATAACATCATTTTGGTCACGTTATGTTGTAAAATTGAGGTATGGTTGCCGTTCTCTGCCTTGGCTGTTCTGCCTACTGCTAGATCTCGTTTGTTCTAAAACTTAGAAAAGGATTCTGACCCTGTTAGGGCAGAAACACAAACTCTCACGTCTCTTCTCAACCCCCTCAGCTGGGCTCTGCGCTTCCCCAGGTACGGTCACCCACCCGGCCGTCAGGGAGTGAAAGGGTTTGTGCCGGGGAATATGCTGCTTATCTGGGAAACAGCATTTGGGCTGTTCCACCCAAATATCAGTGGTTTTCCGAGCGGGGCGGTGTTTCTGCACAGCTCATTTTACTGGCTTTGGGGCAGTTTGTAAAATATTTGAGTGCTGTCGCCTTGTGAAAATACGGATGTGGATTGGGACGACCGTTTTACTTGCTCCCTTTGAGCGTGTCGGGACACGGGACTCGTTCAGATGAGTGGGTTTTTAAGGCGCAGCGGTGTCTCACCCTGGGTTGGAACTAGGCCCCCTTGTCTTGGGAGAGCTCATTGGTAGCAATATCCTGTTGAACGTTGTTGTAAAAGAATGACCTTGTAGGGCCTGTTTCCTGCTCTCTCTTGATGGGATTTCCTTTTTATTAAACAGGAAATAGTCTGATTACATAAAAGTGTGAGAATGACAGGTTTTTCCTTCCCGGCGAGGGTTGTTCACGTTAATTCTATTCAGAAAACTCCCCACTGCCAGAGCAGCTGAAGTTAATTTACTTTGCCTAAAACTGTTGTTTACACCTATAAGTTCCTACTAGTGTGTTGCTGAAGCATTGTCTCCGGCTGAGCAGTGCAGCAGGCTTTCCTGGAGCAGTCTTTGTGCAGGGCTTTTCTGAGCAGACCCTTTTTCCCACGGGTGGAGTTCAGCAGTGTGAAGCGTGCTGTGCCCAGTTTCAGAGATCCGTTTCTGCAGGTGGTTTTTTACCTCTGAGCTGAGACTCTCAGTTGAAATCAGAAACGCCAAAGATGAAGCTTCCTTACCTGGCAGGAAAACGTGTACTAGAAATGTCTTTTCTTGTAGCTTTGCCCTCAGAATCACCTGCTGACCTCCCGTTGGGAATTTCAGTCCAAGCTCTTCTGTGTACAATACCGCTAAGGAGTCAGGACGAAGCAAAACTCCTGTAGCGTGCTAAGAGGGCAGAAGCCAGCGCAGCGCCTTGTGCGCTGAGCCTGCGGTGGCCAAATACCGGCAGACCGGAGGTGGCTGCTGGGGACAGCCCTGCCGTCCCAGCCCGCCGCACCTGGCCGCTGTCCCAAGCCTCCAAGGCGCAGGCCATGAATGAAGTTTACACTCCCTATTTAGGCATGGCTTACTGATCGCCTTGTATATGGACTGGATGCTTGGGGGAAAGGAATTCTGTCTGGCTCTTGAAGAAGGCCACACGCCGCAGGATGTTACTGTAAAGTAAATGCTGCTCCGTTGCAACCCAAGCCCGAGGACGGCGAAGCATCTCCGTTAGGAAAGCGCAGTAGGGTAGCCCGTTCAGCTCAGTTCGTTTCTGGTATACGTTTGCCTTGATTCAATAGACAGACCGGGGAGTGCTCGGGGGTTTAAGTGGGGTTGTCTGATAAATGATGCTGCTTCGTGCATGGTAGGGTTGAGGTGTGTCTTCTGGCTGAAGCAGGAACAGGCTTTGAGACATTATTATTGGTGGCAAAATTGGTTGAGAGGGTTGGGCTTGTGCAGCCTGGAGAAGGGAAGGCTCCAGGGAGACCTTACTGCACCTTCCAGTGCCTGGGGGGCTACAGGGAAGCTGGGGGGGCTTTTCCAAGGGCAGGGAGTGACAGGACAAGGGGTGACGGGTTTAAACGGAAAGAGGGAGATGGAGATGGGACCTCAGGAAGGAATTCTTCCCGCAGAGGGTGGGGAGCACTGGGACAGGTTGCCCAGAGAAGCTGTGGATGCCCCATCCCTGGCAGTGTCCAAGGCCAGGCTGGATGGGGCTGGGAGCAACCTGGGCTAGTGGAGGGTGTCCCTGCTCGTGGCAGGGGGGTTGGAACTGGCTGATCTTTAAGGTCCCTTCCAACCCAAATCATCCTGTGATTCTATGATCCACAGAAAATGACTGATTAGAGGAGTGCTGACACTTGAGAACACCAAGATTAGCTCCAGACTTAGAACAGGTTAAAGTTACCAAAACTGTTGTGACCCCTCTTCAGTTTCTGCCTTAAGCTTTGCTACTGCTGGTTTGAGAGCTGTGGTTTGGACCCTCCAGCTGACCCTTGTCTCCTCACCCCAGTGTGCTCTAGTCTGTGGGTCCCTCTCTTTTCCCTGTGCTGAGCGGCTGTGGTCTGAACAGCCCTGGAAAACCAAAAAAACCCACTTTGCAGGGTGGTTGGTTGGCAGATGAAAAATTTCAAAAGATAAAAGAACCGGGAAACCTTGGAAATCTTACATTTGTTTTTGTTTCAGAAGTTTAATTTTGAATCCTGTAGGTAGGTTTCCTCTCGATAATTAGTGCAAAGCTTTTCATATCCGACTGGTAAATCAACATTTACACAGTAAAGCCTGGGATTTTAGTGTCTCGCACGGTTTAACTTCAAAATGTCTGATTGAAGCTGTTACAGCTGGCCTGTAACCTAATTGGACTGGTATGCTGGAAAGTTTCTGGAGCAAGTAGCTTCGGCTCGGAGCTTTGTGCCAGTGAAATGATGAAGTATAACATGATGACTCTAATGAGCAAGCTTTGTTTAGAGAGCTGAAAAACAGTGTTAGTTTTGTTTTTAGTTTCCAGCTCTGCTCATGGATGTATTGCACATAGATTTAATAAGCAGTGTCTCGATATTATTTAGGGAATTTTTTAGGTGAGATTGTTAGCTTTTTCTGTTCTAGAAGATGATAGAACGAAAACTGAACTTGTACGGAGCAGACTTACACTGGAATAAAATGTGTTTCAAGAAAAACTGCCACAAAGCGTGCTTATGAAAAATTACTCCCGTGAAAATGGTTGAGCCATTTTCCTGTTTCAAAAAGTCTCTCCTTCTCTGCAGCCTACTCCTAGGGTTTTTAAGTGATTTAATGGAGGTTTATAGTTTGCTTGTATCTCATGGAAGAACCTCATCTAGGAAGAAGTAGCCAAGTGCTGCTCCAGAGCTGGACTCTGGTGCCTGCTGCAAAAGAAGCAGCGCACGGGGGAGTTGAAAATCGCTGTTAAAGCCATTGCACATCAGTACCGTAGTGGGCAGTTACCTGACTTATGTCTGTCAGTGTAACTGCAGAGACAGAGAGGGCCGAAGGCACCAGTAAAGTTAAATCAAGTGACTTCTGCAAAGGGTGAGGGTGCTGAGCATCTTTGGTGCTGTCTTGTGTTGTTGCGTGATGTGCACCCCAAGCTGTCGAGACTGCGTCGTGACTTTGCGTCGAGCAGTGAGCTCTTACACTCTGACTATTGCGATGCTGTATCGGATAGCAAATCGTTGTTTCGGTATGCAGGGGCATAATTCACTCTACGACACGTCGGAGCAGCGAGAAGGTAATGGCTGGAATAATTGGGAGTGTTGGGGTGCCTTGGTGTCGCTGGTAATGTAGCTTGCACAGCTGCCTGAAAGAGGTAAGGAAGTCGTCTTGGAAAAAGTGGCATATATTCGAGGACTTGCCTTGGATTGGTTGTGTTTGGGGGTGTGAGAGACGCAAAGACAACTTCCCTTCAGCTGGGCTTTGAAAAGGAGCGTTGCCTTGAGTTTACCCACCGGCTCTGTTTTCTCTCTGCAGGTGCTGCTGGTTAGCAGCAGTCGTCATCCTGACCGATGGATTGTCCCTGGGGGTGGCATGGAGCCCGAGGAGGAGCCCAACGTGGCCGCTGTGCGAGAAGTCTGTGAAGAGGTGAGTGTTGGACAAGAACAGCAAGTGAAGTTGCAGCTTCACTGCTCGCTGTTAGCCCAGGCTTTGGGAATCTGTCATCACGCTCGCTTGTTTTCCTTAAGGTGAAGAGGACTACTGGGTCAGTGGTGATATCCCCATCACACGTGGGAGGGAAAACGGAGACCTAAATAAGGATAGCATGGGAATGTAATTAAGGCTCTCAGTCACTGTGAACTTGTCCTCGCCTGGTACCTTAACTGGAAATAGATAAAGTTAAGCCGTAGTCACTTCAGTACACACAGTGATATTCTCTGTTTTGTTTTCTCTGTATGAAGAACAGTTTCTCAAGGGAACTTCTAAAACCAGCTGTGCTTTTGTGGAGCTATCCATGACTTGGGTGGAAGGTGGCTCATACGCCCTTATGAGCCACTAAAGACACTCCAGACATAGGAACCTCCGTATGTTTTGGGGTAGCACATACTTTGAGTTTTACGTGAATAAGAGAAATGGATTGTAAGAGTTGCCAGCATTCCTAACGTGTTCACAGTTCGGTTTTTTAATTGCTTGAAGCTATTTCAGAAAGGAGATCAAACACAGATTGATCGGTATGGAGAAGGCATAGTTTTTTCTTCAAGCTGGAAGTACAATTCTGTTCTTCATAAGGAATTTAAAGGCAGCAAATTGACTGCAGTAATTTAAAGACAGCAGTTGAGAGCCGTTGGCTACGTTGTCTGTAAAACGTGTTTAGGGTTCGCTTCTGAATGTTATCAAACTGGAGAGATGCTTGGATTCAGAAACGATTAAATGATTATATATGGGAGACCAAGTAGGTTCAGTTACATAAGGCGGGATTAAAAATGCTTCCCAGAGGGTGCTAAATCTTTGTGCTGCAGAAAAGAAATCAAGAGCTAATTGATGGGACTTGGGAGGAACCTTCCCCAGTAGCTGCTTTATTTAATTGTCTGGTATACAAAGGTTTTTCTCTGTAGTATTTGGAAGTACCTGCTGCTGTGTTACAAAATGCTGAATATCTGGGCCTTTGGACTCATCTAATGTGGCAGTTCCCAAGTTGTGTGTTTCTTTTTTGGATGCTTGTACAACCTATCAGTTTATCAGAAGGATAGGAAAGATTAGACAGGCAGAGTTCATTTTTGAAGTGTCTTTGGGTCTGGGGATTGCCGCTCGCAAATTTTGTTTCCAGCTCGTCATGCAACTCCTGCTTTTTTAGTAACTCGGCAATCTTTCAAACACGTTACAAGCCAAAGTGAGTTTAACCAGAACAATAGGAATATTTTTAGCTGCAGACTCCTTTTCAGCCCAGTCGTTACTAATAACTGAAGTTACTTGATACAGAAGTCAAGGGTCCATTCAGGAGATGTGTGACTTCGCCCTTCAAATCCTTAAAATAAACCCGTACCACCCCTCCCTTCCTTGGGCAGCGCAGCGCCTTGGACGAGTCGCTCTCTTTCCATGACAGCTCGGTGGCTGAAAGGAAACCTTGGCACGGGCTCAGTCTGCAGCGAAGAAACTGGTTTGGGCTGGCTGAGATAATCCCCTCTCGCTCAGCTGGTGTTCCCTCGCTCACGTGGACCGGTGCCGAGTGAGAATGTAATTCAAACTGTGGCAGCCTGGCAGGGTTGAGTCATTCCCAGCGAAGCACCTATCTGCTTGAATGCAAACAGTAAACACCCAGGGCTCCGAGAGCGGCAGGATAAACCCCAGCAGCTCACCTAGTACGGGGTGGGAATCTGAAACGCGTTTACGGGATGCTGTCAGGATGCCGAAAGCCCTCTGCGCAAGGGCAGCCTGGCGCGTGTAAAATTACACGGGCGCTTCCGCGGCTGACGGTGAGGTTGGCCGACGCGGGTGGAAAACACGAGCTTTTAGGTGCGCAAGGCCTTCCGCAAATAGGTTTGTCTGCCGATCCGCACGCAAAATGACGTGCCAGCTGTGCTCAGCGAGCTGTTCGCTGCGATGTGCTGCTGGGGAACGTTGGTTCTCTTACAGCTCCAATGCCGTAAAGGGCTTGTGCACGCCGTCTCCCGGCTTGTGGTGTTGATTTGGCAGAGGAGGAGTTTCCCACAACTGGTGCGCGTGCTAACTGGTCAGCCTTGCTCATCCCTTCGTGTGAATCCGGGCTGTTTCAGGTAGGTTCTAGCCGAGGCTGATTTCTGAGTAGCTTTGATGGCTTTGCTCCTCTCCCGGGACAGGCGTCTGTCACGCGCCAGGAAACCAGAGGTTAGCTGGGCGGGTAGAGCCTGCCGTGGGTGTTGGCAGAGGGAAAACCCAGTTTCCTCCACGCCGATGAACGCAGAGTAATTTTTATCCTAAAAGAAGGTGGTTTGGGTGCTGGTCAAAGTTATGGAAGAAATTTGTGGACGTTCTTTCACTGCCTTTGGTTTGCCTTTTCCGTTTTAGTAAGAGACAGTTGGAAGAGCTGGAAGGATTCATCACCCTTTCAGTTGCTTGTGGTCTTTGAAGACGACAATAGGCTGTTTTTTCTCAATCCATTCTTTTTTGCATGGTATGCATTTGCTTTTTACAATACGCTTCCCTAAACCAAGATTTTGAACTTCTGCGTTCACTGTTTTAATTTCACCACCTGTGTGTTTGTGTGAATTGTCATGTAAACAAATCTCGCTTCTCCCTCTTTTGGATTTTTTAAAATTTTAGAAGACTCTTCCGAAATGGAAACGTTGATGCTGAGTGAAACCTGCGCTCCCCCTGTCCCAGTTTGAGTTAAGAAGTCCTTGTCCTAGTTTGATAGTCCTTATCTATATTAATCTGTCCCAGCAGAAGAATTAAAGTAGACAGGTACCAACGCTTGACGTACTTGCCGCAGTCTGCGTAAAATGTGAAGCGACTTGAGCTCTTGGGCGTGGGTTTTAGGCAAAGTGGCAGTAGACGAACGCGCTGACTCTGAATGAGGGCCGCCTTCTCGCAACAAACCCACTTATTTCTGACAGATGGTTGAAAAGTGACGTGGTCAGTCTTGCACAGCTGTAGACTCCAGGTATGTTCTCAGCTTCGCCTCCTAGAAAAATGATTTGCCTTTTTCAAGCGGTCATCAGCGCCAGGGTAGTATGTTTTGGGCTTCTTCATTCTTGCATTCTCCCCCCCAAATTAATTTTGTGTTAGGAATAAGGTTTTTTTGGTGGGTGTGAGCAACTTGGCAAAGAACATGTTTTAGAAATAGATGCCTTAAATTAAACTTCTTATGGAGTGACTTTGAAAAAAGCCTCCACACTCATCTGTTAAACCCAGAGGCATTTCATCTTGCACTTAGAGCATCTTTCACGTCCTGACCTTTCAATACTTAGTAAATGTCAAGTTCTGTCAAATTACAGGAGTGCTAGGCGTGCTTTCTTCGTGGGAATCAAAACCCAGATAAGTTGTGCTTGATCTGTGATCAAACGGGCAGTTGATGCCAGTATCAAAAATAGTCCGTTGTGACAGGACTTTGATCTGGTTGCTAGACCTCTTTGTTTTTCTTTTTCCCCCTCTTAAACATGCTTTAGAAATAATCCTTTCTGCTACATGTATTTAGAATATTGATATTTTTAGCACCGGAATAGGAAGGCTTTTTGAATATCGCAAGGACCGTGGCTGAACGACTGAGGTGCCGGCGCTGAACTCCTAGATTTAGGAATATGCAGCGCAATTAGCGGGCCGGGTTGGCTACCGGCTGTTCCCCTGCGTACACACGCTTGGCAAAAACGTGCTCGACGTCTGAAAGTGCCTCGCTCTGTCGTCGTACGTCGTTTCTGTTTCACAAACGTAACAGCACGTACTGGTTGCAATGCAGTAAAGAATGAGGTGGATAAAGTACGACCCTCTCCGAGACGCAGTACGGACAGCACATTTGCCGAGCAGGTCTAATTGGTGTCCTGAGAAGCTGTGGAAGCTGGCAGCCTTTAGGGGTGTGATTTACTACCTTCAGTGCTGCGAGTATTAGAGCAAAGATTCGCGTGTTTTACCACGGTCCCCTTGCCCAGCAGTAATCTGTAGTAGACGCAGGCTTTGAGCCTAATAGAGCAAAGTAAAATAGCTGAAATTCCAACCCACGTTTTCCTTAGCTCAGATGGAAGGAAATAAAAGCTGTCCCCAGGAACAGATGGTGTTGCTGCAGGCTGCTTTTTGCATCTGACCCCAACTTATTTTGAGCTTTGAAACCTGAACCTGCTGTTCTTGGATGTCTCCAGTCATTTTTCTTTATTAAAACAAGTTGTTCCATGAGCAGCAGAACTAGTAAAGCTTCATTTCCTCCAGCTTTTTGCTCCTTGCCCTGAACGCCCAGCCCACCCCTCCGGCTGTGCGGCAGCGGTTTGAAGCCGTGTGCTGTTTTGGGGCGGCTGGCCATGGCTGTGACACTGATGCGCTCCTGCCAGATCTGTCTTTTCCTCCAGCGGGGGCCACCTCGGGCGTTGGAATCTCGTTTGGATCTGCAGAGCAGGGAGAAAGCAGCTCATTTTGCAGGCTTGGTCTGCCCTCTTAAACCTGAGTGTGCTGCTTCCTGGCAATACTGTCGCTTGATTGATTGGCTTTGTTTTCACGCCTGCAGATGGAACAGTTGGTACTGGTGTTCTCCTACCCCTTGTTCAACAGCATCCTCCTAGGACGTGCCTGTATTTTGAGGATTGCAGCACGGGCTGCGTGTGCAGTGCTTCGGCTGGGGGGGGCAGACATGTGCCCAAAGAAATTGGGCTGTCTCTGCCAGACACTCGCTGTTGTGGCCCATGAGAGCAGAGGATTCTCAATCCATTTACTACCAAGGAGAAAATTCCTGAGTCATCTGGTGCAAATTTAGATCCAGCTTCAGTCCTGGATGAGCCTGTGACTGTGCTTTTAACTTTCCAAAAAAATGCTCATTGTCCTGGGGTGAAGATGAGCCGGGGCGGTGCTGAGGGGTTGGCCCACGGGGAAGCAAGAGGTATGGAGCTTGTCCAAAGAGGAACCTGGGGCTCGTTATCTGGCTTGCTTTCTTAGTGATAGCAGCTACAGATTATTTTCTGGGATGTTATTTTCTTGGGCAACTTTTATGTTAGAAATTTGTGTGAGGCTGTGAATTCCACTTTCATGTTTGTTCCATGAAGCGAAGTATGTGATTGTACGGAAACGATGACTTTCCTATTTGTGTGTGAATCAAGTGCTTTATCCAGAACAGATGTATAATAATCCAATGGGTCTGTGTTAGGTGTCCTGTATCTTGTCTCTGCAATCCACTGTACCAGTAAAACAGGATGAGGGCACCGTAGGATGTGATGATTGCTGTGCTCTGCACTCTCTGGTGAGGACTCCCTTTATAAACCCCCCCCCCCCCCCAGTAGTTGTTTGAATCAAACTGTTAGTTTCTGTCACCATTCCCATGTGATAAATTCATACATGAAGGAAACCTTAGCACTTTTTTTGGGTTGTCTAATGCTAATTCAACATTTCCTCCAGTTTGTCTTGGCATCGCTTTTTGTGGCTTTTGAGGTGAAGAAGACTAGGCAGGATGGAGAAGGATGGTCTTAGCTTGCAGGCAGAGCGTGATTTCCATCGCCTCCCCGTTTAACCAGAACAGAAGGAAGGGCTCCTCCCCTGCCTGTGTTACTTCAAGCACAGTTTTAGAGCTGGGAATAAACTGCTTGGGAGGTTGGTTGTGCTGTATTCACGCTTCGTTTCCAGGCTGGCTAGTTGCCTGGAGATAAATGTGTTTCTAGTCAAGCTTGAGAGTCTGCTAAACCATCACACCACCATCCCTGGCTTTTGATTCAGCGCCTCTGCAGGTAGGTGAGGAGAGCAGAAATTCAATAGCCTTCTCCGGGAACAAGCAAAGAAACTTGGCCTCAGTTACCTGAAACGTTTGAGTCTAATTCACCTTTCAATGTGTTTATGGGTCGATGTTGTGAAGGTGGAAGCCTTGTGCTGTTCCTCTCTGTTACTGCCGGCTGGTTGATACGGTTAGTCAAACAACAAAAGCCCGACGTTGGGGGCTGCTGAAGGAGTTCTCTGAATGAAAGTCACTTGAATTATTTGCCTTACAGTTCACTTCTGAGAGAGATCAGTCCAGGTTGGCAGCAACAGTTCTGCGGACGAGGTACAGTCGCTCACCCGCAAAGGTCAGGATCGGTGTGCGTGCACACGCGTACGTTGACCTTCACGGAATTGCTCTTGGACTCCAGAAATAGCCCCGTGACTATTTCATAGTCAGTGGCCACCGATGGGCTGAGCAGAATGTCAGAAATACTGATGAGACAATACATTTTGCATCCAAAAAACAGCATAAAAGATCCGATTGAAAAGCTCCTCCCTAGGAGTAGAGGTCAGGGAGCGCGCTACAGAATGAATTACAGATTTCTGTGAATGCTTGTAGGAGGAGGAGCTACAAATCCTTTTCTCCCGGGTGGTTCTACCATCAGCTGTCGTTAGAAGCGCTAGCGAGGTGCTCTGGCTGTATTGTTCGGTATCTCTGTGTGTTCATTTAGTAGGCTGGACACTCAACCTGGAAAAACTTTTAATTAATCCAAGTTCCTTCCTTCCTGAAAGGATACCACTGCAAACAGCTGGTTAGTAGCCAAAGAGGTGGGGAGCAGTGTATCTCAGTGCTCAGGACAGAGAATTTCTCTTCTCATTCCGTGCACTCACCCCAACGTTTATTTTTTTAAAGAAGCCTGATGCTATCAGATCAGTGTATCTCCTCTGCAAGAGTCGAGGCACTGTTCTCCTCAGCTGCTCAGGATGTGTTCCAGCTGCTGGAGACGGCAGCTGAATTTACCTTCCCAACGCGGCTGGGGTGGCTGCCAGCCCGTGTGTGGTGTTTCAGACCGGTCAGCTCACGGAGCAAAATCGCATCTTGTCTGCAGCACTTGAGTTCCAACCAGTTACAGCTGTAAAAAGAAGGGAATGCAAATTATTGGGAGGGAAAAAAGGAGCGTCTGGGAGCGGAAGCGAGGGAAGGCGTGTTGCATTGGACCATGCAACGCAAGGATGGAAGCCCCGGAGAGCAGAGGCAAGAAGCAGCGCCTTGAGAACGTGGCTGAGCCACAGCGGTGAGCGGATGCGTAAGAAGTGGCGGCACGTGCGATTCGGCGGGTAGTTCCTCGGTAGCAGTCAGATAAAAACCAAGACTGTCGCTTAGATCTTCTCTTGACTCGTGTGTGTGCTTGAGTCGAAAGTCGTGCTCCAGTGCGCGTCTGTGCTGTTGTGTCGGTCTTGTTCCCACCGCGGAGGCCGCTGTGAATGCTGGGAGTGTTTAATGTTTAGATCCGCTTGGTTCAGATGCGCGCAGGGCATCCCTGAAATACCCGGGAGCTGTCGTGCTGCTTTGGTGGTGTAAGTGGATGTCTGTATTGCATACTTGGTAGGTTAGGAAAATAACTTTAAAGAGGTAAAACTGCTAAACCCCACAGCGAATTTAATCCGTGCTTAGACTGTGATAACCTTTAGGGGAGATTCTGGTCCTTCGGGGTACGTTGTTACACGATTAATTCTCATCAAATATGTTTTTTTTTCCTCTCCAGATTGAATCCTGAATGGTTTGAATATAGAAAAAGCGGAAAAAACTAATCCTGGGAATGCATGCATGGTTAGAGCTCGGGGTACATCTGTGTCGTTTTTCTTTGACCGCGTTGCTCTCGGCTTAACAGGATTTTACAGCGTTTGCTTCCTGCTCTACAGGAAACACTCCTGCACAACCCGTGTGGAAATGTGTACTGACCTGTTGTTAAAGCGTGGCTTTTTTCTCTTTGGATTTTCCATAGGCTGGAGTGAAAGGGACGTTAGGAAGATTAGTGGGAATTTTTGAGGTAAGTTTCAGACACTGAAGCTGTGAAATTTTGATGCAAAAAAGAAAAAAAATTGTCTTGGAGTCAAAATCAGTTCCTGGACTGTTGTGGGTTAAACTGTTGTGGGTTTCTTTTCTGTTGGAAGGAAAACCTAAATCTTGTTAAAATAAAAACACCTGCTGATCCTTCCAGTGATCGTGACCATCTGCAATTTGCACTTCAGCTGGGATCATGAGCGATAAGCCAGTGTAGCAGTGAATATTCTTGTGCCTTCGTACCACTCTGGCTGCTGGAAAGGGGCCGTCCACCAGCTGGGGAGCAGGGCCTCCTTTGCTTTCTAGCACCCGCCGTCACCCGTTGCCAGATTGGCCTCTGCAGCGTGGTGAAGCGCGTGCGATAACGCCTGGTGAGACACGTAGTCGGCAGGTACCTGACAGCTCTCCCTCTACTTGCTTTGTCACTGTTTCACAGTTGTGTGAAATAGATAAAAAATCTTCCCTGCGGTGGTTGTTTTCCAGTTGAGGAGCTGATTGAGAAGCGTTATCCATCCACCAAATACTGCCCTACGGATTAGGAACTCAACTTTTTGGTTGCAGTCCCTATTAAGAAGGACTTGGGGGTACTGGTGGGTGAGAAGCTGAACATGAGCCGTCTGTGTGCACTGGCAGCCCAGAAAGCCAACCAGATCCTGGGCTGGATCCAGAGCAGTGTGGTCAGGGGGGCGAGGGAGGGGATTCTCCCCCTCTACTCTGCTCTTGTGAGACCCCCTCTGCAGTGCTGTGTCCAGCTGTGGAGCCCTCAGCGTAAGAGGGATATAGACTGGTTGGAGCGAGTCCAGAGGAGGCCACGGAGATGCTGCGAGGGCTGGAGCCCCTCTGCCCTGGGGACAGGCTGGGGGGGTTGGGGGGTTCAGCCTGGAGAAGGGAAGGCTCCGGGGAGACCTCAGAGCCCCTTCCAGTGCCTGGGGGGGCTACAAGGAAGCTGGGAGGGGGCTTTTTCCAAGGGCAGAGAGTGACAGGACAAGGGGCAATGGGTTTAAACTGAAAGCAGGGAGATTTAGATTAGATATCAGGAAGGAATTCTTCTGGGAGAGGGTGGGGAGCACTGGGACAGGTTGCCCAGAGAAGCTGTGGATGCCCCATCCCTGGCAGTGTCCAAGGCCAGGCTGGATGGGGCTGGGAGCAACCTGGGCTAGTGGAGGGTGTCCCTGCCCATGGCAGGGGGTGGGACTGGCTGATCTTTAAGGTCCCTTCCAACCCAAACCATTCTATGAGTAATATTTTTCAGACCCAAACCACAACAACATAGTATCTCTGACATGAGACAAACTGCGCGTAACGTACCACAGCATCACAGCGAGGCAGCTTGCAACGCGCAGTCGCCTTGTGTGCACCTGCCTTTTCTCCTCCGGTAGCTTTATTCTGTTCCCTTTGCCTTCTAGAATCGGGACAGGAAACACAGGACATATGTTTACGTACTTATTGTCACAGAAGTGTTGGAAGACTGGGAGGACTCTGTCAATATTGGTAAGCTCTTTGCGCTCACCGGCGGCGACTGGTTTGCTGCAGAGAAAACATGTCAGCTTGGCATCCCTCTGGGAGCTGGAATCCGTGGGAGGGTGGCTGAGAAAAGTTGCAGCGGTGCATCCTTTGGTTGCTTGGGAAAAAAAATTGTGGTCAAACTGATGCTTTTGTAACCTCCGTGGGCCGAGAGGTCAAGCCAGCTGCACGCTTGACTTCCCTCAGGATGGGTAGGGATGAAGCGTTACGGAAAGAGTGAGGAATGAGCGCTGCCCACCCAAAATTGAGCTTGGCTTGCAAATCGATGGAAATCGGGTGATGGTTGATACGTATCATTATGGGTTGGCTTAAAACGAGTATCAGACTTGAATAGAAATTGCAGAAATAGCAAAACCGGTGTGTTGTTTTTACAAATTAGGAAATGCAAGACGGGGTTTTTGAGGCAGTGGATGTACTGCCCTAAACAGGTACCTGTCCTGGGGATAGAGGAGCAGCCAGCGTGGTGTTTGGAGAAGGTGCCCCTCGAGGTCAGAGAATCCTCAGAGCAAATTGCCCCGTGTATTTGAACCGACGCGTTGCCGCCCAGTGAAATGGTCCTTGCGGCATTAGCGCACGTGGGAATGACCGAGAGCTGGTCAACAGCAGCCTTGAAACACAGGGCGTGACGTGGTGGTGTTGCAGCTACTGATTTTTCTCTTTGCCGACAGGAAGGAAAAGGGAATGGTTTAAGATAGAAGATGCCATAAAGGTGCTGCAGTATCATAAACCAGTGCAGGCCTCGTATTTTGAAACCTTGAGGCAAGGCTGTTTGGCAAACAACGGCACTCCTGTCATGACCACGACGTACTCCGAGAGCTCCGTCTCTGACATCAGATGACTGAAGACGTCCCTGTGAGAGAAAAGTTTGAAAACCAGACTGAAACGTGGATTTCCCTCCCCCCTCCCCTTTTTCACATGCCTCCTCTCTCAACCCAGGCACGGGCAGCCGCCTGGGGCAGAGCAAGTGTTGAGAGCGCTGCAACTTAGTGCAAAGGTGGGATGATTTTTTTTTTTGTTGTTGTTGGCTTTTTTTTTTTTTTTTGGCTTTTTTTTGGATATGTATTTTGTAAAATACATTTTTCGTGCATGAAGTGCCCCTTTCCCGTTACACCGCTTCCATGGCCTGGCGAGCGAGGCTGCCAGTTTCGCCTCTGCCTTGTGTTCTGAAGTGTCCCGTTTTGTGTCATCCCAGCCATAGCCACTTTTTTTTTTTCTTGGTTTGTTTTTTTTTTTTAATTGAGAGACTTCCAATGTGAGATCAGCTCTGTAAGTCTTAGTCTGTACTGTAAGGTGCTGTTCAGACCTGCGTGGTGGTCGCTTTCAGCACCTGTGTATAAACCTTTTTTTAGATGGAGACTCTAACATTTTAATTTTGCGGGAATTTTTTTAATCCTGGTCTGCTTCTGAAAAGAAGAGTTCCTAATTAATCTGTTTGCCTTTTGTTCTTTTTTTTTTTTTTTTTTTTAAAACACATTCTGTGACCGTGCTCGTGGCTGGGCCAGTTTACTCCCCATTCTATCTCCCCATTTAGTGCAGTGACACTTGAAGTCGAGGGCAGAGTTTTGATCACCTGCAGACATCCCGGCTGCTCCGTCGCTTCTCCTACAGCTTCCGCCAATCTTTTCTGCGTTTCCATCAAAAGAAAACAAAAAGGAGTTGGTCTTTTAACGCTTGGCCAAAACTAAATCGCCTCAGGCTACGGTAGAAACTGAATTTCAGTGTCAGGGGTAGGAATCAGGGATTCAGAGTGGGGTGGAGGCTGACAAACTGGAGCGTCAATCACCAGTGCTGATCCCGCTGCGTTCTGCTGAGGTCTCTTCTCGTCCACATGCCTTACACCGTGCTGAACTGGATACTCGTAATTTGTGCTAAAGCATCGGATTGTACTTACCGTTACCGCACGATCCCTGGGTTGGATAACCATGTGCGTCCCTGAAAAGAAATCCCCGGGGGGGGGTTGGGGGCTGGGGAAGGAATTTGGGTGTTCAATCTCTTGTCCTGTGGTTCTGCAGCACTTACAATTGCACCGTGGAGCATGCTCAAGATGTTTAAACTCTCCCTCCGTGACAGGTACAGCTGAGTCCCGAGCGGAATTGCTGTTGAAGTACACCCTTCGCTAGGATAGTTCCCCCCTGCGTTGGCACACTTCGCATTATTTTTTGTTGCTGTTTTTATCGGTGTACGTTTCATGCTGTCTTGATTTGCCAACAGTGTTGTCTAGTTGGGAAATAAATTGGGAAGGGTTGGGGCTGGTGGGGGGGGAGGTGGGTTGGGACAGGTACAAGTTTTGGGAGGGGCATTAATTAATCCCTGGCTTGGGACAAGAAGCAGTTGCTGCGTTCAGTAACTTCTCCTTTGTCAGAGCATAGCCAAGATGTGAAATTAAATCTGCAGTACTCTTCTTTTTCTTTCTTTTTTTCCTCCTCTTTATTTAACAAAAAAATATTCTAATAAATACTCACTGTTCCGGAATTTTCTCTCTTCCTGAGAAGCGCTTACAATATGAATATCTGATAGAAATATCCATGGAGCCTGGGACGAGGGGGAATGGTATCCTTGCTGCTTTGGCAAGAAGCTGTTCATTTGAAGATCCCATTCTGTTCCTTTACTTGTTCTCCTTGCTTTCATCAGCGCAGAGTAGCAAGGCCAAAAGCGGTGCCAGTGATGGCTAACATGAAAAACCGCGCGTAAGGAAAAGCTGAGAGGCGTTATTCAAGGAGTAGCTTGAAACCGAGCGTCTGGAATCGAGCCTAAATTACACCAGTCCAGTTCACTTCAACTTAGAGACGAATGTACAATACTTTCTCACTCTGTGCTAATCGGCCTGAACCAAACTCTCACAAGGGCTTGAATATTGTATCTGGAAGTGTACAAGGAATTCAGACAGTCCGCCGTTACCGAGCCATGAGTGGCACCTACCACAGCCATCTACTGCCTTCGACCGAGTTTTTGTCTTTCCTGTACAGATCAGTACGTTGAAAACGCTTCGCAACGAGCTGGTACTCCCGCAAGGGTAACTGCAGTTTTAATATCAACAGCATGCACACTTTTGTTTTTAAACTAAAAATGTTTTTACAGGGCTGTTCAACTGACAATTTAGGGTAGAATATTGTTAATGACTTGCTAATGGCTTATTTGTTTGAGTCAGAAAAAAAATAAATTGTGCCAAGAAAGTGTTTTAATGTGGCATGAATTGATGCTGTCAACACAGTAACAGCGAGTGGCTGATAGTGTGCCGCCTTAACTGGAAAGAGCTCCTGACCCAGAAGCAGCCTTCGTTCAGCAGACGCGATTTCCAAACACAGGCCTTAGTCCTGTGCTACCTGAACCTCTCCCTGCACCGCACCAACTCCCGTCTTCCTCAGCATCTGAGGTTCTTCTCTAGTAACTGGTACAGTTGCCCTAGTAACTGGTACAACTGCCCTAGCAGTTGAAGCGATTTTATCCAAAACGATGTTAAATTGGTTTGGGACCGACAATCGAACTACCTTTATCCGTGACAAAAGTTGTTTTCAGGCCGGCGCGCTCTGGGTCTCGCGGTACGGACCGGCGCCTGCTTGACGAAACTGCGTAGGGCTGCTGTCGTGACCAACTGCTAAACGCTCCGTAGGACTAGACTCGGACTTCCAGCGTCCCTAAAACTGGTGCTATATTGAGCTAGTGCTGGAGATAGTGGGATTCTTACCTCAGACGATGCAGTGTCTAGCCTCACCCCTCAAATCAAGCATTGCAACGTGTCTCCGCATCCCGTTGAAGACTCATCTTCTTAGTTTGGCTCTCAGCACGGCGCCCATCTGCCTTGGCACGGGTGTATTCGTTAGTAAAACGAGGAATAACGATGCTTTGGGTAGACATCCTGCGAGTTTGCAGCAAATCCATCGAATTCCCCTGAAGTTGCAGGTTTCAGATGCCTTGAAATCAGGTTTGGGCTAACGGCCGAGCGTGTTGATGATGCGCAGCCTCCAGCTCGGTGGCTGCTGGTAATTAACCTTCCGCCGCACCCCTGAGCCCAGGGGTCTCGTTAAAATCTTCCACTGTCCTCTGCGGCTTCTTGGGGTAATTTTGCTCGTAGATGGCTTTTTCCTGCTGCTTTTCACCCGCGCGGTCGTGCTGTGTGCAGGGACGTCTCCCCCCTGATGCGTCGAGAAGCAGGTCTGCCCGCGGCGAGGAGGAGGGGGACAATTCCTGCCCCTTTAAACACTCGAGTAGTGGATTTCTCCGTGCACGGAAGTGTCACCTCAGGGTTGCAGGATGAGCGATGAAGGAAGAGGGAGATGCGCTGCTCAGCGCGGGGAGGTTTTCTGAGCCCGAAACCGCGGTTTGCCATCGATTCGCTTCCTCCGGAGTTGTCAACGTGAGAAATCCTCGTAGAGCGGAGCCGCATCCCGCCACCTGGATTGTTAAACCTATTTGAGTCCTCAACGGGAGAAGAGAAGTGCGTTCAGCACTTGACGCCGCCGCTCAGCGCGATGATCTTTTAAACCTCGGAATACTTACAAAAATCCGGATCTCTCACTGGAAGCGTTTGACAGACCGGCGTGGATTACCGCTGGGCCAGGAAAACGTTAGCTGGTGGTTTAAGCCCACGCTGGGTAGCGGGTTTATTGGCGTTCGTTGACTCCAGCGTGGGAGCAGGAGGGAGAAAAACAAGGAAGACGCCCCCGGGGTACCAGCGTTTTGAGCGGCTGCTTGGTTCTCCCGGCAGGATTTGTCAGACCCCGTGCCTTCCGGGGATCTTAAGCGATGTGTGAAACTCGGGAGGCAGGTGGGCGTCCCTCTGCAGAAAAGCGCCAAGTGAAATGAAACCTCGTGGGGCTGAAATCCTACGTACGGAGCTCCAGGAAGCCCCGCTGAGGGTTTGGTACGGTGGACGAGGGATGTCGATGGTTGACAGCAGCTTAGAAGCCGCGTGCGGTAGAAAACGTGCAGCACCTTTGTCCTGAAGCGGTTACCGTAAGGTGGTTTTTAGGTGTCAGGTTTGACTTTGCTCATGCTGAGGCTGGTTCGAAGGCGCGTTTCGAAAGGAAGGACCTTATTTTCAGTTCAAAGTAACACGTGTCGTGTTCTGTGTAGTGGAGCATCCCCGCAGCATGTGGTCTGGGCGTGCGGGTGTTGGGGCCTGGCTGCCGGGCCCGGGAGGTGATGCCTTTTCCCGGGAGGTGCCTAGAGAAGAGTGAAAGGTGGTGGGTTTTTTTCCCATTCTCCCTGAAATGTGGCATTCAGTGCTGTTACAGTACTTTTGGTCACTTCACAAAGATGTCTTTTGGTTTCTTCACGAAGATGGATTGTTTAATTCTAGACGATAGTTTATTGGCGATGGAGAAACTCGGTATTGCGACAAAACCAGGGGAGGCTTGTACCTCCTTTGTCTTTGCACGGTGTTTCTACTCCTTACCAGCCCTGGCCAAGCTGTTTTGTGCTCTCTTGGGTTAGCCAGAGCTCAGCAAACCCTTAGAAGTACGAGTGGTTGGCATTTGCCTCTCCAGTGTATCGTTTGACAGAACATTCCCTTGAGTTCATGGCTACTTTCTGAACAAAAAAGGAGATTATTTTTTCATATTGCAAATGTGTTAAGACTTGGAACTGCAAAAACTCTTCAGGGCTGAGGCAGTGGCAGCTGAGAGGGTACGGGACACAACGCAGTCGTTCACGTTCGCTGCTGTGCCCTGAGCACTGGATAGGATAAATATTACTTGTTCACGATTTTGATCTCTCAGAACAAGGCACCTGGGTGGTTTTATGGCTGAAATGCCTTGAGATGAACCTACCCGAGAGAGGGGATGGGAATTGGGCCGCTGAGGAAGTGTGGGGCACTTGCATGACCTGAAAAAGGTAATTCAGAAGGTGCTGCTGATGGGTTGATGCTCGTTGGTTGATGCTGTTAAACAGAGCTGGAGTCGTGTTACTGCCAAACCCCATTATCCAGTAACTAATTGAAACCTCATGGAAGGGGGCGAAAATCGGGGCTTTGACAGAGGGGCGCTTCTTCAGGAGGGGCACTTCTTCACGAGGGGTTTCAAGCTGCTGCCTGCAGCAGATGGGGAGAGTGTCTGGCTCGTTAACTCTTGCTGTTTCTCCCCCTGTCCCTTGCTCGTGTTCAGTGCGGTGAGATGTGAGACGTACTTGGGGGTGTCCGTAGGGTCTTGATGGAAAACATGCAGTGATTTAACGGGGCTGTTCTGTGTGTGTCACGCTGTGAGAAACTGTTGGATTTACAGGAGCAGGGAGCCCGGCCAGGGCTCTGCTCGGATAGCTGCTCTGGCCTCGCTTTTGCACGGACAGGGAACCGCGTGCTCTCTCTCTCCATCTCTTTAAAATACACCCTTTGGGATTAGTTTTCCTTTTTCTTCTGTTCTGGGGACATGGTTCCCTTTTCAGTCAATCTCTTCCCAGCTTAGCAGGGCTGTGGGGTGAACGGAAAGCTCTGAGTGGTGCTGGTGGGACGGGAGCAGAGCCCTCCCCAGAGCTCCTGCACCCCTGGGTGGCTGTGGAGGGCAGCACCCACCCAACCTGCTGCATCTCCGAGGACAACCTTCGTCTCGCTTCTGGGGAGGAGGGTCAGAGCTCTGGTTTGGGGACTGGAACTGCAGTGTGAGCGTTCACGTTGGCTTTTTCACTCGGCAGATGGACGTGGTGTGCGCTTCCCGGGTTTCTGTGGAGCAAGAAGGCAGTTTGCTCGGTGTGAGCTGGAATGTGCCTTAAAGCAAACTCTAGAGACTGAAAGATGGAAAGGGATCGGAATCTGCTCACGTTGCTTTTTGCCTGTTGCAGACCCAAAGCATTCAGTGGCTAAAAATGTGGGTAGGGAATGTCAGGAATCCTCGGTTCCCTTCCCAGAGCTACCCCGGGCTTCGGGCTTCTGCCTCAGCTTTTCCATGCAGAAAATGTGTTCATCCTTCTGCAATGGGCTGGTTGCTTCCGGAGCAAAATACCTGAAGCTGCACGGAGCGAAGGTTTGCCCTCTCCCTGTTGTAATGTCGGATTATCTTGCTCCTTCTCGGCAGCAGTTTTACCCTAAATGGATGTTCGTGCTTTTCAGACAGCCGGATGCCAAGCTGGTCCCTGTGCACAGCATCCAGGGAAAGGAAACGTGGGTGATCTGGGGGTTTTGTGGAAGATGGGTTTGAATATTGAACATTCCCGGAGTAGAAGCCGTGGCTGGTGCCGATTCTCGGGAGAGGATCAAAATCTGTCGGTCTCTTTAGCCAAACTTGCACCAAGAAACGAGGTGGTTGCAGCTGCACGTTGGCGTGAAGAGCTCGTTGTCTTACAGAGATACTCAACAACTTTGTCTAATTCATCGCCTGCTCCGGTCCTGCTTTTAAACGACTGGCTTTTCCCTCCTGGCTCCGATCCTCCTGCTAAAGCATCATCTGGTGGTGGCATCCCAGCCCGGGGTGCAGGTGACCTTGCTTGTGGTGTACGTCCTCATCGTGTCTCGGCGTTCGAGACCGTCCGTCCGTCTCCCTATAGGCGTTCCTCGCTTTTCTCGGAGGTGGAAGGGGTTTCCTACAGGTAGAGAGGACTGTGCTTCGGTGGAAGGTGGCGTGTAGATACGTGAAGTGGTTTACTGGGTGTAGTGTCATACGGTCTGTGCGTAATTGAGGGAGGTGTAGATGGGCGAAAAGGAACACTTAACTGGATTGAAGATGTATTTAGGAGATGTATAAAGTCTCTTTTTGGTGCTAGTTGATAGGGGGGTTTGGTTTTTGTTTTTTTGTTTTTGTTGGTTTTTTTTTTTGTGGGAAAGTGAGAATTTTGAAGTTATACTTGAGAAATTCGCTCTAGAATTGCCTCAGAAATTAACCCTGGGAGGTCCCAACTGTTTGCTGAACTTCCTGTATGTCCTGTTTTCTATTTATTAAATCAGAAGATCAGGAACGATCCCTTCGCTTTTTCTTCTCACTCTTTTCATGAACTCTCTGTCCCTGAGACTCCCTGGCAGCACCCCCGAGCTGGGAGAGCAGGACCCCAGACCCCGCCGCAGCGTGGGACAGGTAACCAGGGTACGTCACCCTGCCGACGGCACGAGCTGCACGGCCGTGGCCATGAGCTTAGGCTTTTGCATTCCTTGCGGAACCGAGATACCTCCAGGATGGAAGCTGCGGGGCTGCGGCCGTCCCTTGTGTTCCTGTCCAAGCTGGAACATTCAAACTCACCTTCGTGACCGAGGACGAGGCTTCGCTAGCGATCCGGGTACCGACCCGCACCGGCTTCACCAGGGTGAGCAATCCCTATGGAAAACGGCTTTTAAACCTTGCAGATCCTTGTGTCCAGGCCGGGGGCGGGGGGACAGTGGCAGGGCAGAGCGTGCTGAGCCATCTCCCGGGGTTTCCTGCTCCCGGGTGCCGTGTGGGTTGGGAAAGCTCGGTGCTGGCGCTGCTGCCCGTGTGGAAGGGTCAGTGAGGTTGGAGGAGGGAAACCTGCTGTGGAGAACAAGCTTGCTGATTTATTAGTAAAAGAAGCCTGAGCTGGTCAGTGGGTTTCACTGAACCCTGAGTTCAATACCCAGTTCTCTGCGAACTCGAGATGGTTTTGGACTTGTAGTTCCCGTAATCTGTTCTGGTTTGTTTTTCTGGCTGCGGATTTCTGTTCCTCGCTCCAGTACTTTGTGTTTCTAATCTTCTGGTGAAGTTAACGTGGGGTTTTTGGTTTTGTGGCTTTTTTTTATAATACATTAAGTCGAAATGGTTTGCAAAAACACTTTACAAGGGCACTTTGGAAATCTAGCATTTCAACTGATGCTTTTTCTTACTGACTTGGACTTGTTCTTACTCACAGCACATTTGTTCGAAGTCAAATGCATTCAGTAGAGAACACGTTTTGTTTCCTTCGAGGCTCAGATCTTAGCTGGAGCCCATGAATAATGCAGGTGCTCTCCCGCTCCTGCTCACTCTGGGCTGGCGCGGTGTAGTGTGTACCCACATCATTTGGCTCTTCCCATCCGCCGTGTTCCCAGGAAGCCCGGAGGGCTCGCTGGCTGCTCCGCGCTCAGCTCTGCTATCGCTACAAACACCCTGGCCCTCTTCTGCGAGGAGTCCCGGCCTGTTCGGAGCCGGCTGTCGAGAGGGGGGGGTGGGAAGCTGATGTTTGGCAGCTGGCAGGCTGGTTCCTTTCTTTGGTTGAGTTGTGTGCGTGGGGGGGAGCTCGTCACTGTCTCCAAAACATTAAAAAAACCCTTAAAAATTCGTGGATGCAAGTTTGACAAGAGTGTAGGCTGTAATCTAGTGCCAACCAATAAACACGCCAGTATTTCACACACGGCTCTGCTTCCTGCCTGGTCTCTTCTTCCCAGTGCTGTGACCCACGCAGGTGAACCTGGCACTCTTGGGCTCTGGGCAGTAACGTGTCCCACGCGGGTGAACCTGGCGCTCTTGGGCTCTGGGCAGTAACGTGTCCCACGCGGGTGAACCTGGCGCTCTTGGGCTCTGGGCAGTAACGTGTCCCACGCAGGGTGAACCTGGCGCTCTTGGGGTCTGGGCCGTAACGTGTCCCACGCAGGGTGAACCTGGCGCTCTTGGGGTCTGGGCCGTAACGTGACCCACGCAGGGTGAACCTGGCACTCTTGGGCTCTGGGCAGTAACGTGTCCCTTGTAGGTGAACCTGGCACTCTTGGGGTCTGGGCAGTAACGTGTCCCACGCAGGTGAACTTGGTGCTCTTGGGGTCTGGGCCGTAACGTGTCCCACGCAGGTGAACTTGGTGCTCTTGGGCTCTGGGCAGTAACGTGTCCCACGCGGGTGAACCTGGCGCTCTTGGGGTCTGGGCAGTAACGTGTCCCACGCAGGTGAACTTGGTGCTCTTGGGCTCTGGGCAGTAACGTGACCCACGCGGGTGAACCTGGCGCTCTTGGGGTCTGGGCAGTAACGTGTCCCACGCAGGTGAACTTGGTGCTCTTGGGCTCTGGGCAGTAACGTGTCCCACGTAGGGGAACTTGGCGCTCTTGGGCTCTGGGCCGTAACATGTCCCTTGTAGGGGAACTTGGCGCTCTTGGGGTCTGGGCCGTAACGTGTCCCACGCAGGGTGAACTTGGTGCTCTTGGGCTCTGGGCAGTAACGTGACCCACGCGGGTGAACTTGGCGCTCTTGGGCTCTGGGCCGTAACGTGTCCCATGTGGGTGAACCTGGTGCTCTTGGGCTCTGGGCAGTAACGTGTCCCTCGTAGGGGAACTTGACGCTCTTGGGCTCTGGGCAGTAATGTGACCCACGCGGGTGAACCTGGTGCTCTTGGGGTCTGGGCCGTAACGTGACCCACGCGGGTGAACTTGGCGCTCTTGGGGTCTGGGCCGTAACGTGTCCCATGCGGGTGAACCTGGCACTCTTGGGCTCTGGGCAGTAATGTGTCCCATGCGGGTGAACCTGGCGCTCTTGGGCTCTGGGCAGTAACGTGTCCCCGGGAGAGAAATCCCCCCCCTGGAGTGGCTTCATACATTCAAGATCTGGAGAAGATTTGGAGGGATGTCACCAACAGCCTGGTCTTGAGTTGGGCTCGTCTGAGCAGGGCGGGCACCCTGCAGTAAAACCAGGGTGAATTTTAAGGCATGGCACAATCTAATTCAATGTTTCTGGTCCTGACCAAGAGCCTCGCGGAGCAGAAGCAGTCCTGACCCCGAAGCTGCTCACACCTACTCCACAGAGTCCTTGCTATCACGTGGAAATGCCCCCTGGCTGTGCCAGAGGCCGGGTGCCACGTGCACCCCGAGCCCCAGCCCCGCTGTGCGCTGGGGGTGACGGCCATGGGCAGAGCACGCTGCGTTCGCTGCCCCGGAGCGACGCGGGCTGGAAACGGTGAGAAACGCGTTGGGAGGTGCCGGCGTAGGGGTAGAGAAATAACACGAGCCGCTTCGGACCCCGTTCCGACACGGACTGGCTGCGTCCGTGCTCTGCGTGTGTGCGCCCACGAGTGCTCTGCGGAAGGCTGAGCACATTCCCAAAACCCATGGTCGGGCTCAGGGTGCCCTCGGGAAGTGTGGTGCCCCCCCCGCCTGCCTGATGGAGGGGCAGCAGTGGGAGATGCTCAAGCCGTCGGAGGGGATATGGGATGGGTGCCAGGGCACACCTGGGGAGCGGATGGGGCCCTTGGCACCATGGCAGGCTGCCTTCTGCTGCATCCCTCTGCCCCACGCTGTGCTCAGCCGTTGGGGGAGCTGGGTGTACTGGGGGCAGCTCCCCTCCCCACAGGTGCCTGACACGGCCCCTCGGAGCCATCCCTTACCCCAAACACCCCCGTTTGTCCCCAGTTTGAGGGCCAGGCCCTGCTGTTGCCCCGGAGCGGCAGATTTGCCTGGGGGCTGGGGAAGAGCGAACCGACTTCACCCGACTCCCAGGGCTCTGACCTCGCCCAGCTGGGGTGGGGGTTTCTCCTCCTTTTGGGACGCGAAACAAAATACTGGGCAGGATCCACTGTAAATACAGCCCTGGGAGCGCTCCCATCTCTCCGTAAGGTGGATGTATCTGATTTGGAGATCAATCTCTTACTCCCCCACACCTTTGCAAATTCCCTTTGGGATCTGGATGCAACCGGGCTCCTCCCGCGCCGCGTTATCGCAGCGAGGGAAAACAGCGGCTGGTACACAACGCGCTCGCCGCTGCGGCGCGGAGCCGAGGGCAAAATGAATCTTGGCTGACAGTGGCGTGAACGCCTTCGTGGGCGAGCGGCAAGGCAACACCAGGGCGGGCTGCATCCCCGCAGGGGTGGGCGGCAGCGCTTCTCCCCCACCTCGGTATTTCTGGCCGGGTGAGCAGCCGGAGGGATGCACTGGCTGGAAATCCGGCCACTCACGCTTAGCTGCTTAAATGGGAGCTTAGCGGCTCGGCAAAGCTGTCCCCAATTATCTGCTGGGGGCTGAGCAGTGGGGACGAGGGGGCTGGTGTCTCTCAGGGTGGGTTTTGGAGACCATTCTAGCCCTCACTGCCTGCGAAATATTTGCCCCCATGGCTGACCCCCCCCCCCCAGTCACAAAGGTGCTATGTCCCCAGGATGGGTGGTGATGCTGCTCTCAGCCCCCCTCCGCCATCCTTCCCTCACCCCGGGGGTAAGATTTCCCCAGGGATGAGCAGCCCCTGTGCTGCCCCAGACTCGACTCCCCTTTTTCTCCACCCGGATGCTCTGGGCAGTGTGGATGGGGAAAAACATTCACCCGGGAATTGGAGATGCTGCGAGTGTCCAGGGCCGTGCAGAGGGGCTCGGTGCCCCCCGGCTCTGCTCCCAAGACATGCCGCTTCCCCCGGGGCCCACATGTTCCTCCAGCTGGGATGAGCCGGCCGTGCGCTCCCGCTCTCTCGCTGGCTCTCTCCAAGGAACTTTCCTAGAAATTGCTGGATTTATTTTTAGCAGCGACACAGCAGCGCCAGGCTGGGAGGCGATGGGAAGCGGCAGAGCGGGAGACCCGTGCGGTGTCGGTGCGGTTCCCCCGCCTCTGCTTGCTCCTGCCCTGGCAGTGAGGGGCTGGGGGGGTCCAACCCCCATGGCAGCAGAGCTGCCCGGACCCTGGCCCTTCGGGATGAGGATGGGCTGCAAGGTGACCTGCTGCTGCTCACATGGGGGTGATGCCCCGCTCAGGGTGTGAGGCCCCCCCCAGACCCCTCTCGCCACCCCCGACCCCCAGAATCTGCCTCCCCTGGTGCTACCAAAAGCTCAGCTTCCATGGTGAGATGGGTGCTGGGGCGGAGGTGATGCTCCTCTGGCTCTGCACGGAGATTTGGGGAACGTGGTGGGCTGGAGGGCTGAGGCTGTGGCGGGTTTGGGAAGGCTGTATGGGGCAGGGAGGGTCAACAGGGACAATGGGACCAGTGTGGCCACTGGGACAGCGGGGTCAGCAAGGGTGCTGTGGACAGCAGGGCTGCCAGGACCAGCGGGACCACGAGGGACAATGGGACAGTGGGGACAGCGGGTATCAGGTGCTCTCAGGACAGCTGTTGCCTTTTGTGGGCAGGGGGATCCCCTCAGCATAGGGACAAGCCACCCCAACCCTTTCCCACCCTCCACAAGGGGCTCTGGCATCCCCTGCTCCACACCATGCCTGGACACATCCCCGGTCCTGTGTCCCCAGCGGCTCCTGTGGCTGTGGTGTCTCAGCGTGGTCCCCAAGCCCCATCCTGGGGCTGGTGCAGGGCGAGGGCAGGCAGTGCGGGCAGGAGAGCGGGAGCGGCTTGTCCCCGATGCTGCCATCCTGCTGGCGCAGGATGCTCCAAGGTGGCACCGAGCCCCAGCCCGGCACCAGCCCGGCACTGGGGGCTGTGTCCCCCAAGCTCTGCCATGGCCAGGCTCTTCTCTTCCGCCTTGTTTTTCTTGGTTATGAAGTCTTTTAGCTGTCGGGAGGCAAAACGGAGCTCCTTGCTCTCCGGTGTCCCCCCGCTCTTGCCTGACCCACTTAGCGGGGCCATCTGGTCCCCATGCGGGGAAAGCGGATTAGCCCTGTGGACTGGGATCAGGGCCAGGACGCTGCTACCGCCCTGGGGGCTCTGCTGTGGGTGGCACTGCCGGGACCATGGCAGCCCCTGCCCGGGCTCCCTGTGGGTCTGGCCCCAGGGGGATCAGCCACAGCAGAAGCCCCCGGCCAGGGGAGTACCCATAGCAGCCCCCGTTGTGGATGGCCCTGCCTGGCCAGCCTGTGTGTCTGCACCCACCGGGACTGGGCTGCCCCGGCCCCTGCAGGTCTGTCGTCTCACCCCGTGCCTACACCTCCATCCCTCCGTCCGTCCATCCATCCATCCATCCATCCGTCCAGCCAGCTAATAGTGCAGGGATGCACCTACCCACCCTGGTGTGCATCCGTCCATCCATCCATCCATCCATCCATCCATCCATCCATCCATCCATCCATCCATCCATCCATCCATCCATCCATCCATCCATCCATCCATCCAATGGTGCAGGAACGCACCTACCCACCCTGGTGTCCATCCATCCATCCATCCGTCCATCCGTCCATCCACCCATCCGTCCGTCCATCCACCCATCCGTCTGTCCATCCATCCGTCCGTCCATCCACCCATCCGTCTGTCCATCCATCCGTCCGTCCATCCGTCCGTCCATCCGTCCATCCATCCATCCGTCCATCCATCCGTCCGTCCACCCACCCACCCATCCATCTGTCTGTCCCCCCATCCATCCGTCCGTCCGTCCGTCCGTCCGTCCATCCATCCATCCATCCATCCATCCATCCATCCATCCATCCACCCGTCCGTCCGTCCGTCCGTCCATCCATCCATCCATCCATCCATCCATCCATCCATCCATCCATCCATCCATCCATCCATCCATCCACCCACCCACCCATCCATCCATCCATCCATCCGTCCATCCACCCACCCCTGTCTGTCCTTTCACCCCCCCCACCCCCTGCCATCTCTCCCTCCACCCATCTTCTCACCCCCCCCCGTGCCCCCCGTACCCTTTCCCGCCTTTTCTCTTTTCCCCGGTTTTTCCCTCTTCCCGTTTTCCCTTTTCCCGTTTTCATTCGCCCTTTGCTTTCCCCCTTTTCCCTCCCCATTCCCCCTTCCCCTTCCTCCCACACCGCCCCCCCGCCCGGTCTCTGCTGCCCCCTGCCGGCCTCGCGCCGCCACCGCCCCGCCCCTCCTCCAGCCCCGCCCCTTGCCCCGCCCCTTCCCTCCGCCCCGCCCCGCCGTCACGCGCCGCGCGGTTCCGGGTGCTGGCGGTGCGCGGCGCGCGCAGGTGGGGCGGGGCGGGACCGCGCGCGGGGCGGGGGGGAGGCTGGGGGGGGGGGCAGTGGGGGTGGCGGGGGGCACGGGCGGGACGGGGAAGGGGGGATGCGGCGGGGAGGGGCCGGTGCGCGACCCCGGGGGGCGGGGGGGTCTGTCCGTGCCCCGGGGAGCATCCTCCCGCCCGGGCTGCGCCTGCGGCCCCCCCCGGCGGGTCCCGCCCAGCGCAGGGGTTGTTACCGGTTGTGGGTTCGCAGACGTGTGTCCCCCCCCCCCGCGGGGCCGGACACGCGTGTCCCCATGCGGAGAGGAGCCGGCGCTGGGCCATGAGCAACGCCACGGCCCCCACGGCCCCGGGCGCGGCGGGCGACTCGCTGGTGGGCTACGTCCTGGGACCCTTCCTCCTCGTCACCCTCCTCGGTGCCATCCTGGCCGCGGTGAGTGGGCGCCTGGGGGGGTCGGGGGGGGCCCAGGCACCGTCCCACACCCGCTCACGCCTCCCCCCGCTCTCCTTGCAGGTGATGTATGTCCAGAAGAAGCGAAGGTGAGTCTGGGGGCGCGGGGATGGGGGGGGGGGGGGGGCTGCGTGGGCAGGTTTGACGCTCCCCCTGCCAGGTTTGACCGGCTGCGCCACCGGCTGCTGCCCATGTACAGCTACGACCCGGCTGAGGAGCTGCAGGAGTCGGAGCAGGAGCTGCTGGTGGAGGCGGAGGATGCCCGGGTGGGTGAGCCCCTGCGATTCGGGGACGCGGCCAGGTGAGGGGGCCGCGTGGGTCACTCAGTGTCTGTGGAGTGGCCGCTTGGGTCACTCAGCGGCCGTGGGGTGGCTGCGTGGGTCACTCAGTGGCCGTGGAGTGGCTGCGTGGGTCACTCAGCGGCCATGGGCTGGCTGCGTGGGTCGCTCAGTGGCCGTGGGGTGGCTGTGTGGGTGACTCAGTGGCCATGGGCTGGCTCTGTGGGTCACTCATGGCCGTGGGGTGGCTGCATGGGTCACTCAGCAGCCGTGGGCTGGCTCTGTGGGTCACTCACGGCCATAGGGTGGCTGCGTGGGTCGCTCAGTGGCCGTGGGCTGGCTGCGTGGGTCGCTCAGTGGCCATGGGGTGGCTGTGTGGGTGACTCAGTGGCCATGGGCTGGCGCTGTGGGTCACTCATGGCCGTGGGGTGGCTGCGTGGGTCACTCAGCAGCCGTGGGCTGGCTCTGTGGGTCACTCACAGCCATAGGGTGGCTGCGTGGGTCACTCAGTGGCCGTGGGCTGGTTCTGTGGGTCACTCAGCGGCCGTGGGCCGGCTCTGTGGGTCACGCGTGGCTGTGGGCTGGCTCTGTGGGTCACTCACGGCCATAGGGTGGCTGCGTGGGTCACTCAGCGGCCGTGGGCCGGCTCTGTGGGTCACGCGTGGCCGTGGGCTGGCTCTGTGGGTCACTCACGGCCATAGGGTGGCTGCGTGGGTCACACGTGGCTGTGGACTGGCTGCGTGGGTCACTCTCCGGCCACGCACGGTGCTGCCAGGAGCTGCTATGTACCTATTTTTTACTGGAAAACTGGGCATTTGGCAGCACTAAGGGGGCCCACGGGGGGCGCTGAGCCTGGGTGGGAGCCCAGGGGGTCAGCCCGGCCCGAGGGAGCACCCGGCTCTGGGAACCCGGCAAGGATTTGGGTGTAACTGGGCGTTTTTGGGGAGGGTTGGAGCCGGTGTCCGCGAGCCCGGGGCTTCCCCACGCTCCCTGCTGCCGTTGGGGGTGGTTTCGCGCCCCTCCTTGGCGCTGGTGGGGCTGTGGGCTGGGGTCGCCCGCCGTGCTGAGGGCACACTCTCTTGCAGGTGGTGCCCGGCTGGGGGGGAGCCCTGCCCCATCGGCCCCCGCGCAGGGACTGGAAGGCCTGATCCCGCCCGGAGAGCTGGGGCCAGATCCTGCCCGCAGGAGGCAAGGGAGGACGGTGTCAGCACCGGGCGCTGCTGCCTTCGCCGTCCGCCGGGAAGGGCAGGATGCGCCCGTGGCAGCGTAGCGATGCCCGCGGCCTGGCAGCGATCCCACGCCGTGAGCGCCGACGGTGACGGGTTCTCTCCCGCCTCGGCGCCTGTTTGTGCCATTTTTTTTTTGCTTGGACCGCCCCGCCGGCCCCTTGAAACGCACCGGGCGGGATGGTGGGGCTGGCACCCCGGCAGGGGTGCAGCCGGGCTCCGGGGGTTGGCCGGGTACGGAGAGCAGGACGCCCACGGCGGAGCAGCGCGGCGCGTGCCGGAGCGAATAAAGGTGTTTCTCTGCATTTGGCCTCCCGCGGCAGGCGTCGCGGGTGCTCGGCGTCACGGGGGTGCTCGGCGTCACCAGCACCGCGACTGGGTTGGGTAACCCAGCGGTGGTGAGGATGGGAGTTTGGGGGGGCACGGCTGGGTTTTGCCTGTTTCTGTTTCCATCGGCAGCTCCCGTCCATCCCTGCTGGATGGCCGGCACCGTGATGGCTGTCCCTGGAGAAGGGACCGTGCGGAGCGGCCGCTCCGTGCGGGAAAACCCGCTCCCGCCCCGCTGCCGGGGGGCTGGACCCCCAGCCAGCGTCCAGGGCGGAGGCGTCAAACATCCATAAAATGTTTTATTCAAGTAACTGCAAATAGGAACCCAAAAGGTCGTTAACAGTGGACTGAAAAACCAAACCCAAACCACCAAACCCCAATTTTCTCCCACAGGGGCTGCCCGGCACCGACCTCCGGTCCCGCTGCAGCCGTCGTGCAGGTGGGGGGAGCATCCTGCGGTCTCCCCACCCCACCGCCCTGCCAGCCTCTGTCCCTTGGGGCAGCGGAGCAACCGAGACCTTAAAATAACAATTTAAAAAAAACCAAAAAAAGCCCAAAAATAAAAGGAGGGGAAAAAAAAAATACCCCCACGGCCCCCCTGTCAGCAACACCCCAGCAAAGGAGACGTGGAGCCAACGATGCCCCGGCAGCTGGCACAGCAGCAGCACGTCGGCGCGTTCAGAGAATGGAACTTAAATATCCAGAGGTAGTTGTGAATGAAAGGAAAAAAAAAAAAAAGTACTAAAAAAAAATATATATATATATATACCAGAACCTGTGAGGAAAGGGCCTCCCCGAGCCGGCCCCACGCCGGCACCCCCGGGGACGGGCACCCCCGGGGACGGGCACCCAGCCCGGGCATCGCCGCGGGAGCCGCTCTCCCGCACACAGTGCAGTCGCCCAGGACTGGGGGGGGGATACAGGTTGCCATGGGGTAGCAGCAGGCCAGAGCGAAGGTTTAATGCATGGGGGGGGGTCTCGCCTTTGCTGACCATCCCCTCCTCCCAGTCTGTTTTCTGCAGAGCCCCCCCCTCAAGGCAAAGCCTGGTGCTGGGGGGGGGCAACCGGCACCCGCTTTGGATGGATGAGATCAATGCATTGGTGGGGGGAGGGGCAGCAAAGGCGGGGGGGGGGGGGCGGTTTCCAGCCCCAGCTCTCTGCCAGGCACCCCTTTTGCCGGTGGGGGCTGCCCCAAAACCCAGCGCTGGGGAAAGGGGGGAGCTGGGGGGCTGCAGGGGCTGCCCAGGTTGGGCTGTTTTCCAGTGCTGCCGTTATCCGAGGGTGAGGGAGGAGGAAAAAGCCGGGGTGGCGCAGCGGGTTTCTCCCCGTCCCTCTCCCCCGGGCACCGAGGACGCGGGACCGTCGGGCGATGAGGTAGCGCCGGTTCGGGAGGTTTCACTGCTCCTCCTCGGATGACTCCTGGGAAATATTCACCTCCTCCTCGTCCTGCTGCTGCAAGGCAAGGGAGCGTGGTCCGGGGGTGCCAGGGGCTGCTGGCACACCCCCATCATCCCTGGATGAAGTGCTGCCCAGGCACATCCGCACCCCTTGTGCAAAGAGGGAAACTGAGGCACCGGCACGCTCCTGGAGCTGGGGGCTGGCCCTCGCTCCAGGTTTAACCATCACGGGTTAAATCCCAGGTAAGACCCCCCCCGGGTGGGCTCGCAGCAGGGAGGGGGGACACCCTGCAAGTGTGAGCCCACAGTCCCCAGTGCCACCACCGTGTCCCCACTTGCCACCACGGTGACGCCGGCAGCAGCGGGGCTGGGTGTCCGTGTCCGGCCCCACACGCCCCGGGGAAGCGGAGAGGGGGGGTGGCCACGAGCATCGTGCCCCCGACGTGAGTCAGGGCTGAGTGTGAGCGTGACTCAGCGCCGGCCCCCGCTTCCTCCCGCTCCATTCATAAAAACGCCACCGCGGCCGCCGAAGCGGGACACGGTGTCCCCGGCACGGCCCCGCCGTCCCACCCCACCGAACTGCCTCCCCGCCAAAGCAGCTCCTGGTGCTGTGACCCCAGCGCACGAGACCCCAGAGTGTGACCCCCTGGTTTGGGGGTTGGATCTCAGCCCCTTGTCCCACTTGCAGAGAGCAGAGGGGCAAAACCCCGCGTGGGGCAGAGCAGCTGCACCCTGAGGATGCTCTTGGGTGTCCCAGAGCCCGGTGGCAGCTCCGGGGACGTGGCCGAGGGCTGGGAATGGATGTGCACGGCGGGAAGTGCCCAGCACCCTGCCAGGATGGAGGAGGAAGGGAAAAGCCCCCACTCACCGATTTTTTGGGTCGGCCTCGAGGTTTTCTCCCTGGTGTGACTGCAGCTTTCTGAGCAGGAAAAAAAGGGCATTTTGGTCAAGCTGGGGCCGTACCCCTATCCCTGGGATGCTGTCGGGTGTGGGGTGGGTGACATTCCCCTTCCTCCCACTGACAACTGCCAAATTCATCACCCCAGTGGCATCTTCCGGGCTGCTGGACCCCCCCCGGCCACCGGCGTCCAGCACCGGGTGGCCCCGTGACTCACGAGGCGGGTGCAGGATGTGAGTCGCGTGTTTTTGAGGACAGATTGGGGTGTGTGCAGTGACACACGTGGTCCCTGGCTCCCCCCCAACCTTCCCTGGGGGTCAGCACCGAGACACCCCCTCCCCCTCCCCTCCCAGGGCTAGATCTGCCCTGAACTGTCTATCACTGAGCTCCAAACAGACCCGTGGTCCCGGTGCGTGGAGCACCCCCGTCCCCAGCACCTACCCTGCCTTTCGGGGTGGCCTTGTTTTTACTGCCCTTCGGCCGTCCACGGGGTCTCTTGGGGGTCGGGGCCTCGCTGGGCTCCTGCTGGAGGGAAGCAGAGGGGAGTCACTGAAGATGGGGGTGGGGTCCCCAGGGAGGGATGTGTGCCCAGAGCATCTCCTGGAGCAGCGGTGGGTGCTCCAGGCTGGGAGTCCCATTCTCCCCAGCCAGACCCCACCGGGGCAGAGATGCTCTCACACGTGGTACTGGGAGCACTGGTTGCACTGGGATTGGCGGTCAGGCGCCAGGCACAGGCTCCTGCCCGTCCTTCAGCTGGGCACAAACCTGACCCTGTCCTGCCCCAGCATTAATTGCTCGGCTTAGCCAGACGGGCCCCGCCGGTTTCTCAGCACCGGGCCCCGGCTCGCTGCCGGTGCCGCTGCCTGGCACAGTGTCGGGGAAGCAGCAAAGCACCTTTCCTGCGGGGAAACGATGTGCACCAACCCCACCTGCCCCGCCTGGGGGGTGTCTGGGAGGGTGTTTTGCACTATAAAGACTCAGGCAGCATCTTATCCTTCTGAGTAGCTTTTGCTAATGGGGCTTTAATTAACCCATCTGCAAAGGGCTGCAGCCTGGGGAGGCCCCGAGCCCTCCCCTGGGCCAGGAGGAGCTCTGGGGTGTTGCAGGGCTGGGGACGGTGAAGCCCCCCCAGGAGGGTTTTGAGCACCCGTGTGGTGCTGCCCAAAGGGAGGGAATGCCACGGACATCCCCTGCCCAGGGGATGCTGCCGGGGTGCAAGTAGGGGGGTTCTCACTGCCCCATAGCCTGGGGGGTCTAGGCCCTTGAGGGCATCACTATGGGATAGAGCTGCCCAGTGGGGTGCCCCTCCCCTTCCTCCCAGGGGACCCCACATACCTGTGGCTTCTTCCTGGGCCGCCCCCGGCCCCTCTTCTCCGACACGTCCTTCTCCCCCTTGGAGGCCAGGGCCTGGCTGGATTTGGCACCGGATTCACTCATAGTCCTTCCAGGGGTGATGAGGAGGAGCAGGAGGGGGAGGAAGGTCAGTCAGCGATAGCTTGCCATGCTGGCCACTGCCGTTCCCCCCCAGCACTTGCCCTGGCCGGTGCTGCTCCCCCCCCAAAGCCCTCTCCCCAGCAGCAGGTGGGTGCTGGGGGCCACAGAACTGACTCACAGGGCTACCAGGGATGAGCGGAGCTGCCAGAGCCTTCCATGAGGTCAGCCCGACCATGCCCCTGCCGCCCCAACCTGCTCATCCTGGCCCCTCTGCAGGGTGACTGGTGGGGTACCAGCAAGGACAGGACGTGACAAAGACCAGGGAACCCCTCTAAGAATGCCTCTTGGAATTAAAATTCAGCTGAAATGAGCAGTTCCTGCCCTACTCCAGCCCTTCCTGGAGCCCTACGGCTCGCCTGCATCCCGCTCCTCTCCTGGTGTGCAGCGGGGATGACCCTGCACCCAGGGCACTGCCAGGGCTGGTGGGGGAGAAAGCAAAAGCCTGCCTAAGAGCTACGCCTCGAAGAGACCCCCACTCCTATTCTTTAACCTCCCGAGCCCATTCGGCAGCACCACACTGCGGGATGCAGGGAATTCCTGCCCCAGAAACGCAGAGAACCTTGGGCAGACACGACTCTCCTCCCGCTGCTGCAAAGCCGGTACCTGCACACCCGCCCCTGCTGCACCCTCGTCCCTCCTGCAGCTGCACCCTCGTCCCTCCTGCAAACAGGCCTTTGGCCCGTGCCGGTCCCCGCCGCGCATCCCCTCGCACGGCCGGAGCCCAGCGCCGATGCCCTGGTGCAACGAGCCCGGGGCAGCGCCGACGCGCGGGGATGGAGGAACGTGGCTGAGGCTGCGGGGCTGGATGTCGGCAGCGGGACCCCGGTGCGGCCCCCCACCCCAACAGCCAGCCCCACATGGCGGCTGCTGCTCTCAATGCTGGCCAGATGATGCTCTGGATGCTCAGACCTCCCTGTCTCACCCATCCCCGCTCCTGCCTTCCCCCAGGGTGGGTTTCCAAGCTGCAGCCCTCCCTGGGATGCAACCTGCATCCTCCCATCACCAGCTGGGGGGAAAAACAAACTGGCTGGCAGGCAGGATAGTGCCCCAAGCCCACAGCATGGACACCTCAAAGAATTAGACAGTGTCCCCGTGCTAAGGCAGCTCCCGGGGTCCCCAGCAGACACCTGGGGAGCAGCAGCTTGGCCAGCCCTTCCTGCAGAGCCAGTCCTCTTTCCCCCGAAGGAGGAGAGCGGCTCCAGATTTAATCTGGAGCCCTTGAAATCCCAGACACGCTGCCGGCACTGCAAGTTGGAACAGGACAAGTGGTGGCACAGCACTGGGGGCCTCTGGGCATCCCCACAGGGGGTCCCAGAGCCCTGGAAGGGTGATGCAGGCTCCCACAACACTGGTCCCCACACCATGCCTCAACACCCAGCACCGCTGCACCCAGGGTGGGATGCTGCACCCTGGACCCTGCTCCAGTCACCCTGGCTGGGGTTAGGGACAGGCACCAGCTGGCACTTGTCCTCAGGATGCTGGGTTGTCCCCTCCCCTGTGCATGTCCCAAAGGGCTGGATGCCTTTCCTTGCTCGTGGGGAAATTCCACTGAGGAAAAGGCTCCATCTTCCCCTCTCCACCCCCATGCTTCCCCACGGGCAGGGGGAAAACCTGCTTTTCCAGAGCCGTGGGGCCGGTTCCACACCCAACTCCCAGCCCAGGAGACAGGAGGATGGGCTCCATGCTGGAAGGGACCAGGATTGCTACCACAGCCCCAGCACTTCCCAGTGACCCCGAGCGCAGGGCAACTGCCCTGCTCCTCGTTTGGGTGACCATGGCCATGTGGGGGGACACACCTGCTTAGGGGAGTGATGTGATGTTTCCCAGCAGAAACAGGGCTCAGAGCAGCGTCCCCATCTCGCTGCCCATAAGCACCGGGCTCGGAGCTGCTTGGGATACATGACTGGAAAAACCACAGCGTTGCTCTGGGACGGATGGTGCAACCCCACTGGGCCACCTCTCTGGTTGGGGACAGTCCCTGAACCCCTGCCGTGGGTCTGACTCACATCTCCGGAGCACGGCAGCCCCCCGGCCCAGCTTCTCCTGCAGGAACAAGGCTGTGTGCCCGGTCTGCGTGCAGAGCGGGAGGAGGCACTCCTTACCTCTGCCTACAGGGTTAACAACGCTTGGTTTTCAGCAACTGGTTTCAATTTGGATGGTGTTAGAGCAGCTGGGACAGCGCTACTGGGCAGAGCAGGGGGCTGGGCCGCAGGGGTGCCGAGTCCCCCCGCTGGGGACGTTGAGCCTCAGGGCGGCCGGAGCGGGTGCGAGGAGCCGCACTCAGACCTTTGAGGCTTTTTAAAAAACAGGCGTCAGCTCCCGCTCCCCTCTGGAAGTGACTCACGAGTGCAGAACAACAACAACAAAACCCACCCTCGGATCCTTCTTTTTTTTTTTTTAGTTGTTTGGTTTTGGGAGACAGAAACCATGCTGTCGTGTAAACACCCCGAAAATATTACTCACAGCATCCCAAAGCCCTTCAAGGAGTCTCTTAGGGAAAAAAACCCCCTATGGTTTAGATTTCGGGAAGCAAAACGCCGGCCGGCTGAGCGGGGGCCGGGTTTGGCTCTTTTTAGAGCCCTGCTGTACCCGCTCCTGTAGCTGGAAACAGTTGGGCCCAGTACGGCCCCTGCCACGCTCTCCCCATCCCACCCGGGATGGGCACGGACCCCACGCCAGGGATGCTGAGGGGTCCCTCCCTGCCACAGGGATGCTACTGGGTACGTCTCCCCCAAGCCAGAGCTGGCTGCCGCAAAGTTGACGGTGCCGGGGAAAGTACGTGCGCATCCCCCCATCCCTCCACCGCCCCCGAGCTCTCCCCAGGGGCTCCAGAGCTGGAACCGGCTGGGGGATGGAGGGCTCCATGCCCCGCTCTGGCTGAGGGGGAGGCCGTCGGGTGGGAGATGGGGATGCTCCGCTCTCCCATCCCAGCACCTTCCCAGTCGATGCTACTCTTCCCAAGAGCGGCACCGGCTGGGTGCGATGATGCTCCCGGCCGGGCGCGATGATGCTCCCTGGCCAGGCGGTACCGGCCCAGGTGCACCCCGAAGCCCTGAGACGGTGCCCAACACAGCGCGGAGAGCAGCTCCGGCCCTGCTCGCGTGCATCAAAGCCGTACAGGAGGGAGGGAGCAGCTGTGTTGCCATGGAGGAAAGGAAGCAGCTGAGAGAGAAACCTTTCCAGGCAGGGAGGAATCAGCCGGAGAGGAGGGCAGGGAACTGCCAGGCTCCCCGAGGCGGGGAGGGATAAATCTCTGCGAGGTTTGGAGGTGGAGGGGCTACATCTGCCTCCCGATCGATGGAGTTGGGGGATGACAAACTCCTCCCCTCCCCATCCCTATGGATGGTGAGCCACTGGGCTCTCCTCCCCCAGCCCCATCGGCTCCCTCTGCTCACGACACGAGCTGGGCCGTTCTCAGCAGCCACCTCTTGCACAAGCGACGGGGTTGGGTTGCACAAGAGGCAACCTGGCCCCTCGGAGGGATGCTCCTTGCTGTCCCTGGGCCTGCTCCTGCCTTCCCCCACCCCCCGCGCTGGCTTACACCGCTGCGGGCAAATAACCCCATAAATCCCCCGCTCCTGCCACCTACTCTTAGATTAAACAACCCAGCCCGGGAGAAGCCGGGAGACAGGCGGTGGCTTAGATCTTGTTAAAAAAAAAAAAACCAAACCAAAAAAAAGAGAGCAATATCTCTTCACGCCCAGGAAATCCAGGCTGATTGCAGCTGGAGAAGGATCCCGGCCGCACCTCCTGGCACAGGGAGGATGGGAGCGGGAGGAGGGGGAGGAATAGTGGAGCAGAAGTTGAAGAGCCTGTTGGGCAGGACTGCCAGGGCTGGGAAGGGATGTGCGCGGCTCCTCAGCAGGGCAAACCCTCCATGGGGCTGCTTTGAAGCCCCCACCACCCCCCCAGGCCTGCTGCTAAGGAAAGTCCACCCCCCCTTCCTTCCTGGGCATGCATAATAAAAGGAAGTGATAAAAGAAAGGAAGGAGGGAGGTGGGGGGAAAGAAAAGAGGCAGGAAGGGCACCATCACAGCTTTGTGAAGCCCCTGTCCTGGGGGGGTGTCATAAAACCCCGCGTGGGGCCAGCCTTGTGTGGCATCACCCCCCACCCCGGGTGCGGGGAGGCCCCACGGTCTCGCAGCGGGGAGCAGCGTGGGCACCGTGCGGGGCCGAGCCCCGGCACTGCAACTTTGCACCGACCTGTGCGTGTGTCCCCCCCCCCCCGCCACCCCCCCGGCCTGGCCCTTTGCACCGGCCCCACGCGCCCAGCACCCCCCACGCACCTTGCACGGTCCGTCCCCGAGCGCAGTCCCGACCCCCGCACACCCTACACCGACACCGCCCCCCGACCCTACACCGACCCCCCCGGACACTACACTGACCCCCCCGGACCCTACACTGACCCCCCCGGACACCCTACACTGACCCCCCCGGACACCCTACGCCCGACCCCTCCTCCCGCACGCTGCGGGCCCTGGCGCGGGGGTCGCCCGGGGACTGCGGCCGGGGGCTGCATCCCGGGGCCGTGGGGGTGTCCCCCCGCCCCCTCCCCGGGCCGCGCGGGGCGTTTGCATCCCCCAAAACCCGAGTAAGTGGAAGAAAAGTCCCGCCTCACCGGGAGCGACCGGCACCGGGGACCCCCCCTCTCCCTCCACGCTCCCCCCCCTCCGCCCGCCAGGTGCATCACCCTTATTAATAACAATAATTAATAAGAATAATAATAAAGAGACATTGCGGAGCCCCCCCCCGCCGCACGCGTCCTTGCGAATCCCGAGCGGACCGGGGGGCGATCGCACACAGCCTGCGGGGACGAGGGGAGCAGAGCCCCGGCTCCTACACCCCCCCCAAAAGCACACCCGCCCCCCACCCCCCCAGAGCAGAAAGAGGAAGGTCGGCACTCACAGTCAGCTTGATCTCGGAGCAGGGTGCTCGTGGCTGGGTTTTGGAGTGGGTGTTATTATTATTATTTTTTTTTTTCCTGGCGTGTCCGTGGTTCAAAAGCCCCCACCCCCCCCCACCCCCCTCCCGGCGGCCGCTGCTGCTGGCAAATGCGGATCTGAAAGGAGAAGGCAGAGAGAGGCTGCGACTCGCACACGCATCCACAGCCCAGCCACCCCCCCACCCCTTATTGATATAAATAATGAAGAGAGAGGGGGAAAAAAATTGCTCCGGGAGGAAGGAAGCTGGGTCAAAATCATTTGCAGGGAGCGGGGGGGAAATAGGGAAGGGGGGGAGAGGGGGGGGGTAAAAAAAAAAAAGAGCGAGCTGCCAGCCTTACTGGAGGGGATCCAGCTGCTAAAAATAGCAAAATCACACTCGAAATTAAATAAGGGCAACCAGGCTAAGGGGAGCTTCCAGCCCCTGCGGAGCGGGGGGGGAGGAGCCGGGCTGCATCACGGCCCGCGGGGGCGGGCGGCGGCGGGGCCGGGAGCGATAGGCCCGTTCAAAGGGCTGCGGCGGGCGGGCGGCGGCGGCTCCCCCCACCCTTAGTCCCCCGGGGGCTGGTGGAGGGTCTCCCCCCCCGCCCCGGGGGCGGATGGAGGGTCCCCCCTGGGGGTGGAAGGAGGCAGCGCTGGGGGAGGGTGGGGATGCGCGTCCCACCCCCGCCCCGGGATGCTCTTGGCTTGGGGTGGGGTAGGGGGGTGCGATGTCCCCCACCTGGCCTCGCCGCGGGGGTGTCCCCATAGCAGAGTGGGTTTCGGGGTGGTGTGGGAGGGGTTGGCATCACCGGGGGGTGGGGGGGCAAGCACTGGCCGTGTCGTGCACCGGGTCCGGCACGGCACTGTGCTCCTTCCCTTTGCTGCCGGGGTAACCCCCCCAAAAACCAGCCTCTGCTCCCCATCCGCGTGCTGCATCCCAGGGACCGGCTGGGTTTGGTGCAGAAATGGGGGGGCTGGTGTGGAAGCGAGCCCCGCACGGCTCAGTTGGGGGGCTGGAGAGCGGCCCTGAGGCTCCCCCCGGGGGTTAAGCAGATGATGGGCTTGGCCTGCAGTGAAAGCTTTATCCTGAGTTCCTGTGGCCTGCTTGGGAAGTGGTTTAGGCCAGCCTGGAGTAGGAGCCGAGATCAGCTCTCCAGGTAGGTACCCCAAAACCCAGACCCCCATTCTGCCAGCGGCAAGGTTTTCCAAGGCGCATCAGGCGTTTGGAATCTCACGGTGAGGTTGGTTTTTTTTTTTGGTGGGATAGGAGGAAATCCAGAGCTCAGCATCCTCTCAGTGATGGGACCGTGGAAAATTCCCCCCAAACTCCTGCGGAAACGTCAATCACGAATTTAATGGAAACTCCAATTTTGGTGCTTTTGACCATCCTGATGCTTAAGGGTTGAAATCTGGAGTTCGGAGGTGAACTTTGGAGTGGCCGGTGCTGGATTGAAGTTTCAGGCAAGTTTTTATGAAAACAGCACCTTGAAGGACGTGAAACTTGGATAATACCGCTATCTGCACGTGCCAAACTTGAGCGGGGAAGATTTACGATGTAAAAAAAGAGACGAATCAAACCCAGCCAGGCTTGGGGCACTTGGTGTTTGGTTGTTTTCTCATTGTTATTCGGATTTTGAAAATCCCCTGCAAATTCCCCCCACTAAAATACAATCGGGGCAGTGTCCCTTCCTGACGATTAAAAACCGAGCGCAAAACTGGGGGGGGGGGGAACCACCCCGTAAGAGGCTGCCCTGTTTTTTGCCTGCCAAAAGAGTGAGGTGTCACCCTCTTGTTTCGGGGCTGACGTGGTGGTGGGTCTCCTCCATCCCAGGGCCTTGCATCCAGGCAACGTGTTGCTTGCAGACCTTGAGCATCCTTTTTTTTTTTTTTTTTTATTGGCTAAAATCAGTGTTTTCCACCCCGTTGCAGGCAGCCCTGCCTGCGTTTGGAGGTTTGGGGTGCTTTCTGCCCACAGCAGCCCCAGCCCTGCCCCCGACTGTGCTCAGGCTTCCCCTCTTTGCGAGGAATTTGGTTCCTGTCCCTGCCAGAGGCTGGTTGTTATTAATATCCCTCGTTATTTATTCTGCGGCCGCGGCGAATGGCTGTAACCGGAGAGCTGTGAACAACCGGGGCTGCTCCTTTTTGCTTTGATCCCTGAAATTTTGGCAATTCCCTGCTTGCCAAGCCCAAGTCGGGTTCACCCAGGGGGGACCGTTTGGTCTTTCAAGCAAATGAGTGCCGTGGGGGTCCCCAGAAACCGAAGAGCAGCGGTGAGATGCTCCCAGCAGCCGGGTGCGACGCCCCGATGGGAAACCAGCACACGTGCAATGGGGGGAAATGGGGGGGTGGGGGTGGGAAATAATGGGGACATGGGGTTTGTTTGGTGCTCGGAGCATGTTTGCCAGGATGGGAGGACCCAGGGGATGTCAGGAAGTGTGTGGCAGTGAGATCCCCTACTGCGGGGAGGGGGCTGCAGGGCAGTGCCCCCCGATTTAAATGGATCTGTGCGTGCGCCATGCCCGTGCAGCAAGGTGGGAGGCAGAGCGCTGCGAGGCCGCTTGGATTCGAGCGGAACCCAGCGCTGGGCCCAGGATTTCGGCTCAGGAAGATCATTTTCGCTTTTGTTTTTTTGCAGTTTTCCTGAGTTACAGCCAGTGGCGGGTGCGGATTCGGGAGCGGGACTGGCGAGGTTCGCCCGGCCTGCAGCTCGGTGCTGCAGTGAGACCAGAAAGTGAAAATGGCTGGGAACAAGGAAACAAGAAGTGATTTATTTATTTCTTTACCCCATCGTGGGGTGCGGAGGAGCAGCCTGCGCCGTGCCGGCGTCGCACCAGGCAGTGCAGCCCCGCGTTATCCCGGTGAGCCCAACGGGCTGGGAAACCCATTGGGATGTCCCCGGTCGGGGTGTTTGCCAGGCTGGCCATGGCGGGAGGGGACGGGGATGGGGCCTTTGTTTCCCCTCCCGGCTTTGTTTCCCCATGGCCCCACTGATGAAGCCCCATGTGGCCAAACAGACCCAGCCCGCAAGAGCCCTTTTAATTTGATTAAAGAGCTCCTTCCTTCTCAGCCACTGAGTAGATTTAGCGCTCACCAGTGCAGTATTTTCCTGTAGCCCTATTCTGGGGACAAATTCCTAAATCACCTGATAAATTACAGGCTTAATGCCTCTGCTTTTGAGAGCGGGAGCCCTCAGTTTGCAGGACACAGTGGTGCCAGCGCTGTATGTGCGGTAGGTGGGGGGTGCACGCATGAATTATTGGGTATCCCTATTTTTTTTCAGGCCTGGGAGGAGATCTCTTCGGGAAATGAGTGCCCAGTGTTTGGGAAAAGCTGTGGCTCTGCAAAGTCCCCTGAAAAGGAGGTGCTTGAAATCATTCCCTGCTTCTTCAGCTCTGCGAAACTGCAGGCACTGATCATCCACCCCCAAAATGCAGCCGCCTCTGGGGGGGACAGTGGGGACTGGAGGCTGGCCCCAGGGGGGTGGACATCTCTTCCTGCTCTGCCCTGTGTCCCGGTGACTGCCACCGAGCCCCACAAAGCTGCATTCGGGATTTGGATGCCTAATTCCTACTAATTTCCCTGGGAAAGGGGAAACCGGATCCTCTAAGGCAGCTCTGAAAAAAAAAATCCCAGCCCAGGTTGTTGGGTAATTGGAAGGGCTGCCCGACTAATTAAGAGCGTGGTGTGTTTGTCACCTCCAAAGCCCTCTCCAACAACACTTAATTAATCCTCATCGTTCTGGGCCTCCCAGAGAAGGGCCGTTACCCTCATTCCGCAGACGGGGAAACGTGCGGGTCCGAGGTGGTGAGACTTGGTCGAGGCCAGTGAAGAGCACGTTCCACCCGTGTTAGTGCTCGGGGTGCAGCGTGTCCCTCCCACATGCCTTTACTCAGCGTGGGAGGATTTTGCTGGCCAGGGAGGTTTCGTGCTGCGCCTGGAGCATCCCCATGCACTGCCCTGGTCCCCGGTTGCATCACGAGGAGCGTTTGCTGAAGATCCTCCTTCTGCGCAAGTGGTTTGGCAAAACGCAAAGCCACAGGCAGGACCCAGCTTGCTCTGAAGCTGAGTTTTCTCGTTTCCAGCGTCCCTGGGTTGAGGGGGGCAGGGGAGAGTGTGTTTGGCTCCTCTATATAGAGGAGCCTCTCGGATGCTCCTGCTGTCTCTGGGGAGGGAACATGTCTTAGCTGGGAAAACACATCTCGGGATAAAGGTGCCTGAGGCTGGGCAGGACAGCAGGAAGGTCTGTCCCGGCTCTGGGCTTCCTGCTTTGGTCGTGTCCATCTCTTCCAGTTAGTTGAGCTCTGCGTGGCCGTGCTCAACGTTCATGGCACTACGGGACCCAGCATCCCTCCAGTTGCTGCAGGGATGAGTGGAGACTCCCCCGTTTCCACCCATTCCTGCATTTACTCTGCAAGATGAGTGATGGCTGCACAAGCAAGAAGGCTCTGCAGGTGGGTCTGAGATGATTAACGGCCTTCGTTAATTCTTGCCCAGTGCAATACGTTGAGCATCGCGTGTGCCATGCTCCGAGTTTATGACTTTGTGAGGCACCGCAGGGATGAACTCCTTCTGGGAGGACATCTCCGGTGTGGAGCATCCTGAGCCCTGGGGAAGGGCTTTCCTGAGGTTCACTGTACCCTGAAGAGTTGCCAGCAGACAAGAAGAAATGCTGCTCCTTCCTCAAAACCGCCGAGGGTCTTGCCCAGGTCCACGCAGAACAGGCAGCACTGGAGTGGGCACACAAGACCCGTCTTTCCTCCCGTCTCCGTTACCTCAGAGCTTGCGTGCAAATCCCTGCTGAAATATTTATTACTGGCAGCAATCAATAATTAGCCCCCAGGAAAAGACATTCCTGGCAGCCAGCTCCTCCGACTGCTTTTGGAGGGCTGCGTGGGGGCCAAGGCGTGTGGGTTGCTGAGCACCTGCCCCCCATCCGCACCCAGGGGGGCAAGTGGTGGGGCTGAGCGCTGGGGAGAAGAGCTGCTGCGGGTCTGCGTGGGTGCCTGTGAAGCCAGCTTGGGGCAAAGTTGGAAGGGAAGGAAGGGAAAATTACGCCTTACGCCTGTCCCAACCCTCCAGCGTCGCGGGGTCGGGATGACGAAGAGCGTGGGTGCCCTTTGTGCCTGGAAAGAAGTGGCCAAAATCTGCCTGGACCAAGCCAACATGTCAGGTGCTGCCTTGTTTTGAAAGCTCTGCCGGGAAGTCACCCCTGGGACAGCTTGGCCGCCTGGGTGGAGAGTCATGAGGCTGGCCCTGGTGCTGCCGGCCGCTTGCCAGGCGTTTTCCCCTGCATCTGCCCCTCCAGCCATGCTGCGGGATGTGGCATCTTGGGTTGCCAACTGAGAGGCGATGGAGGCCGGATCCCCTGACTCCAGGAGCTGGGGATTTAGAGGAGAGCTTGGCCACAGAGTGAGGCATCTTTGGCCATGCCAGAGGAACCAGAGATGAGGCCATCCCTGTGGCACATGATGGACAAAGGCTGGAGACAGGCCCCTGAAGCCTTCATCAGCCAGAGCACCCACTGACCTGTCCCTGTCCCCATGTACACCATGTCCCATCCTTCCTTGTGTTCATAGTCCCTAAAAAACTGGCTTTAGGGATGCTGAGCTGCTGCCTTCCATTCTGCAGGGCTCGGGCTTCATCCCCACCTTGATCCCAGAAGCCAGGTTTCATTTCCCCCTCTCCTTTAAACAAAAACTGGGATTTACTTTTCACACCCTGCCAGCAGGAGCCGGGCTTGGAGGGAATCACTGCCCTGGGCTCCGTGTTGCTGGGTCTGTAATATCTAAATATATATAACCCCGTGTACAGACATATGTACATAAAGCCCCTAATATATAGCTCTGGAGAGCGCTGGCTGAGCCACGGCCGCCCACACGGCACAGGGCGAGCAGGACGAGCCGGTGGGGCTGGAAAGTGGCTTTGGCTCAGGCCGACACGCTCCTGCCGTGCCTCAACCTGCCGGCACCCATGGGGACGTGTCCCTGCCCGTCACCCCTGCTCGGCTGCGGCAGGGTCTGGTTTACCCGCTTGAGCCCAGCGTCAGGGTTTTCCCATCCCCTGGGATGGCGAGGAAGCGTTTTTGGGTGGTGGGATGGGGAAGGGGGGGTGTAGGGGGCAGCTCTGACTGGGGTACCCCAAGGTGGAGCATCCCGTTAGCTTTGGGGAGCTGCTTGGCGTCCTGTAGGTGGGTGCCTTGTGCCCCCGGCCACTGGCCATGCCACCTCCCAGGGCCTGGGGTGGGCTGCGGGGCTTGGGCCCTGGCAGGGGAGCTGGAGGGATGCTCTGGGGCTGCGGCCATCACTGCGGTGCACAATGGCCTTTTGTCTGCAGCGCTGCCCCGGGAACATCCCGCCATCCCAGTTTCCCAGTAATATGAAACCTCCTCGGGGCTGTCTGCTGGAGCACAAAGCCAGGGGTTGCTTGTGGGGGGGCAGCTCTGACCCTGTTCCTGGCTCCCCCTCCGTGCTTCAGCACATGTGCACCGAGTGTGTTGGGGCTCAGGTAGGTGGCGGGTGGCCACTACCTGGGCTGGAGTCTTGCGTCACCTCACTCCTGCTAGAAAGGGGGTGACATAAATCAGGGACCACCAGGAAGGGAGCCGTGTGCCCTCCCTGTGCCCACGGGAACCTCCGAGCAAGGATGTGGCTGAGCCATGATGGGGACTCCGGCACCTTCCTCACCCCGGGGCTCCTCATCCTCAGCAGACCAAGAGCTCCCCACCATTGCTCCCCAGTTCTCCCCAGGGGCACCCAGGGCACATGCCAGAGGGTGAGGAAATGCCTGTGGGTCCTCCAGAGCTCATTTTCTGCCCCCCAGCCCAGCCTGCCCTGTGGCTCGTGAGTAACAAAGGGGGTGGGGAACAAGGCTGGGGGGGATCTGCTGTAAATCATGAACGGGGGAGGAGATTGCGAAGGGTCATTAATTGATGACTTGCTGCCTGGCTCACGAGGGAGTCTGGCTGCCTTTTTTTAATCAAGGTGTTCTATTGCAAGTGGCACATCCATGACACAAACTCATCAGGGCGGCAAAGAAGCTGGGGGTGGCCGGCAGCATCCCGGGGGAGGGCAGGGGCGACGTAGGAGGAAGGTGCTGCAAGGGGTGGGGGGCACACAGGGCAAGGGGCTGGAGGACACATGCTGCAAGGAGCCGGGGGACATGCTGCGAGGGGCTTGGAGTGGGCTGGAGGATGCTCAGTGCAAGGGGATGGGGGACACAGTGCAAGGGGCAGGAGGGGACGTGTTTTCCTGCCCTCCCCCATCAAAGGGCTGGCTCCAAGTCTTGGCAGACCCCATGCGATGGGGAAGGAGGCCCTCCTGCTCCCTGGCTAGCTGGCAGCTCCACGGCCCCACGTGCACAGGTCACCCCCAGCTGTCCCCAGTTTTGGGGGGCATGTCCTGAGCTCATCCCCCCAGCCGGGGCAGCCCAGGGGTCACTCAGAAGCCACACTGCTCTGGGACAGGAGCCCTGGCCCAGGGGATGGTTGTGTCCAGAGCTGCTGCCGCTCGCTCGCTTCCACATTTTTCCCCCTGCGGGGGCCTCTCCGACACTGCCCCCCGTGCACACACGTGTGTGTGAATGCCGGCACCCTGGACTAGTTTGCCTGGGGTTGCACTCGCTGCCGGTGACCCTGAGTTCACTGTGACAAAGGGGACGTGCTGGAGAGGCTGCTCCTTGTCGGGGCTCCAAGAAAACACTTTTCCCAGCCAAATTCCTTGACATTTTCCTTTTTACTCAGCTCCGGTTGGAAAAGCACCGGGGACCGAGGGACTTCCCTCCGTGCTCGTGACTCAGGTGGTGGTCACGCGTGACTCAGCCGCTGGCAGCGTCCCCCGCTCCGGAGGCGCGTGAAGGCCTGGGGTGGCCACAGAGGCAGGGAAACGGGAGGAGGAGGCGATGCCGGAGGTGACGGGACAGGGAATGGGGCCAAGTTGGCTGCTGGTGGACAGGGAGCCGGAGCAGCCCTGGTCTCTGCTGCAGATGCTGCGACTCGTGTCCCCCTCCGTGGGCCGGGCTGTTCAATTAGGGGGGGTTTGGGGGAGGTGGGTGATGGTGGGCAGTGGGTGCAGCAGCTTATGGGTCAGTAAATGACCTGATGGGCAGCAGGGCTGGGTGGGATTGGGCATCCTGAGCTGTATCCATCAGGTTTTCCTGAAGGGAATACTCTCCCACCTTAACAAAGTGGGGTTTTGGGGCTGAAAAACCTGTTTTCTGGTGGAAGGAAAACCTGTGTGCCCACCGAGCTGGTGGTCCCAGCGCCAGAGGGCAGGATGCGGCCTCGTTCCACCGGCGCGGAGGGTTGCGGGGGCCGGATCCAGGCGCTCTCGCCCTCATCCCGGGGTCGCTGCAGGCGGGCGGTGCCAGCCCGGCGGTGACACAGCGGTTCCCTGCTGCCACCTAACGGGGACAGGCCTCCCGGCAGCGCGGGGGGGGCCCTTCCCCGGGACTCTCCTTCCCCGTGGGATGCAGGTCACTCGTGGGCAGCTGGTCGGACGCACCGGAGCAAAGGGAGGGGCTGTGGAGTGGGGGTGTCCTCTGTGGTGTGGGGAAACTGAGGCACGCAATGGACTGATTGCACTGGGGCTGGAATGGGATCTAGATGTCCTGGTGACATCCCAGCCCACGCGTGGGTGCTGCCGGGCATCCTCCACCCAGGCTGGCTGCACCCACCTTGATGTGGGAGCAGCGGATTGAGCCCAGCTGGGGGCACACGGAGGTGTGAACTGGGGCTGGGGACCCACCGAGGTGTGAACTGGGGCAGCTGGTCCCTGCCCTTCAAAGGCAGAGTGAGCAGGAGACAGCCCTGGCTTGTTCCTGCCCCACACCCTGCCCCACGGGGCTTCACACCCTTCCCTTGCCCGCAGGCGGGATCTGCCCCTCCCTAGGGTGAGTCTCAGCATCCCTCACCGGGGAGCAGGATGGTGGGGGGTGGGGAGAAGGAGCTGCTGGGGGGCAAAGTGGGGCCAGGCAGGGCTGAAACGCATCCCTGCCCCTCCCAGAAGGCAGCCCGGGGAGGGCACAGATGGGGGGGGATGCTGGTGGCCCTGGCCATGGGCTAAGTGGCCCTAAGGCTTCACAGGCCTCGGGACTTGCCTCCCAAGGGGTGCAGGGCAGCGTGTTTGTCCCCAGCAGGGGACACGCAGGCACTGGTGTGCCCCTGACCCTGCGATGTGGCTCGCCCATCCCTGGGCTGGGGGGGATGTGACATCCAGCCCGGCCAGAGGATTAGGGTCAGCTATAACGGGCCGGGTGGTCACTGGTCGTTCCCAGCTCCGGTTACTCAGCACCTGGCCTGAGCACTGCCCGGCAATGCCGGGGGTCACCTTTCAAATGGCACAGACACACTGGCAGGGGAGCTGGGGGGAGGGCATAAAGGGAGGGGTTTCCACCCATGGAAGCCACTGTGGGGCTGAGCATCCCACCCCTCCATGCCCCCAACCCATATGGGGGGAGTGGGATGTGGTTGCCGCCATGGCTGGCATCCCGTACAGCGCCTGCAGGAATCTTCCCGTGTGCTCTGGTTCCCCCCCCATCCATCAGGAGAGCAGCTGGGTGGGAGTTTGCCAGGCTGTCACCCACCTTCCCAGCCGGATTAATCGCTCCCTTAGCAACTGCTCATCCGTACGTAGGTGCCGAAGCCAAAAGAGGCACACGCGTGTCCCCCCTCGGAGGGGAGCGTCACGACGGCGCGGGCTGGGGGGGCGGCTCGGTGTGACTGGGAGCTGGGGGCAGATGGCAGCGTTCCCATTCCTGCTGAGAGGTCCCAGGGTCCCTGTGGAGGGAGAACACCCCTGCACCAGCCCACCCCCAGGCCAGCACCCACCCATCACCCTTAGGGTGTATTTAACGGCTCATGGAGGGTCCCTGCCCCACGGCATCCTTGGGGTGCATCGGATACGACAAGGGGGTTTCCCTGAAAAATTAGGGAAGGGTCTTTTGGGGGTGTTGAGGACGTGGCTGGTTTCACCCACTGCACCGTGCGCTCCCGCTGTGCGACACCCTTTGCGTGTGGGGTGTAAGGGCGATGAATTGCCCCCAAAGCCTTCCTCCCCTTCCTTCTCCCCCCGTCTGAAGGGAGCTGGGGTTGCCGGATCGGTCCTACTTCACGGCTGCAGTGAGGGCAGCTGCCACGGGAAGGCACTGGCGGCTTTCCCTGGAAACCAGGGATGCGAGATGCCGAGTCCAGATTTGGGACCGGAGTCCTGGTGCAGGGAGTGCGGGCCGGGCTGTGCGGCAGCCTGGGGGTCCTGGGGGGGCAGTGCTCCCACGGGACCCATTCCACCCCATTCCCAGCCCTGGCCAAGGCTGGCTTTTGATCCTTGCTGCCCAGATTTTTCCAGACAGCTTTTCATCGCTCAGTGAAAACCAACCCCCGTGCTGTGCCCTTCCCCAGGACCCCGCAGCCCCCTCCTCTCCCTCCCCACCACCCAAACCCCTGGCAGCTCAGCGGTGCACCTGCCTTTGTCTCCCCACTACTCCATGGGGACGTGGGGCTTTGCTGGACCCTGCTGCAGACAATGCACAGGAGAACCCCCCGGACCCCTCGCTGGGGGTGCAGCGAGCTGTGCCGCCCTGGCATGGCTGGATCACCCGGCCCGGGAGCTTGGGGCGAGATTTGGCTGCTGGAGGGTGGCTGGGTGGCACGGGCTTTTTTGTTTAAACAGCTTATGGTGTGAGGAACCGTGAAATCCGGGCTGTGTTTTATTACAGCGCACAGTGCGCCAGACAAGAAGGAGTAATTAAATGTGTGCTGCTGCTCAGCCCCTGTTAGAATCACACAGATTCACAGAGTGGAGGGGTTGGAAGGGACCCCTAGAGATCATCTAGTCCAACCCCCTGCCAGAGCAGGATCCCCCAGAGCAGATCCCACAGGAACCAGTCCAGGGGCTTTGGAAAGTCTCCAGGGAAGGAGACTCCCCCCTCTCTGGGCAGCCTGTCCCAGGGCTCTGGCACCCTCACAGGGCAGAAGGGTTTCCTCACAGTCAGGGTGAACCTTCTGTTGGCCAGCTGATGGCCATTGTCCCTCGTCCTGTCACTGGGCACCCCTGAGCAGAGCCTGGCCCCCTCCCCCTGACACCCCCCTTTAGCTATTGATCAGCATTGATCAGATCCCCTCAGCCCCCTCTTCTCCAGCTGAACAGCCCCAGCTCTCCCAGCCTTCCCTCCCACGGAAGGGGCTCCAGGCCCTTCCCCATCGCAGTGTCCCTGCGCTGGGCCCTCTCCAGCAGCTCCTTGTCCTTCTGGAGCTGAGGAGCCCCGAGCTGGACACAGCACTCCAGGGGAGGCCTCCCCAGCGCAGAGCAGAGGGGGAGCAGAACTCCCCTCGACCCGCTGGCCACGCTCCCCCTCACGCCCCCCAGGGTGCCACTGGCCTCCTTGGCCCGAGGGCACACTGCTGGCTTGTGGTCAGCCTGTTGGCCACCAGGACTCCAAGGCCCTTTTCCCCAGAGCTGCCCTCCAGCAGACCAGCCCCCACCCAGGGCTGATCCACGAGGTTGTTCCTCCCTGGATGCAGCCCTTCACACTTGCAGAATGGTTTGGGTTGGAAAAGACCTTTAAGATCCTTGAGTCCAACCATTAACCCAGCACTGCTCATCCCACCACTAAACCCTGTCCCTGAGCGCCTCGTCCACACGTTTCTGAAATCCCTCCCGGGATGGTGACTCCCCCCCTCCCTGGGCAGCCCGTTCCGATGCCTGACAGCCCTTTCTGGGAACACATTTTCCCCAATATCCAACCTAACCCCCCACGGCACAAATTGAGGCCGTTTCCTCTTGTCCCATTGCCTGGGAGAAGAGACCAACCCCCCCTCTGTGCACCCTCCTTTCAGGGATTTGCAGAGAGCGTTCAGGTCTCCCCTGAGCCTCCTCCTCTCCAGGCTGAACCCTCCCGGCTCCCTCAGCTGCTCTGCACAGGAACTGTGCTCCAGTTTCTCTTATTCTCCTGAGCATGGCTTGCCCGTAGCGGTTAAAGGACCCCGCTGTCACCAGGCTGGGGGTTCTGCTTCAGTGTGAGTGTCCCCATGTGCCCCAGCGTCCCCTGCCAGTGGCTGGGGACATGTCCCCTCCACACCAGCGGTCCCCAGACCTGCCTGCCCTGGGAGTTTAGTGCCCAGTGGGTGCTGATTGGGTCCAGAACCTTCCGTGGGAGCCTGGTCTGAGCAGGGGTTTGACTTAGTGCCTGGGAATTGGTCAGGTTGTGGGTGAGAATTTGTTATTAGTTAATTTTAATAGCTTGGTCAGAGCAGTTTCTCTGTGGGAAGCCGCTCTTTTGGCAGGAAGTCTCTTTGGCTGATGGTGCCATCCCATAATTTCTAGGTGCAGCGGTGCCGATTACCCTGCAAGGGCTCCAGCTGTCACTTTGCAAAGCCACTGTGCTGAGCTTGGTGCAGGCAAAGGAGGAAAGTGCTCTCATGCGGGGGGGGGGCTGCTCCGCGCTCCCCGGTGCCGCGAGGAGAAGCCATGAGTGGGGCTGGGGGCACGGGACCCTCGCTGCCCCAGAATGCTGCTCAGAAGTGAGCTCCTTTCCTCCACAGCATGGTCCTGCCATCCTGGTCCCTCCTGGATCTTGTCACGGGAGGTCCTGGTGCTGCCAGTGCTGGGAAGGAGAAAAAGCAAGCAATAATAATAATAATAATAATAATAATAATAATAATAATAATAATAATGGGTTTCAGTATTGTGCAGCGAATTTCCCGCTGAACTCTGCAAATGGAGTGAAATATGAAGAAGCTCTTAATTAACTGACCAGCATTCAAACTGGGAGCAGAAAGGGGCAGGTGGGACTCGGGGAGCGCTGCTGGTGGCAGGGGTGTAGGTACGGACGCGAGGGGCTGTGTGTGTGTGGGAGGGGTGTAGGACATGACTGGGATGGGGCTGAGTCGGACACGGGGTGATGCTGGGAGGGGTGGTCCCTCCTGGGGTGACTTTGCTGGTGCAGACACGGCCATGAGGATGGGGAATCTCCTGGGACTCCGTGGTGCAGCATCCACTCCACCTCCTCCTGAGCCCTTTTATGCTTTTCCAAAGCCGCTTTCTTGCCTGGGGTGGGGGTGTTCTCCCGGTGCAGCCCCTCTCGTTGCAACACCGGATCGATGAGGAACATAATTACTCTTGCAAAGGCAAATCCGTGCTGGCATTGACTGTTTGGTTGCACTCCAAGGAAGACAGTGTTTCCTTGCAAAGTATGAGGCCATGAATATTTTATGCCCGAGGAGGATATTTCTTTCAGGAGGTTGTTGCATGAATTATGGAAAAGTTGGGAGGAGAAGATGGGTGTTATGTCGACGGGGTCGGCTCCGTGGCGAAGGCTGCCCGGGCACTATAGGGCTTTGCTTGCAGCAGGCAGGGAGGGGGCTGGAGGAGTCCTTGGTGCAGATCCATCCCAACTTGGGGCGGTTTGATTTCCAGCAGAGCAGGTTGGTGAGTGCACAGTGAACGGGGCAATTTTTGCACGGGGTTGGATGTGGGAAGAGTGCCTTAGCTGCTGGCTTGGAGGCCTTTGAGAGGGGTATGGGGGCTTCCCTGGGGTGAGTGTGGGGGGAGAAGCAAAGCAATTGCAGCCCCGATGGCCTGCTCCGTGCTCTCCTCCTTGCTTTCCCCTCATCACCTGCGTATCCTCGTGCCTGGCTGAGGGCTCGAGATGCTGATGCTCCGTGCTGGGACCCTCCAGCATCCCACTGCTTCCCAGCACTGGTCCCTCCCTGGCGGCTCGGGGGCTGTTTCTGGCTGGGAGCTGGACACGTGCTGCTCTCTGGACAGCCCTGTCTTGCATCCTGGGTGCTGCTGCTGCTCTGCTCCGGTGTGGCTGACCGGGAAGGACGAGTGGATAAACTCTCTGCACCATCAGTGGCTTTTGCTTAGTTAATACGTAAAGATTTTCCTCTAATTGTGCTGTTGGTGCAGAGGGAGTATGTGCTGTCTGGCCATCACAGTTAATTTTACCACCAAATGTGCTCTCTCCTTCCTTTCTCTCCTTTTTTTTCCTCTCTAAAGAAAGCATTTCCAGCTGCCTATGATCCCTGCGGGTGGAAAAAACCCTCCTGCATCCTAATGGAAATACGGATGGAGCTGTCTGTCCTCTTTTCCTTGGGACCCCTCCCATGCCAGGGTTGAGGGACAGGGCTGTGTGCCCAGGATGCTGCACTGGGGACAGGAATTTTAAAGAGAAAATTAAAGGGGGGGAAGGAAGGTGGGTCCAGGGGAGCAGGGCAGCATCGCCGGGCCCCCGGTGCCTCTGAGGCTACGTGGGGGGGGGTGATTTCTGTGCCGTGCCAGGCTCTTGCTGCCAGATGAAGCTTTAAAAAGAGGACAGGAATAGAAGCCCCATCTCGCTGCCCCCAGCCCTGCTTGAAGCAGGTGGAAGTGGCTTCTGCTTGGTGCAATATTTAGCCAAACCCACGCAGCAGCACTAATGTGCCGGCGGCTCGTTCCGCAGCTCCGTGTCTCGGGTCCTGCCCCGTGTCCTTCCAGGGCTTAACAGCCCTCGTCGGCCATGGGTCGTTGCCCAAGCAGCAGGACAACAGCTTTGGCCAAAGCTGCAGCACCAGCATCCCCAAACCTGTGCTCCCGTGGGACGTGAGGTGTTCTGAGCACGGGTGTGGTGAGTTTGAGCCGCCTCATTCCCGGTTCAGGTGTCGGTCCTGTGCTCTCTGGAGCACCAGCAAAGGAAGGTGTCGAAGGTGCACAACGAGAGATTTCCAGTGTAACGTTGTGCCGCGGCTATTCACGTCTCTGTATTGTTTAGACCCGAAATCCAGAGTAATCGCTTGCCCAAAATAGCCTCTGGCTGTTCGGGCACATCCCTGGGCCTGCGCCACGTGAGCCCCCGCTCTCCGACACGGAGCAGCTCCTCCGAAACTTGGGAATCTGTCACGGCTATTTCATTTTTAAGGACTGTTTCAGGGTTTTAACGTTGAGGAGGGATGGCTGGATGTCAGCGGGAGGTGAGAGCAGGAGGGTGCCGCAGGGCGTTTGCTGCCGCCCTGCGTTAGCTCGGGAAGCATCGACAGTTTGATGGTGTCGGGGCCAGATCCTGTCCCAGAAGAGTTCCTTGTGGGACGAGGAAGCTGTCTTCTCCCTTTTCCCTCCTCTTCCCCATCAGCTTTCTCAGGGAGGTGGGAGCAGCTCTGGGGGGGGAGGAGAGCTGGGTCCATTTCCCGTTGCCTCCGGGTGAGGTCTGACGTCTCGCTCGGCTGTGGATCCCGGCAGGGAGGGGGGAAAAAGTGAAATCAATGTGTTTTGTCAAAGCGTTTGGGTGTGTGTCCATAGACAACTCTGACACCTTCTGTCTGGGGATGTCCCAGCCTGTCCCACACTGGTAGTGAGTAAAATTACCAGGTGCTTTTTGGGCCACCAGCTCGAGCTGCTGCGGTGTGAATGAGCCCCAGGGAATTAGGACACAGCTCCTTTCATCCTCCTTTATAAGCCGTGGCTTCCAACTGGGATGGGACCAACTCACCAGTTAGGTTGAATGGTTTAAACTGGAGAGCACAGCTGACAGCAGCCCTCCTGCACTCCCCCGAGCAGCAAAGCGGGGTGCAAGGCTCCCGAACCCCCTCTCCCTTCCTGGCGTGGCTGTGCCGGAGCAGCAGCCACACGAGGGAGGCAGGACATCACGGGAGGATGCAGCTGCCTGACGGCCGGAGCAGCGGGGTGGAAACCCCCCGTTTATGAGGGTTATGGCTCTTTTGTGTCTCCCTGGGGAAGGGCTGCGGGTGCAGGGCTTGGCCCCAGATGGGTGTTACACGGGGATACAAGTTATGGGTCGCACAGGGAAAAAACACAGCCCAAGTGATGCTGGGAGTGTGGAACCGTGCAAAGCGTGTGGTGAAGCATCCCACCGCGCAGGCAGCACGTGCTGGATTAGCGCGTTTCCGTCGCTTATTTAATCAAGCAAAACTCCCCGTTGCCGGAGCCTCCGGTACCCACTCGCACGGTCCGTCCCGGCGGCAAAGCCGGCAGCTTTTCCTTGACTCGGGTCTGAGCCCGGCTGGATCTATCAGTGCACTGAGCTGTGCCGGTCTCTGCCCAGCGCCCGGGGTGCCATGTGGGTGCCGAGGGCCCGTGGGCGCGTGGCCCTGGTGCTGAGGGCTGTCTCCTTCCCCGCACTCTTGCCGTTAGGTGGAAGTGTTGCAGAGGAGAAGAGAGCTGGTGCTGCCTGACTCTGGGCTCCGAGCGGCCAAAGCCAGGCATCCGTCCTTTGTCCTCCTGAACCACAGAGACACTGAGACCCAAAGGGGAAATTTTAGGCTGGATTCATGCAGGAGAAAGGAATAAAATCCCTCCAAGAAGCTCTGACATTGCAGCTGGCGGAGGTTTGGCCATGAGGCAGCTGTACCTGCGGCTGCCCTCGGAGTGGGGCTGGATCCACAGTGCTCACTCCATCCCCTCCAGGGCTGGCATGGGGTTGTTTTTTTTGGGAAAAGCCCACAAGCTTAGGGAATGTCTCCCCCTTGGTGGCCTCCAGCAAAGAGGCAGGTTGGGGTCTGGCTGCTTGGCCCCAAACAGGGTTTTTGGGGGGGTCCCACATCGGGCAGGTAGGATGCAGTCAGGACTCTGGGCTGTAGGAAAGCTGCGGGGGGGGGGGGGGGGCTTGGCAGCCCCTGGTGTGGGCAAGGGGCAACCAGGGGGCTGCCAGGGAGCTGGCAAGGCCACAGCAGCCTTCCTCTTAAGGAGGAGGAGTTGTCGCTCACAGCCTGCAGGCGAATCATCCCTCTTTCATTGCTAATTCCTCCCCGCAATCCTGGATGGGCATTTTTTCCCCCCCATTTCTTTAAAATGCAACTCTCTCCATCGAAATCTGGTTAGTCATGAAGCGTATAATGAGTTTTATATATATTTAAAATGGTCTGACATTCGGCATCCCATTATCCTCACTCCTCGAGAGAAACATGGACTCGATGTGTGAATGTTGATCCAATAAGAGCACAGTCAGTACCATTTTTGCTCTCTGAAATATCCGTATCTATTACCCATATTCATGTGCTGTTTGTGTGTAGGAGTCTTTTTCTTGTGGTAAGAAATCCAAGGCTGTGAGTTTTTTTTTTTCCCTGGGCCTGTTATTTGGATATTTTTGGGGACAAGACAAATTATTCCATCTCTTGATTTTATTTTGCAATTTTGTTTATTCCTTCTTCCAGTAAATCCCATCTCCAGCTCCAACTGCCCAACACAGCCAAGCCTGGTGGCTTTTTGCTAGCGGCTCATGGGATTCCTGCTGGCGAACGGCTGTGGAGGGGCTGAGCCTGGGTCACCCCACTTGATACCCAGACCGAAACAGCCTACAAACTTCCAGCAGAGACTTTCCCCATTCCCCATCCTCTCACTGAGGCTTTCTTCTGTCTGAGGTCAGTGAAAACCTTCCCTTTGCTGAAAAAAAACCCCTCAGGGAGCAGGACAAAAGTGTCAGAGTGTTCTTCTCTCTTTCTTTTCTCCTCTTAAATCCTTTTCCTTTTCTTTTTCTTGCAAACTGGCCTCTTGCTTCCTCCTGTGTCGCCGGCACCGAGCACTTGACTTGCCGGAGCCCGTGTCCCTTCGTTGCTGCTCTTCCCAGGGACAAGTGGGACATCAGAAAAACATCCTCAGCTCCCCCCTCCCCTTCCCCTGCAAACTTATTTTTCTTTAAATACACATGAAAATAGCTCTTGCTGGGACTCCTGCTTTTTAATTGTGTAGATATTACAGCTAATTACCGTTCTATTAATATTTCTCTTTGAATTAAAGATTTATTTTCCCCAATCTTCTGTCCAGGAGGGAATTAAATCCACACCCAAAGCAATCGCAGGCGCTAGAAACGCAACCCACAGATGAAAAGGGCCGTGCGTGATTCCTGTGCCTGTGTCCCTTTGACGTGAGTGACCCGTGAGGAGGAAGGAGGTGGTGGTGGTGGTGGCTTGACCATGAATTATTCAAAGCTCTTCTGCATAGATGTGCCGGAGAGACCAGTCCATAAGATGTGGTTTCATGTTTTCCTATATTTAAAAAAAACCCAAACAACAAGAAAAATTGCAAGCAGCACGTCTCCCTGGTAGCGCTCGGTGGCTTTAGCAGTGGACACGGTGACCTTCCTGGCTGGCTGGGGGCCAGGGCCTTGGGAGGCTGGATGCTACATGGCCGGAGCTGTGCCTGTGTGGGAGGCAGCCGTGTGCTGAGCAGGCTTGGGGCACACCAGAGCCTCGTGCCCAGGGATCTGCAAGCCCGGGAGGTTTGGGGAAAGGCTGCTGGTGGCCCTGGAAATGCTGGAGCACTCTGCAACCCCTGGATGGATGCGGACACGGAGCTGGGTCTTGGCTCAGGACGTATCCCTCCAACCCTGCCTCCGGGATGGGAGAAGCAGCGACTCCTCACTTCCCTTTGTTTGGAGCCTGATGAAGCCGTATTGATCCTGCGGAGGACGGTGCTGCATCCATTTGCTGACGGTATCGAACTATCCTGGAGTATTTGCTCATCTTTTGACCCACGTGGCGAGGAGAAGCCCTGGCCGCAGCAGCGGTGACCTTTGCAGGATCTGCTGAACCGCTTTCGGGGTAACCCCACGCACGGGCTGCTTCCCCGGTATCGCTGGGACATCGCCTGTCCCCCTCAGCCACCATGGCACAGCCTTGCCCATCGTGCCGGGGGAAGCTCAGCAGCATCGTCCTGAGCCGGGTTTCCAAACGTTAATTGTGTTTTGACGTTCTCGGTGGTGACACGAGCGCTGATGATATTTTGGCTTCTGGCTGACGGCAGGGAGAGGGGCGTGAGAAAGGGGGACATGCGACCCATGAGGCTCTGAGAGAAGAAGAGACACTGCCAGCTGCAGCCACGGTGGCAAGAGCATCCCCCATATCCCTGGCAGTCAGGTCCCCAAGGCTGGGGGTGATTTTTCCATCAGAGCAGTGAGCACCAAGCCTCCCTGGGCGAGCAGGCTGCCGGAGCTATTCAGAGGATGCTTCAGCCCAAACTTCTGCATAATTTAGCCCAGAAACCTTCTCCCAGAGATTCTTCGGGACCTGTACAGAGTAAGCTGGTCTGGTGTCCTTGTGCCTGGAGGCACAGCCCTGCCCCAACGCTGTGAGACCCTGGGCTGCGAGCGGGATGCCCTCGTTTCTCCTCGAAGGCAGAGCACGTGTCTTAGAAATCCTCCAGGAGCTGCGAGAGCAGGAGCTTGACCTCAGGGTGCCTCTGAGAGCTGCTTTTGGCAAAGAGATTTGTGCCCGGCTTATCCCGCGGTGGCTGCAGCCCCCTCAGCCCTGGCTCGTGTGTGACCCACGAGTGTGGGACACGGGCTGGTGCCACTGGTGTGCTGTGCCCCATGGCTTTTTTGGGCTTGGGGCAGGTGGGGGTCCTCCTCTCCTCTCAGGGGGTTGGTGGCCCTGGGCATTGATGGGTGCACATCCACCTCCACCTCCATCATGAGTCTCTGTCCTACATCGTGCCAGTTCAAATAGCCCCCTTGGATCACCTGGTGATCCCAGGTGTGGGTCCTTGGTTGTGTCCTGGGGGGCTCTCCCAACCCTGTTGCAGTGTTTCAGCTGTTTCCCATGGTGGGGTCAATATGGCTCCTCGATGTTCAGACCTGCCCTGGCCCACGGCTGCTCTGGCCCCTGCACAGAAGGGCCTGTGTGAGTTGTCACCCCCTGAGAGCACAGCTAAGAGCCGGGCTGTCACCGTCACCCACCCCTGTGTCCCCCTGCATCAGCCACAGTGCCGAGCTCCTTTTGCTTCGATTCCTGGGGAGATGGCGTCAATGCTGGCATGGGTGAGGGTTGCAACCCCCCTGTGCACATATAGGGGGCCTGGATGGGGCCGTCCCCCTCCTGGGGCTGCCCTCCCCTACACCAGAGAGGGCTAACGACGAGAACTGCTCTGACTCTCGCTGTAAACGAAATCACTGCAACAGCCTGGTCTCTCTGCAGGAGACAGTGCTCCGGGCATGATCCCGTGAGCATCAGAATCCATGGGAATATCGCCACTTACTTTAATGGCAGGAGGGAGGTTGGCCAGCTTTTCAGGCAAGTGCATCTCGCTGGAGATCACGTAGCTCCTTCAAAGGCCTGGCCAGGGTGTCGTGCTGGGAGCCGGGCAGTCCTGAGTCCTTCTGGAAAACCAGCTCGTCTCCAGCCTCCAAAACAGGATCTGGGCGACAGGGCTGGGATGGCCAGCGCCACGCCCTTCGCAGCAGCACCCTCCCTGCCTGGGACCCGGCTGGCCCTGTACCTGGGCTGGTATTTCCCTATTCCAAGCAAGCAACACGAAGGGAAGATGAGGCTGGAAATGTGTATTGGAAGGGCTGTGCTTTGCTTTTTGGAGCTTGAAGGTGCAGAGAGCCCTCCCCGCAGCCAGGTCCCCCCTCCCTGGGGTCCCCGCACGGGCTGGGTGCCCTCGCAGCCCCGGCATGCAGGCAGGTGTACTCCCTAATCGCTCCGGTGACCGATTATCTCAGAGTCATTATCGTGATGGATCGGAGCAGTTAATGTGTCAATGGCCATTACTAGGGGGCTGTGTTTTCCCTGGATTAATGAATTGACACACCATGATGGGCTCCTCGGAACTGCTGGAGCCTGGGGGGGTGGTTTGACAGAGCAAGGAGGTGATGCACGAGCCGTGCTCCGTGGCCATGTGTGCGGAGCGGGGTGTTGGCATCGTTTTACGGGAGGCCGAAGAGATGGGTGATGGTTTGGGGTGAGGTGGCTGCGGTGAGAGCTTCTTCCCTCTTTGCTGTCCCTGTGGAGCTGCTCCCACTGTGGGGAGAGGAAATTTGGGGATGGCTGTTAGTGCATGCAGTGGGAGACGGAGCCTCTCAGCATTCTGGCGTGGGGGACCCATCCTGTGCCTATGCCATGCATCGTGCTCCTCATCGGGTCTTGCAGGGCTTGGCAAAGGCTGGTGGTGTTGTGGGAGCTGTCGTGGGCCTCCGCTTCGGCAAATGCTGAATTTGGAGGATGTGACCTGCGGGAAGCCCTTCGCCACCGGGGGGTCTGGGGGCCCGGATGCCTGTCAGTCCTGCTGCTGCCTCCATGGCCGCGACGGTGGCTGCAGATGACGGGCAGAAGGATGCTAAAGACCAGGAAGGGAGAGGTTCTGGGGGCAGCAGGGCATGAGAGGGGCCAGATCCATCCCTCCTCCCGCCGGCCACGGCTTTTGCAGCCCTTGGTGCTCGATAGGGGAGCGGGGGGGTTTGCGGGGCTGCAGCCCCCACCCCCGCACCGGGAGTCGGGGGGCAGGCGGGCGCGGAGTCCCCCGCCGCGGTGCGCTAGTGCTTTAAAAGGCTGGCAAAGCCGGCGGCGGGCTTCCCAGCGCCTCTTCATGCAAAACTTCCCCGGCCCCGGCCCTCCTCCTCCTCCTCTTCCTCCTCCTTCTCCTCCTCCTCCTCCTCCTCGGCGCGGCTGCGGTGCGCGGAGCGCGGCGGGTCCCGCCCGGCTGCGGCTCGCTCGGCTCCCCGGGCCGGGGCCGGGGCTGGGGGGGCCGCGGGCTACCCCCGCCGCATGACGCAGGGCCCCCCCGGGGTCCCCGCGCCCCGCCGGGGCCGGATCGCGGCACCGGGCAGCGGCCGCGGGCGGAGACGGGGGCGGCGGCGCCGACAACTTCGCGCTGCCCGCGGGTAAGTGCGGGGCGGGCGCGCAGCATCCCCGGGACGCCCGGTGCCCCCGAACCTTCCCGGGGGGGCTAGAGTGCCCCCTCCTACCCCCCCTCCAGCAACACTCCAGCAAATTTTCCGTCTTTGCTTCTAATTTTTTTTGGGGGGGGGGGGGGGCTGCGACAGCGGGCGCTGCAGCAGGGAGCCCCCCCAGAACCTCAGCCTGTCCCCCCACCACCCCGGCTGCCCCCCGTCCTCCCGCGGCAGCTCCCCGGTTCCCCCTTCTCCCACTCATTGCATTATTCATAGTTGTGGGGCTGCGGAGCGCTGCCCCTCGCCTCCCCGCAGTCCCCCCCTCCCCTGCATCCCGCTGCGGGGGGCACGGCAGGACCCCCCCGCCCCATTCCCCAGCCCTGTTTGTGTCCCCAGAGATGCCCATGGCCCCGGCGCGGGCTGCGGGAGGGGAGCTGAGGGGGGTGTGTGTGGGGGGGGGCTCGTCGGGGCACCGGGCAGGGGCTGGCGGCCGTGGCCGAGCCGCAGGCGAGTGGCTGCCCCCGCCTCGCCTCGCCGCAGCGGGCAGGGCCCGCAGAGCCCGCCGCAGGGCAGGGCAGGGGGGGAGCCAGCCCGTGCTTTGCCCAGGTCAGCGGGGAAGGGGCTGCCCCTCGGAGCTTGGAGGGGTTTTGGGGGGGTGAGACCCTCCCCGGAGCCGCGGGAGCATCCCGGCTTGGGGGCAGGGAGCCCCGCTCCGTGGGCAGACACACGCTCCCGGCGTTGCTTTCCTCTCCGGAGCGCTCTCCCGGCTCCTCGGAGCTTTTTGGGAGAGCGGATCCGCGCTAGGGAAGTTGGCAGCCGTGGGGAAATAAAGGGGGAACTCTCCCACCGCCCGCCTGGGTGCAGCCCCGCCGCCCCCATCCTCCTCCTCCCGGTGTGATGAGTTTGCCGTGCTCTGCCAGCCAGGTTATTTTCCTGTCGGCTGCTTTGGGGTTTGGGGGGTGCCTGCTGCTTCCAGCGTTGGCTGCGACGGAGAGGCTGCGGAGGGAATCACGGCCATCGCCACCGCCGGGTGACCTGTGGCTCGGAGCTTGACGGGAGGTGGCACGAAGCTGGGCTGGGGTGACCAGAGGAGCTTGGGGGCACCGGCCGCTTGGCCAAGGGCCTGGGGAGGAGGGAGCTGAGCTGATCTGTTGAATGCAGCGAGGAGCTCGGGGAAAATGCCAAGAGAAGTGCTGGAAGAAAAAAAAAAAAAGCTCATTTCTTTCTCTCCTGTCACTCCCCGTAAGCAGGGATTTATCCGCACCAGGGCAGCGGGTGGGGGGGATGTGCTGGGCAAGCGTCTGGCGAGGGGGAGAGCTGGGGTGAGACCCTCCTCTCCGTGACCTGCCTCCCCCGTGCTGGGAGCCACGGTCCGATGGGATGTGCAGAGATCCTGGCTGCTTTTAGCCAGCCTGGCTGAGCAGGAGGGATGCAACCCCGGGGGCCACGGTGAGGGCGGTGGGTCCCCACGGGCAGCAGCGGGCCGCCCCAGGCTGGGGGGGGCACAGGCAAGTGCATTTTGGGGAGGACAGCAGGTGCTTGGCTGGTGGTGCTGAGCTGCACCCCGGGGTGTCGGGGCAGCGGAGGGGGAGCTCCAAAGGGATGTTCCAGTGGGAATCAAAGGTTGGTGCAGCCATGGTCCGGTCCTGCATCCCGGGGACCAGCCGTCACCCTGCGGAGGAGCCTGCGGGCTCCCCGAAAAAGGGTGTCACGTGCTTCAACTTTGGCATCAGGCAGGAGGAGGATGGATTTGTCAGCTCAGCCACCCCCTTCCAGCTCTTCCCAGAAAGGCAACGGCTTGAAGATGTGGCAGGTCCTAATTATAACATATGCGAACCCGCTCCCACCGCCCTCCCCGGCTTTGTGCCCGCTGCGGGCACCGTCTCATCCTCGCGGGCTTCGCAGCTCATGGAGGGGTTTCCTCGGCGGGGTGGTCCGGGTCCCCATGCCCTTGTGCTGCGGATGGCCCTGCGCAAAGCCCTGCTCAGGGCGGGGGTCTCCGCTGGGGCTTTCCCAGGCTTGGTACCGGCAGGGGCTCGTGCTGCCAGACCCTGGTTTTGGAGCGTAGGTATGATGGGGACCAGAAATGCCGGGCAGTACCGCAGGGGGACTGGCAGTCAGGCTGCGTTCTCGCTCCGAGCCAGCGCCGTCCCAATTTGCAGAAGGTGATCAAAAATTAATTGCGGGATTTTGCTGCACGTGGCATGAGTGGGGATGAGCGCTGGCTCCTTCCCTCCCTCCGGCCTCTCCCGGCTGGAGCTCTCTCTGTTGGCTGCTGGCCGAGACCCCACGCCGCCTCCCGCAAGGTGAGCCCCCTGCGATCTCCGCTTGCTCCGCGGCCGGATCCTGCTCGCCTTCCCCTTGCCACGCCGTGTGATCCTTTAAGGTGAGGGATTAGCCCTGGCCTGCTTGGCAGCGGGGAGGGAGGGGGAAGGAGAGAGCTTGCTTGCAGTTAGGGATATATGTGTAGCATGATAAATATTCCCTGGACCTGATCTGCATCCAGGTGAGAGCCTTCTTAGGACTTCAGCATCTTTTGGGGACTGCTCTGGGGCAGTGAGGAGGGTGGTGGTACCCGGCTTTTCCCCCCGCGGGGCTCTGAGCCGGGCGCTGGCAGGACCCGGCTGCAGGGAGGTCGAGTCGGCACCCAGGCGACGGGCTTGGGTTTATGCAAGCGTTGCGATACCGGTTTGTGCATCGATCGAGGGATTGCTGGGGCAGGAGGGCTGCGTCTTGGCGCGTGTCAGGTGGGATTTGATGGTCAAATCTGGGGTCTCCGCTTGCCGCTGCCTGCTGAGCTGTGGCCTTGCTTTTCCTCCGAGCGAACGCTGAGGTACTTGACCTGAATACTTAAGGTTTTGCCTGTCAAGAGAGAACTTAACCTGGCGTCCCCTCCCCTCCATCTCCACATTCTGCTGTACCTCATGGAGCTTTTGCAATTAAAAAATCCAGGAGCCAAAGCGAAGTTCCCTGTAATCGCTTGCAAGCGGGGAAGAGCGAGCGTGCGCTAATTGGGATATTGTGCTGCGTGCCGGCTGGCCCCGCTTGCTGGAGGAATAGCAGGTGGGGAGAGAAACGGCCTTGATTTTCAAAAAGATGCTGGTGAGCTCGCGGCAGCCAGTGTGGCAGGAGCCGGCAGAGCCCTCCCGGTGCCGGGGCTGGGGAGGTCTCCTTGGTGGTGGGCTGATGGGCAGTCGGCTCCTTGGCAGATGGGGTTGGGGTCGTGCAGGTGGGTGCTGGGCGCAGCCTCTCGGCCGCTTATTCCTGCATCGCCGGCTCAGCCTTTACCTGGTTTACCAAGCCCTGATGCAACTGGGCGGGCTCAGTGCAAAACCAGTGGGTGTCCTGGCTCTGAACTGGGAGCCAGCAGGCCCACAGCCGAAGGAGCCCGGTCCCGCTGCAGGCAGAGCTCTGTGGTCCATGGGAGCGGGGTCTGCTCGGAGAGGGGTGCGGTGCCCGGTGGTCAGCCCTGGCTGGGATTGGAATAACGCTCCTGTCGGCTTTGCCCGCTGCGGGTGGTGATAAAGCCACGGTGATTAGCTCTTAGCCGGCACTTGGGTGGATGGCACGAGGCATGAACTCACCTGCCTGCAGCAGCCTGGGCTCCATGGGGCTAATGGCAGTAAAATGACTTGGTTTTGACTGGGAGTCCTGCGGGGAGTGGAGCAGGGGAGAGAAATGGGCCGTTTCCTTCCTTATTTATTTATTCCCTCCTCTGCGAAGGAGCTTTTTCATTGCTGCAAAATGCCTGCGTTGAGGGGCAGGTCTGGGGGGTCCAGCAAAGATGCCCCTGTGCTGTGCAGCTGTGATGGGCCAGGTCTCCTCTGGCCCAGGTCTCCTCTGGCCCCGGCGCTTGGGATCTCAGGAGCAGTCGGTGCAATTTGAGGGTCTCTCCAGGCTGTTTATTCCTGGGGTTGAGGCAGCATTGGGCTGGGGAAGGGAAATTTTGCAAACAAACCCCGCGCGATCAGGGGGTTCCTGGAGATGCACCAGCCGCGGGGAGTGACCCCGAGCACTTGCCTTGGCTCTGAAGCTCCGTGGTGCAGACCCGTGTGGTGGGACGGGCTGCCTGGCTCCGGGGCCGTGTGTTGGGCGATGCAGCCGGGGATGCATCCCAGCACCTCTGGGCTCTGCGGGATGTAGTGATCCCAGATTGTGTCTCACCGCAGCCCCATGGGCACCGGTGAAGCCCGGCTGGTGCAGTGCTTGCAGGGATGCATGGAAGGAGTGGCAGAGGTGATGCCGGGATGGTCAGTCCCTGCCTTGGGGACACCGTCCCTTCTCCGGGTGCTGGAGATGGTTTTGCAGTAGGAGTTTTGACTCAGCCTTTGATTTCTCCTGCCCTCATCCTGCTCTATCCAGGGCCCTTCGGGGATGGATGGCGGTGCCGGTGCTGGCCGGTGGCTCGGTGGCACGGCCACCACTAGAGGGGGGCAGGATGCCACCGTGCAGGACCGGCCCCGTGCCCTGGGGACCCGCAGGGCAGGGGCGCAACCTAGGAGCCCAGCGCTGCCCGTGGCCCCCATTGGCAATCCCCGTCCAGGGGCGGCAGCAGCCCCGGTACCCGCTTCTGCAGCTCCTGACCCTCGTTAGATCGGTCCAGCCCGGGCCAGGCAAGGACCCGTGCCCGGGCTCTGGAGATCTGCCTGGTTTGGTTAGTCCTTGCACTGCGTTCCAGATCGTGGATCTGGCTGTGGCATGGCCGGGATGCGGGCGATGGAAAGGCTCGTTCCTCACCAACGATGTGTGTGTGGGAAGTGGGAGGAAGTGACATTGCTCCTTCCTTTGGTGCGAAGTACCATGCTGGGCATTTATCCCACCCCGTTTACCCCCACCCTCGCGGGTGCGTACCTGCCCCTGGCCTATCTGCCAGTATTTCTTCCCCTGCGGAGCTGTGCGGATGGGGCAGGAGGGCACCTCCGTCCCCTCGCTGTGGGTAGGGCTCTTCCCCACTCTGTGAGCATCTGCAGTAGGCAGGTGTCTCCCTCCAGATGTGCATCTCCCTCCAGATGTGCAGGACCAGCCTTACGGGGGAAGGGCCGCTTTGGGGAGGTGCGGGAGCTGAGCTCCCTGTCGATGCAGAGGCTGGTCCCGCACTGTGGAGGAAGGATGCGTTTCCTTCCTTCTTGCCCTTGGGCTTTAAGTCCTGGGCTCCTGCCCGCTCGCCCAGCCCCGTGTGCTGTCCACCCCTCCGGGCAGCACCCCAGGGCTGGGCACATCCCGGCGTGGGTGGGTCCAAGATTTGAGCTGTGTGGGGGCAGTGGCTCCTGTGCGCCCGCGGGGATAATCCAGGCACGTGGAGGGTGAGGGGGGGGAAGGGAATGCTCGTCTCCTGCCCCTTCCCGACGAGAGCTCAGGCCATTTGCAGCACAGGCTTATCGGGCAATTCAGGCTGCATCTTCCCTAATGATTCAGCGAGGGATTCAAACCAGCTCCCCCCCTCCTCTCCCCATTATTTGCGCTTTCTTCTTGCCTGCCGTGATATTTTTACCTTCAGTTCGTTCAGATTATATGATCAAAGGAGGCACAAAGGGGAGAGAACAGAGAGGAAAAAGCTTAAAAGAAGAAAGGGAGAGGCTGTGGGCTCTGGGGGCACTGCCAGCTCCGTGGGAGCTGCCATGGGCTCGGAGGATTTTCCTGGGTTCCGGTCCACGTGGTGACCCCTCGCACCTTCTCTGATGGGCAGAAATGTCACAGCTCTTGGGGTAGGATGCAAGAAATGTCTTGATTTCCGTGGGTGTGGGGCTGCCTGGGGGGACTGTGGTGTTTGAGCATCTCTGGGTTTCCCCATCATCTGCCTCCTCACCACAGGCAGAGCCTGACCCTCATCCAGGCTGCAGCAGGAGCCGCTGTCCCCTGCTCCGGTCCCTCTGCCGACGCGTGGGATGGTCCTTGCAAAGGAGACGGGACCATGCGGGAGGTTGATCCCCATCCGAGTGGGGCTGTCATCTTGGGGGCTCTCCCGGCGGTGGGGCAGGCTGGGGCGGGTGGGTGTCATGCCGCAGCATTCCCAAGCTCCTGCCTTCTGAAGGAAAGAGCTCGGCACTGGGTAATTCTCGTTGCTTAAAAGCCCCGGCTGTCAGAAACGCTTTGGAGATGGGCCTTCAAGTGGCTCCGTCGGGCAGGGATGTGCATAATTTATGGAGGTGAGTTGAGGCAAGGGCCCTCCTGGCTGGGGCAGCTGTGGAGCTGGGAACCTCCTCCGTGGTGTAAAGGGGCTCGGCATGGCCGGCTCTGGCAGGCAGCACCCCTCGGGGCTGGCTGAGGATCCGGCCCGGCAGACGTGGGCTCGGATGCTGGGCTCTGTGCTTGAGCTGAGATTAATTTGTTTCTTCGGTCTCGCTGTTGCAGCCTGTCCTGCTTGGGGAATGCATTTGCCTGCTCGGCTCTCCTCTGCTTTTTGGTGCCTTGCATTAATCATGTGCTGCCCTCGAAGCATCCATCGGCGGCTGCTTGGAGACAGCAGGGATGGGCTGCAAGAGAGAGCCTTCCCCTGAGGGGAAACTGAGGCAGGGAGCTGTGCTGCTTGGGCTGGGGTGTGGGAAGGGGGGTGAAGGGCTGTTCTGCGGCGATCTCAGGGCCAAGACTGTGGCAGCACCTTGTGCCCACTTGAGGGGCCCTGTGGTGATAGTAAAAGGGATGAGGTGAGGGCACAGGGGGTTGCAGGAGGATGGTGAGACTCCCCGGGCTCCCCCCTCGCTGTGAGGAGGGTGTGGGGCTGAGGTGGAGGGGCTGGGATGGCTGAACCCTCTCTGCCAGCTCCAGCGCCGGCTCCGAAGGAGCTGGCACCCTGCGATCTGGTGCGGGCCCCGGCACACTGAGGCAGGATGGCATTTAGCAAGAGCGTGTGGGTTTTCTCCATCTGGTGAAAGGACCAAATCTCACCCCGTGCCCCTGACTGGTGGGTAATCAGGACCCGAGGGTGCCTCCTCACCGTGCTGTGCTGCTGGGTGCTTTGAGAGTGGCCAGGGCTGCCGATGCGCCGTAGCCCTAGTGGAGGTGCTGGGATACGGGTCAGGATGTGGTGCATGTACTTGACACGGCCTGCAGGCATCACCCCAGCACCGCTCCCAGTGCCTTCACCGCCAGTTTTGCCCCCAGTTTCCCCAGGGACCATGCGCTCCCTCCTTCCTCCCTCGTGGGCACCCAGCTCGGGATCCGAGGGCTTTCGCATCCCGATGCTGGCGGCACGCAGCTGACCAAGAGCCGCTCTTACTTGGAGCAGACCCTTGGCTGTCTTGCTGGTGGCAGCCAGAAAGCCAAACTCCCCCCACGGCTTGGGCGAGCCCTCGGTGCTGTTGATATTTGCTGCTGGAAGCTGTCGATAACGAATGTTTGCAAGGGAGCAGCTGCCGGTTCAGGAATCAGTGGCCCGAAGGAAGAGCGGCAGGAGCAGCAGAGCTTAGGGTAGCGATTCAGGCCCGTGATGCTGGATTTTGGCAGTGCTCAGCCACGTCGGCTCCCGCTTGGGACACAGATCAGCTCACAGCCCGCTCAGTTTGCAGCACAGCGCTCGAGACCTGGGGACTCCTGGCAGGGGATTGAAAAGCCCGTTGGGAAGCAGCTCCCAGGTCCTTCGGCACCTCCTTTGCTTGAGCTGGGTGGTGCTGGGGATGGGGGACAGGGGACGGGGGACAGCTCGTGTCCCTGACCCCGCCGAGGAAGGAGGCTTGGGAAGATGTTCAGCCTCAGGCTGCTTTGCTGGGGGCAGGAGCTTGTGTCTGGCAGGGCCATCCATGGGGAGAAGGGAAGGGCAGATGGGTGGAGCGGGGATGCTCAGGAGAGGAGGGGACTTGCCACTTAGAGTGGCTGTCTAGAGCGCAGGTCTCTCCCCTGATCGGCTCAGGCTTTAAACCAAGCTCAGCTTTAAGGTGGCTGCTCAGTTCCTGTGCCCAGCTGTGCCCTGGGGCTCTAGGGCAGGCAGGGACCAGGACTGTGGGTGCATGTGGGGTTTGCCCCTCTCAGAGCACTGTCTCGGGGGTCTGTCCTGCCCCAGCAGCTCCCCAGAGAGGGGACAGGAGGTCCTGGGGCCTCCCTGCAGTCCTGTTCCCACTCTGGGGGGGCACAGTGGGCCAGGGGCCCCTCCACCTGGATGAAATACTGGCTTAGCCAAAACTGCTTTGAATCAAAAATCAAGTGAATCCCAAATCTTTATTTTGCAATAACCCCCAGTACTAATTTCTGCCGGGGTCCCTGATGAAAGCTTGGCATAGCTGTTGCCCTCTTCACCCTCCTGCTTAATTTTCTCCTCTCTCTCCCTCTCCTTCCTGTCCCCTCCCTCCCACCAAGGGCTCCGGAGGAAGGACCTGAAGCTTCGCTTGGGCTCGCGTCTCCGCTTCTGTCTCTTCTCCCCAGCGTAGCCATGCAGACCGCATCACCCTCCTGCAGCCCGGCTGTCTGCTGCTCCCCGGGGGCTGGCATCACCGGCAGCAGCCGCTGAAGGTGCCGTGAGCGGGAGCCCACCAGGAGCCATGCCGCCTGCCCATGCCAGCCCCGCTCCCTGACCGCCGCCGGGTTTCGGGCCACGAGCTCTGCCCCAGCACGGCTTTGGCGATGAGCGGGGGTTATTTTTGCATGGAGCGTCTCTCCTTCTGCCTCCTCCTGAGTGCCTGGAGCTGGGGGTGGGCGCCCGGGGGTGCCGCCAAGCCCAAAGGCCAGGGCTACCCGCACATGAACTCCATCCGCATCGACGGGGACATCACGCTTGGGGGGCTCTTCCCCGTGCACGGCCGGGGCGCGGAGGGCAAAGCCTGCGGGGAGCTGAAGAAGGAGAAGGGCATCCATCGCCTGGAGGCCATGCTCTTCGCCCTGGACCGGATCAACAACGACCCCGACCTGCTCCCCAACATCACCCTGGGCGCCCGCATCCTGGACACGTGCTCACGGGACACGCACGCCCTGGAGCAGTCGCTGACCTTCGTGCAAGCCCTCATCGAGAAGGACAGCACCGAGGTACGCTGCGTCAACGGCGGCCCCCCCATCATCACCAAGCCGGAGCGGGTGGTCGGCGTCATCGGCGCCTCGGGCAGCTCCGTCTCCATCATGGTGGCCAACATCCTGCGGCTCTTCAAGGTAGGGCTTGGCAAGGCTGAAAATAACCACGGCGGGTGTGTTTGCAGTGTTCCTCCACGTGTGCCTCTTCCTCCACGGCTGCGGGGTAGGCAGGAGACAGTGTCTTTAAACCCCTTCTCCTGCCTCCCCCGGGTCCCCAGGGATCCCCTCCTCCATCCCTCTCCGGTGACAACACTTTTAGCAGGAGGATTTTTATCTCTTCTCCCCCAGCTTCATGGCGAGAGGGATGCTGATGCTCCTGGCGTCAGAGGGGCTGCGGGAGGGCGGTCGCCTTGCAGAGGGTGGGTGAGGGGATGGGCTGAGGATGGGTGTGGGGTGGCATAACTCAGGCTGGGGGCCTCATCCCACTGAGGCCGTCGCTGGGGTCAGATCGGGTTGCTTAGGGCTTGGTTGTGGTGAATCTTGAAAACCTTCGAGGGTGGAGAGGGTCCAGCCTCCCTGGGAGCTCCCTGAGGGTTTTTGGGGCACAGCCCTCACCCCCCTCCTTTTGAGGGGGCTCGGCCGGTCTGTGGCAGCAGTGTCACCCAGGGGATCAGACCCTGGCTGTCCCGGTGTCAGATACCCTTTGCCATGATCCTACAAGATACACTGGGCATCTCCCTGCCTGTGGCTGTCACCTTCAGACTGATGCTCAGGACTCTCCTGCCTGCAAGCAGCCGATAGTTGGGGACATTTCAACATACCCCATCCTGACACCTGTCACCGGGGACGGCTCGATGAGGGGGTGTGTGTTGTACCCCTAAAATGTAAAGTGACACCTGAGTCAAATGGTTGGGAGCCGCGTTCACTGCCAGGATGGGGGTGGCTATCACGGACAGTGCGCAAGGACGGCTGTGTCCCCTCTCTGCTCCAGCCCAGGGGACATCATCCAGGCTGGGGACACTTGTCCTGGGTGTCCAGGGGGAAACAAGGAGCTCAGGGTTGTGGTGGAACAGGGGCTGGCTCTCCCTCCCGTGCTGCGTGCCAGCCGCAGGAAAGCCGAGGAGTTGATAATTACTTTCCCCCTCGCTGTGCATTTATTTATCCGCAGCAACATCCCCGGGCTAGAAAGTGTTTGAGCAGGAGCCCCCTCCGCAGCAAACGGCAGCGAGAAATGTAAATACTCCGCACGCCCAGCAGCCCTGGGAGCCCTGAGCCGCCCCGGAGCGGGGTCCCAGCTCTGCCTCCCCTCCCAGCACCCCGAAACCCCCTGGTTCTGCAGGGCTGATGCTGTTCTTTTTCTCTTTCCTCCCCCCCTTCCTCTGCCGGCCCGGCGTGCCGGGAGCGCCGGCTGCCCTCCTGGGAGGGCTGGAAGCTGTTAGCGAAGACGGAAAAAACAGATCGCTGATGGAGTTTGATTTTTCTGGGTCCCTTTTTAAAAAAGTGTTAATGTTCCAGGCAATGAGTGAGAGGGCTATTCAATAATTAAAATAATATAAATTAGAGGGAGCGGGAGCAACTTAAAAGCTATTTGCTGAGACGAAAATGATTGAATGCTTGCTTTGGAGAGGAGGCAGGAGAGTGACAGTCGGAGTGGAGGGACCTACATCCTTTCTAGGTTATTGGGGGGTTTCATTCTCCCCTTTCTTCTCTGACTTTGATCCCTGCGGGCAAAGCAGCTGTGACCCGTGCAGGGAGGGTGTCAGCAACCCCAGATGCACCCGTGCCCCAGCCTTGCACCCGGGCACCGGTGCTGCGGAGGCCACGTCCGAACCCAGCTTTAGCACCCAGCGTTGGTCTCAGCCCAACGAGACAGTGAGGGGGTGGGTAGAGGACGGAGACCTCAAAACCTCCAGGAGGGAGGATGCTGGACGAGCTCAACCCTTCCTAGACAGCAGCGAATCCCTGCGTGTGGGTGAGGGGGTGGATGCGCTCCCGGGTGGTCCCCAGCACAGGGACATCATTCCCAAGGGATGCAGGGATGTGAGCACAGCCACCTTCCTGCAGCGGCAGGGGCTTGGGGGTGCTCTTCCCCTCCTTGGCCACAACCCGAGAGCTGCCGCCGCTCTTTGTTATTCAAATAGTGGGTTTATGGCAGGGACATGCTTAAAATGAAAATAAGGCAACTTCCATTTCCCGCCGCCGGTGACCTTTAAGCGCGGGTGACTCCGCTCCGAGGTGCAGCAAAGCGTTTGCCTTCCCGGGTGCTGCGGCGCGGGCGGTTGCCTGTGCCCATTCCCTCGGGAACGACACTCGCCAGAGCTCTGGCTCCTGCCATGGCATCGTGGCACGAGGCGGGTACGGCTCGTGTCCCCCTCGGCGTTCCCCCTGCACGGGGATGCTGGTGTGAAGTGCTGGGAGCCGAAAGAGGGGCACCTGCTCCCGATGCTGGGGAAGGGTGCCCCCTGCCCGGGATGGGGCTCGGTGCCCTCTGCCCGCAGGGAGCTGGCAGGGGGAAGCACGGGGGCACGTCAGGTGCCCTCCAAGTACTTTGATTTTTAAACGGTGCAGTGGTTCTCTGGGAGGGCTGTAGCACATCCAACAAGCAGCACGGGCACAAAATCGATTGGGAAGCCCAGCAAGGTGAGGAGCAAACAGCTTCCCAGCCCCGGGTGGGAGCTCACACCCAGGCACCCATGGGATTGGGGGCAGGAGCTGTCCCCTCCCTTTGCTGATCCCCCTTTCATGGCTCTCCTCTCCCCGCTCCAGCAGCGGTAGGGGGCTTGCAGCCAGTCTGTATCCCACTGTGTGTTCATGGGGATGCTGCAGAGCCCTCCCTGGGATGGGGGGGGGTCACAGCACCCCCCCAGATTTATCCCCCAGAGCTTGCAGAACCCCCTTCTCTGCTCCCTACCATGTGCACAGCCGAGGTGGCCGTTTCTACCCTGGGATGATGCCATCCCCCTCCGTGGTCCCTCACCCCACTCCACACTCCCCTCCCGTGCATCCTGCTCTGCTCCATCCCCATTCCCCACCCACGCAGCCCACCAGCCCTCCCCTCCCCCCGGCAGCAAGCCTTGCCCCTCCCTGCCAGGGGTTTTGTCGCTCCCGCGCTACATAAATAAATAACGTGTCCTTCGTTAGATGCCACTGCCTAATTAAAGCTGTACATCAGTGGAACAACTTGCAGATGCGGCATCCTCTGTCCAAGCCGGTTTCATCACTCCTCGTAGCACTGCCTGCAGAAAAACCTTCCCCCAGATCCCCAGCCTCAGCTCCTTGCGATAGCATCTCTCTGGCGTCACTGCTTTCTGGCACGCTCCAACTCCTGCCCACCCCCTTCCGCTGGCTTTCCAGCCCCAGCTCTGCCCAGTTTCTCCTCAACCACCACAGCAATGACCGTGTAAAAGGAACCAGGTCCACCAGCTGCAATTGTGATTCCCCAAAACCCTGTGTCAGGGTTTGGGATGTGTTTTTTTTTTGACCCCATCCAGAAAGAGCTGGGACATGATGGAGCCCGAGTGCTCAGCCAGGGTGAGGAGCATCCCTGGTGAGAGGATGGACTTGACGTGCCGGACACTCTGAGGCGCTTGTTTTCTTCGTGGCAGCGAGTGCAGCAGCTCTTTTTAGCACAGGGGTGTTGTACAGCATGAATAATTCACCGGAGAGAGGACGCTGCCCGTCGGGGTGCTCAGCACCTGCAGGCACGTGAGGTTTCGCTGCCTGGAGCCGGGTTGCTGCAGTTGGGGGGGTCGTGGAGCTGGATCGAGCCCCCGGTGCTGAGCCCCCCAGGCTTCTGTCTGCTCCCTGTCTGTCCCGAGTGGCATCCTCCACCGCGAGGGGTGCCCTGAGGTTTTGGGCGAGCGGGATGGGAGGGATGCCGTGTCCGGCACCAGGCATCCCCACTCAGTGGGTGAATAACCTTCATGGAGCCGGGAAGGTGGCAATCGGCCGGGGGACGCTCTGATTAATCACCTGCTCCTGCCACTTCATTTCCTTGTTCTTCGCTGGGTTTATTAAAATAAATTGCAGCTGCTTGGCTCCCCTGGGCTGCCCTGGCCCCACAGCCCCCGGCCGCAGGAGCGGCTCCCCCCTTGGTCCCCGGGCACAGCGTGGTTCGGTGAGGAGAAGCGGGAGGCCAGGTGGCAGGTCCGGCATGCCGAAGGGCAGAGCCATGGCTCTCTGTGTTGCTCCTGTGGGCGGGAGCTGCTTTGTTGGAAAAAGGGATGCATCCACCCTCCAGCAACAGCTGGTTTTCCGCTGGAGCTGCCTCCTGGTGCGGGAAGCCGGGTCCACGGGCAATTAAGAAGTTTCGTTCCCATTGCTTGTTATCCATCTGCACCCAGCACCTCCGGATGAGCCGCCTCCTTTCGGCGTAATTCCACGCCGGGGCTGGCTGGGAGATCCTCCTGCAGCTTCCCAGTGCTTTATTTCTTGACAAGAGCCAGGTTTATTGCAGGGGACCGATGGCTGGCGTCAGCCCCGGCGTCCGAGCTGCCCGGTTTACACGCTCGGTTTAACGGGCAAGGGAGCGGGCAGGTCGGGGCGTCCGTTGCTCCCTGCCCCACGCTGTGGCTGCCCTTCGGTGGCACCGGAGCTGGGAAATGGAGGAATTTATCAGCTCTGCGTCATGTCAGCACATCATGATGCTTGAGCAATTCCCCTGCCCTGTGCAGTAGGACCGGTTCCCCCATTTTCAGCGGGGGAAACTGAGGCACGGAGACCTCGTGAGGCCAGGGTCTGCGCGGGTTTGGTACCACTCTCCAAGGAGATATCGAGGGCTGGATCCTGCAGCCCCGGGGAAGGGGCAGCGGGATGCTCGCCCTGCCCCAGGGACAAGGTCCGCCCGGCCCCTGCGGGGCCTTACACTCTCCCTAATTAAAAGCTGCGTCCAAATGGCTGGATGATGGAAATTCTAATTAAATCAATTCCATCTTGTCAGTGAACCAGAGGTTTGCATGAGATACGCATGAAATTAATAATTATGGTTAGGGAATGAGCTGCTCCCGACCCCGTCTCTGGCGTGGCGGGGCTGGTGCCAGGAGCAGTGAAGCCCCTTTTTGGGATGCTCCTGACCAGGGTGTTCAATGGCCTGATTGTTTTCCGGCTCCTTCCCTCCCGGCTGCTCAGGCTGATGTTCAGGTTGATGGTTGAGTCCGAGCATTGCAGACGGCTGGGGCAGCGCTGAAATCGCCACCTTTGCCTAATTCTCCCCAATCTGGAGGGGAGAAGAGAAAATGCTGCATTGGCTTGTAAACCAGTGTTAGTGGAATGGGTACGAAGTCAGGTTGTGTTTGTGGTGCATTTGGGGTTGATCACACCGATCCATTGCCCCAGGGGCTGGGGGAGCAGGATGACACCCCCAATCCCGGCTCCTGCCTGCTGTCTTATCCTGAGGGATGTTTGGCTGGGTTAGGGGTGGTTCTGGATGATGCTGACTCTGTTTTTTGGTTCAAAAGAAGGGAGGAAGGAGGTTTTCCCCCCTGCTCTGGGGTTACTCCCAGATCCAGATGGGACAAGGGAGCCTTGGGGTGCAGGAGAGCCGGTCCCACTGATTTCCCCATCATGGTATTTATCTGAGGCTGGCGATGAGCCAGGCAAGGTACCACTGGCTCTCAAACATGCAGCTGAGATACATTTCCAGCTCCCCCTCCCCACAGCATCCTCCTCCTTTCTAAGAACCTTGAATTCCCTGCCTGCATTTTGCTTTTATGGACCTAAAAGGACTTTTGTCTTTTATCTGAGAAAATAGCTGGGAACCGGGAGTTGGGCTATTGTAGACCAGGAGATCCAAAAGCAGAGGGGAAATAAGGCAGAAGTCTGTGAAATGGTCATTTGGGAACTGGTATTTTATTTTCACTTCCACCCAAGGCAGAGGATCAAGAGAGAAAAGCTCTTTCCGTTTGTTTATTAAAATACAGCTTCCAGTTCATAGCCTGTAGATCAACAGGTATTTTCCAGGCTTTGTTTTCCAGCAGGGATTCGAGCGGGATGGGCAGCCTGGGGGTTAAACCCAGATGTGCTCCCGGCATCTGGGCTTGGGCGGGATGCGCAGTGTCACCGGGGAATAGCTGGGAAGTCTCCATTGCCAGTCCCCTGCCTTCTCAGCCAGGATCTGTTTAAGCTAAACCACTTTGCAGAGGAAAAGATCGTTGGGAAAGGATCTTCTGGAAAGGCAGGATTGCATCCCTGTCCCCAAATCCCCTTTGACGTGGGCACCGCTGCTTTCCGTGCCCGCTCGCCCTCGCCGTGTGGACACGCTGCATGCATCGCCTCCCTCCCCAGCCTCCGTGTCCATCCCTCGGCCAGCGCGGCTGCAGGCCAGGCAGGGAGGAGGCAAGGAGAGAAGGAGCAGAGCAGCCCCCCCGTTCCCTCCCCAGGATGAATGATTGCCAGACGAGCGCCTCGCCTGCTGAGCAGAATTTTAATCGAGTCTCATGCACCGGCTCCCGGTCACAGGCACCCAACGAGCAGATCACAGCCCCTCGGAAAGGAGCACAAAGCAGATTGTCACAGAGAGTAATCCTATTTGTGCCTTGATAAAGATTCCTTCCTTTCCTTCTCCCACTCCTCCATCCCTCCCTTTTTTTCATCTTCTATTTTGCAGGTGGGTAGAAGGGTGGCTGCTCCTTTCCAGGGGCTTTTAGCATTCAGGTGGAGTCGTGGGTTTATTACACCGGTATCGCATTTAATAGAGAGCAAGAGGGGAGTGGAAGAGGGGAAAATAACAGAGAAACAAAGGAGAAACTGTGAGATGCAGCCTGAGAGCAGGAGTGGAGGAGGATGGAGTGAGTGGTGGGGGCTGGGAGACCCGGGAGGGTCCGTGGGGTGTCTGTGGTGCAGAGCCATCCCATCCTTGGGATGCCACTACCCATCCAGGCTCCCAGCAAGGTGGCTGATCTCACAACACAAATTAGGGTCCCCACAGACCCCAAACACCTCCCCATCCTCTCCAAGGCCACCCAGGTGTCTCTGCTGCTGGGAATTGCCTAATGGCTTAATGGGGAGTGTGATGGGTGAGGCCAAAGGCAGCCTGAGCTGATTTGGGCATCTGGCATGACCTGCTGAGCCTGGGGGATTCCTGGATCCATTGCAGTCCCCCGGGGCTGGGGCAGGGCTTGTGCTCTTGCCATTACTGAATTATTCCCAAACTGGATTAGAGGGAGCAGGAGAAGGGAAATGTCCTCTAAGAGCTGGGGATGGCTGCTCTGCGCCCGCTTGCCCCCAAGGCACGGGGTGGTTTGGGATCGGTGGTGCCCTGGGCTGTTCTTCCTTGTGCTCTGTCCCAGTAGCAAAGCAGCGACTGTGGGAAGGCGAGAGGGCAGCCGGACCCTTACCCGGGCTGTGCCAGCTGTGCCAGCTCTGGGTAGGGCTGTAGCTACGGCCCCTGCAATTATGTTGTTGCTGGATTTCAAACCTTGCCCGGGATTTGGGCAGGGCTCTGCCAGCCCTTGCGATGTGCCGGCCGCACCCGGGACAGGTGCCTGCTCGGGTGTGGGGTGAGGGATGGGGTGTCGGGTATTGGGTACATCTTTGGTAGGGAGCTGCAGGCTGGTGGGGAGAACCTGGGCTTGATAATTTAATAAGCCTTTTCCATCTTTAAGATAAATTAACATCTGTGGTGTGTTGTGGAGATGTAAAGTGCTGTGTAAGTGTTAAGCATCGCCTGATCCTGCGGTGGTAAATCATTCTAATATACTGTGTGAGGTGCGGCAGCTCTCGTTCATTTGAAGGGCTTATTTATGGCTTGGGTGGGGTGGAATCTGCCCTTCCTGGGGCAGGAAGCCAAAGGGACACCTTAGCAGTGCTGTCCGGGGCAGGAGCGAGGTTTTCTCCTTGGCCTCTCCCATTCTGGGCACATCTGATGCTCGGGAAACCCTTCTGGGGTCCTGTTGGGTGTCCTGGAGCTTCAGGAGGTCCCTGAGCTCCGACATCTCCAGGGGCTGAGCCAGCCTGTGTGGCCAAGGCTCGGTACCTGCTGTCCCGGGTGGTGCTGGTCCCCTTCGCCCAGGCAGCACCTGGAGGCACCCACAGCTCTTGTTCTGGCCAGCACCCCGGGAGCGCGGAGGGGAGCTCGATGTAGGCAGGTGGGCAGGCACGTTAATGCCAAAATGAAAGCCTGGGGTGCTCTGAACCTCCCCCTGCAAAGCCCAGGGCTGCCCAGCTCTTGGGGCACCCTCATGGGGTGGGTGCTGTGCCCTTGGGCTGGTTTCTGTTCTTCCTTGGGAGGTCCTGGAGCCCTCCTGATGTGCTGGGCTCTGCAGAGCCAGGCGCTTCTGCAGGCAGAAAAGCAGCTCTGCTGCTTTCTGATGGTTTTATTTCCCCCCCTCCTCAGACACTGGTGTGTGTGGGTTCAGACCGGAGTGGAGGGTACGGAGATGTGTGTCCCGGCATGGGTTGTGGTGGTTTTGTGTCTCCTGTGCCCAATTTTAGATGGAAATCACTGGATCAAAGCCTTTGAGTTGCCCCCAAGACCCAGCAGAACCCATCACCCTTCCCTTCGTGGTCTCCCCTCCATGAGTTGCTGGTCCTGCTGTGGAACATCCCATGTCTGGTGGCACATGCTCCCACCTGACCCATGGTCTTCCTTGATTTCCACCTCCCTCTCCTCCAGAGCAGAGCTTCGAGAGCATGGGCACGGCGAGGGCATCGCAGTGGGGTGGAGATCACATCTTTCTCCTGATGCTTTGTCTTTCCCCTGCCCATCCCAGATCCCCCAGATCAGCTACGCCTCCACCGCACCCGACCTGAGCGACAACAGCCGCTACGACTTCTTCTCCCGCGTCGTCCCGTCCGACACCTACCAGGCCCAAGCCATGGTGGACATCGTCAAAGCCCTCAGGTGGAACTACGTCTCCACCCTGGCCTCTGAGGGCAGCTACGGCGAAAGCGGCGTGGAAGCCTTCATCCAGAAGTCCAGGGAGGATGGTGAGTGGGTTTTGCCCAGGATGGGGGCTCGGCGTGGGCTTTGGAGCGGCTGGAGCTGGATGGGGCTGGAGGGATGTGTGTGATTGGGCTTCTTGGTCTGAGCTGGGATGTCGTTGCGGTGCGTGAGCAGGGGTGGGTGGCACGGTTTGGGGCGTGGTCCCAGGGCAGTGCGGGTTTGGGGCTGCCCTGCCGATGGCAAGGACAGCGTGGCATCCAGCGAGGATCCAAGCTCTCCAGCAAGGATTGGGACCAGCGATCTCAAGCTTCCTCCGCAGGGCAGGCTGCTTTACTGCTGCCAGCTCCTTTGAGGATCTCAACGTCCCGTTCTCTGCTCACCGGGAGAGCTCAGATCTGCTGAGGCCGCTCTAACCCCCTCCCTGTGCAGCCGAGCCACGGCGCTGGGCACTTTCCAGAAGAAAAGACTTTTACAAATGCTCCCAGGTTTAAACAGAAAATAAAGTTGGCACCGACACGCGCTTCGCCCAGTTTTAGTGGAATTATCCCTGAGGGCAGGTGCTTTAACTTGTCTATAGGCTTTGGACAGGCGGAAAGTCCGTGCTCAGCAAAACTCTTTGGGAGGATTTGTCTGGAGCCAGAAAGCATTTTGCTGACGGGAGCGCTGGGATGCTTAGGGGGGATTAGCAGCCTCGGGAGTGGCGGAGGAGCTCGTGGGTATGCGCTGGTGGCCGAGCATCCATCCCAGGACGGGCTGGGATGGTGAGGACCGTTGGGTGTTGCTGTCGTGGGTGCTATGACCATGAGCCTGAAGCCACCCCGTGGCCCAGCGCCGGGGTCCCTCCTCACTCCGGCATCGCTTCGCCTCCGCAGCATCATGTGCGCAGGGCGAGACGGGAGCAAAAGAGGGTTTTCCAAGGCAGTTAAAACCCTGCAGCGCACAGGCTGCTGCCTATTACTGGCTTAACTGTATTTGAATGGCACATTAAGTTCTGGCAAAATCGGTGGGACACCAGCCTATCTGGAGCTAGTCAAACTGTGTTATGGCCTTATAAATGGATAAAGGGAATAAAAACTTCTAGGTGACGAGCTCCTAATCAAAGCCCTATAAATAGGAACAGCGTTAATTCTGTCTCGCGCGCGGGCCCTGGCACTGGGAACCGGCTGTGCTTTTAATATGCAGAGAAACCCATCTGGGGATTCAACCTGGAATCTGCTCTTCAGGATTTTCACTTGAAAAGCAGAATATTTTCACGGGGCTGTGGTTTTGCAAGGAGGAGTAGCGTAGGGATGCTTCGGGGTAGGCGGAGGCGATGCTTGTTGCAGGGCGTGCTGCGGGTACCCCGTGGTGGGGATGGGGGTGCCAGCGGTGCCGGGGCGCCTGCGCTGAGCTGGGGTTGTGTCCGCACGCAGCAGAGTGCGAGTTGTCGCAGGGACTATGTGGATATGGGGATGCGAAGGTGCTCTCAGGGTGCCCGCTAGGTCCGGGGGAGCTGGAGGGTGTGCCCCGTGGGATGGGGTGCCCCATGGAAGGGCTGCAGGGCTGCATTTGTGGTTCTGGTAACAGCTTCGCCGCTGCCTACCGGGGTCTGTAAATGCCACCAGCAGCCCCATCTGACTAGTGAGGAGATGGAGGTTCCCATCTGACCGCAGGAGGAATAAAGGAAAGGAGCCTTTTGTCTCTGTGTGGGGGGGCATTTTTCATTACCGTAAGTATTTTTCCCTCCCAAAAAGGAGTTTCCTTGCCTGCCTTGGGTCAGCAGCTCCTTGCCCCACGGGGTGCCCAGGGTAGGGCTGATGGGAGTGCTGGGTGACACGGGGGGGTGACAGTAATATGGGGTTAAGCAGCTTTGTTAGCCCATGCCTGGCCCCAGTGTGCCCCTATCCTGCAGCAAGCACGGCTGGAGGATGCTCTGCTGCCCCATCCATGGGTGCTGCTCCCCAGGGGGCTCTGGGTGCTGGGCTGCACGTAGAGGGAGGGGCGGGTTGATGCACAGGCACGATTCGAACCCACGCTCCTCCTCCATTAAGCACCAATAAGGAGCAGTTGTCGTGACTGGTGGTCCCACTGCAGCACAAGCACTTCTTCTTTGAGATACCTGCGGTTACCGCGAATTCCTATAACCAGATGGTTAATGATATGACGGTGTAATTGCAGAGTAAATGAGTGTACATGGAGTCGAAATGCACGCGTATTAATCCGGGGCTGAGGCAGTCCTGTAATTTGTGTATCCACATAACCCAACGATTATATGCATTAGTGATAATTTAGTTATCAAAAAGCATAATTCCACTGTAATTGCGGTATAACAGCGGCGTAAGTGCAGCCCGTGCGTTATCAGCAGTAACTCTGCTTCCCTGCTCGTGCTGCGGGAAGACGTTTATTTCTAAGAGCTGTCACAGATCAACCCCAGCGCGGGGCCGTGGGGAAGCGGCTCTCCCTTGGGTGCCTGGGTGAGCTCTGAGCTGCTCCCTAACGCTGGGGGTCAGGCTCGCTGCTTTGCCCGTGGAAGGTTGCTCCGCAGCCGTGAATAACGGTGCAGTTGGACCGAGAATGGGCTTTTTAAAAATGTTATTTTCTTTATCTTCATTTGAAAATCCCCCAGCCTTGCCTCCTGCAGCCACACGGTTGGAGGGAGAGCTGGGCTGCGCCTGCTTTGCCTTTCTGTCTTCCCCCATAAACAGGGGATGGCTCCCCGACACCAACAGGCTTTACACCAGCGCAGAGCTGCTGGGAATGGAGGAAGGATCCGTCCTCTTCCTTTAGAGCCTGTTTGTATACACCTGGCTCTCCTTTGCGTAAAGGTTCCTGCGATTCATTGCTGCTTCGAGGTGCCTCCAGCCTGTCCCAGCGATGTCAGAGGGCCGTCAGCTGGCTCAGGATCTGGCCCCTGCCTACGCTTGCCAGCAGCTTGTCAAGCGGCCGGGTTTACCCATGTCGGGCTATTTATGCTGGGGGAAAGAGCCGGCCCTGGGATCAGGGTTAGCATCTCCCCGCTCTCCTCCCGAACAGCGCTCTGCTTCATTTCTCACGCCAAGCCTGAGTCTTCAGAGTCGGTTTTTATTTCCATCAGGCAATAATGCTCATTGCTGTAGTTAGCAGTTAGCATTCAAGCTGTTTGCTTTCCGATGCATTATCTACTTGACCTTCAGTTTCAATTTTTAGCAGAGCCTCGCGTTAAAGCCTTCGCTGTCGCAGTGGAAAACGTTTCTGCCCGAGGCACAAACCGATCCCCTCCGCCGGCGAGGGGAGGAGAAACTCGCCCTGGGGACAGGTTATTCCTGCAACAGGCCCTGGCCGTGGGCTGCCCAGACAGACTGATCTGGGAGGGTGATTATATTGAATATAGAGCAATTAGTCTGGCAATTATGTTGTTGGCCTCTGGCGAGGGTGGTGGTTGCACTGATGGCCGGTTCCTTGCTAGAGTGAGGGTTTTTTGGGTGCTGGCATTGCAGGGATATTAAGTCTGCAAAGGATGAATTTTCTTTGGCCATTTTAAGGTGTTTTAAGTGCTCCCCCAAAGCATCCTGCAAAGGCAGTGGGTGCCAGCTGTATTCGACCAAGGTGCGAGGCAGGGCCAGCAGCGGGGTGTCCCCATCTCCTCTCGTACAGCAGCTCCCCCTGATCCCTGGCATCGTTTCGGTGGACGGACAGACCCATCCGCAGTCCTTCGGCTCTGTGTGCATTGACATCTCCGCTGTCGCCAAGCTGTTGAGACGAAGTATTAGATTTATGTTTATGTAATGTAGCTGGTGAGCACGGCACGTTATGCCATGCGTCGTAATGTGCAGCGCGCGGTTTTGTGAAGAGGGTAATATTTCCAGCCCAGCACAAGACTCCTTAGTCATGTGTCTGGATCAATTTTACACTGTCATTTCCCTGTTCTATTGTTTTATCCTTCGCTGAGTTTTCTGTATTTTTAGTGAAGAGGCTGATACATATTTGTGATGCATTCGCTCATCCCCGTGTGACATCCATGGCTGTCTCTTTCTGGTTTGAGCCGGGTTCATTACTTTTGGTTGATGCATCAGGATGTCACCCCCAAAAAACTGCTCCCAAGGCTCAAGGCATAAGCAAGCATCAATATGGCTTTGCTGCAGCTTTGTATATGCAAACCTGGAGGTTGCCAATCCCGGGTATTCACTGGCCATGGGGATCATCCCACACTGTGCCCTGTGGATGCCATCCCCATGGGAGGGTGATGCTGGTGGGTACCTGCCCCTGGTACCTCCCGGTGCCCTTTGCAGGGAGCTTCCCCCACCCAGCACAGCGTGCAGGAGTTCAGGCGAGTGACCTCCAGCCCCGTGACGGGGAGGTGTGACGAGCGGGAGGGCAGAGCCGGGCTGGGGATCCAGCTCCCTTTCACCCCCAAGGCTGGGTGTTCCTGTGCAGTCAGCACGCTGTTCGCGGCTCACTGGAGAGCTCTTACGTGCTGCCGGCGTCTCGGCTTCCCAGCCGAGTCCTCCCAGTCAGCAGCTGGCACAGACCTGGACGTTTTGGGGTGATGCTGGGAGCCCGAAGGGTCCCTGCTCTGGGGCTTGGATGAACCTTTTCCTGGCCGATAACACCGAGGGTGGTGGCATCTCTGTCCCCTCTGGGGCTTGAATCTCTGTCCTTGCACAGTGTGCCTCAGGAAGGGTCCTTGGCACCCACGGGCCAAAATCATGGTTATACCCATCCCCTGAGGTTCTGTGCTGGTCTGTCATCCCACTCCCTGCCCAAAAATCAGTGCCAGCTCTCACTGGATGTGTCCTCTCTTTGTGCTGGATGAGGCAGCCAGAGGGACAGGTCTGGTCACCGAGGCTCTCCTAGGAGACAGAAATCACCTTTCCCAAGTTATTTTCCTATTTATTTCCCCCCACTCCTTCTTTTCTTTTTGCTACTGTCAACACTGTGTACCCCAACACAGCCTGAAGAGAGGTGTGCCTCAGTTTCCCCACCTAAAAACCTTCCCTGTCCTTGAGCTGGGTGATAGTGGATGCAAAATGTTCTGCAAGCTGGGACCGGGGAGAGCCAGAGGTGTACTGGAGCTGCTGGGCTGGGAAAACGCTCCCTCCAGCCCCAGGGCTTGCTTCCTTCGCTGGCTGAAGTCTGGCTGTAAGTAAGGCTGCCCTCGCAGCGCCCTGTTGTCAGGTCTCGCCGTGCTTCCATTCTGCGGCGGGAGGCGAGCGAGGCTGACAGAGAAGAGCTATTAGTTGTGGTCAGGGCTGGCGTGCGGGCTCTGGCTCTCAGCCCAAACCTGGGCTTTGGAGGCAGTCCGAGTCGATATCTTGCTCTTTAATATTTTTGGCGTGTGTTGGGGGTGCCTGTGGGCTGGTGACCTGTGCTGGGTCCTGCCAAGGAGATGCTGGCGGCTTCGTGGAGCTCCCGGCGAGGATCTGAGATGAGGTGAGGTGGGAGCTGCAGCCCCAGGGTCGGTGGAGAGCGTGTTTTCCATGAGGAGGAGAGAGATAGATGAAGGGAAAAACTGTCTTTGCACTTCAAGCCCCAGCTCCTGGAGTCGTGTGGTGGGTGGGGGTCTCCGCTGCAGGGTGACGCTGCCTTTGCAGAGCAGCAGATAAGGGAAAGACTGCAAAATCCTGCTATACACCTCCCCAAAAATCCCAGCTCTTCCCAATCTAGGGCTGGAGCGGGCTGATGGGGGAGGAGATGCAGCCCAAGGGACAGCTCGCCCGCAGAGGAGCCGCAGGGGCTTGACTTGCTGGAGTCCCTGCTTAGCTCTGTAGCAGATCGTGGAGGTGTGGTGTTATTACCTGAGTGAGAAACTTGAATTTTCTGCTCCCTGGCATCCCACCCAAGGCCCAGGGTTTGACTGAAGGGTCGCTTTGCCCCCCTCCGCTTCTTGTCCCCATTGCAAATCCATCAATGACCGCTTTAGCCCGGCGGCGCAGGCCGTTGGAACGCGGGTGCCAGTTGCCGAGATTCGTGATGTCTGGTGAGATTTCAAAACGCTGAAGAGCAGCGTCTGAGCCGGTTCCAGGGACAAGGCAGGCGGCAAGCGCCAGGAGCCGCAGTGATGGGGAGGTGTGATGCAGAGCCCAGGGTGTGCAGGGGAGGGGCCCAACATCCCCACAGTGGGATCAGGCTGCAAAAATGTGGGGGTGGGGAGGTGCCATCGCTCCCCGCCTTGCATTCCCAGGAGAGAAGGGGGGAGATGCCCACCTTGCAGTGAAATGCAGATCTGGCTGCAGCAGGGGATATGTTGGGCCGGTTTTGGGTGACAAAAGCGGGTTGGTGTCCCCATGCACACCCAAGCTGGTAGCAGAGGTGCTTTGCCAGCAGCAGGACTAGGAGTTGCGGGATATCGTGCTGGATAATCCGGGTATCTCTCGTTAGGGCTTCAGCACAACAAAGGAGGGATTAGAGCCCCGTGTGATAGGACCTGGGTGGCTCGTGCCATGGCACGGGGTTGTTTCCCCATCACATGGCTCTCCCCAGCCTGGGTGTGCATGGGTACCCACGGGATGTGGGGAGCCTTTCCCAAATTGCACAGGCACCTGTTGCTGCGGTGTTGAGGATGGATGGATGGACAGACAGTCCAAACCCTTGCCCTATGCAGGACATCCTGTGCTCCGTGATTAGACCAAAGCACACGGGTCCTGCGATGGCGCAGGAGCTTTGCCTTTGCGAGGCCACAAAGCCATGTCCCTAATGACTTCTCCTCTAATGAGTCGGTTTCTGGAGGCTTTGAAGCGACATGAATAATGAATCCCAGGGCAGGGGAGCAGCCAGCCGCTTGCCAATTAGGACTCTGGGCTTGAGAATCTCATTTAAATGGCTGGGGTTAGGAAGGGAGCATACAGGGGAGCCGTGCAGGTGCTGCTGGCAGAAGCCAGGCTGTGCAAGCCCCATCCCCTCCTGGGGGTGCCAGGGGAGTGTGTCACCATTGGGGGGCACGTGCACAGTGCTGTTCCCAGCAGGGTTGAGCCAGACCCCCCTTTCCCAACGCGTCGGGCCCGTGCTCACCCAGCGCTGCGCAGCCGGCTCTGCGGGGAGCCCCGGCGGAGCGCTCCCTGATTGATGGTGTATGTTAGCGACAGCAAAAGCTTATTATCTACCTGCAATCAAGAGGGCACTTCAGTGTCGCGCTTCCCGGAGCAGCTGTGCTCCCACCGAGCCCGGAACGGTGGAGATTAAACCCTGACCTGTGTTTGACAACACGCGTTAACCCCATCTTAATGAGGAGAGGCCCCCGGCGAGCAGGGAGCAGAGCCGCGGGGAGGCTGGGATCCCGCCGGGCCGGGGGTGATGCCGGTGGGAGGGATGCGGCCGTGTGCTGGAGGATGGCGCAGGCAGCGGTTTGCTCCCGGAGGGCTGTGCCCTGCTTGGGGTGGGATGCTCACGGGCAAGGTTTGCATGGCTGGGGCGGGTGCACGGGGCTGTTGGGTGGCACTGGGTGACGACATTTGCGGTTGTGCCCCTGGGGCCAAGGTGGGACGCGGTGCAGATGTGTCCCCAGTGGCCTGGCCTGGCTAGGAGCGTGGGTTGGTTGCTGGAGGATGAGCCCCACAGCAAACCCTTCCCTTTGCAGAGCTGCTCTGGCTGCATGTCTCGGGTTTCCCTCTTGCCCTGACAAGCATCTGCACCGAGACCCACCCAGGTGGGATGGGGTGGCCGCTGCTTATTAACCAGGGTGGGCCCATTATGGCAAGCTCTGGCAGGTGTCAGAGAAAAGGCTGCAAGTAGCAGTGATGGGCACGCTTGGCCACCTGCTGTAATTACATCCCCACTGTTCCACTCTCCCCGTTGGTCTCTGCTCACCCGGATGTTGGCTGCTGAATATTTCATCCCTGGCTCTTCCCAGCAGCCTCCCTGCAAAGCTGCTGGCTCTGCCACTGTGGGACCTGCGACCCACTGCAGGGGCTTGCGCCTGGAGCCAAAAGCAGCTCTGGATGCTCCTGGGCTGTGGGGCTGCAGCTCTGGGTGCCTGATTGTTGCCCCAGCCCATGGGAGGGTTGGAAATGGGCTCAAGTTGGGTTTTCAAGGCTTTCTTGCTGCAAGCACCCTTCATCCTGTGCTGCATCCGTCAGTGATGGGATGGGATCTTTGAATCCCGTGCCTGTTTCCAAGCTGTCTCCAGCAGCTGGCTGTGGGATGCTGCCCAGTCCTGGAGGCTTTCCCCACTGTTCCTGCTCCTCTTTGGTCCTTTTCCAAAGCTGTGGGAGGAAAAGGGTCCCCAGCCCTCACCTCCTGCCTCCTCCCAGAGCCAGACCTTGGCCTGAGGCAGGAAGCGATGCTATGCTATCCTGCCCGGGGGAGGAAGAGCAGCCGCCTCGTCCCCATCGCTGCCGCCTGCTCACTTTGATTTCTTGCTTTAAAGGAGTGTTTTGACTAAATGGATTTTTGTGCGAAGACAGCAGGAGCATCACTTGGCAAATCCCCCTTCCCACCACGGCGCCCGGGGGCCATGAATAATGCAGGTGCTGAGAGCCGGGGCTGCTGGAGGTGAGCAGGGCTGCCCTGAAACGTACAGCTCTGCCCACCCCAGCCACCTCCCTCTGACCTCCCGACCTCTTTTTTCTTTAATTAAGAAGATAAAAACCTTAAGCAGCATTGCCAGCATTGGTGCACTGGCTGGAGGAGGGTGCTATGGGAATGTGGCGCTCCCAGACCCTCCCAGGGCTTTTAGCTGGGCAAGGTTGGTGTTAATCTCTAAGCCTGGAGAACCCCAACAAGCTGTAGGGCACAGGTGGTGCAGCTGAGGGTTGCAGATCCATGTGTCCATCCTTGGGGCAGTTTCCTCCCAGCATCCAGCCCCTTTTTTGGGTCTCCATCCCTTCTTTCCCCTCCCGTTGGCCTGACCACGTCCTGCTCGCGTGCGCCACAGTCTCCAGCCACCGCGTAACTAACATCCTCATTACATCCTAATTGCCCAGATCCCCTTTTTGTTCCATTCCTTGTTAGTTTGATTTAACGGAGCTGCCAAGTAACTTGGTCGTTTCTGAGTTGCCATCGATTTAGTCTCCTTTCTTATTTATTTATGGGCCCGTCTCCTCTGCCACCCCCTCCTGCCATGCGTACAGGAAGACAGTCCCTGCCACAAGCTCACCCAAGGCCACTTGCTGCCCCTGCGGGGATTATCCTTCCCCGGTGAGCTGGATTTTGCTGAGCTTCCTCCAGGTTGGGGTCCCGTGTACCCCCGCAGCACATGCAGAGCCAGTGTGGGACAGCTATGGGATCCTGGGAATGCTCAAAGCTACTGCTCAGGGCGAGGGGGATAAAACACGCTGGGGGGACCTCAGTGCAAAGGTGGTGGGCTGGGAACGTCTCGAAGCCAGGTTTGCTCTGGCCGTGCTGGGAAGGGGCTGGTGCTGCAACCCCCGGGTCCCTGTGCCACACACCCATGCGTGCAGGGCCACGTGTCATCACGGCGTGTGGCTTCCTGTGCTCACACGAGCCCGGAGCAGAGCACACAGCGCGGCAGCTTCGCGATGTGGGTGCCTGGTGGCACGCGGGTGTGCGCTTGTGCCAGCCCCGAGCTGTCACTTGTGTGTGCACGCACCCTACGCCGGGGCTTTTGGAAGGCGCTCGTGTTTGCAAACTGCTGCTTTTCTTGGATTTTCTCCTTTTATTGCCATGGAAACTGTAATTAAGCTTCACCGACTCCTTAGCTGGAGCTGTTGTCTCTGGTGACACAGCCGGTGCCACCCTGGCCTGGCCGGGGGCTCGGCGGTGACCGGGGATGTGCCCATCCTGCTGGCACTGCCTGCTGCTGCCCGTCTTGCCTGGCTGATCTGTCTGTCCGGGAGTCTGTTTATCCAACTCCCTCCTCTCCGTCCATCTGGCTCCCCATATGGGAAACAAACAGCAAATTGGCCCAATTTCTTACCATATGAAAAAAAAACACCCTGAAAACCACCCTCTCTGTGGCTGGGCTCAGGGTGCTGGGGCGGGTGATGCCCGCCCTGGCTTGTGGGCGTTTGCTGGGGATGCTGTTATCCCCCTCCCTGCGACCTCCCTTGCTGCATGCTCGGCACCCATCAGCCCCCCCCCGGCCGTGTCGTTAGGCTACAGGGGGACAAATTACCCCAATTTTCCTCCAGCGCTGTGGGAAGGAGCAAACCTTCCCATCTTGGAGGCCTCCGCCTCCGAGCCTGTCCCCATCCCGCCCTCCCCCTGCTCCTCTCCAGGGCCATAAGCTGGGAAATCTCTCCCTGCCACCGTGTGCTAATTACTCTGACCTTTGCTTAAGTGGGGATCTTTTAGTGGCAGGCGAGGTATCAGCCGTGTTATTTACTATGCAAATTGAGACCATCAATTACATCCAGAAGGTCCCAAAATGTTTAATTTTCTCTCCCATCTCTCTTTTTATTGGCATCTGCAAAAAGGCAGGAGCAGGAGGGCTCTGGCTTTTCGGAGCTGGAGGCTGGGAGCCCAGCAGCCGTGTGTGGGGACTCTTCCAATTGCCAGCTTCCCCTTGTCTCGTCTCTTTTAATTTTAATTAACTGCTTTTGCGATCGCCTGGTTGAAGGCTGGGCTGGGAGTTCAGCCGGAGCCACAGGGATGGGAATAAATCCCTTTGCAGGGCCAGGCTGCTGTCTCAGGGGCGCCAGGCTCGTGCCGGGGCTGCAGCCCATCATCTCCTCTTCCCACGGGCTGCTTTTGCCAGTCCAGTGCACGTGCAGAGCCCTGTGAAAAACCCGTTCCTGGGCTGGGGAGGGTTTTTCCAGCCAACTGGTCATTGCAGTTGGCTGGAAAAACCCTCTCTGAGGTGCTGGGAGGGGACTGTGTGTCGGTGGGATGGGGCATGATGTGGCTGTGGCTGAAGATACCTGTGACAGGTACGAAGAGGAGTGGGTGGAAGGCATGGATGAGCTACGGGGATGCAGGATGGGAGGGAAGACGGCACAGAAGGGCTGAACTGCAGAGGAGAGGAGGGGTGAAGGAAGCGACCTGGGAGAGGGCTCGGGTACATGTCCCGGGGAGCTGGGTGGTGGCCAGGGGGCTCTGGGGTCGGTGGGCAGTGGGGATGGCAGGTGCTGAGCCCCTCCAGGGGGAGTGCAGGTGAGCTGGGGAGAGACCCCCCGTTTGCCTGTGGTAGGGCTGAGGAGCAGTGGGAGAGGGGTTGTCCCTGGAGATGGGGGCTTGCAGGGGGTCTCAGGGCTCTCTCTGCCGCAGGGGGTGTGTGTGTGGCCCAGTCCGTCAAGATCCCACGGGAGCCCAAGCCGGGAGAGTTCGACAAGATCATCCGCCGCCTCCTGGAGACCTCTCACGCTCGGGCTGTCATCATCTTCGCTAACGAAGACGATATCAGGTGCGGAGGGGCCAGCCCGGCTGGGAGGGAGGTTTGGGGGGAGAGTGCACTTCAGGGCACCCGCACTGAGCCTGACGTGCTCTACGCTCGCTGCTGGCCGGGGTGTGGGAAGCAGGATGTGAATGGCAGGAGCCGACCATGCCTGCAGTGTGGAGGTGCGTCTGCAACGTGGTGTAGATGTGTCTGCAACGGGGAGCAGATGTGTCTGCACAGCTGCCTTTGCAGCGTGGCAGGGACGCGTCTGCAAGGGGAGAGGATGCACCTTGCAGCGTGGCAGGGACGCGTCTGCAGGGGGAGAGGATGCACCTTGCAGCGTGGCAGGGACGCGTCTGCAAGGGGAGAGGATGCACCTTGCAGCGTGGCAGGGACGCGTCTGCAAGGGGAGAGGATGCACCTTGCAGCGTGGCAGGGATGCGTCTGCAAGGGGGAGGATGCACCTTGCAGCGTGGCACAGACGTGTCTGCAGCAGGGACCCACTAGAGCTGACTTCAGAGTGGCTGCCTGGCACGTTGCTGCCATCAATCCACAGCAACGTGGAGCTCAAAGGAGGAAAAATCTGCTTTCGTTGGCTCGGAACCCCCTGCTGCCACGGCTCGGCTGCTTCGCGCCACTCACGCGTGGGTCAGAGCTGGCGTGGGGCCTCGCTGGGCACCAGCTGCGGCAGGATCCTGGCACTGGTTCTGCTCCTCCGTGCAGCCTCAGCCCGCAGCGTGGAAGAGGAGTGGGTCACGGGGGCCTTTTGGGGACCCCCCCCTTGCTTGCTCCCCTGCCCGGTGGCGCTGGAGACGCAGCCACGCTTCGAGGTGATGAGCTGCTCTTCAGGCGAAGCAACGTCTTGCAGCTCCCGTTGTTTATGGAGCAGAATGATTCACATGGAACTACCCCTGATTTCCTAAGTATCTAATTTATTAATCAGCAAACATTATGTAAATGTGGGTAAACTGCGATTTTAAATCAGTTTACATCAGATGTGCAAGCGCTCCGAGTTTCTTTTTTCCTTCCTTAATAGAAATGTCTGCAAAGCTGACATTTACGCGGGTGTGTGGTGAGAAACTGGGGATTTACCTCGCTGTGTAAATGGCAAGCCCCATTAACTGGGGTTTGTAAACATTTACCCATCCAAATAGGATTACATCCCATGAACAGCGGTTTACACACACCCACCTGGTGCCGGGTAAGCTTGGGTTTAGCCTGGGCATGGAGACTGCCGTGATCCCGATCCTCGTGCCAGCTTGGGCTGCGGAGCCTGGAAGATGGTGTGTTGCCTCTCCCAAAATGTGTGGGGTCATTGCTGCTGAGCAAGAGGGTCCAGGGATGGTTTTTGCTTGAATTTCTGCCTGGCTCGGATTGAGTCTAAATCACCAATCTCCCAGGAACGTCCTCAATCTACCCTGGGTAGATCCAGCCCCCCACGAGGACTGTGGGCAGCTGGAGATGCTGCTGGTGCTCGGAGCTGGATGTGGGCTTTGCTGACGTCCCTGCAGCAGGATGCACCTGGGGGCAACACGGGATGAGCACGGAGCCTGGGGCAACCTGGGATGCCCTCGGGGCTTGGGGCAACCCAGGATGAGCACAGAGCTAAGAGCAACCTGGGATGAGCATGGAGCTCAGAGCAACCTGGGATACACCTGTACCTCGGGGCAACCCAGGATGAGCACGGAGCAGCTGTCTGCTTGCTGGCCCCGTGGCTCCTGGAGCACGCCTGCCTCTTCCCGTCTTGTGTCCACTCTCTGCTTGACTTGTATGTGGTTTTTTTTCCTTATTACGTGTTTCAAGCACCACCTGGACTTGAAATGATCAGCTCGTGGCGGCCAGGGGGTGAGTCACAAACCTGCCTCCTCGCTTCACGGGGAAATGGAGAGACAAAGCTGCCCTGGGCCCCACTCCCACAGGACTGGGAACCCACGCAATTCCTGAGCCCTGGAAAAAAAGAGCCTGGAGGGTCGGATCCATCCACCTACTAAGATTCTCGGAACTGGCTGGTGCCGGTGGAGCGTGTGCGGCTGAGTCTGGCCACGATGAGGGATGCTCGGCAGGACGGGTGGCACCTTGGGCTCCCCACTGCTGCTCAGCTGCCCAGTGGAGCCCAGCAGAGCCCAGTTTAGCTCTGGCTGGGGCACTGGCAGCGCTGGCAGGCTCTCTCCCATGGCTTGCAATGCTGATCGGAGCTGAGAGCGCACGCCTGCTCTCCAGTGCTGCTGCTTTCCCTGCCTGCTGTGGCATAACCTGATTTTTTTTCCTGATGTTGGGTAATTAAAGGGGAAATTCAATTACCAGTCAGCAAGTATGCAAATGAGGTGGGAGAAGCAGCCTGTGTGCCCAGGCTGGGGAGGATAGAGGGTGTGGGAGCTGAGCAGCACAGTTTGCTCTCGTGTACCCATATACACCAGGTCACGCACCGGTGTCTGGTGCCAACCGAGCATCCGGAGCAGGAGGTGCAAAGAGCGCTGAGCCCTGCCCTGTGCCGGCATCCCCGCTTCCATGAAGTCCCAGCCCTGTGGTGCCGGCGAACACCAGCGCTTGTTGCTTCTCTCCGCAGAAGGGTGCTGGAGGCGGCCAAGAGGGCGAACCAGACGGGACACTTCATCTGGATGGGCTCAGACAGCTGGGGCTCCAAAATCTCCCCTGTCCTGCACCTGGAGGAGGTGGCTGAGGGCTCTGTCACCATCCTGCCCAAGCGGGTCTCTGTCAAAGGTAAGGGGCTGCACTCGGTGGCTTCCCTCAGCTCCCTCCTGGGCTGGCCGTGTCCCCCCAGCATCCCCTTAACCGCCAGGTTTTGGCTGTGAAAGACTCTCTTTGGCACTGGGTCTTCCCTGAGTGCGATTTCCAGCCTGCAGCTTTGCCCGACACAAACCCACCGCGATTCTGCGCATCCCTAGACCCCATCGCTCAAGAGACCTCCCCTCCCCTCTGCCTGGGGAGTTTTGGGCCACGTTAGGCATCTCTCTACCACCCCAGAGATTTATCCCCTCCGTCCCCTCTTCCCTGGGCAGGTTTCGACCGCTACTTCTCCAGCAGGACGCTGGACAACAACCGCCGAAACATCTGGTTTGCTGAGTTTTGGGAGGAAAACTTCCACTGCAAGCTGAGCCGGCACGCGCTGAAGAAGGGCAGCAGCATCAAGAAGTGCACCAGTAAGAGCCGTGGGTGGGGGTACTGCGGGCGAGCAGAGGCGCGGGGGCACGCGGTGCTGTGTTGTGCGGGGGGTGTGGGGATGTGAAGGTGACGGCAGAGACGCCAGGGCTTTCCCCATGTGGCCTTTTGCCTCAGCCCTGTCCTTATTGCTCTGGAGCTGCCAGCCCAGCTCAGGGCACCTACGTGGCAATTAATGCTCCGTGCGTTGTGTGGGGGTTTTTTTGGACTAAGCAGAAAGAGCCAGGTGGGAATTTGGGGAAGGCTGGAGAAACGGCGCTTCTGCAGCGTGGGTGATGCAGAACTGCTCGCCGGCGTGGGCGCTCGGGTGGCTGCTGGGCTCGTGATGGAGGCGGCTCGCTTAAAAGTGGACAGGAGTGGTGCACAAAAACGCTTTTGTGCATCCCAGTGTGCTGTGTGTGATCCAGGGATGCGTGGAGCCTGCTTGGTTTACGTGTGTGCGAAGGTGCAGCTCCCAGGGCGGCTCCCTCTCCTGCACGCTTCTTGCACATCTCCCTTCCCTCGGCCCCGTCTTCTGCAGGTACAAAACCACCGGGATTTGGGGGATTCGGGGCTGAATTCTGCCTTGTTTAGCAGCATTTGGACAACTGCCTGTTTCTCATCGTGTGCCGCTGTCCTGTGTAAGGCATGAAGCCACCAGTGCATCCGGGATAGAACAAGGGGTAACTGGTTTAAACGGAAAGAGGGAGATGGAGATGGGCCATCAGGAAGGAATTCTTCCCGGAGAGGGTGGGGAGCACTGGGACAGGTTGCCCAGAGAAGCTGTGGATGCCCCATCCCTGGGAGTGTCCAAGGCCAGGCTGGATGAGGCTTGGAGCAACCTGGTCTGGTGGAGGGTGTCCCTGCCCATGGCAGGGGGTGGGGCTGGGGGTCTTTAAGGTCCCTTCCAACCCAAACCAGTCTGGGATTCTGTGTATGTCATATATATCCCATCCTTGCAGGGGGCTCCTATCCCACCTGAGCAGGCTAAAAGCTGGGATGGTTGCTGAGAAATGAGGCAAACTGCTAGCGCAGGGTCAGGATCCGGCTCTTGCTTACCCAGCACTGAGGCTGTGTGCCCGTGCCCGCAGGGAGGGTGCTGCTGGGCACCCCACGGGAGGGTGCAGTGGTGCCCGGAGAGGAGGTGATCGCCCCAGGGCATGTGCCAGAGGGGTGTTTGCCCGTGTCTCGTCACAATCTACTTTGTCCATGTGCCCCTTTGCTGCTCCACACAGGGAACCGCATCCTGGCAGAGCCTGATCCTAGGTCCCCTCCTCACCCCCCCACTATGCTTTTTTAGCCATTTCCAGCTAAAGGAGGCTTGTAGGGATTAATGCAGTAAACAAGGCAACCGGGGGATCTGTCTTGCTGACAGCACTGCTGCCGAGGTGATGGTTGGAGGCTCAAGGAGGTGACATGTTTACTGAGAGATGGGAGAGATTTACTGCCTGCTTGGCACCGGCTGAAGACAGATAACGACACGGTGGCTCGCAGGCTGTGACATGGCAGGACTTTGGGACATTTGTGCATCCCCCCGTCTCCGTGGGAGAGACGTCTGCAGAAGCTGTGGCACGCTGGTGGACCTGGCCGTGCCTGGCACATTTGGGTGTTTATTTCCCCCTTTCACCACTGAGGACAAGAGGGACGGTGCTTCCACAACCTCCCCCTTTTCAGGCATCCCCCAGATGTTCAGCTGATGATTTGGGGACACCTTTCTGTCGCTGCAGAGACTTCCCAGCGCTGCAGCTTGCCCAAGTAGCCCTGTGGCTAATGCGTAGGTGTGAGGGCATGCAGGAAAACTTGCCCGTGGCCATGGCCTTGGGTAGCTGAGGGTTCCTCATCTTTCCCGATCCCCGACACCAGGAAATGCACGAGCGGGTCCTGCACACCGCTGATCTCTTCATCTTCATAGTAATGCAGTATTGCAACGAGCAATATTTCAGGGCCAAGGTATTAGCGGCGGCAGCTGAAACCGCGACATGGCAAATGTCCTAGGAACTGCCTTTAAATGATCTGAATTTGTCAGCAAATAAATTATCTCCTGAGCGTTCGCTTGGCAGATAAACGGAGAGGGGAAATAACGCACGATGAGGCACGTAACCTGCCTGTGTGGTTCCGTGCGCTCCTGCTTTGCACGGCTTCTGCCAGTGTCCCGTTTGGGGCTGTTTGCTCCAGGGAATTGTACTGACTTTCCCCATGAGCTTCAGGTGCCCAAAAGGCACAGAGAAATGCTGGCTTTTGCATCCCAAAACCAAACTGAAGCGCCCCGTCTCCAAATGGGACAGCTCACGGCTCTCGTTCATGCATTGGATAGCTGGGAGGAAGGTGAGGGCTGGGGTGGGCATGAGATTTTGGGGCGATTCCCGCTGGCAGCTGCTCATATTATCCCCAAGACCAGCCCTAGCACCCATCAGGACCCCAGGCTCCTTCACCGGGCTGTCCTGCTGGCACCAGGATCAGGCCAGAACTCCTCTCCCAGCTGTTTTTGCAGTAGCATCTCCTCAGCATCCTTCCCCACCTCCAAGCTCCCCCCGCTGGGCTGCATCCCAGTCACTCCCGGGTTGGACAGGCTCCCACGAGGGACTCAGCCCCTGCTCGTGCCTGGCTGGCCAGGCTGGAAAGAATCCTGCCAGCCGCTGCTTCCTTAATAATTCACACACGTGTGGATGCAGACGGGGAGGTGCTGGGGTGCAGCGAGTGGAGACGGAGGAGCCGATGGCAATGCCGGGTTGGCTGGGCTGATGGGGTAGCAAGGGCGGGAGGATGGGGCACAGCTCGGGGCTGCATCCTCTCCCGTGACCCACACAGCGACCGCAGGATGCTCCAGGCCCTGTGGGCGACTCTTTTTCCAGAAGAGCTAATTAATGACCTTCGTTTAGCAGGGCTGAATGGTAACTGCTTTGAGCAGGGCTGGGAACTTCTGTGTGCCCCCACCTCCACCCGACCAGGCTGCAGACAGATGCAGAGCAGCGACGTGGGCGGGGGACGGCGGGGGGAGAGGAGCTTTTATTTGATTTTCCTTCTCTATTTGTGATTCTTCACCTTCTTTTCCCTTTCTGTTTTGCGTCTCTCCAGTCTCTTCTTAAAATGGGGTTGGTTTTTTGTGTGTTCCTGGCTGTTTTCCAGCACAGTGTGCCCCAACCAGGCCAACGGGGGGGATTTGCACTGTCGCCTGGTAGTTAAGATGATAAAAGGCTGCTGTTGACCGAGGCCGGGTCCGAGCGGGCAGGGGTGTCCCAGTGGTGTCAGTTCAGATCCAAACTGCCGGCCTCACTGCTGCGGGCAGCTCAAGCTCTCGTTGCAAAGATGTTTGCAGCGAGCATCCCTCGCCGGGGCACAGCCCCTGCTCCCTGGATGGGCTCACCCAGCCTGGAAACGCAGCGCTGGGTGCTGCTGCGACACCCGTGAGATTTGGAGATTCGGAGGTGACGCCGTCCCTTGGCTCTCCAGAGCAGCACTGTGAGTGGTTTTGATTAACTCCTGCCGAAAGCCGGCGATGTGATGGGAATTGATGCTAATCCCGTCTCATCCACCGCTTGAGAAGATAGCTGCGTCCGTCCTCTGAGGGCTGCCCGCAGAGACTCATCACGCACTTGAAAATTAATTATCAGCCCTGTAGTATGATGCACAACCCTGCTATTATAATCAGCAGGGTCACATCCCTTTTGCGGCCCTAATCTACTGCGAGTTTGGCGGAGATTTATTGTCTCCATGTCGGGAACACGCCACTGCCAGCCCCGGCTTTCTGCTCCGTGTTGCTCCCTCTGTGCACCAGCCTAATTCCCATCTGCAAAAACCAGCTGGGGCCTGGGGCAAGGTGCCCAAGGGACAGCCCGGAGACATCTGCTTATCTGCAGCGGCACCGGAGCCGGCTTCTCCCACCGCTTCGGGCTGATGCTGCTCACCAGAGGGATGTTGGGGAGGAAAATCCAGCTTCCACAGCCCATGTTATCCAGTGTGTTGTATTTTTTTTGCTGGGACCTCTGTGGGATTCGAGGTACCTGGGAAGCCGAGGAGCTGGGAAGGGATGAGGTCTGGGTCCCACGTGTCCCCTGGGCTCAGCAGCCTCTGTGGGGCAGCAGGATGGTGCCGGAGGTGGCAGTGGGGCTGGGACATCCCCACAGGCTCAGCTCCCCTGGACAGCCTATTACACCCTTTTTTTTTAATGGGTAATTATCTTGACAAGACAGAGTGGCTTGTCTGCGCCTTGAGAGATGAATGCAGGGAAAGGCCCGAAGTTGAGGGAGAAGATTAATAGCCTTTGTCAATAATGTGGAAGAAAGGATAACTTGACGGGTTTCGCACGAGTAATCTCCACGTAGTCCAAAAGCATTTTTATAACTTTGAAGGATGGGCTATAAATTCACCTCCTTGATATCATCTTTTCTTGTTGGCCAGTTCGCTATTAATTTGCTTTAGTGGCTTGTCAGTGGCATGTTTCGCTCCCCGTCCCGGCTCAGGGACCTCCGGGCGTGTGGCTCTTGGGGACATACTTGCTCGGTGGAGATTTGTTCCACATCCAGCACTAGATTCATCCCACCTTCCCACAGCGGGGAGGGAGGGAATCAGCGAGCGCTGCTTGCCTGTGCCTTTTCTGCCCCTGGCTGCACAGGCTCTGTGCCCTGGTCCCCTGCAGTCACTGTAAATCCCCACCTTGCCCCAGGATGCATCCATGCACGATCGAGCCAGAATTAATTTTGGACACCCTTGGATGGCTTTCTGGGATGCCTCTGCCTCTACCAAGCAGGATGAGGGCTGTGCCTTGGGCTCCCTGAGGAACCCTCCTTCCCTTTCACTGTTGCCGAAGGAGCTGTGGCCTGGCGGGGTGCCCGGCTGTGCTGCAGCGGCAGTGATGGGGGAGCAGAGGCCATGGCTCTCCGACACGGTGTCACCCCATGGGGGACGCTTTCTTAGCTGTAATTAACAGCGTGCTACATTAATCGGTGTCTTTTGCTAAATGATTAATATGTTTGTAGTCCCATTAAGGGTGGTTATGACGGGGAGGCAGGCAGCTGTCACTGGTAATTACCAGATCCTTGCAGGATCCTGCAAGCTGGGGTGGCTGGGGAGGCTGCAGAGGGCTGTGGGGTCAGCAGGGAGGGAGGGTGGCAGAGGGTGATGAGGGGAGCAGGGTGACAGGAGGCTTTGGGAACGAGATGGAGGATACGCAGTGATGGATACTGCCTGGGTGGTCTCTTGATGCTTGGGATGGAGACTGAGCTGGTGGGAGCTCCTGGGAAGATGAAGGTCAGCCCGTGGGGATGAGGATGCTATATCAGTCATAGCCCAGCCTGTATCCCGCTGGGGACCTGGGAGTATGGAAATGTCACATGATACTGGGACATGACACCCCAAGGGCTCTTGGAAGCACAGCTGCGTGCCAGCACCCACATTTTCAGCATTACAAGGAGGTTGGGTGGGTGTTTCCCTGAGAATGTGTCAACCTCCTTCTGCCTGCAGAGACCAGCTCATGTACCCCAAACCTTCCCGTGCTGCTTAGACGGGCTGGGGTGAGAGCCACAGTGTCCCCCCTGCTGTCCCTCCTGACAAGGGACACACAGGAGGACTTCAGCTGGCACAGAGGCTCGAGCCCTAAGCCCTGGCAGCGCAGACACAGCCAGTGCCTCGGGCTGGCACTGCTACATCAGCAATGGGGGCTTGTTTTGGGAAGAGTTGGGTGGTGTTTGAGATGTATTTCTGCCTTGCCGCTCCTTCCTGGGACACACAGCATAAGCTTCCCACTGGGAAAGAGGCACCTGGCTGGCTGATGGATTTGTAGTTTTGGGAATGGGGTTGGAATTTCCAGCTGGTTCAGTCCAGAGGGGCCTTGTTTGCAAGGATTTGGCTGCAGCAGAAGTGTCCCTGCGGGGTACATCTGGGAGACGGCAGCCCTGCTTTACGTGTGTCCGCAGACCGAGAGCGCATCGGCCAGGACTCCTCATACGAGCAGGAGGGCAAGGTTCAGTTTGTCATCGACGCCGTCTATGCCATGGGGCACGCTCTGCACAACATGCACAAGAACCTGTGCCCTGGCAAGGTGGGGCTGTGCCCCAGGATGGACCCCGTGGACGGCGTGGAGCTGCTCAAGTACATCCGCAACGTCAACTTCTCAGGTCTGTGCGTGTCTGGGGTGGGGGGGCTGGGTGTCTCAGCTCGTCCCCTGTAATGGATCACACAGCAGCACCCACAATCTATTCGTGTTACCATTTGGCACCTGCCACACTGCAAGTGCTGGGTGTGAAGATGGGGTGGTTTTGCTGCAGGTCAGCAGACGAGGAGGTCTGAGCTCCTGGGAGCCTTTGGAGAGTAACCTGGCAGCAATCCTGCCCTCACCCTGCTGTCCTCCTGCCTGGCCTCTCCCCTTGCCCACAACCCCTGCATCTCGGCTGGCAGACGTCCCACTGAATCATGCTGCTGTGTCCTTGTCTGTCTTCAAATCTCCTCTGGAAATGCATCTTTTCCTCTGCTCTATCTCCTTAATAAACATTTTCTGTCTTGTCCTCCTTATTACTTCTATTTATCTCCACTCTGTGATCTCCTCTGCAGTGTCTCTTTTATTTATTTCTCCCTCATGCTTGATTTTTCTCTTCCTTCCTTTCATTAGTGTTTATCTGCACAGTTCACTTGATTTAACATTAAAGCTGCTTTCCCCCCCTTTCTTAAAAGAAGCAGTAAACCAGCTGGTGCCTGGCATAGCTCAGTGAGCTCTGGCTCCTGGGGGCGTTGGTGGGTCGGTACCATAAGGTCCCTGCACCAGCTTGGGTTTGGGGTTGGTTTTCTTTTCCCCAGTTGCTTCCTCCACCCTGTGCCCACGCTGTGTTTCTCAGCAGTGAAAAACCCCACGCCGAGGGGGAATCACAGAATCTTTTAGAATGGAAAAGACCTTTAAGATCCAGTCCAACCGTTAACCCAGCACTGCTCATCCCACCACTAAACCCTGAGCACCTCGTCCACACGGCTCTGAAGCCCCTCCCGGGATGGTGACTCCCCCCCTCCCTGGGCAGCCCGTTCCGATGCCTGACAGCCCTTTCTGGGAACACATTTTCCCCAATATCCAACCTAAACCTCCCCTGGCACAACTTGAGGCCGTTTCCTCTTGTCCCATCGCTTGGAAGCAGAGACCGACCCCCCCTCTCTGCACCCTCCTTTCAGGGAGCTGTAGGGAGCGATCAGGTCTCCCCTGAGCCTCCTCTTCCCCAGGCTGAACCCCCCCAGCTCCCTCAGCCGCTCCTCACACGCCTTGTGCTCCAGACCGTTCCCTTCTCCGGACACGCTCCAGCCCCTCAGGGTCTGTCTTGCAGTGAGGGACCCAAAACTGACCCCAGGATTCAGGGTGATGCAGCCAGCATCAAACCAGAGCCCCCTTCAACACCATCACCCAGGGCACCCCATGCTGCTGGGTGCTGTGGGTGCTGAGCCCTCCCTGTCTTGCAGGCATTGCTGGGACTCCCGTGACGTTCAATGAGAACGGGGACGCGCCGGGGCGTTACGACATCTACCAGTACCAGATCAGGAACTCCACTCCTGAGTACAAAGTCATCGGGCAGTGGACTGACCACCTCCACCTAAAAGTAAGGCCGGGGGCTGGCTGGTGCCCACGGCATGGCCATGCATGTCCATGCCAAGGGGAAGGTCCTGCAGATTTCTCCTGCACCCATCAAAGCCATGTAGGGTGTAGCAAACCCGGCTGGGAGCCAGGGAGGCTGTGGGTGCCAAGTTAGGCAGCCAAACTTGGGAGGGGGCAGAGGGGAGGGTGGCCCCTGAGTCCACACTTACGGTTCAGCCACAGTGACCCACCATCAGCGTGTGTGACTGTATCCCACGTGCTCTGGGCATCCGACTTCACAGCCCTGATAAGGGAAGGGGAAGACAGAATGGAGCAGAGGGCATTTTCCTAGAGAAGGAGCCACTTTGGGGTTTCTGGTGTTGAACCTTTCCAAAAGGCCGATGGAGAGCTTCACCGCCTCCCTGTCTCCTTGCTGGGTAGGGCTGGGGTCCTTCGTGGGATGGGATGAGGGGCTGGATCCAGGCAACACTGTCGCAAGCAGAGGCAGGGCATCCCCCTGTACCCCAAGGATGCTTGACAGATGCCCAAGCATCAGTGGGGCTGGTGCCATCTCGCCCCACAGGTGGAGAGCATGCTGTGGCCGGGGGGCGGGAGCCAGCTCCCCAGCTCCATCTGCAGCCTGCCCTGCAAGCCAGGTGAGAGGAAGAAGTTGGTGAAGGGCATTCCCTGCTGCTGGCACTGCGAGCGCTGCGACGGCTACCAGTACCAGCTGGACGAGTTCCACTGCAAGCGGTGCCACTTCAACGAGCGGCCCAACGAGAACCACACCAGCTGCACCCCCATCCCCATTATCAAGCTGGAGTGGAGCTCGCCCTGGGCTGTGGTGCCCGTCTTCATCGCCATCGTGGGCATCATCGCCACCCTCTTCGTGGTGGTCACCTTCGTGCGCTACAACGATACGCCCATCGTCAAGGCGTCGGGGCGGGAGTTGAGCTATGTCCTGCTGACGGGCATCTTCCTCTGCTACGCTACCACCTTCCTCATGATCGCCGAGCCTGACTTGAGCACGTGCTCCTTGCGACGCATCTTCCTCGGGCTCGGCATGAGCATCAGCTACGCCGCCCTGCTCACCAAGACCAACCGCATCTACCGCATCTTCGAGCAGGGCAAGAAGTCGGTGAGTGCCCCGCGGTTCATCAGCCCTGCTTCCCAGCTCGTCATCACCTTCAGCCTCATCTCGCTGCAGCTCGTGGGCGTCTGCATCTGGTTCATCGTGGACCCGTCCCACTCTGTCATTGACTACGAGGACCAGCGGACTACAAACCCCCACTTTGCCCGGGGCATCCTCAAATGTGACATTTCGGACCTCTCCCTCATCTGTTTGCTTGGGTACAGCATGCTTCTCATGGTCACCTGCACTGTCTATGCTATTAAGACCCGCGGGGTCCCGGAGACCTTTAACGAAGCCAAACCCATTGGGTTCACCATGTACACTACTTGCATTGTGTGGTTAGCCTTCATCCCTATATTTTTTGGGACGTCGCAGTCAGCGGAAAAGGTAAGGGAGGAGGGGAGAGGTCTGGCTGGTGGCCCTGTGGGCTGCAAGGAAGGGGGCTGAGAGAGGCTGACGTGTTCTAATGAAGGAGAGGTGCTCCTCTGTGGTCCTGCCAGCCTGGGAATCGTGGTGGGAAGAGTTGGTTTGCAAACCTCTTGCTCTGCTGGGGAGCAGAGACTTTCCTCTTTCATTTCATCCCTCTCCCTCTGGTTTTCTGTGCCCTCTCTGGACAGGATAGCAGTGGGCAGCACAGGCTGCTGCTGGGTGGGCTGGGGGAGGATGAGTCCCCAGGGAAGATCCAGGTCCCCGATGTAATCAGCACCATTTCTGCATGGAAAAGGGACCAAGCGCTGCCTGGTGGGTACTTTTTCCTGGTGCTGAGTCAGTGATGAAGGGTAATCCCCAAAATCCCCGAGAGCTGGAAGCAGTGGAGGGCAAGGGCAAAGGAGAGGGAGCAGGACAACCCCTCAGCACATCCCTTCCCTTGCTGGTCTGTCCTCCTCCCCATCCTTGGCTCTTGGAGGGCGATCCCAGTGCCGGTACCCAAGGGATGGAGGCCAGCCCGGATGAAGCTCCATGCTCAAGTGAGAGGGAGTGAGAACAAAGAAGAAAAAATCTCATGAATGAGACCCAAATCCCCTTTGCCTGCCAGCCAAAACAAGAATCGCATTTATGTTCAATGCAAATAGCTCACGCCTGCCAGCCCAGAGCTGCCTGTGACAAGTAATCCTCGATGTTGCTACTCCCTGGAAGTCCCCGGGGTGACCCTCCACCCGGATTCCCTCCCAGGACCCATCACAACTGGGATAATTTCCCTGAGCGTGTCCCTCATGATGCTCAACTGCTGACACCGCTTTTGGGAAGACGAAAGGGCCAGGGGTGGTTTGCCGAGAGGCCTTTTGCTGTGGACACCAGAGTTCCAGATGTGTCCTGGAGAGCTGGCTCTGCTCAGAGCATCAAACCCCGGAGCTCGAGGAGGCCAGGTCTGCACAGGCACCTTTAACCTTGGCTCAACCCAAAAGTCTCAACCAAGCCAGCCCACGCTGGCTGGAAGTGTGAAGGAGAATTAAAGGAAATAAATGGAGCCTTTTGCAGCATTTCCATTTTGATGAGATGGCAGGGGAGATACTAACAAGAAAGCAGGTTTTTTAAGAAATTATTGCAAAACAAAAGCTCCCTTAAAGCCTCCTTAATGTGCTCGGCATACTGTGGGTAATAAAGATGGAAATGATAATGATTGTAGATTATGCGCAAGGTTGCTCACCTCTTCAGTGCAGCTTGTCATGGGATAATTTAGGGCTGCCGAAAGCTGGCTGTCAAGCAGCAATTCGACAATAGGCTGTGCCTCACTTCGGGGGCTTGTAATGTGCAGGGCTCCTCTGTTATTAGGCTGCTAACAAGCTGATTAGAGGCGGAAAAAGTGATGTTCCCAACTCCCCTTGGACGCAGCTCTCTTTCTCAAAGCCTGCTGCTGCCGTGGCGTCCGCTGAGCAAGCCCGGGGGGGTTTGTGGTGTTTCGGCTCAGCCGTGGGATACGAGCTCCAAGTGTCTCCAGGCTGTGGCTGAAGCGCAATGGATGTGCTCAAAGGGGATGTCGCAGTCCCCGCACCCTGGGGGAATTGGGTGCTCGGTGCTGCCTCGATGCTTTAGCTGCTGCTTTGCGGTCTGGGGGAGAAAAAGGGCAAAAAGGTGTTGTTACATGGCCTGCACAAAGCGCCTGGCTCTGAGCGTGTCCTTGGGATGGAGACTGGGGGTGTTGGCATTGGTGTCACCCTGGGAAGTGCTGGTGCTGCCCGGGATGCTCGGCGGGGCATCCCCAGGTCACCGCGCAGACCGAGGCCCTGCTGGGGTCTGTGGAGGGTCAGCACACCTGGGCAAAGTCAAGCCAGGAGCATTGACAGGGCCGTTGTTCTCCCCATAGAGCACAGCTGGGGTTTGAGTCCTGAGGATGCTGTGGGGCAGACCCACACCTCCAAATGCTGCCCCGACCCCATCTGAGCCTGCCGCCTCGTGGTCTGGAGGAGGTGGATAAAAATCTCCATTTTTATTTGATTTTGCTTTACCTCGTGCCTACAACTTTGCATGGAGGTGGCATATTATTATAACAAGTCCCCCAAGCCTTTTCTGAAAAGAACCTCTTATCCCTGCCGATCCCAGCGGATTACAGAAATAGCAATAACAGAGGATCTAAAGAAAGAGACAATTTCCTGTGCTGATAAGGCAGCAGCTGAACAGTGGTGTCATTGTCTGGTTCTCTGTTTATCACATTTGCTTTCAGCGAGGGAAAAGAGGGAGAGAGGAAGGAATGAGAAGGAACTGGCCAGTGGTTGAATTAACAGCACCGGATGAGGGTTGAGCGGGTTTTCCCGTCCCCGGCACCCACAGCAGTGCAAAATCTCTTGTAGCTGGGTCAGGCCTGGCTTTAGAGGTGAGGGTTGCCAATTAATGGCAGAGATTTGCTTTGGGACAAACACAAGCTGTGCAGGGCTGTGCCTTGAACCTGGGCTGCTCCCCGCCCAGGGCAGGACAGGCTCATCCAGCCCTGGGGTGAGTCTGGGCACAAGCACCGGGCTTGGGGACTTGTTCTGGGTCATTTAGGGTGGCTGCTGTCCCGCGACGTCATCCTGAGCCAGAGACAGGCTGTGTTCTTTGATCCTACCCACGAAGCAGCGGATGCTGCTGAGCCGGGAGCTGTAACACCTTTTGTAAGTGCAGCGAACACCTCAAAGGGCTCCGGAGGAAGCTCAGGTGTCGTTAACGGAGGGGCAAAGTAGGGGCCTGGGTTGGGAACCAATTAAGAGAGTAGGAACCAAAATCGTGAGAAATGGTCAGTTTTTGATGTGGCCAAGGGTGAATCGTGCAGCGCCTCGTGGCTGTGTTTAGACTCCAGGCTAAAAATGCTTCTCTCTGAGCTGCCAAGGGGTTTGCTGCGGTGTGATGCAACGCTGTCGAGGTTGGCGCGGGCTGCAGCAGACGGGGCTGTCTCTGGCAAATGCATCATTAGGGTGAAGGTAGCCACGGTGGCCCTGGGAGACCCCGAAAAGTGCTGCAGGGGTTTGAGGAGGACTAAGAGTTGGGGGGAGCGTGGGCAGCTGGTGCCGCTGGGGTTGCCCGGGCTCTCGGCGGAGGGGAGTCCCTGGAGGTGCTGGGGGCTGGAGCCCTGGCCCAGGGTGCAGGGAGAAGCGTGCGTGGAGAGGTTTTGCCTGAGCACAAGCTCTGCTGCTCTCTCCCTCTTCGCCGAAACGCCTCCGAGTCCCGAGGCACGGGTGGGAGTTGCTGCAGGAAATATGGAAATTGCTGAATTGCAAAGTGAGGCTCCTCCGAACGGCTTCTGGTGGGGAGCTGGGGAGTGGGGAAGTGCAGGGCTGCAGACCCTCAGCCGTGACCCGCGGGGTGTCATGCTGGTGCCGAGCAGAGTGGTGCCAGTGCCTGGGACAGGGGTCGGAGTGCCTGGAGTTGGCATCCTAGTGCTGCCCTCGCTCCTGCCAAGTCCAGGATACCTGTGGTGAAGTCTAGAGAGTCTCAGCAGGGGAAAAAACCAAAAAGGGAAGGTAAAAAAAAAAAAAGAGCAGATATTCTGGCACAGAGATATGTTTTGACTTTCCTTGATGAAATGACATTTTTATATCCAAAAACTGCCTGGATTGACTCTGCGTGCATCGGGAGAGAAGGTGGAACAAACAAACTGGCGCATGTGACAGCAATAGGTTTTATTCTGGGGACAAACAGAACTTTTTGGTTGACTCAGAGCAATCTTTGTTGCTTTTTTTTTTATTTTGGGTTGTGTTGGAACGCTTTGGGCCCATGTGTGTGTTTTCTTTGCATGGTCACGCCTGGGACCTGCAGGCCCTGGGGTGGGACAACAGCCCCGGCCAGGAGCTGCTGCCTCCTGCCAGCCCGCGCTCATGGGTCGGAGCTGATTCCATGCACCCCTGGGAGCTGTGCCAAGGCACCCAAAGACCTGGATCCCTCTCCCTGCGCAGCCTGGAGAGACCTAACAAGTGAGCTGTGCGGTGGAGAAGAGGATGGTGGAGAGGACAGAGCCCTGGGCCGGAGCAGGGATGCTGCTGGAGTGGGGAGCTGGGATGCTGATGGAGGGGCTGGCCCACCTGGCCTCCCGTGTTGCTCGGGGGTGAGAGGTGGGGATGGGCGGAGGGAGGGTGTCTCCTCGCCTCCCGTGTCCGCCTGCTTCGGATGCCCCGGGCTTGTGAGGAGCCTGCCAAATGCTTTCCATAGAAAAATGGATTATTCTACAGTCAGATTAATGGGCTTTCATTTTGCAAAACATCTGTCACTGTTAGTCCTGGACAGTGAGCGTGAAATTAGTTTTGACTGCAGAAAGGCAACGTCGGTGTGTAATATGTGACTTACATGACAACGGCCCAGGGAGCCAGCTGGGGAATGGGAATTACCTGTTGCAGGGAGATGGGGGACCGGGGGGTGCCCTGGAAGTGGGTGTCCTTGTGCCCGTCACTGCAGCATGGGAGCTCCTGCTGGTGGATTGTGTTGTGGGGGCTGTGGAGGAGAGAGGGAGGGTGCGGAGGGCGTGGGGCTCCGTCTCTGGTGATGCTTTTGAGTTGGGGTGCTGGCAGGTTGCTGCTGGAGCATGGATGGGTGCTGGGAGGCCTTGGCACAGGGAGGCTGTGCCAGGGCCTCAAAATGTGGGTCAGGGCACCGGCACAGCCTCCCCATGTGAGCAAGTGGAGAAACAGCAAGGTAAGCAGGAGGCGTCTCCGGGTGCGCCTTGGCCCACGCAACAAGTCGAGTCTAATGTTTGGGATCCAAAGATCCAGTATTGCTAACATTTCCAGCCCTGGCTCCTCTTCATTTATTTAACCCCAACATTTCCACGTTCCCCTGTTTCTTCTCCTCCTTTCCCAGCTGACCCTGGATCCTACAGAGCCCTGGTGGGTCTCAGCTCCTGCCCTTGTGTCTTGCAGATGTACATCCAGACCACGACGCTCACCATCTCGGTGAGTCTGAGTGCCTCGGTGTCCCTGGGCATGCTCTACATGCCCAAGGTGTACATCATCCTCTTCCACCCGGAGCAGAACGTCCCCAAGCGGAAGCGGAGCCTCAAGGCGGTGGTGACGGCAGCCACCATGTCCAACAAGTTCTCTCAGAAGGGAGGTTTCCGCCCCAATGGAGAGGCCAAATCAGAGCTCTGTGAAAATCTAGAAACACAAGGTAACGTGGCTCCCTGGGGGTTTGGGGGGCTGTTGGGGACTGACATGGTGCTGGGAAGCCCCAAACTCACCGGTGGGCCGAGGCCGTGTTGTCCTGCGTGGGTAAAAGCAGTGCTGGCAACGCTGCCCCTTGGCAAAGGGACATCGCAGCTCCCTCCGGCCCCTTGGCTTGGCCCACTGTCCCCCAGTGCGAGGGCAGTGTGGGAAGAGATGCATCCTGTGGGCTGGGGGCCGCTCTGCTCTCCTCTCAGTGAGGGGACAGCATCATCTCCTGCCTGCAGGCAGGGGAGATTCCCACTTTGTTAGTTTATTCCCACCCAAGAAGCGCAGTTTTCCATCACTGCAGCCCCGTAGCTGAGACAGGATACGTCCTGCCTCCCTCAGATCGGGGTCGCTCCTGGCACTCCCGTCCTTCCACGGGCCTGTTTGCATTGTCCCATGGGAAATGCTGCTGAGTGGGTGGCAGGGGAAATAGCGCTGGAGACACGCTTGTGCTGCTGCTGGGCGAGATGCTGGCAGGGGCACACGGAAACCTGCTTGAACACCCGGCGAAGGATCCTAAAGTCAGCCCACCCTGGGGGCTCAGGAAACCCTGGGAAAGCGGGTGCGTGCCTGTTCCGCATTTGGGTTTCCACAACCAGAGCCTTGCAGGAGGAAGAAATGGTTGGAGCCAATGCTGCTGAGGTCCTTTGAGGAGGCAAATCCCATTTGGGCTAAACCTGAATAAAACTCCGCGGAAATACAAATATTCCTCCGGTACGAACAGTATCTGGGTTCTGGCGTCAGTGGGATGGAGACCAAACAGCAGTTCCATGGAAAGCCGTGATTGTCTTTGTAATCCCACGCTTGCCATCTTTCCAGCCTGGGCTATTTAATATCCCTTGGCATCTCTGTCTGACCTCCGTCTCCACGTCGCTCCGTGTCATGGCTCTCGCTGGCGATAGCTCTGCACACCATGTCTCTCCGTAGGCTGTCTCTCTGCATAACTGACTCTTGCATCCACCTTCCTGCAGTGTGAAGGGCAGCTGCACGGTCAGGCTGCCCCTGCTGGAGGTGGCTCCTGTCAGCTGTTATCACAGATCTGTGATCTGCGGTCCTATCCCAGCGTGGCAGTGTGTCCCTCTGTCACCCCCGTTGTGTCTGTGCAAGAGGTGCTCCATGCAAAGCTGGGGGTATCGGTGGGCTCCACACGGTAAGGGTTTGCTGGGAGCATGCCAGTCCTGTCCCTGGGAGCCACCCCGTGCCAGGATCCCCATGGCACCCGTGTCACAGGCTGCGATGCTGCAGGAGCATTGGCGCGTGTGACCTTGTCTCCCTTCAGCCGCATGCAGCTCCTGGCCAGGGCTCTGCCACCACAAAGGGCTGATACTCCCCTTGCAGCCGGGCTTGAAGACTTGGATGCCGGGAGCACCTCGCCTGGGATCTGAACCCAAACATTCCCATACGCTCTCTGCTGCGTTGAGCATCCTTCTCCCCCGTGGGACTCGCAGCAGGAGTCTCTGAGGATTGTACGTGCTGGGAGCAGGGAGAGCTGAGCCTCCCGTCTGCCGCATCTCCGGCTCCGATGTGTCTCGCATGGGGAATACAGGAGCTCGGCATGAGTAGGGCTGGCAGCACGCTGCGGAGGTGTGCCAAGGCGGGAGCCGTCAGTGCTGGGAGCAGGAGGCACGGTGGGGTTGTCAGCGCAGGGCCGAGCGGCTGTTTTTCACTCTGTCACTGGTGGGTCACGTATCCTTGAATAAACAACAGAATAAATAATTCACAGGGCTTTGATATGGGCAGATTGGCTATGAAAACATTGCAGCTAACAAATAGCTCTGTCAGCTCTAATTTCTTATGGCCTATCTAATTGTTATCTGGGAATACCAGTCTGAAATCTGCAGGAAGGTTCATTTGTCAGCGAGGCGCCGAGACCGAGGGAGAGCTGCTGGGCACCCTGTCCGCGCCGTGCCGTGGGGATGGTCTCTGCAGAGGACACGTTTGCGCTGCTCGTGGTGTCTTGGGCTTTGCTGTCTGTCCCGGCGCTTGTTGATGCCCTTGGCTGGAGGGTGTCCGTGTGTCCACTGAGCCCTGTGGTACCTGGGGACCTCGTGGTGGGGTCTCCACAGAGCATGGTGCCCGGCCGAAGAGCTGACACAAGCCAGGGCGTTGCACGCCGCCGCTTCCACATCTCCCTGAGCTGCGGTGAAAAGCAAGTGATGTGTTGCAGCCTCCGAGCCTGAAGGCAGCGGTGCAGCCCTGCGGGGAGCGGCGGGATTTATGGCTATATCTGGCGTTTTCCTGGCGCTGGGCCTTGCTGCGGCTCGCACGGTGTCAGTCTGGGATGTGGTGGCTTTGTAGCCATTGCTGCCTCCCCTCCTAGTGTGTTCGACCCCGTCCCGAGGGCTGGTGTGTCTGGGGCAGCTGGAAGGCAGGTTTGGGTACGTGTTCTCCTCCAGCACCCAAGCGTGGGCACAGGGATCCTTGGTGGGGGGTGTAGATGGGCTGGCTGGCTTTGTGCCACTGGCCGCCGGTGCTGCCTGTGCCCTCCTGCTCCACTCCCAGCTGCTGTGGAGTGGGTGTGGGGTGCCCAGCTTGGACCCCAAATTTGTGCTCGTGTGGGAGTGGGGCAAGCTGAGCTTTTGGGAACACGGAGCACCTGCAGGTTTGCCTGTAGAAGTTGCTGAAGGAAGGGAATGAGAGCGTGGGAACACATCCCCATGGCTCATGGCACATCCTGGGTCTCTCTTTGGGATGAACTGTCTTTAGAGAGCCCCCGAGGGCTGCCGTGGGGCTCAGTGCCCTCGCAGGGAACAGTCCTGAGTGCCGGCCCTGTCCGGATCCACAAGCAAACCCCACGTCACATTCCCACCAGCATCTCCTGGCACAGCGGTCAGGTCAGGGTGACGGGGCGGGAGCCAGAAGGGGAGGATGGACTTTGTTAATGATACATGAGCGGTTTGTCTCTCCTTCCAGCACTGGCTACCAAACAGACCTACGTCAGCTATAGCAACCACGCGATTTAGCTCCAGCGACCGCAGCTGCCGGGCACCGAGGGAAGCTGCGGGTGCCACGACACGGGAGGGAGCCGAGTCGCATCGCTCGTCGGAGCTGGGGACAGGGAGGTGGCAGCGGAGGGGACACGCTCCTGGCAGGGGCCGCTGGGCAGAGCTCCCAGGGAAGATGGTGATCAACAGCAGCAAAAAAAAAAAAGAGATAAAGAAACAATAAAACTAAAGCACCGACCAAGCGACCACCGTGACAATGCATGTCTCCCCACGGGGGAAGGGGAACAGTGGAGCAGGGGGCACGTAGCGCGGGGAAGAGGTGACGGACTTCGGCGAGTCTTTGGGATTTTTTTTTCTGTATCTTGGCAAAAAAAAAAAAAAAAGAAACATTTTCCCTTTTCCGGAATTTGTGAGATTGTTTGTGGTTGTGCAGAACCTTCTGTTTTCTCTTTCTTTTTTTTCCTTTTTTTTTCCCTCCGTTTTCTTTTGCTCCTGTCTTCCTCCGTCCCTCTCCACTCTCTCTCCCATATCCTACCAAATTCTATATGTTGCAAAAAGGAAAAATAAATAAAAATACATAAAATTCAAATAAAAAAACCAGACAATAAAATAAAATAAAACCTAGACTGTGTTCAAAGTGCTGATTTCTATAGGTGGTTAATTAATGTATGTGATGACCATATGGATTGAAATATGTCTGCTTTATGTACTGACCAGTCAAAAAACAAAAACACCCCCCAAAAAAAAAACAAAAACAAAGTTCAGTGCCTGGATGTTTATGAATTATTCGATGACTGTGTAGAGCATGATCATTTTTATACAAGGAGATTTCTAATAAAAGACCATGGTTTTGCACTCAGCGTTTGCTGTCTCTTGGTGACTGTTCGTTCCAGGTTCCAGGAGGTGACTTGGTTTTGGCTGGGGGGGAAGGTTTTGGGTGGCCAAGTGCTCCGGGACAGCGAGGGACTCTGTGTCCTTCCTCTCCAGTCCATCCTGCTGCAAAATACCTCCGTCCTGGAGGTATTTAAGGTATATTTAAGGTATACTTCCATCCTGGAGGTATTTAAGGGGATGAGATGCTGAGGGACACGGTGTAGTGGAGGGATGAGCAGTGCTGGGGTAACGGTTGGGCTTGATGATCTTAAAGGTCTTTTCCAACCTAAAAGATTCTGTGGAATGGGGTCTTTGTGCGAGGGGATGGGACAGGGAGAGCATCATGCTCAGAGGGCTGGAGCACCTCTCCTGTGAAGAAGGGCTGAGAGAACTGGTCTTATGCAGCCTGGAGAAGGGCAGGCTCCAGGGAGACCTTATTGCAGCCTTCCAGTGCCTGGGGGTCTACAAGAAAGCTGGGAGGGACTTTTTCCAAGGGCAGGGAGTGACAGGACAAGGGGTAATGGGCTTAAACACAAAGAGGGAGATTGAGATGGGCCATCAGGAAAGAATTCTTCCCAGAGAGAGTGGGGAGAAGTAGGACAGGTTGCCCAGAGAAGCTGTGGATGCCCCATCCCTGGGAGTATCCAAGGCCAGGCTGGATGAGGCTGGGAGCAACCTGGGCTAGTGGAGGGTGTCCCTGCCCATGGCAGGGGGTGGGGCTTGGTGGGCTTTAAGGTCCCTTCCCACCCAAACCATTCTCTGATTCTATGGTCACCCTGGCACAGGGTGTTTGGGCACACGCTGTGCACCAGTGCTCAGGGGTAGGGGCAGGATCTGGGGCAGAAAGAGCTGATTCCCCCTTTTTGCTCTTTCCCAAGCTGTGGGCTGAGGCTGGAGGGATAGAGCAGCCTTACTTTTTTCCCCTTGCTTTAGAGACAAGGTCCTATCAGCACCAACCTGGGCTAATTAGGGAGTTAATTAGAGCAGCTAACAAAAGCAGCTCTGCCCTCCCCACAGGGAGGGTCAGTTTGCCTCTCGGGACAGCATGGTGTGGTGTGCAAGGTATGTGGCTGTTCAGAGTCTTGGTTTTGCCTGTTTTGGGGGTGTTTGGTGTGTTTGTTGCTGGTGCCTCTGTGCTCTGGGAAAGGCCTTTGGCAAGGGGAGGGCTGTGCTTGGTTACTGCTGGGTAAGGGGAGGATGGTCCAAGCTTGTCTTTCTTGTGCAGAGCAGGTGGGGAGGTGGGGAAAGGAGGCAGGAGAAGGTGCTGCTGTCTGCCCCAGAGAGGTGGGCTGCCTCCACGTTTTGGGTAGGTTGTTGCTTTAGGCGCCCAGCAAAAAGCCCTGGAGCTGGTGGCAGCATTGTGACCTTGCAGAGGCAATGAGGGTGCTGGAGTGTCTCCCCATCCCTTCCCATATATTCCTCCTGGCCCAAAGGTGCCCATATATTTCTTTCTCCAAGCATGAGTGAGGTTATCCCTGTGTTTTGCACGTTTCTAGACCTGTTTGTGTATTAATCACAGCTCTGCTCTCGCTTTGGTGGGTCGCCTGGGCTGCGTGCCTTGGGGAGGGGAGATCTTGGCGCTGCTCTGAGCACCGCGGGGAGCTGCAGCCATTGATCAGTGCCAGGAGGGAAGCGCGACCGTTCCCTGCCAGCACGGAGAGGACAGAGCGCGGCTGGAAGGCAGGCATTAAAAAAAAAAAGGAAAAAGAATAAAGAAATATAATGAAAAGCTTGAAACTTTGATAAGATCATACTTGTCAAAAGAGCTTCTCAGGAGAAAAAAAGCGCTCTGTTCCCACCGCATCCATCACTGTCGGATCGGATGTGAAATGCCGCCTGGTTCAGAGGGCTCCCAGAAAACCTGAGTTGATGTATCTGGTGCTGTTTCTAGCTCTGAGATACTGCTCTGCTGTTTTTACAAGCAGCTTTCCACCCCTAACTCTGCCTGATAATGACTGGAAAGGCTGTTTCTACTTTAATTACAGCATCCCTCTCCCTCCCCTTGCAGTGTCTGTGAGAAGGGATGCTCTGAGTCCTCCAGAGAGGCTGTGGCTGGGGACTGATGGCGCTGCCACTGAGCAGATGATGTGGGCTTGGCTGTCCTCTGATGGTCTGGGGAGTTTTGTAGGGCATGGCGCAGACACCGGAGCGGGATGGGCTGCGGGAATGTGGGGACCTGCGGTGGTGAGGTGGTCTACGCAGGCTGATGCTTTCTACCCAGTCAGGATGCAGAGCTGTGCTGATCTAACTGCTCCGCTTCAGAAGCTGAATGAACCAATTTTGTTCATGTGCGAACACTTCTTAGAGGTGTCTCTGTGTCTCACCTGTTCTCAGAGATTTCTGACTTTAAACTGCTTCTCTGGGGTGCAGCCAACCCTGGAGTGCGTCCTGCTAGCCGCTCGGGCTGTGCCGCTGCAGGTTAGGGCGAAAAGACATGAGGAAACCAGAGCTGTGCTAACGCTGTTGGCAGCCAGCAACGCGCAGCAGCTTCAAAAGCTGTTGCTTTGGATGGTGGGGTCCGGGCTTCAGTGGCTGGGATGGCGCATCCCAAAGGGAACACATCCCGAAGGGGTGCTTTTGATGGGGAAAAAGTCACTTGATTAAACTTCCAGCACAGTTTCAAGTAGATTCATGTTCCCCTTTTGTATCAGGCCCTATTTAAACACAATAGCTACCCTGATTTCTTGATGGATCTGGTGGAGTGTTAAATCAAAAGAGTCCTCATGTGGGTACTTATTTTGGTGTAAGTGTGCTTTACAGTGATTCAGTCTTATTCCTTACAGACTTTAGCTTAAATGATATAAAGATGCTCTTAAACAGATATGCAAAATATTTGCATGAATCCAACCTCGCTGGTCTCAAAACAGAATTTTAATTGGCCCCATTTTTCTCAGCCAAAACCTACAGTCGCTGGCGCTGTTCCTGCGTGCCGCTAAATAGACCTGTATCCCTCCCAGCGCTGGGCGCGTTTCAGCGGCGGATGCGGTGACCTCTGAACGTGGCTGGTTAATTTTATACAGCATTTCATGATACAGTGCTGTTTAATTCTAGACACTTATTTGATTATGAAAGCTAATTAAAAGGGACCAGTCTATAAGCAATTGAGATGGATGTAGAGCGACGCGGATCTAGGCGGGCTCTGGTGCTGGTATCTGCGGAGAGGTGACAGCTGGGGCAGTTCTGGGAGGTACCTGGTGTCTGTTAGCATCAGATTTTGGCTTTGCTTAATATTTTTGAGGGCAGCTCTGCTGCCTGTGGCTGAGCAGAAGAGCAGAGTGATCTGCTGAGGGAATTCCTGGCGTTTTGTATTTTGTGTATGGTTGTCTTTTTTTTTTTAAATAAGACGCCTGTCCTCAAACTCGTGCTGTTGTTTCTCCTCCGTGCCTTCCTTACAGCCTAAAAACACTTGTCTGCTTTTCCCCTTATTTCTCTGAAGAGTTGTTGATTTAAATAGCAATAATTGCCCGAGTTCCCTGAGTGGTTGACCTGCGTGTTTTTCACTTTTTCTGGGAATCTCACAAGCGGAGGACGGGAGAAACCCGGGCTGGTGCCATCTCCCTCCATTGCCTGCTCATCTCTCCCTCCTCCTCGAACATTCCGTTGGCCTCGGCTGAGGTTTCCAATCCCCAGCTCCCTTCTCCAGGGACAAGCAGCAGGTTTTGGGGTCCCGCTGCCCTTTCTGCGGGATGGCTGGGGGCTGGAAGGTGGGGCTGTGTGCCTGCTTCTCTCCCCAGCCCCGCATGGAGCAGCAGCAGCGTGGAGCCTGTCATTAACTCTCTTCTGTGAGAGGCAAATTACAGATTTCAGCGACACAATTAGGGCAGCTCGATAGGAAATGGAAAACCAAAATAATTTCTCTGCAAATTTCTGGGTCTGCCTGTCACCTTGTTCCTTGCTCCTCCATAGCACTGCCTTGGGAAAAACTGCTTCCCCTCATCCCGGGTCTGGAGACCTCCTGTTGAAGCCATGGCAAAGCTCTCGGTAAGCAAATCTGGAGGAAGGGGATGGAAAGAGCGTGGCTGGAGTAGAAAGTGGCGTGTTCCCTGCTCCAAGACGGGTCTCCATCCAGCTGCTCTCCCACAGGGAGAACTGTTCAGTCCCAGTTTAGCCTCAGGAGATCCAAGTGGTGCTCAGAGCAAGGTGCGACGTGCATTCAGAGCAGAAGGCAGCAAAGGCTGTGACAGATGTTGTGGTTCATTACGCAGCAGGAGACCAGCTCTGCAGCGACCAAGTCGAGCTCATTTCTGTGCCAGGAAGTGTTTCTCCCAACAAGACTTGCTGCCAGCCAAAACCTTTGGCCTGGAGCATCAGGACCTTGAACTTAATTTTCCTGGGCTGTGGGAAACCAGCAAGGAGGATGGAGAGCTGTGATGAGGACATCAGTGCTGCTGAGATGGGTGATACCTCTAAGTGGTCTCAGAGGGGCAGTGGGTGTCCCAGAGGGAGGTGGGAGCACCCCAGCCCTGTGGCTGGGGAAGGACCAGTGGCAGCGTGGAGCCGCGCATGCCGACTGCCTGGTTTGCCCTCGGCGAAGCGCTCCCTGCGGCTGGAGCTCGCAGCCGTGGATGGAGGCGTGTGTGCGAGGGTCTCTCCCCAGCACCAGTGTTCTCTTGTGTGGCCAAGTGAATTGAAGGCAGATTGTGTTGAAATCTCACTTCAGTGGCAAAGCCACAATTAGCATTTAATGAAGCTTCTTGCCTTTATTTTTAGGTAACCTCCGATTCCCTGACTATGTAATTTAGTCCTCCATTGCTTGGAGATAATTAAAGTATGTCACTATAATTTGCTTTTTTTAAAAGCCTGTAATTATGTTTTTATTGAGAATAAAAAAGGGGGGGAGGGGAAAATGAAAACAATGTTAGGGGAGGAGAAGGCTTTGGATGGGCAAGGGGGATTTCTTCCAGCTTGAAGGCTTAAGAGATGTTTCCAGGATGCTGGGTAGACAGGGACAGCGGAAGGGCTCCTTCTGTATTCGTGTGGGTAATAGCAAGGTGCAGCATTTCAAGCGGAGGTGTGAGAGTTTCGGGTGTCCACAAGCCCTGATTGTGCCTGCACGTGATTTAGCTGCAGCACAACTGTGGCGTGTGCGTGGGCTGCATGAAATACCAACACTGCTTCTTCTGCTGCCTTGTTTGTAGTTTTCAGCATCATCTCCTTCCAGCACCCTGGGAGAGGGGGGCAGCCCTGCCCCGTTTACACCCTGACCTGCAGCTCTGGGACAGCGTGGGGTGGGCTTAGCCTGGAGCAGAACAGCTGAGGTCTCATCCTTGCAGCCTCCTGCTCCCAAACCACCCTGCCAAGCCCAGCAAACACCTGTGCACACGCTGGGTCTTTGTGTTTCACTTGCAGGGAGCTGGCCTCCGCGACAAAACACGCTTTGCTGACGCAGGGCTACGTAGCTCACAGTAGAAGTCCCCCCCCTGCACATTAACAAATTAACGGGGAGGAATTAAATGTCCCTTCCCAGGCCTGGCAGGACTGCACAGCCTGTGGGGGATGCTCCTTGCAGTTTGGGCTGCATTTGCATCTGTAAATGCTGCTGCTGGATGTCAAACAACCTACGTCCCTCCAAATCCCGCCGGCATTAATGCTGAATGTGCCAGCTAGAGCGTCCTGCCTTGCTCCAGCCCGTGTAAAGCTGCGTATGGCCCCCAGCCAAGCGTTGGTCCCGGGCAGCCCAGCGAAGCTGCTTCCCTGCAAACTGGTCTGAAATGAGAGTGTGGCCATGGCAGGAGGAACTGCTCACCTACAATTCACAGCCTGAAATTGGCTGTTGGAGGGAAGTTGAATAACGAATAAATTCAAGATAATTGATTGGCCTGTGGCCCGCTCACAGCTGGAGAGAGATGAAATGAGTTGGATTGTTGGCTTTTTCTTTAAGTTATTCTTGCTCAAATTTTTGAGCACTAAGAGGTTACATTTAGTTTAGAATATATTTAATTCATTAAAATGTTGATCTTCTGTGCTGTGGAGTTCAGATCTGATCCCGGGCTTTATTCCTTATCTAAATGCAAAGGTTTCTTGCCAGAAACACAAAGCAGAAGAAAAAACTCGGTGCTTAGGAAAAGTGACAAGATGAAAGGAGCCTGGCGCTGGACTGTGTTCCAGTGCTGGGAATTTGCTGTGACTTGAGCTGACATCCTCCCTGGCATGTGCCCAGTTTCCTTCTTGCCCATACTGGGATGCAGTCTGTAGGGGCTCTTGCCTGGTCCCAGCATGTTCAATGTGACCCAGTGCTGCAAGCAGCACCCCGGGGTCCCTGCGGCCAGGCCCTAATGCAGGGTGCTTGTACGCTGGGGTGCTGTGAAATTTGGTGCAATTCCCTGCAGAACTTCTCTCTGGAGCTGTTTGCTCCTTATGGAGATGGGGCCCAAGCGACTCATGGAAATCTCTCTGATAGAGTGGTATCAGGTCAGGGATTTATGCTCAAGCGTGTCCTCAGGCTGTGCATCCACCTCCAAGATACCTGCTCTCCAGGTGTCTGAACTGAATGGCACTGTGAGTAGGATCAGTCCCCCGCTATGCTTGCAGCACGTTCGCATTCCTCCTTGCTGTGCAGAAATCCCCCTCCCGAGCCGGGTGTCACACCACCTTCCTTGCAGAGCCTTTATTATCTGCTGGGGATAACAAAGGCAAGGAACAGCACTTAAAACCCAATAAAACCCACACACCATCATCAGCTTTTGTACCGGTTGCTATGGGAACCCCATACATGCACCGGAAATGCTGGAGTATGCAAATGAGCTTCTTAATTAGTTCTCCTCAGTCTTTCATGCTCCTGGTGCAGCAATTTGATCATTAGATGAACATGTCACTTAATTATCAGCAGCTTAACCAAACACAAGCTGGGGTGACCTTTGGGGAGGGCAGGGTGTCTTGGGAGCTGGCTGGCAGCGGAGGGAAGACGGAGGCCAGCGGCTGCACGGAGCTGGGAGTCTTCTCTAGCAGCTTTCATACTGGCAGGGGCTGCCGGTATGCTTTCTGTTGCCTTTGGAGTGGAGCAGCAAGTGAGGGTGGCTCTGTGTCTCCAGACTGCCCCAGCTTTCCTGGAGAGTTGCTGGGGGGTCAGCAGCAGCGTGCAGCGGGCTGAGATTGAATGATCAGCTTGAGCAGAAGGATGGAGGTCCTTGTCTTGCTGTGTGGCAGTGGTGGAGTGGAGGGCTGGCTGGAAAACCCAAGCCCTGCACCCCTCTGAGCTGTGGGGCAGGCTGCAGTGTCACCCTGGCTCTGCTGGTCTCGGGTTGGACTTGTGTCCAGCCAGCGTGCCGGTTTTGCAGAGCCAGCCGCCAGTCGGGTGCATGTGTGAGCTCCTGCTGTAAATGCTATGAGTTTTTCACCAAACAAGCTTCATTAATCGTCTAATAACCGGATTAATTAAGGACACTGAAAGTAAACAGCAAGAATGTAATTTGCCTCTGATTGCCATGTAATTGCAGGAGTATGGTCTTATTTGCATATGCAGAAAGTGTTATTGACAGAGGCACTGGGACCAAGAATAACAACTTACGGAGGGCAAATGTGCCTTTGGGGTGTCCAGACCCCTTCAGCCATACTCTTTGCTGCCTCTGGTGCTGCCTGCATGTGTTTTTCTGTGGTTCTCTGACTTCTTCCAATTAGCCAACTCTCCTGCTATTTATGAAGTTTTCTAAACTATTTGCTTAGGCAAACACTGATGTTCCAAATAGGCTGGCAGATCAGCTTGGAAACACTCTCCTGTGTTCTACAAGGGAGCAGAAAGAGCTGAGAAGAAATCCCTTCCTGCTAAGGGTTAGGACAGCTGGCTCTTCCTTTGACCCTGCCTACCTGGCACTCAGGGTTTTTGGTTGTGCTTGGAAGAATTTACCCTTGCAAGCTCCAGAGACCTTCCAGTGCCTCGAGGCCAAGAATACCTTGAACTGAATACCAGAGTCTGAGTCCCATGTCATCTTGCATCTCTGATGTCTTCAAACCCTCATCAGCTGGTTCTTTTTTCCCCCCAGCACTTCTCTCTTTCCCTGCAAACGCAGACATCTGGATGGTGACTAATCTTCCAAGTCTTTGCCTTCCATTAGCCCTGGGTGAGTTTTCCTCTTGCATTTGACCTTGTCAGCACTAGATCTGGGCTGCTTGAGGAATGGGAGCACATTGTGCTCTGCAGACTTGACTATGCACACCCTCCACGCACACGCTCATGTGGCAAAGTCGAGTATTCGGAGGGCTAATTCCGTCTTGGGTGGCCCCAGGGTCCTGTTTTTCTTCTCTGACAGTCATGACTTGGTGGAATCCTACAACGTGGAGGGACGTGACCTTTCAGGAACAGCCCAGAATTATGGCAGGCGTGATTTCTAAGTATATGCATTTTTTCCCCCTCATGGTGGTGATGAGGTCTGTATGCTGCAGCTATTTCAGCCTGTTCTTCACGTGTACATGGGCTTGGATTAAATCAGTGTTGTTTGCTTGAGACCGGCGCCTGCTGCTCACTTGTGTGTCTTCATGCTCAAGCAGGATAAGAAGCAGTGAATGTGATCCTTTGAGCAATTGTTTTAGAAGAGAGCTTGCTGGCCAAATGGATGGAGGCTGCTTTGCCAGCAGAATACTGGCGACAAATACCTGTGAAGGAAAATAGGGACTTGGGACCCCCCTGCCTGTCTGCAGGCATCTTTCCCATCAACTGTTTGTTTCCTTGCAGCATCTGAAGGTTTTGGGCCAGTTTCCCATGGCTTTAAGTGCCATACCTGTCCCGAACAGCTGCCAAACTCCATTCGTCACAGGCAGTGTTTCGTTTTCCTCTTCTGGAAACTTGAAACGTTTAGAAAGAAATCAAGTTTTCCCTTGGAATTCAGTGGGGAGAAGGGTGGAAGGAAGGTAGCCTTCTGTTTATTTTGCGCTGCCTTTCTGTAAGCCGCTATAAACAACCTGTCATCATATCTCCAGCGAAGCAGTTGAGCGGGCTCCCCAGGTGTCTGCATTTGGTTCCTTGCCATGCAAGGTCTTGTTAGAGGTGGTGTGTGTTTCTGGTTAGCCATGGGCTCCCTTTGAGCTTGAAGAGCAAGACAGGGAAATAGCAACAATCGTGATTAGGGCTTTATTTTGAACTTCTAAAATCTCTATTTCCTGCAGCGAACAACATCCTAGAGTGGCTGGAGGCTGCACCCCACTAACGTTTCACAGTGAAGTTTTCAAAGCGAGGAACAAGGGAGGCAATCAGCCCCTCCTGAATATCAAGGGGATGTGGGTGGTGATGCCTGCTGTGCCTTTGAGACCTCTCCCGTTGTCAGCATGGTTTCTTCAGGAATCGAGGCCGTGAGGGCTCTGCCACTGCTGTTGCCTGCCTTAAGCTGTATCTGAATGCCTTCAGATCTTCCCTACCCAACCGGGAGTTCCTTCTGGAGCTGCAATATCCCTGCCTCTGTCTAGGGTAAGCCAGTGCTTCTCAGTTTTGAGAGAGAGCCTTTGCTCCCTCTGCGTGTTGGCTCCTGAAGGTCAAGAATTTGGTTGGTCTTGTGACCGTGAGTCAGTCGTTAAGGCTTAACATTGTTCTTGCAGATGTCTCTGTCCCTCACCACCCTCCCTCTTGTGTGTTAGAGTAGGTGTGAGGGATCTGCCAGAACCTGGCCATGAATAAATGTTGATGAACCCAAAAGGATAGATGTGTAGTTCTGTTACTGTGTCCTGGCTTTGAGGATACTGATATTCCAATCTGATTCCCATGAGACCTTCACGTTGGCAATTCATTTTTCCCTGATCTCGCTCTTTGAAACCTTTTTCTTTCCAAGTGGGCTCTGTATTCTGGTGCTGTTTTTCAAGGCTGATGGGGAAGTTGCCTCCGGTCTGATTGTCAGTGCTGCTGCTTTTCTATTATTTTTCAGATGCCTTGTGTTTTTTGGGGGAAAATAAAATTCCAAGCCCTGCTTTGTGATTTTTCTCTTCTCTGTAATTAGATGTAGCAGTGATCAAAATATGTTGCATTGCACTGCGAGCTTCTCCAGGCAGATGTTTCATCACCGGAGGAAAGATGACTTCATCCTTTACATTTGGGGAAAATTAAAAGAGAGGAAGAAAGAAAAAGGCGAAGGAGAATGTTGGATTTCCTGTTGTGTGAATACATCTCACTAGGCTTCAGGGGAGGGATGTGTGAGGGAAGAACCAGGGACAGGAGAGAAAGGGAGGGCAGGGTTTTTGTTTTACCCTGCTGGCATTCAGATCTTGAGAAATGCACCCCTCGGGACTTATATTGCTGCAAAACCAGGGACCGGTGGCTGTTCCCACCCTGCCACTTCCCTGCAGCCTTCCTTGGAGAAGGGTTTTGAGCACAAGGCAGGCTGTCAGCTCTGCATTTTGACTTTCTGGGGTGCGCAGAACGCCTTGACTGCTGCCATGCCTCTACAGCCGTTTAATACGAGCCTACAGAGCATCTGGGGAGGTTGCAAAGGTGGCATAAAGTCCACTTTCTGCCCTTCAACATCTGGAACCCTCTGGTGCATTGTATTGAGGGTAAGAATGGACTAATTCCCCAAACATGACCAGTAGAGGAAGGTGGGGCAGAGGAAAAGGTGTGAAAAAACCTGTAAACGGTCCTTTGTTTGGGGATGCCAGCACCAAATACCACCAGCTTTGGAGCAGAGACTTGGTTTTGGCTGGGGAGAGGGTGGGCATGCAGGGGAAAACTCTCTCCTGTGCTGGGAACACCAAGCACAGCTCCGCAAGCTCAGCTCAGTAAGAGAGCCATCGAAGGTAAAAATGACAGCAATTCTGCAGTCAATATAATGTGGCTGCAGGTTAAATAAATAATGTTTGAATGATAATAATTGCAAAATGATGCTATTTCATCCACCGCAAACATGTGGTTAAGCTCTCATTAGCTGAGACTGTGAGCTTTGCGGGAAACACAGACTCTTTGAAAGCAGATCTCTCTGGATTATGCTGCTATAGAAATTCCTGGACTGCGTTTGCAAATGTTTGATAGTGCCTGTAAGTTTTCTCATGGGATTGAGAGGACACTCGGAAAGGCCAGCACCCCAAAGTGAAGCTGGATTTTTATTTATTTGAGAAGTTCTCGGGGCTTCTGAAAGGCTGAGTTGATAATTAATGGACTGTATTATACCCCTCGAGCTCTGTAGAATGATATACATAGAATATATTTCTAAGTGTTTTATATATAGTAGTTTTTTACATGTAGATAGGTGTATACAGGCAAATCCAGCCATATCTGTCGTAGTTTTGTCCGAACTTCTGGCTTCAGCAAGAAACTGCTCTGTCCTGTCCCACCACCTTTCTCCACCTCTTGTCCCTCTGAAGCCATCCTGGAGCAACGTTCTCTGTGCCTCCCAGACTCGGTGCTCAACCCCAGACTGGGGAAACTGGTGCGCTCAGCACCTCACCAGACAGGGCTGATTTCAGACTTGGCTGCAATATTGATCCTCACTTAACATAGTAATGAGAATTTGCTTCCCCAAGCAGCGAGGGAAAAGTCTTATTTTCCAGCTGCTAGAAGTAAATGAGCTTTGTTGAATCGTGTTGGGTGTGGGGGGTACAGAGGTGGGTGATGCTGGCTTGGCTTCGTTTTGGTCTTCTCAGTGTGGACAGGGGCCCATTGTGGTTACTTGGGTTGAATGTTCTTCTCATCTTGGCTTCTCTCGTACATCCTGATGGCTGGGGAGAGCCTCCATCTTGCTCATCCTGAAGCCCAGCTTAGGTTTTCATGAAGAACCCCATCCTTCTTTGAACCCCACAAGGCAGGTGATGGCTTTCTAGCCCTATTGCATTGCAGAGATGTGGGGCAGTGTCCATGCTGGTTCCTCAAATCCATGCCTTGCACCTCATCTTCCTCTTCCAGTGTATTCAAGGTCAGGCTGGATGAGGCCTAGAGGCCTAGTCCAGGGCCATGGCAGGGGGGTTGGAACTAGATGGTCTTTAATGCCCCTTTCAACCCAAACCATTCTGTGATTCTCTGATTATTGTGGGGGGAAAAGCCTTATTTCCCCTCCATTCCTGGCTCGGGCCTCCCAAAACACAGGCGAGTGAGCTGCCTCCCTCCGCTGAGTGGTCTCTCTGCTGCTCCATGGCTCTCCCCGGGCCAGCCGCCTCGCTGGACCGTCTGGCTGACGGCAAATTGTTTTTTGATGGCTGAGTCGGTATAACTGAACTCAATTTGCCTTTCAAAAGCAGCTAATAGTCGCATTAAAAAATCCATTTTCACTTGTGATTGAATTTGACGGCGGCTCAATCAATAAGCGAATGGAGTGTTTCACACGCTGTACCAAGCGGGTGTTACCACGGTAACAGTGTAAGTGAGCACGACTGGGTGAATCCCCCCTCAAACGGGTGTCAGCCAGCTCTGTCACCCAATTCTGTCACCCTCCGAGGGGCTGCCCCAGGCAGGTGCCATGGAGGGAAGGGATGCCCTCATGGTCTTTGTGGCAGTGATGCTGGACAAAATTTACTTCGTTTTCCCTTTCTTTGCCCCTGTGGGGGGGGATGAGTGCTTCATTGGTAGCGGGACAGGGTCAGCCTGACGCAGACTGGCTGTGGGGCCGTGGCCAGGCCTCATGAGGGGAGGTGGCCATTGTGTGGTGGTGCTGGCAGTGAGGGGATGGCAGCTTGTCACGGCCCTCGGTGTGGGGATCTGCCCACTCCTGTGCCTTTCCTTCCCAAATCTCTCAGATCTCCTGCCTTCCTCCCCAGAAGAGTGGCCGAGAGGCTACGGGGCAACGGACGAGGGTGGCAGGACTGGGAATAGAGCCGGCAGTGAACCATCCTGAGGGGATGGTTTTTCTGAGTGGGGAAGATAACGAAGTGAGGAAATGGATATATATATATATATGTATTTTAATAGGGTTCATCCGTGTTTGATGAAAAATGAACGTGGCACTTTGCTTCATGACAATCAGTGTGTTTCCTTTCAGCTATTGTTTGCGTTCCTCCTATTGTAGTATAAACCGAAAATGAAATGGTTCAGTCAGGAATTTTGTAACTGATTTCTTACATTTTCTCTCATTCCAAAGCAGTTTCCTGGGGGATTTTAATTAGAAACCCTCCCTCTGCGTGCTCCACAGCAGCCCAGCGTCTTGCTGTCAGTGCAAGGAAGCCGACCCGCTCGCTGACGCTGCGGCCATGTTGCCGTGGTGGAGCAGGGGTGCCCACCCGCAGCAATGGCCCGGCCTGTCTTCACCGCCTTCCTTCAGCCCAAGGGGGGGTCCATAGCGCAAAATGAATAAGCTGCTTTACAACTCGTTGGTGTTTTCTCTGCAGGGAGTTTGCCTGAGGCTCCCAGGACGCCGTTAGCTGCCTTATATTGCAGCTCTACAGCACATGCAAACAACACAATCCTGTCTTGGAGCTCGTTTCCATAGATTGATCTGCACTAGGGCTCTTAAAAACAAGTCTGTACTGAGTCTGAGCTAAAAGAAGAGGAAAGCCAGGCACCCTGGGCTTAACCTAAGCTGGCAACTGGAGTTCACCCCCACTGAGGGCTGAATGGGGTTGAACTTTTGCAGTCCACCTGCGTTAAATCCCAGACCTTTGCCTCCCCGGCTCACCTTCCCGGCCATCCCTGCTGCTGCACCACACTCAAATGGTTTCTCAGGGCTTCCCTGGACCAGGGAGGCCCCTGCCACAGCATTGCATTTCTCACCTTCCCCTCCTTTGGGGTGTGTGGCGTGTCCCATGGGGACCTGCAGAGCTGGAGGTCAGGACGTGGGGCTGGCACTGTGTCAGCGCAGCCTCTTCTCTCCCCTCTGGACACGCTGGGGGTTGTGGCACTCTCCCTGAAGAAGGCAGGAGACTGAGTTTCCAACCCTGTTGCTGAAGGCTCCTTTGCTCCTCACAGAGGGATTGAGGCCATTGCCATTAATTTCACAGGCTGTTTCTACCACATCTGTGTTTGCTGCTGGTGGCTGAGGATGATTCTCTCTTCCCACGTTCACAAGAAGAAATGAAACCTGTAACAGTGGTGCTTGAGCAATCTGCAGAGCTCTGGAGACAGCCTGGAGGGTCAGGGCTTTGTTTCCTGACAGGTATGGGGCTCCTCTAAACTGTAATTTCCTTGTCACCGGGAGCTGACATCTCTTTGTTTTACATACTGGAAGGAACTGGCACAGAGCTGGTTTCAGTGCGTGGAGCAGAGCGGCAGTCTCTTCTGCCTGAGAGAGCACAGCTCCGCTGCACGGAGAAGCCGCTCTGGATGCGACAGGCCAGGCTTCGCTCCCTGCGTGGTGCCCTGCGGGCGATGGAGGGACCTGGTCCCACTTCTGACTCCCATGCTCGGTGGTCCGAGCCAAACTGCCGTGCTCCAGCTTTGTCCCCTGTTTTTTCCCCTCTCCCCTTGTGCCTGCACCTCCTCAAAACTGGCTGATGGGGAAATTGGAAGCAGTTGAGGGGTAAAGTCAGACTCCTTGTCTATGTTCACTCTGTGCAACTGGGGACGTGGCTCCTCTCCTGGGGTGCGCAGGGAGCATCTGCATGGCTCCCTGGATCGTGCCCGCTCAGAGTATTGATGGGCTGCCTGACCTTTTTGCTAGCAATCGTAAATCTTCCAAAGGCTCCGTGTTCTCCCTGTGAAAAGCCGAACTGAATGAACCAGTGAGTGCACTGGCAAGATGTGTGTGGGGCTCCCGCACTGCCGCCGCCTGCACAGACCTCTCGGGGAGATAAAGCAGCCACCTGACCCAGAGGAAACCATGCCTGTGTCTATCTGAGCTCTTTGCTTTCAAAAGCCATGCCAGGGTCTGCTGGAAAGCTCAGAGTGAAATGGTTTCTCAGTGCTCCTTTTTCCCAGATACAAAGCTGCCGACGTGTAATAAGCTGAGGGGAAGGCGATAAGCTGTTCGGTCAGCTCTGCGTGCTGCCGCCGCACGTGGGCTGTCATTAGCCTCTGGAAGCTGTATCTCATGTAAAAGTCACTTGAGAATGAATCTGCTGCTGGTGCAGCTGCTGTAGGAAGATGGTTCTTGCATTTTGGCTTGTTCAGGCTTGGGAATGGGAGAGCATTTGGATTGTCATTGCAGCTAGACCCCCCACTGCATGGCCAGAGACCCTCGGTGCCAGACGCTGTACCTGAAGCTGGGGATAGTCTTTATCTCAGAGATGAAGAAACAGAGGAGAAACGGTCCCTCAGAGGAAAGGAGGTACCGAGATTAAATGATCTGCTTGAGTTGTGCAGAAGATATAACAACGCTTGGGTGGCGTGCTTGAGGCGGTGATGGGAACTCTGGGTTGAGGTTTACAGTTTGTGATGAGGCTTAACAAGCATTGGCTGGAAGAGCTCAGAGGGAGGAAGCAGCATCGCAGAGGGTGCTAGTGTGGAGCCCTGAACTAAATCTAGTCAGACTGGGTTGTGTCATGTTTTGGGCCAGGCCATCCCAGGCCAGAGGCTGTGAAAGCTGAGAACTGAGCCCAGGTCTGCTGAGTCCACTTAAGGAAACTGCTCCTAGGAGTTAGTGTTCCAGCACTGCTGTTGAGCTCTGCACAGGATGGGCTTGTGTGACAAGGGATGGATCTTCCCCTGATGCTAGCTGACATACCTCCATCGAAGTCAGTGAGGACAAGGGATGTGTCTCCCAGTACAGGAGCTCCAGAAGCTGTGGCTTTGGGTCCTGACACTGCCTGAAACAGGAGGAGAATTCCTATCGCCCACCTACAGTGTCAAAACCACAGCCAATTGATTTGTGTTCCTTTACGTGAGCAGCCTCAGATCAAAGTGGGCTTTGGGACCTGACGTGTGAAATGATTTCCTGTCCTACGTGGCTGTGCAATTATTTCCACATCTTTCCCCGTTACAGTCACATAGGGAAAAGTTAAGCCATGAGTCTAGCAATCTTAGAGAAATAAATTAAGGAAATTAACACGGAAGGAGTGGAAGAAGTTCAGGGCTGAGTTGGCATTATGATTAATTACAGATCAGCTGTTGGTATCTAAGTGTGACAGGGAAGCTGTCCTCATTGCAGACGGCTGCACGGCTGCATGCACGCTGATGTGGGGAAGCCTAGAGAAGGCCTGGGCCAAGCTGCCAGTGAAACAGGAAGTCATTGACCCTAGAAGGCATTTTCCTTCTGTCTTCCTTACTGCTACCCTTTGCTTCAGGCTTATCTATGTGCAAAAGGGCTTCTTGTCCATTAATAGAGCTTCCGAGAGAAATGAGGCACTTGTGATTGCATTCTGTCCATCCATCCTACCCTTTCTACCCCAGTAATCTTTTAACACATTAGCCAATTTGAACCACACTTGAGAAAAGAATCAAGGTCTTGGAGAAGTGCTATTTTGTAACTTAACTCGGGCTTTCTGTTGACTTTTGTCCTTTTTTCACTGTATGCTCCATTTACTCTTTCTCTATCCCTGATAAAGAGCAATAGAAAAAGAGGAGTCAATCGCTGGGGTTGCTGGGACAGGGACAGTTTTCCTGTTCTAGAGCTGTTCCGCAGCCAGTATGAAGGAGGACTAGTCACCTGCTGAAATCCATGGCGATATCAAAGCAGTTCATAGCAAGGGGTCTAAGAAATAAGATAACCTAGAAATAAGGGTATTTTTTTCTTCTCCTTTTTTCTTAGAGAGCCCTTACCTTGAGGATCACTGCCATAATCTTTCCAACTAAAAACTGCTGACAGCTCCTGATCAAACCTTGCCTTCTGCCCCTTGTTTGTAGGATGAATGCCTCACTCCACAGCCTCTTTCCCTGGGACTGTCCTTTTGTCAGCAGAGCCCTCGCAAAAACCCAGAGAAAAGTGTATTTTAGCACTTCTCCTCAGCAGGGGTGACCTAGAAGGAAGTGCTGAGGGTGTCTTTCAGCAAGTGGGTTGGAGATTGGGCCTGGATCATGAGGGCAGCATCCGTGCATGGAGACTGTGCTACTTCCCTGCATCCCCAGCTCGCAGGGACCTGCCAGGCTGTGGCAGGGATGTGAGCCTGGTGACTCAAGCCTTTGGCACCTGCCTCTTGCACGAAGACTGACTGCAGAGTGCTGCAGAGCCGTGCTAGGGCTGACAGATGATAAGACATGCTGGGAAGGGAGACCTTGAAAGAAGTGAAAGACAGCAGGGCTGGTAGCCTGTCTCCTGTGAGAAAAGGTTTGCCAGCCCTGCTGTATCTGCAGACCCTCCCACCACCAAGGGAGCTGTGCCAGGAGAGTTCTTGCAACCCTCTGACCAACTGCTTTGTCTGGTCTTTAGTGGGTTATGTCCTTGAGGGGTTTTGTGGGAGCAGGGACGCTCTTTTGGGGCTGACTGATGTTTTTGGACAGCCAGGTAGATCACGCTGCCCACCAACTCTGCTACCAAACCACCAGCAAACTCAGAAATCCTCCATAGATGGGGGACTTGCACATACATGTTTACCAGCTGTGTTAAAAGAGCACCACAGCTCATGGGTTTGCCTCGTGGCCCACTGAAATGTTTGGTGCTGGTGCCTGCTGCGCTTTTGTCGTCAGTTTTCTGCGCAATTGCTAGGGAAGGAACCAAGATGTGCTGCCTTTTCCAGACAAGAGGATGGAGATGGTGTTTGTGCAGAGAGGACTGGCTGAGGCACTGTTCGGCTCGGCCTCGAAGCTCTATATTGTGCTGTTAATGGCAAGTTAAAGCAAACATTGCTAGGAACCTTTTCATTAAAACAAATGCGTGAGAATGTATCACAGTTGCTAAATGCCCTAAAACACCTCTGGAGGAGGAGCAGGAAGGGCCGCTTCCAAATGGAAGTGTTGGCATGTCACTAGCCCAGCTGCTGGCTGGGAGCATGGCAGGGGGCTGTGCCACTTCTTTAAGATGCTGCTCTGTATTGCAGCCCTGGTTGTTGGCTCTGAATAGCTCTGAGCGACTCATGAAACACCGTGTGTCTGTGCTGTGTATAAGCTCTCCCCAGGGGGAGAAGCTTGTGTTTGAATGTCTTGTTTTGATAGGGCATTGCTGCTGGTTTTTAGCATGCACAGAACCACAGTCTGTGCCTGGGATCTGCCTTTGTATGAGGATCAAGAGAGATGAACCAACCTCTTATGTGAGCTTCAGAAGAATAGGCTTGCCTTTTCTTTGTGTTTTTGTGTGTATATGTGGGAAGGGATTGCTGTTATTTTTATTTACTATTCCTGGTTAAGCACCAGTCAAAGATCTGGTTCTTTTTTTGCATGCCTAGTCCTAATTACAGCATGGGCACGTTTGTTTTCTCTGAGAGGCTAAGCTCTAAAGCAATTTTCATCTGTGCCTTTGTTTTTATCACCCTGCAATGTGAGAGATCTGAGCAGCTGTCTCGGGTGCTTTGCTCAAAGTGGAGAACAAGCCCTAGTGAGAAGGGCAACTGGAAAGAGAGATTAATTAACCTGGCCTTGGTTGGCCTTGTAAACAGGGGGCGAAATCTCTCTCAAACTGCTTGTTGTTTATTTAGCTTGTAAAAACCTGCCTGATCTCATGCTCAGTCTTAATCCAATCCAGCTTCCCACAAAGCTAATTGCCAGTAATTTGCTTGCACGTCCCTAGTGTCCTCCTTTTCCTGGCTGGCTTTACCAGAGGTGGACCAAGGTGATGGAGAAGTATGCTTTTCCTGTCTTTGGCTACAGAACAGACAGTAAAAGTCTGTTGGCTAAGTCTATTTATCTTGATAATCCCAGGAAGATACCTGTCTAAGACTGGGGAGAGGAACACGGAGCAGAGGTGGTCGTGGAGAATGTCTCTCCTCTGCTTCTGACGTATTTACAGCGTGATCTAATTAAATGAAGGCTGGGTAGCTCAGATCCATTGATTTTCATCAGTGGCAACCTTGCTATGTTATCAGAAGTGAGTAATCCCTTCTCTGTAAAGCAGACATTGATAGATCAATAGGAGAGAACATGCTGTACCTCCTGGCAGCTCCACCAACCTTGGAGGGAGAGCTACCAAGGGCATCAGCATCCCTGTTCTCCAACTTCCAAAGCTTCATCGCTTCCTTCCCTGCTGCTGCCTTCTCCATCGTTGACCCATGCTGCTTGTTGGTCCCCAGCCTGAGATCCCTCATCTCCCTGCAAGAAGTTCTGGTATTTCTTTCCAACCCCATGGGACAATCTTCATTAAAACAATCTCCCTCTTGTCTGGCTGTGCTAATTACTGTGTTAGATTCATTATTTCTAAGGGCATGGCACGGGAGAGTGCCTTCTAGCTCAAACTTGGGCAGGCTTCAGAAGGCAGGTGCTTGGCTGTTTGGAGAAGAGCCATGGATAAAAGGAGGGAGAGAAGTTAACCATGATGGGCCGATGGTTTGGGACTGTGTTGGAATTGCTGCAGCACTGAGCTTCTCTTGTGTGAGACACTGGGTGGACCTGGACCAGAGGTCTTACCTTACAAGACTCTGGTAACAGTGAACGGCACGGGTTTTGTGTATCGTTTGAGCATATTCTGGCTTCCTCCTGGGAAACAAGACTTCAAATGTGAGACTTGTAGGACAGGGCATTGAGATGGATAGCTGATTTTGATTTTTAGTAAACAAACTTAGAGAGGGCTTTTACCTAAAGATGGTAGTCAGCAGAATTTTTTATGTCGATAAGTGCTAGATACACAACTCTGCTTCAGCAACTCACAGTCAAAGCTCAAAGTAGAAGGCACTTGGGACAGAAAGGAAAGGCGATGGGGTGAGAAGAATTAAAAACTATCAAGGCTGTTACAACCCCCTCTGAGCTCTGCTGTTGAGACTTCTGATAACATATTTGTTTTTGAAGATTTCACGCAATGCTGCTCCTGTCTGGGGAGTGAGAAGATGCTGTGCTTGCTGCAAATTGTCTTGATAGAAAATAGTGGTGCTTTGGCCATTAGCTGCATGAACAGCCACTTTGTTCTGCTCTCTAATCGCTTTGCCTATACATAATTTGGTGCCTAACACACCACTACAAATACTGTGATTATTCTTAACAGTCATATACACTACATATAATTTGAGGGTGAACGTGGGAGCTGTCAGAAGGAAATGTCTAGCCTGTGAATAGCTGAAGGTCACGTCACTACAATGGCAACTCTTCCTCACGTTTCACATACCTCAGTGAGGCGTTTGAAAGCAAATTCCCTGTGCCAGGAGGTCTTGATGTGTGTGGGATAAACAGGTAGGCAGGCAAAGGGCGAGCAGTGTGGCAGGAGCCCGTGGGATGCGAGTGTCTGCTTCCATCAGCGTTCCTTTTAAGAGGTACGGAGCCCACTTTTGGCCAAGGAAATTTCAGCTGTGGCTTTCTGTTGGGATGCACTTCATCAGGTCCTGCAAGCGTGACGTAAGGACAGCTCAGCCCTCCTGCGTGGGTGGTGTTGCCCTGGCAGAGCATTGTCCCCCTCTGTCTCGACTCTACTGAAAATGGGGAGCTGAAGCTTTCCCTTTGCTACGGGAGCAGAGGAGCCGTTGTTTGAGGCTCACCTGGAATTAAAATGTGACAATCATCTTTGCCTCACCCTGAGTTTATAGGAGGCTGCATGTGTCTCATCTGTGTGACGAGGGGGCTCGTTGTCCCTATCCCGCAGTCTTTATTTGCGTTCTACCTAATATTCCTTCCTCTGTTCCTTGGGCAGATTAATAAAATGCTGCAATCCAGGGGGTAGAGACCTAGGAAGCATCAAAAACCCTACAACAAATAGCTCGTGAGTGGTTCTTCTCTCTCACATCTTATCTTCCTGAATTAGACACAGAGAGACAATCAAAGTCAATGCCACGCTTATTGTAAAATCTTTACAGCGTGTCTCTGCAGAAGTTACAAGAGCAGTGTTGACTTGTTCCCTGGATAAGGGAAATTTTTTTTCCCTTGCTTAGAAGCTTGCCGGCTGGGATCTGCAGCCGGTGGAACTCGCTGGGATCTGTATTGCCCAAGCAGGGGAAGTGCTGGCCACGCTCGTGTTAACCATGCACAGCTCTTCTGCCTCTGAGAAACTTGGAAGAGAGCAAATGTTACTAGTGAGCCTGCAAATGTTTGGAATGAAAATCCAGTCTTTTGCCTTAACTTAGCCATCGCTGACAGATGAAGCTTTGGGAATGTACTTGATACTGTGGCACCTGGAGATCTGGAGGGTGTGCTGGGAGGTGGGTGGGAGGGGAGGCTCCCACAGGGACTGATTCCTTGGTGCAGCAGTCTCTGAAGGTTCAGCTCAAAAATCCAAAGTGTTCCCATGTAGCCTGTGCCCAGCCCAGGGCTCCAGCCCTGGCTCAGCACCTCGCTGTGAGGCATCCCTGTGGCGTGGAAGGAGGCAGGCGGAAACCAAAGCAGAGTTTGGCTGAACCTTCAAAACACTTCCCATGGTGCGTGTGGAGCTGCGATGAGGAAGAAACACCCCTGCACACACCTACCCTCCCTCTGCGCTCCCGCTGTCCCTCGCTTGGCAGGCAAAGTTTCTCCTAAGCTGAGGTTGTATGTGCCGTGTCGGCTCCCCGTGGATCTCTCCGGCTCCTCCTGGCCCCGATGGCTTGTGCAGGTGGGATACCTGGTAAAAGAGTGCTCCTTCAGCATCAGGTGTGCCCGGCGAAGGCGAGATGTGGGAAGGGTGGATGTGGAGAGTGAGTAATTGGAGGCCAAGAGGCAAAAGTGTCTGACAGAACAGGATTGATTTGAAGCTTTTCAGTGGAACACTTGCAAAAAAAAAAAAAAATCAATGCTTATTCCCTGGACTCCAGAGTGTGTTTACTGTATTCAGCAGCTAGCATTAAAAGTGAATTCCAGCAACTGCAATTACAGCTTTCTCCTTCGTTGCCATCCCCCCTCTCCCTCCCCCATTCCCCACTCCCCCTCTCTTGCTGGCTGCCTTTTGTCATGTTTTGGAGCCTAAGGCAAAGCTAATGCAGTCAAACTGAAAGTGGTTTTCTAAATTGTAAAGCCCACCTTCCCCCTTCCTTCCCTTTTCCCTTGGGATCTTCTTTTCCTGAGCACTGTCAAACTCGATTCAGCTCAGAGCCGTGGAGGTGCCTCGCCGAGGAGATTGCGAGGCGCTGAGCCTGGCTGGAGCACGGCTCAGTAGCGAGGCAGCGGGCCAAGGCACGTTAGTCCTAATGCTCTCTGATAAGACCGTTTGATTTCCAACTGCCTGATGGCAGAAGTCTTAAACGCAGAGTTTCGGGGACGGGGTTGTGCGGGGAGGCAGCTGGGGAGGCTACAGGATGGTGATGGGAACCTGGGGGGATGGAGCCTGTGAGCAGCCTCCAGAGTGGGTGTTGCACCTACCCTGCACCAGCCTTGGCTTCCCAAGCCTGGGTACCTTCAGCCCTTCTGCTGGGAGCTGCACAGGGTGCCCAGTGCTCCCCCATAAGCCCTTCTGACTGGTCCCAGTAGAGGGCACTGGTGCCTGCACTCTGATGCTCTTCATTAACCTTTAATTAAGGTGCAGGTCCTGCACTGGTCTCAGCTCTGGACAGGGTGAGGAGGCAGGGGTTCTCCTGCCCTACCCAGAGAGGCTGCGGCTGAAGCAAGCGGGGTTGTTGCCAGGGTCCCCAGCACCAGCTCCATACCATGGGCAACCTGGGCGATCATCCTGAGCAAGGCAAATTAAGTTTTAATCATTTTTTCTTCTTAATTTTCTTTGCAGCGTGGACGGCAGCTGCAGAGGAGGGAGACGGAGCCTCCCCTGCCCTGTGTGTTAAGGAAGCAGTCGCAGAGGCAGCTCTGATGGGAGGATCTTGTACTGGGGATTTGGTGGTGTGTGAAGTGGAATGAGCTCAGCTTGACTTGCAGACCCCAGCCTGAGCTGGGGGTGGGCGGGAAAAGGCACTTGCTGTTGCTTGTAAACTGAGTGGTTTTGATCTCAAAGTTGCTGTTGGGGAAAATAAAATATGGGAAATCAAGAAAGCATTGGTCCTGCTCTGCTTTCCAGACTGTAACGTTTTTTGATTTGGGTTTTTGTGGCGTGTGAGCCTGTGTGGAGTAAGACAGGGGAATGCTGACTGTACTGTGCTTGGGCTTTCTACGTGTTATCCAGTCCACTCTTCAGAGGAAGTGTTTCCGAAAGTGCGTGAACCTGCTGCTCTTGGGTGTAAGAGAAGCTTCTGAATTTTTTTTTTTAATGCTTCTGCCAGCTTAATCCAAAGGACCAAGCTGCTTCCTGCCAAGCACGTGGGTTGCCACTTGGAGGGATTACTGGGGTGTGCAGCCAAGACCCTGCTCAGCCCTTCGTGCAAACCTGCCAGGAGAGATGGTCTGCAGCTCTAATCCTACTTCTGCTCGAGCTCCGCTCTCCCCACGGTGAAACCAGGGTTTGTTCATCTCCCAGGAAACGGGTGGCGGGGGGGCAGTAATGCCCATACACAGGCCCCGTGAGAGGTGATGGTGTCAGGTTTTGCTCTGGATCTGCCAGAACCTGAGCTGGATTTTGACTCGCGTTGCAAAACTCCCCGCAGCATCCAGTGCAGAAGAAAGCCCTTTGCCAGATAAACTCCTCGCGTTCAAGTGCCTGGGTTTGTAAATACCTACGAGAGGACTGTTAAGCAGTGGCAGTGTTTATCCAGCTCATTTTGATAAACACACTTCGGACACCGGGCCCTGGCTTCTCAGCGCTTGGCTGACCGCAGCCACGCGGGGCTGGGGGACGGGAGCCCTTGGCTCTAACCCTGCTGTGGACTGCCTGCACCAGCCGTCGGGATCTTTCAGCTCTGTTTTCCTCCAGTCCCACCTCCTCTGTGCGTTTGGAATCAGAGTTGTTACTGGGAGCTGTGTGGGGCTCAAGGCCACGTACCCAGCTTTTGGTAGGCAGGAACAGATCTCAGCATCTCGCAGCTGATCAGCGGGGATGTCCGAAGTGTGAGATAGTTCGATGCGTGTGGGCTCTGTTGGCCTCGTCTCCCTTCCTCGCATGTGTGCAGTAGCTATGAGAGCAGCGTCTTGTCTTCTTGAGGGCTTGCTGGCATGACAGTGATAATATGCTGGGGGTTTTTCCTTTTCCTCTTTTTAAACTGAAAAGGAGGAGCTGCTCTGAGGTTCAGGGCATGTTGTCCTTCCCTTGTAACTTGAAAAGTTACGTGGGCAGAGGCTTTGGGCAAAAAAAGGGGAGACGGTAGTAGGAGGCTGGAGTGTGCTCTGTGGGAGCCAGAGAGAGCACAGGTGGCTGCGAGCAGCCTGTCTGCTGGGGCAGCCGTTGGACAGGCAGCTCTTGGAAGTGTTCAGCCCCTTGAATTTGCTCTGGGTCCTGAGTGCTCTGCAAGATCTGGCACTTAACTCTAAACCCAGAACTTGAGGGAAATGATTTTCCTCTTTATTTTGAGGGACATTGACCCGGGGGCCGGGACACAGACTCCGTGATGGCTTGTCATGAATGAATTCTGTGCTGTTTTCCTTGGAGATGCTTTAGAGATGGGAAATTCACGCTGAGCTTTGGCATGAAGCCACTGTGCCTATTTGCATGTATAAAGCATTGAGCAGGGCTGGGGTAGGGTTGCTGGCTGCAGACCCTTTTTTGCTCAGTCTAAATTGCCAGCACCGCACACAGAAATATTGTGTTGATCTTCCTGGCTGAAGTCAATAGTGCAATTCCCCGGGTCGCTGGTGAAAGCAGCACGTGCTCCAGACCTTTTCACAGCAAGTCACTGGAGATGTTGCTAAGACAAAACCCGCTTTTCCCAGACAGCGTGGTGCAGGAGTGTTTGTTTTCTTGAGTACCTAACTAAAGTTGCCACATGCAGCAAATGAATATTGACTTAAACGCAGTTGCCAAGGCGAGACCCTAGCGGAGCTGAGGAATTCCTCTTCCAGCTGCTTGCAAGAGCAGGCGATGAATACAGGGAAAGGGGAGCTGCTGTGTGTGCCCCTTTTTCACCATTCTCCCTGCGCATTTGTGACTGGGGTCTGAAGTGTCCCCATGGCCTGTCTGGCTCTCTGAAGCTGTAACCACAAAAATGCTGCATGAAAAAGTTTAAGCTGGGATAGCCCAGTGGTCAAATCCCCTTCCAGCTTGGAAGAAACATCTTCATTTGTCTTGAGAAGGGAAAAAATAGACAGCCTTGGGACTAGATTGCTCAGCCAGGGTAAAACTGTCCGTGCGTGGAGAAGGCAGCTGCCTACCTGCCGCTGATCCTTCCGTTGTTGGGGATGCTCCCACTCCCTCCTGGAGAAGTTATTTGGTGCCAGACAGCACACAGCAGACAATCCCCGGAGGGGTCTGCTGTGAGCACGCATAAACATGATGTTTACTGGCTCTGGAATGGATCGGGGAGGGATTTAGAGACGCCGAGCTTGGCTGCACGGCTCGGAGATCTCCCTGCGAGTAAGCTATCTTCTTTGTTAACACCGGCTTTCTCTTCAGGTCATGCCACTAACCTCTGGACCCCAAGATAAATCACTTCCTGCTGTAATTACAGAAACTCATTTGTCCGTGATTAAGCAGTTTGGTGGAAGGTGTCGGAAAGGTGGTAGTTAAGCTCTGCCGGGCTGTGCTTTAATTAGGATAAAAGGGTTTCCTTGTCCTTCTCCCGCAACTCTCCCTGGGCCTTCCATCGGGTCTGACGGAGGCAGGATACTGCTGGCTTGACCCGCCGCTGATTTAAATGAGATGAGTTCATTCAATGCAGTGCAAGCTTTAGGATGTAAATATGCTTTAATTATGCAGCCTTGTGTTCGTGCTGGTGTGATTAGCCCCATCCTTGCTGGGCCGCAAGCCCCATCCCCCCTTGCTGGGGATGTACAATCCCTGTGGGCTCGATGGGAGTTCGTGTCTTGCCGAAGCTTGAGATCTTGCCTGGGTTTTCTGTCTGCCAAGGATGGTAACCACACTGCCCAGTCTCCTGGGGTGGTAACATGTTGGCTAGAGGCTGTGAGGATGGCCAGGCCTGACCTGGAGGGAATGGGAAGGGCTGAGAATCAAAGATGGGTCCTTCTTCTGTCAAAACCAAAGAAAGGAAAGAGTCCCCTGAGAAGGACTGTGTAAATGGAGTAAACCCAGCTTCTCCTGCGTGAAACCTCTCTCACCTTCCCTGGGGTCTGGGAGCAGCCTTGCAAGCACGGAAAAAACCACTAATCTCCCGTTGTCAACAAACCAATCTGAGTTCCTGTGCTTGCGCAGAGCATGTTCCCTTTAATGTCCCACACTCCCCAACGGGAGCCCGGGGACGCTAATTGTTTGCGAAGGCTCTCTGAAGTGTTTTGCTTGGTGGATGTATTTGCGTGATCTCCAAGCAGTACTTGTGAAAAGTGGCAAGCCATGTCACCAACGAACCGCCTGATTCATCGCAAATCGATTTCTGTTGGCCGCAGTACATGACTTAGAGACTGTCAGAACCTGCAGCGCAGGGGGAGAGAATGGCTCTGGGTTGAGATGGGGAGGGACGTTGTTAGAAACCAATGCTCGGAAGAGTCAAGAGAAAGCGTGGAGTTGTGATTCCTCTGGGTCCACTGGCTTTTATTTCTCTTCCCTCTCCGTGCTGCCGTTTGTTCAGTGTGACACAGCTTTATGCGCAAAAGGCCCACCAACCTGGAGCGGGGTGTGTCAGCCTGCAGCTCTGCACGAAGCTTCCTCCTGGGGAAAACTTTCTTTGCAGGTTGGAGAGCCTCTGGGTTGGATAAATGCAGACCTGGGTCGTGAGCTGCTCGCGGCCTTTTCCCAAGGATGGCCGTGTACAATGTTTGTGTATGTAACTGGGGTTTTGACAGCGCAGTTGCAAGAGGTGGGTCTAAACGCAGCCTCTGGGTACGTGGCACCTCTTTTGGGCAGAAGCTGGATAATTTAAAGTGAAAGAAGCTGCTGGGACAAGCAGAAGAGTGAGTGTCTGCCTGGGAGATGCATCAGGGACTCTGGTGCTTTTGTGGCTTGTAGTTTACACCTGGCCAGTGCAGGCAGGTTTCCCTGGGTTTTGTTCTTCTGCAAAGTCATTTGACTTTTCTAGCTAATAAAACCTGTATTTTATTAGGAGGAAGTGTGGTGTTTCCCCTCCTCGTCTCTGTCTGCCCCACCTCCTGCCTGTGGCCTGGAGCAGAGCCCTTGGAGTGCTTCACAAGCTGTGCTCTGCTGATGTGTGTGGGATGCTCCCCCTCACACCCTGTCCTTCTTCTGCAGAACCCACCAGTAAAGGGCTGAAGAGTTTGGACTTGTACAGGGCTGCGAGGTGCTGTGCAGGTCTCCAGCACAACTCCCAGCCAATTGTAGGAAGCTATGGACCTGGGCTGTGAAGTTAGGAGAGGAAGGGAGTGGATTAGCCCTGTTCGGCATAGTAGGGCAATGTCTTGTACTTGCTGGGACCCAGGGGAAACGCTTTAACCTCCCCAGCTCTTAGATTTTCCTCACCCTGCGTGCTGGGCATGAATTGTGCTGGGTGTGAGGGCAGGATTTATCCAGCACTTGGGATTGGGGTCTCAGCCTTTGGAGACATGAAGGTGACTGTATAAAATGAGCCTTTTCTTGCTTGGTCAGCGTGGGTTCCTCTGTACCTGTGTCAGCCAGGTCTGGTGGCTGCGATTTGTTCATCCCACTGGCTCTGCTGAGCCGGCCGTAGGTGCCAGCAGAGGAGCTGGCTCCCCGCGTGCCTCCTGCAAGGCAGCCAGAGCAACTTGGTTTCGCATGTCAGGGTACCCATTGCAGGTGGCTGAGCGGAGCCAGCAAGATCAGCCTTTGGCTTTCAGATCCCAGCAGGAGTGCAGGGCTTGGGCAGCAAGGCTTACAGATGCAGGAGGGTTTTAAAGCAAATCTGATTTGGAATTGCCAGGATAAGAATGCCCACGGTGGCTCTTGCAAAACCTATGCTCAAAGCTGGGCTGCTTTTGAACACCAATTAGTCAGTAGTGAAGTTGCTTTCATCCCCTGCAATGGTTTTAGCAGTTCGTGGTTCACTTCTAATTCATCTGAAGCCAGGAGTGTGTTTTCTGTATCCTAATGTGGCCTCTGAGTCAGGCTGGATTGCCGTGTGCTGCTGCTTCTCTGGGATTGGGAAGTTTGTGTGCTTTTGACTGATTGCACAGGACAGAAACCTCTGTGGTTTGCGGAACTGCATAGAGACCGTGACCCTTTGCACGGGTTGCCTGGCTGCTGTGGGTGCAGGGCTCTTGAGGATGGATAGGAAACCAGTGGGAAGGCTGTTGCCCTTCCCTCTCCCTTTTATTTTCCTTTTTGTTTGTAGTAACAATTCCATTCCAGCAGTCCTAACATCCATTAGGCTTCCTTAAACTGGAGCTATCCATGCTGGGTGGGGGATGTGCCTTTAGTAGATGTGAAAGATGCTACAATCTAAATGGACAAGTTGGGTAGACAAAGGACAACAGTGAAGGGACAGCAGATCAGTGACAGGTGTGACCCTGAACTGTGTCTCAAACCAGCTTTGCTTCCATCTGTCTGCCGTGGCCCAGATGCCAGCACAGAAATCTCTTGCTCACGCCTTCAGTCTGGGGTTAAGCTGGCTTCTTCCTCCTCCTGCAATTCTGGCCTCATTCAGTCTTGCTCAGAAGAAAAACCCTTTTAATAGTGCATGTGTCTGTGCTGTTGTGGCATGTTCACGCTGTCAGCAAGGCGAGAGAGTCCCTTTGGCGCTGGAGTGGAAAGAGACCTCATTTTGAGAGCGGCTGCAGGGGGTGGCTGAGTCACTGGTGCCACCTTCGAGCACCCTCCTGCGTCCTCCACAGCCTCTTCCCTGACCTGCTCTTGCAGTGAATGGATCCGGCAGGGATCTGCCTGGGGATGTGGGCATTGCCAGCGCTGCCCTGCGGTGTCCAGGGTGGAGGATGAGGCCAGCGTGTTCCCTGTTACCAAGGGCTGTAGGATGCATCTGTGCCTTCCCCACCAGCCCATGGGTCTCCTGGTGTTCAGGGCTGATGGGAGGGGATGGGACATGCTGGTACCTCAGCACAGAGAAGCTGGGTACGAGAAGGCAGAGCTGGTTCCTCCCTCTTGCTGGTGACAGCAGTAAAAAGACGGGATGCAAGAGCTGTCTCACCCACTCCCCAGACAGAGCCCTGGCATCAGTGCCCAGCAGGACAGAGGGCAGCGTGTGTGTCTGCGCTCTCCCCACACGAACACCAACTTGATTTGCCGTCCAAGGCCTGTCCTTAGAAAATGCCCACCCTTTCCTTTCCTGTGAGGAGGCTCCAGGCTTGCTCCAGCTCCTGAGAGGTCTGAAAAAGCTCTGCCCTGCCAGGGAGAATCCCTGTGGCAGCCCTTCCTAGTGCCAGGCAAAGCCAGGCGAAGCCAGCCCTGCTCGTGCCAGCACAGGAGCTGCTGACTGTGCCAGGGCACAGGAGAAGATCCCATCTGTGCTCGGATCGCAACCCCGTGCTGGCTCTGTCCCTCCTGTCTGCCTGTTCCAGAGGATGTTAGAACTACATGTTAAATAACTTTGTCTTTGGCACCTCTCCCTTTTCGCAGCTGTAAAATGATGGCAGAAGGAGAATAGGGGGCTGTTTGCAAAAACAAAGCAGCACCCTAAAACGGGCGATCACCAGAGGAACAAAGGGACATGTGAAATAGCTGTAAACCTCCGTGCTGTGTTAAATAGTGCAGGATCTTTTTTCTTTTAATGCCCCCTTCTTTAATTTTTTTCCAGTGAGGATTATATCCTAACAGATGGGCAGCATAAACTGGAACATCAGTCATCAGGCACCGGAGAAGGGCAGGATTTTGTCAAATACCTCAAAGCGAAGGCTGTATCCGAGTAGCTGTGATTTTTTAAAAAAAATTATTATTATTTTCCAAGCCTAGTGTGGTTGTCTGATGGGTGTGGGAGGGTGTAGGAGGAAGTCTCCAGCAGGAAAAAGCCCTTGTTGTGGCTGTGGCTCTACGTGGGTCAGTAGGGTCACTGCGGCACTGTGGAGCACAGGGATGGTGGCAATGGAGTAAGGCACCGCTCCTGCTCAGTGCTCAGGAAGGTGATGGACCCTCCACCCCAGATTTCCTTGGGACTGACACTGGTGCCTGGCTTTTGTCTCAACTCTGCTCCTCTTTCCTTTGAAGCAGGAAAAGCTTGCTCTGTGCCTGTCGCTGCTGTCAGGCTTTCAGAGCAGCCTTCCCAATTAGTCTCCTTGGCTGGCTCCAGGAGCCTCAAAGGCCGACATGCTTTCCTCATCGACCTCCGGTTGTGTTATGCCTCTGTGTCAGCCTGGTAGGGTGTGGGACAAGATAGACTCTAGATTGCTTATTATGGATTACAGTGCCATGTTGAGAATTTCTCTTGGGAGGGAGTGGGATGCCTGGACTACCCTGTCCGTGCTGAGGAGGCATCCGAGCCTATGGCTGGGTGGGGTTAGGGCTGGCTTTAGGGTACCAAGAGCTGCAGATTCTGTGGCCTGATGCTCTTGGCACTGTTGGGGCTGATCCTGTTGAGTTTAAGCACTATTGTTTTTCAAATAGTCAGCTGGGGGAGACACCAAGCTGATGGCAGTGTCTGGCTCTCTGTACTCTTTTCCTCTTGCCCACATGAACAGAGAAGCAACTCGAGGCTCAGGCTTATTATGAGAAAGCCTGTTGCCCTGGAGGATGCAGAGCTTGAAGGTGGATGGGACAAGACAGCTGACATGTGGAAGAGCAGCACTAGCATCATCCTCATCCTGCACCTGCACAGGGGGTCAGGTGAATTTAGGGCCTCGGAGTGAGGCCACTGTCTTTCCCCACAGTTTGTCCTGCTCCCAGATCTGCACAGGAGCCCTTGACTGTGAGGAACAGGATGGTTTGTTTCTGCTTTTTGGACACTGTGTCTTTCAGCCAGTCCTGTTGTGTTAGCACAAAGGGTCAAGGAGGTGGAGGTAGTATTGCCTTGTCTGTGTCCATCGTTGCCTGTAACCACCTCCTTCCCACCCTCAGCTGCAGGAAGGTTCTCCCCTCAGCCTGCACAGCAAACCCCCAAAGCTGGGTCTCTAGTTTCTGTTAGTCTTCTGTCCCATCTTCCCTTGAAGTCTGTTGACATTTGCATTGCTGCAAGGGGGAAGCTGCCTTTCCAGCCAGGTCCAGAGGGACCTTCCGAGGCAACGGCAGCCAGGGACTGAAACCACAAGTCCCCAGCAAATACAAAAATGTGTAAACATGTTCTAATATCAAGTTTTTATTAAAAATGGACTAAGGTGATGTTCATCTGCCTTGGAGGGAGTGACTTTGTAAATCTCAGCTTGCATGTACTCACACAGTGTTGCTAATCTCCATACTATATCCAGCTCCTGTGTGCATGGACTACTCTCTTTCTCCAGGCAATAAGAGCTGTGGCTGAGCAATCCCTCCTTGGTTCGATGTAGCTTCCCACTGACACAAGGCTTTTTAGTCTCCTTCCCCTTTTCAGACTCTGGCCTTTCATGTGCAATGACCCCATGGTTTAAAAGCCCTGCCAGCGCTGCAGTGGGGTCAGCAGACCCATGGCTGGTATGAGACCCTGGGATCTTGTACTCGACATCATTAGAAGATGCTTTGGACCCTGCAAGGATGGCAGTGGCCATCAAGAAGGCCTTTGAAAGTAACTGGAGGGTTACTCTGCCATGCTGGGTTGCAGTGGTGGAAGAGCTGTAGGAGCATCCGAAAATATTATCTTTTGGCCCCTTTCTTAAGCATGAAATAATTGTAGAAGGATTTGAGCAACTTTTGATTCCTGGCTTTTCTTTCTTTCTCTCTGTTGGTTTTCTTCTCCTATTAAGCCTTCATCCAGAAATTCCCCTTGGCCAAGGTTGGATTGATGGCTCTGGGACAGTGAGTTGTATTCTGCTGCTGTTTGTGGTTTTAAGGGCAGTCAAGTTGGGTCCTTGAAGTGCTGTCAGTAATCATTTTTATGGTGGTCAGATTGCTCATTAGCACACTTGTTTTCAGATATTTAAGCTGGAAAGAAATCTATAGTCCTTGTATTTTTAACTTGATAAGCACTCAATAGAACACATGGAGATGGAAATCAGAGCAGAGCTGGACTGGACAAAATAGTTCTCAACACTCACCTTTTACCCCAAAGATCTATGGGGACAAGTGTTTTGAGAACACAGCCTGGGGGAACACATATTCCAAGCCCACAGAGGGGTAATAAGAGCTCAGGTTTACAGTGGTGATTAACCAGTAGGATGGTGGGGATGTGGAGGTGGCCCTAAAACAGGTACTTGGAAGCTTCTGCTCTGAGGCTGGTAGGAAACCAAGGGCTGGATCACAGCATTCATTGTCAGGTCACATACCAAAAGAAATAGCCCAGGAGGTCCTCAGCGATAGTTCCTGCAACTTGGAGGTAGCTGGCTGGAAAAAACCTGAGGATGCAGTGCAGGAGTGGCTTTTCCTAAAGGCAAGGGCCTTGATGGCTGGTTAGAAACTGCTCTGTGTCCTGGTGTGCCATGTGGGAGATGTCCTGGGGGTACAGGGTGCTCTGGCCCAGAGCTGGGCACAGCTAAACCAGATGAGTCAGTGTTTCCCCACCCCCCTTTCAGTTCAGGCAATGAAACAGTAAAGGGCTGGGGGATTGTGTTGGGATTCAGTTGGAGGCAAGGTGCTGTGCAGACGCAGGCTCGTTAGAAGATCATTATCATTATTTACCTGCTGTGTCCGTCTGTCTCTAAATAGCATTAGCTGTCAGCCTATTTATCCATGTTCCCCTCTTACCATTATAGTGACAAAACACCAGTTTACCCCATCTCCCAGCCCCTCCGCACCCCCCCATCTCCCCTGCCCAGACACACCGGTCACACCAGGCTGCGTGATATGGGAGCTCGAGGGTTCAATCCATCCCATGCTGCAAGGGAAAATTTAGAATTTATTTTATTTTAAGCCTTGAAATGCAAGTAGCGTGCCCAGGCAAAGCGTCATCCCCCTCGGCAGCCAGCCTTCCCCCGTCCCTGCGTGCCCCCTCGGCAGCCCGCGTGGCTCAGTGCCGCTCTGCGTAGTGTTGTGGTCGTGTTGCTTAGAGAAGATAATTAATATGAGGAAGCTAAAAATTTTGTCTTGCACTTTTTACAGCCTCTAACCCTATTAGTCGGGCCATTTGGAGTCCAGGGAGGGTTGTTTCTTGCCAGAAGAGATTGCAAATGGATTGAGTTCCATTACGTTGTTAATTAAAAGGAATAGAAAAAAAGAAAGCAAGGAGCAGGGGGGAGGAGGAGCAATGGACTTGTCGGAAACTTTGGAAGGAAAATTAAAGCCTCTTGGGTATTTTTCCACTGGTGTATTCGTGTGCATTGCCTTGGTGCTTCGTCCACCCTGGGTTTTATTTGCTCTTGAGCTGGCAAGTGCCTGCCTGTCCCACCACCCCAACCTTGGAGCCCCAGATGTCCAGGCCGCGTCCCAGCAGGTCGGTTGCGCAGGGTTGAGCTTCGCGGCGGCGTGGGCAGCAGGCCAGGGATTGCCGCAGAGCAGCCGTAGGAGGAGGCAGCCAGCCTGGGTTTGGAGAGCCCGGTCCCGCTGCTGGAGGGGCGAGCGGCTGGTGCTGCGAGGGAGCCGTCCCCCCATCACACATCAAGGCAGCCCTCTTCGACTCTCCTAAGCGCTATCGGTTGCCCAAAGCGCTCAGTGCACTTACTTATTCTGTAACACGGTCCCGCAGCCTGTGATGTGCCAGACGTGGCGTGTCTAAGAAGCTGGGCTGTTTCTTATCAGCCGTTTCGCACTGTCTCAGAACCCTTCTGCTAAGTGTCTTTTGTCCCCTAATAAACTGATAAGCTCCTGGTAATCCACCGATTGCTGATAGGCAGGGCAGCCCTGCTCTCCCGAGCCTGCACAGATAAGGCAGCTCTTTGCCAGCGGGCAGCGGGTGATACAGCAGCAGCAGCCTGCGGAGCCGTGAGCTTGGAAAGGGTGGGCTTGGGGGGATAGTGTGGCCTGGTCCAGCACACCCCTGGCTTGTGCTCCGAAAGGGGATGGGACTTGAGTACAGAGCAACGAGGGTGGACTTGTCCAGCCTTTATCTTAGCCTGACACGGGGGTTTTTGCATCGCTTGGGCGGCTGGGCTTGTGTCCTGGGTCTGTCCCTCAGACCATGGGCACAGCGCACCCACCCAAAGCCGCTTCCCAGTCTGCTGCAAGCCCGGGAGCCCACGGAGCGTCAGGGCATGGAGTCCTGCCCAGTGCCAGTGCTGCAGCGGCTTAGCAGGGAGAGGATAATTGAAAAGAAACAGAAGGAGGGACAGAGCAACCAAGAAAACCTGCATTTTCTCCTCTTCCCTCGCTGTTACAACACTGCTTTGCTCGCTGCTGTCAGGAGATGGGCAGGAGGGAGCTGTGGAGCTGCTTTCGGTGTTAATTATCTGAGGTCTTCCCTGTGCATCCGAGCTGCTGCAGTACAAACAGCTCCGTCCCAGGGCTGTTGACCTGGCATGAGGGGGAAGCAAAACCATCTCCAATCTCCCTGTATGCAGGGCCAGTGTGGGGCAGGAGGCTCAAACGCAGCATCGCTTCTCCCAGGACACGTTGTCCCAGCTTCCCAGGGGCCAGTATCCAGCTGTCTGCCTGGCTCATTGGAGGGGAAGCACCCCAGCTCAGGCAAGGCACCCCTGTGCCTTTTCTAGCCGCCCGTGCTATCATCAGAGTCATTTAATTCGCGAAGAGATGGGGAGGGACAGGAAGGAGGGTTTCATTTCACGTCTTTGCCTTGTTGGCATACTCCTTGGGGATGGCTGATCTTTGGCCTGTTGTAGCCACAGCCCTTGTTTAGCAGAATCTGGACTTGTTTCTTGCAGTGGAAAACAACTCATTAGCACAAGGTATGCTGGGGCCTTGGAGACTCTCCTCTTCTCCTGGTTTTTTACACAGCGCAAGGATGGAACGTCTTTCTCCTGGCACTGAACGACGTTATGGGCTCACCTCTGTGTCCTCCTTCTCCTCTGCTCATGTGTTCCGGGGTGAACCCTGGCTGCTCCCTCTCTTTGATACAGGGTTTTGAGCTGGGGGCATAAAATCAGAAGTAAGATCAATTTTCCCCCCTGCCTTCTCTTCTTAATTGCGTGCATTTATGTATCTCTTTGCTGCTGCTGGAGCGAGTGGGCTCAGCCCAGCAACCTGCTGGGTGGGGATTGGAAATGAAGTATCAAGAAGATGCTGACAGCCTGCTCACGAAGACTTGATCAATCAGTATGTAATAGAAAAATGGTTCTGGCTCCTAAAGGGAAAGGGAAGCAAAGGATTTGATTAAAAAGTAAGAGAGTAACTGGTTGGAGGGGACATCCCTTGGAGGCAGATGAATGATTGGATAGGTACAGAGACGGGTTTTGGCTTGAGCGCCAAGTGAGGGACTCTTGGGCTGAGCAGCAGTGTTGCACATCACTGAGTTTGTTGTGGGTCTCGTTGCCCTTTTCCTGATGGGGATCTTGGGGCAGGAGAGACAAAGCTATGGGTGGGAGATTGCCCAGGGCTGGGTCTGCACTGCATGGCACTCCCTCGGCTGGACCCTGGGAGCTGGGCACGGGTGTTTAAACTGGAAAGCATCCAACCCAAGGCCTCAATCTACTTGAGGAAGAGACTGATGTTGCCCAGGTTGCAAACCCCAGCACCCTGAGCTGGTATTAGAAATCAGCTGCGTTTCTACCTGGAAGCTCTTGAAGACAGAGCTGTGCTGGGCTCCTCTTGTTGCAGGCAGAGCCTGGGTGGAGGCAGCCCAATGCCTGCCCCGTGGCATTTGATGTGGATGAACAGGCACTAAATAATCGGCAGCCTATCGATCGAAGGTCACCCATGCCAAGGTGTGATCGATAGAAACGGACAGCTGAGTGGTTCTGTAATAAAGTGCCTTCACCTTAGTGGATTTGGGAGAGAGCAAGGGTGTGGGAGATTAAATCCTTCTGCCATCGACAGCTCATCAAGCCAAAGATGTATTAGTGAAGAAAAAATATGCTTCCTGAGCCCTGATGGGAGGAATCAAGCTGCTGGGAGCTGTTTGTGTTCTTTGGGGGAACATCAGCCAGGAGAGCAGCTCTGCAGCCTCCCGCTACCCCGCTCCCAGCAGCAGCTGCGGGGGGAACTTCCCAAGCAGCAGCAAAGCCTTGAGGCCTTGGAAGGGATTAGGGTATCTGCGAGAGAATTTGCCATGGCTGCTGCTGCAGCCCAGCAGGAGGCTGCTGGCCAAAGGGCTGGTGTGGATCTGGCTGTGCTGTGCTGAAACTCAGCACCACTGATGTCCTTCCCAGCCCCGTGGGCTGTGACAGGCAGTAAAGGGCATCACACCCTGACCCCACAGTGTCTGGGCTGCCCTGGAGAGAGGAGAGGCTGGGAAGCACTATGTTCCCAGCTGGTCCTGGGATCTGTCCCCATCCCCATGTGTGGAGGGAGGGGTAGGCAGCCTCTGGACGATGGCAAGGTCTGGTGGGATCAGGCAGGTGTTGAGTGAAGCCTACAAAATCCACATGCAGCAGAGAAATCCTGCATCTCCAGGCTGTCCTGTCCAGCTCTGCCCTGCTAACCCCTCTTGCCTGGCTGTAACCTTGCAGCAGGAAGGAGAGAAAGTGAATACCATCTAAACCTATGCAGGCTTGGGGTGACAGCAGCCCTCTAATATCTCCTCCGCCTGTTTTTCAAAACAAACTTTCCCCTGTGATCCACACACCGTTTTATTGAGCTCTATTTCCTGCAGTCTAACTACAGAAAGGAATTGGCAGCGAATGCTCTCGCAGACAGCGTGGAACGGCACCGACCGGCTGTCAGGGCCCCTGGGGTTTTATTGCCCTGCCAAACACCTACATCATGGTGACACATACATAATTACATATTGGACCGGGGAGGATGAAGCGCCCGGTACCTCCTAAACATGTCAACATGATTTGAGAGGTTTGGGCTTGGCTGGACTTCTCAGGCATTAGATTTTAGACTCCAATCACACAGGCATCCGGAGGATCAATAGCTGCACACCTTAAAGCAGCTGGCTGGAAGGTGACGGGCTGGAGCGCTGGGTGTCAGGGATGACGAGTAAGTTGATGTATGTGTTGGGTTTGGGGTTAGTCGCTTCTTACTGGGAAGAGGAAATCTTGTGGGCAGACTGTGTCTCAGCTTCTCCATCCCTTCTCCGTCAGCAGTCATGAGCTGCCCGTGAGTGCTCCATCACCCTCACTGTGCAGCAGAGCATCTCCCAGATCCACCAGTAATCCCAGATCCAGACACACCACCTCATGCCGACAGTAAATAGCTGTTGGTAAGGGGCTTCCCAAGCACCCACTGGCTTGCACATCCGATGGCACACGCAGATGGCTGCCAGCACGGGGATCATGGCATCACAGTGGGAGATGCTGCAGATTGTCTTGTCTTTGGCCTGTGACTGAACAACGGGAGGGAGCAGACAGAGCTGCGATTTTGGGGCCTTGCGTGGATTCTTGTTGGAGCTGTGCAGGACGGAGCTGCCCTCCGTATGGATTGTGTGAGCTGCCCTTAGAAAATGGGGGGAACTGGTGGTGATTTGTGTTATTGAGGCTGGGTGGGAGAAGAACAAAAATCAGGACATTCTGGAACAAAACCTGAGATTTTCACTGAGTTTTCTTGCGGTAGGTTTTGGGAATAACTGATCCGAACTCTCTTTATGAAGAGCTGACCTTCCTGGGGTTCTCATCCCCTCCAGCTCAAACACACAGCATTAGATGCATGGGACTTTCTAATGACTGACCAACGGTTAATTAAAAAAATCCATTGATTACTCATTAGTGCTGCATACTCAGCTTCAGGACAGCCCTGCTCTCAGCCCCTTCCCTCTCTTACCCAGGGCAACTCTCCTGCAGCAGGACCCCTTGGCCCCTTACCCCCCTTTGAACTTTCTCACCTCCCATCTATCAGTTCTGCTGAACATCCTCCGCATCCCTCTCCATCCTCTGCATCCTTCTCTGTGTCCGCAGGGCCAGGATCTCCCCTCCGCACTGGGCAAGGGTGGCATGTGCGACCCCAGTCGTTTGATGTGTCAGATTAATTTCCCTGATGTGGAAGCTTCGCTTTGGCCCCGTGACTCTCCTGTCATGTCTCGCAAACCGTCCCCGGATCAGCCGGCGCCGGGGCTGCTCGGCAGGGACGTTGGTGGCACCTGGCCGGGGCTCCCCTGTGTGCTCTGCCAGCCCCAATTACTCGGCACGACTTAAGGGGAAAACACCTGCAAACAAATTGAATGTTTCTAAGTGCAAATTGGTTTTTCAATTACTTAAGATTTAAAGTGGCACTGCTGCAAAATAACATTATTTTTAGGGCAGGTGCCTTTGGAATACAGATTTTCTGCCTTTTTTGGGGGTGGGGGGAGGGTTTGTCTTGAGGGATTGTTTTGTGTGGAGCTGGGAAGAGGCACATGGCTTGGGTTGTTTGGGGGTGCTGAGTGGAACGCAGTAAGTTTGTGGCTGGCTCCTGATGTTGTACGAGGAAGGCAGGTCCCGGGAGGCTGGTTGCATTGGGATGTCTTGGATTGCAGTCTGGAAACAGCCGGTGGATCAATTTCACACCTTCATTACTGGCTCCTTCCACTCCAATCCAATGCTCAGGTCACAGGGAAGGGAGGAAACGTGGTACCCTGGTGCAAAATGGGCTGAGAAATGCCTGTGCAGAGCCTCTCTCCTGCTTGGGGGGCTCAGATGATCCTCTACTCTTGAGGAGCCACTGTCTGCAGCACGGGGGGTGACTGCAGCCCTGTACCTGATAGACACATGCTGATGGACAAAGCGGAGTTCAGCACCGCTCCAAACTTCCCCTTCCCTGCGCGCTCTCTGCAGTCTTCATTTCCACTGAATCACCTCAATCAGTTTGGCTCAGCGGTAGGGAAGCCATGGTCGGAATATACTGGTTGATCTTTTATGACATTTACCGCCACTCATGTCAGAGCGAGCGCCTGTTTAATTCACCTGTTGCTATGCCAGCCGTCAATCACTATAAATGTTATAACAGCAATCTGTCACCCGAGGGGTGCGCGCAGGGTTGTGTGCGTCGGGCGTCGGATGGGCCTGAGAAACGATGTCCCGCCTCTGAGTGTTTTGGGAGGGAGCATCCGTGTCTAAGCAGCCCTGTCACTAACACACCTGCCTCGGCAACAGGCTTGTGCAGCGAGCTTATTTATTTGCTCGCAGCTTACTTATTTGCCATCTCAGCTGCTGTGCTCCTCGGACCCCCACCCAGCAAACACCCTCCCCCTCTTTTGGGGAGTGCTGAGGTTTCGAGTGGTGAAAGTCCGTGTGGTTTTATGGCAGTTTGCATCCCCAACAGCCCGTGTAACAGCAGCCCCCAACAAAAAGCCCAGCAACAAAACAAACGAAGGCAAAGTAGCCTTAGGTTTCACGTCTTGCCCTTTGCAAGAAATTATATTAATACATCCGCGAGCTTGTGTAACAACAAAGATGAAATTCCAGCGACGCCTTGTGCGGGTGAAGGCGGGCTTGCAGGAGATGCTTGAGCTTTCTTTGCCTGCAAAGCGTCAGCATTTTGACTGATCTTTCGGCAAAGACAGGAAAACGCGCCGACTTCGTGTGACTGATGTTTTGCGGTGACATTTTGTACGGCTCCCGTGCGCGCCGGTGTAAAATACATGGCACGCGATGATTCCCACTGCACGTGGCCATAACTCCACGGGGTGATGCTGCTGATGTTATAAACACCTGCTTAAAGCTCAGCTTTTCCTGCAGCACCTACCGCACTCAAATGCAGATCCCGGCGTTCCGGAGAAGCCCGGTGCGGGTGAAGGCAGGTGAACCGGGTCGGCAGCGGGACAAGCCGCCAAAGGCAGATCGGCGCAGGGTCTTGCTGTCAAAGGAGGTGTCAGAGCCCAGCGTGCCAGGTAAAAGCCCTGCGCCTTCCCCTCCTGACTTCAACATGGAAAGTGTTTCAGGTGCTCCTATTCCCCTTGCACAGAGTTTTTTATTCATGACAATTTAATTAAGAGTGGCAAAGTTCATGCAGTACTAATTACCTCCTAACTCTGTGCAAGTCTCTCGGTGCCTGCTGCCTTGTCTCCCTGGGTCCCCAGAGTGGCCCTGTTCCCCAGGGAGAGCTCTGACTGCTGCCAGGGGTGGTGGAAAGCTCCTGGGTGAAAGGCTGGGGAAATCCTGTGATTTGGGAGCCAACAAGCTCTCCCCTTTCTCCTTTGACCCTCATCAGTTTGATTTTGGCTTCAATGGGTCTCAGATTCCATGTCTGTGAGTGAAATTCTCCTTCCCTCTGCTGTGGTGACACCAACTCCTCTGGCCCTGCTTGGGTTTTATTCCTTTCTCTGTAGAAGTGTTTAGAGGCTCCTGCCCACGCCGGAGGCTGATGGGCAGCATGCTTGGTGAGCAAGGACAAGGCTCTTCCAATAAAACACAGCAGTGTAAAGGCAGCTCGCCACTCCCCCGTTATTCCCCTGTTATTATCCTGTATTTTCTCCTTCCTGCTTCCCTCTCTCCACTCCCAGATGCTGCTCAGCTCTGTCATCCCCACGATGCTGTTTCAGCTGTGAGCAAACGGAGAAGCAGGACTGGGAGATGCAGACCCTGTGCAAACAAGGAGATGCTCATCCCTGTATTCCCACTGGCTTTGTGTCTACACCCCAAAATCTCCTTTCACAGGGTCTTTGTGGGTCAGTGGCCAAGAGCTGAGCGATGCCTCTGCGATTCAGCCCTACGGGAGCTGCTCTGAAAGCAGGTGGGAGCATCGCTGGGCCAGCTGCCAGGGCTGCTGGGCAAGCTCAGAGTCTGGCATGTGTCTTCTGGGACAGGAGCAGGTGTTGGATGCCCTTGCAGAGGTTTTGGGCAAATGCTCACATCTGGGTTTTGAACCTCAAAGGCTGTTCGTAGTCACTGGCACCTTGGACGTGAGGCTGGCTGGGGGATGAACTAATCAGTATTTCTGCTTGGTTTGGGGTTTGAGCCTCTCTGAGCAATGGGTTCTCCTTTGCTTCCCGGTCCCAAGAGAGAACCTCGCCACCTCTTTCCAAACGAGTGCCGAGACCCTCACCCCTTGTTTGAGGTTTCACAGGTTGGCCGTGCCAACACAGAATTGCCGGGCAGTGATGCAGGGCACGGGCTGCCCCAGCGCAGTGCCAGCACAGGCATCCTTGCCCCAGTCTGCGTAGCAAGGCACTGTGTGACGCCTGGCTTGCAGGTAGCTGGGATTTACCCTCTGGTGCTGCTGATTTATGGGCACTGAGCGTGTGTGGGCATTTGAGGGGGATAAAAGAGGGAGGAGAGCATTTACAGGAGCGAGGAAGCAATCGCCAGCCTGAGTTAGGGGGATGTGGTGGGCTCCAGCGAGGCAAAGGGGGCTGCTGGAGCAAGTGCTCCTGGCTGCTTCCCTAAACCCTGGAACACGAGGATTTATAAGCGGAAGGCTGCCAGAGCAGGAGCCTAACAGGGTGAATGGAGCTGCTCTAATGGATATTAAGTGATTTGCGAGCCTGCTGCTTGCAAACACAGCTGTAAATAGAACAGGGAGGGGGGAGCAGATGAAAAGAGGCTCAGGCTCTTTAGTGGCGTAGTGTGAAAAATGGGGAAAGGTTCCTGTGCAGGGCTCGGGCAGCGAGAGAAACAAAAGCCACGGCATCTATTTTCATATCTTTTATGTCTTCCTTGCACTTAATCTTGTTTAGCTCTGCAATTAAATTTTAAGACGCATAAGAGTGTTCGCTTACACACTTGGATTCTTTGCAGATTGAATTATTTAATAGAGTGTGGAGCGGCTCCATGATCTCGGAGCTATGGCACCAAATGCAGCCAAGCAGAAAATTAATAAACACTGCCTGCCGTCTCCGCGCCTCCCGTGCTCCCCTCTGCCATCCTCTCTCTCCAGCATGCTCTCCTCCTGCCAGCCACCCCCTCTCCACCCCCTTCTCCAGCCTTTCCTCTGGGGTTTCCTCATTCCCTCCGCTGCTTTCTCCTTTGGTTTTGCCATTCATCCTCCTGTTCTCCCCCTCTCCAATGTCTGCGTTTCAGCCCCTCGGTTGTGTCTATGGGCATCCCCTGGGATGGAGGTCCATGGGCTGGGCATCCTGTGCAGGATGAGAGGAGATGCCCGGTCCATGCTGCTGCGGGTGGGCGGGCTGGGCATCCCGTGCAGGATGAGAGGGGATGCCCGGTCCATGCTGCTGCGGGTGGGCGGGCTGGGCATCCTGTGCAGGATGAGAGGAGATGCCCGGTCCATGCTGCTGCGGGTGGGCGGGCTGGGCATCCTGTGTAGGATGAGAGGGGATGCCCGGTCCATGCTGCTGCGGGTGGGCGGGCTGGGCATCCTGTGTAGGATGAGAGGGGATGCCCGGTCCATGCTGCTGCGGGTGGGCGGGCTGGGCATCCCGTGCAGGATGAGAGGGGATGCCCGGTCCATGCTGCTGCGGGTGGGCAGGCTGGGCATCCTGTGCAGGATGAGAGGGGATGCCCGGTCCATGCTGCTGCGGGTGGGCAGGCTGCCTCAGACACATGGGCCTGTTGGACCCCGTCTGAGCAGGATCTGGGATGGCTCAATCCCCATCCACCATGGCTTTGTCTGTGCTGGGGAAGCCCTCCTGCTGCATGGAATGGGACTGGCCTGCACCTTTCTACAGTTGCATTCCTTGGCCTGAAAAAAACCCTGCTTTCTCCCGCTCCTCCCTCACTCTCTAGCCACCAAAGTTGTTCTTCTCCCCCTTCCTTTCTTTTTTGGTAACCTTTCCAGGCAACAAATTGCAGGGGGCAATTATGCCGTGTGCTAAAGAGAGCATTAAGCCAGCCACAATTTCCGCCGAGGATGTTGCTCTGCAAACAGCAATACAAAAGCAGTCTATGAAATTCATCAAATTGCCTGTTGGATAAAGGCATACATTTACAATGCACTTGGAGCCCTTATCAATTATCTCAAGAGAAATCAGTTTGTTATTTCTTTTCCTTTTAAGTTCCCCTTTTTACAAGGAATCAAATAAAAAGGTTTGAAAATTGCTGCTAAAGAAGGGGTTTGGCTTCTCCTTTCTTGGAGGTGCTGGTGGTTTTCCTCCGTCAGCTCCTGGCGGGGATGTGCTTGGGGTTTTATGGCTTTTCATGCGAGTCTCCATCCCTCTCTTCCCAGCTCCTGCCCTTCTCCCTGTTCTTGCGACGGCTGTTGTACATCACGATGGCATTTCTTGGGACCACCCAGCGTGGGTGACAGCAAACAGAGGCACCAGCGTGTGCCCATGGAGCTGAGTGGTCTCTGCATCCCAGCACCTTTGTGGAGCCCCCGCCTTCGATCCCCAGCACCCCTCTCCTCGTTTAGGGGGTAGCTGCTGAGGAGCCTTTCCTTCCCAAAACCCAAGGCGAAAGTTTCCCTTTGAATTCAACCGGGATTATTTCTTATCCCTTCCAGAGATAGATTGGAAAAAGCTGCTTTCCCCACTCCTCCCCGAGGCTTTTTGGCAGGGGAGAGGGCTCGGATGTCGAGCTGTGGGGTCAGGCAGTGATGCTTTCCCAGCCCTGCTGCAGGGTGGAAACAGGGTTTGTGCAATTGAAATTCTGTGGGGAATAACAGGGACGCGGCAGAGAAGCAGCTAAAACACCTCTCTAATTGCTAATCGATAACCTAAAGAAATGTTGCCCTGTCTGAAACCTGCTCCCGGGGGGGAAAAAATAAAAATCCACATGATTTGTTCCGTGATTAGAATGAGATTTTATTTGTCTGGCTTCTGGTTTGTTTTTCCCTTTTTTCTGTTTTGTTTCCCCCCTCCCCTTCCCTTACGCTCGGGTTTATGAAGTTATCACCCGCTCCTCGGTTCAGAACCTCACGCAGAAACTTTTGGCTCCACAGACAGACAGACACTAATCTTCTGTGTAATTGAATCATCATCGTGGAGGTTATTTGGCTGCTTCGAAACAGTTCTGTTTCTCCAGTAATATTTTTATTAGCTTTCGGTGCGGTTGTGGAGTGTTTGGGTTTTTTTTTTTTTCAGGAGTAATATTATTTCCTTGCTTTCAAATGCTGTTTACAGCGTGGCTCTTTATTGATGTGTTACGAGGGTTTCTGTCTGTCTTAAAAAATTCTCCGCAGGCGTGCGAAGCTGTGGATCCCCCCACCCTCTAACAGAGGTTGTCATATCTCCAAGGACAAGCAATTAAGGGATGTGACCAAGGAGAATTTGCCTGCACTTAGCTGTCTCTGACCTCCTAAACCATCAATTTGCAGCTTGATTTGGGCTAGTTTGCAGCTCAGCAGGGTTATCACCATTCCATGGGTGTTGGATGGGATTTCCTCCCTCATTTGGGGTTGGGAAGACAGATGCACCGGGCTCCTCTAACCCCAAGGGCTCTCTGCAGCGCGGATAAACCTCTCTCAAAATACAGCTCCCAACCCAAGGGGGGGATAATCTGGGTACCAGCCCCGCTGTCTGCCATCAGGGAATGCTCCTGGGTGAGAAGAAACCCCGGACCAACGCAACGTGCTTCAACCCAGAGATGGTTCATGGCAGGTTGGAGGGGAAAAAGTGGGGAAGGGGCCAGGCAAGGAGGTCGGGGGGCTGGGCTTGATCCTTGGGGGGCTGCAGGAGGGATTTGTTGACTCCTGCAATTGCCTGAATTTGTTTCAGTTGTGGGCAGTGCTTCTCTACAGAACTAAATAAAGTAAAATAAATAAGGAAAGCAGAAGGCAATATAAAGCAGTTAGAGAGGATCAGTGGTGAATTGAATAATTCATTCAGGAGAGAAAAGGAGCTATTTGTGATGTCAGTCTTATCTTGATTGTATTTATAGACAGGAACTTTTGACAAGGAAATTACCTGTAAATTCTTCATTTTAGGTTTTTTTTCCTTCATCCCAGAAAATAACAGGCAGGAAGATTTCCTGCCTTTTTTTTTTTTTTTTTTTCCCTGAGGCGGTTTGATGGATTTCTGTAAAGAACATGAAACCTCGTGACCTCATTGCGAGCTCAGGGGAAGCTGCTGCTTTGATGCAAACGGAGATAGTGGCAGCTGGAAACTCAGAAGGGAAGGGAGACAAAAATGTTCCTCAGTACTTCCAGAAAGGGATGGAGGCCACACATTAGTGTTCCCTAAGCCGGATTTTGGAGCAGGAGGGGTCGCTGGGTCCCTGTATGCTGGTAGATAAAAGTTGCTGCTCTGAGTTTTTGTCCCCTGGAAGTGGAGATTTCGGGATGGGAACTTTGCAGCAGCATTGCCGGTGGTGGGGAGGCTCCCGGTGGAGCGCTCAAGCCATCACCCAGCACTGCCAGCATGGTCTGGGTGCGCAGCAAAGGTGCCTGGGGTGCGAGGGGGGGTGCTGGTGGGGAGGAGGAGCTGGCAAAGGGCTGCTGGGCTGGCCCGAATGCAAGCATGGCTTCTCCTCCTGTGAAGCTGCAGCCTGCCAGACTGTCCTTTTATTTCAGAAGACATCATTTGGAGTGAAAGATGGTTTGGAAAAGAATTAATCCAACCGAGTTCCTTTGGCCGGGGAGACCCAGGGGCTTTAAAAGTCTATTTACAGCTCTCGTACCTTTTATTTGCTTTTCCCCTTGTTGAGAGATGCTGTACTTTTGGAATCAAACTCCAATTTTCCACCCTAAAAAGTGACCCTGGAGTGAACTCACAGAAATCCAGCCCAGGGACAGACTCTACCGATACAGAAGCTCCAGTTCTGCCTCTGAACAGACGTTGTTGTAATTTGTTTTCCGAGCGGCGTTGGGGAAAAGTGTGTTGTTCGCCGAACCTCCCATTTGCATTGAAGGGAAGTTATAATTTGAGCGAAGCACGAAATACTCGCGGCGAACTTCTTGTCTGTGCAAGCGCGCTGGAGCTCAGCCTCCTGTATAATTGAGTTGTTGTAATGAAGTCTGGGCTTGGTTCTTCAAGAAGGAATTTGCTTCAAAAAGAGACTCTTGACTTAATTTAGATTTCATGCTATTTCCAAGTGGTTGCTGTCAGTATTGTAGGTCTTATGGGCCAATTTCTCCCTGGGGTAATTCCATGGAGGTCAAGTGGTGCTGGGATTGTGGCTCTCCAAGGAGCTTAGGGAGGTAATAACCAGCAAGTGGTCCCTTGGCAGTAATCGCAGCGCTGAGAGGTTCTGAGCAGAGGCAGCACCGGCCGCAAACAGCGGCGTGCTGAGGTCTGACCCCGCAAAGCCCTGCGAGCTCGATCCCGCTGCTGTGTCCACAGGATGGTGACAACCTGGATCCCCAAGGAGACCGGAGCGAGGGGCTGCAGGTGGATTTGCCTGGCGGAGCACGCTCTTGAGGCAGACGTAGGGCTGGGGGAGTTTTCCCTGTTGTGTTAAAACTGAAACGGAGGAAATACAGGGATGGAAGGGGCTGGCTCTCCAAAGCCTCCTCACCAAGGGAGACAGCGCAAGGTCTCCGAAGTACCAGGTTTTTCTGCTCTGCTGCTCTTCTGGGAAAGTCCCCCTCCTGCAGAGCTGGTGGTGAATACTTTACAGGCTCTGAACTCATTAGCATCTCTAAGCAAGTGTAAAAGCAACAGCAAACAAGCTCCCTTCCCTTCGTTCCTGCGTTTTGGTTTTAAATATTACGTTTCCAGGGATAAACGTTGGCAGCACTTGAAATAAGATGTATTAATTAATGAACGAAGCACTTAATTTAGGTTTAATAGGATAATCCTTTGCCGCATGTTACATAAATAGTAATTGAATATTAAGAATGCATTGAATGAATTAACTACTAGGGGAGAGATGCGGTTTATTGCATTCTTGTTAGACGCACAGCCCCAGCCTGGGTCTCCAGTGTGGGACAGCTGGATTCAAAGGCTGTGAAACTCGATGCAGAAGCTGCACTGAAACGTGTGCGGAGAACAGGGTAAAAAATTCAGGATTAGGCTGTTCTTTACCAACCCATGGCCTGACCTGATGCTCAGCTGAGCAGGAGGGACCCCCTTGCCATGACTTTGAGAGCAGCTGGATCATTCACCAGGTGAAATCTACCCATCATCCTAAACACATGCCTTAGATAAATATAATCAGTAGCGTGTGGGATCAACAGGTCTGGAGGCAAAAGGCTGGTTTAGCCATTATCCAGAGCTGTGGAGAGCTCGACAGCTTTGCCAGGTCTGGAAAGCATCAGAACCAGCAAGAAGAGGGTGACTGAGCGTTGGAGATGGGCAGGATGGGACCTCGACATCTCCTCTTTGGAGCTTGAGCTGGGGGACAGCTTTCCCTGGGCAGTGGGTCCCTCCCTGGGGAAGTGGGTCGACCCGATCTCCTAACCCACCGACTGTAGCAACCATGGAAAGTTCAGTCCTGCATCCCTGCTCACTCTCGGCGGGGAGAGCCTCCTTCTGCCACCTTCATTTTATTCTGGGGTTTATTTATTGCCACTCAGTCTGTTACATTATTGCAAAGTGTGAGTGATAAAACCCTTAAACTGCTTATAGCTCATCCTTGTTTAAGAGAATAATTAGTGTGCTTCTAACAGGGAAAAACTCTTCACAATAGGAAATTTAGTCTTTAAGGATATTTCCCCTGTAACTTATGCTACATAATTTAGCACCGATTACACAAGAATTTGATTCTATTTATCCCTAAAACTTTCCCTCCATCCCCTGCCAGTTCACCTTGTTGCTGCGAGCCATTGCAGACTGAAGGTGCTGCAGATCCTGCTTAAGGGACTTGCTGGGGGCTGTTCCAGTGACCTGTGGCGGGGCAGAGAAATGATATTGGGCCCCCTAAATTCTCCACTGATGGAGCAACAAACCCTGAGATGCTCCCGCTGGCTGCATCCCTGTGCTGTGCCCACCCGCAGCAGCCGTGCCAGCTCCTCCAAATCCCAAAGGCGACTTCTCCTGGCCAAACTCCAGCCTGGCACTGGAAGTCAAGTTAATCATGGAGTTTCTCTAGCTCTTATTTTAATTATTTTTATCCCTGACCACAAAACCCTGCCTCAAACCTCAGTCATTTGCCCTGAAGTGTCACTTCAGCCCGCCCGGGTGATTTATGCAGCTGAGGAGAGGGAGGTTATTTAGCTATTGTTTCAAAACCAGGTGCAGGGGAGAGGGAGGGATGGAGACATATTTCATTTGTGATTCAGAACCTGCCACTGGGAGAGGCTGGGTGACAGGTAGGGAGAGCTGGTGTAATTCATCTCCTGGGCTGGAAGGAGCCAGCGCCCGAAAGCAAATCTCATGGCAGGAGTTTGGAGCATCCCCGTTCCAGCTAGAGATGACAGCTCAGCTGGCACAAGGGGGTTCTGGGTGGGAGGAGAGGTGACAGCCCCACAGTGGGGGCACCAAGTGGGGGGAACCTCTGCCCCCCACCCGGTGCTGCTGTTCGGGCACTGAGGCTGGGAGCAGGAAGCTCTCAGCAGCTTTCTGCGACGAGCGGTGAGACAGAGCGCAGCGATTTCCAGTGCAACCCAATTCTTCCTCTATGTTAATTAAATGGGACAGGAACATGGACTTGGCTTCTCTGAATAAGAAATCAACTGGAAGGTGGCTCCTTTCCCGAGCCCTGCTGCTTCAGCAACCAGACTGGGGGGGAGGCGGGAGGAGAAGAATAGCCCTGGATTAAATTTAATGAAAATAAATATATCGGCTCTGCTAGCAGCAGACGGGGCCCTGTTTAGGGAACAGCAAGTCCAGCTCATTCTTCAGGAGCCGTAACTTTTACGCTGGCTCAAAGCCCACTCGGTGGCTTTGCACAAAGTGTTTTGGGAGGTGCAGAACGATGTCTGGGAGGTAGGTGAGACAGCCTGGGAGACAATGATAGATGAAGTAATGCTTCACGAAGCTGGCATATGCTTGACGATGAGCCTATTATGCTGGATGCTAAATACCAAATGGTGATTAAACGGTGGTGGTGCGGAAGGAAGGGGGTGGAGGATGGAGAGTTTGACCTGTCAGGCAGCTCCCAGAGTTGCGCAGAGATATGGGGGCTTTGTGGGTCAGTTTGGTCCTTGGATCTGTTATATGTGTATTTTTAAATAGCCTAAACGAAACAGGTATTCCCATAAATAGCTGAAAGTAAGAAAGTTGTTCTGTGGTGCTCTCGCAGGTTTGGTTTCTTTAGCATCCCATAACATCTGGCACAGGCTCCTGTCCATGGTGGGGGCACCAGGATCTGCATCCTCTCTCACATCGCTGTTCCTACAAAACATTTGAGAGGCGGAGGTGACCAGGATGGGAGCCGACCTGCCCCAAGCCCCTGCTGCGTGGTCATCCCCTGCCCTGGCAGTTTTGCAGCGAGGAGTTAAGATGTACCTGGTGTAGCCCCTCCCTCAGGTCAATAATTAGAGGTTTCCTTGTGTCCTGTGGTGCTCTGCTGGACTTTGTTTGCTTAGCTGCACCCCTGCAATGCTCTGGGCTGTTTACATGTAGGGATTTGATTTCAGGTCCATCTCTAAGCCTCGCTGTGTCTCGTGGTGACATTTCCCTTGCTAAATATCAGAATAAGGATGTTTGAAAGCCAGAATGAGGAAGGACAGAGCGAGAGATGCAGAATGAAGGATGGGAAAGGGCTGGAGGAGAGGATTAGGGAAACAGTAATAGGAAGTGAAAGGAAAACAAAGTCCAAATCAGGCCCCGTGGAGGAATAAATACCAGGTTGGGTGGTCAAGCGAGGCTCCTGCAGAGGCTGTGGGACCATTCAAAAAGCAATTAAATGCTTTCCTGGGGGAACCAGCTTACTGAGAAGATTAAGCCACTTTGGACCTTTTCTGGTCCCTGGTATCTTCAATAACCTTCCAGCAACCTGGGCCAGCTGTTGCTGACGGCAACGGCCAGGACTTCCTAGAGGAGCTGGGCAAAGCGGCAGGGCGTGGGGCAGGTTGTTCGGTATCGCACCGCTCTGCGAGGACGGGGTGCTATGGGGAAACGCTGAGAGGGAGGAACTCCCCTGTGAATCTCTGCCTTGGTCCCTACATGTCCTGAAAGCCCAGACCCCATGGTCTCCCGGTGAAGAGCAAGGCGATGGCCTTGCTTGGACCCATGCGGTGAGTGGATGGAGGTGCCGGCTCTCCCAGCGCGCTGCAGCGGTTCCCGATCCTGCAGGCAACAGCTGCGGGTTTTAGTCTCCCAGCTGCATTGGGAGCGAGAGCCTGGTTGTACCACACCGCTCTGGCAAGTAACAGGGGGAGAGGGGCACTGTGAGCCCCTGCAAGCGTCATAGAATCTTTTAGGTTGGAAAAGGCCGCTAATAACAAGTCCAGGCATTAACCATGACCCGTGTGGGTAGGTTGGAGGATTGCAGGGAGCACAGCTCATGCATCACTGCAGAAAACCCAGTGTCTGTGGGGCTGGAGACCCTTGCTGCGCCTGTGCAGTGCTTGCTGCAGGACCCACGCTGGGTGTTTGCTGCGTGTGATCGCTCCTTCTTCTCCCCATGGCTTTGCTGGCCTGCTCAGGGCTGAGCCCTTTGGCTCTACGGCCTTCTACCAGTGCTGACGTGTGTGCTCGGTGGCTCTGCGATACAGCAATCGTGACTCAGACCCAAGGTCCTGGTCCCAAGGGTGCTGTTGCCCATGGACACCCTTGCCATGTGATGCGAGTGTCTTTGCTTCCCTGGCATCAATCCTGGTCATCTCTTTTTTATTTTTTTTCTTTTCCATGCCTATAGGAACAAATTATCTGAAAAGATCTCAGGAAATGTGAAAACAATAATTATTCATTTCAAAATAGCAGTTCTGGGACACCTGATCTCCACATCTTGTTAGAAAATGAGGCTGTGGCAGACTGACACCTTTCACAACACAGAGCTCGGAGGGAAGCAGGGCTGGGAAACGCTCCGTGTGCTGAAGCAACTCTTCCCTCTGTGCCACGCTCACCGGGCTGTGCCCACCCAGCTCCTCCAGAGCGACCCAGCTACGGCACCCCATCCCCTCACCGACTCCGCCGTCGGGGCGGTGGCACGAGGCGCCGTGTGCTGTCAGCACCCGGGAGTCCCGGGGCTTCGGCGGGAGCTGCTGTGGAGCAGGCGGGGAGACGTGCAGGAGGCAGCCGGCTTGAAGTGCAATTTGCATTTTAATAAAGAAAGTTGTATTTTTTCAGTAATTTGCATTTAAATCAACCGTGTTTCATAACTGAGCATCCCTCTTAAAGGCGCGGTCTGAGCTTTACCTAACTCGGGGGGAAGGTGAGAGGAGATTTTGACTTGTCCTGCTGAAACTTGGGGCTAATAATGTCACTTTTTTGCCCACAGGTGATTCCTACTCACCCTCAACCGCTCGTTTCGGTCTGCCGGAGCATCCCTGAGTCCTCCACGGTGCCAACAGCGTCTGAGCAGGCAGAGCAGGGGCAGCACAAAGGAGATGAGAGGATTTGTCTGGGCACGTGAGTGGGGGACCCTGTTAGCAACCTAAGCAGAAGAAGAGCAGGTGCAGGCGTACCCAAACCTGGGTGAAACTGAGAAACAGTAGCAGAGGGAAACATTTGTAGTGCAGAAAATGTAAGGGAATTATAAATTTTTAAAACTGTTTTGGTTGAAGTGTGCTGTTTTTTAACAAACTTGAAGCTTTTCTCCTTTCAACACCTTTTTGTACTAAAACCATTCATGCTCCAGCACAAAACATGGGATCTTGAAAAGTGATGGCACTTCTGAAGGCAGACAAGAAGGAGATGTTCTGTTCTGAGCGTGCTGGAAAGCCTCTCCCCCTGCAAACGTAATGAACTTTCACTGCTGTGGAGAAGCTTCTATAAAAAGCCATTTTCCAATGCAAAACCACGTAGCACCAGAGGCCTGTTCCGCTGGGTCTCTGGGTGATGGAGCCAAAGTTACTCGGTGCTGCCTGTTCTGCCTCCTGAGCCCACCCGCAGCATTGTCTCCCCTCCCCACGGCCCGGGGATGCCCACGCCCCCCCTGCACCCCGAGGAGAGCACTCTGCAAGGTGCCCTTTGCTTTTGTTTGCAGACACTAAGTTTTCCATCAAAGCCACTGCTGCCTTTCATCCCTGGGGAGAGCTGCCTGTGAGAACAGCCTTTTAACCACAGCTGATTTAGGGGATTGGGAGCCTTTCATGGTCCTACTTTTATCTTGGGAATGGGGCGGCTCTTCTCGTGGGACGTGGATTCAAGTGCTTGGAGAGGGAGAGACCAACAGAGTGGGGGCTTCGCCTTGGATGTTCCAGCCCTCGGTGGGCTGCAGCACCCTCACGCTCTTCCCTTTTGCCCAAAACCTGCCTGTGATGAGCTGCTGCGCTTCCTCCACTGAAGGGCAGAAAGCTCAACTGTTAATTTTAATGTTTAATGCTTTTCAACGAGGTGAAAGCAGAGGGAGGAAGGGATCGCTTTCTATTTAAGTAGCTCTGTCGGATGCCAGGGTGTTTAGGTGGGAGAGTCGTGGGTTAAATCTCACCCCCATTAACTTGCACGCCACAGGCTGAGCTGTGCTCCCTCCAGGAAGATGGTTCAGAGGAGGGTTAGGCAGCTCAGATATAACCTGGATGGGGAATACACCTTGCTGCCGACAACGCCGTTACCAGCCGAGGAGCTGCAGGTCTCCATCCGGGAGGTGATGGCCACGAAGATGTGACCTGGCTCTTCCTCACCTACTGCTAAGCCGGGGGGTGCTGAGATGCCACAGCAGTGCCATGTCACCGCCGCTCCTTTCCATAAAGGATGGGAGAGGAGTGAAGGGGAAGCTGAGTAACAGTGGGTATAATTCAGGTTGATTTCCTCGCAGACTCTTCATTTGCTGAACATGTCACCAGCCGTGTGGTATATGGGGTGTTTCGTATCAATTTTCTGCGATGCCAGGCCATAAATAAAGAAAATAAATGTTGCGACCGTTAATCAGTCGCTGCTCACCCAAATGAGTTCCCTATACGTTTTCCTGTTCTATAATTACTTGTCACCTATTGCTAGTTTGTAACTTTTCGGTCTGTGATTCTGTTAGGTGGCTTTTTTTTCCCCTTCTTCTGACAGGATTAATTTGTTAGTTGTGGGGTCGGGGTTTTTTTGGGTTTTCTTTTTATTTTTTTTTCCCAGGCGAAGGGAGTTAAAACCCTATTTATTGATTGTTAGCGGAGTTTTCTTACGGGTTAGGAGCTGAGGGAAAACAATACCTGATCAGAGCCGTGTTTCCCACATCCAGAACAAATATTCGATGATACCTGGTGCTGGCACTGAGCGGTTTGTGCCAACAGGGCCTTTCGGCAAGCAAGCGTTGGTTTACACCTGGTGCCGTTGCTGGGAGGTGCCTGCAGCGGTTCTGCGAAACCAAGGGCAGGTACTGAACGCTCTCCCCTTTTCCTGTCTGTCTTGTGTTCCACAGTTTCCCAGTGCTCTGGAGATGCTATGTCTCACAGCACTCAGCTCTCTGCCCTGGTCTGCGTTCGCCCCACGCCTGCCTCTCCTCTAGGATTTGGGTCGGTCGCCCCGTTTTGCAGGTGGGGAGGTGGAGGGAAGGAGCCTTGCTCGCAGCCGTCCTCTGCATCAGCCTCCCAGACAAGGAATGCTGACTCCCCATCCAGCAAGCTGGGGCAGGAGGTGGAGGAAATCCCCCGTGGGCAATCGCTTCTGGTGAGGATCGATTTAAAATAGATAAGCCTAATGGACGAGAAACAGCTGTGAAAGCACAGTGTCATTTTTCAGCCAGGCCCTCCAAGCCAGAAAACGGATCTCCCTTCCCTGTGCACCGAAAATAATTGTAACTTACACACCAAAGGGACAGATACGCTGGAATATCTTGTGGCAGGAAAGTATTAACTGCAGCTGTCACGTGGAGCTGCCCCAAGGATGGGTATGTTAGGGGGGAGCCTACCGAGACGGATTTTTGGGGAAGAGAGGAGGGAAAACGAGTGCAGGTTCATGGTGAAGGCGTCCCTCGTGCCTCTCCAGGCTGCCTGCCGTGCGTGGGGATGCCTGGTGCTTTATGCCCGTTGAAACCTTCCCCTGCGTTCGTTTGCCTGGCAGCTTCTGCTTTGAAGGCGGAATAAAAGACGAAATTTCTAGTGCGGTAAAGGGTAAAGCGCAGTGGAGAAGCCGGTCTGCTGTACAGGAGGAATAATAGGTCTATTAGGTGAATACATTTTCTGTGCACCCAGCCAAAACGTTTCATTAAAACAACGGGGCTCCTCCCTCCCCTGCTAATAAATTAACCTCTGCGGAGGGGACGGATCTGCTGAAAGGTTTCATTTTCCACAACGAAACGCGAGCCTGCATCTCTCGCAGGGAGGGCTGCCTGGTCCGCCCCTTCGGGGGGGAGCTTGGGTCCTGGCTGGAGCTCCCAGCACGGGGCGCTGGGCACTGGGATGCCCAGTGCATCCCTGGAGATGCGTATAGGGGGATTCCTTCTTTTTACTTCCTTCCTCCTGTTTGAGGTCTGTCCTTGGTTTCAGACAGTTGAATGCCTCTTATCTATGCCCTGGGTCTGCCCAGGGTCCAGCAGCAGCCCCGAGGGTTGGAGGAGCCCCCCTGAGCCTCCAGCCTGTCCTCTCTGACTGTCCAGCAGTGAGGCAGGACAGCATCCTTCCTCTGGCAGTTTATAATCTTGCAGGGTTTGCGGATCACAGACGTGGATTTGGGACCTCTCATGGGATTTGGAAGGAGAGAGTCCAAACATCCATCTGGCCGTGAACTCCCCTCTGTTGCCCAACCCTTCAAAATGCCTCCAGACTTTGGCACCTCTGAAAACAAGGCGTTTTTGTGAAAGGCGCGTGGGATGGAAAATTGTTGTTTGTGTTCACAGAAGCTGGAGATCAGATGCTCTGAGCCGTAAACCAGCCTCATCGCTCAGGGCAGCGCTGGCAGAGGGAGAAGGGATTGCAAAAGCATCTTCTGAGAGGATTCAAGTAGCTTTCTCTGCTGGAGCAGCCGCTGCTGCAGGGGTTTTGGAATGGCGATCCCCCTTCCTTCCTCCACAGCTGGTCCTTGGGCCACCAGCAGATCACTGAACCAAACCAGACCTCCTGCAAGAGTTCCCGGCAGGGCCGTGTGAACGTCACTGAGGTCCCCGTGTTCCTGGGGACAGCAGCCGGCCACCCGCCTTTTGAGGGGAGCGGGGAGTGAGCAGTGATAAATACAGACAAGGCTTTGCAGCAAACAGGCTCAGACCAGTTGCTGGAAAGATCTTATTGCAAGTCTAGTGCAGCTTTACGTTCCTCCACAAATTATTTATCAGGATAAATAATTACATATTAGGGCCATAGTGGATGCAAATGATTTAATTAATAACACGCACTTCAAAAGTAATTTGCAATTTAAAGTGCTGTATAAAAGCCCGGTATTAGCAATACTTATTTTTATTTATTAATTGCTGGCTCTCAAAATCTCCATGGTGAATAATTTCCAGTATTTTTCATTTTTAATTTATTTTGGTGGCTATGGGGAGAGGAAAGGACCTTGCAGTGACCTTGTACGGAATGGGAGTCCCCGGCCCTGGTGCACCCTTGGCTGGGCTGTGGCTTGTTTGTTTGCCCGTCGCTGCTGGTGATTTGGGGATCGGGGTCTGTGCTCTTGTGAACAGTTCTGCTTCACCTGTTTCAGTTCGTACCGGTCACCTGGGGCTGCCTTGCTGCGCTTTCGAACTGTGCGTCTGGCTGATGCTTGGTGAAACTCTTTCCAAAAGTGGGATGCGGGATGTGCTGATTCCTTCAGCCAGCAAAAATGAACCCTGGGTGGGATTTACAGCCTCGGAAAACCTCACTGTCTGCCTCGCAGCAAGGACTGTGCCCCAAAAGCCCGGCCTCAGCTTCCCCCTCCAGCTAATGTCTCCAATGCAGAGAGACCAGGACCCCAGATTCTGCCTTTGCGGTCTGTGAAATGCAGTTCTCCCGGGAATTACATCTGTCTGTGCGGCTGGAAGGGGCTGATCTGCTTCTCCCAGGGAGGCAGGAAAGTGCTGAGCAGCGAGAGGGCCCTGACAGGTCAGGAGGGGCAGGATGGGGTGCCTTTCCCTTGCTGAGGGCTCCTGAGAGCCAGTCTCTCTCCTGGCATCCCCCTTGGATCGAGCATCTCACAGAGCTGGACCCCAGGCATGCTGTCAGGAGGCGTGGGGCAGCTTTGCCCTCTTTCTGCTGTTGAAGTGCTTTGTGTAACACGCGAGTCCTGACACTTCGCTGCCTGTTTCTCAAATCCGTCAGAACCTGGTGGGCGCTGGGATCTGCGGCATATGGTGCGAGTCACCGCGTGCACCCAGCAAAAGCAGTCTCGGGGAAATGGGTAGGGGAATGGGGGAGGAGGGAAGCTGTGCTGAAGCTGCCAGAGCCATCCCGCTGGCAGTCACCTCCGGGAAGTGATGCAGTAACTCAGGCAGATGGGGAGAGGAGGGGAGCTGCTTTGTGGGTTCCTCAGTGGGTCTGTCCAGCGTTGCTTTGGCAGTGGAGATGCTGGGGGGTTGCCACATCACTGGGATGGGGACTCACTTTGGTGGTGGGTGCCGGCCACCATGGCTGACTGGGTACCAGAAGGTGTTGGTGCCTCTGGGTGCTGAATGTCACCCTGCTCGCAAGGGTGGCACCTGCAGCTGAGGACCATGTGTTGTGTCTGTGCACCCACCCATGGATAGAGCAGCAGGGTGGCCTGGCCTTTGCGAGCAGAGGGCAACCAGGACCCCAAAAAAATGGATTCAGGTGATTTCTGTGTCATGAAGTCCCACGGCCTCTGCAGCAATGCTCTCCGCGTCGGTGCCGGCTCTGCGAGGGAGCGTGGTGGGATGGGAACTGCCGGCGGGTTGGTGCTGAGCCTGGTGGCGGTGACGCAGATGCTGGCCCATCTGGCAAAGCAGCTGCGGGCAGGAGCTGGGGTTTTGCACGCAGGCAGCTGGAAATAGAAACCAGGGAGAGAGGAGGCACCCGGCCGGGGAGCCGGGGGAGGCGTGTGGACTAAATCCTGCTGTGTGTCATGCTGGGCTGGCACTGGTGATGTGCTGGCCAAGCTGGTGGCCACGGAGGTGTGTGACAAGCAACAGCAAAACCCTCTCAGGGTTTTGGCAGACCTGGTTGCTTCTTGGTTTCTCTTAGGACCTTGCTGCAGCACAGGGGGGATGCGGTACTCCGGGTAGGGTCATGGTGGGACCAGGGAAAGTCTTGGCAAACATGTGGCTTAGACCTGGGACAGTGCTCCCAGTGCCATGGGCTGGGGGAGCTGGCCTGCCTGAGGAGCGCATGGCAAGCATCGTTAACCTGACCTGGGTTAAATGGCTCTGGGCTGGGCTACAGTGTTTTAATGCTGTTTCTGTGCTGACAAGGGAAAAACGACCCATCCTTGTGTTTCCAAAGCCCCGGCGTGGACACAGGTCTGCTGCTGGCCACACATGCCTTGTTGGAGGTCCCAAGCCCTGCCTTGCAGGTAAAGATGTCCAGGTGAGCAGGAAGCAGTGCTGCAGGAATCTCAGCATGGGCTGTGAAGCATGTATGAAGCAGCAGGGAAACACACTGTGCATGTTAACCCCGCTCGCTGCGGGGATGCTGGAGCAGTGGTGGGCCTGGGTGGATGCCAGCCCGCTCATCCCTACCCCTCTGCAGCTCCTTCCCCTGAGCCACCCAGGGCATTTGTGCCGGATCGCGGCGTGGCGAGGATGCCCGGCTCGTCTCCATGGGGCACAGGGAGAACATGGCAGGCGACAAGCCTGTCAAAGCGCTTGGGATTTGAGCCCGTCACAGCCGGCACATTGACGTTTTCATTTGACAGCCGCCTGCCGCTTCTGCTCGCAGTCCCGGGAGATGGCTCGCTTGGGAGCTGGGGCTGACACGCCGCAGGCTGTCCCCGCTCCACAGCCTGGCTGCCCCTGGGAGCACAGGCAGGGCAGGACCCTTCCCTGCTCTGCGCCCCTGTGTTTCTCAGAAACCAACTTTATCAGCTCCCGTCGCACTGAGTAATTTTTTCCTTTCCATCTGGAGCTGCCGGCAGGTCCATTAATCCTCCAGCAGCTGAAGCATGGTGTGATTGTCCAGAGTTTGGTCTGGGTTGTGAGGTCCTGATGGAGCCTGGAGGGATGTGTCTGTCCAAGACTATCTGGACCCAAAAATCCAGAGCCCATCCCCAGCCATTTGCTGGGTAGTGGGAAGGTGATTCACCTCCTGCCATGGGTCCAGCTGCCCTAGGGAGGCCAGAGAGCAAGGAAAGTCTGTTTTGTAAAGTAAGTTGGCTTTACCCGTCCCAACGTTCCGAAGTTACTATGGAAGCTCAGCTGGATTTCTGTAGGGATTTGTCTTCTCCAGCTTGTTTTCTAGGAACTGGGATCTCGTGGTTGGATCCTGGCAATTTGTCATCACAAGTCTCCAAAGTCACGTCTCGCTTGTAATCAGTCTTCCCCATTCAGGCACGCGGCAAACCGCTCCCTTGGTGGCAAAGCGTTATCCTCCTTAACGAGCGGGACTTGGGGGACACGGGAGAGCAGAGAAGCCCATTTCTCTTCATCACCACCAATAGATCAGAGCGAATCAGTTTTGCAACAACTTTAATAAATTGATTCAATTTGGTGAGCTAAAAAAGAAAAGAAAAAGAGGAAACGATTAAAAAGTAAAGGAGGAAATTACATGGGATGCTCCCAGCAATTGTGCTGGATGGTAAATCTCTCCTTTATTACTCCTTTATTATTTCCAGAATCTGAAGTTTAAATAATTAAGCAGAATAAATGGTGGATGAATATTATTTTCAAGTTTTATTTATTGATTCTCCAAGGACAGATGTGCACAGAGAGCAGGCACAGAGGAAGCTAATTTCTCCGCTGGTGTAAATCAGGGTAGGATCATTAACATGAATGCCATTTAAAGGAGATTTACACTAGCTGAGCATCCAGCCTCCTAATTTTGGGAGGAAAATATGGAAGACTACATAGATTTTAATAATTTCTTGTTCTGTCTTCTGTGGGATTCATTTGTTTTCCAATTTAAAAGCACATCAGGTTTGGGTTTAGGCTTTTTTTATGTGTGGGTAATTTAAATTCATTTGTTGACAGTGCTGCTCACTCCAAAGGTCCTTTCAGGAGTCTGAGTCTAGAGAAGCTCCGTGTGCCTCTGGGTTTGTGCTCACGGCATCTGCGAGGCTGGGCTGGTACCCTGGAAGGGGAGATGCTGCACCGTGCAGCCGGCGCTGGGCTCCCGAAAGCAGCCTGAGTCCCAAAACCCCGGGACTGCTGGAAGCAGGTCAGAGCTGGGAACACCGGGGGTATCGCCTGGGCAGGCTGCAAAGGTTGGGGGAGTTTACAAATGCCTGGGCAAGGATTTCCCGGGGTCAAAGGTTTAATTCCTACTTGTCTGCTGCGCACCTGGCTCTCGATAACCACCGCTTCAGCCCTCTATTTAAAATCTACAGGTGAACCCCCAGCCGCCTGCAGCACCCCTATGTGCTGTCCTGAGGCTGCTCCCACGGGACAGATTCCTCAGGCACCAGATCGTGTTTGGGGGTGAACGTCTTGTCGTGCCTTCGCTCTTCTTAATTGCAGCTTCAATCTCAGGTTGCCACGGATCCGTCGCACGCACTGGGGAGGGGTCTCACCTTCCGCGGGAGATCTCCAGTGCTGGGATATTTTTGGCAGGAGAAGGAGGTGGCGGCTGCTATAGCAAGAGCAACAGAAGCTTCGGAGAAGGCTTGCGAGCTGGTATTAACAGTGGGGCCAATTAAGGAGACCAGGAATTAAGTCAATCTGACACCTGTAAGTAAATTAACCCAAAGGAAATACGATGTTACATGAAATTTCTGCTACACGGGGAGTGACATATGGATAAAGCAGCCCCGTGAGCAGACAAATAGGTGGTTCCCTTCGTTATCCAACCTTGCCTGTGTGTTAAAACCAATTAGGGCACGTCACCGGTGCAGTTGTAGCTGATGGTGATGGGCACCGGAGCGGGAAGCACTGTCAGTTTTCAGGAGTCCCCAACTCGTCTCACTTCAGGCAAGTTTCATCATGCAAAGCCTCAGCATCATGAGGAGTTTCTCGTGCTTGAGAGAGTCCTGAAATGTAGGAATACAGGAATGTGAGGCTGGGTGTACGGCTCTGACTTTTATGGCTTCATTCTCCACTGATGAGCTTGGATGGGGCTGTGGGAAGTTATTTTGTTCCAGCAAGATGGGGAAGAGTCTCAGGCGTTGGGAGCTTGGCTTGGGTCCCTCCTCATCTATTACCAGTCTGGAAATGAAAAATCTGGCTGTGATTTGTAGTGATCGCAGCGGAGCAGAAAAGCTGTTGACACCTCCGATCCATCGCCGTTCGTTTTATTTCTGTGCTCCCCGACAAGACTGGCAGTGGGTTTTTGGGGTGCGCGTGGCCTGTTCGGCTCCACCCGTAGCACTTGCCCCGTGTTGGGCTGTGGGGTTTGTAAACCATTTGGGTGGACTGAAGAAAAATTAGGGAGTTTAGAAGATGTTTCGGGGGAGCTCCTGAAATTTGGGAACTGCCATCGCAGGGTGCATTTGCTACCAAATGAAGGAGGACCCGCTCTTGCCCTCAGAGATGTGTGGGTCTTGTTATCTCCCTAACTGGGAAGCCAGGAGGATGGGCTGCGTTCCTGTCTCTGCCAAAATATGTCAGATTAATCCATCTAGCGTCTTCTCTGCGAAAATTTTTGCCCAGCTTAAAATGGGGACAGCCGTCACCTGCCTTTTTTAGAGGAGGTTCGTGTGCCTAAGAGAGGCTGTGTGTGGGACTGCGTTTTGCTCCCACGCTCGCAGCAGGGGTGAGATTTGGTCCTTCAAAATGTCACTTGACAAACAACAAGTAATGATAAACACTTATTGTTATTCTCCCTTCTTTTCCCCCCTCTGTGGGAGTAGATGATATTGCTAAGTGACCGAATACTCATTTGACCCTTGAAAATGCAAGAGTCATGTTTAATTCATGTCTTTTATTTATAGATTTGGGCTCCTCCGGTTTCTCTCCTGCGATGAGCGGCTGCTGCTCCTCCGAAGCAGAGGGGAGGGTGTTCGGCCAGAGCCTCTCTCGAGGAACAGCCTTCAGGACCACGTTGCAGCACTGTCAGCCCTCTGCATGCTGGTGAGGGCTTGCGAGACAATAAAAATGGGAAATTCTGCAGCCAAATCGCATGGATGGTTTTGGTGGAGCAACTGCAGCTTGTGCCCACCTGCCCACCATCAGACCAGGGGTTTTCCAGTGGTATCAGCATCAAGTGAGTCCCTCCAAGAGACCAGCCCAGCAGGATGGGGAGGAAGGGAGCCGCGTATCCCTGTCCCTCACCCCACCAGCCCCATTGTGCTCTGCTGAAGCAGGTGGCTGGATCTAAGGGTTGGAGCAAACTGGGCTGGGGGAGGGGGGTGGTGGGAACATCACAGTCCCAACAAATCCTTGAAAGGAGCTGAGAACAGTGCAGAGATGCGTGAAGCTGGGAGACCATTGATCAGATCATAGAGTCATGGAATAGTTTGGGTTGGAGGGACCTTAAAGCTCTCCCAGCCCCACCCCCTGCCACAGGCAGGGACACCTTCTGCTAGACCAGATTGCTCCAAGCCTCATCCAGCCTGGCCTTGGACACTCCCAGGGATGGGGCACCCACAGCTTCTCTGGGCAACCTGTCCCAGTGCTCCCCACCCTCTGCGGGAAGAATTCCTTCCTGATGGCCCATCTCAATCTCCCTCTTTCCATTTAAACCCGTTACCCCTTGTCCTGTCACTCCCTGCCCTTAGAAAAACTCCCCCCAGCTTTCTTGCAGCCCCCCAGGCACTGGAAGGCTGCAGTAAGGTCTCCCTGGAGCCTTCCCTTCTCCAGGCTGAACCCCCCAACCCCCCCAGCCTGTCCCCATGGCAGAGGGGCTCCAGCCCTCGGAGCATCTCCCTGGCCTCGCTCCAACAGCTCCGTGTCCTCCTGCTGTTGGGGGCCCCAGAGCTGGAGGCAGAACTGCATGGGGGGGTCCTCCCCAGACCAGAGGGGGAGAATCCCCTCCCTCGACCCCCCACCCAGATTATCAAGAACATGATGTAAAAGCCACATAGCAATGACAAAACTGATTGTGTGATACTGGGGACAGAAACACAGCAGGCAGAGCTGGCCCTGGGGTGGTCTCTGGGATGAAGGGAAAGGCAGTCCTGGGATGTGTGACTGGGCTACCCAAGCAGAAGGGCAGGCACATAATCCTTCCTCCCAGCACAGCGCTGGTTAAACCACTGTAATGCAGATAGCTGTGGGCAAAGCATCACAGAAAGGAAATGGAGAAGCAGCAAAGGGAGGGAATTGCAGCCTGAAGGAAGATAAAGGGTTTAGAGAGGATGGCTGTGAAGAAAGCGATTAGAGGAAATTAAACATGGACAGGCTGGAGGTGGAGGCTGGGAGGGGGGAATCTGGCTGTGCTGGTGCGAGGGCATGTTGCAGAGCGGGGGAATTGCTCTCATCACTGAACCGTGCAGGCACTGGGAGGAAGGGACGGCATTAAACGGAGAAGGAGGCTTAAGCGTGTCAAAAGCCAGGCAGGCATGCCTGGCACTAGGACCAGCTCTGAGCTGAGACCAAGAGCTCAGGAGCAAAGGGTTTGGCGGAGACGGGACCGTGTTAACTCCTGCCTGGAGAGGCTGTAACCTCTGCGCTTCACAGGAGCGTTTGGTAGAGCTCTTCTGCCTCTGGTTTTTCAACCTAGGGATTAACAGTCCTGCGTGGACGTGCCTGTCCTCTTGGACAAGCCTCTTGCAAGGCACGGACAACCTGAGGCCTTGAACTTGGCAGCTTCTTTGTCTGGGAAATGCCACGGGAGATGGATGTGTTGTCCCTGGTCCTTTGGTGCACCAGCTTGAAGCTTGCCGTGCCCCCAGATCTCGGAAGATGCAGAAGGACCAGTCCCTGTCACGCAAAGGTTGTTGAGGGCAGGGTTGGGGTTCGGGGATGGATGAGGGTGCTCTCGCATGCCCGAGCAGTGCTGTTGAACACCTGCGTGTTGCTTTGGTGAGGGTGAGGGCAGATGGGCTCCCTGCTGCTGCTCCTGGGAGGAGAACTTGCTGCCAGGGGATCGCTGCCAGCCTGCGGGAGCTCTGCCAGAGGCAGTGTCACACCAGTGCTCCTGGGCTGACCACAGGTGGCCATGCCGCATCTCAGGAAGGACGAAGAGCAACTAGGGGAGTTGAGAACTTCACCACAAGCCTTGTCTGAAAAGGGTGTTGGGAGGGCAAAGGGGCAGATCATGGTTTGACCCCCAGTCCTCCTCTCCTGCTGCCCCTTTTCTTAAAAATTAGGAAAGAATTTGATCCCATCAGTGGCTTTTAAAAGCCAACTGAAAATGTCCTTTATTAAATTACCACCCTATTGATCTAGCAGTCATCCGAAAGGGGATTGATTGAGGACTTAAACAGACATGCAGCCGGGCCAGACGTTCAATTAATGTGCATAAACGGGCAGTGGAGAAGCGATTTTCAGAGTAAGTCAAGCAAAAGCTCAATCCTGTTTTGTCTTCCATGCCAAACTTGCTTCTGTATTTGTTTTTACGTTATTTCATCTTTTTTTCCTGTCCCTTTTATGATAAGCATGGTGTTGAGAGGCGGCATTCACTCACCCCACTCCTGGAGCCATCGCTGCCTTCCTTTGGGCCTTGGAGAAGGGTCAGGGAAAGCCACGTTGTCTCGAAGGACTCACACCTGAGGGTGTTTTTAGCAATGTAAATCCCAGGTTCTCCATCAAACTCCTCCAGGGAAGGCAGTATGCAGCAGAAGACGTCGCCTGCTTTGAATAGTCACATGTCTGAGGAACCTTGAGTTGCTCTTCAAAGTCTGGAGAATATCGGGGTGGGGGGCAAAAAATATTCTCTTTATTGATTATTTCCTCCCACCTCCTCACCATGTGATAATTGCATCTGGCTGCCAGGGGTAAAGAAACCGGGATGAATGCACAAATATTTGGCTTTCCTCTGGCCTTTCCTATGAATGGTCCAAAGAGAACCCTGGGCAGGGCTGAAGCGTGGGCCAGAGGAAAGCATCTGAAAGCAAATCACTGCTCTGGGTCTGGTTGCTCTGTGAGTAAACAGCCAGAAACACTCCAGGAGGTTTATTTAGCAAGGGAATTAGCAAGGATCCTGATAAGAAGTGCTGGTCTCCGATGGTCATCAGCCCAACTCCTGGCTGGAGGGCTTTGCTTCTGATCTCCCGTAAGCCAGAGGTAAGTGAGAGCACCCCACACACATAAGGTGTGGTTTGAAAGGGTCCAGGGAGAGCTCCAAGCCAGGCTACTGCGTCCCAGCATGTGGGGAAGCCTGACCTAAGGCATTTCATGGCTCCGGGTGGATCTGAACTGGAGCAGGAGGTGCTGAGGTTTCCCTGAGCCTGACACACCATCAGTGCAGATCCGCTGGGTCCTTCTGGAGCCAACGGGACTTCCCAGCAGTGACACGGGGGACCCTGATTGTACTGGTGGATGCTCTGGGGCAGAACCAGAGCCAGACCCCTGCTCTGTTTTCTGCTCTTTCAGCTTTCGCTAAGCAGCGGCTGAAACTGCTGGATCTCTGTCAAGCAGCAGAATGGGAATTTGCTGGGGTGAAGGACTGACCTGTGCTCGAGGAATACAGGCTCAAAAACATCTCTGTGAGCTCTTCCACCTTCTCCTCGTTCTTGTCTTTGTCCTCTGGGCTGGGTGGACACGGAGTCCCCAGGATCTCCATGAAGAAGGATGCTCCCTCCTCACTCAGCCGCAGCCGAGCAGTCTCCTCCTGCCCCCCCAGACTCAGCTGTCCCCTCGCACTGCTGCTGCTCTGTGGCTTTGTGCATCTCCTGCGGGAAGGGGGGCCGTGTCCTGACCTGGCATCACCTGGGCGTCTCGGTGCAGATCCCCTCTCCGGTCCTTAACGGCACAGCCCTGGCACTCGCAGCTCCTTCCCCACTGCCAGCAGGAGGGAACGTGCCAAGGAGATAGAGCCGGAGCTTGTTGCAAAGGCTGGGACTGAGGGACTTTTCCTGTCTCAGGAATCCTTTCATTATGTGGATGGAGAAGCGTTTTTCCTCTTCCCCTTTGGACACTGTGGGATTTCCTCTCCCATACCGGCTGTGTTGGTCAGAAAACTGCCGTGCAGAAGGGTGAGGGGGCCCTGGGGTTCGCTCCCCTCCTCGTCCCTGGGGAAATGTGGTCGGTGCCACCTGTGGCACGGGAAGGAAGGGACAAGGTGGGCATGAGGAAACCATGGGAGGACAGCTGGAGGGGTTCGTTTGGAATCCAGTTTGGAATTGTCCAGCAACTAAGGAGCTAGTGAGGGCAGCAGGAGTGCAGTCCCTTTCCCAGGTTTTGGGTCAGAGTGCAGGGAGAGTGAGACGAGTGGGGAGCCTGGGGGTCCCGGCCCATGCCCTCTCTCAGCCTGCAGAGGGTGGTGGAGAGGACAGGGAGCTGGCAGCTCCTTTCCCCTCTCGTCTGAGCTATACAGTCACTTTGGAGGAAGATAAATTATTGAAGGGGTGAAATCTTCTGTGAAGAGTAATAAAAATATATCTTCAATTAGAATGTGCTGGGGCTTTTTACGGCACCTGGATGAGACCTGCTCCAGCAGCAGGTAGGGACCTCTCATCTCCTTCTCCTTTCCTTTTTTCCTTTTCTTTTCCCCTCCTTTTTTCTCCCCCAGATGGTTGTTTCTTCCCTGCTCAAGAATAGCTGTGCAGGACTAGATCCGCGCCCGGACAGCAGGCAGGAGCCGTGCTGGCAGCTTGGGGGGAACAGACGATCTCTTTTAAACCGAGAACGGATCAGGAGTGACAAAGATCTTGTGTGTGTGTGTTTGGTTTTTAATTTTGAATAGCTCTGCTGTTAGGATTTTTGGGGCCAGTATTTTACGTTAGCACGTTACTTTGTCCCTGGCAGTACAGGCTGTAATTCAATGGGATTCTGCGCTGATAAAAGAGTAATTCCTCTTTTTCTCTTGCTTGTTCTTCCTTTGGTAACAATCAAGGAAGTGGAGCATGGCATTAGGGGGCTGTGTGCACTCGAGCGTGCCTGAGAGGGACGGGGCCGTGGCGCTGGTGCGATGGCTCGCTCCGGACGGTGCTTGCATTCCCTTTTCCTCTGTCTTTACAGGTGTTGGGTGGTTTTTCTCCCCAAAGGGTTGTCCCTGCAGCATTCCACCACTCCAGGCTGGAGATGCTGAGCACTTTGTGGTCAGCTTCTCTACCACGTGGCTCTTGGGATTTATCCAGCACCCTTCCAAACACCTTGGGCCGCCTGAGGCATGGGATGGTGAGTGCCGGGGCGCTGCCCATCGCCCAGCAGCCTGGCAAAGCCACACAGCTGTGGCAGCACCGTGAAAAGTCACTTTGGGGGGCAGCCCCCTCTGGCAGGGTCTCCTTGGGCTGCTGAGACCATCCCAGCATCTCCCACGGTGGTGAACAACCAAACCATTTCCCTTCCGAAGGGCAAACCCACCAAAGCTCATCCAGAGCAGCACCTTTCACGACTGTGAATTTGGGGGGCAGGGGGAAAGAAGCGATTTATCTGTATGGTTGGGATTTTATTTGCATTTTAAATCACATTCTCTGCCAAACTAATGGACCCCCTATTTATAGATGACTCCAACATAAAGTGACTGCTAATTACTACAATTAATATAGCGTTAAAGGCTTGCCAGCCAACTCCACTGCAACTTGTATCGCCTACTCATTTTCAATTAAGGCACATTGACAAGTAAAATACGCGGTTATTAAGAGCAGAGCCCTGTTGTGTAATTACATTTTTCTAAGGTCATTAATCTCCTGCATTAGTGTCCTCAGTTTTGCACCCGATGGCTGGAGTGGGGGGCAGTTTTGAGGGCCCCCATGACGGGCACGGTGGTAGCATTTAAGGAAGGGTAAAAAGGGTGAGGTTGTCTTATTTTCCTTGGGCTGTGGGTGCACGTCCCATAGGACCATCGTGGCTGTGGACAGCAGGTGCCCTGCCAAGGAGAGCGTCCCTGCTGTGCTGCACCCCTGGGTGCTGTTTGCCTGCGAGATCCGTCTGCATTAGGGTCAGGCAGAAAAGCCCTGAGTTTGTGGGGCTCTCGGGTGGGCACCATCCTGCTTTAATCAAGTTTCCATAGTTCATCCCCACGTTCGTTATTCGTTACCCCTTTGGGCACACCCAGGCTGGGCTGCCTACTGAATAGGACTTTTTCCTTCCCCGGGAGCAGGATGGGAAGGGCTCCGGGCTGTACCCTGTGTGCTTTTTGGTGCCAGACAGACAGCAGTGCCCCCTGCGCTCTCCCCGCTGCGGAGCCGAGAAGCCTCCTCCTGCCCCACCACACCACGCTGGGCCAGGGATTACGGCGAATGCCAACAAGGCTGAATCCTCACCTTAAGCCTGTGTACATTAAGTCAAGCCCCCAGCAGCACAGCACCAAGCCTCTCCCACCCTGAGTCCTGCCTTGTTTGATGGTTTGTACCCTTTTTTGGCTGTGTGTCAGTAAAGGTGTTACCAGCCATGGCGGGGGCAACTGCTCTCTAAAGCAGAAAGAGAATAAATAAGGAAAAGTCGGTATGAAATAAAAAAATGCAGCTTAGCTTAACTGCAGACAAGCAGGCAAACACACAGAGCAGCGAAGGAGCATCAGCTCCCCGATGCCTCCAGCAGCAGCTGGTGAAATCATGCGCAAAATATTGCAGCATTAGGGCACACGCGGCGACAAGGTGTAGTGCTGTGATTATAATAAAGACAGACACGGGCCTTTAACACTTTCAAGCTGATGCTTTGATTGACTGCCTGAGACTCAGTGCTGGCAAAGCGGCTGGAGCCCGCTGATTGCTGGCGTCTAACTGCTGCGGGCAGCGGGGAGGGAGTGCTGGGGAGAGGGCAGGAGCGTGGGGCTCCCCCAGTGGCTGGGTGAGGTGCCAGGGAGAGTTTGGATGTGCTGGGAGAGCCTAACCCAGCTCCCACCCATCCCATGGGTGTCCAAGAGCTAAAACTGTTGAGCTGCTCCTCAGCCCCCTGTGATAAAGCCCTTCGAAGGCTTTGTGGGTCTTGCCTGGTTTACGGGTGGCTTTTGGTTTTCTCGGAGCTGAAGCTGCTTCCCTGAGCTCAGTCCCTTGCTTTTGGTCCGTGGTTTGGGCTTTGTCCCTGGACGCTCTGTCATTCTGCATCTCCTCTGACTCCCTGGGCACTTTCTGAGCCAGAACTATTCGCCACGGCAGCTGCTCACCAGTGTCTCACCAGGTATTACAGCACGCTGCTGATTCCCGTAACGCCAGGGTTTAAGCACCCAGCGTGGCCCTTAGCACTGAACAGCAGTAAATCTCCAGGTCCTTGTTTGCCTCCGGCTTTATTGACAGCGCAGAGGAGCGGCCGGGGCCACGTGCGGGGAATGAAGATGCCTGAAGAGCTTTGTGCGGGGCCGGACGGCAGCACAGCCGGTTTGCCTGGGCCTTGGGACACTTGGGAGGCAGACCCAAGCCAGGGGGGCAATGTTACCCAGGAGCACCGACTCTGCCAAGGAGCGATGTCCCAAGGGGAGCGACAAGGCAGAAAGCCCGTGGGCAGGCCGAGGAGGGGTAGGGTGGCCCATCTATCCCCATCGCTCCTCCTCCTGTCCCTTCTTGCTGCTTTGTAGTAGCTGTGGATAAAGTTTACTTGGATTTATAGCACTTTTGAGGAGGTTTCTAGGAAGAGATGCCTCTTGCCCACTAAATAACAACATCTCTCTCTCCTCTCTCCAGGGCTCGGCTCCATGGCTTGACTGACACAAAAGCGTTCCAGCATTGGAGACTGAGACAGACAAACGAGCAATTTGCCAGGAAATTATCCTTTGGGATTCCTCCTCTCTCCAGTCAAACTGGGTGAGCTCAGGGTGGCTTTAATTGCCGTGCTCAATGTGCAGCTTTATCCCCTCCTCTCTGGTTTTTTCCTCCAGTCTTTCTCTTTCCCCCTCCTCCTTCCCGACACCATTTATCTTCCTCCTCCTATAGCATTTCCCCTTTCTGTTTTTTCCCCAATATCTCTTGGAAATGGTGACAAGCTGAAAGCTGAAATGCCGTTTGAGTCCCTCACACCTGACAGGTTCTTTAAGACCTTGGTGCTTCCCAGAGGGTGATGAACCGGCACAGAAATGCCTTGGATTCCCCAGGGGCATTTGTGCCGGCTGCGGCAGCGGTTGGCCAAGCGTCTCCTGCTGGTTGTGTGCCATTTGGCGAAGGTGGTGATGCCCGGGGGGATGCGGGCTGTGTTTTCCCGGGAGCTGCCTTCGTGCCCGTGTGCTTTGCGGCTGGCATCTCCCAAACGTGTCCCAGCATGGGCTGAGGTTGTACCAGCCCAGTGTGGGGATGGGAACCCCCAGCTACGTCTGGAGCCTGGAAGATGCTCCCTTATCTCTGCTTCTGCTTCCCAGTTGTTCTTAATATTTTCAAGGTGTTGGAGACCATGCAGGGTCTGTGGTGGTTATGTTTGCACAAGGCAACTGTGGGGCACAAACTGCACCCCTTTAATTTGCCTTGGCTTTTGCTTGGTCTCAGCCCAGAATTGCCTTCAGGGCATTTTCAGGGTCAGATTCCCAGTGGTGTGAGCGGGAGCATCCTAGAGTGCTCCCTGGAATGTGAGGGTGGTATGACCAAGGGCTTGTAGAAACGGTTCTGGGGAGGGCTGCAAGGAGAGGGGAGATGGAAGCATTTGAAATCCGTCTCTCCCTCCTTCCTCTGTGGCCTGGGGTCCTTCTACCTGTTACCAACATCTCCCTCCTCTCTCCTCTGCCTTCACCAGAAGAGCCCTCCCCCCTGCCCAGCTCTCTGCTGCCCACGAGGGCAAAGCTCGTTGCTGGGGAATTTGCAACGCGTTTCAGATCCGTGTTTAAATTTTATGTAGTGTTTGGAAACAAGAGGAAATAAGCAAGCCGACTCCCTGGCCAGCAAACACCAGATTTGTGGCTCACTCCTGGTCCCCAAGGACACAGCGCAAGCATCCAAGCAGCGCGTGCAGCACCGTGATGAATGGGGGATAATTTAAAACGGCAGCTGAAGTCCAAACTCTGTTTGTAATAAATACATAAACTAGTTAAAAATAAATTGATTAGCCAAGGATATCCTCTTAACACTCTTTAAACTCTAACATCTGTTTGTAATAAATAATTCAGCCGGTAGATATTAATGAGGAGACCGGGCACGGTGGGAGAGGAGGCTGCTCGGAAGCTCCGCAGAGACACGGGGCTGCCAAGATCCATGAGCCAGAGCCGCGGCTGTGGCTGCAGACACGTCCGCGTCCTTTCCCGGGGGCTGGTGCTGTGTGTGGCAGCCACCCGCGTGGCCCAGCCACGTCCGGGCTGTCACCGACGCTCTTGCAGAGGCAGAGGAGCTGTGCAGCCGGATGCACGCAGAGTGGTACGTGTGTGCTTAGCGTGTGCCCGCCCGTGTGCTCACACCCGGTGCTGGCACAACCAGCCCATGCCGGGCACGGCATGACCTGATCCTGGGGTGCAGCTGGGCGCACCCACACCCACCGTGGTGCTGTTCCTGTGGATTAATACGCACATGCAGCTGTTACGTCACGGAGCTTGTCGCATTTGGTATGTGCACGATTGGCGTGGATGTTGCACGCGCGTGTTTTCTGGCATGTCCCTGTCCCGCTCTGGGATCCCAGGGAGGGAGCGGGTGCTCAGCCTCCTGCTCAAGCTGGCTGACCCCCTGCTGGAGGCACAACTGGCTGCCACAGGCTGGTAGTCACTGTGCTTCTCCTTCTGTAATCAGTGCAAACATCTGCTGCGCCCAGCGCACGGGGGGCTGCTCCTGGCACTCGCCGGGAGCCGTCAGCTCAGCACCATCTCCCCAGTCAGTCAGAGGAGCCAGCTGGAGCCGGACCATGGCTGAGAGTGAATAATGCACTGGGGGGAGCGGGGGGCACTGGCAGCTCTGGATGGGGACAAGGGATGGACCTGCTGGTACCCAACCAGACTGCTTGTGGTCCTCCAGCTGAGCCAGCGCTGATGGCATCGCTCTGTCTCTGGGAAATGCAAATCCTTCAGCGTGGATACATCAGGAGAGGCTGTCCAGCTCCCACTTTAGCTAGTTCTGCACCGGTCGTGCAGGCAGAGGAAGAGCTGGATGGGGCCGGAGGCGAAGGAATGCTGGAGCATCAGCCCAGGCGAGGACCTGTGTGCAGGAGGGAAGGTGATGGGTCGCCCTGGCACCGTCCATCCCGCTGCAATCTCCAGGACTGTGTTCCAGTTCCCTCTTTGCGGGGAGCGGGTGGGTGCCGATGGGCAGGGATGTACTGCAGGTTGCTGGGTCAGAGCTGGCTGTCGGCGTTAAGGATCTGAATTGCTTCAGTAATGAATTGCTCAGGCTGATGGTTTTGCTGCTGTCCCATGGCTGTGCTGCAGTTGCAAAGCCACATCCCAGACTCCTGGATTCCTCCCATGGGGTCAAATCCAGACTTGGTGTAAGTTGCTGTTGCTCCCCACAATCCCTGCTTCCACAGCCTCCAGCTGACTTACCAAGAACCAAGTTTACTGCTCTAAAAACTTGGTTCAAAGCACATTGCCCTTTCCCTGTCTAGGCTGGATGTATTGCTCTGTGCAGAGGGGACATCCAAGGGCTGAGTGCTCTGCCATGGACTGTGGGGACAGGACATTCCCAAACTACCTCTTGGAGGTGCCTGGTGTCTGCACAGAGGTTTCCGTGGACCTTCTTGTTCAAACCTGGCCATGACTGCACTGTGAGGCCACCCAAAACCAGCAGCAGCAGCAGCTGGGGCGGTTTATTGTTCCTGTGAAATAGTGGCTGATGATTGCAGTGTTAATCAGGCTCTTTACGGCCCTCTGGGCAGCTACCCACGTGAAATACTTCACCTCCCGTATTTTCTGCTACTCTCTTAGATGCTCAGCTTCAGCCGTAGGGCCAGCCAGCAGCTTCCCATGGGAGCAGGCCATTCCCATCACTTTGGGTGGCTTGTCCCCTGGCTGGCATCTCTCTCGAGAGCAACAGAGTCCTGGAGCGAGTGTGCACCAGCCATAGATGTGCCAGTGTGTGTATTTGATGGGAGAAGAGGGAGAGAGGAGGGCAGGAGAAGGGATTGAAGGGTCTCAATCCTGCCTGTGAATCCCTGGGGAGCACCCAGACCTGGGAGATGGTCGGATGAACAGTGTTGGCAGGAGGGAGATGAACGCTGTGTGTGGATGTCATCTCCTGTCCCCCTGGTGCGAGGCTGGTCTCTGACGCAGGTCCCAGCCTGACGCCTCCGAGCATCGGTCCCTGCTGCTCCATCCTCTGCCAGAACAGCTCCCCGTGCTCCTGAGGCCACAACGAGGTGCTCCTCCCATTAATCACCCCCTCCTGTTGGTGTCTGCCCAGGAATTAAACTCATTTGTCACTGCTGCCCTGTTCCCACCCGCCCCTCTCCTGGCATGTTTGTCTCACAGGGCCAGCTGCTTGCAGCAGCCCCATGGCCTGTATGTCCCAATGTCCGCTGGCACCACAAGTCTTATCCTGTCTCCATCTGCTCAGAAATGCTCTGGGAGATGCACGGAGCCATTTCTTCTGGCCTCCACCTCTACAACCCCATCACAAGTTGGAGCGCCTTGGAACCGGCCGCGGCCAGAGGCAGCCCCTGAGCCCAGCACTCGCTGATGCCGATGAGCCAGGGCTGAGTGATGCCTAGTTGCTTACGGAGTAAAACAGCTTCATTCCCAGCTCACTCCATCCCTAGTGTTGCGCCGCCTCGACGTGCTCGCTCAAACCCGCTCTGCCGGCATCGCTCTCCAGCTTGCAGCGCAGCCCCTGGGATTGTTCCCCCGGCAGCGAGCAAGAGCTGCTCGTTAATTAGCCTCCCGTTACTCCCAAGCATCCCCTGCAATAACACACAGCTCCTGCCTTTTAACTACCTACAAGTAATCACTCAGTCTCCAATAAAAAGGGAAGGAACAAGCCCCTGGTCGTGTTGTTAGCAATAATTTTCCTGGCTGTTAACCTGCTCCCGTACTCTAATTTTTCTCTGCGAAGCCCCAGATGTGATGGGGAAGGACGGGAGCCAAGCGCGGCTCCGATCCTGCCGCTGACTTGCTGCCAGCTGCTCGTAGCCACGCATTTAGCACTTCTTATTCCTCCCTGCCCATCCCACGTGCTGATTTTAAGGGCACGGAGGGTGCATCCACGTGGGTCTGCGCATGAGGGACTTCCCACCCCATCGCTGGGCGCTTAGCTGAGGCTACGAACCTCTGTGAAAAAAGATGGAAAATATGAATGGCTGTGATTGAGTTTTTTGCATTAGTGCTAGAAATCCCATAGTGGCCTCGGAAAGGCCGTCGCTGCCTCTGAACATCTTAGGGCGCAAGGGAAATACAGTCCTGTCTGAGACGTCAGCCTTGCCGGGCTATTCCCAAGGAGCCGGCTGTTTTCTTCTCTTGTTGCCTGTAAATCCCCGACACGCTTAAAGCCTCTCTCCTGATAGGGAGCCTAACGCCTGAGCCCTGAATAAACCTGCTGAAACTCCCCGGCTTAGCATGCCGAATGTAATGTTCTTAGCCAGCCTCATCGCGGCAAATCTCCATATTTCTCAGGGATAAACACTCACCTCTCCTCCTTCTGTCTTCTGCTTTACGACTGATTTTCTACCCCGGGCGCAGCGTTGAGCTGTAATTGCTGGAGGGATGCTGAAGCCACCAAAATTCTCTTTGCTTCGCCATACTCCCTCTCTCTGGAACGGGGGGGTTGCACACCCAGTGTGGCTTGCAAACAGCTCCTTCTTTAACGGGAGAGGGTTTTGCAAAGAAAGCAGCTGTGGAAATACCCCAGAGCCCCTTTCAGCTGGGCTGGGCCTGTCCGTGGTGGGACAGGAGGACGCTGGTGAGGGTGGCAGTGAGCGGCGCCTGCCCAGGTCGCTGCTTCACGGACAGGGTGATGCGGAGCTGAGGGGTGGGATGCTCATGGGCTCCTGGGCATCACCGGGGTGGTAGGGAGCCATCGGTGGTGGTGGAAAAGGTCATTCTGGGCGGGCTGCTCTTCTCCAAGGTTCATCCCAAGGGTTTGGGATCGCTTGAGCTGGCTCAGGCGGGAGCAGTTCAGGCTTACATTAATTCCCCTGCATTGCTGGTGTTCCCTTTTGAATTTCAGATGCAAATGGAGCTGAAATCCCCACCCTGGCCCACACTGCTGCCTCTCCCCGAGCAGAAAACCAAGCGGGAATTGCAAACCGTGCACAGGAAAGAGAAGGCTACATCAGAGCAGGGCGCAGCTAAGCAAGCTCAGAGCTGTCCCAGCCTTGAAAACCTCGGGAGCAGCGCTGTAAAACAAGGTGTGTTGGGGCAGCGTGCATTCGAGGCCGTTCCAGCAATCCGGGGAGGTCTGGAGCAGTGATGCCAGGAGCTGGCAGGGGTCTCCATCCTGCTGCATGGGGATTTGGGCTGCTGTACTGCTGCGAAAGCGGGGTGTTGGACCTGCGGCCATGGCTACGTTTACCCGAGGCTCTGTAGCAGCCCAGAGGTGCCCACACCTCTCCAGCCCCATCTCGGTGCAGAGTGTGGGTGGACAAGGAGAAAGAGAGATGGGGGAAGGGGAGAGGTTGGGAAGCTGATGGGAGGAGACAGACAGGCAGGGATTGTTCCTTAAGCACTGAGGGGGGGAATGAGGATGTAGATCACCAGAATTGGCAAGGGACAGGCCATAAAGCAAAAATAAAAAGGTATTATAATTTATGATGCACAGTAAAAACATCCTGGGAACTGGATTATGAAGAAGAATTCATTCTCTCGCCAACTCTGCGTATCTTTAAAGATGATAAATGACATTATGATTCTTCCTTATATCTGAGAGCTGGAAAATTCACACCACCTTGGAGCTCTGTCCACATCCCCTCTGTGCTCCTCCTGCTCCCCAAAGGACAGGGGCTGCTGAGCCCTGAGCTGGCTCGGTCACCCTGTGGGGAAGGGATGGGGCCTGGGGCACCATCCCTGCTGGAGCAGAGCAGGCGTCTGCCCACACAATGCACCGAGTTGTGCGTGGCCTCAGCATTGCTTGTGTGTGCGACAGGGCTGCAGCCAGGACTTTTGCCAATGCTTTGGGTGGCTGTTTGTCCCTCCCATTCCCACATGCAGACCCTCCTGCCCATCTTCCATGGCTGCTGTTGTCCTTTGCACGGTGCCGGTGGTGTCTGAATCTGTCTCCAGATGCCACGGCGGAGCTGACCAGGGGAGCCCCTGGGTCGCCATCCTGTGCAGGGTGTGTGTTTGGGGTGAGCGGAAGAAACTCCTTTTATCACACAAAGCCGTGTGACCTTGGATCCCAGATCCTGATCCAGAGTGAGAGGAGGACAAGGACCACTGCCAGAGGCCGGAGCTGCTCAGTCACCTCCTGGGGCTGACCTCTCGGGCTGGCCCCGACTGCAGCCGGAGGAGTTGGCCTGTACCCAGCTGAACACTGCAGAGTGATGTATAAACGTGGATTAGTTGTTCATGAGGTGGATTTAAAGAGTTAGGAAATGAGAATGAAGCCAAAACTTTCTTCAAACCAGTGCAGGCAGCCTGGCATCTCTTCCCTCCCCCCTGCACAAAGCCAGCCGGCTGGGTTTCTTCTTCGATAAGAGCCCTTGATGCCTCCGTGCCTCCAGGCGCTGAATAAAAGGCTTTAATTACCCACTGCCAGGCCCCGGCAGCGCTGCTGACAGCGGGGATGTGCCTTCTGCCCACACCTTGGGAAGGAAAAACATCCTACAAAAGGAGCCATTCCCGTTTCATGTGCAGAAGCGCCGGGTCTGCGCGCAGAGCCCCTGCTCAGCTCTCTGCACCTCCAGGACTCATTTTCCAGGGAGCTGCTTTCCTTCTGCTCACTGTTTTCCATCTTTTGAGCACTTTCTTGGCCTTCCTAAGCGGTATGGCTGTGGCACAGTGGCTTGTGTGAGCTCCTTGCATGGCTGGGCCACGGGCTTTGCCAGCTTCCCAGCCGTGGTTGCTCCTTATGGTGGGGTTCCAAGGCACCATCCTACAAACCCACGCCAAGCCCACCAGTACCAATGGACACTGGACCTCTCCCACTGGTGCTGCCTGCCCCAGCACAAGGCTGCTGCATGGCACGTGCACAGCAAAGCCTCCTGCTAAGGGGTGGGCATCCCCAAGGGTGGGTTTTCAGCAGGATGAGTGGGATGAGATGGAGCCAGCATCCCACAACTGTGTCATCCCAAACTCTCTCACTGCCCGGGCGTAGGGAATGGCAGGTTGCTTGTGCTTGGCAACTAGAACATTCAGGGGACTTCTGTCTTTCACCAGAAATTTGCATTAGGAAGGAGATAACACAGCCTGTTTTTATCCTCCAGCTGAGCACTGCGAAGGTCAGGCTGGCTGCGAGGCTGTGCTCCATTGGCACCTGGCAATTTCCTGCCTTTCCCAGGCCCATCAGCCATGCTGCCGGCAGGCTGGGAATACCAGACACCTCCCCGGTGCTCCAGCTAAAGCCCTGCTGCCTGCTGTGGTCCCCATCCCCGTGGGGCAGAGCCAGGGGCGAAGGCAACGGCTTTGAGCAGCAAATCCTCGTGGGGACCGACGAACCCCACTGCTTCCAGGCGCCTGGGTCTCTCCTGGATCCCCTCGCCTGCTTATGCAAAACCTATTAAGCATAGAAGAGCCTCAAGTATTCCCCAAATGAGCCACTAACCAGGTCCTGGTAACAGGTGTTCCTTTAGAAAGGCCTCCGAAGCCTTTGGAAACAAGGGGAGTGGGAGTGCTTGGCTTTAATCATACACCAAAAGCGGATTCATTTTCGCAGCGGGATGGCAAGCTGCCTCATGCCATAAAACCACACCATTCCATGGGGAGGTGTGTGCTCCGGTCCCAGCTGCGGCGGGACCGCGTGCCCAGCCAGCATCCTGCCTTCCTCACTTGTAATTTCTTAATCTAGTTTCGGAATATTTTATTACTCCCGGCTCGCGTCTGCTTTTTGTTCGGTGTGCCTCTCCTCCTTCCCTCCTCCCTTCCTGCTCCCTTTGCATTATGCGCTTTCGCCCAGGGCTGCTCCACCTTCTGCTCTGCCGTCTCCTCCGCGATGCTGGCCAGCGTGGCGTGCCCGGGGCTGGAGGGCAGAGAAAGGGGCTGTGTCCCACCCTCCAGGCCATGGTGCCTGATGTGGATGCTCTGCTCTTAGGCATTTAAAACCGTGAGGGTCCCGGTGCTGCATCTCCTACATCCCGAGCCCTGCTCCAACAGACACTTTCACCCACCTTTGGGCTCCCCATGCCAGCCCGAGCACCAGGGTGAGCTCAGTCCCACCGAGGGAGTAGCGTGGGCCATCTGAAAGCAGAATTGGTGTTTTCTGTGTTGTATCAGAGAATCTGCTCCTTTCTCTGCAGTTCTCCTCTTAAAAAATCTTCATTTCCAAGCAAGTGATGGATGTGACAGCAGGAATGCCCCCCCCCCCCGCCACCGCCCCTTCTGCTGCCCGGCTTTGCCTTCCCTGCCCCAAGGTTTTCCTGTGCCTTGGTCCATCTGCCGTGCCAAGGACACTGTTGGGGACAGCCAGGGACGCTGCTGTGGCCGTGGAGGCAGCTGTTGGTCACTCACCGACTTCACGCTCCTTCCCCAGGGACCGCAGCCCACCGAGCATGAGGGACTGATGTGGTGGGCCAGCTCCTGCTGCTCGTCCTGGCAATTGCCAAAGTGTCCGTGCCGTGGGGATTTAAAAGCTGCAAGTGAAGAGGGGAGGGGGGTGACTCGGGTGGGAAGGGTGGATTTGGGGCAGTTTATACCCCCGCAAGGAAGTGCGGAACTGAGACATCTTTTGAGCCCTGCATTTGGGGCTGTCCCAGGTGATACCAGCTGTATTCACCATCCCCTACTAGACAGGAGCCCATCCCCAAGGAGCCGTGGCTGGGCTCTGCTCCCCTCCAGCTGTGCAGAGGGGCTGGATGATGCCCCAGTTCCCCCCTCCCATCCCCTGCAGCCACCCATGCGGCAGCGGCACCACCGCTCCCCATCTCAGCAGCATTTCCACTGTGCTGCTCCGCTTCCGCGTGCCCTGATGTGCCGATCGATTCCCCCACGGCTGCGCTTCGCTTCCGGCCCAGCTTACTCCAGCTGCAAAGAGCGAGGTGTTTCCACGCAGCCGCTGCCGGAACAGCCCCACTGAGTACCCTTGCAACCCCCGTCTCCACCCTCAGGCTTCGGTGCACCCCTTGGGGGCTGAGGTAAGAGCCATGAGACTGACTTTGCACTGAAGTTATTAAGAAGTTACCCAAACCCACCCATCCCTGCAGCTTGTCGGAACACCGGGGGTCCCTTCCCGGGGTCTGGAGCCTCCAAAATCCCTGTTGAAGATGCAGAGCAGCTGAGAGAGGTGGCAGGGAGAGGACGTTGGGATGCATCAGCTTGTTTTGGAAAGGGCTCCCTGCGATAGCAAAGGGGCTGCAGCCACTTTTCTGCAGAGAAAAAATGAGAATTTCCTGTGTTTTTATTAACTTGGGTTTTTACTGGAGAAACGAGAGGAGGAAAGACACTAAGGGTGTTTGGCAGCCACGCGCACGCCCCTTCCTACCTCCCCATGGCTTCTCAGCCACAGAGATTTGAGCACTTGATTTCATTTTGCTGCCACCAATAATACACACGTCAGAGGGGAATTGTGGGGCGGAGGGAGGGAAGAGAAGCATCACGAGCTGGGAACCTGCGTCGAAGCCGGGGGTGGGGACCGATCCCATCGCTAACGGTTAAAGAGGGAGTGAGTAATAAAGAGGGGTGGTGGGTATCTGGCAAGATAAATGGCGCGGAGAAAATATGCTTCTTGCAAACTTCATGGGGATAAAAATGATTTAAGGAGACGCTGTCAAGATAAAAATCATATCTATTCAAGAACAACTCCTTACAAGTGTTATTAATAGTACCCGAGATTGTTATGCTGGGAAGGGCTTTAAAATACTGCGTTTGCTTTTTGCTGCCGGCTCTGCCTGGTTTAATTTCTGCAGCGTGCTTGGCTGAAGAGCGCAACGATGCCCGGGCAGGTCGGCGGCAGCGTTGGAGCGAAGGCAGGGGTCACGCAAGCCCTGGTTTCCCTGAACTCACCTCCTCGGCATCCTCGGGGACCTAGTTTTGGGGTGCAGATGCATTTCTCCACCCTGAGCTCCAGCCGTGAGCATCTCCTGCAGCCCGGGCTGCCCTTGCTGAGGGCAGGACAGAAGCGGTGGATGCTTTGCTGTGCTCATCCCGGTGGCTTGGAGCCTTTCCCGCTGCACCCCACAACCAGAGCCAGGTCGGTGCGAGACATCAGTGAAAGCCTCCGAGCGCCGATGCCTTCTCCGCATCCCTTGGGAAGTTGTGCTTTGACTGCTGGACAAAAGGCTTCTCCGGCACCACAGGCCGTCTCCCTGGGTGTTTAATTACCGGCTGTGATCCACTTGTCTCCTAATCGTCTCTTTGCCACATCACGGCCCTGCTCGTCGGCGCTTGCAGTATCTGGGTCTCCATCGCAGCGGTTCCTCCCTGTGGTTGCAGGGATGGGGAGCGGGACGGGGGGAGCTGAGTTTTCCAAAGTGGAGGGGCTCCCTGCTTGCCTCTCCGAGTGGGCAGATTTTCATGGAAGCTTGGCAATAGGCAAAACGGGGGCATCACGAGTTTCTTCTGCTTCCCTCCAGCCTGTGGCAGGGATGGCCAACTCCACCACCCCGTCTGTAGCTCCAGACTTGGGTGCAGCCCCTTCCCAGGAGCACAGGAGTCAGAGGGGTGTGATGAGGTTGAGCTTTGCTCAACACCCCCGCTTGCTCATCCTGCCTCTTCCCATGGACCCCAGGCTCCCCCGCCTGCCTCCCTCTCTGCTGCTTAACCCTGCAGAGCTTCTCCTGCCCAGCCCCAATCTCTCCACCGCTGACACCCGTCATTCCTTCCTGTGCACCCAGGGGACAGATTAAACCTTTCCTCTCCCACAGCACTCCTGCACCTTTGAAAATTGTGATCGTGCTTCCCCTCTGTCTCCCTTGAACCGCTCAGCCTCGGTGCTCTCCATCCCTGCCCACAGGTCTCGCTTTGCAGCCCCCTCCTCGGCTCTGTTGCTCTCTCTGGGCTCGTTCCCAGCGCTTGACATCTTTCAGCTGCATGAAGATTCATTTTCGCTGCCTGGCCTGGCGGTACTCCGGGAAAAGGGGGATCGCGGCTGTATTTTAAGCCGGCTGGTTTGAAAGCTGTGAATGCAGACCTGAGAATTTAATGGCACGTTAAATATATGGCGGATTGTTAGGTCCAATTCTGATTTCAAAGCAAATATGGGCTTGGGAATTAAGAATGAAGATAGGTTTCACTATGAGGTAAATAAAAATTAACTGGTGGTGATATAAATATACTGGCATATTAAAAGCAGGTGTGTGTTTTTTTGAAATACACTCAATTAGAGAAGTGAGAGTTTGGGGTTATTTTTAATAAAAGCTTCATAAACATAGCAAAATTTTGAGGACTTACTTACAAACAATAAAAACACCCCCAGCTCCAATATCTAACGCTGGATGTTTATGACTCTTTAGTGCTTCTGGCATAAAATAAAAGCACCGCCACAAATTAAGCCAGTTGCTTTTGCTACCTCTTGTCCCTGATCTCTGCAGCCTGCTCTAAAGCCTGCCCGGGAGCGAGGAGGCAGCAAGGGGATGCCGGGATGGCCCTGGGGACAGTCCCTGGCTCGCTGCAGGATGGAGAGGTGGCTCAGGCTGGGAAATGGAGCGTAAAGGAGTTAATTGCAGGAATTAATTAGGCAGGGCTGTCCCTTGGATGCAAGTCCCTGGCTGTGGGTACAATTAAGCATCACCCCTGATGATGCTCTTGTGGGGTCTGTTTATACTCGAGGGTGTTTGGAGCAAGGGCTGGCTCTCCTGGGCTGGAGCGTTGGTGTGGCTGAAGTACAAGCACGGAAAATAATAAAAACTGGCTAAACCAGCTTTTTACCGAATAGATTTGCACATGCAACACTTACGGAAACCTGCTTCTGGTTTGGGTACCAAAGTGGGAGAGGGGGTCAATGAAACCCGGTCCCAGCTCTCTTGCAAGGAGGACTCAGGACTTGTGGGGTCTTGCCCAGCTGGAGGCTCCTTCTGGTCCTCAGTTCAGTCCAAAAAAACAGTCGTAAAATGAGGCAGGAGGGATGGAGAAAGAGAAAACGGGAGAAAAAAGCTCCTGCTTCAGGGAACGGCTGCCTCGGAGTGTTACCAAACTTCTTGTAAACACGAAACAACAAAGAAGTGAAATGCGGAGATAATTAAGGACGTAATTGTACACACACAACTGCTTAATTAAGCTTTTCCTCTTTAAACCTGACAGAATCTGCTTACAAGGTGCGAGCGGGAGGGGAGGCTGCCCATATGCTGGGCCATCTGCACCGCCAGCGGGGGAGGCGAGACAGCCCCATCGCTGCAGCCCGCGGAGGAGGAGGTTGCCCAGGCGCCGGGGAAAAGAGCATTACGAATTTGGCCATGGGACCCAGCGGGATGGCTGTCACACAGGCTGGGGCTTGGACTTCGGGCGGGGCACTGGGGCTGCAGGACGCTGTGCAAACCCCACTGCAGGAGGGCTGCCTTGCAGCCTATCCAGGCGTCCCTGTCCGTGCTGGTGGCTGTCCGTCTGTCCCACACGTGTGCCTGACTGGGATGGCGCTGGCAGGTTGCCATCTCCTTTTTGCTGCTGAGAAGCACAGACCCATCCCAGCTTTGAGGTCCTCTCCCCCTCCCACGGCATCCTCCTTCGTGGGATGTGGACAAACAGACAGAGCAGATCAATAAGTGAAAGGAAAAGGGAGGGGGACACGGGACCCAAACTCCTTCTTTCTGAGATTCAAATTGAAGTCATAATGCTGTTAGGAACACGATTTGGAGTTTATGAACATGTTATTTATATTGATTTATCCCTGCAGCCCTCAAGACTTCTTGAAAACAATTAGGGTTGACATTGCCAACGCTAGAGCTGGATGTTGGTACCGTGTAATGCAAATCACATGCCGTGGCTCTGCCTGGCTAACGCAGCGCGTTAGAGTACCGACATCTGCAGCTTGCTCCCTGCACATCTCCTAAACCAGGCACTGCAGCGCATCGTGGCACCCAGCAGGACACACACAGGGCACCTGGACACCCCGGCCTGTGGATCCCGCTGCCTCCAGCCCTGCTCGGCTGCAGGAGTCGGTTGTCTGAGGGGCTGCGGCAGCTCCAGCACCTCCGTCCCACTCCAGCACTGGGATAGTCCCACACATCAGTTCACCCCCCATCCTTGCTGGGATGTGCAGCCCAGCCCACCCAGCCGATGCTGCACTGCCTGGGCAGACGTCTCCACCAAGCATCACTTCTGTCTCTTTGCCATATAGTGGTTTTATTAATTTTTTCCTTATCTCAGCTTATAACAAGATAGGACACGTGTAGCCGGGCCAGGAAGGCATATTATGGACTAGCCTGGGGCCAGGATACACGGCTCCACATTTAGCGCAATCTCCCCATTAGGGCAATATTTGCTTGAGCCGCAGTGGAAGCAGCTCCCCAGGGACAGCCCATCTCCAGTGACCAAGAGGGGCTGAGCTGCAGTGGAGGATGCCCAGCGCTGAGCTGCTGGGCTACTTACAGATCAAATCCCAGTTTTCCAGCTCAGGGATATCAATTTCCTTCACTGTCACTCAGCAATGGGTATCGTGCTGTAACTCAGCCCCTGTGGAGGGGACACTGGCACGTGCCTTGTTGCTGTGTTTGGGATGTCACGTCTCACTGTCCAGCCCCTCCTGGGCTGATGATGAGGTGAGGAGCCAGCTTTGGGATCGCCGGGATGCCCACGCGTGCAGGCAGCCCCATGGAGAGCAGCTCATGAGGAATGGAGATTGCAGCAAAACCGGTGGGACTGGGGGAGCGATTCAATTAGGTGCTTGACGAGGCAAGAAAACTGAGATGGGCCTAGGGCCACACTGAGAGAGGGAGACCCGGCATGATGGGAAAGGGCAAGGCCTGGGTCCTGGGAATAGGCATCTTTAGCAGCAGTAAGCAACAGTGTAGAGGACAAGCCTGGCAGCTCCGCTTGCTTCCAAAAATCCAAGGCAAAGCTGGTATGAAGGTGCCAGGGAGGGCACGAGGAAGGCAGGGAGCAGTGAAAGCCCAGCTGGGGGGCAGCAGGATGAGGGAGGGGGCTGGCAGCCCAGGAGATGTGAGAAGGGGGATAAGCCCCAGCTGGGGCCATTTGGGGCTTAGCAGCAGGCCGGGCACACCTGGGGTTTGGCCGTGATAAAGGGGTGGCTGCACCCTGGGGAGGGTTTGCATGGTGAGGAGCTGGAGCTGTCAGGATGCTCCTTTGGAACCCCACGTAGGACCGGCACAGGAGACCCCAGGGACAGGGTTTGGCCCTCGCCCCTTCCACCGAACCAAGGCTCCTTCTGCAGTCAGGGGATGGGGGTGAGTGTATTTGGTGCAAGCTGAGCTTGGCTCCAGAACTCGGCTTTAATAAGGTGCCGTCACCACAAGCAGGGCTGTCGGCAGAGCCATCGCTCATCCCGCCTGGGTGAGCCGTGTCCCACACGCTCCTGCTCTTACCTCGCTGTTTATTGCTGTAAATTACTGAAGGCAGAAAGGCTGACTCAGCGACGGAGGCTGGAGGGAATTTTTACACATCTATCAAAGCGATGAGTCCCACTCCTGTCTGCGTTTATTGCTGGCTGTGTCACCTTGTGATGGGCTCGTCACTGGGCTGAGACTGGCCGTGGTGGCTGTGCGAGTGATTTGTGCCCCTTTGGGGTTGCCCGAAGTGGGGCAGAACTCGATGCACGGATCCAGACCTGCAGCAGGCATCAGCCCAGGGTCTGGAGAGGTGATGACAGCCTGGTGTGTCGGGGCCATGGGCAGGGGGGAGGTGGGAAGCTGGAGGGGTAACGCAGCAGTGGGGTGTGGGGAGAGGGGGTAAAATTGTGTATTATCTCTGTAAGAAGAGGGCAAATCCTTGGTCTTCAAGAGAAGGGCTCTGCTGCAGACCCCCTGCGTGGTTGCGTTTTGGGGGTGCTGATGCCCTGAGACTGCTGACAGCTCAGGCCTTAGTGGGTCAGGATTGGGGTGCTCAGCACTTTGGGGGAAATCTCGTCTTGAGCCAGCTGCAAAAAAATCCCTTCTTGTCTTGGGGGAACATGGCTTGTCCCCAGCACCATGGTGCCTGCCCCGAGCCGGTCCAATCCTGGCATCCATCCGTGTATTCCCATCGTGGAAGTGCCCTCCGGGGATGCGATGGCTGAGTCCCCTGAGGGTTGGGGGTCCCAGGGAGGGGAAAGTTTTGTTTGTGTGTTTGTTCCACGCTAATTTATTGAAGCAGCGTGGGGACTGGCTAATGAAGTGTTGAAGATGGATTGTGGCCGGCTTGCGTTACGCAGGGCTCATAGGATAGTTAATTACCTTGGGAAGCTTGAATGCAATGAATACTTCATAAAGCAAAAGCCAAGAGTGAATTATTCATTATCCATTTATCAGGGGCAGCTATGATAAACCCTCTGGGACAGGGACTGAGTGTGGATTTCCCTTCCCAGCCCACAGACCCACTCATCTTCCCTGTCACTGTGGGACCCACTGGGACAGGCACCATGAGGGGGGCTCCTCTGGGGAGGGATTTTGGGGGAACCTGGTCCCTAAAGCATTGCTCAGTTTGTTCAGTCATGCACTGAGCCACAGCAGGCACCTGAAAAATTCAGCAAAGGTCTGGAGAAGGGGGTTGGAGACACAGCAAGGGAGCAGGGTCAGTGATTGCCCTGCAAGGGGGGAGCGGGAAGGTCATGCACACCCTGTGTCCCCCAAAAGGGCAGGTCCTGTCACCCCCTGGCTTGAATTCAAGGTGACAGGTTGGTTGCTGCTGTGGGGGTACCCAGGGATGCTGTGAGGTTCCTGGGATGAGGGGAAGGGAGCCCAGCACTGGGCATGAGGGTGTTTCTATACACCTGACTGATTAATGTGCTTGACACATCCGAACCAGGGGAAATTAGGATCTGTCCTGGACTCTGAGTCATGCTTCAGAAGAGAAATCTGGGAAGAAGGAGCTGTGGTGGACAGCTCAGGCAGTGGACAGTGCAGAGGCTGGCTGGTCTGTCCATACCCACCCCGTGCAGTGGCCTGCGTGGCTGGACGGTGCCTGTGCAGGGACCGGGCTGTCGCATCCCGGCTGCCGCAAGAAATAGGCTTTGCTGCCATCTACCTCTCCCGGGCTCGGCGGCTGCGTGTGCTATGGGGCTGCCCTGCTGCTCCTGGGAGTCCCGAAACACCCCAACCCGAGACTGAAATGGTGTTGGAGGCTTGCCAGGGGTGCGCTCAGGTTTCTCTCCATCCCTCTGCTTGTTTCCGTGGTGGCTCTTGCGCTGTGGTCTTCCTCCAGCACAGTCCGAGGGTCACTCGCTCCCCTCCAGCGCACCTCTCTGTGTCTCAGGAGGATTTTGTGGAGGAGAGGGCAAGAGAGGGGAGAACATCCCCTTGACATCCCATTTCATCAAGCATCTGCTGCCAAAATGTCCAAGGGCACCAGGCTGTGCCAGGCACAGTTTGGGGCTGCTCTGCACTGAGCATCATAGAATCATGGAATCTTTCAGGTTGGAAAAGACCTTTAAGATCATCAAGTCCTACCGTTAACCCACGGCTGCTAATTCCATCACTAAACCATGTCCCCATCAGCATCAGCTGAAGTGAGACGTGGCTTTGCTTGAGCCCTGCCAGGCAAGGCAGCCTCCCTGCCTGCACACCCTGGCACTCATCTCCCCCCCTGCTCCCCATTTAATAGCTTTTTTGGGCACTGGCAAGGCAGCCTGTGCTGCACATCTGCACTGCACAGCTGGCAGAGCACATCTGGGTGTGATATTCCCCAGTGGCCTCCAGCCAAGCCTGCTCCCCGCTGTGTCTGATCCTGCTGGATGGAGATGCGGCAGCGATGGGGTGTCCCGGTCCTTTCCCTCTCACCTCAGCAGCTCTGCTGCTGCATCTTAGTGCTTCTTCATGCCCAATTCAGGCCATTCCCACCCCCCTTTTTTGTGCTCAATTTGTAGTTCTGTGTTATCCCCCAAAATCTGTGCTCCTGCTGATGTTCTCTAGACCTTAAAGAATATTTAACCACCTGTTAAATTATTTATCCCTCCGAGGGTTCGTGCACTCGGGGCAGCTCGCAGGCCTCCTGGAGAATTAACTAGAGCCATAAATCAAAGAGACATTTGAGAAATTTCCCATTGCCCATGCTGATGGCAGCCTGGCCCCTGAAATGCCACTCGCCGGATGGGAGCTGGGTGCTGCCACTTGCTGCTATTACGTGTTTAGAAGCTTGTTAAATTTAGACGTTAAATAGACTCCAGGAAACGGATGAGACACACCAAGTGCCGGCTATGGGGGAAATTGGGTGGCTGCCACCCCCTAATACTCCTTTTTAAGGTGGGTTTTTTTTCCAGGCTTTGCAAAGCATCACCATCAATCCCGTTGCGAGGGTGGAGGCAGCCGAGGGCGGCTTGTGCGCTGCAGCAGGGTGTTGTGCCGTGGGGAATGGGGACAGCGGGGCTGGATGGGGCCGTGCTGGTGGTGGGTGGGAGAGGGGATGGTGACACTGCAGCAGATCCACTTGTGTAAAGCGCAGGGCATGTGCCCGATGTGGAGGGGAGGTAGGGTGACGCCCCAAGGGGTTTTGGGGTGTTAAAAGCTGATGGCTTTTACCTGCTGTGTTACAGGTCAGTTGGGGTAGGGATGGAGCAAGGTCTCTGCCATCCCACTGTGATGCTGTGCTGGTTTTAGTGAGAAAAGCGTTAGCTTTATTCACAGGGGCTGGTATGAAGCTGGGTTTCTGGATTTATCCTGAGAAAAATACTGGTAAGGTGTCTTTTTAGCTGGTGCTGGGGAATGCTTGCACCAAATTCAAGGTGTCTCTCAGGTTCTGATACTGCAGCTGCATTCCCAATTTTCTCACTACAAGCAGTGTGGGGGGACACACAGCTCGGACAGCCAACCCCAACTGACCAAAGGGGTGTTTCATTCCACAGCACGGCGTGCTTGGAACATGAAGCAGGGTGTGGGCTGGGGGGCTATAACTCTTTTTACTCTTTTGCTGGTTCCTTGACTCTCCTGTTAGCTCCTTAACTCCTTTGCTAACTCCTTTGCTGGCTCGTTTGTGAGCGAGTTTGGGGGGTGGGTTGGCTTTCCTGGTTGTGCTGTCGCTCGTGAGGCTCTCTCGGACTCTGCTGCCATCGCTCTTGGGCTCCAGCTCTCCGGCTCTGCCTCTCGCTGCTCAGGACCTGGCTGTCCATTGGTCAGCGGGTGGTGAGCGATTGTATCATGTTTCATTTTCTATTATTTTAATTACCTATTTTTAGTAGTATTTGTATATATTTATTTATATTCAATTCATAAATAGTTCTTATCTCAACTTTACGAGCTTCCTTGTCTTTTTCCTCAGATTCTCACCCTCTGCTAGAGCTGGGGGGAGGTGGGAGAGCGGCTTTGTGGTATTTTGCTAGCCACAGTTAAACCATGATGTACTCAAGCCATTCGGGAAGGCTGCCTGCACTTCCAAGGGGTCTACTGCAGCAGCACTTTCTCTGTTTGACCAGTAAGCTTTGTCCTGGGTGTCTCCAGCTGGAGAAGGCTGGGAATAAAAGGAGGCACAGGGAGGAGAAACCCAGCGAGGGGTCAGGCTGCCAGCCCCGTGGCTTGTTTTCACCTATGCACCAGCACCGAGCTGAGGATGGGGACTCCGGTGGTTGCAGCAGGCTGGTGAGTTTAGGTTTGCATGGGATGTTTTTGGATGCCTGCCACAGCAGCAGCCCTGCACAGGCATGCAAGCAAAGCAGGGGACAAGTCCTGGCCCTTGGGTGATGCTTTGCAGCATCATATGGTGCAAAACGTGTTCAGGAGTCGCCTCTGGGCACGGCCTCTCTGTAAGCAAGCTGTCGTGCGGCACTGCCGTGTCCTGGGCAGGGAGCTCTGGGTGGCAGAGAGGCAATGGAAGACCCCCCAGGGGGTTTCCCTGCAAGGAAGCTCCTGTCTTGCTGAAAATCCTACAGATTGCCCTGTGCCCCAAGGTCTGCAGCTCGCTTCATGTGGATTCTGCATTTTTATGGATTTTTGTATGCTTTACCCTGCCTGAATGCTGCCGATTGCGCTGCGGGTGTGAGTCGGGGGCATCTCTCCCCTCCTGCTCCGTGCCCCCAGCAGAAGGGACATACGTGGAGGTGGGAGCTCAGGGCACCCTGGGTTTGCAGGAGGAGGCTGTTTGGCTGCGGTGCTACCAAGACACCATCCCCTTCCACTCCACTGTGGGCTCTCCAGGGGCCCTGAGCTGGATTTGGTTGTTCAAGCACAGGTGTAGGGTCTCAGTTTATATCCCCTAATTCAGGAATGCCTGTTCTTTTGGGTCCCCTGCTTTCTCCCCATGCTGGAAGCCTTCTGCTGGGGTGGCAGACAGGCGTTTCACCTTTCCCGAGACATCACCACTTTCTCTGCCATCAGCGTTTTTCCAGCAGGAGCCACCTGCATCGCTTCTGCTCCCGAGCAGAAAGAAGCTGCCTCAGGAGAGCACTTTCACTGCTGACCACAGCACAAATCACTCTGTGATGGCTTTCCCTCTGCCACCAAACCCTTCTGCTCCCCCTGCACCGTCTTGGTGAGATTTTAAGCATGGTTTGTCCTTATTCCCTTCCTATATTAAATCTCAGACCCACCCCAAGGTGCACGGTGGTGCCTGGGACAAGCCCAGCTGCACCCACAGCACCCAGGGACTGTGGGAATCCTCCTCAGGGTCAGAGTAGGGTGTCCAAAGAAACTTGATGTACAATCAGACAAGCCCCAACCCCACCTTCCCTAATAAGTTAATTCATTTGGCTCCACGCCTGATGATTCAAAGCTGCAGCCAGACCCCAGAGAGGGGATTTTCCCTGCCCGTGCTGACCCCAGCCTGCTGTTTCTTCCCCACGGAAATGAGAATTCCAGTTTGTCACGTCTGCCTGGCGGGCAGTGAGGTGCCAAGCGAGGGAGAAGGAGCCTGCAGCAGCCAGCTGGAGAGAGCAGGGAGAAAGCACAAGGTAATAGAGGTATTTATTAAAGGAGGGAGGAAATTTATATGCTATTCCTGCTTCTTCAGCTCTCAGTCATTGCCAAGGGGAAAGGAGGAGTGGGCAGCTTGCTCAGGAAATAGCCAGAAGTCTGTTTTCTGCCCATTTGTCAGTCTGATGAACAAGAAAAATATAGGCGGTCTTGATGAAGGAGAAAGAGAGAGTCTGGAGGAGGCTGGTGCGTGTGTCTCCACAGCCATTCACAGCCACAAACAGCCCCAGATTCACAGAGAAGCTCCCCTGGACCCACCCTGCGGCTGGGGGCTCGTGCTGGGGGACATGAGGGTCCTATGTTGGTGGCAGGGAGGTGTGAATGGGATGGATGGGGTGAGGAGGGGATGGGAGAAGGGGCTGCAGGACAGAGAAAGGGGGCTCTGGAGGGGACAGGCTGGAGGAGAGGCCTGGCAGTGGGATGGGGAGGGTCTTGGTGTCTGGAGCCATGACCACAATCCAGACATCTGCCCTTAGCAAGGGCCACCCCTGTTAGTTTATCCCAAGTACTTGGCATCTACCAGAGGAGAGCACTGGGGAGTAAAAAACCCTCCAAGTATTAAGTGCTAATAATTCCCTACTTTTATTTGCAGTTATCCACCTACATGAAAGAGGCTGGGTTTTTGCTGACACTTCCTTGCGGGGAATTGAATGCTGCCTGAATCATCCATCCAGGGCCATTTGTTCATAAAAGTAAGGAATTGCTGCTTGAATCTTTTTATTGCTGCTAACGTGACACAGGCAGTGGTGATGGATTTGGGGAGCCTCTGCACAGGCTGGGGATGTCCATGTGGGAAGGGGCACAAATGTGGGTGCTCGCGCACCCTCCTGGGGGGTGCGAACGCAGCCTGGGTCTCCCCCTTTCAGCTTCATGGAGGAGAGGCTGTTGGGGCTGTGCCATGTGCCCCTGGCACTGGCAGGGGGAAATCCTGGCCTCTCCCAAACTGTAACTCCGACAGCTCCTCCCCTGAGGGGCAGCTTTTCCCCATGGCACCATGGTCTGCACACCCCGGAGAGGGGCTGAGTGGGATTTGGACCACCCCCAACCCTGGGAGTGTGATGGCACAGAGGGAAGGGGGGAGGCTTTTTTAATCTTCTTGTTTCCAGAGCTGCTGGCGTGGCCGGACGAGGAGATGTTTTTCCTTTGGCAGAGACAAATAGACAGAGCCAGACCCTCCGGCATCCCGGCTGCCGCTTCCGCACTCAGACGTGATAAATATGTCCCTGGAGAAACCCAAGAAAGCAATGTGCCAGCCCGGAGGGGATCAGCCTCGGGCAGGATGAGTGCTGTACGCGCGGCACCGGGCCAAGACCCCGTCTCAAACCTCCCACCCTGCGCCCCGCGGGGGAATTTGGTCTGCACCCCGCTCCCGCAGTGGGGCAAGGAGGAGGCGAGGACCGAAGAACGGCCCCTTGCTGAGCTCTCCCTCCTCATCCTTGCGGATATCTCCAAATTAGGGATGTTATTAACTACAAGCCGCTTTTCCCCTGCCTGCTGCTTGCACAAATGATAACTGATTTAAAATGAATTGAGCCAATTACTGCAGTTTTCCTAAAACAGATGACGGCAATACTCGGGTAAGGAGGCGCAATCCCAGCTGCAGTGGGGATAAGAGTTAGACATCAAAATGCCCTTTGGGCCCGAATTTCCAGCTGTCACGGTTTCCTGGCTAAGTCTGGCTGCTTCCCTCAATTGCATGTGAATTTAGTGGTAGCAGCCCGGGGCTGCTGAGCAACCTCAGGCCAACGGCGCTGGAGAAGGTGACGGTACCTGCTCTGTGTGTAATTATCTGCTGTGAATGAGTGGTGCTGGGATGCTCCTTGCTGATTGCAAGCAGTGCCTGAAAATATCACCGTAGGTATGCGAAAGTGGAAAGAAATAACTCCTGAATGGTTTATTTTTCCCCAAGGGTGGGACCCTGGGGGCTGGGTTTGGGGTTCTCCCAGTTCTTTGCGGCTGGTGCACGTTGGGCTTTCCCATATGGGATGGGAAAGGGGTGGGGTGTGCAAGGGCTCCTAAAAGGTAGCTCCTGTCCCAGGTTATTTAACCGAAAGGTTATTTTGTAGCTCTGCCAAGCTGGTCTGCCGTGCCCAGATCAGATCTGTGTATGAGGTTCATCAAATTTTAAAGAACAATAATTGTCACTGGGTGTCTTGTCCTTGTAAGATGAGGAGCTTTAGTGAAAAGGAAACATAATGAAGATGGATTAAAGCTGAACGGTGTGAAAATGAGTTAAGGAATCTTGAAATCAGGTTCCCATTTGTCTGCCTTTTCCAAATCATGGCAAATATTGAATTTTACTTGTGCCAGCAGCACTGTCAGCATGCCACAGTCCCAGCAGAGAGGGCGAGGAGTGACACGTGTGCCACCGGCTCTCCGGGATGGGGACAGCCCGAATCCTGCACTGCTCCGCAGTTGGCCACGAGGTCCGAGCCCTTGGCAGGTTTGGCCGGAGCACACAGACATCACAGGCTGAGCTGAGGAAGAGGCTGGGCATCACTTCCTCACCCCAAGGATGGTGAGTGACTTGTGCCAGGCTCTGCCTCGCTGAGGATGGTGGGACTGAGTTTGAGCTCTTCCCTGTGTCTGTCAAGCTCCCTGGTTTGGCTGCAGCCCCCAGCCCTGGGTTTCCCTCTGCCAGGAGGTGTCCCTGGACAGGAGAGTCCCCTTTGATACAGTCCCTTTTGATGCAGCCCACACAAAAGCCTTTGGAACTATTAGATGAGCTGCTGCAAAATCAATTAGTGATAAACCCCTGTCGGCAAAATGGACAAGTGTACCGTTCTATTATCTTGTCATCTGAGCAGTAAAAATACATAGATATACACGTATAAAACAATCCGAAACACTGGGTTGGAAATCCAGGCTCCTGCTGCTTCCCTCTTAATCTCCTATTAAGTGATATATCTTCTGATTGCTTTTGTCAGCTCTTGAAATTTAATAACTGGACTAACCATCTTCTCCTATTGTTCGCATATAAATAAGTGTTGGATCGATAAAGAACATCTTTAAAAGCCCCTGGACTAGAAAAATAAGGGGAGCATGGCCTGGAGGTCGGCTGCAAGAAAATTATGACTCCACGCTTCCAAAAAATGGTGTTTAAAACAAGGAGGTGGGGGGCACAAAAAAGAAAAAGCCTTCAGCGAGATGCTTTCTGCCATGGAAAGGTTGAATCAAGGAGGGTTTGGTGAGGTTTTAGCTGTTGGTTGTGGATTCCCTGGCTGCTGCACTCCTCCCCTACGGTTTTGGGGAAACTAGTGCTGCAGCTTGGATGCTTTGATTGTTTTGCAGGGATTTGTCAAGGAGGCGTGAGCATCGTCATCAGAGGCTGCTGCGGGGCTGACACGGACAGAGAGGGCTGGAGGCCGAAGCAGAGGGGTTGCCCTCTTGATAGGGGTTTATCGTTTTATTCCCATCTGCAGCCTCGACCCCAAATAAAGCAGCTCCTCGTTTGCATCGTGGATATCTTCAGCCTGCCTGGTGTTGAGCTGCCTGTACCTCGGAGCATCACTGCCCAGGCGTGTCAGGATCCCGCACCGCCTCTCTGGCCAATACCCATGTTGGGAAGGCTCCGTGCAGCAGGACGGCTGCACCAAGGAGGTAAAGCCATTCTGCTGGAGGGAATTCCCAGCTCCTGTGGTGGCACATCTGATGAGGCAGCTGGCTGCTGAGCTCAGGTGGGGTGGCCAGAAGGCTGCTGGCATCTGCCCCGCGAGTCGGGGCACTCTGCTCCATCCCTCTCGTGCCCATGGGAAATTGGGCTGTGAAGCTGTGGCCCACCCCAAGGTGGTCCCCAGTTCTCCAGAGCTCCTTGTTAGGGGTCATGGGCTGCTGTTATCCCCCTCCATGCTCTGCTGCGTCCTTGTGAATTCTTCCAGTGTCACCATGCGGTAGTAAAAGCCGAGCAGCCGTCACCTATAACTGCAGCATTTAAAAAAAGAGGGAAGTCAAGGGGGGATACTCAGCCAGGCACCGTGCTTGGTGTGCGGTTATGGAGGGTTGTGTTCCTGTAATATATTGCGCTCACAACCTGGGGGGTGAGCGAAGCGATGCCGCGGAGGCCTCCCTCGCATGCGGCGTGTTCAATCACTCGCTATAAAAAAGCCCCGGTGCCTCCTCTGCTTCTCCCTCGCTTCAAAGAACAAAAGGAAATGGGCTTGTTGCTTTGTAGGCAAAGGGAAGGAGGCTCCCGAGACCAGGGAGCGGGCCATGAATTATTCAGTGTGGCTGTGCAGGAGCGGTGTGAGACCTGCTGCTGCGCTGACCCCAGTGCCAGGACCCCTGAATTCCGACTGGTGCGGAGGCGGGAGGATGCCTGGAGGATGCCAGGCCAAGCATCCTTCCTCCCTCCCCAGGGCATGGATGTGCTGGTGGTTTGCAGCAAAAGGTGGTTTCTATTCCTGCATCCCCATCCCAGGGCTGAGCTTTGGGCTTCCCATCATTTGTGGTTGCTTGGAGCAAAAGAAGAGGAAAAATGCCTGAGGGGGAGCACATGTGGGGCAAACAGGGAGGATAGAGGGGGTTGTGAGCCCCAGAAGTGGCTGTGCTCAGGATTGCGCTCCAGCCGGCTCCGTAACAAATTCACTGACACAGGGAACAATTTTTCCCTGACTCTGCCAATTCCTTAACGACGCTGACTCAAAGGGGCCCTGTGGGGAGGGGAACTTGAACTCTGCAAAAAGCTCGCTGCTGAAGCTTTATTTAAGGCTATGTGGGAGATGCTTAAATATTGAAGGCCGAAAAAATAATGGCTGGTGGTAGGCTGGGCAGCGAGGGCTGTGGTACCAGCGGTGGCACTGGCTGCCCTGTGCCCTCTCTGTGCCTCCAAACCCCCTTGGTGCTCCAGCTAACGGGGCTGTCACTGTGATGGGGATGGTCACTGCTCGCCCTTCTGTGATCTAGGCTGCTCTAACCCCCAGGACCCCTTTCCGTGGCTTTTGAGATGGCTCCAGACTTGCGTCTCCAATGGCAGGGTCGCCTTTTCTCGGCTGGACATCGGCACCTTGTCAGCGTGGCCCGAGAGAAAGGACAAGGACTGAGCATCTGTATTTTTCTCTGTGCTGCTTCTGTTTATTTCTTATTTTTTAATCCCTACTTCTCGACTGTAGAAGTCCTTGTGCTGACACGATGTTATTTATTTATAAAATATATACAGGAAAGCGCTCGGGTACCGATCCCGCCCTCCAAGGTTGGCCGTGCGTGTCCAGCTGCGGGAGGGGAGGTGGAAGACGGTTTCTCTGCCTTGGAGTCGGGAGGAGAAAGGAAAGGGCTGAGAAAGATAGAGACTTCAAAGTATGTGAGCAAATATTTACAGGTTCCAAGACAAAAAACCCATATATATCTACAGCGTTGTCTTGGGGATACAGGGAGTTGAGCTTGAAGCAAAGCCTGCTCACGGCTCCATTTGTTATATTGATTTATAAAGACTACGGGTATCGATTTCCACGGGCTGTGCCGGCAGCGGGGTGCGCAGCTCCGACGAGCCCCAGGCTGGGGTGCTGGCAGGGGGCAGCCAGGACCGCTCCAGCCACGGGTTTGTGCTTCTGGGGTCTTTGCAATGGTGCTTTGTCTGTATGGTTATTTTTGCAACCGAGGGATGAATGGTTCTGCCACCCTCCCTTGAGCCCCCGGGAAAAGGGATGCTAGCAGGGAGCGCCTTTCAGAGCGGCAGGGAGGAAAACATCGCAGTTTGGGGTTTCCCACTGGTTTGTTGATGTTTTAACATGATGATAACAAAGCAGGGGGTTTTGCTGACACAAGGATGGTCCTCAAAAGCTGGCCGGCTCCTGGGAGCTGGGGAAGGGACCTGGGCTCCTCTGCAAGGGTCTGTGACAGTGTGGAAAGAGCCCAGGGTGCTGTGTTTGCAGCAGTGGGTGCCCCAGCGAGCGTGCCTGGGGCTGGGGATCTGCACGGGGGAGTGGGGGGAAGCTACTGCAGCGTGTGCACAGCTAACTCGTGGTGCAGGGGAGGGTGTCGTGCACAAGGGAGTGACTGCATGAAGTGAGACTGTGGGTGCGTGGGTGTCTGTCTCGGTCCCCGAGCTCGGCGGGTCACCCCAGTTCAAACTGTCCATGGTCTATGCAGGTGACACTTGGCTGGAGGAGACGGAGGAGACCTCGGTCTTGCTCTGGGATACGGTGGAGGAGACTTCTTCATCCCCAAAGGGGTTCTTGCCACAGCAGATTGTGGTGATCATGCAATTGCGGAACTGAAGAGGGAGAGAAATGGATAAGGATGGCACTGGGGACTAGCGGGGATGTGGTGCCATAGAGAGCCCCCGAGCTTGCCCCCAAGCTGGGATACAATCACTCATGAGGAGGAGCAAGGTGCCTGTGGTGGCACCAGATGTGCTGGGAAGCCCAGTGTAGGGGCTCACCCTGCATGGCATGGGGCATCTCACCTGTTTGTTCATGAGGACGTAGATGATGGGGTTGTAGAGCGAGGAGCTCTTGGAGAAGAAGGCAGGCACTGCCATGAGTGTGGCCGTGAAGTCTGCTCCCTTGTTGGTGAAGATCCAGAACGCCACCACGGCATAGGGCGTCCAGGCCAGCATAAACCCCAGCACCATGAGGATCACCATCCGTGTCACCTCCTTCTCGGCCTTCTGGGTCGTGGCCGACTCCTGCTGCTGGGCAGCTGCCTGCAGGCAGGGGGGTGGTGAGGGGCACCGCGCAGCTTTCTGCCCCTGGACTACCTCCCCTCTCCTGCCCGAGCTGCCCACCCTGTCCCTGTTCACACCCTTCCCAACGTTACCTCTCGGACTTTGCAAATGAGGCGCCCATAGGAGAAGAAAATGACCACGACTGGGATGATGAAGTGGATGACGAACATGTAGAGGACGTAGGACTCGTTGTGGTAGTCGGGGTTGTGGGTGTAGTAGTCAGGGCCGCAGGAACACTGCATCCCCTCCGGCATGTATCTGCCAGTGAGAAAGGTTAGGATCTTCACCAGGACCCTCCCTGGGGGCAATGGGAGGGCTTCAACCTGGAGACCAAATTCCCGAGGATGGGGGATGCTCGAAGAGTGGTGTGTGTGTTTTGGGTGATCTCCCCTACACCCCGTGCACCCGGCCTCGCTGGTGCAGTGCGTGGCTCCTTGGGGGCCAGCAGTGAGCTGCGCTGGCACGTTGTGCTTGGGCACGTGGTGTTGGTTTGTGGGGATGCTTACTCCCTCCCACGAGGAATGGGCTATTTATTTCCTTCCTATGTGGCTGAGCGCTTTCCTGCCAGGGCCACCTGCTCTCCCTCTGCGGATGGAGGGATCTAAGCGGGGATGAGAGCTGCCAGCTGGGTGGGTCCAAGCTCTTGAGGGCTTTGTCTCTGCTGCTGTGTGGGGTGGAGGGATGCACAGCCTGTGTCTGGAGTGGCCCTGGCTCAAAGGGATGCAGCTCAGGTCTGCTCCGGAGCCAGGGACCTGCTGCCTGGGCAGAGATCCCAACCCAAGCCAGAGAGGGACCATCTGGCTGTGCCTTATCACAGGTGGATGGTAAAGGGACTTTCCTGCCCCAAAGCCACCTCTTGCACATGAAAAAGGGCTGGTAGGGGCTGGCTGCGGCCCCACAGGGCAGCTCTGCAGTTCGGTGTCAGGAGGGGCCAGAGCTGCGGCATTAGAGAAATAACCTCCATCTCCTCAGCTCCTCCTGTATGCTCCAGTGACCTTTGGCCACTGTATTGGCTCCTGGGCAGGGTTGTGGATGGTGCAAGAGCCAGACATGGGCTTTAGCTGCCTGGAGGACGTGCTTGCTGGAGCCTAGTGAGCAGCCTGTGCTGTGAGCAGCAGGCGTTGGGGGGGTGGCGGCTGAAATGTGTGGCTGTGCTGGGAGCAGGACAGGTGGGCTTGCAGGGAGAGTGAGGCAGGAGTGCTGGGAAAGGTTCTGCAGGAATCCTAGGAGCAATGCTACGGTGGCAGTACATCAGCAAGCCCAGGGTTGCCTCCCCAGAGCAGCCCTGCCTGGCTGCCCAAACGTTCCTTATGGTCTGTAGAGAGAAATGGACTCTGCACAGCACGGGTGAGGGGAGCTATCGCAGCCCCTCTTTCTCTGCAGAACACGAAGGGAGCAGGAAGAGCTATTGTAGCTGGAGATGTTGAGCCTGTGGCTGTCTGTGGTTAGGGGACACCAAGCCATTGTAAGGCTGACAGCTGAGTTCCCATTTCTGTTCTGACTCACCCTGTTGCCTCTCCTGTGGGCAGCCCAAAGAGTTTCACATCTGGGCCACAAGTGCATCTCCTGTCCCACTGAGGTGTTCGCATGGCAACTGGGGCTGCTGCTAAGCATCTTTCGACTCACCTGGACCAGCCAAAGAGGGGCGGGGCAGCGCAGGAAAAGGCCATTATCCAGGTAAAAGCGATGCCCATCATGGCGTGGGTTGAGGAGAAGCGGAAGTTTCCCATGGGTTTGCAGACGACGATGTAGCGCTCTATGGCCAAGACAACCAGGGACCACAGGGCGACTTGGCCTGCGAGAGGGAGGGAAAGAGAGAGTGTGTGGTGGTGGTGGTAAGAGCTCCTCTGGACTTGATCTTCCGTTCATGGTCTCATGGTCGCAGCGAAGAGCAGAGGGGACCAAGGGGCTGGGGATCAGCAAAAGATAACCAGCATCCTACTCAATAACTGAGCATCTCCCAGCTGTAACGTGCAGGTTTGGGAGCCGAGGGGAGTGCCTGTGTCACAGCGGGATGCTGGTGACGGAGGAGAGGATCATGATGGTTTTTTAATCATTTAAAAATGAAGGGGGTTAATTCCACCTGGGCGTGAGGAAGCACAATTTCCAGCAAAGATACCAGATGCATCCAAAACCTGTCAAAGCCTTTAAATGTGTATTTCATGAGTCTTCCGCTGGTGCTGGATCAGGGGGAGGTGTATGGAGGAGGCTGTGTGGGTGGGCATGCGTGCACATGTATTTATAAGGGATAATTAAACTTGAGGGGATTGGGAGCGTTTAGTCGGTGCTGTAAGCCTGCTAATGCCCCCAGCTGTGATAATCTGCTGATAACTACACCCTGCGCGAGGATTCGCTGGAGACCTGCTGCTCCCACAGTGACTGCTTCCCATCAAACTTTCTTCCCTATTAACAGGAGCCTCCTTGTTCTTTACTAGATGGAAACATCGGAAAGGCAAGTAACGCTGCCTGAAAGCCCACAGGCTCACTTGGTCAGAAATGGTGCAGATCCATATGATCTTCTGACCCCGAGACCAAGCCCTTCCTTGGCTTGGATCCGGACATTTAGCTTTGCTTTTGCTGGCAGAATATCCACCTCCTTTTTTCTTTTTCAGATCAGCATCATTGCAGGAAATGGCCCCATTTAGGGGTGGGGGGAAAAAAAAAAGCGACGTCCTTGCAGTGGTTCTGGATCTCCGCAGCAGGGATTAGCAGTTGTCAGATCCATCACGAGGTGTCATGTGGGCCCGGGTGGCTGCGTGGGCACAGGGTGCAAAATGAATTTTCCCTGTTTTGCACAGGGGCTTTCTGCGGGGCGAAGCGTTAGCAGCTCTCATGTCCCTGAGAAATGAAATAAGGAAGCTCCCAAGGGCATCCAAACTAGGTGCAACTGGGACAAGAGCTGAGCAGTTGCCGCAGAGCCTGGGCTTGCCTTGCCTAGCTTTGTGCAAAGCTGAATCCTTCCCCTCCACGCTGTTGCTCTTTTCTTCTGGCTAATTGCTGAACCACAGAATGGTTTGGGTGGGAAGGGACCTTAAAGCTCCCCCAGCCCCACCCCCTGCCATGGGCAGGGACACCTTCCACCAGCCCAGGTTGTTCCAAGCCTCATCCAGCCTGGCCTTGGACACTTTCAGGGATGGGGCATCCACAGCTTCTCTGGGCAACCTGTCCCAGTGCTCCCCACCCTCTGCGGGAAGAATTCCTTCCTGATGGCCCATCTCCATCTCCCTCTTTCAGTTCAAACCCATTACCCCTTGTCCTGTCACTACAGCTTTCTTGTAGCCCCCCAGGCACTGGAAGGCTGCAGTAAGGTCTCCCCGGAGCCTTCCCTTCTCCAGGCTGAACAAGCCCAACTCTCCCAGACTTTCTTCATAGGAGAGGTGCTCCAGCCCTCTGAGAACTGCAACATCTTCCTTTTACCCCTAGCCAAGCTGTGACCCCTCTCCTTGTCTCCTCCTCTCCATACCCTTCTGCAGGGTCCCTCTTCCCAGGGATGACTCTTCCCCTCGGTACTCCCCTATTGCTTCACCTCTTGCCAAAAAGGGAAGCCTTTTGGCAAAGATGCTTGACACTGGTTCAAGGTCACAATGTGGTCATCCCCGGCAGGTCCCATGTAGCTGCACAACCTTGGTGTGACACCCCCTGAATGCGCGCTCTGCAGTGTGGCCAGATGACCCCGGGCTTGATCCCTTTGAGTCATAAGGTGGGTACTTCTTGGCATCAACATCCATCTTGCATAAATGTCTCTCTTTATCCCCATCCCTAAGCCTCAGGGAAGCAATGGCTCGCACGGTGAGCTCTGCCCCTTGCAATGAGCTGCAACACCACAGCGGCACGTGAGGTGGCTTTCTACACGGGAGGGATGCTGCATGTAGTGCAGCCATCCCAACAGCACGATGAAGGGGTGGAATTGAGCTCCTAAAGCCTTGAAGAAGCAAGACCCAAGCTCCCACCCCACAGCCCTTACCTCCCAGCGTGGCGAAGAAGCCCTCCACAGCACAGCCAACAGGGCCGAAGACGAAGTAGCCGTTCCAGGCAGTGTAGAAGGTGACCGTGAAGCCAAAACAGGCCATGAAGAGGTCAGCCACCGCCAAGTTGACCAAGATGTAGTTGAGCGGCTGCCGGAGCTTCTTGTGTTTGAAGGTGACCAGGAGGGTGAGGAGGTTGATGGGTAAACCGGTGGAGATGAGGAAGAAGATGTAGCAGCACACGAGGCGGTATTTCCAGGGCTCGGCTAGGTAGTACTGGGGGTACTCGAAGGGGCTTCGCACCACCCCTGTCTTGTTGGACATAGGCACGTAAAAATTGATACCTTCTGTCCCGTTCATCCTGCCAACGTTATGGCAGCTGCTTGGCTTTTAAGGGTTTTGTAAAAATCAAATGCTCTGGTTTTGTAATTAATTTTGCTTCAACCGCAATTAATAAAAAAAAAAAAAAGGAAGCCCCTCCCCGCCCCAATGCAGGAAATACCCAACTAAAGGATCCTCCCCCTTCCAAAACAATGAATTAATAAGACCAACAGTAAATCCTGAGGGGACGGGAGGTGGTGCGCTGCCCCGGCTCCACGTCGAGGGCTGGCGGTGCCCGCGTGCCAGGGAGGTTTTATACCCTTCGGCCTCCTCGAGGGAGAGCGGGGGGAGGCTGGATTAGGGGCTCGGCTAACTTTGTATGACAAGGGCAACGGGATTGAGAGGGGCTGATGGTTTAAGCATCCTCTAAGCAGCCAGTTGGCCCCAAAACCTGCATTAAATCGTATTAATTGCCATTAAGTGTTTAATATTGTTTAAGGAGTTGGGGGGAGGAAGGGATGGGGTAGGAGCCCTTTGAAAGAGGGGCCAAGGCAGGAGGAGCGGTGGTGAGTTGGGGAGCAGCTGCTTTGGGTGATTGGGTCCGAGGGAAATGGGTCCGAGGCGGGTCACAGCCTTTGGGGTATCCCTGGTTGGTTGAAGGACTCCATGGGAGTGTTTAGGGACTGGGGAGTGACCAGCTCTGCCCCACAGATCTTGGGGAGGTCACTGGGAGAAGACTGGACCAAGCTTTGTGGGTCTGAGCCCTGGGCTTGGCTCTGGCCATCTGGGTGCTCTTTGCTTTGGGTGCCCAGTTCAGTGTGGGTGCAGCCTGGCACGGATACGTGTCTCCAGCACAGAGCAAAGTCGGGCTCTGTTGTCACGGCCACGGGCCACCTTTGCGCAGGGAACTGTGCAAAGGCAGGCGGGGAAGCCACTTCCCATCCCAAAGGCTGCAATCTTGGCAAACACGGTGTTCTGGGGGCAGGTCTCCTGGCTGTATTACACCCTGAATCATGCACCCTGGTTGTGCTGGAGTGCAAAGGACTCTGCATTTCCTTCTCTGCCTTGGCCCCTCTCTGGGCTGAAGGATTTATGCTATTCAGCTGATCCTCCAAGCATCTCTGACAGGGCAGGAGGAGAACACCATCCGGCAGGGATGGACAGGGCATGGCCAGCCCCGGGGGCTCCTGTCTCCCAGGGAGCTGCTGTTGAGTGTTTCCCACCCGAGCCTCATCCCTGTCCCAGCAAGTGTGACGCCAGTCTGGGCTGCAGCTTTGCAAGGATCGGTGTGGTTTAGGGAGGGTCTTTAGCCACAGCTCTAAAACCAGCCTGATAAAGTGCCACTGGATGCTGGAGTGCCCTGGGGAGGGAAGGTAAAGCCTCAGCAATGCTGACGTTCTCAATTCCCTCCAGAGACCAGCACCAGCCTGTAGCCACACTGGGAGAGCAAGTGGGATGGAAAGAAGCTTCTCCTGGTCTCTTCACACTCATTTTGTGATGTGGGATGCCCATCCCAGCACACATGAGTCTGTGAAACCCTTCTCAGCAGGATCGGTGCCAGCTTAGAGCATCAATGCTCCATCCCAAGCTCTTTCCCCATTTTTTCCTTCTGGGTCATGGGTGTTCCTTCTCCAGGAGACCTGCCTAAGGCGTCTTAGCAAAGCTCTTCCATTAATCCCTGACATCTGGTGGCGTTAATGGCCCTGATCTGTTAATGCGGTAAGCTCTTAGCTTCTTTCCCACCGCTGCCCTCGGCCAAGACAAGGTGGATGGAAAAAGTCAATGCTGTCTTGCTGGATGAATGAGGTCTCCTGCAAGGCTGGAGCATCTCAGAGCTAGAGGAGAGGAGCGGAAGGCTAAGAGGTGTGGGTGGGATGAATGATGTCCTAATCACTGTCACGCTGATCCATCTGCACGGGTCCAAGAGGAGCAGAAGTAGGACATGGCCAGAATAAGTGGGTCACATCAGCCTCAGGTGCCTTAGGACGAGGGTTCCCATTGGGTTGTTTGTGCCTCCCAGTAGTATCTTACTTCATGTCCTGTGTATCTGCCAGTCATGAAATTCCGAGTCCTAGGAGTTTTCTCAGCTGTCCACAAGCTCTTCCTTGAGGGGAAGGGTTCTGTTGTGAAGTCCCGTAGCCTGATTTCTCACAGATTTCCCTAGAGGTATTTCATGCCTTTCTTGACCATAGTTAGGCTTCTGGACATATGAAAGTTGGGCATGGTTTTGCACAATTAGTTGGGTATTAAAGGAGAAATGAGAAAAGCTAACACATGTAAACAGACGTGTACAGATGCACACCTCAATTCCAGTGTGTCCCTCCCAGCTTCCATGGTAGCAAAAACCCCTTTCAGCTAAAAGATTTCACTTGATGGTCCACCTTCATAGAATCACAGGATGGTTTAGGTGGGAAGGGACCTTAAAGCCCCGCCAGCCCCACCCCCTGCCATGGGCAGGGACACCTTCCACCAGACCAGGTTGCTCCAAGCCTCATCCAGCCTGGCCTTGGACACTCCCAGGGATGGGGCAGCCACAGCTTCTCTGGGCAACCTGTCCCAGGGCCTCCCCACCCTCTCCAGGAAGAATTCCTTCCTGATGTCCCATCTCAATCTCCCTCTTTGTGTTTAAGCCCATTACCCCTTGTCCTGTGACTCCCTGCCCTTGGAAAAAGTCCCCCTCAGGCACTGGAAGGGGCTCTAAGGTCTCCCCAGAGCCTTCCCTTCTCCAGGCTGAACCCCCCAACTCCCCCAGCCTGTCCCCATGGCAGAGGGGCTCCAGCCCTCGGAGCATCTCTGTGGCCTCCTCTGGCCTCGCTCCAACAGCTCCATGTCCTTCTGCTGTTGGGGGCCCCAGAGCTGGAGGCAGAACTGCAGGGGGGGTCTCTCCAGAGCAGAGCAGAGGGGGAGAATCCCCTCCCTTGAGCTGCTGGCCACACTGCTCTGGATCCAGCCCAGGATCTGGTTGGCTTTCTGGGCTTCAAGTGCACGCTGCTGGGTCATGCTGAGCTTCTCATCAACCAACTGTCACAAGTCCTCCTCAGGGCTGCTCTCAATCCATTCTCTGCTCAGCCTGTTGGGATTGCCCCAACCCATGTGCAGGACTTTGCCCTTGGCCTTGTTGAACTCCATGAGGCTGGCACAGTCCCGCCTCTCCAGCCTGTCCAGGTCCCTCTGGATGCCATCCCTTCCCTCCAGTGTGTCACCGCACCACACAGCTCAGCGTTGTCGGCAAACTCGCTGAAGGTGCACTCAATCCCACTATCCATGTCATTGACAAAGATGTTAAACAGCACCATCCCAATCCTGCCCCTTGAGGAACGCTGCTCGTTACTGGTCTCCACTCAGACACTGAGCTGTTGACCATTGCTCTTTGAGTGCGACCATCCAGCCGGTTCCTTATCCACTGAGTGGTCCATCCACCAATTCCATGTCTCTCCAGTTTAGAGACAAGGATGTCACGCAGGACAGTGTTAAAAGACTTGGGCCTTGCTGCCAGTGCCAGCAGCATCTGAAAGCTCTGGTGTTCTCCCAGGTTTTGTATATGAACACGGTTATGGGAAGGTTAATTTTTCATCTCCCAGAAAACAATTTTTACCTTGCATCTCTGTGAGACTTTCTGCCACATCTTTGTGATGTCCTGTCTTCTCCTAAAGAGTTGCATAAAGGAAGCACAGCTGTGGGGAGAAGAGGTGAAACGAGGGTCTGATTTGGGGCAGGGGGGAAGCCTCAGCAGTATCTTTTGCACGGAGATTTTTTTCCTTGATCAGTGCAAACCCTCTCCACTTTCAGATAAGGTGTGGGGCAGATTTGGCTTCTTGCATGGTACCCAGAAAGCTTCCGTACGGAGGACTGCCAACAACTGGACCAAGAGGACTTTCATCTGACCTTCAACTAGAACTGGATCAGGACTTTTCCCCTTTTTGGGAGCTGAATAGGGAGCAGGTAAGCCTGAATCACCTCTGCTGTGCTAACAGGGGGCTGGTGGATTTAGAGCTCACTGCAGGTCGGTGACAGCCGGAGCAATTCCAAAGGCCTCGCATCAACTCAGCGTAGGAAAATGACACCAGAGAGGATAGCTGGTTCCTCCAGGACGTGTCCTGAATGCAACCCTGGTTCCCTCTGTGTCTCTGTCACAGAAATGGAAAGTGATGGCTTTAATTTGGTGTCTCTTAGCAGGGGAACTTTATGGGCTGTCTCCCAGAGAGTTCCCGATGCTTCTCCATGCTGACTCTATGACAAAGAACGCAATAGCGAAATTCAGGCCCTGTTTAATGCGAGAGGAGAGGTTTGCTTTCTTTGTGTTTAGCCTTAAGAAAAGGAAGGGTTTTCTTCCCTCTTGCAGGTTTTTTTTTTTTTTTTCTGCTTTGCTAAGCTCTTTGGGGTGAGATTGTCTGTTATTCATTGTTTGTCAGCACATTGCGTGACGGAGCCCTGAGCCGCTCTGGGCTTTCATGTCCTGTGTAAAGCAAGAAATTATAATTATAATCAAATAACTAACTTGCACCGAGCTGATACGGCTGGTTCGCTGGGCTCAAGTGGCAGGCAGAGCAAACCACACGGATTTTCTGGGGGAGGTGGGTGTCCCGGGGTGGCGGCAGCTGGAGTCCTTTGAGGTGCGTCTCCTCGTCCCTGTGCAAGGATCTTCATCGCTGCTTGGGCGAAGGCACAGGAGCGACTTGCCCCAGGGCACACGGAGAATGGCTTGCAGAGCAAGGTGTAGAGAAGTGCAAAAGCAACAGAAATCAGTCGTGAAGCAAACATCTGTGCCTCGATTCTGGTGACGGGCTAAGGCACAGGACCTTAAAATTTGGCCGCAGGCACCAACACCGAATGCAAAATGCTGCCCAGCTCGCTTTTGTGATTTTTGCTGGTTTTGTAACGTGCTGCTTTGAATCGCCCTTTCGGGGGGGTCTCGTTCCTCTCTGGTGGGCAGGAGAAGAGGGAGGAAGGTGCAAACATTGCGGTGCCTGCCCTGGGAAGACCTCGTTTCCCCGTATCAGATAGCAGCCACGCGTGGCCGCTGCGCAGAACTGAGCTGCTTATGCCGGGCTTGTGAGCTCCCTTGCCAGGAAAGAGGTTAAAGCAAGATAAAGCTGGAGCGTTATAGAGACCATATGGAGGGGAAGAAAACCCTTTATCCTGTAATTGGATTCGTTCCCGGTGGAGGTGAGGCTGAGTGGAGCTGACAGGTCGTGATGGGCGAGGCGCTGCCAGCCGCCCCGTCCAAAGCAGGATGTGTGTGCACAAACTTGTAGATCAATCCATTAGAGTGGATCAAATAGATTTAAATGCGTGGCAGGGAGAAGGAGGACACAGATGTATTTACAATTTGGTTCGGTGGGCCTTTCCTACCCGGCAGGGATTAATTCAGCTCCGAGGAGGCAGCCGTGCCCTCTGCCGGCAACCGCGACGTGCGGGCTGTCTGCCGCACTCCAGGCTTGGGAGCTTGCATCCATCCAGAACAAGGACCTGGTGGTGCAGAGGGAGATTGTACCACATCCTTGCTTCTTTCCCAAAAAGTGAGTGTGCACAGAAGCCTGTCTCCTGCCTTGCAGCCCCCAGCGGGCTGCACTCATGGGCTTTGGGCAGGAGGAGCCCCAGCTCCTGTTTTCCACCCAGGTTGCCCATCCCAGCTCCTTTTTTAGGCTCTCCCACCAGCACAGCCTCACAGGGGGTGGATGCAGCAGAGCCAGAAGGCAGCTGGGAAGTGGGGAGAGCTTTGTGCTGCCAACCTCATCTCATGTGCATGGTATGTGCAAGAAAGCAGGTCCCTGTCACCTCCCAGGCTATTCCTCCTGCTGCTGAGCCAGGTGACATCCCTGCGAGCACTGTAGGGTTTCCTTGGAGAGACAGAAAGTCTTTGGGACCTGTCATTTTCTTGCCAAGGAGCTGAGCAATCCCGGCTCAGCTGTGAACCTGCACCGCTCCGTGTGCTGCTGTCAACACTTCTAACTGAGTGATAAACCAGGGCTGTAGCAGAGTAGGCAGGTTTGCAAGACAGTCTCACTGGCCACGCAGCACCACGGGGCAAGCAGCCAGCACGGCTCAGCTCAGCACGGCCCAGCACAGCCCAGCGTAGCACAGCCCAGCATGGCCCAGCCCAGCCCAGCCGCACAGGCACATTTCTCGGTACATTAGCAGCTGTGCAAGGGAGCAAACCATCCTCCGGCGAGGGTGATGGCCAATGCAAGGGAGATGCTGCCTGCTCCTGTGAGATCTGCCTGTCAATCCCTTGCTGGATTTTGTTCTGGTTTATGAGCTGTTTGACCCAGGTAGGTGTTAGCAGGGAGAGCTGGGAGTTGGGGATCTATGTCTCCAAGCTCTGCTGTGCCCAGCTCATGGAAGGTGCTTCAGTGCAAAGTCAGAGAGGCAAAAGAAAGGCTTTCATTTCATTCCAGAAGGCTAGAGCATTGCACCACCCCCTTTGTTCTGCAGTGTCCAGCAGCGCCTGCCGCGGCCCAGCCTGGAGAAGGGCTGAGCAGCCAGAAATAGATAGAAATAATCCAGCTCTTTTATTTTTAATTTGTAAACCTCATTTGAAGTTGAACCCTGTTATTCCTGAGGGCCTTATTGTGGATGTTCATAGCCCTCTGCAGCGATGCTTTATACACACAGTTTCGTTTTGTCATAACTGGGTCAATTTTTTTTTCCTTCCTAGTGCAGAGCCCTTGGTTTTCTCTGTGGGAGCCTGGAGACTGCCGTGACACGGCCGGCTGGGTTATAATCTCTTGGGAAACAGTACAGAGGAAATTTGGGGTTTGCTTGCTCCTCTGCTGCTTTCCAGCAGGGCTGTTCCCTGGGCCCTGGCTGCTTGCTCCAGTATCCCTAAAGGACCACAAACAGCCAACCTGATTGGTGTTCCGTCTCCAAGAGCCATGTCTTGGTAGTAATTTGTGTCTCCCAGGGAGAATCCCTCACATCACCACCCTGGCCATGCTCTCAGCCAGCTGAAGAGCCCCATCCCCTCCCTTTTGCCCTGTTTTTGAGGCCCCTATTCCTCTGGGTGGTGACTGGGTGTCCTGCTGCAATTCATTTTTGTCCTCTGCTTGCTGTGCCTGCCTTAAAGCCTTCTAGGGATTTGCTCCATGCCAAACGTGTTCGTTCTCTCTCTTTGCCCTTCATCCATTAATTGGATTAATTTCTTCCATCCAGCCCACGCTGGGCTTCTCCCCATCCCTTTACGTAACGACGCTGGCTCTGGGCTGTGCCAAGCCGCAGGTCTCAGCGCTTGACCTGCAGCCACTGCAACCGGCGGAGGGGTTTGCACCGATTCCTATTGCACGTTGATTCCCACATTGGTACAGTGACCCTTTTCCTCTGGAGTTCCTGCTCCCTTCCCGTTTGCTGCATCTTTTTCCTTTCCACATGCAACGCGTGCTTCCCCTGCCCCTGTATTGCTCGTACAGAGGTTGCATGTCTGCATGAACTCACTAAGGACGTGGTCCTACAGCAGAAGAGATAAATGCAACAGCCCCGCTGAGATGAGCAAAGCAATGGCAGGGTTGACTGGAAAAAGATTGATTTTACCCCTCCTTTCATTAACATTTATTCTCCTTAATTCCCAATCTTTACTGCTTAGCTCTCTAAAGCTTTTGTGGTTGGGAGGCTTTCACTGAGGTTGCTATTCATCACCTAAGCAAAACATCCTTGGATTAAACAGCCAGTTTTTCAAATCTGAGTCCTGTGCTGGAATCCGACTTGGCTGGAGAGGCCCAAATGTCTTTGCAGATCTTTCTGTTGTTGTTTGAGCTTCCCATTTGGTTTTCCTGGCCCCATGTCCCGATTGGGATGGATATGCCACTGTCACTGCTCACCAGGTTCTTCCCATGAGAAACACTCACCAGGGTGAGTTGACTTGCCCTGTGCACTGCGTCTTTTTCACCCCAAAGGCATCTGACACTGTTTCCTTGTTGCCTCGAAGGATGAATTGGTGCCTTGAAAGCCTGAAAGGAGATAAAGCACCAGCAAACTCTTCTCCCCTGTTGCAGATAAACTACTATTAACTGCTGAGGGTTTCTGGAATGGGAAGGGCGACTCTCCATTGAAAGAGCTGATAAATCATGGATATCCAGCGTAATGCAGTCCACCGTATCAGGAAATCTCTTGGGAGCTGGCAGCATTGAGCACAACGGTGCCTTTTCATGCTACAGTTCTCCATGGACAACAACTGCAAATAGAATCATAGATTCACAGACTGGTTTGAGTTGGAAGGGACCTTAAAGCCCACCCAGTCCCACCCCCTGCCACAGGCAGGGACACCCTCCACTAGCCCAGGTTGCTCCAAGCCTCATCCAGCCTGGCCTTGGACACTCCCAGGGATGGGGCATCCACAGCTTCTCTGGGCAACTTGTCCCACAGCCTCCCCACCCTCTCCAGGAAGAATTTCTCCCTGATGTCCCATCTCAATCTCCCTCTGTCCATTTAAACCCGTTACCCCTTGTCCTGTCACTACAGGCCCTTGGAAAAAGTGCTGAATGTTGGATCCTGACTGCTCTTACCTCCCCTTCTCAGCTGCCTTCTGCTGCGAGATGAGGATACCTGCAGTGGTGACCACGGGACTGAACGTTGCATCCCGTGTGTGAGCAAGAGCATTGTGCATCATCCTCCTGCTGATTTGACAGTATGAGTGGCCCCGCAAAGCAGCGATTTAATGCACTTCTCCGTGCCTTAGCGCTTCGTTTTGCTATGCTTAACCTGATATATTGTTGTTTGATATGGGAACAGTAGGGGGGGTAAAAGGAGGTAATAAGAAAATAAAAGGTCAGTGGGTGCCTGGCGTGTGTAAAGGCTAAATTGCTCTTTCATCAAATCTAATAAATATTCCCTGTGAGTGGGGTAGGGAGCTCCTTTTCTGAAACGCTAAGTGATTTCCCTGCCTCAGCGCCTCAGCCTGGGACTTAGATTATCAGACGCAGTCAGGGTCTCCCATCCCCACCAGCCAAGCCCCACGTCTGCAGCATCCGGGAGGCCTGGGCAGCTGGGCGCGAAGGGAGCACGGCCATCCGCGAGGGATGAGCCAGCCACAGACCCTCCCTGCCCATGAAACTGCATTTTTCTACCATTCCTAAAAATATTCCTGAGCCTTCAAGTGGAAAAACCCAGTGGTTTGGATTTGAAAACCAAAATGGAAACAGATGAGATGCATCCCGTCTAGTTTTCTCACCTCCTCTCCTTTCTCTCTTCACTTGTTCCAGACTGGGGAGAGAATGGCAAAGGAGTGACCAAAAATGAAGGAAAAACAAAGCAAGGAAACATTTTTCTCTTGATTATTTTTTGCCTTGTTTGCAATACTATAAGGTTTTTATAAGCACAGAAACTGGTTTTATACAAAAAAGGGATTTTTTCATTTTTATTTTGTATTTAATTCCAATGGAAGACGATTGTTGGGGTTAGGACACCGGCAGTGCCTGTCTCCTCCACCACTGCTATAGAGCCTAAATCCAGCCAGGCTATGTCCAGAAACACGCGCTTTCCTCTTTCTTTTGTACTTCCATGGAGAAACTGGGGCAACAGACAGAATTTCCAGGTGTCCCCAGTTTGGGGGTGTCCAGGTCACCTCAGCTCTGCTTTACAGAGAGGCTTTGGCGTTACGAGGTGCAGCACTCGTTTGTCAGTCTTTAAATGCCTGTGGGAAGCTCTTGCAGGTGCGTCGCAGACCTAGAGGAGCTCAGTGAGTTGCTGAGGGTGTAAATCATCCCGATCCCCCTGGAGACGGGTCTGCTCCAAAGATGCTGCTCTGCTGGGGTCTCTTGGAGATGTTGGTGCTGAAGAGCTACAGAGCATTTGTAGGTAAAACAGACATCACTGCCTCTGGAAGGTGAGCGGTGGGATGCTCCCTACCCTCTGCTGCACATCCAAACCTTCCCCTCCATCCCCAAGTCTCACCCGCCCCTTACCCACAGCTCCCTGTCATCAGCAAGAAGCGCCTCTGGGCTCTGGGTTGGCTGCGGGAATCAAGCGGAGAGGGAGGAGAGAGAACCGACGCGAGACAAATTCCCCATTAATCTAAGAGATCATTATTTGCTGCTAGAACCAGGAGGGTGAACTGGTTTTGGGAGTCAGCAGGAGTTAAATCCCTGCCATCGATTCTCGCCCAGCCCAGCTGCGTAGCCGTGAATTACACCGCCGAGCAGGGAGGAGAAATTGAAGTGGGCACAAGGCAAGCGTGGGGACAGGAGGGGAAGTCTGCACCCTTAAAATATTTATGCTGCAAATTAATGTGTATTTTAAGCCTGTGATTCCTCAAATATTTCTCTAGCGTTAATATTTTGAGAACTGCATTAAAATTTGCCACTGCTGCTTCATTCATTAGGAGCGTTCGGCAGCCGCAGACAGCAGCGCCTGCTAAATCTGTAACGCGTCCATGCAGAGACGGCAGCTGGAGGATGGTGCCTGGGCTGTGAGGAAGAGCTTTCTGCTCCTGCCTCTGCAGCGGGGAGCCTAAAATGAGCTCCTTACCCAACTCGGCTTCAGCTGTGTGAGTGCAGACGTTGAGCTCGGCAGAGCATGCGCCACGGTTTTGATCCATCTGACGCCAAGCGCAAGTAATTTGACGTGAGACGGGTGAGAGAGATTCCTGTGGGCATCGGGAAGGGGAACTGGGGCTGGGGGACACGTTCTTCCCAAGCCTGATGGCTGCTGTGAGAGCAAAGTAGATGTGCACAAAGCCGTGTCCTCCCTTCTCCTGAGTTGGGTGGAAGTGTTGATCTGCGGGAGGGTAGCAGAGCCCTGCAGAGGGAGCTGGACAGGCTGGATCCATGGGCTGAGGTCAGTTGGATGAGGTTCAGCAAGGCCAAGTGCCAGGTCCTGCATTTAGGTCACAACAACCCCCAGCAGCGCTCCAGGCCTGGGGACGAGTGGCTGGAAAGCTGTCAGGCAGAAAAGGACCTGGGGAGGTTGGTCGATGGCTGGCTGGATATGAGACAGCGTGTTCTCAGGTGGCCAAGAAGGCCAACAGCCCCCTGGCCTGTGTCAGGGACAGCGTGGCCAGCAGGAGCAGGGCAGGGATTGTGCCCCTGTGCTGGGCACTGGGGAGGCTGCGCCTCAAGTCCTGTGTTAAGTTTTGGGCCCCGCACTCCAAGAAGGACATTGAGGTGCTGGAGCGTGTCCAGAGAAGGGTGACAAAGGTGGGGAAGGGTCTGGAGAACAAGTCTGATGAGGAGCGGCTGAGGGAGCTGGGGGTGTTTAGCCTGAAGGAGGCTGAGGGGAGACCTGATCGCCCTCTACAGCTCCCTGAGAGGAGGGTGCAGGGAGGTAGGTGCTGGTCTGTTCTCCCGGGTAACTGGTGACAGGACAAGAGGAAACGGCCTTAAGTTGCATCAGGGGAAGTTTAGATTGGATATTAGGGAAAAATTCTTCACTGAAAGAGCGGTCAGGCACTGGAACAGGCTGCCCAGGGACGTGGTGGAGTCACCATCCCCGGAGGAGTTCAGGGGACGTGTAGACACTTGAGGACATGGACTAGTGGGTACAGTAGTGTTGGGTTGATGGTTGGACTGGATGATCTTATAGGTCTTTTCCAACCTGTGTGATTCTGTGTGCCAGCCCCATCCAAGGAGGCTGTCGGGTATGGTGGAAGAGAGGGTGATTTGGCCCACTGCATCTGTCAGGGCTAGTGCTATGGCTCTGATGCTCACCCCCTACATTTCAAGCTTTCCGGGGGACACCCCAGCACCTGGCCAAGGCAGGCGGAGCAGCAGTACAAGATTTCAGTCCTTCACGCTCTCCCTGCACACTCTCTGCCTGCTGTGTTAGCCTGGGGTTGAAATTCAGCTTCAGCCTCGCGTTGGCTTCTATCTCCTCTGTTTTATGCAACCCGCTTGCCAAAATACCCCGAGCACAGAGCGACTTGGAGGGAAAAGTACAGGACATGGAGACAAATGCTCAGCGTCGCTGGCACCGGGAGCTCATTTTCCCTTGATTCCTTGACACTGCAATTGATGCATGGTTTAATGGACCTCACTCCTACTGCCAGTTTCCTGTTAAAATTGCTCCCAATTATGGCGAACGTTTAACTTTAGGTACGAGCAGAGCTGCAAGCAAGTCCATTCGGTATGTCGTATTTTTGTTGAGCTTCTAACCTCTGCTGCAGTTTTCCTTCATGAAACAAGGAGGGTTTCAGGGGGGTCTGCAGAGTGCAAATTGCTACAAGGACTGCAGCAGGACAGGGTTTTTTTGCATTTTGATGCTAGGGAGGGAGATTTCCAGCTGTGATTTTTAAATTTTCATTTATTCTCATTTTGCATTTGGCGCCGGGGACATGCTAAAAGCTGCTTTTATGGACTGGGCAAACCTAGAGCCAAAAGGGGCCTGTTGCTCCCACCCACTCTGGTGCTTCCACCGAAGAAGTTTTGGGGTCAGGTCCCTTATTTTCAGCTCTCTTGCACAATTCAGAGGTGAACCTGGCAGACAGCATCCAGCTAATACAGATACGATTAGTTTTCATCTTCCCTTTTTATTTTAAAGGTTGTCCTTTCTAATGCTTCATCGCAGATGGATGGGAAACCTGCCAGTCAGCCACATTTTTGAGGTAAAAGGGGACAAGACATGGGAAAGTTTAGTGCTTTGAAAAAGTGACCTTTCTTGGTAATTAATTTGTCACTTCCCAACACCATCTGCTGACTCGTCAGCTGCATCCATCATAACCACGTAAAAAATACTGAAAAAGTCAATTAAAATGAGAACCAGTGTCAAATGGGCTTTGCGTGAATTCTTCAGCAAAGGGAAGGGAAACGAAAATAACCTGTCGTGTAACGTCCTTTTCATCGATACACATACGCATGATCCCAGGGAGAAAAACTATGCTGACCTCTCTGGAAGTTTTATAGCTAGGACCACTGCGTTGCCTGGTGATAAGCTGCAGTAAATGCGCAGGGACCTGGGAAGCATCTGAGTGCCTGCCACGGTTTTTAAGGAGGGGTTTGGCCCAAATTGAGCGTTATTGACTGTAGCGACAGCAGCAAGTCCCCCGTGAGGACCAACGCGCAGTGCAGTGTGTACACGTCGTATCGACTAGCCGTGATGGACCTGGGGGAAAAGGTCATTTTAGGGGCTTGGGCGATAGCTCCTTTCCCCTTGTCTCCAGCAAATACTGCCAGCGCTTAGCTTTCAACCAGCCAGGCAGGAATGCCGCTGCACACCCCTGCTCTAACACCCCACAAAGCCACGTGATGCAGGAGGATTTCATTGCTTCCCCAACTCATTTTTTCCTCTTTCATCTCGCCTGGTTGCTCTCAGGTTTCCTCGCACGTAGCTACCTGACTGTGAGAAGCACCAGGACAATTTGGCCCGATCCCAAACCCTCCAGCATCGGCGCCTTTTTTCGGAGACCAAAGATGAGATCTTATGCAAGTCACTTGCTCTCTCTGCACCTCATTTGTCTGGAGAGAGATGTCAGTGCGCAGTTTTGTGTCCCTGAGGAGGATCAGTGTGTCCAGGACTGGGAGATGCTCAGTTACGATGGTAAAAGGGGCCACATGGAGACTCGAAAAGGACAGATAAATCCCCCGGACTGCTTTGCTATCTCCCCACTTGTCTGCTCAGTTTATAAAGCTCTTTGGCGATGGATTTGATATGTATAGTTTTAATTATTATTTTAATATTTAACTCTAGATGCTGCCAGGGGATTTACTACATTAAATCGATGTTTTTGGAACGATGGTGGGTCAAACTTTATTCTGTGTGATGTTTGTTTTGGGGCATCTTTGTTACTATGGCGCTTTGTCCACATTAGGGTAGAAATACAATTAAGACACAGGCATGGTTTTACCACTAGTACAGGCAGAAATGTCTTATCCTGGAGGGTTCATGATCTAAATAGAAAAGCTAGGAGAGAGGAATTTTTCCATCTTATAGATGGGGAAACTGAGGCAGAGAGACCCTGCCCAGTGGAATCTACCAGGAACAGCTGCCATCCTAAAGCCTGGGGAGGGAGGAAAGGGGATCTTCCTGGAAATGAGAAACTCTCAAAAATCCAGTGCTGATAACAACATTCCCTGCCTGGCAAAGCCGTTTCCATGCACGCCAGGTAGCCGTTCGTCAGCTCTGCTGGAAGTGTGGGCACCTGCGCAGGTAAGTGATTGCACACCCCTGCTTCCACGCGTATATAACGATGGGAACGGCCCAGGAGCTCCCAGGTGGGAACAGGAGCAGGAAGAGGTTGGCTCTCCAGCATCCCGTAGCTGCACTCTCCAGGTAGGTGCTTGGTCTCTGCTCCCTTTGGCGAGGCGGTGGGGTGGGCACTCCATGGGTGCTCAGGTGGGTACTGGTGTTACCAGTGCGTGCTGGTTTTGGTGGAGAGAGCTCTGATGAGAAAGAGGAAACAAAACATTGATGCTTAAACAAGGGGAAAGGTGTTTTCTGCTCATCCACCCAAGGTGAGTGCATCGATTCCAGCCGTTCCTGCTTGTGGTGAGCACCCAGCAGATGCCGAAGCGTGCTGCCAAGGCGCAGGGAGCCCCGCGTGCCCTCTGCACTCGGGGGGCTGCTTTGAACAGACAGAAATGAGTCACAGACTGTTCCTATTGACAGTAGCGATTTGATTTTTGGAAGCCAGCTCAGTAGATAAGCATAGTCTTGTCACTCTGCTCACACCGGCACCCGGTGGATGTTCACCCCTCCTGCCCCCAAATTGGGATTTTACCCCATTTTCCACAGGCACAAGCAGAGGTGGGCAATGCTGCACCCAGCCCCGTGCAACCGCACTACTTTGTTGTGCTGATGCTGAACTTGGGATCCTCCTGCTTTGTGCTTTCCCTTTGTAGCTGGGAAGCAAATTCACTAACAACGGAGTACATGTCTGCCTGGAGAGGCATTGAGCTAGAGATCTCAGGTCTGAAAGACACGTCCTGCTTACAAAGTAAGGAAGGGACATTCAGAAAAGTCATTTTTTGACTGGAGTAACGTGCGGAGGTTGTTTCTCCAGGGGAAGAGGGAGCGAATCAATTCACAAAGGGATAGTCAATAAAAAGATGAAGGAGGTGACTGGGTTTATTTCTTTGTATATAGGAATATTTTATTGCAGTGGTAGAATAAATGAAAAGGCACCAAAGACTGATGCTACTGAGATAACACCGTGTTATCAGCACATACGCGTATCAACACGCTGTGTTACAAGAGAAGAGCCTGAGAAACCCTTTCTGATCACTGCAGCGAGCAGGACATGTGGCTGGGTCGCCCAGGGCTGATAGCTTTGATGGCCCAGCGTGGGCAGGCAGCGGAAGGTGGCACCTGTGTTGCCCTAAGCAGTGCCAAGGGGGAGGAGGGGGTCTACAGCCGCCTTTGCTCGCCATCGGCCCTCCCCTGGCCTGGCACACGGCGGAGGGATGGGGCTGGCAAGTGCTGCAGAAAAGGAATATTTATTAACTTCCCCCAGCCCTTGGTTCAATACTGGCTGGTATTTATGGGAAATCTAATTTAGGGGTCAAATTTGACCTAACAATCTCTTTTCAATAACATCCAAACCAAGAGGTTTCTGAAACTAATTAAGGATCAGGTTCCAATCAGGTAGAGTAGTTAAGCTGTGGGACCAGACTTCATTAAATTTGTCCGGAGAGAATATTTTAATATTTAAAGAGAACATTTAATGTTTACGTAAGTCTTGTCCTGACGTGAGGTTGCTGTTAAATCACTTCAGAAAGTGGTTTTTAAAGCCCTTTATACTAGGCTTTTATGGAGCCAGGCTGGGAAATGCCCTTCCCAGCTCTCTTGGACCCAGTGAGGCTTAATAAAATATTCAGTCCATCAAGGCAGGTTTTCAGGGGTGAGGAATATGAAAACAAAATCTAACAAAACAGCTGTCTTAAGGTTTCTCTCTCTTAGAGCATCACTCTGTCTCCCTTGCTGTCAGCGGGATTGATGGGAGCGTTTTGCTCTGGATGTGTGCGGGTCTTAAACCAGTACAGCTGGAGGGCTAAAGCTTGCAGAACAGAAGGACTCTTTAACAGTACTGAAGGGCTGGGCTTGAAGTCTCTGGAGATATTGCTCAAGAACAAATCTGTTTACAGAAGAAGGTTTGAGAGGAGAATTGTCAGTCAAGGCACTTCTATTCTCAGCTCAGGAGCAACTGGAAGAGTAAATATACCTCTAGTTAGCTGGTGGATAAATGAGATTGCAGCTGATCACAAGCCAAAGGGATTTCTTGTCAAATGGCCCTCCCTGCTATCACCCTGGTATCTTCTTTCCGGTGTCATTCAGACTCTCACGATGGTTTCAAAGAAGGTGGTGGCCAGTTTGCTCCTGGTGTACGTGGTGTCTATGCTGGCTGGGCAGACCGAAGGCTTCGTGCCCTTTTTCACCCAGAGCGACTTCCAGAAAATGCAGGTAACTCCTAAGAAACTGCAGAGGCTGGGGCCCGGAATAAACCAGGGAAGGCGGTTCTGCCTCCCTCATCCCCCAAACTGTGCCAGCGCTCACCGTGCTGCTGTCATTCCCATCATTCTGTTCAAACAGAAGATACTATCAGTCCCTCACTCACCCCAATTTTAAGGGCTATGGGAGAGGGCAGAGACTATTTTTAAGATGTGAGACTGGAAAGGAAGAGCCTGGACTCCCTTACATAAGCACCAAAAGAGCAGTGTGGGTTATCGCCTTGTGGGTACCCGTTTTCTTTCCTCCATGCCAGTGGCTGTAATTCTTCTAGAGAAGCTGCAGCCTCCCATCACCATACTGATGGGTCTTTTTGTCGTAACAAATAATTAACCGTCCTCCAGATGGTTGTCACCTCTGGGATGTGCAAAGAGGAGAACCGCTTTTTTTTCCTTTGATGTAAAACTAATACTGTTGAAAGGTGTCAGGCAGGCAGGCTCAGAGACTGCATCTTAAACACAGCGAAGGGAGCTTCCCCCGCACAGCACAACACATTGATACTGGGGAGAAATCTGGTTTCCAACACCTATCCGCTCGCTGGATAGTGATTGCTTCTTGTTGGGAGGAACATTTCATTTTTTTCTCGCAGAGGAAAGTGACGGGGACCCACGCACGGTCCCCAGATCAACGGTTCATATATCACGACCCTTGTAGCTCTGTGTCTGCTAGTGATGGAGGGTCTTCTAGATGTATGTGGGTAAAATCAGTCTTCCAAAGGCTGGGTCTGCTCCTCAGAGCCCACGTTCAACCAAAGCAAGTGCACAGCAAGCAATCAGTTTGGTATGAGCACAGCCGTTCCTGCGTTTTAAACCTCCTGTTCTGTCATATCCCAAAGCAACTTTGGCTTCTCTCTTTGGGCTGGGAAGAAAAGGGGGGGCTGAAGGGAAGTTTATCCCCATAAACAGGAAAGGGCTGACATTACAAACCTGCAAGAAAGGCTGGTAATGCGTGATGTCTGCACAGAGCTCTCCATTTGCAATAAGGTGCCCAGGCTTTTATTAAACTTCGTCACCACTGCTACAGAGCAGAACCAAGACTGGGCCTCTGGAATAGCTCTGCAAGGTCAGTATTCTTTGCTCCCAAGTCCTGCTGATGGAGTAACCTTGCACAGATCAAAGGAATCATGTCTAGGAGTGTCATGTTTGCCACAGATCACACACAATCCTGTAACCAGACCTTACACCCAACGTCGCAGCCTCCGCTGCATGTCCCATCCCCATAGCTCATGGGCCTCTTCCCGGTGAGCAGTGGCCCTGGGGAAGGATGCTGCATTGGCTCCAGGCAGAGGTTAGACCTCCAGCCCCTCTGGTTTCGTGCCCAGATCCACAGGCTCCAGGCTGCGGGGCATCACACCTGGTACAGTGCAGAGTGGGTTTGGTACCTGCGTCCCAGCATCACTGCCACGTTTGCTCTCTGCTGTGAAGTTGCAGGAAAAGGAAAGGAACAGAGGAGGGCAGAAGAAATCCCTGACCTCGCTGCAGCAACTGGAAGAGGAAGGCTTCTCTGAGCAATCCAGTGCAGATGCCAACAAGGTCAAGACCATCCAGGTACGTTGAATTGTGTGACTCTGAGGATCCCACGAGGATGCACAAGTGGACAGGTAGCCCAAGAGTCATCACAGAGTCATGGAATCATGGAATGGTTTGGGTTGGAAGGGACCTTAAAGCCCACCCAGTCCCACCCCCTGCCATGGGCAGGGACACCTTCCATAGCCCAGGGTGCTCCCAGCCTCATCCAGCCTGGCCTTGGACACTCCCAGGGATGGTGCACCCACAGCTTCTTTGGGCAACCTGTCCCAGTGCTCCCCACCCTCTCCAGGAAGAATTTCTTCCTGATGGCCCATCTCAATCTCCCTCTTCCATTTAAACCCGTTACCCCTTGTCCTGTCACTCCCTGCCCTTGGAAAAAGCCCACACCCCCCCAGAGTCAGCCCACAGAGCCTGGCTACAGAGGAGTGTTTGGCGATGCCGCGTGTGAAGACAGTGGGTGATACTGAGGAGCTCACAGTCATGTAAAGGAATTCCACCTGTTTCCAGCATCAGAGTAAGGTTTTACCTCCACCCTGTAAATTGTTTTACTCATTCATTCAGCAGCCTGGTCACCCCTCAGACCCACATGGCTTCTCCCGTAGTACGGGGAAGATGGAAACAACGTGAGGTCTTTGCCATCCAGTGAGCACCAGCCAACTTCAAGGCAGTGATTTGCAGCTTTGCTTCACGTCTGGGTTTAACTTGTCACCTTTTCAGCCAGCTCCACATCAGCTGCCTGGTGTCACCTCCAATCTCACAGTCTGCACTGGCAAGACCTTATTTATAAGCTTGGGCCCATAGAGCTGCACCCCCGGAGTCTGTACGCAGAGCAGAAAATTGCCAATTTTAGGGATTTAAGTGCCAGTCTAAGCCCTCAAAGGCATGCCTACCTGGTTAGCCAAGTCTGAAAATTGTGCTTTTCCACTCGAATATGGGGACATCTTTGCCCTGTCCATGCAGCCTCTCCCGCGGTGAGCTCGGCCATTCCCTCTGCCAGCAAAAGGAGGGTGTTGGTGCGCCCCAAACTGCGGGAGAGACTGAGTGGACAGGCAGCGGGAATAGCTAGGCTGGAGTTTGGCCAAGGCGCAGGTTAGCGTGCAACTGCGCTCGCAAACGCGGTGCACCGACAATCAATAACAGGATTTAAACAGCAAGGATTCACAGTTCAAAGCAGGAAATAACTGGCACATCCCAGTGTCTGACACCCCCCCGCTGCAACCACAAGCCCTCTGGTGCCTCCAGCCATGACCGGAACAACTCTATTTATTTCGGGTACATCTGAGCCCCAGCTGGCTCAGTCAGCCAGTCTGGAGGCAGGATGATGTCTCAGCCTCAGTTTTACTGAGGCAGGGTGCTTCACCAGCACCCGTAAAGCTGATGGCTGGAAGGGTCAAGGTGTGAGATAGTGGAGGATTATGAGGTTCAGAAATTATTTTCTTCTTTGCAGTCTCTGTTGCCAGGAGGTACCTTTATCTGCGTGTCTGAGTCAGCCCATAGATGTTCCAATGCATGAAAACTTTGGCACTCTGAACAGCACAAGATTGCACTGACTTAAGAATGTTGCTTTTCCCCATTTAGGGATCATCCTCTTCCCTTTGAATCAGTTCTAGACCCTCTACTGCCAAGCGAAGTGGGGTCAAAGCACCTCAACCTGCCTCCCCCTGCTCCCTCAGCACTTCCTTCTGACTTTTCCGGCTTCCTCCACAGCTAGCTGTTCCTGTCAAACCTGGGATGTGGCTCAGCCCAAGGCAGCTGGAAAGATACCAAGATGTCCTGGAGAAACTGCTAGCAGAGATGTCACAGGACACCCCAGACGGTACTGTCGGGAGGTTGATTTCTGCCTTGGGAATTCTGCCTTTCCCTCCTCTCACCAGCTCATCATCACGGAGATATTGATATTCCTCAGAAGGGCTCTTGTGTCATGTTTGCTCACTTTACAGAGTCCTCAGATACCCCACCAGCTCTCATGCACCCGCTCTTCTTCTGGGAAGGTTATTCATTCTCCTAGAGTGCTGTCCGTGCCCTAGAGCTGATTCTGACCGTTAGCAGCATTGCAACACTTCCAGCAGCTCTCCTTGGCGCTGCTTCCCACTTCCCTACTCCTTCTCCCCAAAATTCCCTGGCCTTCAGGGTGCAATTTCCAGTAGGGTTTCTAACGCACGCTGCACCTGCAGTCAGACCTGAACACCTTGCTCCCTGCGCAGGGGCTGAGCTCTAGCCAGTACAGCCCGAATCAGCTGCAGTTCGAGGCGCTGAGCGCTAACGAGCCCAGCCCTGGGCTTTGCTCTTAGGAATGGCAAAAGAAAATACCCAGGGGGGTGGTACGTTGTGCAGCTCTTGCTGCCTGCGGGCTTGAGGGGTGGTGGAATGGGTCTCAGTAGTGTTAGCGCCGGAGCTTTGTCTTATCTGGGTTTGAAGGTGCCGAACAAGGGGGTCCCCTCCAGCCCCATGGGAGTTGTCACTCTGCTGGTTACGCTTGGCCCTCTAGCTCTTTAGTTTGGGAGCTGAGGAATACGAAACAATATATAAAGCCTAGGAAAGACCGAATGACAAATTTAAGGACACTTATTCTTTCCTCTCTTTTCTTTTTAGCTGACTGATATGTGCAGAATCAGAAGAGAAAGTGGTGTAGCTTGCTGAAGCTAAAAGGCTCCACTTATGTAAACGAAATCTGTAAAAGAGATTAACAACAAAATCTGAGGTGAGATAATAAAATGCGCAGTGTAATTAAATGGAGGATTTGTGTCTCCTTTTCTGCGTGCGTCTCAGCCAGATGGCAAGCAGCAAGTGTGGGAAAGAAGAGAGGGAGGCTTTCCAGTTCCAGAGAACGTCACCGTCCTTCTGAGAAGCGCAAAGCACGTTGCAAAGCCTGAGTAATTAATCTTTGTGGGCTAATAAGTTTTAGCCCTCCCTTTTGGCAATGAAGGCAACTGAGGCAAATATTTACAGGGTCTCCCAGCCAAACTGGTGACACAAGAGCAGGGTGAGGAGTGTTGGGTGGGGGACCCAGGTCTCCCCACCGGGCTCCCTGCTCTGGACGTGGGAGGGCACTCTCTCCCACGCAGCTGGGAGAAAGCAGGAGCCCCAGTTTGCAGTTTTGCAGTTCCCACCTGTACTGTTAACCCCTCTCGCTCACCCAGGCGATACAGATCCGGGTAACGCTGTGAGGAGCATCTCCCCGCGGCTGTGACGCGGGCAGGCACAGCGTGTGCGAAACGACGCAGAGCTCCAGCCTTGTTGCTGCCTCTCAAACCGACCCAGAGGTGAAATCGTAATCCCACTTGAACATATTGCTCCCCATTTACGTACCTTTGGCTTATTTTAGGGCTCCTCTATATTGGCAGCAGGAAATCCAACATATGTAAAGTGAGGCTGGCTGAGATCAATGGTAGGTATGTGAATATATCCAATTTCAATCCAATTTTATCCTCCCAGCCTAACACAAATTCTGTTCTCACTGTGGCTCATTTAAATAGCTGTGTTTGTGCTAGAACAACACTCCACCGTACGCTCTCTGCTGCAAGCCATCCCTTAGGGGAGGAGAAATCTCCCAATGTATAATGCAACATTCAGCACGGAGTGGATCCAGCTTTAACATTTGATTCAAAGGCGTACTCCTAGAGCCTGGGCTGATCCGCTCGGTGTAACGCCGAGTTCACAGGGATTATTGCTGAGGCAGGTTGAGCTACGAAATCACTATAAATGAGTCTGAGCAGGAGGAATATAGGAAATAATACATTCCATTAGGCTGAAAGTGAAAGCAAACTGCATGTATTGCTGGGCTAGGAGCTCAGCCAGCGCGAATCAGTCTGCAGTGGAGTGGTATCCATGGAAGATCCGGTGTGGAAATCACCGGAGGAGCTGCACCGCATTCATACCAGTGTCCAGCAAGGTCAGAGACAAGACTGTTTGCTTCAAAGGCGGCACTGTTGACTCATTCCTTCTGAACAACCCAAAACTTTACCCCAGGCTTTCATTTTCCCTGACGGGAGAAAACAAGGAGAATTTTCCCTTGGAGGGCAAACTGCTCCTAAAAACCCAACACAAGGGGCACTGCAGGTCAGAGCTGTCTCTATTCCATCTCCTCTTGCCCAGCTCAAGTGCTTTCCCAGCCTGACAGCTCCCCTGTGCCATTTAGGAAGGAACGTTGCCCGGTGACGGCAAGACAGAAAGTGAATATGAGCCTCTTGGATTTGCTTCCTGGATCGTTTCCCACCATGGTGATGCTGGGGCTGATGCTGTGGAGACTTCCATAAGGAGATCCACCAATGTGACTTTGCAGGGATATCTCCTTCTACTCTTACATTTGGCCCCAGGAAAAAGCTGCAGCACCGAAGATCTGCGTTTGCCCTGGCCATCGGTTCTGCCGGTGGCTCTTCCCAGTTGACCCAGCTACAAGTGAGCTCTAGCTGTACGGGCTGGTTGTGACAGTGACCGTAGGACCCCGCTGTCTTGTCCTGCAGCAACAACTGTGCTGTCCAAACAGGCACCAAAGTGCCAGGGGGCCTTCAGCTTCTGGAAGTAAATCCCATCCAGCTTGAGTAGTGGCACAGAAGCAAATACTCTTCTGCTGGAAGGACCCCGACCATCCTCCCACCCCTGGCTCCCGCTCTCAGGGCTGTGTCTCTTGTTAAGAAGCAAAACGGTCTCCAAGTTTCAGGACGGATCCACCGTGCGCTGGGAAGGCTGCTCCGGCAGCCAGCAGCACCCAAGTCCATGCACGTAGGAAGATCTTGCTGCTCCAGGAACCGAACAGGAGTTTTGTGGCAGGATGAGGAGCTGAGCAATTGGAGGAAAGAGGCAGGGAAAGGAGGAGAAGGAGGAGAGAAGAGGATGAAAGCAGCACTGACTTTCTAACCTAATAAGAAGCTCGGCGGGCTGAGGACATGACATGCGACCGGGAGGGTAGACGCGGTGCTGTTGGGTCACACCTGTGCGGCGGCTGTGAGTGGCAGGGTGCTAAATTGGCACAGTTGGCTCCCAAGAAAGACTTGACACTTCCCCTGGTGACATATGCAGGGCGGGATAAGAAGAGGGGGTGGGATGGAGTGGTTTTTTCAGCAGCTCCTCAGTCAGGGGTGGAAGGGTTCGTCTGCCGCTCGTACGTTTTGGGGTGCAGCACGCTCCCCTCTTCAGGCACCTTGTGAAGACGGTCCAAATCTATTTCTACCCCTCTGCTTACACCAGCGCTGTCCTGATACTTCAAGAGGAGAAGCAGACGGCACAGCACGCCTGCTCTTCCCGTTTGATATCTGAGTCACTGCCAGCAGGACTAAGGCAGCTTCTGGGCTAGCAGGGAAGGTGGAGGCTGTCCTCTCCTCGCCATCCCATCTTCCCACATCCAGCTCAGGATGTTTACAGCCAAGATATTCGAGAGCTGCACTGTGGGCTGGGAAACTGGCTTTTCACAGCCGAGCATCTCTGAGCATCGCAGCCCACCTGCAGCACCAGCAGCCCTGTGCTCGCCCCGGCAGCCTCTGCTGCTGCCCAGAGCTGTGTGGATGACGAAGGGGCTGCAAAAAGCAGAAAATCCACCGTCAGCCTCATCACTGGCACTGTGGGCAGGGTAACGGGAACAAACCGGTGCTTGTCCATGGGGCTACAGGCCCTGTCCCATCTGAGAGACAGAGGGCTGTCTTCTCCTGCTGCCTTCTCCATGGTGTCATCAGGGAAGGCAAGGGATGCTCCCAAGGGTTGCCTTGCTAGGGAGGAAGGGAGAGGGGTGACGGCTTTCTTTGCACAAAGAAGAGGCGTCTGTTCCTGCTGAGCATCAGCACTGCCAACCTCCCTTCTGCAAAGGAATCACAGCATTTCCCCAGCCCTCCAGTTCTCAAACATCACTCACGTTCTCCACTCTGAAGGTCACACAGCGAGCCAAACCCTGTCCTGGTCTAACTTGCCGGGATTTCTTTGCTGCTGTTCTTCCTCTCCAAAGGAAGAGGAGTTCACTTAATTCATGGGCTTGTACCAGCTCAGGCTTAGATGCCAGCATGCACCTGCACGTCTAGGCAGAGCTTCTTCAAACTGCAAGCTGTGAGCTTACAGAAACCGTGTACTAAGAGCATATTCTAATTACGCATTTACGTTAGACACCGCTCCAAATTATTAGCTGTCAGTTGTGCTTTCCAGATAGTGAGCAGGGGAGGCTCAGCTTAGCACGTTCACACTTCCCAGCGGAACGGAGTATGTTCTTTTAACGGGCTCCCTGACCTCTGCTAAGCGTCTGTTTGTTGTTGCTAACCACATTAACAAATCGCAGCGTCTTCCTTGCATCCATCAGGAAGAGCGAGGCGAGCTTTGCCCAGTGCCCTAAACGAGAAGGGCAACAAAGTGAGCGTGAGAGGAGGGCTATCCCTGAAGAGGCTTTTATGTGGCAGAGGGACAGTGTAGCATCCCCAGCCTCGTGGTAGCAGGAGGTGGGTGTCCATGCTGGGCCTTCCCCGAGCCCCCTCCGGCTCCCGCTTCCCGCAGGGCCCACTCCTGCGGGACCGCCAAGCTTCCACCGCTCCGGGATCGCGTGTCGATCATAAAAGCAGCGATGCACAGACAGCCTGCCCTCATTCATCACTACTTTTTCATTATCTTTAATTAAATTTTGATATTACGCCACAGTATTTCAGCCGCTTTCATTACTTTCCTTATAGGCGGCAGCAGGAAAAAGCAATTACCGTACATCACTGCCTTGCCAAAATAAATTTTTGAGTTGAGGCTTGGTTTTGCCCTTTTTTAGGCTGCGAAGTACGCAAGGAACCTCCTTCCCCGGCAAATCCCCCGCGGAGCCGGCTCCCCGTCCTGCCCAAAGCGGTGCCAAAGCTCCAGCCCGCTGGACGGTGCCAGGCGGACGGCTGCAACCCGGCAGCGGCGACAGGGACGACGGAAACGCGTGAGGAGGGTGGTAGCGGCTGGGAAAGGCGCTTCTTTCTCGGCACAGAGGGCCCCAAAAGTGTCAACACCGCAGGGCTTGAGTGAGGCGGGAGTGAGGCGAGGGGTGCTCAATCCCCCTGCTTGCCCCCGAGCAGGACCCCCAGATCGACGGGGCGGTGACACTGGCCAGCCCCAGGTGCTGAGCTGCTTTTGCCCTTCGCTTTCTCCACGTCTTCCCGCTTTTCCCTCTCCCCAGATGAACAACGGCTCCCGGCCAGCACCGGGGGCCACGCTGCCTTCACCCGATGGCGGGAGCGGAACGCGGGACGCGGCGCTTTCCCCCGCCAATATGGCGCCGTCCCCCCGCCTCCCTTCTCAACATGGCGCCAGCCGCGCGCGGGGCAGCCCGCCCTCCCCAAGATGGCCGCCCGAGTGGGACTGCGGCGGGGCCCTCCCAAGATGGCGCCCGCGCTTTCCTGCTAGCGGAGCGCTTCCGGTGGGGCCTGGTGTCAGCGCCGCGGCCATGGCGGAGCTGACGGACGCGGAGCTCCGGAAGGAGCTGATAGCGCTGGGCTACCGGCCGGGGCCCATCACCGCTACCACCCGCAAGGTCTACGCCAAGAAGCTGGGCTGCCTGCGGGCCGAGGTGGCGGCGGCCAAGCGCAGGGGCCGCGGCGCTCCGCCGAGCCCGGCCCGCACCCCCGCCAGGCCGCTGCAGGCCTCGCCCTCGCGGCAGCGCTCCGGCTTCAGCCCTTCCGTCGGGGCCGCCCGCGACAGTGAGGAGGAGGAGGAGGAGGAGGAGGAGGAAGAGGAGGAGGAGGAAGGGGGTCAGGCGCCCGCGTCCCGCTGGGGGACGTCTGGGGAGGTCGACGGGCTGTCCTGGGGGGGCTCCCGGGGATCCCCTCCGGGTCGGGGCGGAGGGCTCGGCGCCAGGGCTGAGGGAGGCCTGTCCCGGGACAGCTTTGGGGGGCTGAGCCCCTCGGCGCAGTGGGGGGTGTCTGTAGAGAGAGGTGGGGGGGCCGGGATGGGGCTGGGGGCGTCCCTGGGTAGGACTGGGGGGCTGAGCGGGACGTCCCTGGGTAGGACTGGGGGGCTGAGCCCCCCCTCCCAGTGGGACACGTCTATAGAGAGAAGTGGGGGGCTGGGGGCGTCCCTGGATGGGTTTGGGGGGCTGAGCCCCCCCTCCCAGTGGGGTATATCCGCAGAGAGAGGCGGGGGGCTTGGAGCTGGGGCGAAGCCATCCCTGGACAGGTCTGGGGGGCTGAGCCCCACGTCCCACTGGGACATGTCTTCAGAGCAGAGCAGGGGGCTCAGCAGTGGGCTGGGGGCGTCCCTGGACGGCTTTCGGGGCGCAGGCTCCACATTCCAACGGAGCGCGTTCACGGGGAGAAGCGAGGAGCTCAGCACCGGGCCAGAGCCGTCCCTGGACGGGTTTCGGGGCTCTGGCTCCTCGTTGCAGTGGGGCACGTCAACAGAGAGGAGCGGGGGGCTCAGCGCCGGGTTGAGGCCAACCCTGGACAGGTTTCGGGAGTCGAACGCCACGTCCCAGTGGAGCACGACTGCAGAGAGGAGTGGGGGGCTCGGGGTCAGGAGTGGGTCAGGGACATCCCTGGATGGGGCTGAGGGGCTGAGCGCCATGTCCTCCTGGGGTGACGTTGGGGGTCTGAAGTCCAGGAGCCACTGGGGTGCGTCAGGAGGAGGAATCGGGGGTCAGTGGGAGTCAGGAGGGGAAAGGAGGGGGCTCTCTAACACCTCGTGGGGGCGGGAGAGCGAGGTGACACCCAGCACCCGGTGGGGCACCTCTGTGGGACACGGGGGGTTGAGCCACCAGTTTGGGAGAGGGAAAGAGGACTTGGCTTCCGGTGTTCGGAAGGAGGCAGACCGGGACCCGAACCCCCGCAGCTGGGGAGGGGGATTGATCCGGCGGTTCCCGTGGCGGGCTGCGAGCGATGCAGGGCGGGCCTCGGGGAGCTGGTGGGACACATCGTCATCGGGAGCTGGACAGGGAGTAACCTCCCGCCCTGGCTTGTTGCGGTCAGCCCCCAAGCAGCAGACGGACGGAAAGGGCAAAGGCCTGGAGTACTACCTCTCCCAGTTCCTTTGCCTCGCCAGCTTCGTCCTGCTGCTGATTTTTCTGGGCATCCTCGTGGTGAAGATGATTGGGTCAGGCTGGCTTGACAGGAGAGAGGAGAACTGTACGTGCGCTGGTTTAATCCTGGTTTTAATCTTTATTCTTCACCGTTTCTGCTTTCCGTTTACCGCTTCCGTCGCGTTTCTCATTGCTGTAACTTGACATCTCTGCTGCTGTCCCCGTTTCCATCTCCCCTTGCCCCTGGGAAGCCTTGTTAGTCGTGGGAAGTTAGTCAAGTCTGCTTGGTTTTTCAATCGAGTTTGGCCTTCGGTTCTTCAAAACCACGGGGTTTATGGAGAGCGGCGTTCCTCCTAGGCCAAGGGTGGGTTTTGTGATTGTCCGTCGTGTAACGCGGCGCCTGTGGGATGGCCCCTTGTGTGTTTTTAACGCTGGCCTCTGCAGGGCGCAGCCCTTGGTGGCCTTCACCCTGGCCACGTGAGGAGCGCAGCGGTTGGACCGGCGCTTCGGCGCTCTGCGATGAGAACCGAAAGGGGGCTTCCCCGTCACCCGGGGTTTAAAGCAGAGTTCCTCCAGCTAGAGCAGATGGAAATACTGTCGTTTCATGGCTTTGACCTGCAAGAAGAGGTCTGGGGGGTGGTTGTTCGGGGTGGGAATCCCGAAACTCGGGCACGCTGCGCCGGTAGGCGTTGGCGCGCTTCGTGTGCGCTGGGAAAGCTGCTGCCTGCTTTCTCCATGAGTAAAACTGCCCGATGGCGTTGAATTTCTGAGGCAGCCCTTACAGCTTTGTAGATACTTCAAAACCAAGGGTATTCTGAAGCAAGAAATCTTACAGCAAAGCTGCAAATACTTTAAATTCTGGGGTGGTTAAGGTGGCGAGGAAGTACTGCATGGTGGACCGATGTATTTCTTGGCGTGGGAGGGAGCTCTCAAACCAGAGGCCGTAATCCGCAGAGCTAACAGCTCCAACTAAAATAAATCTGCTTTGGCCTTGAGGAGGCTTGATTTAAATCCGCTATCCCCGCGCTATTTCAGGTGGCCGTGGCGTGCAGTGAATGGCGTTACTCAATCGTAAAAGATGAGCGTGAAGCAGTTGGGTGTAGAGGAACACGAAACAGCTGCTCCAGAGGAGTTACTAAAGCATTCAGACCCCGGTTTTTACTTTTCAGCTGTGCAGGGTTCATCGTTTGCACCCGTTTGGTTTGGTTTGCTTTCGGTGCTGCCTGCCCGAGCGGCGCTTTGAATGCGCTGTTTGCATAGCAAGGCGCCGTGTGGAGCGCGATTAAGGGGAGTCAGGCTATAAAGCAGAGCCTTCTTTTTAAAAAGATAATGGCTTTCTTGATCAAAGCTCTTGTTTTGCAGCCAGCTAACTCGCCCTCTCCTTCTCTCTCACAGTTAATCTCTTGCCTGTGGATTGTGACAAAAGAACGGATGATGTAAGCACGTATTTATTTATCTCCGTGTGCTGCGGCTTGGGGATTCTGGCAGAACAGTAATTATTCGAGGTGGCTTCCGCCACCAGTATCACTGTAAAGTTATTACTCCTATCGTTTTACAGGAAAATTGTGACTTGATGAGTTGGAATTAATGGACCAGATTAAATTAGGATTGGTGTATGAGACGCCAAAAGATAAAAATTTAGAATCCCAATGATGTGAATCAATTTCTTTCATAGTTGTAACCAAAGCGATATTGGTGGGCAATGAAGCTGTGTTCAGCTTTAACAGAGTAAGGTCTAATCCAGCCAATTCCCACAACTTCATCAGAAAGCGTACGGCCCCGTTTCTTTTATCATAATGGATTATTCACAGAGTGGAGGGGTTGGAAGGGCCCTCTGGAGATCACCCAGTCCAACCCCCTGCCAGAGCAGGATCCCCCAGAGCAGATCCCACAGGAACCAGTCCAGGGGCTTTGGAAAGTCTCCAGGGAAGGAGACTCCCCCCTCTCTGGGCAGCCTGTCCCAGGGCTCTGACACCCTCCCAGGGCAGAAGGGTTTCCTCACAGTCAGGGTGAACCTTCTGTTGGCCAGCTGATGGCCATCGTCCCTCGTCCTGTCACTGGGCACCCCTGAGCAGAGCCTGGCCCCCTCCCCCTGACACCCCCCTTTAGATACTGATACGCATTGATATTAGGAGAGAGCAAATTTCCTGTAGGATTCCGAGTGATGGATAGTCTCCTGGGGTGAAGGAACCCGTCAGCGGTCGGTCAGAGGGGGCGGCTGGTAGCGCGGTCTGGGCTGGGGGCACTCCCAGAGGATGCGCTGGCTCACTTTGAGTCAGAAACCCTAGAATTTTGCTGGGTTTCGTTTGTACTAGTGATGCGTGACGGAGCCGAACCCCACTGCTGGCGTTTCGGGTTGGGCCTGTTAGCTGGTCTGACCCACTGTCCTGTTGCTGCTGGTCTGTTCACGTCTGCTACCTGTTTCTGCCTTTCAGTTCTGTCAGGTGAAACAGAAGGATGTGATAATGAACGTGCTGCACGAGTTGTACAACTACTTGTCTGTACAAGCCGGTAAGTTCCAATTGTCATTAGAAACCACTTCTGAGCGTTCAGCACACTGCTCTCCCAGCTGTCTGGACATTTTTAACCTCAGTTTGAAGAGAGGGGTTTATGGAACAGTCAGTTCCACTTGAAGCGCTCTGAGAAAGTCAGGTAATAGAAAACCAGAAAAAAGCTGTGTTTATTTTTATTCTGAATAATGCTTAGCTAATATCACTGTGCTCTGGTGGAGTGGCCCTTATTTGCACTTGATATATTGGGAATTTGAGGTAGAAATAGTCAGCCTTATGGTTCTTTTCTACCAGCATCTTGAAACTGTCTTCAAGACACTCCGAGCCAGTAAGTGTAAGCTGATGTGTTCTTACAAGTAAAGTTAAAGCGACTTCAGAAATTGCCAGCTCTCCGCTGAAGCGTGGCAGCTGATGATGTTGAGTGCCTCTCTCTGTTTCCCAGCACAGAGTAAGACAGGCTCTCTCAGCTAACCCGGCGCAGTAGTTCTCTACTATGTGTGAGCAAATCTGCTCCATAACTAGTGTTCTGTGCTGGAGAAAGGCTGCTAGGAATACAGCAAACGAGTGAAAACTTGTTCAGCAAGATGTATAATAATCAATAAAAGCACTTAAGTTCCATTTTCTACATTTCAGACCTCAGTAAGGAGGAATCCTTTAGTTTGGCTTCGAGGAATTTCTAAGTCTTTTCAACTCAGACTTCAGCTCCTGTGCCGTTTCCACCAGTTTTATGTAGTCTCTTAGCATATTCAGTTAACTTTGTGAAGCTAGCTTGAGGAGACTCAGTCCCTCGCCAGCATTTCCCTGCCTGGATAGAAGGTAGAGCTGTGGTTCAGGCTCCTCAGAAGCCTTTTCAGTGCTGACCGTTAACTCCACCGCCTCGGTCTTTGATACCTGATGGAAGGTGCCCCTCTGCGGGGCATTAGGTCAGAGAGGTGGGTGTGTGCAGTGCAAGGGGGAGACACTATTTCCCTCCCCTCGTTCTCTGTTGAGTAGCTCACCACTGAAGCAGGTTTGATTGCCCTCACCCAACCTCTGTGCAGTGGCTGAGCATCTTGTTAGTAGTCGCAGTCTTATCTGCCTACAGTGTAAGTCATTCCTTGTAATCGTTTTGCCCAGAGCTGTAGGTGATTTTGAAGGATAGCATTTCCAGAGAGTTCACTGTGTTTCGGAACCTTTTGAGGGCTTTTCTTTTTTTTCCCCGAACATTGTTTCTATTTGACTTTTTTTACCAGGTAATTTTGAATGCGGAAACCCTGAGAATCTAAAAAGCAAATGCATTTGGGTTAGCGAAGCGAAGGATCACGTGATGGTGAGTAGGCTGTGAACAGCTATTGTTATAACGTAGTGCTTGGTCTCTTACAAGGCAGTAAATAATAGATACTAAAGCAATTCGCCGTCTGCTTTACTTCCTCGTCCTGTTTTGATTCTTTCCCATATCTCTAGCTTCCCCTTTGGCCAGTCCTGTTCTCAGCAGTTCTTTTGGAAATAATCTTCTCCTACATCTCTGATTCAGCCCCTGTAAATCTTAACTTAATGGTTTGTTGTTTCACCGTAGTCATCAGTCTTCTGAAACCAGAAATTTCCCTGGATTGAGGGCTGGGCAGAAGAAGGATTTTTCTATACCCCAAAGTGTCAGAAGACCGACTGCTTTGATCTAGCATTCCATTTCTTTCATGGTAAACTGTCAGTAAGATTATGTTGTATTTAGTGGTTAGTCTTAACAGTCTGGGATAGTGTTACTTTACAGAGTGCTTCATGCATCATCCGCCACAGTCAGAAGACTTTAGTCCAGGCAGACCTTCAGGTTTAGTCCTCCCTCCTCCAGCTGACAGAGTTATGATTAGAATTAACCTGGGGACAGACCGTATAGAATGAACCCTCCCTCTGCTGTAACGAGATAATGTTATTCGGTATTTTAAATGAATGGAGGACTAATCTGATGGATTCTTCTGAACAGAATGTAACTGGGAGCTCCCCCCAGAAGTTTGAAGCTGCCCTGCACTGGATATTAAACAGCAACAAGGATTTAGGAATATGGTAAGTGGACGCCCACTGTGTCGAGGTTTTTTGGTGTTGGCTGATGCGTAAGTTGACATCCTCTGTGGTGTGCCCTAAGAGCTCCCGTACCTCGTTAGATTTCAGAAGATGATCTGGAATTGGCTTTGTCAGTGCTTGCTGGGCAAACTTCCAAATGAAGAGTAGAGCCCTGCAGGAAAAATTGGTGACTGAGCTCATTCCCTGGGAGTCTGTTTCCCAGCCTTCGCGCTGGGGGACGTGGCGTTCAAGAACGTGCTGTCTTGCAGATGAGGCGTGAATCCGAGGTCAGGGCTGCTTATGGCTGTGTTGTGCTGCCTGCGGGGTTTACGAGTGGTGGGCCTGGTGTCCTGCCCACAGCCCTGTGACCACGGCACGCTTCTTGCACTTGCCCACATAGCCCCTGTTCCCAAAATAACCTGGTACTGCTGCTGTAGACAGAGCCTCGGTACTGCGTGGAACCGCGTCCTTGGACCGAAGGGCTCGCTGGACACCAAAGCACTCCCTGTGGTGGGTAACACCCGTGCTTTGGGATCCTTTGGAGCAAGTCCCGATGAGGAGGAGAGGAGAATGGATTGTGGACTGGTATCCCCAGTGTCAGTTGTCTTCCTGGCAGGACACGCTGTACGCGTTAAAATGAACGGTCTGACTGACCGGTGTTGGCCGGTCATCGGTGGGTCTCTGTTCTCTTGGGTTTCTTGGCTAGCAGCCTCTTCAGTACATGAGAAATAGCACAAGTACTGGTTGTATTTTTTACCTGCCAAAAACTTTCAGGCCATAACCTAATGAAAGGCTTACCCAGAGTCCACAGACGCCATGATCTTCCTCTGGGAAGCGCGGGCTGCCTCCAGGCTGCGCTAACTCGGAAGTCTAACGTTTCAGCACTGCTAAATGTGTCTGTGAATGGATTGTAACGGCAGGAACGCCGGCGTTGGTGGGCGCAGCTTACGCGGATTCCCACTGCTTGATTATTTTTGTTTTTCTCTGCTGCTGGGATGTGAGGATCAGACAGCCTTTACTGCTTTGGTTATTGGTGTGAGGCCAGTTCCCAGGGCGGGACGCAGCTTCCCCAGCGGCAGGTTTGGGTTTGTGGGTGGGCTGGGATCCGGAGTTTTCAAACTCAGCTTTTTATACAGGCGCGCTGCTCGTGTCGGGAGCCGTGCGCTACAACGTACTCCCTGGGGGGGGGTTTAATTTTATTCTCGTAATTAACAACTCTGCCGGCTGTTCGCCGAATGGATCCGCTCTCACCGGGTCTGCGGAGCGCGCAGGGGGAGCGGTCAGCGGCTTCAAAACCTGCGGGGGGCATTTTTTTCGTTGTAGCGAACGCTACGTGAGATGATTTTTCCTAGGTGCTAGTCTGGGAGGCAGAACTGAAAAGGAGCCCTGCGCTGGGGGATTCTGCTGCATATTTTACAATATTGTCACGGAATTTGGACTGTAAATAAGATGAGGGGGTGGGCAGCAACCGTGTGTCTCCAGCTACTGTGGAATCCAGTAACCAAATACAAGCTGTCAGCGGTTTGTGAGCTGCGCACTGGTAAATTGGGAAGATGTCTTTGCCTGATAGGTTATTCGTTGCAAACCTAGAATGAATTAGTAGCTTAAAACAAAATAAAATCCCCTCTGGGCCAATTCCTCTGAATCTGATGGCTCTCCCTGGGATTACATGATGCCTGTTGGCTGAGGGTATCTACTAAGGAGGCCGCGTCGGTGTAGATCTGCACGTGAAGCGAGTGTCTGGGCTGGCTGGGCAGGTGTGCGGGAGGGATTTGCAGGAGGATGCGTTATCGATTTTCGCCGTGAACGGCGAGGGTGTGTCGGTCTCGCGCTGCGGAGGCAGCTGATGCGCTGTCGCTTTCCTACCTCAACTGTTTGTGCTCGTCTGCGCCGAGGAGAGCAGCGCAACCTCCGCGGACGTTCGCGGCCTCCCTCAACTGCTCTCTCTGCAATTGCTGATGAGTGACTCAGTAAACATTTCCATTTCTCTGTGCTGGGAGGTGGGAATCCAATTTAAAGTTTAATCTTCTGCACGCTGAGAGGTGCTGTCAGAGAGTCTGCAGAGGGAGACTTCAGTTTACCAGCGGGAGTTCCAGCCCTGCTGCCTTTTCTAAAGCTATATCCATTCCTTGCTAAGCAGCCAGTCCCCAAACGTTCTGGAAAGAGGAGCTGCAAGGGTGTCGGTGCGTTTTCTGTGTGGTGTACAGAGCAACTTCCTGCGTCTGCAGCCTGGTTGTTCTCCCTGTCTTGATTAAAGACTGCAGTTGGAGTGTCTGCTCTCTTCAGTGAAGCTTCTCTGTCTCTTCCCCTCAGGTTGAAAGGCAGAGACCTTTCGGAACCGGTTACCAGAGTGGAGGAAGTGTTCTGTCTCGAATCGGCCCATCCTCAGATGGGGCTCGGCTGCCGTTTCCGTCGGGCAGTGGTCACTGCCGTCGTGAACCTTTTCCTCTTCTTCTGGAGTAAGTCGTCAGCTCCCTCCTTGCCAGCCGTAGAGCTGAACCTGTGCACGCCTGCCCGTTCTCCCAGCCATATGAAATTACTAACGGAGGTGAAATAAATCTGCTGATGAGTTAATATCTAATTAACCTTTGTTCTGGCAGCAGAGGGACACCCGTAGACCTGCTCTTGTGCCGTGAGTGCTTAACACTTAGTTTAAATCAGCAAGCTGATTAGCTCTCTGGGTATTCCTCAAGTACCCATTACTGTGGGCTGCAAAATAAGTCTGTTAACCTTCCTAAAAGATTTGGGTTTTCTTTCTTTCCGTGCACTAAGCTGCGGAGTTTTCTGGACTCTTTAATAATGACTTGTAGCATTTCAGTGTTAGAGGTTTTATTGGAGTAGTCTGTCATGCCCCAGCTAAGGCAGAAGTCTTACTGAGCGAGGTGATAATGAGAGTTGACTGGAAGAGGTTATAGTCGAGCCAGGCAAGGTGGGGGTGAAAGGGGATAGTTATGTTTATGGCAGAGATTGAGATGCTAAAGTTAGCTCATGTTGTAACAGGGGCATTTGTCAGTGCTAAACCTTCAGTACAGATCTCCTGATTTTTGGGCTGGTGCTGGAGCCCCAGGCTGTATTTCCTTATCAAGCAGCTATCTTTGGAGCAGTGAAGCTTGACAGTCTTCCTAAGTCATTATTGTGGGGGAGGCCTCTAGCAAAGAGGTAGCTCTGAGACTTAGAGAATTGAAGCCCTGTGGTTGTGCTGAGGTTTCTGGGGGGGGACACGCCTCTGTAATGAGGCTTTCCAACCACCTCTGCCCACATCCACGCATGCTGTTCTGCTGCAGGTGCTGTCAGTACCAAGGTTTTTGCAGGGCACAGTCGTGCTGGTGAGCAAAATGAAGTGCTTGGATTCGGTTCCAAGCAGGTCTGGGTAGCGGGGAGTGAAAGCTGCTCCCGGGGAGAGGCAGTGTCAGAAATAAAACTGCTAGCATCCAGCAGTACCTGTGCGTCAGTTATTGAATTCCATTTGCTTTTATTCTTCTAGGTCTGGTAACTCTCTGGGGGATCCTGATCTTCCTTCGGTATCGCTGGCGGAAGATGGAGGAAGAGGAACAAGCCATGTATGAAATGGTGAAGAAGATCATAGGTAGGACACAGGAGCTCTGTAAATCAAGTAGCCCTGTTCCCCTCTCGGCGATGTTGAGGTCTCTCACTGCTTTGTCCTCCTCCCCTCCAGCTGTTGTCCAAGACCACTATAAGGAATGGGAACGGAATCTGGAGCGTTACCCCTACGTCGGCATTTTCCACGTTCGGGACAGCCTCATCCCTCCTCAGAGCAGGTGAGCCGAACGCTCTGCGTTAAGGAGGGCTGTCAGCGTGATGTGATCCAGCTCAGCTGTGCAGTTACCGGGCAGCGGACCATGAGCAGACGGCTGACGGGGAGCTGGACTGCAAGGAGAGTCTGTCCGGCCTTGCAGTTCATAAAGGATTTTGGCGTAACTCAGGCTGTGCCTCAACGTGCTGCAGAAGAATGTGACGGTGCAGTCACGCGGGTGCATTGTCATTGTTCTGTCAGTGATTGGATTTTGGTTTGCTTGGGCGTGGAGCATCTGATTTTCTCTCCATCTAATGCGCGTAGGATGCTTTTCAGGTACCCTCAGACAGGGTATCAGGAGGCTCTTCGGAAGCAGTTGTGTGGTAGCTCTCCAGGAAGCAACGTAGTTCGAGCTGGGGGGGCTGAAAAGGGAGATGCCGTGAGGGTTTGGTGTTTTTTCAAAAAGGAATTGTGGTCCAGATGGTTGCTCCGTGGGTGGTGGGGCCAGGGGGCTGCTGCAGCCCGGTTCTCCGTGGTTTACGTGCCACTTGCTCCGTCTCCGCAGGGATGTTTCTTGTGTTTTGGTTAAATGGAGCTGCTTTTTGACTTCGCAGCACACGTAGCATTCTGTGCCCTCGGGAGGACAAAGTCCTCGCTCCGTCAGTCACAAGCCTCCTTTTCCTACTAGTGGTGATTTCAGCTGGTTTGAACCCATTTCTCTGTGTGGGGTGCCCAGAATTACCAGACACTGATTCAGAACTGGGCTGGGGGGGAGCTTCAGTTTGTCCTCCCTGGTCTGAGATCTCTGCGTGCGGGAAGGGTGAGGGCAGTTGGCTAATCGAATACGAATTGAACTCGAAATTCAGGGCGGTCGTCAATTACTGGTGCTGACAGAGAGGCTTGTCCCTCCCCCAGGCAGAGCCTGTGTTTTCATGTCATGGCCTGAAATCGCGTTTAAACCACGATTCTGGTTTAATTCCCTTTATTGTCTGCGCAGGGAACAGGAGGCGGCTCGTGGTAGCCGGATCAGCAGCTGGAATTGCTGTAAGCAGGAAAGCACAGTGAGGAGATGATTCTCATTTATTTTCCTGCTGTTGTTTTTTGCAGGAAAAAAATGAAGCGGGTGTGGGAGCGAGCTGTGGACTTTCTGGCCTCGAACGAGTCACGGATTCAGACAGAGTCGCACAGAGTAGCAGGAGAAGATATGCTGGTGTGGAGATGGACTCAGCCTTCTTACGTCTCGGATTCGGAGCACTGAAGAGGAGCAGAAGTTGTGCAGCTTTTGGACCTCTGCGAGGGGACGGTCCCTTCTCCGGTGATGGGAAAGAGCAGGTCACGGCCCTAATCCCCTAGGGCTGGGGGTTGCGCCTAGCTGCCGGCTCTTCTTTCGGAAAATCTTCACACACAAAAATTCAGGGCAATAATGTTAGCTTGGAAAGAAGATGAGCTGGTGGGAAACTAGAACTGCACCAAAGTTAGCCTTCCAGCAGATATCTGGCTTCTGCAGGCACGCAGACCTAGAACAACGTTTTAAAAGGGAAAAAAAACCCCAAGCACACCTGTTGTTGAGGGATTTAGGATCTCTCTGACAAAGCTTAGGAGCTTAAAATTTGACCTCAAGTGTACAGAGGCCAACTGGTGGCAACGTCCGTCAGGGAATGTGTTTCAAGAGGATGAACATTTCCCATGGAAACATTAGGGCGGCGGTGAAGATGCGTTTGGTTCGAATTTGGGTTTGTCCGTACAAAAGCAGTCATGGGAAGCACTTGTTGCTTCCAAGTGAGGAAAATGTTTGCGTTGGCTTCACCCTTTAAAAATGGGGGAGAGGGGGGAAAATTGGGGTGAAGGTAGGTCCTAGGGGGAGGGGCAGTCTGACGTGCCTTGGTGGTTTGGCTGGGTTGGGGGGGGATGGAGGAGTGGTTGTGACCCTGTTACACCTTTTACGTCTGCAGTCTGTGTGCTTTATGATTTCGGGGTGGGGCGGGGGGGAATTTGGGGGGAAAGTAAAGGATATAGGATGCTTCAGAAAGCGCTTTCTTGTGGCTCCAGCCAAAGGGACTGCTTCGCGGGCTGTGGAGAGCAGCTTCGGAAAGGCTCTTGGGGCTGAATGTACGTGTTTATCCTGGGCAGCTGCAATGTGTGTGCCGTGTGTCGGAGCAGAGACGTACCCTGCGTGGAGCGCCAGGACAGGGATTGCCGCCTCAGCGTTCCCGCAGCCTCGCGGTGGGTACAAGGAGCAGCGACCAATCCTCTGCTCGTGCCGCAGGCATCGTAGTTTGTATCTAGAATCGTTTGGTTACTTCATATTGGGTTTTTTTGACGTCCAGCAAAGCAGTGTTTGTTTCAAAGAAGATAGCACCGGGGTGTGGCAGTTTAGGCTAGGCAGGGATACTGCGGATCTGCTCTTCCCAGCGTGGTGAACCAGCTGACCGGCTCAGCACTGATGAGGATGCCACCAGCAGGGACCAAATCAACTTCTGGCGTGGGCTGGCAGAGCCTGCGGGGAGAAGCCAGCGTTGATTTGAACCCGTATAACCGGAGGGCGTTGTTCTCCCTGGCGTCACGGGTACAGTGTGAATGCTCGCGTTCATCCCCGATGCCGGATGCACGGAGAGCTTCCTCTCCAGGCTCCGGGTTGGCTGCCGAAGCCCCGCTCCCTGCTTTGCAGGTTGGTGATGCCACGTACCCTCCGCTAGCCGAACCCAGCGGAGAGGGCAGATTTCTCCAGGGACGACACGCGGGGAGGCCGGTCCCGTTCGACGGGAAACGCCCTGTGTGGAGCTGGCTCTTACCCGGTGATTTCTTTCTGGGTGCAAAGGCAGGGTGTTTGAACAGCAGAGGAGGCTCAACAGCCACTTTCAGCTTCTTCCCCTGATAATAAAACAGGGGTCAGGTGAAGGCAGTTCGCCTCGGATGTTGTAAGGAGATCATCACTGCTGCCACAGGCCTTTTGCAAACCCCAGTGCCTACATTCTTAAGCCTTTTTAAAACACCCGTGGGGTTTGGGTTAGCTTTTCTTTAAACCATCCAAATCTGGAAGTGAAGAGTCAGACATTGCAGTCATCTTTTTGTAATAAACTTGGTTTTGTAGACTATATTTCACTGGCTTGGTGCTGTTTATTATATGTTCAATTTAACTCTGTAAATCTATATATCAAATAAATTTATTACAAATAACTTGTTCCCTTTATTTTTATTGAGGAGTCACAGGTGGTTCCCAGTGCTGACGCTCCTGCAGATCCCGCCCCGGGCAGCTCGCGGTTTCTAAGGATAAGACTGGAGGTGGCGCGGGGATCCTGACGAGGCAGCGGGGATCCTCCCGACGCTCGGTGAGCTTGGGGCATCAGCCAGCGGCCTCGAGGGCTGGGTTGCAGACGGGCTCGGTGTGTTGGGAGTAGCTGGCGTTAGGCAGAGGTGTGTGAGACGCAGCGAGCGTGGTCAGCCGCGTGTTGGAGAGCACGGCAGCTTGGAAGGATGTGAAACTGTAAACGTTAGTTCAGCAAGTTGATCGTATCCCTGTGGCCCGTAATAAAGTGGATATGTCAAGCGGGGAGCGGGATGGTGCCGTTAAGTCCCTGAGCGAGGGTGCCTCAAGCTTCACGTGTTTCCCACTCGCTCTCGGAAAGGCGGATCCCTCGCACGTTGGGTGTCCGAAGCCAACAGCTGCTGCAGCAAAGCTTGACGCTGGTCCAAGCTACTGGTCCTGCGTGTTGTGGCATCCCCGGGCTGTGGCTAACTCGCCTGGTTTTTGGGACGTGGTACTGAAGTGCCAGGTGATGATATAGGAAGGCTGGGCAGCAGCGAGGGGAGCGTTGGAGTGGGATGGATGTCCCTTCCTGCCCTTGCAGGCTGTTGTCACTGGATACGTCGCTTCCCTCCTTGTGGTAACGTGCTTTAAGCGAGGCTATTGCACATCCCTCTGAAAGGGGGGACATTTATGTCAAGGATAAAGTCAAAAAGCCAAGTGTTAAACCATCTGCCGGATACACCCAAGTTCTGCAGGGCGTCTGGTGAGTAGGAGACACAGACACATCCTGCTGGCAAGTCCAGAGCGGTCTTTAGGGTCCGTTTCTCCGAGTGTTGTCAATCCTTCTCTCATTGAGTGCCAGTGACTCGGCACGCGTGCTACCACCAGTTTCTGCTTCGGACTCTACCGAAACGGTGCGAGTTGTCCGTGAATCGGCGTCGTTCAACCCCTGCGGTCGTGGTGGGCTCGCTCGTGGTTGGGTAGAGAAATGCCTCGTGAATCTTGTAATGTAGGTCTGGGTGGCGAAGGGGGAGAGCGATTCCCACTGACGTGGGAGGAGGTTGGCTCCGTGGCTGCCCTGGAAGTCGGTGGGAGCTGGCTATCTCCTCTCCGGCGCGGCGTTGTTGCTAAGGTATGGGAACAAAAGGGAATGCAGGGCTAAATCTCTCCTCTGAACCTGCCTTCCCGTTCAGATGCTTTCACCCCGTCGAGGTTGCTAAGTTACGGCTGAAATATATTCAAGGTTAGGAAATAATCTGCAGTTTGGTGTAATTACATGTGCCGGAGGATGTTTGCTTTGAACCACGCTGCCCCGATGTTCTCTGCGATAGGCTTCCCCCCCGTGTCCCTCTCATTTGCCGTCGGGAGAGCAGAGGCTGGTTTCGTGCCCCGCTCAGTGCCGAGCTCCCGTTTGCTCCGTACAAGCTGTGTTGACAATTCCTGCGGGACCAGCAGTTTTCCCAGACCCCCGGCTCCGTTCGGGTTCTTCATCCCCCTGCCCTGCTCTCCTTACACCTTGCCTTCGCTCAGCCAGAGGCGCTAACGTCCCCGCTCGCGCTTCCTGCAAAGGATTTCCATAAATGAATCCTCCTCCGGGGGGCTGACAGAGCCCTCGCACCCCCTTACTGTCAGGGAGGAAAACATGTACCAACAAGGAATCTAAAATAAAATTTGCCCTTTATCTTTTCATTTCCTGCTTCCATTTAAAGCCTCTCGCATTAAAGGTTTTGTCTCCTGCTGACATGACAGCTGATGCTGCGCCTTATTTATGGGACGCAGGCAGGGCGCTGGGCCAGTTCTCCTGGAAAGATCAACGGGAACCGGAGAAGGAAAAGCACAGCCAGCGAGTCCTGCCCGGAGGCGTCTCCCTCCAGCACGGCCCCTGTCTGAAGCAATCGCTCCCTGGGATTTCCACCCCGCCTTCATTCAACAGAGCAGCCTCCAGGTAGGTGTTGCAAAAGGGTTTTGCACGCGCTAACGAACGGACCCTGGCTCAGCAGAGCGGGGCGTGAGGCCTGTCCCCAATCCCCAGCCCCGCGGCAGGCTGCCAGCAGCCGCAGAGCAGACTCCAGCACGGGAACCAGTTTGCTAACAAGCAGCACATCGTGTTTGTAGACACCTCTGTAGGGCTGGTGGGGCCTGATGCGAAGCCCACGGGTGCCCAGATTGGCTCTCCAGGACGAGGAGACCCTCAGTAGTTGTGGAAACGTTGCTTGGCTCCGAGCTTGTCTCACCCAGGGGCAGAGAGTGGGCTCTGCACCCCAGGACCCCCCATTCTCCCCCTTCCCCTGCCAGAGTAGCGTCTCCCTGGGGACATGCTTTCGGGTGGCAGGAGGACACCGGGGCCTCCGCTGATGTCCCCTCTGATGGAGAACAGCACGTGCCCTGTGTCCCTCCGCAGCGACCTGCTGTAGGGCTGGGTTCAGTGTTTACATCCCTGCTCCAAGACAGCTCCCGGCATCCAAACAGCAGAGGAAAACACCCCAGGGTGGTGAGGAGCTGCTGGCTGGGGCCTGGGCTGGGCTTGCAGGGTGCAACCGAGCTGCTTCCATGGGAAACAGCTCAAAAATGGGTCCCAGGCGGGGCCCTGTACTCCCCATGGGAGAGCAGCTCCTGCTTTGGTCCCAGCCAGGGTCCCAAAGGTGCCACCAGCGGCAAGGACACCTTAACAAGGGGTTACGTGTGTTTGGCTCCAGCACCCGCCAGCAGCACAAAGGGCATTTCCAGCCCTGGGGCTGGCTCAGAGCGAGGGAGTGGAGCCAGCCTGGCTGCCTGGCCTGGGGGACTGTCCTGGCATCACCGTGCCATGGCTGCAGCTCCCGGCAGGGAGAGTGGAGAGTAAAAAAAATAGGAAATACATCAGGGTGATCCAAAGTCTTCTGAGACTCAAAGGGGAAAAGCCTGCACGTTGGTGCCTGCGCAGGGGGAAAGGATGGGAGCAGCACGACGTCGGTGTCGGCTCCCTGCGTGGCCTCGGCGGTTTTGGTTGATCTTCAGTTGCTTTTTCTTTCTTTCCTTAGATTAGATATAAGGAAAAATTCTTCCTGGAGAGGGTGGGGAGCACTGGGACAGGCTGCCCAGAGAAGCTGTGGGTGCCCCATCCCTGGGAGTGTCCAAGGCCAGGCTGGATGAGGCTGGGAGCAACCTGGGCTATGGAAGGTGTCCCTGCCTGTGGCAGGGGGTGGGGCTGGGTGGCCTTTAAGGTCCCTCCCAACCCAAACCGTTCCATGGTTCTGATTCGTGTCCAAGGCAAGCCTCTGCCAGCCAGCTTTATTCCAGCTCTCCCGCAGATATAAATTTAGTCCTTTAATACGAGACGGGCCCGGCACAGGTTCTGTCGGGATGAGGTTCTGTCGGGATGAGGTTACCCGGGAGCTGGGGACCGGGCAGCCCTGGCTCACTCGAGCCTTGGCTTCCGCTTTTTTTGGCCCACCCTGCCCCGAGTCCATGCCGGGCTGGGGGAGGTTTGGAGTCGGGACTGAGGCTGCAGCCTGCAGGCTAGCCAAGGGTAATAATGTCTTTGTGCCAGTAATTAGTTCCTAATTAGCATAGTTTTAATATGAGACAGAGTTGCTCTCCCCTTAGAGCGCTCTGCTTTTTACAAGAGGCTGAGTAATTGCCTCTGCGGCTCTGCGGCCCTTCGGCAGCGGCAATCAGCCCGGCTGCCTGCACGGGGACCCTGCAGCCGCTCACGGGCTCCGGCTCCGCGTCCTCCGTGCGCTTGTTTTAATGGAGCGATAACTGCAAAGGACATGTCTCCCGGCCTGGCAATACGCCTGACATAAAAATGAGATTGCTTCAATTAACACACGCATTAAAAATACATACGCTATCCAGCCTTCTGCAAAGGAGGAAGGTGTGCGCCGGTGACGTGCTGCGGCAGCCCGACCTGTGCCAAGCTCCCTGGGCCATGGGGCAAGCCTGGGTGCTCGGTCCTGCCTCTCACTGAGCCCAAGGGCCCCCCCACCGTGGGCCTGGCCCCCTCCTACAAGCTCAGTAACCACTGGATTTAAAGCCTGATGTGTCTGGGGATTGTGTACTTCTGTCTTCAGGGGCTGTAGTGCACGAAGGACAGAATAAGGGATGTCGGGACTCACTGCTTGCCCATGCCACCCTCATGGTGGGCACGGCAAGGAGGAGCCCGCCTGCAGTCCTGCCTTGCCCTGTCTGTCCTGGAAAAAGAGGAGGAAACACCAGGATCAGCCTGACTCAGGGGACAGAAGGAGGAAGATGCTGGCAGCCAGCACGTTCCTGCTGCTGGGATGGGCTGTGATGCTGAGCAGTGGCATTTGGGGACCCCGTCCTGTGATGCTGAGCCCTTTCCAGCTGCACGGGAGAGGCAGCTGGTGCCTGCAGCCATCACCCTGGCTTGCTGAAGGGCAAGAGGGGCTTCAGCCCTGGGACAGCTCTGGGCTGTGTCACCGGTACCCCCGTCCTGTCTAGGTAAGCACTGCGGGGACCACAGCCCAGGGGAGATGGAGAAGGCAGCAGCTGGGTCTGCACCAGCATCTGGGTCTGCACCAGCATCCTCAGCCCTGAACACAACCCCAGGTCTGGCCTGGCCCTTCCTCACATCACCGTGAGGAACCCACCCCAAGCCTCCATCTCTCCGCAGGGATCCGTTACTGAGTTCAGCGCAACCCCACGGCAGCGACATTGAAGGATAAGCTCTAGATCAGCTGTTGGGCCGAGGGGATGCGATCAGGGATGCTGCTGTGGTGAGGGGGATGCAGCACGGAAGGGGAGGACAGGAGAGTGTTCCCCACGGCCGAGCAAGGCACCCTGGCTGGAAAGGTCACACAGTCTCCCCCAGCCCTGTGTGTTTTACTCCCGACCTGTCCTCTCCCCTGGCCTCTGGCTGCTCCAGGGCTGCTGTGGTGCAAGCAGAGCCGAGTCACGGTCGGGGAACATTTCACCCCGTGGCTGGAAAGCAGAGAGGTGCCTTAGGGGAATTTACACCCTGAGTTTCTGATGCTTCTATTGCATTTTGCTGAGATTGGCCGATGGGTTCAGAAGCCGTTGCCAGGGGACGCACTGCAGCTGGCCTCGCAGAGCACCCATGCCAGCTGTTTTTCCTTCAGAAACCAAGGTTTTAAAAGGAAAAAAAGCACTTTCCTGAGCTGAAATACCAGCACAAAGCAGAGTGAAGTGAGGGCTCGGGAGTCAGGGTCTTTGTTTCATCCTTGTCTGTAATCTCGGCCTCTGCCCCCGACCATCAGTTCGATCCCTCTGGTCTTCGTGAGCCTGTTTCCTCCCCTCCAGTTAGCGAGTGTTACCACAGCCATCAATCGTTATCTCAACAGGGGGATTTTCTTCCCAACCTCCTGCTCTCTTGCTGCACAGCCCTCCCTACACCTTTCCTGCCGCAGCCCCCACAGCCACAGTCCTGGGCACTGATTTGCTAATGCCCCCTGAGTTATGGCTGGGGACTTGGCCCCCCTGGGACAGGGGGATGCGAGCATCCCCCGACTGCGTGATCTCCTAAATAATACCTGGGTCCTGTCTGTCTGGGACGGATGGGATGGCAGGGCATGGCCAGAGCGTGCCTGCCCTTGGCACACGCTGGAGAGGACACTGGCAGTGGCTGTTTGGAGCGGGTCCGGAGGGGGCCAGGGACGTGCGCTGTCCTTGCTGGAGGAGACAATTCGGGCCTGGCAGGAAGCTGCCTGGGACTTTTCCATTCCCTCACCGGTCCCAAAGTGCCGGGGTGTCGTTTTTCCCTGCACGAGGCTGTTGGCAGGTTCGGGCTGGGTGGCTGTGGGCTCCGCTCCCCAATCCACTCTGCTGCTGCACGGCTTTGGGCAAGCCCTGGTCTCGCCCTGTGCCTGCCCCCCCTCCTTGCCATAATTAGCTTTTCTTTGCCAAGAAGACTGTCCATCCAGTCTGTCCCACAGCATCCCGGCTACTCTCACCACCTCCCTCCACCGATCGCAGCCCCTCTGCCCCATCCTTTCCCAGGGGGCACCAGTGGAGCCGGTGGAGCTCCACATCAGTGGGGCTGAGCTGGGGGGGGGACACACATGCTTTTTCAGGTGATCCAGTGGAAAACAGACCGGAAAAAAGCAGCAGTTGTTTTCCTGGAGAGACAATTGCACAAGGGAGCCGGAGCGTGAGCGCGCGTTCTGGAAAGCCTCGCGCATGGCCAGCCCCTTCTCCCTCCACCCTTAACCCTCTCGCGCACGCAGCTTTGTTTTCCTTTAACACCCAAGGGTGTCTCTCCCCCCCCTTTAAGGCTGTCAGCTGGACATACCAGGCGCTTGCCAGCGCCGACGGCAGCAGTCAGGTGACGGCCCAAATGTCCGCGGGCTCCCCCCGCTCCCTCATTTCTGCTACTCCAGCCACACCGGGAAACAGCGTGAAACCCAGCCCCGGCAGCACCCCGAGCCCACGCTCACCGCCGAGCCCACGCTCACCGCCGAGCCCCCACCGGCCACGTACATCCCGCAGGTGAGGTCCAGGGTGGCTTCTGCATCGGCGCCGGCCGCCTTCCAGGGCAGGATGAATACGGACGGGATGAGCAGACGCTTGAGTTTGGAGAGCGGGCGGGATGTTGTTAGGAATGCTCTGAGACCGGACGCGGCTTGTGGGAAGGGATGGGAGCGAGAGGGTTGGTGCGAACCTCTGGAGCAAGCTGGGGTCAGCCAAAAATGTGCCTTTTGGTTCTCCGTCATGCTCGTGGCATCGCTGGAAAGCGTGGGGATGCTTGGGAAAAGGGCAGGTGGTGGTTGGTGGTGTGAAAGGCAGAAAGTGGGCAGGGGGGTGAGGGAACCTGTGTCCTTTCCCATGGGATGTGGTGCCACCGTGTCCGCCCATCCCACGGCGCTGGTGGCAGCCCCAGGCTCGCTACCGCGGTCCAAAGGCACGTTCCCATGTCCCACCAGCCCAGCCCTCACCAGCCCCACTGCCACCCCTCATCATCTCCCAGTGCCCATGCCAGCCCTGGGGTGGGCAGGAGGCTGTCAGCCCCCTGCCAGCCCAAGATAACGCGACTCCCCTTCCTCCCCATCGATCCTGCTGCTTCCCGTAAACCCGTCCGTGCAGCAATCGGCATCTTTGCATCTTCCTCCTGAGGGACGCGGGGACCGGGCATCAGCTTCGCGAACATGGTATTCTTTCAGGAAAGGCAACGTGAGACGAAAGAGCTGAGGGTTTCTGCACGTGAAGATTTATGGCGGGATGGTTAGAGCTGGGTTTCTTGCTGAGAGCTGAGCTTTTTGCTCCCGGTGTGATGCCGCCCCACAACTGTTTCGGAGTTTGGCTGTAGTCAGGGAAGAGCAGGAAAAGCAGATCTGAAGGTTCCTTGAGCATTGCAGCCCCTTGCCTGCCCCTGTGAACAGCCCGAGTCTGCTTCCAGGCCTGCCAGGATGGGTGCTGGGCTGGAACCGGGAGGATTTTCCTCACGGCCAAGGCGCTGTGGGGTTGGGAGGCACGAGGCCAGAGACTGAAGGGAAATGGGGCGGTTGGGCTGCCCGCACCTTGCTCGGCTGGCGCTCGGTGCAGGAGCTGGCTTAGAATCCCAGCCAGCTCCGGTACCAAGAGCTCCGGACCTACGCCTCTCTTTAAATTAACAGCTACGTTGTTTTGTTGCCTTTTAATAAAGAAAACCAAAACTTAGCAGCGCCCTGCAGTGCTTGAACCCCAACTTTGCAGCAGGGTGCTCGCAGACGCTCTGGGGAGCCGGGTGCCCCGGCGGTAAAGGTGCTGACCATGATATAATAAGACATGAACACGGTCACGTGCACTTGTTTATAGGCTGATTTTCCTTTTTCACGTTCCACAGTATTTCTGCTGGGGCACCCCAGCTGTTTAGGAGCCGTGGGCTTTCTCCTGGGGCCGGGCTGTCTGCGTTGGGCCGCCAGCATGTCAGAGCCTCGTTTCTGCTTGGGATGGGATGGTGTAGGCACTAATTAAAGATTAGCTAATTTAATCTGCTTGATTTGTTTTAGCTGTGTTCAGAGTTGGGAATAAATTAACCTGTTTAGCTCAGGCTCTTTTGCCATTTGCTCCTAAACGAGAGCAGGGCGGAGGGTAACGGTACCCGGCCATCGGTGCCCCCGCTAGCCCTCATGCTGCCGGCAGAGCCGTGGCCTGGCCGGTGCCACCAGCCTGGCACATCCTCCTGCCTGAGACGTGGGGGTTAGAAAATCAAGTCTGTCTCAGGCCAGGGATGCTGCTGCTGCGATGCCCTGGGAGGGAAGCTGGTGTGTTCTGACCATCGCCGGGGAGATGCACTGGGGAGATGCACTGGGGAGATGCCCGTTTGCAGGTGCTTTAAACAACCTCAGGGTTTTTTTTTTTCTGCAGAGAGGAGTCCTCTACACAGAGAATTATTCTCCTTCCCCAATATTTTCTGACTCAGCTTTACCCGCAGTGCCTGGGTTGCGTTTTGCCTTTTTTTTTTTTTTTTTTTTTTAGCTAGAGGGGAAAAAACATTCAAGGTTTCTGGTTTTGTTTTTGAGGCTACAGTTGTACCTCTAATTCCGCGTATTTTTAGTGATGTAAATATCTTTTGGCATGCTCGATAACTTGAGTCGGCAGACGTGATTTATTTCAGGAGTGTCTTGTTTCAGAGGAGCTCAGAGCAGCTCAGGAGGGGTTTGCAGTAACATTTATCTGCTCCGAATGGACAAGCTGCTTCAGAACAAAAACTAAATGAAAAGAGCCCCTTTCTCTTACTGCAAATCTTGCTCTGAGTTTCGCTTAAGAGGAAACAGTAAGAGCCTCCTCAAATCGTGGGGCTTTTCCCCCCCCCCAACTCTCTTCACAATGCCAAGGTTGCCAGAACTGTAAGTGTGTTATGTCAGCCGAGTTTCAGCCTTGGACTGTCTCGGGAGCAACAAACGGTGGATTGAAGTCATGTCGTGCTCTCCGCTCCGAAGAGGTGCTATGACAAATCCGCTTGCTTTTTGCTTTTCTCCCCTTTTTTTATTTAAGGAGAGGAGGTGGGGAAAAAAACCAAACCCACAAACAACCCAAAACACAACAAACCTACAGCTTTCAAGGGAGAAATCCTCTTTAAAAGTTGCTGCAACTTAACAAAACGCTAAATGCTTTTATTAACGTCTAGAAAGGCCCTGAAGAGCTGCTTTCTTCCCCGGTTGAAAAGCACTCATCTAAGTGGCCTGGCTTTGTTCCCTCCGTGCTGGTACAGGCTGGTAATTGTAGAGTAGAAATTCCCCTCCGAAGTGTGCGGTGGTGAAAGAACAGAAAAATGGGGGAGAGCAGAAAAAAACCCCAAACCCACCTTGGGGGAAGGTAAAGGAGCTGCTCCGTGTGGTTTTGGAGGTAGGAGTGTTCCTTCTCCCCCTTCTCTGCCTTCAACTCGCTTCATCCCACTCTGGGCGAAAAGCAAAACAGGCACCTGCTCCGGGGGCTCGTTTGCTCGGTGGTTGAACTGCGGCAGGAGGAGCGCGGAGGGGAAACGCAGCCAGCGGGGCTTTGGCTCTTGGTTGCACGATGAGGAATCGGCTGCGGTTTAGTGGTTAAAGCTCCCAGGTCGGGCTGGAAGTGCTGGCACCGGAGGAAAGGCTGAGCCTGATCTCCCTGCAGAGTCGCCGGAGCGGCCGGCTGCCCGTGATGGGAAACTCCGGGTTTATTCCTGGTGTGAGCAGGGAGGTACCACCACCCTCTACTATTCCGTGGCTGCTGGTTAAGGAGGGGGTGACGGTGCTGCCCCGGTCCCAGCGAGGCTCGGGGTTGGCAGAGGTGGTGTCGCCCACCCAGCAGCAAATCCTGGAGGCTTTGCTAGAGAGAAATGGATCTTCCAAAGATGTTATCGTCTACTGCACGGGGGTTTTGCTAGCAAATATAGGATGCAGAACTCCCCAAGCTATGCTGAGGCACCCGTGCTAACAGGGGCAGGCAACCCAGGGCTCTGCACACCCCTTTTGGGGGGCTGCAGGAACATGGACCAGGCCTCAAAAGGATAATTTTAGGGTTTTTTTTTTTTTTGCTTTTTATTCCCATCCCTTTTAGTTCGGGGGCTGGAGTGTCTTCCTCTGATTCTACCGCCTCGATGGTTTGAAGCCAGACTGCCAGTGTAAATATGAGCTCGGCTGCCTTTTGGTCTTCCTCAGTGGCTGTGGGATTCCCCTGCCCGGCACCGGAGCAAGAGCCATCCCTGGGCTTCTTCCAAAGGATAAAGTGAAGGAGCGGGTGTTGCTGGGTGCTTGGAATTGAAACCAGGGTGCTGCTGCTGAGGCTGTATGGCACAGATGTGCTCCACGTCTGTGCTTTTCCTGCCTCACTGCTTTACAGCCAGGACTTGTTGCTGTCAAAATCAAGGAGGAATTTCTCTCGAGGGCTAGAATCGGGAACGGATCTGTTCCTGGGTGCTCCTTCATGCAGGGCTGGAGAGCTCAGGGGAGCCAGCGCTTCAGTGCGAACCGGCTGGTTTGCCACGTCCTCGTGCCATGTGTTAGCGCGGTGGAGGAAATGCTCCTGCTAATGCTGTGGTGTTAAATGACGGGGAATGTCCCAAAGTGAGGTTTCTTTAGAAGGTGCAGAAAATGTTGCTAACCCCCTCAGCAGTGTCCAGAGGCAAGGGACTGCCCAGGGACGTGAGCGTGCAGGGGCTTTATTAATAAACCTCCTTTGCATGGAATGTCCTGGCTTGGGAAAGTCTACGACCATCATTAACACTGTCTCGTAAGGCAAACGGGGGCTGTTTCACGGCAAGGGGTGTCATTAATACAGCATATTAATAACCTGGCATTACCAGGCCAAAGAATGCCCTGATCCAGCTGCTTTGACGAGGCCACCGCATTAACTTGATAGCTCTGCTCGACCATCTCCCTCTGTTTGCCCCCAACAGGTCTAAATTGGGTCTTTTCTGGACTCTGCATTTCAGACTGGGGCTCCCTGCCAACCCCTGGGCACCCGAAGGTCCCACCCGGCTGCACCCTCGATGCTGGCCCTTTTCTCACGTTCCCCCCACCCTCTGTTTTACAGGCACCGTCGGTGAAAGCCCAGAGCGGGTGTTAAGTGCGCTATGTCCCAAATCCCGCTTCCGATCTCCCGTCCCCGCTGCTAAAGAGGAGCGCGCCCCGCCGCCGCCTGCCACTCAGCACCATGGTGGGGCAGAGCCCCCTGGACCCCAGCGAGAGCAGGGCCACCGTCCTCCTGGAGCCCTTTGTGCATCAGGTGGGCGGCCACATGAGCATGATGAAGTACGACGAGCACACGGTCTGCAAGCCCTTGGTCTCGCAGGAGCTGAGCTTCTACGAGTCACTGCCCTTGGCCATGCGGCAGTTCACGCCCCAGTACAAAGGTACGGAGAGGTGCTGGGGAAGGAGCTGCGGGTCGGTGTTGTCACTGGGATTGGTCCGGAGACTGGGAGAAGGGCTGGTGGGGAGAGTGGCGGAGCGAGAGGTACCGGTGGGCTGTGAGCTTCTTCTCATTGAGTCATAGAATAGTTTGGGTTGGCAGGGGCCTTAAAGCCCCCCAGTCCCACCCCCTGCCATGGGCAGGGACACCCTCCACTAGCCCAGGTTGCTCCAAGCCTCATCCAGCCTGGCCTTGGACACTCCCAGGGATGGGGCACCCACAGCTTCTCTGGGCAACCTGTCCCTGGGTCTCCCCACCCTCCCCAGGAAGAATTCCTTCCTGATGGCCCATCTCAATCTCCCTCTTTCCATTTAAACCCATTACCCCTTGTCCTGTCACTCCCTGCCCTTGGAAAAAGCCCCCCCCAGCTTTCTTGTAGCCCCCCAGGCACTGGAAGGGGCTCTGAGGTCTCCCCGGAGTTTCCCTTCTCCAGGCTGAACCCCCCAACTCCCCCAGCCTGTCCCCATGGCAGAGGGGCTCCAGCCCTCGGAGCATCTCCGTGGCCTCCTCTGGCCTCACTCCAACAGCTCCGTGTCCTCCTGCTGTTGGGGGCCCAGAGCTGGAGCAGAACTGCAGGGGGAGTCTCCCCAGAGCAGATGAGACGGGGAGAATCCCCTCCCTCGCCCTGCTGGCCACGCTGCTCCGGATCCAGCCCAGGGTCCGGTTGGCTCTCTGGGCTGCCAGCGCACACGGCCGGCTCATGTCCAGCTTCTCATCCCCCAGCACCCGCAGTCCTTCTCCTCAGGGCTGCTCTCGGTCCATTCTCCTCCCAGCCTGAGCTGTTGAGCCCCATCACTTGTGCAGGTTTTGCTGAGCTTCCCAGCTGAGTGTGTGCATGGAGCAGGTCTGTGAGACTGGGAGGGTTTCCCTGGGTCTCTATGGCTGGGGGGGGATCTCTGATGTCTAATAAGGGTTGAGCACTGGCTGATTGCACTGGGAGATGTTCCCATCCCCTTGCTGCTCTGGCTGGTCTTGGTAACAAAAGGACTCTCGTTATGCCAAGTAGGGGTGAAATTGGTCTGCTCCCGAGCGGGACAGGCCTGAGAAGATGAAGGCTGAGAGCATGAACACAATCCCCATTCTCGGAACCGAGAGCCTGGGCAGCGCAGGAGTGAGAGAGAGAGGGTGAACACAGAAAACACACAGAGCGAGGGGCAGGAAGAGGATGGGGTTTCCCATCACTGTTTGCTCTGAGGATTTTGCAGGTCATGGCCCCAGACAGGTTGGTCTGACGGCATGTGGCTGGCAGCACCTATTCAGGAGCAGGAACTAGGGGAGTCTTGTTCAAAACAGGATTCCCAAGATCTGACACACTACGGGCCCTGTTCAGTAGAGCGTGGAATCAGCATCCCCTGATGAAAAAGGTTTTCTATACCCGGAGCAGAGCTCCCACGTGCACGGTCCCATTGCTCCAGGCGTTGGCTTTAGAGGAGCTGGAGGTCTGTGTCAGAGGTGGAGAAGGTGTTGAGGGCAAGGAAAGGGTCAGGGCTGGCACCAGCACAGGCTGAAGGGGAGATGGAGCTTGGGGCCAGCATGAAATGCTGAGCCTGAAAGAAACCAGCCCAGGGATGTCTCAAGCATCACTTTTGCTGAGTGCTCCACCCCAGCCAAGCCCTGCTCTCCCCAGCACTCCTGGTCGCTGGAAACAAAGGCACAAAATGCTTTAATTTCTTAAAAATTAAATCCAGGTGACTGTCCTGTCACAAGCAAGACCTGCCCAGGACAGGGGAGCGGCTCCCGCCTGCCCCTCGCTCAGAGCTCCCATCACCCGCTTCGGTTTCTCCTTGTCCTGAACGCCTTTCCCAGCCCAATTTCCAGCGCAGCACTTGGTGTCTGCGGGGGTCCTCGCATTTTTTTTAACAGCCATCCTCCCTCCCTTCCTTATTCCCTCACTATTTCTGCTTTTACTGCCAGACTTGTGCTGCTCATAAAGCTCCTGACCCTGGATTTTTGCGAGAGGCGAGAAGCTCAGCTGTCACCTAAAAACTTAAAATATCTTTTGGTCCTTCAGCGTTAGAGAAAAGAGCTCCAAGCGTCAGCCGCCGTTTCCAGGCGCTTCCGATCCAATCTCTCCCTTTCCCAGGAAGTCAGGGGCCTTTGCAGATTTATGGGACAATATTAAAGAGATGCTTAAGAAAGAAAACAACTCTTCCTCGAAGCAATTTTCTTTAGCAGGCTGAGCCCTGCCCTGTCTCTAATAAAGATGGTAAGCGCTCCCAGCTTATCAGCTCCGGGCTGGCCCCGTTAGTAATACCTTTTTGTCTTCGTTTTCTCTTCTATTGCAAGTCCCAGTGAGGTCTGTGACGAGGGGTAATTAAATAGCAATTCTTCTCCAATTTGGCATTGGCCACACACATTTTTTTTCTCCTTCTAACTGTCCCAGGCCTGAATGCCAGGCAAATTAAAGAGGTGGAACAATTTCCCACGAGGGTGATGGGGGAGGGGATTGAGCATCGAGGGGAACAGCGCTGAGGTCTCCATCACCCGTTCACACGTGTCCATGTTCCCCATCGCTATTCTTAGGCTGCTGGGGGGGAGGGCGGGGGGGGTGGCTCAGGGGACCATTATGTAATGATGACATTATGTGCGATGTTGATCAAATGTCATCATTCAAATCTAACACTGAGTCGGCTGCTTTAAAAATGTCTATTGCTCGTTTAACCATTTTGGGCAGGTTGGTGACCTTGGGACCAGCTTTCCCCCACCAGCCCCTTGCAAACCTCGGCCTGCCCCGAGCTGAGCTTGCCAGGGGATGCTGGACTTGTTTTTAAGCCCAGTCCTGCTCAGATTCCTATTGCCCACGGCAATAAATGCACTTGGAAACTTAAAAATAAATCCACGAGGGTAAAGCTGCATAGCAAAATGCTCCTGAGGATCACTGGGATGCCACTAGCATGGTGACAGCACCCAAAAATACCTGCTGGCTGCCTCTCTGGTGCTGGACAGGAGGGGATTGCGGGTTTGGTGGCACTAAAACGCCAGCAAAGACAAGTACCTAAATACACCTTCGCTCCCAGGTCGATGCTTTCTTGTGGCAACAAGGTCGGTAGCCGTGTGTCGTGGGTGGGTTTGGCACACGCAGGTCACCCGCAGGACAGGTGCAAACCTGGTATGGAAGCACACCAGGAGACAAAAAAACGTTTTTCAGGCTGAGACGTGGGTTTACGAAGGCAGAGATTTCAGCTGGAAGGAGTGAAAGGATCACGTTCCCTTGCAATTTAACTGCTCATTCTCGCCTTTGAAACTCTCCCCATTAATTTTCATATTAATGTAAGATACTTAGGAACTCTTAGTTTCACGCTATATATAACGTTTTTAGGGCCAGATTGTCAGCACTATGTAAATCAGCACAGCTCCATTGACTTGCAGATATGTAATTGGGACAGTTTTTAAGGTTACAGGCTGCGAGAGCGCCCTAACTGAGGCGTAGCGCTGGATTTGGAATTGAGGACTCCGTCCGCCTCGCAGTGACTTCTTTAAAAGAAAAAGGCTTTGATTTGGGCAAAAGATACGCTGGGTTTTTCTTCCTGCCTACCTCCCCTGGAAGCACCCGAGCTGATAGGAATTGCGCTTGCTCACAGTAATATGGATTTTTTGTATGAATGAGACTCAGCGAAAGATCAGGTGGGAAACATCAGAGCCTGAGGAAGACAGAGCTCCCTGTGCTCACCGTGACCGTGAGCAAAGGACTGAGACAGCTAAAAATATTACTTTACACCCTAATTAAGGTTCCCAGTCCCCCAGCTTCCTTAGCGGAGCAGCCTGTGTGTATTCCTCCCCCATCTCAGTGCAAAATCAGCTGAGTTAACCGAGCCCGCCATGGATGAACGCTGATTTTACAGCAAAAGGGAGCAGGAATGGTTGTGGTACCCGAGCAGAGGGGCTGTACGGAGGGAGGGAAGCGCATCCGAATACGGCTGGAGCTGCAGGGTTATGGGGTGCAGGACCTGGGGAGGGATGGGCACCCTGAGTCTGACAGAGGTGGCTGCAGACACACACAGGGCTCCTGCAGTTCAGGCGGTGAAACCTCCCTCCGGCAGCAGAACCTGGCAGGCAGGACTCTGCGCACACACAGGGAGGGCAGATCCTTCTGCCTGTGTTTACTTACTGTAATCTCACTTTAAATGGAGAGAAGGGAGTTTGCGTATTTATTTGCTTTGGCAAATTTGCTTGGGAGAACGGAGCTGCCTTGTTTGTTAAGCTGCCAGAATGCATCTCCCCGCAGCGCCCAACAGACCAAGCGAGGATACCCTGGGGACAGCTGGATAACACCCAGCTCCACGTGTTGCTATCGGGGGCTCTTTCCAGTGGCAAGTTTTGCTGGTCCAACAGCCTTGACCATCCTCTTGGATCTGCCTTACTGCAGCTAGAGTTGAAAGCAGCAGGGTACGACTCATGCGGGTGGCATCCCCTCTGAGACCCAAAGGGTGATGCTCTAAAAATGCCTCTGCTGCCTCGAGAGGCTCAGACAGCGCTGACAGAGGCTGCAGGAGCAGGACTGCGGTTATCAGCCTTTCCCAGAAAGGTCAGAGCTGTCTTGTACGCGAGCCGTGGCCATTCCTGCTCTGTCATTTGAGACTGGAGGCAGCCGTCCCCATGCCAGGGATGGGCTGAGTCTGGGCTAAATATGTGATGGGCTGAACGGCATTTGAGCCCTGTGATTCCCGTGGAGTCAGGGAAAATTGCAACGCTAAAATACACAATGGTGTTTTAAGCACTTAAGGTGGAAAGTAATAATCCCTGTCCACGGTCATGCTGCTCCTCGTGCGCGAACACCGGACACGTGAGGGTCCGGTCCCGTTCGGGTGCTGGTCCTCGGTCCCTGGGGAAGGACATGAGCATGACAATGTACCGGCATCACGTACGCAGGCAGCGCTGCCAGCCTATACACATGCCTCTGCCCTTGCTCCTGGGGGCTCTCCAATTAAAGAAGGGAGTTGGCATGCTGGTTGCCTTTGGAAAATTCCTGGCCCCCAACCCTCTCTTTGCTTCCTGCCAATGAAAAGCATTTCCAACCTTGCCTTGTCTTACAAAGTGAGACCTAAATCCCTTGTCATAAACAAGCCAGGAGCTCCGGGTCCAACGCAGGGGGCTTTGCTGGGTCACTTGCAGCATAGCAGAGCCTGGGGGGACAGAGGATGAGGGAACGCAGTGTTCAGAGGAGGCAGGTTTCAAGCCGAGCCTTGGGAGGAGGGATGATTAGAAAACCTTGTGGCTGTTTTCCAGGGTCTCAGACTAATGTTTACTGGGCCTCAAATCCGAGTGGGATCAGTGTGAGGCCCCTAAAACATGAGGAGGCAGCTGTCCTGCTAAGGGCCAGCCCTCTCAGGAAGGCTGGACCACCTCGGGCTGCTGTAGTTGGTGGCCAAGCCTGTATGGTAACCCACAGGTTAATCCCATTCTCCTTTGGTTTTCCCCTTTTTGTCCAGGCATCGTTTCCGTGCACCTCAAAAAGGACAGCCTCGGCAACCTGGCCCTGATCGCCAGCCCCAGCCTGCAGCCGGAGGGCTGCGGCCGGCTGGATAAGGCCATCGGCGACTCCTCGGTGACGATATGGCACAAGTGCAAGTGGGCTGCCAGCGCCGGCGGCGAGCACACGCTCGTCAAGTGGAGTCACACGCAGCTCACCAAGACCTTCAAAGATAGGTGAGGGTCTGCCGCTCCCTGCAAACAGCCCCTGGTCCTCGCCTCCCGCCCTGGGTAGGGTCTAACCGGGATGGTTTTGGTGGCACAACTCCTGGTTTAAGGGAAAGTGAGCAGAAGCAGCGCCCAGCCAAGGTGAAGCGAAGCAAAGCCAAGCCCAGCTCGGTGGCTTCGTGGTTCATCTCTTCCCTGGCTTGTGGCCGCAGCGGGGCGGATTTGGCTATGGCTGATGCTGGTGCTCAAATCTGTGTCTCAAACTCTGCTGTAAACCTGTTTCCTCGGAGCGCAGAGTGCTCCGAAAGGAGGAGAGGCCCCGTGAGAACAGCCACCGAGCACACAGCACGTAACGCCCTTCTGCTGGTAACCAGCCAGAAGTAACAGCCTCAAGGTGGTTCAATCCTGTCCTCGTCCCGGGGGAGAGCCGTCTCTGAAAGGCATTGCCGTGCCTGCAAGCACGCCGCGACCTTAGGGCCTGCAGAGGCGTTCTGCAAGACATCTTTCATCCCAAACAGGTTCAGAAAAGACCCAGGTCAGCTAGGACTGAAGGGTGCAATATTGCTACCGTGAAACCGCTGGCCTCGGTGTGAAGGGAGTTACGACTTTTGGATGAGCGAGATCAAGGAATGACCCTCCAGGGAGAACAAATCTCATCGCTCCTTCCCTCCCCTCCTCAATGCCAGCCCCTTTAAATTGGGATTCATGCCTGTTGTTGGACAATTGGCCTGTGTTGTGCCCGTAAATAGAGGTTCCCGGTCACTGGCGCTATGAATGGCACTCTTCAGAGGAGCCAAGCACATTTTGAAATGATAATGAAAGGAAATATTGGCACCCAGCAATAGCTGGCTCTCTGAAAATTACTTTTACGGAGTAACAAAGGATCTCCACAGGTTGGACATGATGAATGTGTTTCCTCTGAGAGTCCCTGAAAATTTACCTTATCGAGTTTGAGGCTCCACAAAAGAGGAGGGGAGGAATATTCTCCTCTGGAGCTTATACACCAAACGTGTTCTTTTGTGTGCTTTGTCTAGCTGCCCGGGGAAGATGCGATTGAGGACAGACCTTCAGTACCGCACAGATTCGCTTTTGGAAGATGCAAACGGAAACCAGCCAGAAAGAAACAGCTACAACCCCTGGGGACTGCACTGTCACAGGCAGCACCTGAACCGCATGTCCTCCAAGCATAATGAGAACAAACTTCATCGTATCCTTTTTCCTCTCTCCCCTCCAGCCTAGTCCTGGCTACAAATAACAGCTCGTAACCGACGTATGTTTTACTGCAGGGGGTATGCATCCCTCCCCTGCCCAGTCCCTGGGAAAATACTGAATATAGCGCTCTCTTTTCTTCTCCCACTGTTCAGCTGGACTAGAGCGTTGTAGGTCTGGTCTATTCTATTCTTAAAAAAGATAGGAAAAAGAAAAAAGCCCGCTTCCCATAAGGAATATTTCGCATAAGTCAAGGACCCCGTTGGCATACACTTAAACCCACAACTCCATAGGAATTAGCAGCTGCCTCGCCTTTTATTTTCCTATTACACTTCATTACCCACCAGTCATGTGAGTAATACAGTTTAACAACTTCGCCCGCGCCCCCGGGAGGGAGTACAGCAGCGAGGCAAGGTGTGGGATTGACAGCCCAGGGCTACGGTGTCACTAGAGAACGGAGCTGTTGGTGCTTTAATTGGTAGGACTGTACTACAGTAAATTAACTGAAATTGGCAGCAAGGGGCCTATAGCAACGACACGTTGGTAAAATTGGCTCGGGAAGACTCATTACAGTTGTGAGCTATTATGGAGAGCGTCAGCAGTTGCTGTGATTTAAGGCCTCTTTCCATTAGAATTTAAAATATTGGGTTTCCCTTAACTCATGTTCAGAGTTTCTACTGCTTGAAAACGTGGTATCAAAGTACAACTATCCCTGCATCCTGGACTTGAAGATGGGAACGCGGCAGCACGGCGACGATGCCTCGGAGGAGAAGAAAGCCCGGCACATCAAGAAGTGTGAACAAAGCACCTCTGCGTCTCTGGGCGTTCGCGTCTGCGGGATGCAGGTAAGACGGAGCCTTGGCGTTTGCCCGACACGCGGCTTGAAAGCAAGCCGTGGTTTCAAAGGCTCCTTCCTTTTCGGGGGTGTAAAGTGAAGCAGTTTCACCCCTGTCTCCCAACAAATATAGGCTGTAAGAAGTGGCCGCTGGGCTGCCTGTCCTGCCCTCAAACAGGAGAGGACACCTCGGGAAGAGTATAGAACACAGCTCATACGGGGTAACCCAGTCGCAGGGTCGCTCCGCGACTCCTGGGGATTTGGCTGCTTTCACCAGCTGCATAACCACCGCCAGTATGAGCAGCTGGAACCAGTTGACCCCAGCTGAGGATCTGCCTGCACACGAACACAGATTCCCCTCCCGTGCCCAGCTCTTGGGCTGCTGCACAAGAAAGAAACCCAACGAAGCATCCCCTTGCCCTGCTCGTGCCGTCGCAGAGCTGCCTCCTCCTGTTGCTGCAGGAGCGAGGGGTTTATTTTGTGCTAAGTATTGTGGTTCCTCTTGCTCAAAATCGCTGCTCTTCCTCCTAAAATCCGAACCCATGCATTTGTTTCACTCGCACCGCTCCAGCAGGTTTCAGAACGTGGTTCTGCTGAGCCTGAAGGGTAATTATGATAATGATGATCATAAAGCACATACAGAGCAGCGTAAACACCCGGTGTCAAACCCTGTGTCCCTTTCTGGACTCTGACACCCTTCCATTGAGCAGATTATCCCTCAAATTACAACTGGCGTGTGAGCTAATTCTAAATTCCCTCCCTCATTTCTTACTCAGCATGACCAGAGCCTCACATACAGATTTCTGTCTACATCCTCTCTCTCTGTGTTTAAGAAATCAAGATTATTGCTCCCTGAGCATTATGTGTGTCGAGGAGGTACCAAGCTGGGGCATTCCTGTACCGCTGCAAACTCCTACCTTAGCCAGAGGGAAAACGCTGTAAATCACTAGTGACAGGGCTATGACTTACAGCTATTGGGCTTCACAAAGGGGGTAATTTATAGCAGTACAACAAGAACCTGCACTAGTGGCTTAAATGGAATAGTTTACACAAAAGACAGGAGGTGGGATTCAGCGAGAAGCCTGCAGTACACTACCAGCATTGCTAGGCTGCAGAGGATTTGTGTCCCATTTCTCAGCTTGGGGCTCAAATCCAGAGCTTTGGGAAAACTGACCCACTGAATCTCGTTTTGGTCTTTCCTCAAGGTTTACCAAGCGGACACCGGCCACTTTCTCTGCAAAGACAAGTATTACGGCAGGAAACTCTCACCGGAGGGATTCAGGCAAACCTTGCGCCAGTTCCTGTGCAACGGTAACCACCTCCGGACGGACCTGCTGGAGCCCATCATCCTGCAGCTAAAAGCTCTGCTTTCCGTTATTAGGAAGCAAAGCTCTTACAGGTTCTACTCCAGCTCACTCCTCATCATTTATGACGGACAGGAGCACAAGGAGAACACGGCACCCTTGGATAACCACCTTCACTTCCAAAAAACAAACTGCACCACGTCACACGGCACTAATCCCTCCAGAGTCGACGTCCGGATGATAGACTTTGCCCACACCACCTTTAAAGGCTCCAAAAGCAATCACACCACCTACGACGGGCCAGACCACGGCTATATTTTTGGCCTGGAGAATCTCATCAAAATCCTTCAGAATATCTCCGAAGGCAAATGACAAATGCGGTGAAATAGCCGGGATTTACTAGTGACCGATAGCCCTGCAGAGTACCGCGTTGGGTCAGCTGTACGGGACCCTCACAGGCACTGGGCGTCACGTGCACGGTTTGGAATGAGAGCATGGACAGCTTGCTAGGAAAGCGCAAAAATAAAAAAAAAAAAGCTACGTGCCACTACTGAACTGAAGCGTAAAAAGCAAAGAGCTGAAAGAATCCGTTCTGTCTGCCATCAATCAGACGATTTATTCTCCTTTCTTGTTTTACTGCTGTCCTTGATTTATTTGTGAGCCAAAAGAAAGCATTACTTGAAAGAGTCTTAATGATAAAAGGCGACCTGCTCACCTCTACGCTCACGAAGCCAAGCGGGCTGAGGAGATATTGTGCGTCTGAGCGAGACTATTAAGACGAGCCGGCAGGTCGGACACAGATTGCAGCACCACTTTCAACTCACGCTCGCCGCTACGGGCTGAACGCTGAGACGCGAGGCGGGGAGAAAACCGCGCGCTCCACGTGCCCGGCGCTGCGGGAGGGTCGGGCGCTCCCCGCGCAGCGCGGGTGTCGCAACACAGACGTACGAGATGCTGGAGAGGTTCTGTGCTGCTTAACCTCAGACCAAGAGCTGGACCTCTCACAGGTTTCGTATCCCTGAGGGAATGTGACAGGGCATGTTCCAGAAACTTTCTGAGCAAGGGGCTCCGTAGGGGCTGGAATGATGCGATGGTTCTGCCAGCTACCAGTCACAAAATGCATTCACATAAGGGATTTTTTGCTTAAAAAAAACTGAAAAAGGTAAAAAACCCCTGAAAAAAATAAATTAAAAAAAAAAAAGGTGTGAGATTGAGTCAGGGACTAGATGTTAAAGGTCACCTAGAAATTCTTTGATACAAATATTGTGTGTGTTTGGAAGAGACAATAACAAAAGACTCAAAATAATGTTTACAGCTTCTGTGGACAGATTTTATTACTACGGAACAAACATAATTCCTTCCTGCATGGTGTGGGAAATGGGAAAGAGAAGTCCTTACACAAGGAATTAGAGCTACAGAACCCCATTACTGGGGAATGGGGATATAAATAAAATTGTCTAATTAACTCTCACTTGTTGCCCATCTCTGTCACTTCCACAGCATCCTCAAGTTACGGTATCTTTTGTTTAGGCCTGTATGTCTTGAGAAGAACCATCATTTCCACAGGTTTCAACACCAGATCTCAGGGGACATCCCTTCACTCCTATTTCACTGCATACAGCTGGCAAATTGCTACAATTTATAGCTGGAAAATTTAAGTCATCTGGCCCAGTTGCATTATTTCACTTGGCCTAAAGTCCATCTGGGAAGACCTCATTATTTACTGGATACTGCTCACAGGGTTGCATGTTTCTTGCCCACAAATTCAGATGACTATAAAAAAAAGCCATAAACACTGGTTCAGTGGCGAAAGGATTGAGTCATCAACTGTCTTGGCTCACAGGCGTGCACCGTGGCCCCGTGAGCAGTGCTAATTGCGGCTGGTAACAGCCCCGCTGATGGGCTTTTATACTGACCCACCTCAGCATCTGCAGCGCTGCTGAGCCTCGGGCTGGATGCACGCGTGGAGACGCCAGGTCCGAAAGCAGGGAAGCGAAGAAGGGTCTAAGCACCCTCTCAGCAGCAGAGCAAAACACCCCTCTTGGCCGTATGCCATGGCTCCTGGAAAGAAAACGGCAACCTGTGGTTTGAATAGTGACAGAAGGCGCCCTGCTCCCTCCCTTCTCACCCCTCACACACGAGCACGTAACAAGTGTTTAACCGTTTGCCTGCCAAGGGGAGGAGCTCTGAGCCAACCTACAACCTGAAGCACCCCGCGTGGAGAAGGGGAAAGGCAGGCAAGACTGTCTAGGTTTTAAAACGGCCAGAACCCCAGCACTCGGGCAGCTGGGATGTGCCGCGCTGCCGGCCGCCTGGCCCAGGTACCCGCAGCGCCGCAGGAGCGAGACCCCTCTGCCAGCAGCACAAAGCACGCCGGCCGGCCGGCGAAGCCAGGCTGCTCATCAGCTGCCTCTCACAGACCCCGGGGGAGCTGCCAGCCCACCGGGGGTGCCCGCTGGAGCGCCGAGGACGAGCAGCGTGGCTCCCTAGGCCTCGACCCCCGCCCCTCCCGCGCCCTGCGGGGCCTGGGGGCACAGCAGCGGCCGGAGGGCCTCGCCTGGCACTTCTGCCGGCCCTCACGGAACGCACACCCGGCACCGGGGCGAAGGTGGATGGGGCAGCCTCCCGGGAGCGCCCCCAGCCCCTCTTTTCGCTGCTGCTGCACCGGGGGCAGCGCCAGACCCCCACCTTTTCCCACCGGGGAGGGCCGCGCCGCGCATGAGCAACCCCGTCGGACCCCTCTCGCCTGCCGTAGATCACGTGATCCCTTCATGGCCGGCAGCGATGGCGGCCACCAGGTACCGGCGGTTCCTGAAGCTCTGCGAGGAGTGGCCGGTGGAGGAGACGAAGCGGCAGCGGGACTTGGGTGTCTTCCTGCGGCAGCGGGTGGCGCAGGCCTTTCGCGAGGGGGAGAACACGCAGGTGAGGGCCGGGGGGGTGGGACCCCACGGCAGCGGCCTGCTGGGGGTGGGGGGGGTGAGGCGGGGCCTGGGCAGCGCAGGCGCCTCTTTTCTCCCGCTCCCCCCGGTGTGGGTGGGAGTTTAATGGTCTGTCTGAGGCGGCTGTGGGGCACAAAGCTCAGGAGTTTGGTGCTGACACGGCGTTTTCTTCCCCTGGCGCCCCCCGACTCGGGGCTCGCTCGGATGGAGCTGGGGAGGTTGTACCCGCGGGGCTGTACCATGAAACGAGCCTCCCCCGGGTCTCCTGAGGGCCCAGGACAGGCCTTTAAAACACAGGCCTCTCAAACACAGGCCTCAGCAGCCGCATAGCTTGTTCCTTGCATAGCACGAGCCGCGGTGTACCCCAGATTGTCCCGCCGTTTACCCTGAGTGCTTTGGAGAACCCCCTTCCCGTGGTCATGGAAGCGGGGTGCAGGACACTGGGTTTGTTAGCACTGTGCTGGCATCGAGGTAATTAGCGTGTGTGGCTTGCCACGAGGGTAGGATGATAGCGTGATGCAGCGTGGAGTATGGAGCGAAGTGCAGCGCTGCCTAGCGCGGGTGGGATGCGGTGGTTGTAAAATTGGATTCCGGTTACAGTTGTAATTGTGGTGGAGTTTAGGCTTTGGTGCTGAAATAAACCTGAGAAGTCTTGTGGTTTAACCCAGCTGGCAGCTAAACGCCACACAGCTGGTCACTCCCTTCCCTCCTGGTGGGACAGGGGAGAGAATTGGGACAAAAAAAGTAAGATTTATGGATTGAGATAAAGACAGTTTAATAGGATAGAGAAAAGAAGGGAAAATAATCATCATTATAACAGAATACACAGAGTAAGTGGTGCACAGTGCAGTTGCTCACCACCTGCTGACCGATGCCCACCCAGTTCCCAAGCAGCAGCCCCCAGCCAGTTTTCCCCCTAGTTTATATGCTGAGCATGATGTCATATGGTATGGAACATCCTTCTGGCCAGTTTGGGTCAGCTCTTCTGGCTGTGCCCCCCCTCCCAGCCTCTTGTGCCCCCCAGCCTCCTCGCTGAGAAGTTGAAAAGCCCTTGACTTAGTATAAACATTGCTTAGCAACAGCTAAAACGTCAGGGTGTTATCAACGCTATTCTCCTCCTAAATCCAAAACACAGCAGTGTAATGGCTACTAGGAAGAAAATTAACTAGCCCAGCCAAAGCCAGGACAAGATGCTAATGCTTGACTTGGGCTGCAGACCTTTACAGGCTTAGAGGTGTTGCTGTGGAATGTAAATGTGCCCTTTCTCAGCATAAAAACATTGTTCCAGATATGCATTTTCTGCTTCAAGGGGCCGTTACAGGCACCTAATTCTATATTGCTCACCGGAATGGTCTGCAGCAGACATTCCGGAAAGGGCTTATTGCTTTTTCATCTGCTCAGGACAGCTGAATGTGCTGCACCAATTGGCTACAAGATCCCAAAGCTGCCACTTGTCTCGAAAATCTAAATTGATGCCTGCAGCGCTGATGTCAATGTGTATGTCTGAAGGCTTCATACAGCAAAGGGAAATGTGCTGGCGGACAGCAGGAGGAATTGATGAGGAAAGAACCATAAGGGATACTTTATCAGTGTAATATCTGTTTTATTCACGTGGCATAAGGTTTGCTGATTTTACTGTTTCTGCTACCCATTTCCTAGCTGTGTCTGCTATCGTTACCAAAACATTAGCAGGGTCATTCGAAACGTGACTGCAGGATACGTTAAGCTGAAGATCACATGCGGCGCGATGGCGCTTGCTCTCGGCAGTCTGTCTCTCCCTAGATCCTCTCTCCCACAGCAGCCATTCCCTCCTGAAGAAGGAGAACCTTTCCTTAGTTTCCCTAGTTTGCACAGGGGAGGCTTCACCCGCCTTGTGCTCAACCTGTGCCAGCATCCCAAGGGCAGACGAGCCGTGTCATTTTATCCTGACGTGTGTCTGTTGGTACTATTACCCATGTATCCGTTTTCATCATTTATGTGTGATGTCATCCAGCAGCAGAGCAGAGTTCTGGTCGAGTTGGCCCCTGTTGTAAAACAGAAAACCAAGCCGACGTGCCATCCACGCTGCTAATTAGATGTCTGCAAGGCAGATGCACCCGTCCGAGGCACCTAACAAAGGTTTAGGCATTAGCAAAATCTTTCCAACTTACTAGACCAAAATAGAAATCCCTTTACCCTTCACAAGCTGTTCAGTGTCTTTCATGCTGCTTTTCCCTAAACAATTATAAGCTATTTTTAGCCTGCGCCGTGATTTTCTAACTTCCATCCGAGTACGCTATCCTGCTTGATGCTTTAGGATAAAGCAGGCGGCAAAACTGGCCAAAGAAATCCCACAGATTTCGCAGCAGTGGCCAGTAGAGGTGAGAAGAAAACTGCCCAGCAGTATTCTCAATCTGTGTATCACAGTCAGATCTTTTCGAGCAGCGCGTAAGGTCCGTTACGGAAATCGCGTCCCTCGCTATTCTCGTCAGCCAAGCTGGGGAGAGGAAGGAAAATCATTGCATTCTGGAGCAGCATAGTAGGCGTCAGCAGCATCCTGCCCTGCACCGAGAATTCACCTGCTCCTTCACTGTCCTTCTCACAGGCCTGGAAATGAGGTTTGAAATGCTGTGGAGGTTTAAAGGGAGACTTGTGTGATACTTTTATCCCTTCGCAGATCGCTGACCCTGAGACCTGTGACCGAATGTACGAGAGCTTAGTCAGAATCCACACCAACTACTACAAAACCAAGGTGAGCTTTGGCACCAGCCATCAGCCCTCCTTTAGGGGGTGAGTCGCTCCGGCTGCCGTTGGCTGCCGCGTCCCAGCGGGGTTTCTGGGAGTGTCGAGCAGCCAGCGGTCAGGGGGATGCAGCGCTAGCCGCTGCCTTTGGTCGCTCCAGGGAAGCTGCAGACTTCCTGGCCTCTGTGACATGCGTGAACAACGCAGGTGATTGATAGTTCTTGGTGGGGCTAAACAGAATTCTTGGGGACTGACGGAAAATGAGCTCAGACTGTACTGTTTGGTGACATTTTTACCTGTTTGTGCACCCCAAGTAACACCTTTTTCTCTCCTTCTCTCACCTACTTACGAAGTATCCGCGCCTGAAAGACACAAGCTTCACTGGGGTGACAGTAGAAGATTGCAAGATGATACTAGCAACAGGTACTAAACACTTGTTACTGAAGGACGGGACGGCACTGCCGTGCGGCTGCATTGAGCTGTTTAACGAGGAGGAAGTTGAGGAATAATTGAAGAGATCTTCAATAATCTATTAGGGCGAATAGTCGATTGTATTCAGCACCAGGCAGGAGCTGCAGAGGGTTCATTGGGCTCAGATAGCAGGAGCTGTGTGAAGGAAATGCACGTTTGCTCCATCACTCCAAAAATTCTCAGGTTCTGTTACACCATGTTCAAATTTCCTTCAGTATTTCTCCTTTTTGTGTTAAACTTTGTGATAAAACAGGGTACCACGAGGCAGAAATACCCTCAGCCAGATCGTTTATGAAGTGCAACGGAGGAAGCAGTTTTGTTCTGCTCCAGTTCCTAAGTTGGATTGCAGTGCGTGGAAACTGGATATTAGTTGTCAGTGATAAGGGACTCCCCGCACAATTGATTGGAAGGGAAAACAAACTTGCCCCAGGCCCTGAAATAGAAATTCATTAAGATGAAAAGGCAAAAAAAGCAAAATATATGTGAGGCGAAGCTTTTGTAAGAGCGCTTTCATTCCTTTGCTCTTCTGCTTTTCTTCCTCCTTCCCCATCTCCTTTTGCAGACATTTTGAAACAGATGGAAGACATGAAAAAAGGGACGTGGAAAAAACTGCGAGAAAAGTTTTCTGCCAAGAAACCTGAAGAGGACTCAAAGTGATAGGCGAACTCCCAGATTCCCCCCTGTATATATTCCGAAAGCGCTGTATGTTGCCATGATGAATAAAACCATATATTCCTCTTAGCAACAGCGGGTTTGTTCAGCCCTACACCTTACACCCTTCGCTTTTAGCGCTCCCTCTTTCTGTTTTTTCCCTGAAAAATCTAGGACATAGCTTAACGCCGCTGTGTTGACACCACATTGGAGCAATGTAGCGTCAGACATGACTCTGTGACGTTTGACCCTTTGTGTTAAAGGAAACGGAACCGCCAGGAGACGCACAGAGCAAGTAGGTGCAACCGTGTTGGCGTTAAATTCGCTTGTGACGACAACAGCGATGTGAAAACGGAGCCGTGCTTGTGGCTGTGAAACTGAGGGAGGGATAACGCTACCAATCACATATATTTCCCTTTTGAGAAGACGCGGGAGAGGGCGGAGGGTGAGTTTACCAGGGTGACGGCAGAGCAGCGTAAGAGTCTGAATGTTTCAATCATCAGTGGCATGTTGCTGGTCGAGCTAGCTCGATGCAGATTTCCCTCGGCGTGAAGAAAAGGTTCCCTATGGGTTACTGCAGATCTGAGGGACAAAGATAGTTTTTAATGACATGTTGGTATATGGGGCCATAAACAAATTTCAAGTGCGATGAGTCCGTGGCTCTGGCCTCTTTCTATTCCTTTTTAAAGCTTTCATGCTTGCATCAGTGTCTATTCTTGGGAGGCAGAGGCACAGGGGGGTGGTTAGAGCGCTGCCTGGCTTGGGAAGGATGGGTGTCTAGAACACAGCTCTGCCAGGACGCTCCTTGGCTCCAGGCAGCACCGACAGCTGCTCCTTTTTATGTTTGAACAGTGTTTTCCTGGCAAGAGGCGAAAGAATTTGAAACTTTGCAGCAGGCTCTGATCCAAAGCTTCAGAAAACAAGGCGGGTGTTCGAGGTAGCTCTTCATGGTAGCGTTCTTCAGCCTCTGACTGGAGCGTCGCAATAGATTTCACTGTTGAACAGCTGGAGCTGAGCAGCGGCTCGTAGAGCACCTTGGATCGTTCTGTATTTCTGTTTATAACAAACAACCCCATTACATTCCGGAGTGCGCAGGAAAGGCGCTTTCTTTACCATGTTTAAATTTTTTATTATAACATGATCTTGTATTTAATTTAGTTAAGGCAATTTACACTTTAGTCCTTAAGTAACAATAACAAAACAAAGTAAAACGTTACACCAGAGATGAAACTAAAACACAGGACACCCCTTCACAGTGAACTCCTGTAAACCTGCAGTCTCCTACTACTACTGCTCAGATATTCTTGGTCCACAGAAGGCAAAACAGACTAGTTTGCGCTAGTACAAGCTTGGATACTCATCCTCATCTGGCGACTTTAAATGAACAAATCCGCCTCCTCGAGTTTAGCTCCTTTACTGCGCCGCAGCGATGAGCAGAATTGTTTAAATGGAGAGGGAGCAGCACGCAGCAGGCAGGGCAGAGACGATGGCTGGTTTGCAAAGATCCACGCGTACTAGTGCCACTCTCGGAATAAGTTAAATATCGCGGCCCTACAGCTAGGTACACTACACCCGAGGCGGAGGCCAGCGGAGTGGAGCACATGGAGATAAAGATACAACCCTCCACATTTGCAAAATAAAGAGTTATTGCAATGAGGAATGACAGTCCTGTATAATTTATCTTCCTACAAGGGCATTAGAGTAACGTGTGGGCCCAGGTATCGGGAGGAATCCTGGCCAGTCCCTGGTTCCTGAACCGCTTACAAGCGCTCTAAGGGAATTGTTGACTGACGACCTTCCGCGTGGTCCGTCGTTAGCGGACGGCGACTTCCACGCGTGGAACCCAGGAATAAGCCGCCTCGTTAGCTGATGCGCATGTGTAGCCCCTCGGTGGGTGAAGCCGATGCTTCTGCTCCGTCTCAGTGATTCATGGTGTTCTGGACATCCACAAACCCCATCCTTTGTCTGCGCTTCCGTTGCTCTGTCATCTGGAGTGGAAACAAGGACACGAGTGAGGTAGGGATCCAGGCCTTTCTAGTCACTGCTGTGCTCCTCCAGTGTGCGACTGACCGGGCTGCTCTAAGCACCTGCCAGAACACGCTGGGTGTCAGACTGATGAGGAAATACCAAAAAGCACTTGTCCCGGGTGTCCCTGCCCCCCCCAGAAGTGCTGCGGGAGCCCTTTGTGACTGGCAGGGGCTGGTCCTGCCTCTGTTGTCACGATTGGTGTCTGTTTTGGTAAGGACAGCGGGTTTCTAGTCAGCTGTTCCTCAAGCGTTCCTGTTTTAAAGTGTGTCTGGTACCTGTTCCTTCAGCTCGTTCAGCTGGGAGGTGAGGTGGGACACCAGCTTCATCGTGGTGTTGAGTTTGTCTTGAAGATTTCGGATCTCGTTCTGTTCCCCTTCCCCTTCATTGCTGACCAGCGACATGGCTCGCATCCGGGGGAACCAGTCCAGGTTCTTGTTCTGGAAAGGCCACCGTGGAGAACGGGAGTCGGGGAGGGGGTGAGGAGGAGAGGGAAGAGACTTAGTACGGTTTAACAGGAATCCTGCCTATGCTTGGGGACTAAAGGAATTCTCCAAGGCTCGGCTCGGCTGCCTCGCAAATTTTCCACAAACTGTCCATTTCTAGCTTTTTTCTTACAGCCTCCTGGGCTCGGGCTCAGAAGTTTTCCTTTTCTAAACCTCCTTTCCTTCCCTTCTTGCCTTGAAGTCACCCTCTCAAGGGCTTGGTTTTGCCCTTGGCTCAATCCTTAAATACACAGTACAAAACATCAAATAGACAGTGCGGCGTTGGCCGAGACTGCAAAGCGAAAATAACCACCTGAGAACAAACAACGGTATTAAACACCTTCCAAAACCTCCTTCCCAAAACTCTTTGCCAAGCCCCTTGTTCTCAACTATTTCCCCGGGGTAGGCAGGTCGCAGTAGCCGAAGAGCTGCCCTCAGAGGACACGTACCTTTATCATCTGCGCCACGTAACTCTCTGGCCCCGTGTAGTCTGTCTTGTTCTTCACTCGCACCAGCACTATGAAGTACAAGTAGTTCCACATGTTGTGCTCGTATTTAATGTGCTCCTCAAAGGACACTGTCTTGTTGTCAAACTTGTCCCTTTCGAGTCCTGGGAAAGGCAGTCAAGAACGGAGAAGGTGGAGAGAGGAGATGGGGAGGGGAGGAGAAGGTAAGCAGTGAGTAAGCAAACAAATGGGAAAGGAAGTAGAGATAATTGCATCCTCTCCCAGGTGTGACTTTCAAGAAGAGCTTTTAATAATTAGTTGGCATTTAGCACACAACAAGCATCCAAAACGGGGGGAAAATAACCCAGTGGTGTATTCGGGAGGCTGCTATTTAAAGTGCTACTAGCTATGCTCCTGCCGCTGCAGCTAAGAGCGTAAAATGCACCCAGCGGGTCTTTTCAGAAGAAAACAGAGAGACTTAGGGGTTTTTCACCTTTTTTTGGATGCCTTCCGGGGACTGAATGCATTCCAGAACATTTTCATGTGTTTTATTTCCTTAGTAACAGGGTGGTTTTTTCCACCGGCTTAAGTGGTGGTCTCAGGAGTGACAGTCGGGGAGTAAAGCCCACCACAGGGCGGTGTAGTTGAACACCTCATTCATTAACAGGAGGGGAGGAACAATACATTTTCCCCTCTCCGTTTGCAGCCTTGTTTACGTCTCCTCACGCTGCAGTGAGATGAACAGATCACAGACTGGTTTGGGTGGGAAGGGGCCTTAAAGCGCCCCCAGCCCCACCCCCTGCCGTGGGCAGGGACACCTTCCATAGCCCAGGGTGCTCCCAGCCTCATCCAGCCTGGCCTTGGACACTCCCAGGGCTGGGGCATCCACAGCTTCTCTGGGCAACCTGTCCCAGTGCTCCCCACCCTCTCCAGGAAGAATTCCTTCCTGATAGCTAATCTAAATCTCCCTCTTTCCATTTAAACCCGTTACCCAGATGGAAGTGTTGCTGTGAACCAAATAAAACCCAGAAACCAGCTGAAACTCCTCCCTCAGCGTTAGAGGGGAAGAGCTCTGGAGTAAATCCTACACACGGTGGTCCCAGCGCTCACCACAAATGAAGCAGGTGGTCTTCAGTATCTCCTCCTTCTTCTGCTTCTCGCTCCTCAGATCAGCAAAAGTGTCAATAATGACCCCAAAGATGAGGTTGAGGACGATGATAATGACAATAAAAAAGAAGAGGAGGTCGTAGACAACCCGAGCAGGAAACAAGGACTCCTGTAATGGATGAAGGGGATAAACGTGTGTCTTGCACACCTCCAGCCACGCTGCCTCGTTACGTGGGCCATGGGCTGAGGTGAGGAGGAATAAAAGTGATAGGGGAAGAGCCCAAGGGGACTTGGGGGGGGTAGAGCTGCAGTGTCACGGCTCCCAGGCAGGGAGGGTCAGCTGCACGGCAGCACTTAGCAGAAGGAAGGGGTCCCGCATCCTGCCCAAACTCACGTCCTTCGATGGCTTCCGCAGAATGTCCCCCACGCCCCCGCCGTTCCTCAGGCCGTGGTTCAGGACGGTGACGATGCACATGAGCAGCGTGTCGCAGGCGCGTTCCCACTGGTCAGCGTCTGTTTCTAGAGTACCGGAGGGGAAAATTAAAAGAAAAATCCAGAGTATAGACAGGGCAGAAGTACCAAGATTGCAAAGAACCCAGAGCTGCGGGGATGACTCTTGCTGCAGTGATGCAGAGGCAAATCTCCTGGGAGCAGGTGCTCCTTGTGGATCTCCCAACCAGCAGCTTCTCCAGTTGTGGAGGTGTTTGGCTGAGAGCTCCTGAACCTCCCACTTTATGACTAAATTCAATCTACTTCAACATTTTTATGCCAGGGTCAGTGCAGAATTTGCAGGCCTCTTGCCTCATACGTGCTAGAAAATGGGTTGTTTGTTTCCATCTTTGAAAAGCTTAGGATTTTTCGGAGCTCGCTGACAAACCCGGCGGCCAACCCACTCTGCTGCTAACAACAGAGCTGGCCTTTCTAATGAGCTCCCTTACCTTCCAAGGCAGTGGGCACAGCAGAGCAGCTAATTTTGTCACTGCTGCATGACTCCATGAAGGGCTCCATGTTCCTCTGCATCCCCAAGGGTTCATCTGCAAGTAAGAGAGAGCCCAGCCTTGTCAGAGCATCAGCGTGCCTTAGTACAGCTCTGCGCTGCTGTCACGGCTGCTCTTCTACTGCCTCTTCTTGTAGCTTTCAAGCTTCTTGAAAAATAAGCTGTTTTGCATTCTCCCGGCCTTTTCTGGGCTTTGAATCTTTTGCACAAGTTTCAGTGAGACCTCTGCAGTGTTAGAACTTCATTTGTAGCTCTCCACCCCCTTCTCTGCCGTCGCTCCTAGCCCCAAACCCCTGCCCTGTGCAGCACAAGGTCCCTACGTCGGCAGAGGCAGCTGCCAAGCTGAAACCCAGTGCCACCAGTTTGTGCCAAGGGTATAAACCCCACGATGCACGCACACACGTGTGTGCTTTGGCAGCGGGGAGGGAGCAGGGTCTCGTGCAACAGTCCAGCCGCGGAAGGGGACCCACGCCCTGCCAGGCCCCTCTCTGCCCCAGGCACCACAGCCAATGAGGGCAAGGGCTGACCAACCTTTGGCTTTGCCGTCCGGCAGCCGGTCCACCTCCAGGATGAAGTCATCCTTCAGGAACAGGAAGCCCACGATGGAGAAGAGGTAGACGAGGATGAGAGCCAGGAGGGCTGTCAGCAGGATGGAGCGCCCGTTCCGCGTCACGCTTTTGATGACGTTAAACAAGGTCTCCTCACGGTAGATCAAGTCAAACAGCTGAAAGGACCCAGGAGCAAAGAAATGCTGTGGGGTGCTTTTCTTGATAATGCCTGGCCTACCTATATCCTGTTTTATCCCGAGATCTTGGATCACTCAGCAGGCCTTGACTAACTTTCACATAAAGCATTTAAGTTTCCAGCTTCCTGTAGGGAAGCAGAGAAGAATGAAGTGACTTAAGCACAGCAGGAGAGCCAAGAATAGGACACATGCACCCTGCCTCTGCCCTCGCCAGCTCACGTTGTCTCCCAGCTGACCCAGATAAAGCACACAGCAGAGATTAGAAAGAGAGAAATAGCAAAAGACCAGGAGAGAGACAGTAATAGATACTGTCGGAAGGCAGAACGATCAGCCTATGCAAAGATTAGAGCACAGTGAATTGTTCTCAGTGCTGTTATCAGTCAGCCCCTGGAAGGTGTCACAAGAACCTTCTAGCGTTTAACGGGGCAGACTGGCTACTTCCCTGCCCCAAACGTCTGCATTTATTGTACCAGGATGCTGTAGAAGAGTTCGTGCACAAAGAGTCCCAGGACGCTCGTCAGGATGTAGCCGACATGGTAAAGAAACTCCACGTCCATGATCATGGCCTTGTAGCCTCGGATGAAGGTCCCGCGGTTGCCCACGAAGCTCACCACAAACACGATCTTGTTGGTCAGCTGGGGAACAACCAGAAATGGGAGGCAGTGGGGTTTGCTGCACCCTGTGAATGCAGAACAGCCTCCCCTCCTACAGGCTGCTACGCTACTTTTCCAGCATATAGAGAACTTACATTGAGAGCTCCCAGGATATTCAGAGTGAGTCCAATCCCCAAGTAATAAATCGATCGCAAGATCAGTGCCACGAGGAGCGGTCTGACACCGTAGCGCTTAGTGAACAGGGCCATGATGGAGAAGCAGATCAGAATCCAGAAAAGCAGTGAGATCAGTGGGGAATCCAGCACTCCTGGGAAGAGAAGACCCACAGCAATTACATGACATGAGATTAAATGCTTGCTGCCCATAGGACACTGTGCTGCCGTCCAGACTGTCCAGAAACACCCCAGGTACTGACCAGCAGAGGGAAGAAAGAGAAATCATGCTCCACTGCAGACTAGTATTGACTAAGGTGCTTCTTACTGATGATACACTTTTCTAACACCTTTTACCCAAGATCTCAAAGCCACTGTAAATGACGGAGGCTTTGCATGTTCTGTCCTTGCTTCCCCCGTTTTACAAACAGGGAAAGCGCAGCCCAGGGAGAAGAGACTTCTCCCTATGAAGGAAGCGGTGGGAGGGCTGGCAGCCGAAATCTTGACTCAATCCCTTGCTTTGACCAGCAGGAAAGGACTTGGGGGTTTAGGAGTGAAAAGGAGATGAGGGTGGGGGCAGTACAGGTAAGAGGACCAGTTTGCCTCCATATGAGGGTCCCCTTTTTCTTCCAGCACCAGGAGCAGCAGATTCTGGGGCACTTACCCATGGAAGTGGCTTCAACATAGGGGTAGAAGAAAGCAATGATTATGTTGATGAAGACAGCCAGGTTGAAGGAAATGCTTCCCCAGAGCGTCATTCTGCGGGAGAACCAGTACATCAGCGGCATGCCTGGAGGGAGAGGAGGCAGACACACAAATCTCAGCCAACTTTTGCCAGCCGGGGAAGGCTTTGTCCTCCCAGACACCCGAAGGGCTCAGCTCCGTACAGCTAGCGAGCCCGGAGGGACCCTGACCTCCCACTTCCTCCAAAACACTAATAAAACCTCCTCTTCATCTGCTCTAACAGGAATGTGAGTTCAAAATGTTACTGCTCACGGTTCTTGGCTTCTTGGCTCTTTGACCTGCCCTGACACCTTGGAATCAGATTGTCCCTGCCCCCCCTCCCCATCTCCCACCTCCTACAGCCTCATGTCCTTCAAAACAGCAGTATCGCTGTGGTTTCAGGGCTGGTTCTGGTCCCAGAGGAGACCCAGCCAGCAATTTCCCATCCATACTGGAAACTTGTTTCCTGCCGAATTCCTGAGATAGTTTTGACTGGATCTGCAAGTGTTTTCAGAGCTGTTACGCTAACCCTTTGTGGCATCACAGTATTTATAGTGCGACTCTTTACTGAGCGTTATTTTAAGCCAGGATTTCCGCCCTGATGCAGCCCTGAAAGCACCTAAACAGGTCTGCAGGGAGCAGAGAAGCAAGTTTTATTTCCCATATGTAGCTGCTAAATCCTGGCTTAGGAGAAGGCAGCTGAAAACAAATGGAGAGAGGGCTTTCCAGGGGAAGAGACCTGCAGGTGTAATCCCAGGGAATGCGCTGCAAGATGCATTTCAGACTAGGAGGAACCGCACTGACAGGTGTGGAGGAAATAACCCCTGGGATCTCGATTAACCTCCACCCCCGTGAAGTGCTGGGTGCTGCACCCTACGGAGCGAGGGGCACAAGGAGCTCAGGGATGTGATTTCCAGGCTGCTGCCAGGCTTTGCAGCCCTTTCAAAGCCTGTGCTGGCCGGAGGGGGGGCGAAGGGAAGGTCTGGTTTGCTCTTACTGCGCAGTTTCTTCTGCCATTCCATCTCGTTGTGGAGGAAGGACGACTGGTCGAAGAAATCACTGACTTTGCTGCCCTGCTCGTCCTGCTCCGTGGTGGTGAAAAGCCGGTACTTGGTCTCCTTGGTGAGGAACTCGCAGATGCCAGGCACCGGGAAGATTATCTGCTCCATGCTTCGGTCCAGGCGCACAATCTGCAGGAAGCAGGGCGAAGGGGAGGGTGCCGTCAGATCCTGCCCCTGCCAGGCTTTGGTTTCCTCTTTCCAAGACCCAGCTGTGCCCTCCCCTCCTCCCTCCTGCTCTGCTGGGATCCCAACATCACCGGCCACATCCACAATGCTACCAATCAGCCAGGATGGGGCTGCCGAATCGGCTCCAACCCCACTGCCACTGGGAGAAAAAGGAAGGGTCTGGGGGCAGCTCCTTCCCCCAGCTCCCCGTGGGCTCTGCTAACACCTCCAGCTCTCTGCAGAGCCAAGGGCCCATCTGCTTCTTGCCGGCACAGGGATGGGAAAGCTCCCAGTGCAAAATAACCCCGCACGAGGCCGCTGGAGCACATGTGGGGTTCACAGACCGTGCACATACTGGCAACCCAACAGCCAACACATCTTGCCTCAATCTGGGATGTGTGTTTCTCGTAATACGCCAGTGGGTCCTCCTCTTCTTCCTGGACCGGGGCCGTCGACTTCAGCATCTGCGTCAGCTGCTTGTTGTTCAGGCTGAGCTGGGATGCGGGGAGAGGGAGAGAGGATGAGAGTGGCCTCAGCCCGGGGTGTCAGGCCAAACTCTGTACTGACAACTGCGTTCCTCAAAATCTACCAAAGCTGATGAGGGTTCAGGGAAAAGCAAATAAATTGAAGCTTCCTAAAGGGGTATGAGCCCTCCCTGAGGTGACAGACATTCGATTCCCTGCAATAATTACATCCAAATGCTGCTAATCCACAAATTACAAATCAATACCCATAAAACCCCAGGGAAATCATATTACTGCTGCATCTCGTTTGGGATCTAAGGTACCTAGGCAAGAAATGACAGCAAAGGACTCGGCCCTTCCTCTTCTGAAGGGAAGGGGAGAAAGCAGGACCCCATCAGGGCTACCAGCCTGTCCCTGCAGCAAGCTGGACATCACCCTATGGCTGAGCCTTCCCTGCGGAGCCCCACATACACATCTCTCCGCAGCTTGGATATAGAAGGCACATGCCCTTGGGCTTGTAGTTTGGGCTACAAGGGCACCGGTAAGTCTGTCTTTCTTTAGGCCTCCTGGGGAATTCCCAACCCCATCAAACCTTAACAAAACCCTGGGTGACTCAGCAAGGGTGGGAGAAGCAGCTCTTTGCAGTCTCCGGCCAGGGTTGGGAGGGGCTGGGGGGGCTCTGCCTCTGTTCCTCTCCATACCATGGATGAGATTCCTTCCTCCTCCTCCTCCTGAATTCGCTTCACCGGCTTCAGGAGCTGCTGCAGAGACTTGTTGTGTCGGGACAGCTGGAAGAGGGACAGCGACAGCCGGGTGAGCACAGGCTGCAAGCAGCCACCCGTGCACAGGGGATGTGGCGTGCACAGGGGAGGGGGATGACAATCCTGGGGGGCTTTCCACCGGAGCCAAAAGCACATTTCCCAGCCCTGCCTTGCCAAGGAGGCCAGCCTGGCTGGAGAAAATGCCAATAAATATAGAGAAAAATGTGGAAATTGGTGAGGGGGAGCCCAGCCTGGTCCAGGGAGCCCAGCCTGGCAGGGACCCTGCTGCCACAGCTCAGTACCTGCAGCGCCAGTATGTATATGTTGTGGCCAACTTCCCGGGGGGAAACCTCGGCATTTTCACACTCCTCCTCCTGCAGATAGGCCTTCTTAATCACGTCGACCTGGAAGGCAGCAGAGGGACAGTGAGCAGCTCCCCATCTCCTTGCCTTGTTTTCCTCCTCCGTCCATGAATGGCTCCGGGAATGCCATCAGGTAAGGATGCTTGTGGAGAAGGCGGTGTGTGACCGGTGTTATGGCAACAGCTGAGATGTTTATTGGATTGCAAACCAGAAACTACATCAGGAACTGCTGGCATAAGAGGTCCGGCAGTGGGCAGGACCCCAGGAGGCTGGGGGTGTTTCGCCACCAGTCCTTACCAGCTCCTGCGGGCGGAGGCTGATGAGGATCCGCTCGGCGTTTTCACTGTCGTGTCTGCTCTCCATGAGGGCCAAGAGGAGCTTGGAAGCATTGTCCTGGTGAGGAGAAGCCCTTGGTGAAGGCAGCTGTGCCCCACCTCTGCCCACGGCTTCGGAGTGGGCAGAAATGCCCCGTGCCCTGGTCAGCTGTAACTCCCACATGGTGGAGATGCACCAGCCCTGTCCTCCCAGGCCCATGTGCTCCCACGCTCGAGGACATGACGCATGCACAGTCGCTGCTGTAGCAGCACACCCCACGGCCATGCCAGCACACCCACGCAGCGATGCACACACGCATGCCCCCCATCCTATCCCAGGGGTCTGCCTACCTTCAGCTGCAGGACCAGGTCCATCCGGTACTTGCAGAGGGGGCTGATGTCATTAAGGATGAGGGCTGTGATGATGTCGATCCCGTTGGACTCGTGGGTCACGATGCAGCTCTGGGGGAACAGTGCGATGTGTTATCCCATGGACGCTGCCAGTCCACCCAGCTTCACCCTCCAGTGCCGCCCAGGTTTGAAACGGTGCCCTGCCTACAGTGCTGACCCTGCCAGGTTACTCCAGGAGCCCCACATCTCCCCTCCCCCTGCAAAAGGGCATCACTACATTATTTAACCCTCATTTGCATCTAGCCAAGCAGTAGCTCCTAACCCAAGCAGCATCGCTGTGCACCCTGGGCATCCCCTGCTACTCATGCTCTGCTCCCGTTCACATCCCAAAACCAAGAGCTGTCCCTGTCCCTGATGCTTTCCCACACGTCCCCCCCAAATCCTCCCTGGGAAGCAGTGAAATACCCCAAACACACCAGGAATGACCCGGACTTGCAGGGATACCCACGGACCTGGTTCTCGTGGCAGGGCCCTTGGCAGTACTCGGTCAGGGTCTCCAGGGTCTGGGTGATGAGGGCCACGTTGTACTCGTTGATGTAGAGGCCCAGCAGCCCCAGACCACCCGTGGTGCTGCCGCACATGATGTCGAGGAACTGCAGTGTCTCGCACACCAGGTTGTAGTTGGTCTTGTTGTTCTGGCACCGGAGGAAGTTCTGTCGAGCAAAGGCTGCAGTTATGGGGCTGAGCGGCATCGCTCTGATGGGAGGGGCAGTCCTGATCCCCTTCCCGACACCCCCTCTGGCTGCAGTTGAGTGGAGAATTGGGCTGGGGCCACCCCCATAACGGACAGACCTCAGAGAGCAGCGCCCAGTCCCATGGGCACAGTTGTGCTGTGAGCTCCTTCCACAACATTATCCTTAAGGGATGGTGCATTTGCAGATGGGGAAACTGAGGCACAGAGCGGCTGGTGCAATGCCTTTTTGGACCAAACTGGGGCAGAGCCCAGCCTTCCCACACCCCTAACCCCCAGACCCTAAGCAGCCCCTGAAACCAACCTGCAGGTCGCGGTTGTGGTTCTCACACAGCAGTTGCAGGAAGCGCAGGATAGGCTCCATGATCAGGACCGTCACCCCCATTTCATTGTTCTGACCCTGCTCCCCGGTGTCATGGCCCTTCCGAAACCCTATGGCTATTGGGTATCGGGAGGGAGTGCCAGGCATCATGAAGGTGTCTCCTCGTCCTAGAGGACAATCCAACCTCGTTAGCATTGGGCTATCCAAGGAGACACACTGGCTCTGCCAAGGGGACACAGCCCCATACCTTTGGTGCCAGGATCAGGCTCGTCTTTGTCCTCACGAGGCTTGTTCCCGATGTCACTCATGTTCACAGACACCGTAGACTTGGTCTCCTGCTGCGCCTTCTTCATCCGGTCATGCAAAACTTTGAAGAACTTCTCGGACTTCTTGTCACTCGTCATGAGGTTGTAGAAGGATTTCTGGGAGGAGGGAGGACAGTCGTTTGAGCCTCCACTGTGGGATCCAAACTGTGCCTGCCTGCCCCTGTGGTTTGGTAACCTCCAGCACTCAAGACCTTGTCTGAGCAAGCCTGTAGAGCTGCTTTATTTCCATACAACAACCCTGGACATCACCCCTTGGATTTACAGGGGTGTAAATGCCCTGCTGCTGTGCTCTCCTTTACCCTGAGCAGGGTTAGGGACAGAGCGAGCAGGGACTGCAGCAGTTCCAGGTCTGGAACACTACTGATACACGGTTTGTTGACTGCCCTGTGATAAAGGATGCAAGCTAACCCACAGTTTATCATCCCAGAGCTGCAACTCGGAGTCATGTTAGCAACACCCTGCACTGGCATCAGCACCGCTCCAGAAACAGCCTCCACCAACCTGCCCCTGTTGCAACATCCAGCTCTCAAGCTCGATCCAGCCACGGAGTTGGAAAACTCAAAACTCCTGCTCCAGATGGGCAGCAAACACACGCAACCAAACCCTATTTTAGCAAAGCCTGCTGCACAGGGCCAGCCCAGGGCTGAGGACTGCCCTGCGCCCATGTCTTCCAAGTGCTGGGACCGTTACGCCGCACCCATCCAACCGTGGCTGCCCAATCCCCCTGGGGCTGGTGCCCACCACACAGCCGGGGCTCAGCACCTGGATCTCTGTGTTGCCTCCGTCCAGCAGCCGGATGGCAAGCAGGATGCTCTCTTGGAAGATCTTCTCATTCTTAGTGTTCATGATGAGGTCAGCCACCAACTTGGTGGCCCCTTCTCGGTCCAGCCGGCACTGGACAGCAGCGATAGCTGACCAGTCCTGGTCTTGGCCTGCACGAGAGGACACGGATGGATGTGATGCTGCGGCAGCTAAATCACTGCTGGGGGCATCTCAGTCCCATCCTTTCATCTCCCTAAATCCTTCACTCCCATGGAGGTGGGGGCATGGCAGCCAGCTACAGACCTGATCCCATCATGGCTCAGGAGCTGGGAATTCAAGGTCTGTGTGAGCAGCACAGAGAGACAGGGAAGGTGCAGGAGTGGGGCACTCACCTCCTCCAGCAGCATCCACGATTTCCCCTTTGGAGCTGGACTTCTTGTTCTGCAGGTAATTGTTCAGGAGCATTTTCCGCAGCAGGTTGCCCTGCCAAGACAAATAAACGTCATGCATGTCCCAGGGCCAGCGCTAGAGCAGAACGAGGCTGAGCACCCATGGGCTGCCAGCCTGGGAAGCGGCGGCTGCACAGACAAGGAGGGGGGTGCTGAGGACGTGCCGCGGGACCATGGTGCTCACCCTCTCACCATACTTGTTCCTCTTCACCAGCATCTGCTGCAGCGTCCTCAGCACCTTGATGCACAGCTTCTCCTCCGTCTCCATAAGGTCCTTGGTGTGCTGCACCAGCCTGGCACAGCAAAGCCACTGTCACGCAGCCGAGAGGGACAAGGGGGTCCCCAAGGGAGCAGCCCCACCAGCCCTCCAATCTCGCACACCAGGATACACAACCCAGAAAGGATGAAGGTTCCCCGTCCTTCCCAGCAACCCCTGGGCAAAGCATCCTCACTTGCACAGGAATCCTCCACTCTCACATCGCTGAAACGCCTCCGTCCCCTCCATGAAAAGCAGCTCTGGCCGGTGCAGGACATCAACCAGGACAGACAGCTCAGCCTCCACCAGCGGTTTCAAGCGATCCTCCAAGGCGTTGATGATGTCCTACAAGTCACAGCACACACCTTTAGGGCCAAGGCGTGCCTCGGAGACACGAGCATGGGAGAGGGACCCCTGCAATGCCAGCGCATTCCTGCTATCCATGCCACTGCCCCCCTGTCCCGAACCTGCAGCTTCTCTATGATGTTCTTGTAGTCCCACTGGTTGGGGGTGGTGGAGACGCGGGGGAAGGTCCGCGTGGCCGTCTTGTAGCTGGACGTGTTCCTCTGCACGGTGCTGGTGGAGCTGCTGTTGAGCAGGGAGCTGACGTGGGCATCCAGGTCCATGGGCAGCGCGATGGAGCGGCTCTTGGCTGCAGGAGATGGAGCCAGGGTTGGGGTCAGCTACAAGCCAGCCCACCCCATTGGTGGGGTCCTGCCCCACTGCCTCGGGCCAGGCACCCCTTCGTTTGCAGCAGAGAAGATTTGGGTTAAATACATGAGTAAAATCCTCCAGGCTAGTGACAGGTGGAATATTTCCATCCATCCCTCTCCGCTGCAGTTCACAGCCCACCCATCCCAACATAGGATGGACAGAGGCATCACCTCCCGTTTTGGGTTGGGAAAGCCCAGCATGGAGATGTTGTAAGCACTCTGTCTCAAATTACAAAGGGAAATCCCCACCCAGTGTCTAACCACTGAGCAATCCTTTCCACACCGTGACTCAGTGCCAGCAACCCTTGTCCTGAGTCAGGCAGCCACAAGCAGGCTGAGGGCAAAGTCCTGCTGAGGGAAAACCACCCTAAATGCTGGCTTTGTTTCCAGGCCCTTCACCAGCAAGGACACACCAGGGATCTCCCAGCCAAGCCCAGGCTTCGGTTATTCCCACACCACCCTGGTCACGCCTAGAGATGTAGCTCAAAAAACCAACATTCCAGTGCCAAAGCTCCCCATTCCCGGCCAGCAGCCTCTTATTAAGGAGAGTAGTGGAGAAGATGGCTCTTGCTCGCTGCTCACGCAGCCGCAGCCAGGGCTGGCTGCATCTTCCCGGAGCAGAGCGTCGCTCCGCACGGCTCCTTACCGACCATGGCCAGCGTGCGGATGCAGGCTTCCACCGAGCTCTTGTGCTGCTGCTGCAGCCAGGGACACTCCAGCAGCCTCATGGTGGACTGGAGAAGCTGCACCACAATGGTCTGGTGGGTCTGCAGGAGAGAGGAGGCAGGTGTGTGTCAGTTCAAGGTGCGTGCAGACCTTGTTTGGGGGAGTCATTGAGCCCCTTTCCTCACCCAGCCGCAGCTTGGCTATGCAACGCCTCATTACCTGCAGCGAGGTGCTGTTCTCCGAGAAGGGGGAGCTGAAGAACGCGTTAATGGTGTCCAGCACCACCGTCAGCACGTACTTCTCCAGTGTAGGGTCTGGGAGGCGTTTCTCTCGCTTCTTGCACATCTGTGAGGAGAAGGGAGGATGCTGATGGTACCAGGGCGAGGCGAGCGCGCGCCCTGACCGGATGCTGCTGACATGCAGCGCTGCTGGGACCTTGCTGAGCCAAGGGATGTGGCTGGTGACAGCTCCTGGGTCTGCACCAGAGAGCCCTGACTGCTCCCCAGCCTGAAGTGTGGCCACTACACACAAGTCCCCACGGTGCCCCACAACTGGCTCCATAGGCTCAAGGGAGCCTCAGTGACACCAACCCGTCCCCATCCGTTGCTGCTGTGTCCCTCCCACCCAACCTTCCCCACACACCCGGGCCATGTCCAGGGTGAAGTTCTCAAAGAGAGTCCAGATGTGGTTGCTGGTGTAGATCTCCTTCATCTCCACCTCCGTGTCCACGTAGCAGTGGTTGACGAAGTTCACGTAGGCCATCTTCACCTGTGGGGAGAGAGGGAGGCACACGCACCATCAGAAGGCAATCAGGGTATATCCACCATCACCCTTCTGGTGGGCACCCCGTACCTCCGTGATGCAATCCTCATGCGTCACCACCCGCACCACATCCTCCAAGGGCAGCAGGGACGTGCACTTGATCTCTGTGTAGACGTTCTTGCCCTCGGCACAGGCAGCCAGCAGGTCCACCAGCGAGATGTGGTACATGAGCGGGCTGTTCTCCTCCACCCCATCCCTGGCTGCTGTCATCATCTCCAAGAGCGTGGCCAGCGAAGCCTTGTCATTGTAGAAAACCACCACGTCGTCCCCAGCATTGGTGAGCTGCAGGGAAGGGTCAGCAGTCACCACTCCAGAGAAGGAGGGTCAAAATCCTTGTGCAGCAGAAAACAGTCTCTGCTGCACCGGGGCGATGGGAGGGAGCACCTTGTGCAGGGTGAATGGGACGTGCGTTTACACGGCAAACCAGGCATTTGCAGTGCAAAAGTCACAGCTGGTGGGACTCTAAAATGGTTATTGGCTCTTGGATCTTGCATTAAGCTCCTGGAGATCTTTCCTACTCCACGGAGAAGCCAACATGGCTGGGAAGGCTTTTCCTCAAGGAAGAATCCAATCATGCACTTCCCAGGAGGCATGCCCATAGTGACAGGACAAGGGATAAAGGGTTTAAACTGAAAGAGGGAGATTGAGATGGGCCATCAGGAAGGAATTCTTCCCAGAGAGGGTGGGGAGACCCAGGGACAGGTTGCCCAGAGAAGCTGTGGGTGCCCCAGCCCTGGGAGTGTCCAAGGCCAGGCTGGATGAGGCTTGGAGCAACCTGGGCTAGTGGAAGGTGTCCCTGCCCATGGCAGGAGGTGGGACTGGGTGGGCTTTAAGGTCCCTTCCCACCCAAACCATCCTGCGATTCTATGCCATGTTACACCCCACGCTCCTGCCCTACGGGCTGCAGGGAGATGTGCTCACCTCAGTCATGATCATGTCCTGGCACTTCTTGACGTACTTGCCCTCGGCCTTGATGATGGTGTGCAAGAAGTCGAGGTACTGCACGTGGCGGCCGTGGGTGGCCACGCAGTGGATGAAGTGCTGCGGCACCGTCTCGTTGATCTCCGAGCAAAGCTGGTAGTTGTTTAGGAAGATGTGCTGCATCGTCTCAGCTTCCAGGAGCTGTGCGACCAGGGGAGCAGAGTGAGGCTGGGGGGCTGTAAGGAACAGCCTCCCCTCCTGCCCTGAGCTATCCTCTCCTGGGGTCTCCTCCTGACTTTTCTGTTTCTTGCTGTCAGACCAGGAGTGGTACCAAAGTCTCTCTCTATGCTGTTGCTCTTCAGTCCCCCCTCCTTACCCCCGGGGTCAGGAACAGGTTGAGGTGTTTGTGCAGCAGGGCCTGGTTTTCCTGATTGCCAGCACAAAACTTCTGCAGGAACTGGTGGGTGAATTTCAGGATCTCCATCATCTTGGCATCACCCTAAGGAAGGGCAGAGAAATGCCCAGAGTTGGCAACGGATGCAGAGCAGGAGCAGGTTGCTGCCCCTCCTGCCCTGCCTAGCTGCAGGACACAGCCATGTTGGGGGGTCCCCGCATCCCCCACCCCTTCCCTTGGGGTCTCCAGGACCAGCCAACTTCTGCCCACCCACCTTCTCATAAGGGATCTGCAGGAGATCCAGCATCACTTTGTGGGCATCCATGTTCTTCAGAAGGCGCTGCTGCTTCTTGCGCACTTGCTCTCCGACCCCGCACATCTTATTCAGCCGCTCCAGAATCTTGGGGGGAGAAGGACCATGGCAGAGGAGAACCGAGACTGAGAGCCCATCAGGATGCCCCTCAGTGCTGGGGCCTTGCTAGCCCTGCAGATGTGCCCCCCATAAACCCAGGGGCCCCCTGAATCATTTGCAGATCTTGGCACGCCCCTCAGAGATCCTCCTCGCAGTGCCATGCAGAGGGCCCTCGTACTCATCGCCCACCCTCTCTCCTCTGGACCCCCCCGGTGGAAGGCTCATGCGTGAGCCCTGGGGACGTAACGGGGATCCTCTTTGCGCTGAGCTGGCAGGAACAAGCCCCGTCTTGGGGTCATTCCTACTGAATCACAGGAGAGATTGGAAATTTTCCCCCTTTCCCTTCTCTCTGGTGCCCCTGTGCCAGCCCAGGCCAGGCAGACATTGCTGGCCATGCCTCCAGGAGCAGCCCTGGGGACAGGATTTGGTCTCACTCACCCCCTTGACTATCTGATAGTTCTCGCTGCTCTTCTCTCCCGGAGCAATGACCTCTTCGTCGGCAGCATGCTGCAAGGGGACACAAACGGCACCAGGGTCCCACTGCACCTCTCCAAAGCCTAGGGCATAACTACACCCCGCAGAACCCTCCCCGACCCTCCTCTTCCAGGGAGAGGGGCACACCCAGAGGCGGTAAGGTGTTGGATTGAAGCATCTCTGCCTCCACTCCTCTCCCACCCTGGTTCCCAGGGTCTTGCTCAGGGCTCTCACCTCTTTCTTCTCCTTCTTGTTCCCCTCCACTGTGCTGTCCCCTTTGCTGCTCCCCTTCTTGTCCACCCAGAGCTCCGATTTCTCCACCATAGTGCGGAGTTTGTCCAGCTCGGACTTGATCACCTTGTAGTTCTCGACATCCTGGGCTGAGATCAGGAGCTGAACCTGCAGCAACATTCCCAGAGGCTTCCAGTTTGCGGCACAACCCCCATTCCTCTCCTCTTCCAGACCTCCATCCCAAGAAAAGGACCCTTAGAGATGCCCCAGAGCAGCGGTCCGGCAGGGTTACCTGTTTGAAGGTGTGCAAGACCTCCTGCCTCTGGCTGAAGTGCTTGAAGAGGAGCTGCAGGGAGCCGGAGATGAGCGGCGGGTAGTCGTGCATCGTCAGGTGGATCAGCACCCGGAGAAACATCCTCCCTCCCTCGTCATCCACCTCTAACATGCTGCTCGTCTTCCTGAAGCCGGGACGAAAGCGCTTGGTGTTAGCAGCCACGTGGGAGCTTGTGTGCACTCAACCACCCCTCGGGGGTGATGGGGACTGCTGCATTAGCCTTTAGAGCCTCATCTTCCTCGTCACCTGCAGCTTTCAGCCTCGGCAGTATGGACAGGAGAGGAAGAGCCCTATGGCCAGGCTAACTATGCACCGGAGGGGGCAGGGACTCACCCCACACCGAACATGGCTTCTGCGTGTTCGCCGATCCGGTCCAGGTTCATGGCTGCAGCTGATGGGAGAGGAAAGGGAGATGAAACAGGTGGCTAAGGTGATCCCTGTGCACTGGCAGAAACCCACAGGAACCAGCCCAGCTCCCCGGTCCCTGCTCCGAGCACCTATGATGGACACAGGACACCTCATCCACACAAACTCCGATCCCTCCCATACTCCCTGCCAGCAGCAGCGGTGGAGAGGTGCTGGAGCTGTCACCTCTGCCACCTGTGTCCCCAGCCTGTGGGGTTTGCTGAGTTGATGGTGTACCAGGAGCAAAGTGGAAGAGTTACTTGTGGAGTCAAAGGCTGGAGCCGTCCCGTCGGCCGCACTGTCCTGCATGGGGTAGACTTCCACAAACTCCTTCTTGAAGACAGAAAGCAGGTAGGAAATCCTGTAGTCCAGCCGCACGTTCAGGATGAACTGGCAGCAGTGAAGAAGAAGAAAGCAGAAGTGAGTGCCCACTTCATGCCAGCTGCCCCTCTGCACCAGAAAACCATGTCTTCTTCCCCACACCACACCACAGATCCCACCCGCAGCTCCACAATACTTCTCCCTCCCCACCAGCTCCAACCTGCAAGATCTCCAGGATCTTCAGCTTGGTCTCCATCACCACAATGTTCTCATTCTCAATGCTCCTCCCTCTGTCCACTTGCTCTGGGGCAGACCCAGCACTGAGGCTCGGGGAGCTGAAGATGGACTGTTTTCTGCTCAGCACCATGGTGGACATCATCTGCCCGACGCCCTGGATTGACCTCCGCACGTTCTTCCCTACGGAGGCAGCCACAGTGGGCAGAGTTAACGCAGATGGAAAGGGAGGTGGCAGAGGACCAATGGAAGGACCCGCTTAGACCGCAAAATGTTGTAGATATTAACTGGAGAACAAGCAGGAGGGACTGGACATTTCTCTGGCATGGCCAAGGGCTCAACACCTCTCCCAGTGCAGACCAAGCCAAAGCTTCCATGTCGGAAAACCAGTGGCTTGTTTTCTTGCAGCCAAAACTGGAAAGCACTGGGTAGACCATGGAAAACACCTTCCTGCAGGCCCATGCCTGGATAGGGAGCAGGGACTCACCCGTCACCTCGTCATTGTAGACCGCCTGCATCATCAGCTGGGGGTTTTGGACGCAGTCGATGATGCCCAGCAGTGTCCGCGTCAGGCGCAGCAGCTCGCTGAAGCTGTAGAAGCCGAAGTAGATGAGGTTGTGGGCAAGGCTGACAACCTGGGGAAGGACAAAGCAACTCGCTGGGCTCAGGTCTGAGCAGGAGAAACAAATACGGGGAGAGGGATCCCAGCGTGGCCCCCCTCGTTACAGAGGCAGTCACAGCCAAACTGTGTTGCATCCTGCAACGTGCCAGTGATGCTGGAAGGGCTCGCACCTCGAAGGTGAGTTTGTTCTTCTCCTCGTTGGCGAAGGGCACCGCCTCGCTCACCACGTTGTTGAGGTAGTCCTCCACGAACTCCATGGTGCTGGCAAACTTGTTCTTCTTGTCATCGCGTGAGACGTTGAGGTTGGAGTCGTAGCTGTGAGGGGAGATGGTGGGGGTGAGTGGGTTGGCAGCGAGTCTCCTCGCAGCCCACCTGGAAGGAGCACTGTCCAGTCAGCTGCTAAGTCATTGTGGCCAGAAGTGATGTTCATGACTGTGATGGAGCCTGCTTCCTTCTGAAGGCTGAGACCTGCCAAATTCACTCCACAAATGCTCTCCTCCCAGCCCCTGCTAAAGCCAAGCCAGTTCCTACACCGGATGGCATCTGCCACCCCACCTCCTGCCCTGTCCCTCAAAGCCACTGCGAGTCTCAATGCATCTCACTCTTTGATCGTGATGGCCGTGGGGATCTCGGTCCAGAGCCGTGCAAACTTCACAGGCATCACCAGCTCCTGGGGGTCCCTGTCCACGTGCACGTGCAGCATGAGGTGGCAGAAGGACGCCCGGAGATCGAAGGGCAGCATCTCATCTGCCATGCAGAGGAAGATCAAGTCCACACCCAGCTGCTGGGAGATCTCCTTGATGGCCAAGTACTGGCGATCCAGGCACATGCGGGCAAAGAGCTTCAGCTGGTACCTACCCAAAGACAAGGGGAAGAGGGAGTGAGTATGTACAACCCTTACATCCTCACCTGGGGAAAGGATGCTGTGGGATCATCACCTGTAGTAGCTGAGGACATTCTCATCATGGGCATTGCCAGCCCGGGCCTCCTGTGCCAGCTGCCGGATGCTTTTCTCATGGTGGTCGTTGTTCTTGTCCGTCCAGGTGAGCCAGACCTCCTCCTCCGAGTACTCGATGCTCAGGTACTCATGGGTCTGGGACATCTCCTTCACAGGCCTCAGCCTAGGACAGAGGGGGTAAAACTGGGGATGATCCCATGGGCAGGGAACGGCTGCACCTTGAGGGGCGATGGGGATTTTACCAGGGCCCCATGGGAGTTGGTGGAAGGCAGGGTGAGGGACCAAACCCCCAGTGTGGAAAAGGTCTCCCCTTGGCTACTCACTCTGTTTTGATGAGGATGTCGCTGTTCTTTGGGTCCAGCACGCACTTGCAGATCAGCTCCTGGGTGACGGGGATGGCAATGTGGTTGGACACACACAGGTCCGAGAGGTAATCCAAAAACCTGGAGAGCAGAGACAGCTCGCTGTGAAAGGGGGGTCCACAGGGGCTCTCTCCACCCCTGGTCGAGACACACCCCTCCCACTACACAGCACAAAGCGCTTTGGGACGGGGCCTTTCTGGACACGCACCGTGGTTCGCGGTTCTTGCGCACCAGGCTGACGAAGGTCTCCACCTCCGTCTTCGTGATGTGCTTCTCCAGCAGCTTGCGGTTGTTGTGCAGCAGGGCCGTGATGGTGTCCTCGGCGAGGATGTCGTAGCCGATCTGGGACTGCATCATGCCGAACTGCTTGGCAATGTGCTCCTGGAGCGGGCAGAGAGGCGGTGAATGCACAGGGCTGGGTGTTGGAGTCTGGCAATGCCCCCCTGCCCCACCAAGACCTCAGCAGCCCCCCAGGGCTTTGCAATAAGTGGTGGGATGGGGGCTTTCCCCGTCAGCCCCCATGCACCTGGTTCTTGCGATAATCCTCCTGGGAGTGTCGGAGCACGCGGTAGCACAGCCGAAACATGTACTGGTAGGGAGCGTTCTTCTGGTCCGACAGCTCTTCCAGCCTCACCAGGGGCCCTTCCCCACCCTTGTCCTTGAAGGGGGCTTTCAGGATCCCAAAGATCTGCCCAAAAGCAAAGACAGTAAGTGCTGTGTCCCCCTCCACACCATCACCCCCTGCATGGCTGGACACCAGCCATGCTTGCCAGGAGGGCTTGGTGCACCACCAGGGCACGAGCTGGAGCCCAGCTACCCCTCCCCAGGGGTTTCCAGATCCCTGGACCCCAGCGCGGCCCTGGGCAGTGCAGGACACCTCCACGGGACCTCAGCCTTGCTCGGATGCAGGGCCCCAGGGTCACTCACCTGCTTCAGGATGTTCTGCTCCCTCATCAGCTTCTGCCGCTCCCGGTTGGGCTTGGTGACCACGATGTCCAGCACGTTCTGCCCATTGTTGGGGACATCACTGACGAAAAACACCAAGTCCTCCAGCAGCTGGATCACAAACCTGCACAGGGGGATGGTGCAAATGGGCTGGGGGGCCTGCTCACCCCAGACTTGGGTCCCTGCAATGATGCCGGCACATTTTAGAGGACCAAGAACCCACGTTCAGGGCTGAACCCACTGCTGGCTGATCCTCCCCTCCCTGCTAGAGGTTAAAGGGTGCCCTGAAGCAAGAGGTTTACAGCCCCTATGGTTCCTAAGGAAACTATATGTGGCAGGGTAAATTCCAGGGGCCTTTGCTTGTGATATACGCCAAGGATTTTGCATTTAACACCTCTGCCCCCTTAGTCACCTTTGTGGGACCCAGGGGGGGCGGGCTGGCAGGGCGGAAGAGGCTCACTCTGTCCCATGGGGGATCTGTGTTTGCTCAGGAAGCACCAAGAACCCACCCACCTAAAAATAATACTGTGACTAACCCGGCTGTCCCTATCGTGGGGCCATCGCTCAGCCCCTCGGATATTTTTCTAGCGGCAAAGGAGGGGCCAGAGCAGGGCTGCGGCGTTATCTGGTTTCCTCGCCAGGCTCCTGGGAGAAGCAGGCTCAGATTTGGGTTGTGGGCAGGAAAACAAGACAGTGCTGGCACCAAGACCCAGGCAGGGGCCCCATCCTGCAGCAGTGCTGGAGAGCCCTTGGAGGAGCCCGGCACGGCCCCATCTCCCAGGGGAAATGACTTTTTACCTCCGGTCATTCTGGCTGAGAAAACCTTCATTCATCTTCTCCACCACATTGGCCAGCATCGAGCTGGCGTCGTTAGCAAAGTCCAGGTCCCGGATCTCAGACACGGGCACGGAGACGATGGCGAAAGCTTCTTTGTCTTCTTTGGTGGGGCAGGTGCCCAGCTGGGAAGCAACAGGGAAGCAGCATCACACAGACAGGGCAATGCCAAGCATGTCCCCATCAGCTCCCACCATCTCGGGTGAAGTCACTGGCCCAGTTCATCCCCATCAAAAGGACTGGGGTGGGCTCTAGGCTACTGGGATGGGCTCTGGGTGGTGTCCAGCCTATCCCCTTATCATCAGGGTATTTCAGTCCCTGGGTAAAGCCCGGGTGCTGGGTGGGAAGGAGCATGCTAAGAGCTACTGGGGCACAAGGGATAAATCCGCACATGGCAGGAGGGAGCAGGGCCATACCATGAGGCGAATGGGCCTCTCCTCATCGATGTCAATGGGCACGTTGGTGCTCTGGATCCAGGTGTTGGTGCAGAGGTGGCGCAGCCTCACGTAGGAGTTCCTGCAAATGGCACAGCATCCCGCTGAGAGATCCCCACAGACACACCAGCACCCACCACTTCTCCTGACACCCAGCACAGCCCCCCCCCCCCCAGGAAGAGACTTGCCAAAATTTCACACCAGGCAATTAAGCCTCCCTTCTTTATTTCAATCCCTCCATGACAACGCGTGCTGACGTACCGCGGGACGAAGGAATCCGTTTTCTGCAGCGTGGTAGGGTCCAGCTCGAAGAGGGAGGCGATGTCGTTGCCGTGGGGCACGGCCACCAGCCGGTATTTGATCTTCTCCCCCGTGTTCCTGCGACTGGCGCGGCCGCTGCCCCCCTGCACCGGGGAAAGCGGCTTTGAGCCCGGCGCAGGGCAGCCGCCCCGCTGAGCCCAGCCTCCCTGCGCACACGGCATCGGAGGAGACACGCAGCGGCTACGCTCAGAGCAGAAGCTTTTGCTCGGATGCCGGGCTGAGCCTCGCAGCGCGGAGACGCACGAGGGGCTGCAAGAGCACAAGCGCGGCGTGATGCACCTGAGCTACGAGGCCACCCCTTCTCCACATCTCAATCAATGGCAAAGAGAAAAACCCCCTGGAAGTCCAAACCTCTCTTCTACCAGCACTTTCCCATGGCCTAGGGATCCAACATGCACCGGGACCCCCTCCAACAGATTTCGGCAGAGTCCTTTTGCAAGCGGAACATAGGGATGCTACTCTACAGCGCGGGGATGCTCTGCTGAGCAGCGGGACAGCCTCCGGCCGCAGCCTCGGCACCAAGCGGGACCTGGCAGCACGGCGTGGGCGCTGTCCCCGTGGCAGGCTCTGTTTCGGGGCCATTTCCCTGCTTTCAGGCAGAGTCTAAGAGACGGCGTGATTTCAGGCAGCGGCAGCAGCATTTCTGCTAGCAAGGCTGCACACAGCTCACCGTGGGTGCTGCTTTGGGCTCAGCCACGTCTCCTTTATAACTTGGGTTTTCCTGAAAAGTTAAAGAGGGAGATGAAAGACAGCTATCAGTCCTCCCGCTTGGTCCCTCCAAACCCCTGAGCATGGGGTGTTATGGCTATTCCTGCCTTCCTCGATCACACTGCAGAGAGGAAGCCTGTCCAGATGGGGCTGGAGGATGATACCCAGTGCAGCATGCCCCGTCCCTGGGTGGGCGGGACGGGGTGAGCCGTGATGAGTAAACCCGGGGCCCTGTGCAGCAAGATGAACTCTTGCTGTAAATCCCCCGAGGCCCCAAACTGAGGTCTCAGTGAGCAACGCAAGCCGGGCAGCACCAGCGTGGGATGGGGCTCATTCTGTGATCTTCTGTTTGGTTTAAAGCAGTCCTTTCAGAGCCCCACTGTGTGCTGTTTTCCATCCTGCAGTGGTGGAAGGGACCCTGGGAGCTGCCTCAGCTTGTCTTCTCCAGCTAGGGAGCATCTCTGGCACACGGTGCATGGAGATACCCCTGGTACACCCCTGCTCCCCTGGCAGCAGGGTGTAGTTCTTGGATGTGAGACCTCATTAGTGTCAAATAAACCACGTTATCTAAGGGCAAAAACTTCTTTATGCCTCTATCTATTTTTGCTCTTAAATGGGAGAAAAAAAATTTGGCAGATGGTGTTCCCAGGCTCAGATTTTGCCCACACCGTCCCCAGGCAAGGACAGCCCTGGATGCTGCTTTGGCCCAGAGGATGAGCAAAACCTGATTGGCGAGAGTTAAACGCGGGAGGATCAATTATCTCCTGCTTTCATTGCACCAGGAGGTTGTGTCTCGCTTGGACCAGAACAAGCAAATAAAGGAAAGCCCCCCGCCACCTGCTCCTGTCCCCCCCAGCTATGGGTGCCACTGCCAGAAGGGGATGGAGCTGGGAACAGAGATTTTGGCATGCAAGCCCTGGCACTGTAGGGTGGGGGATTTCAGAGGGGACAGCCTGGCCCTGCACACGGGCAAACACTGATGTTGGTCACAGCCCCGGTGCCAGCACACGGCATCGCTGACTCCTGCGAGAAAGGAGCAGAACAGGAGCCCCGTTTCCCGGGCAGAATGGCTCCAATAGCAAACCGGAGCGGGGCCAGATGCAATCCTGTCCTGATGACAGGACATCGCTGCTCTAAGGACGGGTGGGCACTGCCTTTGCAAGGGATGGTACCAGCCTCTCGAGGGTAGGGCAGGTTTCTGCCTCCCTCTGCTCACCCCCTTACCTCTGCTGCCAGGTAATTGCCCGTGGCAAGGTGCTTGAAGCGGTACAAGCCATTCCAGTGCCCGGCTCCCCCCCGGCACGGGTCATGGTGGACCACCTGGGAGAAGGAGAGGAGAACTCAGCTGGTGGTGCGCAGGGCTGGAGGGAACCAGGATGCTGTTTCTGCCTCCGAACCTCTGCTGACCCCAGGCAAGCACCCTGGTGATAAGAGCCCATCTTATCTCAATGGCAGGTATATATATCTGGGGTGCAGAGCTCAGACAGACACCAGCACCCATCTACCAGCATCTGCCCAGTGCTCTCATGGAGCTTGAGCCTTGCGCTGGCTTTCACCAGGGCAGCCAGGCTACCAGAGGTGGAAATGTATAAAAATAACCATTACTTCTAGCAAGCCTGCCCTGGTGAAAGAGCAGCAACCCACAGAGGTCCCTCAAAAGCCCACAGACGCGCTCCATCCCCTCCCTGCTCACCTCCACCTCCCACAGGGCGTTGGAGCTGGTGGCCGAGGTGGCCGACTGCCGCAGGGTGGTGCGGAGGAAGACGTGCAGCTTGCCTTTGTACTCGTCACAGGTGAGAAACTTCTCCTGCTCCGCGTGGAAGAGCCTCACCACATCCCCCTGCACCAGGACATGGTGGTGAGTTACAACTACTTACTAGCTGAAGTTAAATGAGGACACCTGGGGATATGACTCACCTACAAGATGACCACCCCACCCTTCAAAAGGGACATAATTTCCCCTGTATGTGGTCCAGAGCAGGACCACAGGAGCCTGGGCATTGCTGGGCACCATCAGTTTTTCCAGTCCTGCCTACCTGAGCTGTGCTAAAACTGGCCTCTAGCAGCACAAATCCTCCTCCAAACCCACGGGAGGGCATTTTGCATGGGCACGGGACACCCTGTGCTCTGCAATGCCACCGCTCCATTTACTCATGCAAGCCACTTCCCTCTGCTCCCACTCCCTGCGCTGTAAAATGGAAGCAAACCCACCACTTTTCACCCCTGGGGCGGGCAGAGGCTCCCCTCGCCAATGTGTTTAAGGCATTAACACCCCAGGAAGGAGGACGTGGTGGATGTGGGAAGCCGGGAATAAGTGCAGTGGCTGGGGATGAGGGTCTGTAAGATCATAACAATCAATATCCATCCAGCTGCTTCCTGGAGGACCTCAGCCCTGAACAATAGCTCTGCAGGGAAAGTTCCTTTCCCAGGCAACAGTCAGCCCTGCTGCATGGCTAAACAGCTGAAAATTGTCCCCACAGCTAGAAGCCATTGCTGTGCCTCGTATTGTCCTCCAAAGCCAACTCAGTACAAGGTGGAGGGTAATTTCATGCCCCCCTGGGTACCTGCTGCCAGGAGATACTAAAATATCCAACTCCAGCTTGTTAAGTTCTCCAAGTGATGAACCCTCTAAAAATGAAGGTCCTCCGGGCAGGAACTCTTTCCTCTGCCCCTGTCACACAGCCCAAGGGCTGTTCACATGTCCTGGCCCCGCAGGAGACGAGGGATGGGTCCCTGGAGCCCACCCTGTCCCGGGCAGCCGGCAGCAGCCGAACCTCCTTCCTTACCCCTTTCAGCACTTCCTCCATGTGATCGCAGAACTGCATGAAAAGGTTGATTTTCCAGCTGGTGTTGCAATTGACTGAGTTCACCTAAGGAGCAGGAGAGTGAGGTCATGATCCCTGGCACGAGGAAAAAAGGACAAAGAAGGAAAAAAAAACCCAACAGGCAAGCCCTAGAAGCCAGGCTTCCCAGACCCAGCCTCGCCATACCTCCTTGCAGCCAGCGTTGTCGGCAAGCTCGTAGTTGCTGGCGTGCAGCGGCTGCCCGGCGTTGACGGGGTTCAGGATGACTTTGTCTCCCACAACTACCTGGGGAACAAAATGGGAAAGGAAGGAGTGAGGATGAGACCTGGTACCGGGCAGGGAGGTGAGTCCTGGCAGGTGCTTTCTGCACAGCTTCATCTGGGGACTTTCTGGCCCCACACTCACATTATCTCCATTGCTCCTCAGCTTCCAGAAAGGCTGGATGAAAAGCCAGGATCCCTCGTTGCCAGTGGCATCCAGTGTGACCCGCATGGCATTTTTCTCAAGCAGGGCCGGCAGCCGCTTGTTCACCGTCAGGTACTTGTTGCTCTTCATGTGTAGGAGCTGGAAGGGCGAACGCTGGGGTGAGCCGCGGTGGCACAGCCCCACCGCGCATCCCCAGGGCTGGTCGTAGCCAGGAGTGATCCCGTGAGCCCCTTCCCAGCAGCTGCCCTGACTCGCACGTGCCGGATCTGTGCATCTCCCCCAAAAAACCCTCGGCCGAGCGCAGAGGAGGGGAGAGCGAGCCCCCGTACCTGTATGACGCTGCCGTATTTCACCACGTCGCCATGCACTTTCTTGTTCTCCGTCTCGTTCTGCTTCTGCTCCATCTGGGCCGCATGCTGAACACCAAAAGGAAAAAGCTGAGCGTGGCAGCACCCTCCTTGCTCCCCAGGAGCAAGTCCCAGAGGGGCCACCCGCACCCTCGGCTATGGGGAGGATGGGACAGGCTGGGATGCAGCATCAGCATCCCTCTGTCTCCCAGACAACACGAGTCAGGGCTATAACATGTTCCTTAGTGTCTGAGAGCTCAGCCTGGGACCCCGGGTTGTCCCTGAGCAGCCACGAAAGCTTTAAGCTGAGGACTTACAAATTTGGACAGGGACAAAATGGACCCAAAATCCCCCAAAATCACCAGCAGGTCCTGTGGGGCAGCACCAAAAGGGGACTCCGTGCATGGGCCAGGAGCTGGGGCAATGCACTGATCGCAGCTCTGCTGCGGCAGGGCCGTGGGGACAAGGGGCTCCCAGCAGCACCCAGCCCAACGAGCAAAGGGCGCTGTGCCAGCGGTGCCGTGCCCAGAGACGGCTGCAGGCCCAGATCTGCTGCAGCAGATGTGGCAGGATGGGCCCCCGCCGGCTAAGGTGCCCCAAGAGTGAATTCCTCAGCACTGCTTGCAACTCCTCTCTCCAAAACCACAGACATTTTCCGTGCAGTGGCTCTGCCAGTCGGAGGAGTGATGTTGATGTACGTGGAGTGAGAGAGGAACTTGCTCCCACAATGGATCCGTCTGGGAATGGCGAGGGTGTGCCTACAGCCCCGGCACCAGCCCGGGCACAGCCCCCAGGCAGTGCCAACCCAGTGTTCCCCTGCAGCCAGGATGGGAGATGGTGGTGAGAGATGGAGCTGAGAGACCATCTACCCTTCTCCATCCTGCTTTCACCACCGAGCAGAAGGAATTGGGAAACACAGCCAGAACCACCGCTCTGCATCCTGTGAGTGCCTGAGCAGGCGATGCCGAGGGTTTGAACGCGCCTGGCACGTGTTGTGGCAGCACAAACCCTTTGCTCTTGTGAATGTTGCCACTGCTTTAGTTAACTCTTCGTCCCCATGCAGCGCTGGTGCCACCGAGGATGTGGGCCCTGTGGTGGCGGCTGCTGCCATCAGGAAAACGAACCTACCGCCAAGAAATCCCACACTGATGCGGAGCTGCGAGTTTAACAACAACCCCATGGAGCAACATGGCTCGGGCGAGACATCCAGCACTGCGGCGTGTCCTAAACCAGCATCCAGATCAGAGCTCCTCCCTCGCTGAACGTTAGTGGGGCTGGGAGTGGGAACTGTCTGCCTTGAGCACACAGAGCTGATGTTCCCAACCTGTCCCTTGGATGGGATGGGATGGGATCTGTCCCCAAGCCATAGTGGGAAGGGGTGTCGGGGACGCTCACAGCGGTGGGCAGCCCTGGAGGGCGCAGGGAGCATGGGGAGACATCCGTAGAGCGGGAGGAAAAGCCTCCACGGCATGTCTGCACTGTGTCTGGCTGCACCTAAATCAGTCAGCTGAGAAAACACCAAGCTTTAAACCCACTTCAAAACAAGGGCACCAGAGCCCAGCTCGGAACGGCACCCATGGGCACTGCGGGCAGCTGGGCAGGGTTTATCCGGGCAGACCCGGGCAGCTTCTGCTCCAGGCAATTATCTCTGTGGCTTGGAAGGTGTTTTCAGCCTCTGGGAGACACTGACAAATCACAGCCTGGAGTCCAGCCTCCTGCCAGGATGTCCAGGGGCTTCACAGCAGCGCGGGCAGTGTTTTGCAGAGCTCCCTCCCTGCCTGGGCTCCCCCAGCACTCGGCTCCGGATGCACAGGAGCGTTTGCCAAAAGGGCAACACCGGGAGCAGCGGAAAGGAGCAAGGAAATGACAGAATCTCTTTAAGACAAATCTTAACCAAAGTGCAATCAATCAGGCGCAGAAATGAGCCTCACTGTCCAGTCGTGGCCAGTACAGCTGCCACATTACAAGTTACAGTCTGACTGGAGCAGGAAAATAGTGTTTCCATACACCAGCCACCACATGTGGCTGCACGCGGCAAGAGGTACCGACCCTGCCCCGGCATCTCTGAACCCAGCCGGGACACCCTGTCCGGATACTGCATCAGACCTCGCCCCCCAAATGCAAAACTGGGGGGAACTCTGGGGCCAGGACTGGGCTTGAAGCCTGACGAGATGATTTAATGAATCACTCCTGAGCTTTGGTTTTATGAATCATCCTCGGGGCCTCGCCAGCTGTCTGAGGCGATTATGCAATGTTTAACATGGGCCTTTTCCAGACCTCATGGAAGTCAACAGGAGCTTGTCTCTTCCCTAGCCCTTTGGAGCAGGTCCTGGCTGCAGCAGCTCCCTCCTCCATGCCAGGCACCCCTGGGTGCTGTGGGGCTGGGCTCGCAGAACACGTCTCCCTGCTCTGCCATGGGCTCCTCTGCAAAAGGAGCATCAGAAGGGCTGAGACAGCAAAGGCTGGGCACGGTGGCAAGGGTGGAAAAGCAGGTGGATGTCACCTCTCATCTCAAAAGTGGCATTGCTACCTTTCCTCCCTCTCCCCGCCTGCTCAGTCCCCTGGACCTTCTCTGCGGGTCTTCCCTGGGACATCTCTCTTGCACTGGGAGCAACAAAATTGTCTGTGGCTCCTTGGTCACCGCTGTATTCACCCTGCACTGTCATGGCACAGACAGAGCCTGGCCATGCCATGCTGCCCAGGACTCCCTGCTGCTCCAAGGGCACACGTGCAGCCATGGCATGAAAGCTCCATCAGGATCCCGGGGGGGATCCAAGGCTCAGTCGCCTCTCACATCAGAGGCACGATAACAGCATCCCATGAGAAGTGTAACCCAGGGTGCAGCCCCCATCCCTGGGGGCCAGGCCACACAGGGACCACGACCCTGAGTCTGGCAGGTACCAGCTCGTCTCTCAACCACCTCATTAGACACCATATGCCATGATTAATTAAGAGCTGATGGCTACAGAAGCCCTTCCTTTAGATAAGGTGGCTGTGGCTAACGTTCCATGGTGAGGGAAGTGGACAGGAGACAGAGCTGAGCAGAGGGATGCCCCGAGTACACCAAAACCCAGGACAGCCAGCACGCAGGCTGTTTTCTGGGAAGAAAACACATCAGGATTTGCAGAGCGAGAGATTCAGGCATCATCACCCAACCACCCCATGGGGACTGTCCACCCTGGGAGGATGGTCCCTTGCCTGGTCCCTGCCCCAGGGAGCCCTGCTCACCTGGAGTTTCTGCAGCAACACCACGTCTGCGATCTTCTCCTTGTCCTGCTTGGTTTGCTTGGCCTTCCAGTACTGCTTCTGGGCAGAGTAGCGGTTCATGGGACAGACTTTGAAGAGGCAATCTGGGAAGAGAGGGAGGCAAGCATGAGGTTGCAACAGCCACACGGTCACCAGCCACCGGTGTGTCCCCAAGTGGGGCCAACGTCACCGAGGGGCAGGAGCAAGTGCTCCTCCAGGACACCGCTCCCATCCCAGCAGCATCACTGGGACATGGTCCTCCTAACCCACAACAACCCCATCCACTGCTATGGGGCCAAGGGAGACAGGGCCGGGATTGGTGCAGGATCACGTCACCTTGTATTAGCTGGTGGATTAATTTCCAATCAGGGTAAATAACGAGCCCAGGAATGATTCCACTTCTTGGACTCATGATCAGAAGTGTTCCCATTGGAAACGGCTGCGCGATTTGGGAAGGAAAACTTCAGGGGGGAGAAAGAGTAGTGATGAAGCCCAGCTGTACCAAAGGAGGAGAGGATCCTGCTGGGAAGGAGGGAAGCTGGTAGGACGTGAGTGCCGTGAGACCGGGACATGAGCAGACGCCTCCACATCTCCCTTGCTACCCTGAGCCAGCGGGACGGCAGGCTGCTGCCCCGTGACAGCCGTGCCATCAGGATACGTCGGCTTTGCAAACGCTGCTGTTCCCCCGTGTCTGCTCACGGGAACCCTCGATTACCAGTGCTGGAAGCTACGAGCAACCACTCCTGAAGTTTGTGCATCAACAGCTGCATGCAAGTCCTAAAAGAAACTCTTTGGGGACCTAAGGGTTTGCATCCCAGCTCCCCCAAACACATCCGTGCTCTGCACATCACCCCAGTTGGCCTGTTTTTCCCCAGCCTGCTGTGGTTGGGATGGGGGGTGGGATGGGAAGTGCAGACACCCAGGTCCAGGCTGTGGGAACTGAAGCCTACGAGCAGATGTCTGGAGATGAGGAGGCACTTACATCTCCCAAACCCTCGTTCAGGGCTGGAAGCTGGATGGGGCGAGGGCAGGAAGGGCTCTGCAGGCTGGATCGCCCTAATTATGCCTGAAATAGCAGCCCAGAAACTTCAGACACAAAAAGAAGAAAAAAAAAAAATCACTTCCATCTCTGGCCCAGGTCCCAAGTCTCTGGCAAGCACGTATTTATTTACCTGGGAGTGACGAACAAACAAGCGCAGAGCACAGTTCTCACCGGCTCGGGCTGCTGGGAAGAGGCCAAGTTTCACGTTTCGTTTTACGGGTCGATTTGCTAATGGCACATCCCGTGCCAAGACGCGGAGCTTTTAATGGGGGAACGCAACGAAGCTGCTGCAATGCCTGGCTGCCTTCTCCCACTGCCTGCGAGCAGGGCTACCGAAACACCCGGGCCACCTGCAGCACCTTAAATCGCTTTCATCAAATTGCTAATTAGGCTGTAAAAGGATCTGGTAGAAAGTAGAAACTTGAGGGGGAATTAAAAAAAAACCCACAAACTCAACATAGCTATTAAGAAAGAGGTGCAAATCAAACCCCTGGCTCCAAGTATGCCCTGCCTGAGGGGCCGCCTGACGTCCCTGTCTCAGTACTAAGCCCTGTTATGCAAGGAGGGAAACTGAGGCACGGGGTTGTTTGCACACAGAAAGTCTCCAGCAAAGCTTGCGTTGGAAGCCAGAGATTTTGGCACCCAGGCCTGAGCGCCGACAATTTTTCACAAGACGGATAGTGGGTGGAAAAGAGGGAAGCCGAGGAAAGCTCCCACGTCAGCACTACCCGGCGACAGCAACCCAGCGGAGCGATGCTCGGCCGACGGCCATGGAGGCAAAACCTGCAGATCCGCAGTGGGGGGAGCGGGGGCATTTTGGGCAGCGACACGGCCGGGGTCCCACTGCCCGCTCACCCTGCAGCCACCCGGCGCCTGCTCAGCGCAGGTTTAAAGCCCTTTATTTGCTTTATTCCTGACGTGCCTGAACGCAGGGCTGGGGAGAGCCGGGGGCGGGGGGGAGAAACCGGAGAAAGCAAAGCAAATAACTGAGGTGCCAGGCGCCTCTTGGAGGGACGAGCCCCGTGTCCCTCACCGCAGGGACAGGCTCACAGCTGGGTTTTGGCATCTCCAAAAAACCATTTGGACCTGACTCCAGGAGAAGGGTCCTGTTTTCCCATCGGGAACCTGAACCAGACCCTGGAGTGACCCCCGTGTGCCTCACCGCAGGGCAGGATAGGGCAGGGTCTGGCCACAGGATGTGGGGACGGCAACAGCACATGAAAATCCTCTTAAGCCTCTCGCTGTGCTGCAAGGAAACGGCAGCAGCCCGTTGTTTTTACCTCCCTCACGGTGATGGCTATCAAGAAGGCAGACCGCTACTTTTCCGGCCATTAAAACAAGCGCCTGGATATCCTGATAGGGTTTGCATGGAGCAGGGCCGAGTCTAGACCAGACCTGGGCCTGGAAAAGAGATTCAACACCCGCCCATGTCCAAGCAAGGAGACGGTGTGGCTGCTGGGACGAGGCTTGAACCGGCCACCCCTCGGCTGCTTCCAGCTCATCCCATCCAGCCCCAGGTGAAAGTCTGCCCATGTCTGGGAGCGGGATGGCTCCCTGGGCTGTGCAGGGCTGCGGGACTCTGGGGAGCTGTCGGATGGCTCGTTAATCATGTACAAATTAGTGGCAACAGCTCCCATGGAGAGACAGATCGCTACTTGGGAAGGACCCCTGTTGGGAAGGGTGCCCAGAGGGGAAAAGCACCCCAACCGTGGGATGTTAAAGCCACCTTGAGGAAGAAGCAGAGGCACAAAGCAGAGCAGGAAACTAATATTTTTTTAAAGGGGCCTGAAATTACAGTAGCTGGGATGAAAGGATCAGCTCCCCTAAAGCAAACCCCAAATCCAGCAGCGCAATCACTGGTTTGGGGATATTTTCTCCCCAACACATTGGAAGTGTCCCCAGTGGGGACAGCACAGCTCCGTGGACAGTCCCCATGCCCCGTGCACTCAAACCCGACCAGGATGCTCCCTTCCCTGCAGTTTGCAGCGTGCCGAGCACACAGGGCAGCCAAGCACAAAACATTTCCCAGGTAGGTGCAGTGTGGGGCAGAGACATGATCCCCCGGGCTGGGCGCACCAGTTTGCTCCCTGGGGACCCCAAAGGTCACCTTGCCAGCTGGCCCCAGGGCTTGCAAACCAGGAGGCACAATTTGCTTTTCCCAGCAGCCTGTCCTGGCTTCTCCAGATCATTTCCACGGGCCAGGAACCGCCCTGGCTTCCACTGACTCATCCCCTTTTCCGCCTGGACCTGGCTGCTCCTGCCTGCTCCTGCCCACTCCTGCCCGGGGCTGCCCCTCGGCCAAATAGGAAATCACGAGAGTGGCGCCAAGCGCTGGAGAAGACGACACAGCCCAAAACGTGACGGGCCGAGGACAGATCGGGATTTACCATCCCTCCCTAAGCCCTGCCTGCCTCGTAAATGGGCAACTTAATTCCCCGGCTCTCTCTGAGGTGCAGCCAAGCGCAGCAGACGTAATTAGTGCCGAGTGTTAACGGGCTTGCCTGGAAATAGTTGGCCTGTTGCAGCTGCCCCTCTGTCTGCCCCCTTCTGTCTCTGGCTCCTGGTGGGTAGACACCCAGCTGCCAGCATCTCTAGGGATGCATTCTGGGGTGGTCAGACCCACCTCTGCAGAGGATGGTTCCCAGCCTTGCTCCTTAGGGCTGGGCTAAGGGGTCCCGAGGAGCATCCCACCACGGAGGTGGCTCCAATAAATGCCCCCAGAGGCAAACAGAAGAGGGTAGGTGGTTTGGCCAAGCCATGGAAACAAGGCTATGGAGGCTGTCCAAGAATCCTCCGGGCTCCTCCGCAAGTGGCACCTCACAGTCCCGGGATAGCTGGGACCCTGGTCCCCATCCCTGGCATGGATGCTCGGGGTCAGCGTCGTCCCCAGGGCTGCTCATGGCAGTCTCGGAGCTGCCCCAGCCTGGGCCCAGTCTCACCTCGAAACTTCTTGGGCGGGTTGTCCAGGTCGCCGGCAGCCGGCTCCACCACACACCGATCATCCACCAGCCTGCATGGGGACAAAAGAGGGAGCAGGGCGTCAGCAACAACGGGACGACAGCAGGACCCGAGCGAGCAGAGCAGCTTCACCACAAACCACAGCGCCGCGAGGGCAGATGCACCACGGTCACCTGGCCCAAAACGACAACATCAAAAGCCGTGTCTCCTGTTTCCCATCCATTTGCACTCTATAAATATTTAGCACGACAACAGTCAGCTCCTGGAGCAAGCGGCCGCTCTCGGGTGCTCGCTCCGAACACGTCGCCCTTGTTCGCCACCACTCGCTGTTTCTTCCACGTGCGTTTTTCATCCCGGTCCCTTGGGGCAAACAGCAGGAGATACAAATCGGCTGTGAAGAAACACCGAGCTTGGGGTCAACCGCGCTCCCGGGGCCTTTGCTCAGCGACCCGTGCGGGAGGCTCTGACGCCTGCGTCCTGCTGGAGCGAATCCTGCCTTGCCCAGCTCCCGGCTGAGCCGGATCCAGCCCCCGGCATGGTGCGCTGGCTGCAGGGTTAGTTCACTGTTAATCTGCCTAAAATGTGAGGAGTTCATTCCATAGTTCTTCTCTGGCTGGAAGCTCACCCCACCGGGACACCGAGGGTGTAGGTGCTGCAGATGGAGGTGGCAGGGGCCCACCAAAACCAGTCATTAATTATTATCTGATCAGAGGTGGTGGCTCTGCCCATCAGATGCGAAGGGCTTTGTGTCTCCTCCCTGCCCACCTCCTCGTTTTCCCAGCGTTGAGCAAAATCACCAGGTTTGGTCTTGGGTGCTGAGGACTGATTTTGGAATGGATGGGATGTTACTTTTCAAAGTTACAGGGAAGAGCGAAGTATAACCTGGCAGGAGGTTCTGCTCAGCCCCCAAAGCACGGAGGGATGAGCGTCACCCAAGGGGCTCACGGGGCCACCCAAAGCTCGTCTGCACTGCCCCCGAGGCTTTCAAGGGAACTCCAGCGAGACAGGCTGTACCCGCTCGCCCGCTTTCTCCCAGCCCCTGGGAAGGGATGTATGAAGAAACTACGCTCCCGCTCCAGGTGAGGAAGTGAGAAGCGTGTCCCCACCTGTGGAGGCTGAATTCAGGCAACTGGAGAGCGTGTGAGTGGATTTGGGAATGCACCCCTGACGCCGTCCCGGGAGGGAGCACCCCCCGTGGGGACAGCTCTGTCCCTGCGACAGGAGGGAAGACGCAGCCCAGAGAAACAAGGCATGTGCACGTGGCACAGCAGCAAAGGGCACAGCGCAGCCTGTGCTGCCCTCTCTGCTCCCCAAGGGGCTCCCAATGCCCCCAACAAACCAAACAGCCAAAACATTGTTAGAGACAGACACGCTGCGCTGCAAAGTGCTGACAAAAGCAACAGATACCCCGTTCACAGATCCAGCCTCCTTTCCCCAGCCCAGCCACCCTCCAGAGGAGGGGAAAATTCCTTTCAATGGCTTGGCAAAGAAGAATTTGGCCTCTGCACTGTTGGATTGGGATGCTGGGAACCCCAGCGCTGCTGTGTCCTTGGCAGCAGAGGTGAGGGCTGACAGGATGCTCTGAACACCCAGCGCTGCTACTGCCCCTGCCACCAGCTCCCCGCTCTGCTTAAAGCTCCCCGGGGTTGGGGGAGATTAACCTCAGATTTCAAATAAAGAGAGAAAAGCAATTTCTGTAACACTTTCAGTGGCAGCAGAAGCTTAAAAGCAATTAGCAAAGACCTAGAAGATTGTAGAAACCCAACAAACCCCACGAGGCTTCTGTAAAGGCGCGGTGTGCTCTCTGCCGGACGGGGCTGCCTTGGCTTTGCCAACACCCATGGTCAGCAGTGCAGGGGGTTTTGGGCTCCTGACCAGGGGTTGCCCAAATGCAGTGCCTTTTCCATGGGCCACGAGAGCAGGGGATGAGACCAGCACATTCCCAACTCCTGGAGGGCAGGGAAGCAAGCACCGACCTTCGGCACACGCCCAGCTCCCACCAGTGCCTACAAAATTCATCTGTGCATTTTCAAATTTTAAATCCTCCATCCTTGTGGTCAGGGGTCTCTGAGGAAGCACCTGACCTGCACGGCCCATCTTCAGTGCTGAAGTAAACAGCACAGGAGCCTCCCACCCACCCATCCACTCACCAGCCCTGCCTGCAGCGTTCACCTGCCATTTCCCTGTGGTGTTACCGCTCCACCGGGCAGGATTAGAGATAGTGACCTGCCAGGCTGGAAGTCTTAATCAGTTAACGATCTCAAGGCAGTTTCAGCATCTTTAATCCTAGGATTACACACTCTGCAGGAATGCAAAGTGTTATTTTTATTAAACTGATACTCTGGACTAACATTCCTCAGTTAAAAACTGCTGAAAGTACAAGGATTCTGTCAGGCTGGACAGGAGTCACCTGGGTGACTGCTGGGGCCAGGACACGCCGCCACTAATAACCAGCATCACCGCAGCGGGATGGGGCAAACCGAAGCTCCCTCAGCTACCAGAGCGGCAGGGATGCGTGGGCACTCGCCACCGCACCGAGCTGCGGGGAGGATGCCGGGCATGCAGAGGGCAGCGTTCATTGCTCAGGTGTTAATGAGAAAACGGGCTGTGGGTGTCTGAGCACCTGAAGGAAGATCCTGAGCGAAGCAGCTGGACCTGCTGATGAAAACTTCACGCTTTGCCTTTTCCAATTACCCCCAGGGAGCACGAGAAGCTGGATCCTGTGCTTTGAGGAGCCTGCTGCCCGCATCCCAACAAAGCACGGGCGAGCATCTGGTTAGCTTTAAGCCTGCAAGTCATCGCCGTGGTTCCAGAGGGGCTTTCTGCCTGCTTTAAAATACAGAGCACAAAGTGATTCCCTGGCCCGGGACCAGCGCGCTTGGCCTTGTGCAAGGCAGAGCCTTCACCAGAGGTCAGGGGAAAAGCAGCTCATCCAGCGCTGCAATCCGCAGCGGTCGGACACCCCGAGCCTCCCCGGGGAGGGCAGCCAGCTGGGGCTTGGCATGGAGGCACCGCTCCTGCAATGCGAACCTGGGCTGGGGGAGAGGAGAGAGTCTTCCCACAGCACACCCGATGCCGAGGGGAGCTCCAGCACGCCATGGTCCAGGGGTGCACGGGGAAGGAGTGGTCTGGGAGAAGGGGGGCCCCAACCCAGGCTGGAGCACCCCACTACAAAGCCCAGCAACCCCTGGAGACGAGGAAGAGGAGGAGGAGGAAGAGGAGGAGAGCTCGCTGTTGGGCTTGGGACTGGGTTGGTCCCGCTGGGTCGGGGTGCAGGATGGGCGCTGAGCCCACAGAGAGGAATACAAATGAAGTGAGTGAATGCAGGGCAACCACAAAAAATGCAGCTTTCCTGCCGCTGCCCCAGAGACGGGAGGAGGAAGCCGCTCTTGGCCTCACATGCTTCTCCTCCCCACCGAGACGAGTTCATCCCGACCCGGCAGAGCTGGAGTTACCCTTTAACCAGGTGCATTTCCCTGAACTGCTCCACCCTGCAAATCCACCTGCAATCACAATTACAGCTCTCAAAGGTGTTATTTCACCCTCAACAGCCAACGGCCATTCAGGCAGGTTTCACTCGTCCCCATGGTGCCGGTTCCCGAGTGCCCAGTGGGTCCTGGGAGCCTGCTGGGGATGGCAGGGATGGGGCAGCACGTCCCTCAGCAAGCGCAGGTGCCTGCACTGCACTTCTACTCCTCGTGTCCCTGATTCACCAGCGCCACATGGCCAGGGACACAAGATAAGATGGGGACACTCATGACAGCGGTGTGTCCCAGGGCTCACGGCATCACCTCATCCATCATACTGCAGCAGAAACGCAATCAAGGTCTCCGTGCTCTTTCCCTGCTTGGCCACTGGTTTGCTTTGCCTGGTTGATCCCCACGGAGCACCCCACAGCAGCGGCTGTTCCCCCCATCCCAGACCCAGTCCCAAAAGTTCCTGCGCCCCAAGCACAGATCTCCCAGGAGTTACCAGCGATAGTTCCTAAGCAGCAAAGCAGCAGCACATTCAAGCTCCCTGCAGTGGGCTGCCATACCCTGGCGAAGCTGCTGCTCACCGCCAACCTCACATCCCTGACCCACACTTCTGTCCCAAATTGTTTCAAGCTGCCATTTCCCCGTACACCTTTAACTTGGAGCAGTAAAGCCACAGCAGCGAAGTCAGGCAGAGCCCTTCCCCACCATCCGGCTGGGAGCAGCCTCGAATGGAGCCACGGGGGAAGACCAGCCCACCCTTGGGTCCCTGCATCTCACAAACTCCTCCTGGGCACCTTCCCATGTCCCCAGACCCACTTCTGGCAACTCAGATACACTCATCCCGTCCGCTCCATCTCCCCCAAGGCCCCGTGTTGCTCGCGGGGTGCTGAACAGCACAGCCAAGGGATGTTGCCACCAGCGCGCTGCCCTCAGCCCCATTCCCCCTACACATCGGGGCTCTGCAGCTTTACAGCCACCAGCTCTCACCCCAGCTTCCCACGGGACTTCTTATGCAACCTCCTCCTTTAGGGCCGTCTTCAGCATTTTAGCTAGTTTGGGTATTTTGGCTCAGTGTTCCCCCACCTAGCCCAGCACTTGAGCACAGAGGAGACCTCCCCACCCTTCAGCGGGATGTTTTTCCTCCTTAAGAGCAAATGCCCACTGCAGAGAGGGTGTGCAGGAGGAAGGGTTTGTGCCCCAGGGCCTTCAACAGTGCAATCTGGGGGGGCTGGGAACAGAGGAGGTGCAGCCAGGGGCTGCAGAGCTTCCCCCTGCCAACCCCTCCATCATCCTCAGCAAGTTGCCTGTACAAAAGGAGGAAAACAATATAAAATAAAATAAAATAAAATAAAATAAAATAAAATAAAATAAAATAAAATAAAATAAAATAAAATAAAATAAAATAAAATAAAATAAAATAAAATAAAAATCTTAGTGTTAATAAGAGGCCTGACTCTGCTTCCCTGCTGCTTATCACAGCATCCCAATGACCGTGGGACACTCGTCTGATGAGGGAAGTCCGGTACTGTGCGAGTGGCCGGTCCAGCCCCAGGTACCCCCACGCACTCAGGGCTCAAGGGAAAGATGCTGCTTTCGTGGCGGAGCTGCTAAGAGCTGGACGAGCTCCCGCAAGCGATGGCACCCAGTCCCACCGGAGGCGAGGGTGGTGAGAGCCACCAGTGCCCTGTGAGCTGGCTCAGTCCCGGACGAGACCCTTCCCGGCCCGTTTCTCTGCAGACCAAGGCAGGGCTTCCCGCTGTCACCGGCGCGGCAGGGGTCCAGACCCACTGCTTCTGGGACAGACACCACGGGGGTTAATGGGTTTAACGAGAAGCATGACCTGCAGCAGAGCCAGTCAGGAGTGGGCATCCCCAGCACACAGCCCACCTCCTTCTCTGAGCCCTCATCAGACCCTTTTCCCCTTCCCCAGCCCCTTCGGGCATTTTGCAGCGGTGGCTGCGGAGGAGCTTGGTGCAAGCGGCTTCAAACACCGCTGTGCATCCCAAACACGGACAGAGCGCCCGTGTCCCCCACAGCACCGCCTGTAAGCGTCACCGGGTTGGTGTTTAGCTGCCATTCACATCCACAGCAGTCAGGACACCCCAGAGACCCCCAGCAGCACTCTCAGGAGGAGCTCAGTGTCCTGCCAGGGCGCTGGCACGGGCATGTCACAGCACCGGCACGTTGGGCTACATCCCTTAACTTGTGACCAGCACCTGGAGGTGCTCCATATCATCCCACTGCAGAGCCCCAGCGATCCCACAGCCAAACCCAGTCCCTCTGTGAGGAAGGATGGAGGAAGCGCTTCTGGCTGGGTGCTCAGCCGGGCACACAGCACCCGCGTGGGGCTGGCAGAGCTCTTTTTGCCTTGCAAATGAGCTAAATAAGGTCCCAAGCAGTGGCAGGACTGAGAAGCACTCCTGGTGAGTCACCCAGTCCCTTATCGCAGGAGTGATTTAAGGTGTGGTTGGGTCCCCCAGGTCGTGGGGTACCAGGGAAAACAATTTCACAGGACAGGAAATGACCCGGAGAAAGCTGGGAAAGTGGGGCTGCCTGGGAAAAGCCACACTGGGCCTTGGAAGAAAAGGTTCTCCAAGCAAGCCCCACTTTTCAGATGCTTGTAAATCTAGAGAAGACCTGGCAAAAAGGGGGACCCAGGGCCAGAGCTGCGCAGGGATCGGAGCTCCAGAGAGTCTGAACACCTCGACGGGGCTCCTGATGAGCCGCTGGGACATGGTGCACTAATAACCAGTGTTGGGTCCCAGTGGAGTCTCCTCCAAACCCAATTTCAGACAGGCCAAAGGGGTGCTCAGCACTGAGCTGCTGAGGCTGCAGCCCCTGCCTCGGGGTGGCTCCGACACTGGGAGAACAGGCCAGCTACCTCCTTGGGATGTCCTCCCACCCATCCAGGGCGGGTTGGGCACAGACAGGCTGCATCCTGCACACGCAGGACCTTCTGTCTGACACCGTATAGTTGCACGCACAGGGATTTTGTGCCCGGGTCTGCACCCAGCAGCCCATTTCTGGGCAGCATCCCACAGCCAGTTGGAGAAAGGCTTCGGTGGCCATTAACAGAGGCTGCATGTGCCCAGCGGTGGGTGCACAACTACGTGTAGGCGAAGGTATGTACATCTCCGGTTATACATAGGCATGTGGGAGCAAGTGCATTCATCGCAGATTATAGAGCCGGGCAGCTCCTGCCCCAGGAATCCCATCCAAGTCAGCATTCCTGCCTGAGCTCAGCCTCTCCTACACGCAGCGTGGGGCAGACGCGCTGGCACAGACCCACGTCCACACGCTTTGGTCTGTGGGCAAGGTTTGGGACGCTGCTTTGGGGTAAGGAAAAAACCCACCCATGCCCCGGAGCACCCAGCAGCCCTGCCAGAGCCCTCCCCACCGTGGGGACACGGCCTTTTCCCATGCCCCAGGGGGCAAGCAGTCAGGGGATGGAGGAGGGCATCGCTGCAGGTCTTGGCCTGGCTTTGCCTGGGTGCTCCTCTAACAGCACTGCTGGCTTGCAGAGAAACAGGAGGGACAAGGGACGTGTCCCCTGGCTCTCTGCTCGTCTCCCCAGGTCAGGCTGTGAGATCACTCCTCCAGGAGGCTGCAAGGAGTTGGTTCAGCCTGGACCTGGCAGTGCCCTGGTCTCCCCAGCCCTAAGCAGCACTTGGTGGCCATGGGCACCCATGTGTTGGTGACCCCCCAGCGAGTGGACAAGAGCCATCGCTGACTGTCCCAGGGGACAGCAGCCTCCAGCCACACTGGACAGGGCTGGAAGCACTTCACCACCCCATGCCCCAGGAGGGATCCCAAGCCACCCCGCTCACACACACAACCCCTTCCTAACCCCACCAAGCCCTCACGCTCCTTAAGCCCATCTCATCTCGCCCACCCTCAGCGGGGCGGGGAGGACAGTTTGTGGCCACGGCTACCAGAGTGGGTCCCTCCAGGGCCACATCCAGCCCCGGGCAGCACCTGGAGCCGGAGGGAGCCTGGATACACACAGTCCCCCCTCCCCACACCCCACCCCCCCAGCACTGTGCCCGTCCTTGCTCCAGCTCCCAGCGCTTTCCAGCCCCTTTTCCCCCCGGGCTCAAGCTCGGCACCCCCGTCCCATCCCGTCCCGTCCCGCCGCGGGTGCGGTCGCACCCCGGGGCCGGGGTTCACTCACCCCAAAGTGCTGATGAAGCCATTGACGGAGCCCTCGGCGTACAGGGAGACGATGTCCCCGATGTGCAGGAAACTTGACATCTCGTTCATGGTTACCCTCGACCCGGCGCGACGCCGCTTCTTCCCCAAATCACCTTCCCGTGCCGAAATCCACCATGGGGCGAGCGGAGCTTGGGGGAAACCCCGCTCCTGGGGGTGCTGGGGGGGGGGGGGTGTTTATCCCAACCCGGCTCCCTGCGAGCGGCGAAGGGGAACGGGACGGCAGCGAGAGCCCCGCGCACAAGTTTTACATGTGCGGGGAGGGAGCCGGGCGGGCGCGCAGCGAGGAGGAGGAGGAGGAGGAGGGTGAGGGGGCTGGGGGGAGATGAAGCTCAATTAGAGGTTTGCATGCGATCTGTCCGTCTGTCCGTGGCTCCGTCTCTCACCAGCTTTCTACCTGCAGCCAATGGAGGGCGATCAGGAAGTCCTGCTTCGAAAAAGCATGCAAATATTTTTGGCCTGGGAGGAGAACCGGAGCTGCCCGAGGGGGGGTGGGGGGAGAGATGCCCAAAAAGAGGCCCCACCCTCCGCTCTCCGCCTCCCGCTTTGGGGTCGAGTACCCCACTGCCCCCCGGGTCCCGCAGCCGGCGTGGGGAGCGCTGCCACGGCCCCCGCGGTGTCCCCCACGTCTCACCTCCCCCCCACCCCAGCCTCCCGGGGGTGCTCGGGCCCGGCACCCCCCCGTCGGGGTCTCCCCAGCTCGCTCCACCTCTGGGAAAGGCAGTGGGTGTTTTCCTGGGAATGGTGGGGGCGTGGGGTGCGCCCCCCCAGCAGCAAGGCAGAGCGGGGGGCACGGCCACACTCGGTGGCCACAAAGCAAGTGGCCGATGCCAGGGCGATGTGCCCACTCCCTCCAGCCCCCTGCATCTTCCCACACGTGGCAGGGGGAAACTGAGGCTCCTGGCTCCGGCCACCAGCCCCCCCGTCCCACCAAGCCCCTCTCCTGCCGCCCCAGGACCCGTCCTGCTCCCACCGTTTGCATCATCCCCCTCCCCAGTCTGCGGCAGGACCAGACACGGGGAGCCCCAGCCCTCTGTCCCTGTCCCCACTCCTACACCCCAAAAGCTGCCCTTCGGCCCACGCTTCTTCCCCCAGCCCGAGGGAACAGGGATCCTGCACCACCCAGCGCAGGGAAAGCCCCGGGTGAGGACAAGGTGGCTCCCACTGGATTTTTCTGCCCTAGGCGAGCACTTGTGGCTTCCTGCAACCCAGCTGCCTCCTGCCAGCTTGCCGCTCCCAAGCTGCTCCCGTTCATACCTGCTTCACCTCTCACCACCTCTGTCTCCCCCCCCCCCCACCCCGTCACCCAAACCATCCCTGTGTTCAACGCACAAGCTTTCCCCCTGCACCCCTAACCCAGGGTGCCACTCCAGCCCCATCCAACCTGACAGTTCCACAGGGCTCACCCAGCACCCAACCCTGCCGCACCCAACCCACCCATCACCACCGAGAGCTGGAAGGACACCCCCCCCCTCCCAAAGCCCACCGGGTCCCTGCGGCCCAGAAGGAGCCTTTCCACAGTGAACTCAGCTCCATGGGGCTGAGCCAGCAGCTCCGGGCTCCCAATGTAACGCTGGTGGAAAAGGACCACATCCTCAGAGCATCTTCTGGACAGCACAAGTGTCCTAGTTCCTCACTTTAATTAAACTTACCTGCTGTAAAAACAATATCGGGGGGGGGAAAGAGTGACGCTTTTCTCACTTATTTCCCTCCTGTCCTCTTCTCTCGCAAACAAACACACAGGTTTCAGGAACATAAACCTTGCCCTAAATAGTGGTATTTTTTTTTCCACTAGGAAACGGACAGGTCCCCTGGCAGAACAAAGGGAAAAAAATTAGTGCAATTCCTTCGGGGGGAGATGCGAATTCAGGTCCATCAGGATTAGCTGCGTTTTCAGCACAGGACAAATTTAGAAGCCTTTATCTCAGGGCAACAGAGGGGGAAAAGAGAAGATCATAAGGAAAAAAAAAACTTGCTGCTGTTAAAAGCAAATGAAGGTTTCACAACAGGAGCTCAAAGAAAGCCCCCAAGGAACCAAAGACCAAAACTTTGTGCACAGATCAGCCACTTCGATCAAAGGCACAAGTGGTATCTCAGCCAAGGGGCACCACGGCGTGCCCATGCCAGTGCCCACACCGGTCCCACCAGCCGCGCTGGGCACCGCCGGGCACCACCTCCCTCAGCCTGGCCCAAACCCGGCTCCCCAAGCACCTGTCCTCCCTCGACCCCAGGGATGGCTCGTGTTTGCAGAGCACTGAGCAATAAAAATCATCTGGAAGCGCAAAAAAAACCCCATTGCACTAAAGAAACAGGCCTCTGGCCTGGTTTCTCTCACCCAGGAGACCGGGCAGCAGCAGGACGAAGCCTGTTGGAGTCTCCTTCTCATCCCATGGCAGGTGGGCACCACATCCAGTGTGTGCTCAGAGCTGAACATCCCAGCTCAGCTGAGGATGGGGAACCCAAAATGTTTCAGGGGTGCACCCCTGCCTACTCTGCACCCTGGGGATGGTGGCAGTATGTTCCCAGGACTCCAAATGCTCCCTGGGCAGAGCTGGGATGGATGAAACCCTCCCAATCCTCCAGCCTTGGGAGGGCAATGTGCAGCTCCCTGGCCGTGACAGCTCTGTCCCTGTGGGCACAAACAGGGAACCCCAGCATCTGCTGCTGAGGATTGCCAACACTCAGACAGCAGCAAGGACAGGGGAATAAAAGTGCAGTTCTCCTGTGGTTCACTCACTCTCAGCTGCCCTCAACATAGCTATGGCCACACTGAGCCATCACACACACCCCCTGCGTGCTCCCACTTTGCTCAGGGTCTCCAGGCTGCTCCCAACCCGCAGGATATTTTTGTGCATGGGCTCAGACCTACAAACACCGTGGGGAGCTGCCAACAGGCCGCAGGTGAATGAGCAACCCTGGCCGTGGGGATGCTCAGAGGCAGATGGAGCCGGGCGGCCACCTCGTTGTGCCAGCGCTCGCTCGCCCAGGCCCCGGGGAGATAGAGGAGTTAAAAATAAGAACGTTTCCTTCCTTACCCCCTACTCTAAGCCACGTGATAAATAAAAACTGGGAGTTTCTGCCCCTCGGAGAGGAAGCAGCTGCGGAGAGGCTGCCGGTGAGTCAGTCCAGGAGCAGTCATCCCTAAAGCACAGCCTCCATCCCTGGCAGGGTTGGAGCCACATTCCTTTCACATGCTGAAATTGCTCCTCTGCAGGCAACTGCTCAAACTGTGGGGCCACCTCTTCCCCCAGGCCCCCCACCCCTGTCTACAAGATGCTCCTTTGGCAAAAGTTCCCCTCTACCTGCACGCCCTCCCCAGGACGGCCCTCGGCAGCGAGCACTCCCCAACGTGGGATGGTGTTGGCTTCCCAACCATGCCACAGTGCTCCAACAGGTCAGATGGCTTATGGCCCCACCAGGGCTGGCCAGGAGCCCAACTGGAGCTTAAGTTTGCCCAGATGCTTTTGGAACAAATAAAGAGTTGATGAAGAGGATGGAGGGCAGGGATGCTGGCTGAGGAGGCAGATGGGTGAGTGGTACCCAAGCAGCATCCCAGTGCCCTGCCAGGTCCCCATCTGGCTTTTGCATGGGTCTCCTCGGGCATCCCAAATCAAGGCTGGGAACGCAAGGGTGAAGCCATTTGGAAGAAAGTGAAAAATAACTGTAGTCTCCTTTGTTCGAGGAGGAGGGAGGGAGACACTTGATCCCTTGTGCACGAGCAGTTTGCCCCCTCATCTTGCTGGCTCTGGGTGCACCCTGACCCTGCTGCTGCCTACAGATGCAACACAAAGGCTGTCCCGGTTCTGTATGGTGCCTTTCACGCTGCTGCGCCGTCCTCCCAGCCCAGCCACCTCACGGAGAGCAGCAGAGTGGGGCCAGGACTGACCCCAGCCTATGGCTATTGAAAAAAAAAGGGATTGTTTCACCCCTGTTTCTCCTTCCGGGAGAGGATTTCAGAGCCCAGAGTAACTACCACTGAAAAATATTGCTCCTTTGGTGCAGAAGATGCTATATGCATCTGCAGTGATGAGAGGCGGACCCCAAATCTGCTTTGCTTGAGCTGCAAACGCAAACCCCAAGCCTCCCCCCCAGCAATCATTTGAAAGGCAACCCAAGGTCTGTAGGGGCAGGGCTGAAACCCCCCCGGGTGACTTCATTAACCAAGGGCCAGCTCCCTCCTGCCTGTCCCATCTGTGCTTCTGCTCCCGCCTGGCCGTCTCCGACAGTGGCTGTGCCAACGGTCTCCTGGGAGCAGCCACACTCCCCCAAAATAGCTCTCAGACTGGATGACTTTGGCCCACATCCTCAAAGGTATTGAGGCTCCGGGTTACCTCGGAGAACCTGAACTGCCGTCCCCGCAGCGGTGGCAGGAGGTGGCCTGGGAAGGAGCGGACACTGGTGCACACACGATCCCTCTCGGACTGACCCTCACTGTGCACAGGAGGATGTCCACACGCTGGTCTCACCCCTGTAAGACAGAGAGGAGCAGCCACAGGGAAAATGGGGCAAAATAGAGCAATTCCTCCAGTCCCACGCTTCCCCCCTGCCCACCCCTCCTGTCCCCACATCCAAGCCTATGGGTGGGTGCACCCTGCCCCGAGGATGGGCAGGGTGAGCAGCAGGAGCCAAGAAGGTGGGAAGGACCCCCCGCTCCCACCCACCCTGAGAAGGGTTAAGCGACACTCGCGTCGAAGACACTTTGTACTTGGATTTAAAAATACAGCCAATGCCCGGGTGGCTCAGCTCCGTGCAACTCGCAGGTATATTTCCACACTTGAGCCAATAACCTTCCCCGAGGGAAATTTAGGCTTTTTATGATTAAAAGGGGAAAAAATAATAGTGGGGAATTAAATATAGTACAGAACGAGAGAACAATTAGCAGTTGCCGTTAGCGACACCGGGCCAAGTTTGGGACAAACGCCGCGGTTGTCTGGAAAGCAGCAGGGCTGGGGACAGCCACAGGCACGGCCGGGTGATACGAGGATCAGCCGGGTGCTCAGGGCAGGGAGGGACTCTCAGTCCGTGGCAGACGGCTCTCAGGAGCCCAGCACGACCCAGGCCCACGCGAGCAGCCTGCCGGGACTGGCCACACCTCAACGTGCATGAGGTTTTTTTCTACCTTGGCTTTATCAAAAGCAAATGAAAGTGTTTGCACAGGCCTGTAGCTTCCCTAATACGCAAACACAGGTTAATTGTGGGCTGGAGCAAGGGCTGGGGTTGCCAGCCCCTTGCTGTGGGGCAGGATGGCAGCCGGGACAGAACAAGCCAGGGAAGAGCCCCCTTGCCCATCCCTTCCTGCGCATTGCCCAAGAGATTTTGCATTGCACAACCCCCCGTGGCTCGGCTGGCCGTCCGCTGCCCTGCACCTTGCTCATCGCTACCATGCGCGCTCCTCCACAATTGCACAACCATTTAGCTCCAAATCAGCTGATTTGTTGCCCACTACAGTCATGCCCACGTGAGAGTATCACTAATGGCTCTGCTGGCTCATCTCCAAGGGCACACAGTAATTTACATCCCGGGCAAAGCCTCCCGTTATTTCCCCAAGCCCTCCTCGCTCCTGCGGATCAGGGCAGGGACTCCGACCACGCTGCCTCGCACGGTCCCCATCGATGGGCAGATATTTAAGAGCAGCCAGAGCAACTCTGAGCACTGCTGGAATCGGATCACACCAGCGTGTCTCAGCCCCTGAAGCAATCCAGAGGGATCTGCTGCAAACCACGCTCCAGCACGGAGCAGCCAGCAGCACAAACCTCTTCTTTCAATGGCTCTTTTGGAGATGGATTACCACGCCAAGCAGCATTTCCTCTGCATCCAAGTGGGCCACGCAGGCCCTCTTGCCTGGCTTGCGGTCAGCACGCAGCGATGAATGAACAGCCCATCTTATCGGAGCGCGGACGGGAAATGCACTTCAGCTCCAGCCCGGGACGGGCACGCTGCCCACCTCCACACGCTGCCGGCAGCAGGACCGGCTCCAGCTCCATCCCGACGCATCCGAGCTGGGCACAGGGATGTTCCGCCGGGCTGGTTTTGGACAGGGTGCACTACTGCACCCAGTCCAGCTCCTCTTGGGGTGGGTCTGGTCTGAAGGGCACAGGGGTGTGTGGGAATGTCACGGAGAGGGGACAGAGTGCAGAGGAGCTGGCTTCCCACTACAGACCTCTCCTGCCCTGACCTCCATTTCTCCCTGTAAAGTTTCATATAAAATGGCTGATTTGAGGTTCTTCCCTCCTCCCCAGCTTTTTGAGACAAGTTAGTGCCAAGCAGCCTAATTACAGCCTTCGCTGAGATAACCACATGCTTTCCTGCCGAATGACAGGCTGGGTTACCATGTGGCTCAGCGCCAGGACCAGCTGCCTCCCAGTCTGGGCCAGGCCACCGCCTCCATCACACCGGTCGCATCCCCAAGGGATTGGGGGGGCACAAGCAGACGGTGCTCCCCTCCGGCGAGGGCGTGCTGAGAACGGGAGGGTGCAGGCAGCCCTGCTTGCAGGAGCCCGGCCGCTGCGGCTTGTGTTGCAGTCGGTTTTATGGGTTCCTTTAACGTGACACTGAAAGGAAACACGCTGCGAGCGTGGCCGGGTTGCTGCACGGGTGTTACCGCTCTGAGATGAAAGGAGATGCTCGGGGCCTGCCTGCAGCACAGGCAGCTGTGTGCCCCACGGGAGGGGGGTCCCACGCTGGGTACCCTCATCCCAGCATGAGTGAGGAGTGTCCCAGGCACTCAACACAGCCTGCTGTCACCTCAAACTGGGGACCAGCTACAGTGCAGGGTGCTGGGAGCACAGCAAGGGCTGGCTCTGCAAGTGGGGTCTCCCTGTGCTGCTGGTGGGCTCAGGGCCCCCCCACCCTGGGGGGACATAGGTGCTTGATATGGCAAGGTCCCACGCAGGGCTCAGCACCCTTCAGCATGGGGGTCCCAGCCATGGGTGCTGTGCAGGCAGGTGAGCGTGAGGAGTGGGGCTGTGCCAGTGCCCCAGCCTGGGGGGGCTGCATACAGCCAGAGCTACACCCAGCAGAAAACCCACAGGAAGAGCACGGGATGGGCAATGGGAATACAGAGACACCCCCAGAGGCAGCCAGCACACAAGTTACCGGCCCAGGCTGCAAAATGCATTTTTACTTCCATCCCAGGAGAGCTCCGTGCTCCCTCTGCTCTCAGACAAGTTCCACACAGGCTGGGGGAGCAAGTCCAGAGCGGGGGGAGCAGCTTTCCAGGCTCTTGCACGGGCACCAGTGCAGCAAATCACAAATACACCAGCTGCTTGCCCAAGACACCCCTTCCCCCCAGCGTGAGTACTCACCGTACAGGACCCACCGTGCTCAGGTACCACAGACCCAATCTGCCCCAGAGCTGCATCAGCCCAGGCTCTGGCCCAGGACACTCCCACATTCCCCCAGCACCAGGGGCACTGCCCCCCCAGCTCCCTCCCCTTTAAAGGCTCCCCACCCACCACTGCAATTAACGGGTCAGGGTGGGCTCGCTTGGGTGTTGCTGGATCAGGGAATTGGGCTCCCAGCTTCTTCCTGCTTAAAATTTACTCAGCCAAGAGGAAAAAGGAAAGACGGGGTGTGCAGAAGCGGTGCCTCGTCAGACACATTCCCACCCTCACAGGGATGGATGTCCCAGATGAGGGACGTCCTCGCTCCCAAGCCCACGTCATCACGCCGAGGGGTGAAGAGCGGCTGGATGCGAACCCCAGCAGCGATCAGCTTTGCGGTGGACAAACCCTCGCAGCGGGTCCAAAAGCTGCTTGGGGAGGAAAGAGCCCAAACGGCACTGGGAGGGTTGATAATAATCAGCCTGAGATCTGATTTCAAGGGTCTGGCCACATCCAGTTCTGATAAGGCTTGCTGGGTGTGATCAGGGAGCGCAAGGCTCGGCGAGGGCAGCAGGAGGTTGGCTGCTCTGCCTGCTTCCATCCCAGCACGGCCGCTGCATGCGTCTGGCTCCCACAGCAGGATATGTGCCGAAGCAGCGCTGGAGGACCCGGACATCCTCGTGTCCTGGAGGTCGGTGTGCACCTCCTTGGGATGAGTCAGCCGCTGTGCCAGGGCGGTTGTTAGGCAGCTTCCACCAGCACAGAGGAATGCATTGAACAAAGACCCAAAATCCCTGTTTGTTGTAGAGGGAAGAGTTAGTCATGCCTGTGCTCCACGCTGCTGAGTCACAGCAGCCACGGAGCCCTGGGATGAGGGACTGGAGAGGGTGGGAGCGACTGTTTACTGACTTTACATGTAAATCAATCAGGAGGTTGTGACGATGCCATAAACCAAGACAGTCAGAAGCTGAGAGGGAAGAGGAATAGTTGGGCAGAGCTTATCGCCGTTAAAGAAAAAAGGAACCATAGAGGTATTTTATTTGCAGGACCAGAGCTGGCCTTAAAAATTATAGGTAACATTATATTGCATTTTATATACCACCAACAGACCCAAAAGCTCTTTTATATGCTGCGGCAGACGCAGCCCCTTCCTGCCTGATTCAGAGCAGCAGCTGGGCCACAATTTCTGAAGGCATCAGCATCTCGGCTGAGGCTGTGGAAAGGCGGCTGTAACCAGGCAGCTGATGGCTTGAAAACCCATCCGGGCTGTCCCAGGAGCAGCGCAGCTAACAAACAGCCCGCACAGAGGCAGGATGCAATTCCTTGGACTCTTAAACCGGGACACAAAGCGTGCTCGCGCTGGTGAAGCCGAGTTTTCTTTATCATGGGTGTCAGCTTCACATCTAGCATTTAGTTTTAACACCAGAGGTTCGAGTCTCCAATGACTAACGTTTCCTTTGATGAAAATCACAGCTCTGGTGAGCAAAATGCCCCGACGCTGCTGGGAGGGAGGTGTGAGCAGCACGCAGCCACTCCGCAGCGCCTGGCCCCAGCCCCGTGCAGGACACGCTTGCTGGAAATGCTGAATTGGATTTCTCCGGTGAGGTTGGGCCATCGGTTGGAGCAAGCGGCCTCATCCTGGCCAGGAGCATCTCTAGGGCTCTGCTAGCAGCGTGCCAGGGTTTCCCTGGATCTCTGCTGCTTTGCCCCATTGCACGAACCCGAGGCACCCCTCTGGGAGGGCTGCGGATGGGTGCAAACGGAAAATACATGTATTTGTAGCCTACATCCACAAAGGGATCCAAATCATTCCTGAATGTAAAGCAGGAATTACATCTGCCTGTAAAAGCAGCTCCCATTGCGGACGAGGCAGGAGAACCGCTCAGCCCATGACACGAGAATTTCCTACGCGCGGCTGTCTCAGCCTCTTGCCTCCAGAGCCTAAATCATTTCTCTCATTCGATGCAGAAGTCAGAGGATTTCCTTGAAAATAGAGTCTTTGTTTGGCAAATGTTTCTCCTGCCTGGTCCGGGGCTGTGAGAGCTCTTTGTCGATTAACTGGCAGTCTCTTTCTCCGCCGGCACGATACCATCAGCTGAGGGACAGGACTCTCGAGGCCGGTCTGAGCTGCCGGGGAAGGGTCCTGCCCGTGCAGACGCCCTGCGCGGAGGAAGTGCTGCGCGGGTTTGAGAGCGGGTTTGTTTTTAAAAAGTACCAGGCTACATCCTTAGCGGTTTTGAAATTTGGGGCACAGCTTGTCGAGCTGTTCTGTGATTTTAGAGCACCTGAAACAACGGGATCTTAGGCTGGAGGCGATCTCCTAGAACCTCCCAGCCGCCACCATAATACAAATGGGTTGTAATAAAAAATAAATTAGTGTGAGTCCACAGAAGCCAGGAGAGCTCTATCCCTTTCACAGGCTGAGGATCCAGATGAATATTTCATTTTAAATATTCTATTATGTTGGCTCATATCATTGTAATAACTGAGCGTCTCACATTTGTAATGCAACCTTACATCAGCTCTGTGAGACTTGCAAATCTCCGATTGGACATTATTTCAGGCATCATCCATCTATTTTACTCCATGTCGGTGCAGCATCTTGCACAAAACCCACGACTGGGCCTTCGTGGTGCTGCTGAAGATGCAGAATAAGCAGAACAAGACGGTGCATCTCCGGACAAGGTTGCGCCAAAGACAGGACGATGCAGGACATTGGATTGAGCTTCCCAGTGCCAGAGTGGTCCCACCAGCCCATCCAGCTCCACAGCTGGAAGAGCGGCAGCAGTTAGAGTGCTCCAGCACTGGATCATCATCTTCTATCAGCCCCATGGGAAGGCAACGAGGTTTGTAGAGGCTTTTCTATCTCACAGGGTTTGTGAGCAGCCTCACTTGCCCTAGCACCACATCAGTGTTTGTAAACAACCTTCTTAAAATGTATCGAGCAGGATGTGGGAGCGTCAGGTGAATGTGCAGCAGCGGACCCGACTCTGCCCTCAAAGGGTAGAGCAGAGTAGCTCACCGAGCTCATTTCCACACCAACCTGCCCCAAACATCGCCAAGGACAGCTCAGCGTTGGCATCTCCACTTCCCACCTACGCAGCGGGAACAGCACAGGGACAAGGACCGTGTTGACCAGGGATGCTCGGACGCTGTGGAAATGACTTGCTGCCTCTGCCAGACCTAATTTAGCGAACGACACCGGCTGCTTCCCAAAGAGGTGCACACAACCCTGAGACACGCTGCTATGAAATGACTCAGCCAAGGCAAACCCTTCCTCCTAACACCTCCTCGCCTTGTGCTGGTGTTTGACCTATGACCTGGCAGAGGGCGATTGCTAATAATACCTACATTTTATATAGCACTTTTCTTCGGGAAATCTCAGCCGATTTTACGCAAAAATCAGGTCTATTTGGAGCTCAAGGCTTCTAAGGATGCGTCAAGGACAGAGAGTTTTGGTACCCAGAAGGCTACAATGGGAAGGGTCTATTGCCAGGGTAGAACCGCTAAACCATTCTAGCAATAAAGTAATGATGGCTGTGGTTAATTTGCCATCGTTAGGGTCCAGAGTAAACACACCAGAGATGATCAAGGAGGGAGTTCATCCCTTTCGCAGCCATGGTTTCAGGTTAGCCAGCAGAGTCTAGATGCTACAGCCCCAGAGACTGGCAGGAGCACGAGATGGCTGTGAGAGCATCTCATGCTGTGCCAGGCCGGGAGCCTCATCCTACCGTGGGAGGACTGAGCTTTGGCACTGCAGTCAAAGCAGGTGCCCGACCCTAGGGCAAGTCCGGGGAGGGAACCAGCGAGGCCTCACGCGCTGGGGACCGCTCAGAAATAGCCCCGAGCGGCACAGAGGAACGCCTGGGGAGAGCTGGTGCGTACACTGCAGGCTTTGTCTCGGGCAGATCGGCTGGGTGTGTGCTTCCTGGCATACAATTCCCAGATTAGCAGGAGCAGGGCTGCCAGCAGCTCCTCCGGCCCGGCGGTGAATGAGCCGCCTGGGGCTGGGAACCGCTGCCGAGGTCAGTGGTTCAAGCGCCCCGAGTGGCTCAGGGCTGAGGCAGGGGATGGGATGAGGCAAGGGATGCACCCAAGGGAAAATGAAGGGGCAGGGGGGCACTTCTCCACCCCACAGGGATAGGTCTCCCCACTCCTTTCTGATACCTCTGTAAGAGGTTAGCTTTGCCTTTCAGCCCCCAGGGATGGAGTCCAGCACCGGCCAAGGTGATCTCACTGGTCCTTTTGTGGTAGGTGAGGAACAGAGGCAGAGACCTGGCTCTTCTTACCCCAAAATTAATAAATAAAAACCTTAAAAGCCACAGAAAAGAAATAATGTAGAGAACATGAAAAAGCTGGAGGATGGAAGGGTTGGTAAAGGAGAAGTAATTCAGCTGTTTAACAAGGGAAAGTGAATAATCAGAGGGAGAAGTGAGAACAATTTATTCAAACTAAAGGCTTAATCTAAAACCAAAAAAAATCATTTTCAAACCAAAGCCTGGCAGTGCCAGCCAGTGGGGTGAGACTCACGGGTTCTTCCCAAGGAACACGAGCGAAGGAAACAGGCTATGTTCATTAAAGAGAAACATAGGGGGAAGAAGAGGACAAAGCTGGAGCTGAGGAGCTCTTTGGGTCAGGCCTAAATCTGTCTGCTACCAGGGTGGAGAGCAAAGAAGCATTAATCTCTCCGCCGGGAGGGCTGCCAACACGGGGTGGTCCGTCGGGGCCTGCTCCCCACCTCTCATGGGAGCTGGATCTAGGAAGGGAAAAGGATGCACCTCAGGGACTGAGCAGCACTGTCTCCCACCACCCCCGCTGCCTGCTCCCACTGCCTGATGGGGCTCCCAGTGCTGCCCCCAGCCCCAAAACGGGCTCTTTCATTGCCTGCAGCCACTGGGCAGCGCGGGGCCGTGGGGCACAGGGTTCTGGGCACCTCCAGCATCTCTCACTACGAGAGCTGGACCCACGCCACCACGTTGCAACCATTAACATGAAGCAAGGTTGACCCAACACCCCCCCAGATGCCCAGCTACTGTCACCCCTCCAGCCTCCAGCTCCATCTGCCGCCACAGAGAAGCTGGACACCAGCAATTCCCCACCGACTGCGGCTCTGGGAGCTGCGCCAGGCGTGCCCCTGCCTTTATCTGCCTGCGAAGGCCGTGCCTATGAATCGGCATCTGTGTGCAGACACCCCCTCAGAGACTGAAAGGAGCTACTGTGTGGGCTCTGGGGATCAGACCCGCGCCCTGGGGTTCGTGGCAGATGGGTTCAGACAGAGAAGCACCCCCGTTAAACCCTGGGTGCTTTCCTAAATGCTCAAAGTCTGCACCTGCCCACGCACTGCAGAGCGAGGTGGTTGTGGAGAGAGCTGAGCAGGGAGGGGAAAAAATAACCAGGCAAACAACCCGGTAAAACTCCTGGCTCTCACAGCACGAGACAAAGAAACCGCCTCCACGCTCCATTTTCCAATGGTACCTTGGAGTTTCCCATCCCCCTGCTGCAGCTACTCAGGGCGAGACAACGCATCTGGTCCTTGTATGAAGGAGAAGATGGGATGCTGTGAAGTGATGCCCATGCACAGAGGGCAGCGAGGGTGGGCAGCGAGGGCAGGCAGCCCCCCCAGCACCCCCTTCCCTACCTCCCAGACACACTCTTCCTGCACATGGAGCGGAGGAAGTTGCATTTTCCTCTCTCCCGGGCTGTCCCTGCCTTCAGGAGGTGCGTGCCGGCGTTAAGCTGCCCTCGCCTCACATCAGTGAGGACTGATAACCAGCGCATGGATCTGCCTTCCCAGAGCCAGGCTTGGAAACTCCCCATGTTTGCCCTGCACAGGAATGGAGGGGTTCCATAGCCAGTTGTCTGGTCCTGCTGGAGCCCTTGTCAGCCCAGATTTCAGAGGCATTTAGAAATACGGCACTGATCCATGAGGTGCTTTGGCAGGGAGGAGTTGGTATGCAACCTCTTGTAAACTGAGGCAGGGAGTGCAGAGCCATTCTTCTCAAAGGGCAGACAAAGTTTGGCTCATTTAATAAATACCTGCACTGAAAGATGCTGGTTTTCTCTATGGAATCCACCAGCCTTTCTAAAAGGGATTTATGGACCTGACACTATGCAATTTTAAGGATATTGGCCCAGGTGCTTTGCCCGTGGTCCCACAATGGGTTGGTGGTGGCAGAAATACAGCTGTGGCCAGAGCACCATGGTGGCACACGGTGCCAGGAGAGATGTCCCATGTCAGTGCACCGATGGCATTTTTCTCTTCTAAACTGACCTCAGCCTTTTCCAGGGGCTCCTGCTCCACTTGCTCCCAGCTGTGCCCAGCTTCTCCCAAAGCAGACAATGGTTTCTCCTGCTTTGTCTTCAAGAAAACATCAGTTAGAAAAAGAAATACATCAGGAACACAGACACCCCAAAGTGGAATAACACTCCGAACGTGTCCTCACAGCCAGAACTGACCCCAGATGCTGACTGCTTGGCCACATCATCACAGACCTGCAGGACCTCAGAATCCCTGCCTGCAGAGAGATCTGCTGCCAGGCTTGAGGACTCCATGCTGACATGCCGAGGATCTGAGAGGCTTCTCAGGGTGCTCGCAGGAGCCCTGTGCTTCAGGATGCACAACCAGCACCTGAGGGGCTAAGCTTTCTTACCTGATTAGGAAAAGCACCCGGGAGAGCATGGTGTGCCTCCCAGAGGGAGGGGAGCTCTGTTATTTGAAATAGGTCGGTCCAGTGGGCAAAGTTGGAGGGAACAGCCTGGAGAGAACAATCCTGTGCTGGGGACAAGGTGAAAAGCGGGAAGGGCTGGCAGTCCCTTCCCTCCCCTCTTGCTGGGAGCCCATACGATGCGCCCCCACCCCAGATTTATCAGCTCCTTGACAGATACATGCAGTCACAGAACGCCACCCTCTTTCCCCATATTTATACAACAGACTATCAGAAGGTGCCTTTATATGTTATTTTGTCCCAACCAGATTATAGCTTGACAGCTCTTCCAATGCCTGAAAAACACAAGCTGGCTTAAGCTGGCTTCACTGGACACGGCAGACCGACGGTTCGATTGAGGTCCAACGTCCTGCAATAGCTATTACAGGAACAAGGCCTGGATCTGTTGGGGTTTTTTAAAATCAATTTGATAAATCTGGTGCATGTGAGAAGCGCTTTGCCTGGAGCTTCATACTCCCTCTTCATCCAGAGCCCAGAGCCGACACAGCTGTGATAAACTCAGCCTGGAGACACCCGTGGTCTGTGCTGTGTGGGGAGCTGGAGCATCGCCGCTCCGACCTGCATCCCCCAACCATGCCCAACTGGGAAAGGCACCTTGCCTCCCCCAGCAACCCCAGAGGGAACCAGAAGGAAACTGTGGATAAAACCTGATGAAAAACAAGTGTTTTGCTGCTCATTTCCACGGTTGCAAGCACCTCTTCGCACCACAGCATCCCCACGGTGCCGCGGATTTGGGGAGCCATGGGTGACCCAGCTCCAGAGCAGCGAGGGGAGCGGAGGGCAACCCTTCCTCACTCCCACCCTCCGGGCAGGCATCGCTGCGGCGAGCAGGATGAGCCGTGGGCACCGTATCCGGATGCTCAACCCGCGGCCACCCGCGCTCCAGCAGCCTCGGTGCAGGGAGTTGGGGTGTCCTGGTTTTCCTAAGGGGTTGCAGCGAGCCCTCCCACTCCTGCGACACCCACGCTGCTTGGGGTGACCAAACATGTAACTTGATGGAAAAACCTCTCTGGCCCTGGCAGAGCTGGTCCCCATCCTCCGGCCCCCACCGTCCCCCGCTCCCGCGGGTGCGTGTGTCGCGCAGCCGGGTCAGCCCGGCTCGGCTCAGCTCGGTTGGCAGTCGGATAGTGCCATCTGGTGCTCCCAGGAAATTTATCTCGCCAGCAGCTCCCGCAGCCTTGCTGAAGGGCTGGGGGGCGGTGTGGGGGGTGTTTCTGCTCCCACCCCGGGCAGGGGAAGCGCAGGAGGAGCACAGCAGAGGGCTTTGCAGGGGGGGACGCGGTGCTGCAGGTCTCTTTGCACCCACATCCAACAGAGGCTCCTCTTCGTTTTCCAGCTCCTTGGAGCTCCCCGGGGCACGAGACTGCAGCAGAAAAAAAGGAAAAGCTGTTGTCAGTGTTGATAATATGTCTCTGTACAACAGCTTGATTCTGATGCGATGCTAATTCCAGTGGCTGATCTTGGAAAAATCCTCTACCTCTTCTTCCCCCGCCCCATACCAGTTTATCACCCAGAGATCTCAGCGGGCTTCGTGCAATTGAGATGTCTCCGGGCACAGACGGGAAACTGAGGGAAGCAGGGGAAAATTTCTCCTCTCCCAGATTTTGCCAGGCAGTGGCAGGATCTGTAGCATGGTTATGCTGCGTAGAAAGGAAATCTATTTGAACACCCCCAACTTTTAAACAGCTTCAGGCAGCTCCCCAAGCCTGCTCTTTAGAACACCGCCCGGAGTCCCTGTTCACTGTCTGGAACAAAATATTGACCATTTCTCAAAGAGCTGATTTAATGCGCTGCACCATCCAGCAGAGAGGGCGCCTAATTTGTCTTCTATCTACATGCTGCACCATTCACACCCCACACCCACGCTCCGGTAGAACGGCTTTAATAAACCACCAACTCCTCCGCCACCCCAGCTACTTCCTGCAGCTCTACCAGGTCCTACATCGTTCCAGCGCGTCTCAGAGCCCTGACAGAGCAGCTGGAGTCTCTGCCCTGCTGCAGATTTGTTCTTCTGCTGCAAACACAACAGCATTGTCAGGGGCGGCAAGATAATGTGAAGAAAGGCTGAGAGAGTTGGGGTGTTCAGACTGGAGAAGAGAAGCTCCGAGGAGACTTTATACACCTTCCAGTGCCTGGGGGGCTACAAGAAACCTGGGGGTGCCTTTTTACAATACCAGGGAGTCACAAGACAAGGGGTAACGGGTTTAAATGGAAAGAGGGAGATTGAGATGGGACATCAGGAAGGAATTCTTCCCGGAGAGGGTGGGGAGCACTGGGACAGGTTGCCCAGAGAAGCTGTGGGTGCCCCATCCCTGGGAGTGTCCAAGGCCAGGCTGGATGAGGCTGGGAGCAACCTGGGCTAGTGGAAGGTGTCCCTGCCCATGGCAGGGGGTGGCACTGGGGGGGCTTTAAGGTCCCTTCAACCCAAACCATTCTGGGATTCTATGATTGTGCACATGTTTTAAGGCTGATAGGTAACAAGTTACCCCTTTTAAACAGTCACAGTGGGGGTCTGTAAGAAGACCAGGAAGGGAATTCCAAAGGCCTGGCTCTTGCCACCGTCCCTATTTCACTCCCATCCATTCCACCTCAGCACATGTCCCAATACTATGTGTTGCCCCTCTCTGACCAGCAGCATCCCAAGACAGTCCCCTGCACAGCTGGAAAGGACCATGGAGGTACAGAAGAACTTCAAAGACACCCCTGAAAGCCCACAGTCATTGACGCGGCAGTGCCAGGGATCAGCTTTAGCATCTCCCATGCTGATCTATCCCTATGCCTTTTTTAAGGCCTGAGGGCACTTAGACCTACTTGTAGATCCTTCTCAGGAGTGACCACCGCCTTAGCCCCACGCTCTGTGGCCTTTCACCAACCTTATGTGAAGTCCGTCGATGTCTGTTGATGTTGAAGAGCCTGTTCCATTGGGACAGCTCTGCTTTGGGGGATCCTGCACCCTCATCTGCTGCTTAAAACAAACCCAAAGAAAACAGTGACTCCCCAGAGCTGCCACCTCCCTTCTTGCACGTGGTCCTTGGCACAGCAGTTGAACGTGCCCACAGTAGTGTCTGAAAGAGGATACCACGCCAGGTCCAGAACCTCTAGTAGAGCCAAGCAAACAGTCTTATTGCCAGGCATGTCAGGCGCCGAATCCAGCAGTCAACTGGCTGAAATTCCCCTGCCCCTCACATCCCCTGGGCAAATATCAGTGCCCTCTGCCCTGGCCCTTGGGTACTCTCCCGAACGATCTGACTCCCTGGGCAATCCCCCTTGCTGCTCTTCTCCAACACGCAGCTTGGATGCCAGCGTTCAGCCACCGAACAGCGTGCAGCACTAGCCCCGAGGCTCAAGCACGAAATGCAGCATACAGGCTGCAAGAAGGGCTACCAGTCATTCCTCAGGACTTCTCCCACCAACCAGCTGCCCCAGGCAGACCTCAAGTCCTTGGGGATGAGGGAGGTGAATTTTCTTTCCCTCTGAGCCATCCCCTCACCTTTCAGGAGCTGCTCTTTCTCCCATTCACCATCAAAATGCACAGAAAACCTCTTGGAGCTTGCACCGCAGGTAACATCATCACCATCAGCATCCAGACCTTGAAGGAGCCCATCCCTGGAGACAAAGCACAGTTGGGTGTGTTCAAAGGCTGGCAGGACCAGCACTGCAATTCTGCATCGCTTGTCAGCGGCTTAGAGAGGCCAAAGCCTGCAAAGGGCTACAACCTGGGGTTCTGGTGGGTGCCACAGTCCATGCAGAGCTGTCTGGGGCCCTCTGGGGGGGTAAGAGCAGCAGAGGCAGCTGTGGGAATGGAGCCTGCCTGCTGTGGATCCAGGATGCCCTGAAGCTGTGTGGGTTCTGGAAGCTAACTACAGCCTTAGGAAACACTGGGCTCATTTCAATGTTTTAAGGAAGCAGGGGGAAAAGTTGATTTTATAAAATCCAAATCAGCAGCTGTTTATAAAATCCAATCGAGCAGCCTTCTGCAAAACCCCGGCTGCTCGGGATCTGACAAGACTGATACAGCCAAGCGGGCTTCTCCCTATCCTTCTGGGGCATACGTGTCTATGAGGACATGCTCCCTTGATAGGGGCACTGAGGCCAGCCAGGCCTTTGGCCCCATGTCACCCCCCCACCCCAACACTTACATCTCCAGAGCATTGTCACCAAAAGCTACTGGCACAGCCTTCCCCTCCTCACTGGCCACCCTGTGGCCTGCACGCTGCTGGCCTGGGCTGCTGGCAGGATTGTCCACCACATCACTGGCCACGACCAGCTCCGTGTCGCTGGTGCTCGAGGTCAGGCAGCTTCTGCTCCTGTTGCTCCCCGGGGAGCCGGCGAGGCTGAGCTCCTCCAGCTTCCCCAGCAGCGGCTCCATGCTCTCCCCCTCGGCCCTCTCCCAGGGCTCCCAGCACGGGCGCTGCCGGCCTGCCCGCTCCCCTGGGCTCCTGCTGCCCCCAACGGCACCCAGCTCCTGCCCCTCGCATGCGTCGTCGGAGCCCAAAGAAACTCCTGAGGAGCCGGAGCAGGGAGGGACGGTTGGGGGCCGGGGAAGCCACTGGGGCTTCCATCTGGCCAGTGCTGGTGGCCCAACGGCTCAGAACTGGGTTTGAATCGAACGGCTTCAAACTGCCCAGAGCCCTGAGCTGAGGCAGGGACAGGGGTTTGAAACAGGGCTGGGGAGGGGGCAAGATGGTACCCGGGGGGGGCAAAGGATTCACAACCCAGGGCTGGGAGGGGGATACAGTCCAATCACAGCCCAGGGCTGGGGCAGAAGAGGGACCCCTTCTACTCACAGAGACTCATCCTCCTTCAGCATCCCCACCTCTGCCACGGTTTGGCCTAGCTCTGACAGTTCACAGAGCAAGGGAGAGTGGGAGGGAGGGGGAAGGCTCATGAAAACTCCCAAGAACCCCTCCAGCAGTGCAGTACCATGGCCAAAGAGAGAAAGGTAAAAAATCACCACTTCTGCAGGCAGCAGTGGAGCAAACAGCTTTTAAAAGCCGAGTGTGTGTTTGCCATCACAACACAATACATTCATGGCAGTAATGGCAGAAACCCAATCAGCAGCAAACTCAGGGACCCATTTCTCCTACAGTCACCCCTGTCGCTGGGGCATTAATCACAGAATCACAGGATGGTTTGGGTGGGAAGAGACCCTAAAGCCCACCCAGCCCCACCTCCTGCCATGGGCAGGGACACCCTTCACCAGCCCAGGTTGCTCCAAGCCTCATCCAGCCTGGCCTTGGACACTCCCAGGGATGGGGCACCCACAGCTTCTCTGGGCAACCTGTCCCAGTGCTCCCCACCCTCTCTGGGAAGAGTTCCTTCCTGATGGCCCATCTCAATCTCCCTCTTTCAGTTTAAACCTATTACCCCTTGTCCTGTCACTCCCTGCCCTTGGAAAAAGTCCCCCCCAGCTTCCTTGTAGCCCCCCAGGCACTGGAAGGGGCTCTAAGGTCTCCCCGGAGCCTTCCCTTCTCCAGTCTGAACCCCCCAACTCCCCCAGCCTTTCTTCACAGAAGGCACACCTCCCATGACCATTTTCCTAGGACCACAGTCTCACGCAGGGACAGGATTTTCCCCGCAGTGTTCCCACGCTCAGCAGAGCTGTGCTGTAGCTGCACGATGCCGTAGCTGCACGGACACTGGCATAAAGCTGCTCTCGCTGGTGTAAGGCATCCCTCCTGGAGGCACCCTGGTTGGGGTTCAGGTGTGCTTCCACACCAAGAGTTTCTTCTGGCTGGCTCTGCCAGCGTCTGCTCATCCTTACCTAGCCCACAGGCTGCTGGTTGCAAGAAAGGGTGTTCTCCCAAAACAAAAGTTATTTAAAACTGCCATGTCATCATGACTGGCTGAAACTGAGATTCTCCCACTCTCCAGCTGCACCCTCCTATTCGCTTTGACACTGCCGGGCGGGGGAGGCCAGCGCAGGGCACGGCTCCTGCAAAGCACAGACCGCAGCTCTTCCTCACCGCAAAAAGCGTGTTTTCTCGTCTGTCCCTTGCTCTTGCTGGCACAAAAAGCACTGACTGCAGCCCCCTCCCCAGCAGCAGCACAGATGAGGCCACATCAGCCGATCGGTGAAACCACATCCTAAAACACTGAGTGAATCCCGAAACCAGAGGGTCCTTCCCGGCGGCTGCCGTGCCTCTCTGTTTCACCCCAGCATCAGGGGCTGCCGGTGGAAGCAGGGAACATTTCACATCAACACCGGCGATCGCAAAGCCAGTGCGGCAGAGCCGGCTGGGAATTTCTTCCCTATCGCCTAAGACCTTGACGCCACTGCAACAGCAAAGCAGGCTGTCTCCGCACCGGGGGAGCCACACACAGGACTTGGCTCACCTGCCAAATGATCTCCTCAATAGTTGCTTGCCACTGTCATTTCTTGATGTCCATATTGGCCATTTCCAGAACAGAGCTGGTGCTTCCAAGCTCATTTCCCTCTATCCCTGCTACCTCCCTCCTCTTTAACACTCTCCAGCAGCCTTTTGCAGCCACAGCTCAAGTCCCCGCTGATGACAACCCACTGCGCAGACCCCAGACTCCCTGCTCCGCTCGCTGTGAGCGCAGAGGAGTTGTCCAAGCCTCCTGCACAGCTCCTTTTCCACGCCTTTTGATGCTCAGTGCGATCAGAGGCAGCTAGGAGTATCATACACCTGACGCTCACCTAGTGCCGCTTTCCCAGCTGGTTTCCTACAGCGGTGTTGTTCGGTGTTTGAGGTGGAAGAGAAGGGGTTTGTAAAGAGGAAGAAGACTTTTAGGTGAGGTTTGCTTTTGCAAAAGTTCTCACCAACGCTGCCGCCTAATGAAGTAATACTAGGGGCTGTTAAATCTGAAGTGGTGGTCCCAAACCTCTGCTTATCTGGCCTTTTTTCAGCACCACCAGCAAAGCCCTGGCAGTGTCCCAGGGAGGAAAGGCAGCTGGAGCAGCTTGCTGAGCCGAAGAGCCACCTCCAGAGGAAGCCGTCTTGCCCTCCAGGGTGAATCACACCTTTTCCTCCAGCCACTGTCCTTTTTCCTAATCTCAGTGGATGTTAAATTTCCTACATCACTCGGTGTGAACCACCCCTGCCACCACCGACTTTTTATCGGATGCATCAACACAGAAGTTTCCTCCTAGAAACCAGAAATGCTCTATCAATGACTTTAACAGGGCTCCTGGCTTCGGGAACCTGACAGCGGGCAAACTGATACGCGAAAAAGCCTCAGCCGTAACAAAAAGGTCAGAAAAACCCCTGGAAAATCCACGGAGAAGCCGAAAACTCCCAGAGAAGCGAGAAATTCCCGGGGAACTGTGGCGAGCAGGGCGCTGGGACACGCCATCCCCGCATTGCTGGGCCCGGTACACCAGCGCCAGCAGAACCGCAGCCAGGCGGTACCGCGGCATCCCCCCGACCCCCTGAGCCCCCCCAGCGGAGCCTCGCGGCAGCGCTCGGCGCTGCACGGAGCCGCTTTCCCACACCGGGGAAGGTGCCTCTAGAGGGAGCTGAGCCCTGCCCGGCTCCGCGCCTGCATCTATGGTCGGGGGTTGGGTTTCTAGTTAGGTTTTTTTTTTTTTTTTCAATCTTCTTTTCCCTCCTCCCCCCTCGGCCCTGCTCGCTTCCTTCCCCCGCGCCGCGCTCCGGGGAGGAGGCAGGAAGGGAGGAGGCGGGGATGGAGCAGCGTCCCGCCGGGATGCGTTAACTCCTCGGGACACCCCCGGGCCCGCCTGGTCCCCGCCGGGACGCGGTGAGTAGCCGGGGGGAACACGCCTATCCCCCCCCTCCCAGCCACCCCGGGGATGGTTTATCTGTATTCCCCGGGCCCGGCCGGGCGGTGCCGCGGGCTGCCGGGAGCCGGGGGAAGGGATGCACCGGGAGCCCCGGGATGCCGGCGGGCTCCGGGGGACCCCGGCAAGGCGGGAGGGGGGGGACAGAGCCGCAGGCCCTCATCCTGCACCCCGGGGTGAGGGGGGTTGAGATATGCCGGGGAAGCTCAGTAAGCAGCGCGCCGGTGGGCACGATAGGGCCAGAGGGGAAAGGTCTCGCTCCGAGCTGATCGTTGCCCCAGAGAGGGAATATCGCGGCTTTCCATAATGTTTTCTCCAGCTGGTTGGGGTTTTTATCACCCTTCAAGGCCGTGGTGGTGGCAGCCAGCATCCCCCTGCTCGGTGTGGGGGTTCAGGGGAGACAGGATGGGGTCGGTGGGAAGAGTCGTGCCACGCTGAGGACCGGGGTGACATCCGTCATCACATCGGGGCTGTGACCTTGGACACGGACATGGCACGCGTGGCTTTGCAGGCTTGCCTGCACGGCTGCCTGCCCAGGATCTGCGGGACGTGGGTGCGCGCGGTGGTGGAGGTCCCTGGCTGCGATGTCCACGACTGCCGGGGCTGGTGGGCTGGGCGGACCCTGGCCCGTGCTGGGTGGGTAGACCCCAAACCGGGCAAACTCACCTGTTCCCTCTTCTAGGCCAGTCTGGGAAGCGGGGCTGATCCCGCGCTGCCCTGGCAGGGATGGCAGCAGGGCCCAGGAGCCGGGCGGGATCTCTGTCCTGGAGGGGGTTGGCAGCCCTGCATGCCACGGGATGGAACCACTCCCATGCACAGGCCCAGGGCCAGACCTGCGAAATGCTGGTCCCAGAGGATGCTCCATGCATTTCCTGGAACAGGATCTTCATAGCGTGTCCGGGGTTGACTTCAGAGCCCCATAGCTGGGCTTGCTCACAGGGATTATGGCTGCTCCTGCAGATCCTCTCCCCTTCTGCAGCTTTCGATTCTGCCTCCCTCTCTAGGCCAGTCCCACAGTCTGCACTTTCCTTGGGAGAAAAGTTGGGAGAAGTGGTGAGCATGGCATGAGGACACACAGGAAATGTGTCAGAGACCTTTAAGGAAAGGAGATGAGGGTGAACTGAGAAACAGTTGAGGCAAAGGTCTTTTTTCTATTAAGGCAGGCTGGCGGTTCCCGGAAGGCTGATTCTTTGCATGGCATGTGCTCATTAACAAAGATAAGCCTCCAGTGCCATCTTGGAGGTGTTGCTAAATCCACATCCTAGGTGCTGTCTGGTGCTTTTAACCCTTTGTGGCCTCCTCCGAGAGCAAAAAGTCAGGGTGGAGCTGAATCTTTTGGCAGCTGCTGAGAATTAGACACTGCAGTAACCTGCAGCTTCCCCCCAGACCCCATCTTGAGCCCTGTCTCAAGTCCTGGAGAGCCTTAATTTTCTGCAGCCTTGGGCTGTCTTTAAGTAAATGGGTGTCATCTCCTCCTTCATGCCCCTCTCTGATCTCTTCCAGCACTGTGTTCTCCCGGGGGGAACGGGACAAATCTGAGGGGCATTGGGCTGGGAAGCAGGAGGAATGTGGGCAGCAGCACTCGATACTGGAGAGCATGGTCCAAGGCACTTTGACCCCCAGCAGAGACTGGCAGTGAGCAATTTTGGGTGTTCACTGGGTTTGCAGAAGTGGGAGTTCAGGGTCCTCCCTGGGGAGGCAGGTTGGGGACCAGCAGCGTGCCAACGGGTCCCAGAAGTGCGTGTGTGCAAGCAGGCTGCGCTGTCCCGTGTTGCAGGGGAAGAAAGCGCTGCAAGAAGCTGTATTGAGAAAGAAACTGAAAATGAAAGTTCCTCTTAAATGACGGCCTCGGTCGCAGGTTGCTGCTTCCTCAAGGTTTGGCAGAGGGCAAGCGAGAGGAATCACGTGAGTCAGCTGCTTCTCGGGAACTGGACGCCTGTGCTCACCAGACATCCCTCATACTGAGCACACAGGTCTGTATCAGGAATGCCCCGTTCCTGGTGGCTGAGGTCTGGGTCAGAGGCAGTGGGTTGATGTGAGACACAGCCGGTTGCACCGATGGACCGAGCTGTAAAAGCTCCGGAGCAGCTGAACTCTTTGGCTGGATGCATCTGCATCCTCCACAGCGCTCAGTGCACCCTTGGGTTGTCGCAGCGCGAAGTACGGCAGAAATACTGCCTCAGTTACCCCCAACTCCAGAGCTGCGCTGGGTCTGGTCCTCCTTCCCCTCGAGAGGTACCGAGGGCTGCCCGGGCGAGGTGGGCTGCAGCCCCAGCCTGGCTAAGAGCCTGAGGAGGGGCTGGGGATGGCAGTGGAGGAAGGGCAGGAGCGTTTCCTCTGTGGAAGAGGGGATGGGGGCACATTCATCCGCTCCAAGCACTCCATGAGCTGGCTCCACCACATCCCAGAGCAGGGAAGACCAAGAGGAGGAGCAGCTCTGGAGCCTGGGTCTCTGCTGAGCTGGGCAAGTGGGAGCCAACTCTCCTTCCACCTTTACCCACGGTCCCAACTGCTGATCCTCGTCGCGTTTTCAGCTTTTTCTTGAGTGGGGGTGTTTGAGGCTGGGGAGGAAAAGGGAAATCCTGTCCTCGGAGGCATGTAGGAAACACCAGCATCTCCATCTGTGTGTCACTAGGGCTCAGGCTCCTTGGGTGCAGCTGTGATGGCTTTCTAAGTGTGGCTGATAAGCTTTGCATTCCCACATCCCCATCCTGACCTTGGCTGCCGCCTGCACTTCACGTTACTGCTTGTGGTCTCTATTTTTTCTTCTGAATGATCTTCGGTGTGAGGTTGTAGGCTTGGACCACGTGTCACGCTTCTGATCTTCACCTAAGTGGATATTTATCCATAACGAGCGCTTTATAACATTTTTGCCCAGGATACAATTTAAACGTCTGGGTGTTGATGTGTCTTCGTGAATTTAGACCTGGTACAAATCAGAAAACCCACCGGTCTAGCCCTGTAGAAGTCAGGCCTGGGAACATGTAGTGGCACGCCAGGCAGCAGGCTCGGAGCTGCGGTGATCGCTCTCTAGCCCTGACGGTAACAGCGTGGCCTCACTTCCTTCTCTGCAAAAAACGGGGGTGAGGTCACTGCGACGAGCCGAGCGGTAAAGGAGCCATGGGCCCTAAACCCAGGTGTGGGTTTAGGGTACCTGTGAAGCTTAGGGGCTCTGTGAGCTGCGATTGGTTCTTGTTTAATTTTCTTATTCTGAGAGGGGCTCAGAATAAATAAAGAACAGGGCGAATTAAAGCCTCTGGATTGGGGTAGCAGCATTTTGGGTGGCAGCAGACCCTCACGTCTCAGCTCCCAGATGTTCTCCGAGGAGTTGTGGGGCCCTTCGAGCTGTGATTTTTGCTTTCATCCCAGCACGAAGCCACTGCAGATGCTGCTGTTTGGGCTGAGTAAGAGCCGGTGTGGCCCATGGCACTTGCGGAGCATGTCGAAGGAGAGCTGGCAGGTTTCCATCAAGGGTGGCGGGGGAAGTGGGGGTAGGGAGGTGGGTGACCTTCCTCTTCAGGGATATCACTGTCTGCAAAGATGTTACTGAGAAGAGTCAGGAAGAGAAATTTAGCCAAGGGACTTGGTGTGGCTAGGAATCAGGCAGCAAGCAGGCCGGGAAGGGAGGAGCCAGGTCGCTGGCAGATAAAAGCACAAAGCATTGCTCCTCTGGGCACTTGGCTCAGCCCAAAGGGCTTGCTCCGGCTGCCCTGGGAAGTGTGCGAGGGGGCAGGGGGCCACCAGGCTCCAGTGTCCCTGCTGCTGCTCGGAACCTGGTTCGCTTACCGTCTCTCCTCACTCCAGGTAGAGCTGATACTCTCAAGCATCCCTCTGCAATGGCCTCAGGGAACGCCGGTGACACACCGAGGGCCCAGGGACGCCGGGGAAGCAATGGGCGCAGGCTGTCACAAGAGCTCAATTCAGGTAAGAAGGTTGCTGCGATATTCAGGGGAGGAACCATTTTCAACCCTTTTTGGTTGTGGGTGTTTTTTTGGTCCCCGCTGTGTTTCTTTGAAAAGATGGTTTTTTCATACCTCCAGAGCCCATTGCAAGACTGGGATAACAAATCAGCTCCATAAAGCTGTGCTGAATTGGACTGGGAGAGCACATGCCGGATGCGTTCGGGAGATGCTTGGCGCTGGATTAGCGCGGGGGGAAGCTTGAAAGGCACGGAGAAAATAGCGTGCAGGGAGCTGCTGGATGGGGTACGCTGGCAGCTCTGCGTGGGCAGGCTGCAGCAGGCACCGTGGGGTGTCACAGAGGTTGGGGTGTGGGGAGGGTCACCCCGGGTTGGCTACGAGACGTACGGCTGCTGCTCGGTGTCACTTACTTTCCCTTCCCTGAGCGCAAGAAAGCGAAAGGTGCACGGTGTTCAAAACACGCCTGGTCTCAGGAGGTTGGTTTCAGTCTTGCCGCATCGAGTGCTGGATGAAGTCGGGTCTCTGGTGCGCCTTGGCATAGCAGTGATGGAAAGTTACGGCTCAGCAACGTGGAGAAGCGGTCCCGTCCGTTTGTCGTGGGTGCCGAGCCCAGCAGACTGCGTAATTGCGTTTCACACTAATGGGTGAAACTGGGGACGAACGGGGCTGAAAGGAAGCTGGGAAAAACCTCAGCTCCCGGTTCATCCCGAAGTGATAACATACCGCTGCACAGAAAGCTGTTAAACACGGGTGGCTTCTTAACCTGTTTTGCAGGTGGACTTGTAAATAAGGCTGAGTCACTGCTGCTCTGTCAATAATGGAGATTAGAAGCTGTACCTAACTGTTTATGGATTTGAGCTCAGATCCAGCTCAGAGCTGGTTTATTGGTCTGATAATGTTGTTTGTACTCTGGTATTGCCTGGACTCCTCTCCATCTTAGAGTACCGTTTGTGCTAGATCCTGCATGGATCCTGCATTGGAAGAAAAGTATACCCTGTCCTTCCCTTACCAAAGTCTACAGAGTATGAAAATAAATAAAATAAGGGCAGTTGCTGACGTGTGCTGACTTCCTGTTGGGGCCAATGAGATGCTGATGTGAAAACCAGTGAGAGGATCAGGCCCTGAACTCTAACCACACTGTTTTACAGTCACGCTTCCTGTACGCCTGCAAACACTTACTGGGCAGTGCTGGCATCCCGCTGCTTCCCAAAACTCAGGGGAGTCCGACTGCAGTTTGGAGGGGGGATGTCTGCGCTCCATTTAGGCAAAAGCTGTGTGGGCTCTGGTGGAAGCAGAAACACGCAGCTTCCGCCAACACGTGCTGTGGGATTGCAGGGCAGAAGGAGTCTTTTGTCAACAGGTATTAAGCCTGGCTTTCATTTAGGGCTTGCTTGCGCTGGTTGTTTGTCTTTGGATGTGGTAGGGAGTGAAGAGACTTACCTGCTGCTGAAGGGTTGGTTTGAGCACCGTTCTGAGCCCTTGTTCTACCAGCCGTTGCTTAGGGCATGGACCAGATGCTGCTGTTTCTCTCTAGTTTGTGTGGCAATTTGCACTTCTGGTGTTTGTAGGGCACTGTAGACGAAGGCAGGAGCTTCGTACTCCTGGCAGGATGTGATGAAGAGGGGGAGCAACTTAGCTCGTGGATAGTGACACGAAGGGGAGCAGACGTTGCAGGTAGCCCTGCCAAACGCAGCTCCGCTCCCCTACGCTGCAGAGGGGCTGGCCCACGCGGTGAAAACACTGTTTGTGCGGCCACGCTTAGCTCCTGCGCGGACCACGTCAGCTGGAATCCCAGAGCACTTGTTAAGAACGGTGAGGTATTGCTGTATCCACTTCCTACGAGCAGGGAAACGGAGGGAGCTTCGATGCCAGTCTCCGCAAGGATGCCCAAGGGGTTGTGCGTGGGAAGCCCAGCCACCTCGACCCACCGTTTGCAGTGTCAGATTGGCGACCGTTCTCTTCCTCGGATCACCCCGGCTCTCTCATCTGTCTGTGTGTGTTTAATACTCGCCTAACATACCTAGAGAGGTGTGAGCTTTGGTCCTTGGTTGTTTACCTTAGCTCTGGACGTTGCATGTGGAGCAAGTCATGAACTGAGAAAGAGTGGCTTAGTCAAGCATCTGTGAGCATCCCTGGGTCTTCATCACCAGGACCACCTGCAAAATGAGTGGGAAAAATGTGACCTGCCTGTTTAAACCTGGATTCTCGTACATTCTGTAGAGCAACCAAACCCATTTCAGCATAGATTTATCTGGTGCCCCTGCGGTTCCTATTTCCAGGATGGAGTATTGGACTTCCCGTTGAACCACGTCTTCTATCAATGTGTGGTTTCCATTTTTAAAAGCGAAAGAAAAAGTCATCCTTCTGATGGTTGTGCTGGGAAATAACGCTGCTTTGGGATTGCCTCATGACTTCCTTGTTCTGGCTTGCAAAGGATGCCCCAAAAATCCCTTATGAAAAAGTAGATGGGGCAGAGGGTGATACGCTGCCAGAGCTGAGCTGCCCACCCGTCTCGGGCATCCCGCTGGGCCCTGGGCCCAGCCTCCCTTAGCTGTGCAGTAGATGAGCAAATATGGGACAGGTCTGAGCTTGGGCTGCGAAGCACCAGAGCAAATCCTTGCTGCAGCCCCTGCTGCCAGCCTGCAGCGCTGGCTGTGATGGTGGGACGCATTAAAGCAGGTTTCTCAGGTCCAGTACAGAACGTGGACTGGAGAATCTCCCCTACTGACAGATGAATTCCTGTCTTAAAAGCAAGGGTGTTTGCCCGTCAGCTCTGCAGGGGGGCTGTTTGGGAATATCGCTCCTCTTTTGGGTGGGAAGATCCTGGTTCTAAAGAGCAGAATGAGGGGAAGGGCTTTGCGCTGTGCAGACGCCTCTGGGGCCAGCAGTTTTCCATCCCCCAGTCTGGAAGCTCTGCTCTCGCACAGCGTGCGAGCTGTGCAGGATTGTGCTGGTGTCACGCTGATCGCTTCGGTCCCGGGTGGCATTGCTATGGACCGGCGATAGGGTTCGCAAGGTGCTGCCTTGCCTGGTGGAAGCTAACCCCAATGCTGCTCATCCCACCCTTGAATTACAACTACCATGAGGTGGAGTTGAGCTTCCTCTCAAGGCAGAAATCTCCAGAGACAGTTCTTGGTTCTCCAGAGCTGTCTTTTCCCTTTGGAGCCAGTTGTTTCCAGGCTGGATATCTCCCTCTGTGCAAACAGATGCACCTCTCTGCCTGTCTCCTGAGCTCCAAAGCGATGCTGCCAGGTTGCATCTGTCACTATAACAGGCTGTAGCAGGGCTATTTAATTTAGCTTTAACGAGCTCTGATGGATAACTTTGAGACCTGCCAGTTTTTACCATTGCACAGCTGCTCTCTGGGGGACGGGAACAGTGAGAAATAAAGGATCTTGCGCAGAAATGCAGATGTTGGATGTTTGGGACTGGCTGGGGTCTGGTCAGTGCTGGCTGTGGTGGATCCAACAAGAGGCTGCTGTTGGGGTAGGTCTGGTCTGGATGCTGGGAGCGTGCTGGGATCTGGGGGCGGCAGGGTCCCCTTGCAGCAGGGGGACTCACAGCAGCTCATGAGCCCCCTAAACACAGCCCCGCTGATCCCACATGGAGCCCAAAGATCCCAGAGGAGCTCTAGACCATTCTCCTCTCTGCTGCTGGTACTGGGAGTTCACAAGGCAAATCTTGATCCAGATCGTCCCCTTTTGAGTGGAAGAGACCCAGAGGGGGTCCCAGTGGGTGCTGTGGGTTAGCACCTGGGCGAAAAAGGCGCGTGTTCGCCTGTCCTTGTGTTACTAAAAATAGCGCCTGAGGTAATTAAAACCAGGGATTTTTTTGTACGCTTATTTACTCTTGTTCTGGCAGCGTGTTTACCCTGCTTCTGACTGAAACTGTGAGTCAGTCGGTTTCGTTTTCTGGCTCTCGGCTGAGCGGTCACCGGCTCCGCTGGCTCCTCCGTAAGGTGGGATTTGTTTACCGCCAAATAAACCCGTTCCTGCAAAACAAAAACTAACCCCCTGAAAACACAGCGACCAGGGCTTGTCGCTTCCCTTCACCTTTATTTACCCAACCTGAACTCTGTGTCACCTGAGGCTCTGCACGCCAGGTCCTTTCCCTTCCCCGCACCCCAGCCAGGACTGGGTCCATCTCCCCGGAGCCGCACGTGGGTCGTGTGGATGTGCCCAGCTGGAAAAACTCCACAACAAGTGGGATGGCGTGTTTTGGAGACTTGGCTAGAGGGGTTTATGGGGCAGGGCTGCCAGGAGAGCTGTGTCCAACTCGCATCCCGGCTCTGGGACATCGCTCAGGCAGGAGCATCTCTGAACTGGAAATGCAGCTTCCAGGGGCCAGAGAACTGCATGGCCAATCTGGCAGGTGGATATACTGGGATGCCGGGACAGGGTTTTAGCTGGGTTGGCTGCAGTGAGCTGCACTGCTGCTAGGCAGCGTTGCTGGCGCAGGTGTGCTGATCTGCTGCCTGTCACCAGCACGCCATGCAGGACGATCGCCTAAAGCCATGGGTCTTCTGATGGTCCCCCAAGTTGCTCGTCTCCCTGGGCTTTGCACCCTGTGTAACGTCTGTGAACCTTCACCCTGAATGCGGATACCCTGTCAAAGGAGCAGGGCTCTGATCATCCGCACCATTTCGGTCCCCTACAGATTTTCCATTTTAAAAAAAGAGACTGGGAAGAACTGTGTCACTGGGGACCTTAGGGCCAGCTCCCCCTGGGCCCTGTGGGGTGACTTAGCTGGGCTGCCAGCTGTTTGGGAACGGGTGCTCTAGCTCAGGTTGCTCCACAAGCCAGCCGAAACCCAGCTCTAACAAAGAGCGTCCCGTGACAGGCTGGGTGCTTTCCCCCAGTGCAAGGTAACGCGTGTGATAAGGTATCGGTCACCGTGGGACTGAAACGCCTCGCCGGGGGCTCGCTGCTCCAGAGGGGGCACGTCCTGGCCACGTCCACACCCTCGCTCTTCCCCGAGCAGCGTGGGCACGGGGGTTGTGCGTGGGGGTCCCGCACTGAGCCCTTCGCCAACGTTTGATGTTTGCTTGTCAACGCCAGTTATTTCTGACTCGCTTCCTGCTTGCGGAGCCGGCTCGGTTTTCGCGCGCTGTCGGGACCGGGTGACGTTACTTCACGGACGAATTCCCCCGCTCAGCCCTGAATATTTGGCGTGCCAAGCCCTGCTTGTTTACCAGAGCAGGGGAAGGAAGCTGTGGCGCCCAAACCCAGCCCCAGCCTCCCCCCCCCCAACACCCCTGGCCCGGCTGCAGCCTCCCGTGATGGGCTTACCGCTTCTGCAGGCGTGTATTAGCAAAGCAGGGGTTATCACCTGGCTCTTTATCCGCTTTCAAGCGCGGGATGGCCAGTCACCCCTCTGCGCTGCAGTTTAGGAGTTACTCAAAAGCTCCTCTCCATTCCTACCAGCAGCGCATGCGGAAGTTGCAAACCCTGCCCTGGCTGCCGGGCTGATGGGTGTATGTGGGGCCTGATTTGGCAAGGAATTATACTAAAATGACCAAGTTAAAGTTTGCTCACCGCATCGTTGCTGACGCCGTGCCATGGCGTCGCTGGTCACTCTGGAAAACAAGATCCTTTGCTGAGGGTTGATGGGCAGCGCTAGGCTGCACTTTGCCTTCGGTTTGGGGCTGAGATTCCTGAACTGCTGAGCGGTTCCCTCACCAGGAGGTAAGAGGGAGCTGCCAGGCACAAGCGCTTGAACATCAGGTTTGTGTTGGGACAGTCCTGTAGCTCTGTCTTGCCGAGAATGGATTCCAGAGGTGTGCCCGTAGGAACAGACTGGTTTCCAAGTCAGTTGCCTGAGAACTCATTTACGTTGGGTTCTTTTTGTTTCACTGCAAAAGGCCGCTGTTAATACACACAGCACAAATATAGGCTGAAAATGAAGGAATTGTCTCTTGCCAACCTGGGGGAGACGAGCAGCTCCCTTGACTTTTCTTCCCGTTGTTTCCCTCTCAGAAGACCAGGTGGCGAAGGAGACGGAGGTGGTGTTTCGGAGCTATGCCTTCTACCGCTACCAACAGGAGAGAGAAGAGAGAGGGGAGGAAGTGCCCATGGACCCGGAGATCGTGGAGATACAGCAGGAGCTGGGCAGGTAAAACTCCAATACCACATCCCTCAACCCCCTCCTGAGCCAGGCTCCTTTACGGACCCACCCCTCAGGTCCTGCTTACCGGTCTTGCTGGGAAGGCGGACCCGTCTGTAACGCCGTCTTCCCTCTGGGCAGCACCGGGAGCCAGGTGGGAAGGCGCCTGGCCATCATCGGTGACGACATTAACGAGCGGTACGACGCGGAGTTTCGCTACATGCTGAAATCCTTGCAGCTCACCAAGGAGAACGCCTACGAATACTTCACCAGAATAGCCTCCAGGTAAGGCCCCCGGCTCCCTCGGCATGGGCTGGGTGCCTTCTCCTGGAGAAGGCCAGGGAAGGAAAGGTCAGACGGGTGCAATGCAGTCAAACCCTCGCCCCCGCCCCAGAGCCGCTGCCCCCGCGGCTGTGCCCCAGCAAACAGACCCTGTTCATTCAAGCTTCACCCACTCTTCCCGGGTTGAGCTCCCGGCAAGCTCATGGTGACGGTTCCTGGTTTTTCTGCCTGTCTGCTCTTGCTCCTGCACACTGTTGGGGCAGTCTTCAAGGTGACGAACACCTCGCAGTCCTTGCGCAAGCCTACTGGCGTCAGAAAGTTTGGGGAATGTGCCTGGGAAGCGTGACCTGTGCATCAGCAGCCAAGCAAACGTCCCAGCTCCCAGTCAGGGGTATGACCAGCCCCGGACCAAAGCAGACCTGCCGCTGGTCCCCCTGCCCCTGGTCCCACTGCCACTAGCGTGGCAGCTGGGAAGTCCCGGTGGGTCACGCTTTCCAGGATGTGGGGATGGGCAGGTACTCGCTGCCCTTGGCTTGGCCCACATGGAATGGGATCGGACTAACTCAGGATGGGGGATGCTCCAGAGGCTTGCAGAGCCTGCAGCCATCTCGTGCAGGCGATGCACACCCAGCTTACCCACCCAAAGCACAGCAACAGGGGGAAGAGTGAAGGCAGATACCTGGACAACGTATTGCCCTGCTGGCCTGAGGTGCTGGCTTGGATCGAGGTGGCCATTAAGGGGTTCGGTCTTCACCCCTCTCTGCCTGTAGGGAGACCAAGATATGTTCAGTGGTTTGCCCAGGGTCATGCAGAAAACCTCTGGCAGAGCCGGGAGAGAAGCCAGGGTCCCTGGGGCCCAGGCTCCCGTCGCTCCTCCGAGCGTGCCCCATGCACCCTCGCTCGGTGTTTGTTGTCTAACTGCCTCTCTTCTGTCCTCTTCCTGCTCCCCTGTCCTTGGGAAGCCATGCTGCGCTGTTTTCACCGCTTTGCCAGCCTGAGGCGGTTAACGCGCCGCAGACAGGTAAATTAACCTCTCTCCCTCTCTTTGTGCAACCTGTTTCTCTGTTGTTGTTCCCTCCCGGACTCTAACGTCCCTCTCCCTCTGCGACCTGCGTGGTGGCAGCTCCGCACCAAGGTCCTGCAAAGACAGTTCCCTTCGGCTGTGCAGACAGGGACTGCCAGGAACAGGGCACAGGATTAAATCACAGGGCCTGAGTCTACTCTGCTTATTTATTTTTCCTTTTTTTTTCTTCTTGCTTGCCTTGCTGGAAACCAGGAAAAAAGAAAAAAACCTTCAAAAACTGGTCTAGATAAATCAGTGCCAAACCTGCTGCTGTTCATGCCCACAGCAACCCAAACCTGGATCAGGAGCAGTAGGCATTGACTAAGCACATTTTGGAGCCCCCCCTCCCCAACCCTTGGGAGTGTCAGTCTAAGGCAAGATCAGATCAGGTTTTGCTCTTGAAGTGTCTATGCAGGAAAAGGGAAAACCTTGTTTTAACATGCTTCATGCTTAGGTATCTTTAGATTTCCTTTCCTCCAGGCACAAGCAAGGGGTGTTTTGGGACAGGTGGGTGGTAGTTCTTGCTCCTGGCTGCACGTGTAGTAGCTACCAAGCTTGCTGCAGCCTACAGCCCGACAGCTTAAGCCACCACCAGTTCCAGCTTACCTCCTTTAATAACCTTGCCCATGAAAACGCAGGACCTACAGGCAGCAGACGTACCCTGCGTTCGGGTGGAGACCTGAGGGAAAGGTGGGATGGGCAGGGAGGTGGCAGCTCAACAACCACCATCCCAAAGCCTCCCCCTCCAGCAATTTGGAGCCTGTAGCTGTGTAGACAGGATTTGGAAATTTCCTTTTCCCTAGGACATCCCTAACCCACCTGAGCGAGGCAAACGTTGGTTGTGGCAGTGTTTGTTCTGCTCTGAAAGCCCATCCTGGTGATTGGGGACCACGTTGTCCGTGAGCTGGGCTGCGCCTCGAGGACTAGTGCAGCATCCCCAGCCCTGCTCCGCAGCTGCCTGAGAGCCTGTGGCCTGGGCTGCAGAGAGGAGGGAGGTCTGAGCCGCGGCAGCGATTTAACCGCACCATCGGCTTCGTTTCAGCTTGTTCGAGAGCGGCATTAACTGGGGCCGGGTGATTGCGCTGCTGGGCTTCGGCTACCGCATGGCCATCCACGTCTACCAGCAAGGCATACCGGGTTTCCTCTGCCGCATCGCCCGCTACGTCACCGAGTTCATGCTGCAGAACCGCATCGCCCGGTGGATCGCCCAGCAGGGAGGATGGGTGAGCCGGCGGGGACATGAGGCTGTCCCCGGGGGGGATTCGGGGGTGAGGGGAGGCAGGTGAAAGGTGCAGCCTGGGGACTGTGGCACTGCTGAGGTTGGCGGGGTCAGCCGGGTGCAGGCAGAGCAGCGACCTGGCCCGGGCAGATCTAACATGCTCTGGTTATTCTCTGTTTCTCGTTAGGTGGCTGCACTCGAGCTGGACAATGTTTACATGAAGTACATGCTGGTGGTGGTGGCCCTGGTCATGGTGGGGCATTTAGTGGTACGACGCTTCTTCAGGCCCTGACTGACGTGGGGGCAGAGGCTGGGGGGGTCCGGCCAAGCGCTCTCTCAAATCTGTACTCTGCATTGACATCTCCCCAGAGAAGGGGGGATTCAAGGAACCTCTGAGAGAGAGAGCAGCTTGGAACCGTGACCCTCCCGCTCTGTGGCCCAGGGTCTCTGCCATCCGTGGAGACACCACCAGGACCTATGGAGAGAAGCAGCTGGGGGGGGTGGGGGGGGTAAGAGGTTCAACTTCGTTGTCTGTTTTATGCCTCGCTTAGCTGCTGAGGACAGGACACCACTGTGACGCTCCTAGCAGGCTGCAGCGAGGCAGGAGAACAGGCTCCTCTGGAGTCCAGGGTCTGGAGGAACAAACACGTTGTGATAATGCCCGTGTGTACAAGCACGTGGGTCTTGTCCCCTCCCTGGGGCAGGCGCAGAGCTTCCCATTTCCTAATGGCTCTAGCCCAGACCGTGCCTGCATTTGAGGAGGGGATGCAGCTTCTGCTGCTGCAAGTGTTTGTAAGTCACTGGACGGACAAGCCAGCATTAGGAAGCCTGTGGAGGGCTTGCTTTCACCTTCCCTCTGTTCCTGAGCCCAAGTACTTGATCCTTCTCTTTTAACAAGCATCCCTATCCCTTTTTAAAGAAACACACTGACTACCAGCCATCTGACAGTCGATGGTACTATCTGGCACACCGGTTTTCCCTGACCCTGGAGACCCGCAGCTCTCCCAGGGCTGATGCAAGTGCTGGGGTGCAGCCTCACAGCCTTTCCGTGAGCTCCCAGGCTGCGCATCCGCAAACCTGGGAAGCGCCAGCAGATTTCCAAACACTAACAAGCTGTGGGGTGACTAATGTTTGGTGTAGGCAGCCTGCCTGCCCCCTCTCGTTCTGCTGGGGGCTTCCATTCGGTAGACTTGGATGCTGGCAAACGAGCAGCCCACGTGAGACCAGTTGGTCTCCCTGGCTCTGAGTGGGAGGCACTGGAGTTGCATCCCATCCCTGCATCAGCTCCTTGTCTTGGAGCTCAGCTGGGCAGGAGGGTGCAGGCACGTCCTGGGGAAGCCCAGGGCTGCCGTGGTTTGTAGCTGCCCGGCCTCTTCCGAGCACAGTGCTTTTGGGAAGCGGCTTGACCTTGTTCCGTTCACGACTAATGCTTGACCATGATTTGAGGGGGAGAGGGGGAAGCAGGCTCCACTCTCCCGTCCCAAATCTTTCTGAATTTTGTAAAATGGGGAAAGTCCCAGTGTGGACCACATGATTTAGCTCTGTTCTTTTTACTCCAGGTGACTGTAAGGCTTGAAACTGTGACTGGCCCTGTCTGAGCCAAACTCACCCTATTCCAGCATCACCCATCCCAGGTCAGCCAGCTGGGGGAGGGAGCCAGATGGACCTTAGGGGTAGGAAATGAGCAGTGGTCCTATGTCTGGGCTCCTCTCCTAATGCAGACAGAGCCCTTTTGGGCCGGAGCCTGGGCTAACGGGAGTAGCAAAATCATAGCCCTAAAGAGACTGAGCCCTCCTGCCCTCTGGGGCCTTTCCACAATGGCCAGAGCAGGGAATTTGCCTGGTGTTGCTACTGCAAGACAGGCTGGGTGACACAACTGACAGTGCTCTCTGACTCACCTCTCTGGCACGGGGATCGCCAAAGCGGGGCAGAGCCCGGCTCGCCTGCAGCCCTGCCTGGTGTCACCTCTGCAGCGACCACCGTGAGCCCAGGGAGGGTCAGAGGGGTCGGAGAGCAGCCCATCTGCCCCACTGCAACAAAGGCTTCCTGACAGGCATCTAACCTGTTTGTGAAACCCTCCAGTATTGCCTCACCCTATCGCTGATTCCTACCTTTATCTTTTCCTTCAGATATCTTCTCCCCGCAGTGCCTATCCCTTGCTGCAGTTTAAGCTTGTTACTACACATCCTGTCCAAGCACAGAGACAGGACACCTTAAATCCTTTCTCCTTGCAGAGGTTTAGCAGGACCAGCCATAATTTTATAACACTTACATCATGTTCCTGCCTCTTTTAACATATGAATAGCAAACCTTTCAGCCTATTTCCATATCAGGGTCTGACTGTGCTTATCATTTTGACCCTGTTTCCGCAATATCCCTTTCCCCGGTGGAGCGCCCTGGACTGTGCTTAATAGAAAGGCATTAAAATATTTGCTATAATATTCCTCTTCTATATATCTCTGTTTTGGTTGCTTTATTTGTCTTAGCTGTGCTGAGCAGCACGCATCTCCGGGAGATTGTCCGCGCTCAGGTTTTGTGGCCGTGCTGACTCTCCGAGCAGCTGAATGCCCACCCAGCTCATTTGGTCCCTCCCAAGTGTATTTCCTTGGCATTTATCCACACACAACTTCATTTACCATCGGGCCACCTGTTCGCCTGTCTTGAGCGGATCCCCAGATTTCCTCAAGACTCTTTGGTGTGAGCTGCAGTCCTCTGCAGCGTCCCCTCCCCGCACCTTCCCTTCTTTTCTGGGTGAAAACACCGCCTTACCTTCTTTTCCGGGTGCAGACACCACCAGATGGAGCCTTTTTGCCACAACAAAAACGCACCATTAATTGTTATTTTCCTTTCCTCTCAATCAGCCACATCACTGACACGTCACCGGCCTCTAGGCTAGTTGTCTGGCTTGGTTGTGTCTCCCGCAGGAGTCCTTTCAGAGGACCTTGGAAAGAAAACAGTACATCAGCTTTTATTCACTACTTCACCCGCACCCTCCGAGAACTCTAAGAGATCGGAGAGAGCTTTTGCTTTGTGCAAAAAGCCACGCTGCTTGTAATTTATTCTCATCTTCCAGATAAGGTGTTTCACCGTGCAAACCAAACGCAGCCATGAGGCCAGCAGACTTTAAATAAAGAGCATTTTTCAGCTTTGTGGTAGATGATCAAGCCCTGGGAAAGTCTGTGATAAGACAGAGAACTTTAAAATAGGTGCTGTAGCAAAGGAAAGTTTCCATTTTATCCGTTTTCTCAGGGGATTTGTGGGAGGGATTGTCTCAGGACATCAGCGCGTGGTCTCACTCTGCTCTCACCTCTCCCAGCCTTCCCGACACTGGTTACTACGTGGAAAAAAGCTTGAACTGGGACTGCGAATGGGCAACTGGTCTGTAGTACTGTGTCCTGTCACTGGAGGGCAACAGCACTGCAGGCATCCACCCGCGTGCTGGCTCTGAGGGCAGAGGGGGGCTGAGCTCCCATGGAAGGGGAAGCCCCCCTGTCCAGGGCACCATCCCTCAGCTGTGGTCAGCACCCAGAGCTGCGGCTGTGACCACGCTCTGACCCAAGGCAAAGGCAGGCATCGCCGGGTTGTACTGGATGGCTGCTGGGCAAAGGGTGAGTGCTTGGGGGGGCAGGAATAGGCTAAAGCAGGGTTGGATTTGCTGAGCTCAGAGCAGACCAAGATGAGAAGGCTTGGCCCTCCCCAGAAGCCGATGCTCTTTGTCGGGTTGGTGGACCCTCTCTGGAGAGCCGCAGCGGGTATCTACCTCGAAGCCCCTTTCGGCAGAGTTTGGGCAGGGGGCCTGGACAAGGCACCACAGGCCACCTTGACAGTACGCAGGAGGCTTTTGCTCTGGGACAGGCAATGCCAGGAGGCATTTTTACAAAGAAAACCACATCTCTGCGCTAAAAACGAGAGCTCTAAATAGAACTACATTCTTGGAATACCCCAGACCTCCCTTACAGGGCTGAATCAGCCAGTTTATTCTGCAGGGATAAAGCCCTGATCAACTCTAATATTTCTTTAATGAGTGTAAACTTCTGTATAAGCACCAACCCAGTCACATAGCGTACCTCGTACGAAAGCCAGCACTGAACAGCAGTGCTACTGCTGCCAGCTTCCTCGCCACCGCAGTGCTGCTGGGGATGACCGCCCCGGGGCTTCTTCTCCTGGTGAGCCAGGGAAAGGGGTGGGAAATACCAGCTGGAAAACGAAGGCAGAAGGTGAGGAGAAGGCTCTGCCATGGCTGTTCACCAGGAGAGGATTGTTGACTGAATCATTTGGATTGGAAGGAAGGTCTCGCCCCCACTCGAAGCAAGGCGACCTGAATCGCCACAGGGTTTGGTGGGGAGTTGCTGAGCGAACATGCCATTTCTCTAGCAGAGACCCAAGCTGGGGCTGGATCTGAGGAAGGACCAGCCCTCTGGTCCTTACAACTCCTGGTCTGGGGAGGGAGAGGACCAAAGCCTTGTGCTGCTCCCTTCTCCACCCAGCCCCCGAACCAACAGGTGGGATGGTTTCAGCATCTCAGTGAAGGCTGAGATGCACCCCAGGAGCAGCAAAAGGGGGTTGCAGGCTGTCTGGGCTGGAGGAGCCACACGTGGATGCAAGTCAGGGCAGCTGATCGCAGCCCCTCGAGGCCACAGGCTCTGCAGTGTGGTTCCTTGTGTCGCTGTGCCGGCTCCCTGCATGCCAAGGGGTGCGAGGAGGAAAGGGGGGTTCCTTTTGGTGAGGATTTCTCTGTGCAAGAGGCTCCCCCAGGAGAGGCATTATGGGAACATGGTACAGGGGGTTGTCCAGACAAAACCACCTCTTACTTCAGGCAGAAGCGCGTGCGTTCGGATGGGTGGGCAGAGGAATTTAGTTTAGAAGGGTGCTTAGAAAGAGGGGGAGAGTCGGAGGAAGAGTCACTCACTGAGCCCATCTGAGAGCTCTTTTCACTCCCACCCTCTCCCAGCTCTTTGGATGGAGCAATCTGCCTGAGCTATCAGTTTGCTTGCCAGAACCCCCTCTCCCTTCTAGCCCTTCCTCACGCTGCGAGCCAAACCCCGAGCCATCCCTGCCGAACCCTGAACAGTGGGGTTGGGGCTGGCAGGGGCCAGCAGTGCCCCAGAGAGACCAGTCAGGGCTGGTGGCAGCTTTCTGTGAAGCTGTGTGTTGGGTTTTACACATGTACTTGAAACCACACTATTAATTCTGGTTCTTCCTTGCCTTTTTCATGGTATCGAAGCACATGGTTCACACTGCTCCTTTCTCCATCCCTCCAGGAAGCCCCAGTCTCTCCCAGCACCGCAGGAAGGGGATGGGGTGTATGATGGAGCAATGAAGCGTGCTTTGCACTGACTCTGGGGTAGGGGGACTGGTAAAAACCTTTTCTTTCCAGGGTGAGGAGGAGAGGAAGACCACTGGTTGTCCCAATAGCAGCAGGGACATTGGGAATGAGCTCTGTCTGCAGGCCAGCCTTGCCCCAGTGCAGGTCATCTTTAAATGGCAAGCAAAGGGGCTGTGTGGAACATGGTGGGTTGCTTTTACCTGAAAAAGGCCCGTTTCTTTCCCAAATATTCTGGTTTTAAATGATGTAATATATATAATATGAAAATAAAAATGGTACATGCAGTACAAACTCTTCCTGGCTGTTGAGGGTTTTCTTCCAGAAGCTGTACTCCTTTGCAGGGTGCTCTGGGTAGCTCCTGGGTGCTCTTCTTCCCCTGCACAACTTGTTTAGTCTCAGTTGCCCCATTAGTTTAGGGTTACCAGGCCTTCTTACACTTTTTCTAGCTTGAAGAGCTAGATGGGGAGAGAAATCTGCTGCTGAAGCTTGCTTTCCCCATCCCTGAGATACTCCAAATTTAACATCCCTTTACAGCAAATACTGCAGGGACGAAGCAGAGACCGCTGCAGTAATCTGCTGTCTGACGGGCTGCTCCACCTGCCCAGGAGTTAAGGATATCATCGTTGGTGTATTCACACCTCCCAGCAGGAAGCAGCAAGGATAGGAAATTATAAAGGAAAACTCCATTACAGAGGAGTACAACAGGTTTCTCAACCGCCATAAAACACTCCGGCAACTGAAAGGGCAACGCGCATTCTTACCAGGAAAACCCAACGCGTACAAGACGGGGAGGCGCTACCACCTTCCTGTTGGGGGTGACGGCAATATCTCATGTGAGCAGTCTGCATGGAGAACTCGCACTGCTCTGGGAACAAGGGCTGGCACAGAGGTGGGAACTGGGGCTCCCACAACAGTCTCTGTCCTGGGCTACCCCAAACACCAGCCAGATCCCCAGGCTGGGCCACTTTGAGCTGCTGGGGCAGGACAGGAGCTTGTACCAAGCTGCCCTCGAGCGTTCCCTTTCCTGCCCTCTGCTCAGAGACAGACCTCACTCTTACCTGGCTTTTACCCCTCGCAAGCTGGATGCTGGCTTCCCCCGTCATTCCTACTGCTGCTGCAGAGCTCCAGCTGCTCTGCAATGGAGAGAAACAGCAGGTGATGAGGACCGTGAATCCTGCTAATCAGCACGTCTCACTAACAAGCACATCTTGTTAATAAGCACAGACACACCCCACCTGGGCTAACGGCCCCCCAGTCATCCCCACCTGCAGCCACTTCTGCTGATACCTCCCCACCCCTAGCACTGGTCAGTACAGCTTTTGGGGCTGGGCTGAACCTCCCCTTGGAGCCCCAGGCTCTCGGCCACTGTGTGTGGCAGGAAGCACTGAGCCCAGGGCAGCCCCAGTGACGGCAAGGGATTGGGAGGATGCTGTTGCTGTCAGTCCTTGCTGATGAAGATGGTCTCTTCCAGTTTCCCTGTCCCCACCCTCAATATGTATAACAGAATCACAGACTGGTTTGGGCTGGAAGGGACCTTAAAGCCCCCCCAGTGCCACCCCCTGCCATGGGCAGGGACACCCTCCACTAGCCCAGGGTGCTCCAAGCCTCATCCAGCCTGGCCTTGGACACTCCCAGGGATGAGGCACCCACAGCTTCTCTGGGCAACCTGTCCCAGTGCCCCCCACCCTCTCTGGGAAGAGCTTCTGTTGCTGTGGTTGAGAAAAGGAGCGGGGTGGGCAGTGGCAGGATTCACGGTCGCTGTAGGACTCTGCGCTGTAACAGAGGTGTCTTTCCAACAGGGGTGGCTCTGCCTTGGCAGCCAGCAGAACAGCACAGCTGTCATCATTCAGCCGGCTTAGCCGTGAGTCCCCAGCTCCCATCCGCTGCTCTGTCCCATCCCACGCCATTGCCAACAAGCCCGTCCATCCATCAGAGCGATGACAGCTCCGTGCCGTTACCCTTCAGGCACCCTGGGTGCCTGGATTTGCATTTTCTACCTCTGAATGCCAGTCGGTTGCCACGAGGGAGGAGAGACGGAGGCAGGATGCCTGCCAGGATGGTCCGGGACCAGAAGGTGCCGGAGGGTCTGAACCCAGGCCATGCCCATCTTCTGCAGAGTGAATCCTGGGGGGGTGTGTGGGAGTGCTGGGAGAAGGAAAGGAGAGGAGGGCTCTGGTAATAGATCGCTGTAGAAAGAGGGGGGGCTCAGGCTTTCCACACAAGCAGCCAGTAGCAGATTAAGCGTCGGAATCTAAATAAATATTTACCCTTTAGTTCCTGGTCTCCATAAATAGCCGTATGACAGAGTTGCCAGTCAGTACTGCAGCGAGGTTCGAGCAAGGTGTGAGTATTCCCAGTCACGCAATCCTGCGCTTACCTGCCCGGCCTGACGCTGCAGCTCTGTCCCCTGCTGCCACCGCCTCTCTGTGCAAGTAAAGGTTAAACCTTAGCAAAAGACAAATGGCCCTAATTAAAGAGCCAGCTGCTCCTGTAATCCACTTTGTGTCCTGCCCCAAAACCAGATCAAGTTCCTAATTAAATTACCAAAAAAAAAAAAAAAATCAAGGCCACAATATTGTTGAAGTATTTGCCTTTGGCCATTCAAATAGAACTGACCCTAAACCAGGATTCAAGATCTGGTAGCAGTCTAGATGTGGGATTTGAGACAAGTACCTCATCTCTAGAACTGGGTCAAACCCTGAAACAGCCTGAGTTTTGCAGAAATAAAGGGTTTTTTCTATTGAATTTCCAGGGTAGGGAATGCGAGTGGGCCGGAGCTGGGAAATCGCACTTGTCTGTATCTCCATTTTTTAAATGAAAACCCTCCGCTCCCGGTCAGGTTCCCTTCATCTGGCATGTGTTTGAAGAGTCTCAGCCCCTGGCTAAGATTCAGCACGCTGTCGTTACGACGTCAGGGCCACGCTTCCTCCCAAGGGCTCGTTCACATCCATTCACCTCACGCATCATTTCTACCACTGATAGCTGGGATTCCGCCTGGGACCTGGCTGCGTTGACACGAACGGCTTGGAGGAAACAGGCTTTGCTCTCCCAGCTGGAAGGGCAGCACGTGCAGCAGTCAAACCCCGTGACTGACGTGAACTGGCACCAGCACCTCCGATGGCAGCAGTGCCTTTGTGGCAGCGCCGCGAGAAGAGCTTGAGGCAAACACTTTACTAAGCCAATGGTTTCTTCCATCCTGTGAACTGGCAGCCAGAGGCGTGGATTCTTCTCCTATTTATTCCTTATTCCCAGCTGTCCCTGACTTTCCTGAACAATCTCTGTGGATCGTGGTGGTCTGGGCAAAGTCAAGGGAAGGCAACGCCTGGGACGAGACGAGCTTCTTCCAGCGACACGACGGTGCTGACACGTGTGAAGTTGGGCTCTGCTTTCCTGGCTGGCGCTCAGCTTTCTGGATCAAAGCTGGAGTCTGCCCAGATATCAAGAGCTCTGGCAGAGCAATTTCACGTCTGCATTCAATATACCGTTTAGACACACCCTTGTCATCGGATGGCTGCGGGGAACACTGCGGTAACCCAGTGCCCTTGGGTAGATCCCTTGTAAAAGGAGGAACCTCCTCTGTTCAAGTTGGAAGACCTGATTCAGCACAAAGCAAGCAGCAAATTCAGTTTTCTACTTACACCAGTCATTGAAGGAGACAAAACCCTAACACTGTCTGTATACAAGTCACGTTTCTAAGCCAAAACTCTCTCTCTCTCCAAAAATCCCCTCGCATTCGCTTGAACCACGTCTCTGCCCATCAACCGATTCACCAGAATAGCCCAGGGAAGTACCCTGGCATTCACCATGTGCTTCTGTGCTCCTCTGGGGGGATTTACACCCGTCATTTAGGGGGGTTGTTCTACACTACTCTGCACAACCTGGACCAAAGGTCAGAAAGCTGAAACTGGATGAGGTCTACACGGCTCCAATGACACTCTCTTTGGACTCCATGGCAGCACAAGTAGCACAAGATGTTTTGTCACCCTTTTTTTTCTTGTGATCTTGCAAAAATCCATAACCAAACAACGACAACACACGTAGTGACCATGGCTCAGCAGCATTTCCTTCAAAATAAAGCAGTCCTACCATCGAGGCACCAGCAGCAAGGCTCTGCCAAGGCAGCAGGATGGCTTTCTAAGAAGAAATGAGTCATTTTTAGCAGCTGGCACATGTGAAGGTGGGACAGGCAGACCCATAAGGAGAGTGAAATGCTGGCACTCTACAGCTCGTTCAGGCGTTGAGCCTCGCCTTTAAAGCAATTCATAGATGCTCGGTTTGTTACGTGCAAGCAGTGTTATTCCTGCTGCATCCCCACCTTTGTTACTCCCTGATGTAGATGTTGTCAATGGAAAACAGTGAGAGCCTCATTCCCAGCAGAACTCTTGAGCTCTGTCCCCTCTGGACTTTGCACCTGGCAACTCCTCTCCTGCCAGGTGGAAAAAAGCCAAACTCTTGCCACGTCTTCTGCTGTGACAAGTTTGTGTGGCCCATCATGGCGGGGGTAAAGCCACCACAGTAAGAACCAACTGCTGAGGAACTTAAAAGCCACCAGAGAAGGGCAGCAGGAATGGATGCAGAAAGCCAACCGGATCCTGGGCTGGATCCAGAGCAGCGTGGCCAGGGGGGCGAGGGAGGGGGTTCTCCCCCTCTGCTCTGCTCTTGTGAGACCCCCCCTGCAGTGCTGTGTCCAGCTGTGGAGCCCTCAGCATAAGAGGGATATAGACCGGTTGGAGCGAGTCCAGAGGAGGCCACGGAGATGCTGCGAGGGCTGGAGCCCCTCTGCCATGGGGACAGGCTGGGGGGGTTGGGGGGTTCAGCCTGGAGAAGGGAAGGCTCCGGGGGGACCTTATAGCACTTTCCAGTGCCTGAAGGGGGATACAAGGAAGCTGGGGGGGACTTTTTCCAAGGGCAGGGAGTCACAGGACAAGGGGTAACGGGTTTAAATTGAAAGTGGGAGTTTTAGATTGGACCTCAGGAAGGAATTCTTCCCGAAGAGGGTGGGGAGCACTGGGACAGGTTGCCCAGAGAAGCTGTGGATGCCCCATCCCTGGCAGTGTCCAAGGCCAGGCTGGATGAGGCTTGGAGCAACCTGGTCTAGTGGAGGGTGTCCCTGCCCGTGGCAGGGGGGTTGGAACTGGATGATCTTTAAGGACCCTTCCAACCCAAACCAGTCTGGGATTCTATGATATGGTGACCCAGTTGCTGTCCCTACCTCAAGGTGCTCAGATGTGAAGTATCTCTGTCCTTCACAACCAACTGCAGCCCGGAGAGGGTGCAAGAGGGAATATTCACTTTACTCTTTTTGCATCTCTCCATCTGGGAATAAAATGAAGAAACAAAGACAGGCTTGTAATGACTCGTTAACAGAAACCCAGAGATCCTACGTAAGAACAGCACCAAAGTTCGAGCTGTTGCCTCAAGAAAAGGATGCACACTGCAGAATAAATAAATGAAAAAAAAAAAAACAACTTTTGTCCTATCTTCCAGATGTTGTGGTTTCTCTTCCTTTAATAATACCCCGTTTTTCTGCAGAATCTTTGCCTTAATTTTGCCTTTGCTAGGAATTCTTCTTTCATCTTTTCACTCTCTATTTCTGCTGCGACTGAAGAACCACAGAAGAAAAACATAGGTTTTCTCTGAACAAAACCTTCTCAAAGCATTGCTTTGATGCATTTTGACAGTTTCACAGTTCTCAGGAAAAAAAATGTTTCGACCAAAAAGAAGCAGTCGCTGAAGTTTTCCTTCCTAGGAAAAAGGGCATTTCCATTAAAAGAACAACAAAAAATACTTTGATATAAATTTCTCAGCCTAATCTCGGCCTCAACTGAAGAAAAGTCAATAAATGGAGATTTAGAGGTAATGTTACTTCCCAGGTGATGTGGAAGCCTTGAATTAATAAAGTAGGGTGGAAAACTCCTACTGAAAAGCCCAGACAGCTGGTCCCTTCGTTCTCCATAATCACCAGCAATAACAGCCTTGCAGCTGACTGATGCCTTCCCTAATACCTGGACAAAGCGTGTTCCCAAGTTTTGTGCTTCCTGAGCCCGGGGCAAGCCAACGGCTTGACAGACCCCCCCAAAACGTGGAAGAGCCCTTAGGAAGGACCCTGACCCCCCCTTGCTGCCAGCTCAGCAATGCTGCGTTAGCAGGAGGGGAAGGCAGGTTATTCCCGCTCCAGGAATAAGAGGCATCCAGTCGTCTAGAGTTCGCCATTCCCTGTCTCTTGCTGGTGCTTGTCTTCATCTCCCAGTTCTCTAACGGAACCGCCTGGGTGGGGAAATATCCCAGAGCTTTTCTCACAGTTGCAGAGAAAACAGCTCAGGGTCCAGAGGTTATCTGCTGCTTTTAAGACCCCGGGGAGGTACGTGCTGCCCCTCGGTTTCTGGCTTTCCTCCGAAAGCACCAGCAGGAAAACGCTCTCCCTGATTTCTTTACGGCTGGTGAGCATCACGCCCTTGCTACGAAGCCTTGCCTGGCTGGAAACGTGCACCACTGTAATTTAGGACACATCAGCACATGAAAGTGAACTTGATTGAAGTGAGAGCATCACTGGAAACCGCAATAGCTTTTCTCAATTAACTCTGCAAGACCTTGAAACGCATTTTGAACTGCTATATTAAGGCATCATAAAATCCTTTGTGAACACTATTATTCTGGCTCACTTTAAACCTGATACCCCAATCTGACATTAATACAAGGGTTGTTATCATGACTTAGTAAGACATAACTCAGCAGCTGAGATGTGATAACAACCTGCTGAAATACAACACCCGGCCAGTGACTTTGTACCATTTCTGCAGCTTTTTTTTTTTTTAATTTTGAGGCAAGGGCTGAGTCCTCTGAGCCCAAAAGCC